>OX467090.1:6797488-8169988 GCA_950106755.1 Climacium dendroides | reverse complement strand
AAATTATGAATTTGCAACATGGAGTGCTAATTTTTTAACTTAAAAAAATGATAGAATAAAAAATAAGCACCATGATTTTTAATACTACAATATAAACTCATAGAGATCTTCAACATTTTTTTAGCATCAATTGCATTTAATATGGATTGTTTCACTTTTTATTATTTCAAAAAAATTCCAAAATAATGTGAAATTTTTTAAAACTATTGTTTTAGAAGACATGTAATGACATCTCTAGAAAATATATTTAAAAAATCACATTCATAGGTACTTGCAAAATAAAGTTTGAAAAAAAATTGCATTGGCCTTTGAGGATTGCAAGTCTTTAGACTTTTGTTGACATTGAAGTCTTAGCACTTGTAAACTCATTATATTAGACTTTGGAGGTGTATGTTGACCAATAGTTGGTGTTGAACTCTATATTTGTCAATACAAAAACTCCAAAGATCTTCAAATATCTAAATCCTATAATTGCATAAAAAACTCTTTGAACTTTTATATTTTTTCAAGTTCAAATTTTTTATGGCCTTGGTTTTTGAATTAATCAAATCCCAAAGTTTTTCATTTTTTCCTTCAAATTACTTTTCAACTCCCTCAGTTGAAAAGACATTGGATTCTTTATCAACTTCAAAACTCCATTATTTTTGTTGGGGTTCAATACCACCATTTTCTTAGTTTTGACTTCCAACAAACCACATAGTCACAAAGCGGATCCTTCATTTGTCAATACAAAAGTCGTATTAAAACCTAAAAAACCTATTAAATCTCATATTTTATTTTTTCAATTTCAAATTTTTTCAGCTTCTACTTTGTAAATTAATTAAACCCATAAGGTTCACATTGATTACTTCAAAATCTTCTTGAACTCCCTCAATTGAAAAGACATTATGGGCTTCAATTTTACTTTTGTATTTCAAAATTTCAATATTTTCATTTTTGCTTCATTTCACCATTTTTGTCTTGATTTCATTCTACCATTTTTGTCTTAGCTTCATTCTACCATTCTTGTCTTGACTTCATTTCACTATTTTTGTCAAAACTTCATTTTATTGTTTTAGTTGTAGTGTGTCAAAGGTATCCCATGGTCACAAAGTGGATCCTACAAATATCAATATAGAAATCCCAAAAGCCACTCCAAAAATTAGCTAAACTACTTCCTACCTAAAGGTTGTCAACGGGATTTGCAAGTTAAATAACTCTTCAATTCTCAAAGGTTTAATGTATTTTTTATAATTTATTTTTATAAAAAAGTAATATAATTGTGTGTAAAATGAATCACATTATTTGAAGCAATAATTGTGGTTGCACTCGTGTGCTTTCATTTCATGCTTTAGTCGGGTGACATCATAGTTAATTTTATGAAGTCTTTGCCCATATTGTTGCTTCATTTTATGGCTTTAATTTTGTGACCTCATAATTTCATGGTCAAGTCATGTTTGCTTATCTCTTCATATCTAATGCACCCTATATTTGTCAATGTAGTAATATATATATATATATATCATCAAATATCGGCTAAACTAATTTGATCTAAAGGTCTTTACTAGAATAATTCTAAGTTGCATTTTTATTTTGTGTGAAGTCAAATTACAGTTAAAATTTTTGAATTTCTATTATGTGAATGCAAAAAATTTAGTTATATTTTTAAATTTTCATTTATAATATTTAAAAATATAATTAAATGCAAAATCTAATAACAATCTATTGAAAACATTCTTTTGAAAAAATAAAGTTAAAAACAAAGTTAGTGATTATTAATTCAAATGTAATTTTGATGAGAGTTTGATAAAAAAAATTGAATAATGTAATTGAAATCATTTTTAGAAAAAAATTATTTTACTTTGTTAAAAAAGAATACATGTCGATGAGATGCAAGAAACTAAAGATCAAATATAATTCTAAATAATGTTCTAAAAAAATTGAATTTTTAATTTTTTTAAATTAAATTTGAATTTTTAATTTCAAATTCCAAATAAACTTTTTGTATTTATCAAACACCATGGTGATGGCTAATAACAACAATGATTTATTAGAAATTGAAAAGGCTAATGCACGTAGAGCTTTACGACGAAGTACACGAGAAAAAACAATATTCATTATTAATACCCTTACTGAGTTTGATATTGAATATCTTGATCGAATGATATCTGATCTACCTTTAAAATGGAATCACCTTATGCCTTGTGGTATAGCTGAAGTATTTTGTAATGCACCAATTGAGGTTCTCAATAAAATTTGGAGTAAATTGGATCGTGGAAATCCTCTTTATCAAATCTATTGCAATTTAGATTGTACATTAACAGAATGGAAACCTACTCAATTTGAGAATGAAGAACATCGATTATATGAAAGTTTTTGCCCAGTGATAATGTGTATGAATACAATACCAGATGATTATGGTACTTTTAAAATGATTGCATACAAGAGTGCAAAATACTCTGAGAAACACAATGAAAAAAAGAAATGGTTTGCATTTCCATCATTGAATTACCTTCCAACGGATGTCAAAAAAGTTTTAACAGGTGATGGTGGATTATTGGTTTGTTGTGGAGGCCGGCAACCACGTCGACCGCCTATTCTAGGGGAAAGACTTCTTCCTTTGACACATGATGAAGAAGATGATTATGACAGGGCTAAATATCCCGAAGGACAACCTATCATACTTGTTACAAATCCACTTACTCGTGAATATTATTTTTTACCTCCAATTCCAAACATGATATTACAAGAATTGACTGCATGCATAATTATAACTCCACGTGAAGCACATACATTCAACATGCGTCAAAGTAGGATTGCTTCATTTTTAGAAAAACGTAGATCTAGTGCTTCATTAATTGGTCCTTTGCCCTATTCTCAAGAACCAATGGAGTACTATCCTCCAGGTGTCAATCCATTATTATATAGAAAAGGAGATTCATTTCGGGGAGGGCGTGTTTGGCAATACAATAATACTATTGAAATTTTTTCACTCAAAAAAGTAGAAATAAAAGAAGAATCTAAACCTTTAGTGAAAAAAGAACATGAGTTGCCTCCAAAGATACCACTTCCACGACCTACCATTCATGGAAGTTTAGGATTGACACCTGGGTCTAAAAAAAAAGAGTCTAAAATGAATGCTCTCATGAAAACTAATATAGATATTCATGATACTCCTAGAACAGATGTATCAGAAGAAAGCTCTATTAGTAGTATTGAAATTGAAACAGATCCTTACTACAACCGATTAGAAGAACATTGTCACCACTATATTGTTGTGGTTTTGGGCTATTACCATCAATGTGCTAATGAAGACCATGCAAAAAAAGAAAAACTAGTGCTTGCAATATACAAGTCTATCCAAAAAGAAGAAGGCTGGTGGATTCGACCTTTACCTTTTATTTCACGTTTAATGCCTACAAAACAAGGTCGAACTGGATTGGCTTTTTTGAAAAAGGATCGTTGGATGGCAGTGTGTTTTGGAGGCATCTTAGTGGAGGAGCATTTAGAAGAAGTTCTACCAAAAGAATTGGAAAATGAGGGAAATGAAAACCTAGGATCATTCGATGGAAAAGGTTATCATAGTGAAAATTTTAGCAATCTAAATTCTAAAAAATCAAATGATTCAAATAGCTCAATTTTTTGTCCTCCAAACCCCAACAAAAACAAATTGCCAATTGGAGATCCTATACTTCCAAAGGCCTCTAAAATAATTGCAGAGGTTGATGAATGTGGCATTGTAAGAAAAAAATTGTGGTGTGAAGAAAGTTCAAGCTCAAGTAGCACTAAATATTCATCAAATCCTTCTAGCAATAATACTCCACCACCAAGGCCTGAGTATATCCTTGTTGAAACAACAAGTCCAGTTATATTTTACACACCTATTATTGAATATGATGATTCTACACTAGCATTTTCTTTCAATCCCTTTGACACTAATGAAAGTCATTTACAACCTCCCATTATTGTACAACCGTTTGGATGGCAATCAACTATGCCTATGTTATATGCAGTGACTCGAAACTTATTGTTAGCTGATACAATTATGATATTTGCAATTGGATTTGACATAGGATCTAATGGAAATCCAATTCCAAGTGGCAATTTCATTCTTATTACTGAAATGCCCACTGATATTTTCAATGATGTATTTCAAACAATAGATTACTCACAAAAGCAATTTGAATGCACAAGTGGTAATGGTCTCATTTGCATCCGAGTAATTGATATTAAAGTTGTTGCAATCTATGATATTTTAAAAAAGTCTTGGTATTTACAAGAATATGCCAAATATTTGCCTACTAAAGCTAGTGTCCATCCCTTTCAAATGTTTGAAAGTTGTGTATACGAACCAAGTTGGTGGCAAAAGGCTAATATTGATGATAGAGACAATAATGTTGATGAATTGATACATCACTGCACTCCTGAAAAATATCTTGGTTGTTTTATGCCCAAATGATCCTATTTCAACATTCATGTAAATTGTTTAACTTTAAGTGGTTTCAAAGTTACAAGTCATCTTTTTTATCAATGCATAGAAATCACACTTGTTTGTCTCAACACTATGCAACAAGCTCCTTCAACAAGAACATTCACAATACCAATTGCTTGTCTCATCCAAAGGTAACTACTATATATATTGTAACCTAAAATGTGTACTATTTTAACTCAAGCCTCAAATCAATTTTAGATACACCCATAATTGAACTTTAAAAATATTTAGTAAGATGTGTTGAATCCTCATTCAATTGCCGACACCACCTAACAAGGTACGTCAATAATAAGAGCCATGCTCAATTTTGACACTTTCAGGTGAAGCCATCAACTCTACAACACACTTCCATGGAATGAGCAAAAGACCTTTCCAAGAACAATTTCAGGTACTCATTAACACTCAATTGCAATGCCACTTACATGCTAATATTTATTGAGAATTGTAACACTGAGCTAGCATTGAATTGTGTGATCGTCGTTCAGATTAATATTCACGCAGATCCATCACAATGAATAACAATCCAATGTTTTCAGTCTTCAATGTCCACGCGAAGTGGACCAAGTTGAAGACGCAGCACTATAAGACACTATAAGAGGGTTATGCTTTTCAGTGCTGCCCTATAGATCCAGTTTTGGAAGGTCACTTCATCTCTTTCAACACTCCGCAAATTTCAACGCTTACTCTTTTTGAAGCTTTGTGCAAGTCTCCAAACGAATCAGTTGTAAGGTCATGATTGTAACATGTCACAGAAAATAAAAGCTGAGTAGTGGCGATTTCAAATATTCTCTCATTCTGTGTCGGGGTATAATTTAACTGCCACCGAGCAAAAAACCATTTTACACTGTCAGCTATAGTACACGGTACAACTTAACTTTCACAAATTGATAGGATTCTAAACACTTATAAAGCTCAGATTCGGCAAGAAATCACGACACTCAGCTATAGTACCAGTCAAGTCTTTCAAATTCTGAAACTTTTGAAAGCGGAATGTTCAATGCACTGGGATGTTCGTGATTGAAAAAAGAATCTCAATGATATGTCAGATGCCCTCTCCTTGTTACTTTGTCATGGACAAGTGATATCGATCAGAATGGAAGTTGTCAAGTTGTTTTACACGCGGCAAAAATGAAACTCACTGACCATCAAATCCCCGAAGCGGCATTGTACATAACCTCCAGCTCAAATGTACGCACGGCATCCTCCGGCCTACCGATATGTCCTGCACAAACGGCTCAATCAGCATTAGATTCAAACGCTAATTGTATTTTCCTCAGAGATACCCTTTAGACCGAAGTGCTCAAATGGTCAAAGATGGCCCGCTTCCATATCCATAGGAGTTGTGATAAATCATTTAGAAAGCTTCAAGGAAGGCAACATGTATAAAAACATGCTTTAAAGTTCACTATGATTGACTGTTAGCTTCCGAAGTCTTTTTTCTATATATAGCTTGAGGATAATCAGAAAGTGCAAACTTTACCATTGAAAGCCTTAACTAGCGAAATCAGTTAAGAGGAAGTGAGGACAATATCTGAAAGCAAATTGAGAAAAACCCAGCAATATGAGATGACAAACGCCGAGGGCATAATCAAAATTTCGATACCCATTGACTTACCCTCAGAGTGGAAACGATTTAACTGAATTTCATCTAAGTGGCTCTACTGCTGAGTGCTCGTACAACCATGCACTCATTTTGCTGGTTGTATCCAAGTGATATCTTGCGTGATGGTGGAATCTTTCAGTTTGATTATGCCAAAGTGGCACGCTTCCCTTTGCCATCCTGTGATTCCAACAATAGTCCAGTGCAGAACATTAAGTATGGCATACACTTCATCTATGCCCAGGATCTGCGCTTGTTTTCTACAACAGATGGTCAATCGAGTCCATCAACCCCATTATCTGGCATTCTGGCAGTTCAAAGTGACTGATCTTACTTTGCAAAAGTACCAACATACCTTTGAAGCTGTTGGCTTTCTCACATCCATAAAGGATGCATAAACGTCATTAAATTTTTTCCTTTCAGTGTCAGGTACCGACGGCCTTGCATTCCGAGCTGCAGTTTGCAGGTTTTGCATAGTGATAACTAGTTTCGCGGCTGAATCTACTGATGCCATTGTTTCCTTGTGCGCCAAGAAGCTATGGACAGACTCAAGCTGTGCATCTGAACATACAGCTTGCAAATCAGCAGCACTGAAGCCATCCGTCATAGTAGCCACAATGTCCAAGTCCACATCCTCTGCAAGCGATAGCTGTTGAGCATGCAGACCCACCAATCATCAGTATCAAAATCAAACATAACCAAATATGTACAACTTCTGGAGTAATAAATCAAGATGTGTCATCCCATACACATTCTTTTTTTCTAAGAAATTCATAAAATGAAGAGCAACAAGTAGAGTGGTACGACCAAGAATATAAGGAAATAAGAAACAGCCGTTAGACGACTGCTTCTGTTCTAGAAAATAGAAGACAAAGATCCTACAGAACATGCGACTCTCTCTAATTTCATGCCTAGCACACTCAAAGACTAGTACACTCAAAGACTAGTACACTCAAAGACAAATTCAACACCTGCTCACAAAGGGGAGATTTTTTTTTATTGATAACTACAGTATGGGATTATTCACACAGGAAACTGATTAGTACGTCGATTAATCCTTAAAGGACAAAGGATTCATAGTTTTAGAACGACCAATTCGATTGATAATATTGCAAAAATATAGTTCAGATGGAGCAGAATTCTATACCACAACAATCAGTAAAGTCTAGTGCATGTGTTGGTAAAAAAAAATTAAAGCCTCAACAACAACTCAAAACTGCTAAAAAAACCACGAGGCTCAATTAGGAAGTCTTGGTCCTTTACTAGAAAAAGAGTAGAAACGAAGCGACAAACCTTTTTGGAGAACACTCGCAGTATCTCCACACGGTCAGAGGTAGAGGGGAAGTCGCACAACAGCATCCGATCCAGCCGACCAGGCCGTAGTAGAGCTGCATCCAATAAATCTGGCCGACTAGACCCATAATAACCATCCGATTATCCCAGTAAGACTAACGGTATTCATAGCCAAAATCAGGCGCTAAACTATGACAACAGTAAACTGGCTGCAATTCTCAGTGTAGGTCATATTGTAAAAGACATCATGTATGTGAAAATGAACATGAAGTACCTGGTTGCAGCAAACACAAATACACCATTGAGAGCCTCGACACCATCAAGCTCTGTAAGAAGCTGCATCCAAATCAATCCCGAGTGTTATGGCATTATAGTCTGCCACTTATTGCAGCAACAAGGAAATAAAACACAATTCAATGACTAATTATCAATGTAGGGTAGGTAAATGTATTGCAAGATAAAATAATAAGTTGCGACTTGATGCATTACTTGATTAACAACACGGTCTGTCACTCCAGTATTGTCATGGCCTCGCTTTGGAGCAATTGCATCAAACTCATCAAAGAACAACAATGCTGGGGCTGCTGCTGCTGCCTTAGCAAAAACATCACGAACCTGAGCTCAAACACACAGTATTTAGCTTCTCGTCACTGCGCTTCACTGTAACAATTTAATATCCTATTAGTGGAACCGGGTGAATCTACAAATCTGCAGATGAATTTATGTACACCATACTATTTCAAGTCATATAAATGCACGATAGAATAGGGTAAAAATATTCTTACAGCTTGCTCAGAGGCTCCAATATACTTGTTCAGCAGCTCAGGACCCTTGACAGAAATGAAACGAAGAGAGCATGCCGCAGCAGCAGCACCAACAATGTGAGTTTTGCCACATCCAGGTGGACCGTACAGAAGTACACCAGAGCGTAGTCTGAGCGGAGCCCCTTTAAACAGCTTCCCATGCTTGACTGGCAGCTCCAGTACCTACGACAGACCAAGAGAAAGGGTGTCAGATAAGTGAATGCCTTTACAGTGCCCTTATAACATTCAATCTGTATGAGGTAACTACCCAACCAAGACCTTTCTAACTAGCACATCAAAACAATTTCATAACAAGTTCGGCACAAATTGTCTATATCACCCATAATAACATGATGTGTAGACGCTTGGCATTTGCAAGCAACTTGCTGACCTCCTGTAAAGCACGACGTGTCTCCCGCAGACCACCCACGTCATCCCATCCAGATCTTCCAACCTCATTCCCGCCCTTTGCAATACCTTGCATAGCGGAAGGCACAAAATTGTGCTGAGCTGCTTTGAAGTCCAGAGAGTTGAGTTCAAACTTTTCTCTCCTCGACGACAGAGATTGCTTTAATAACCATTCAGTGATAGATGCATGTGTAGTGTCTGGAGAAAGAAAGCGAGCAGCTGCCGCATGCACTGCTCTGTCCACCAATACCTCCTGTACTTCCCATTAAATAGAGCATTAATTATTCGACACTGTGAATCCATTAGGTCACCAAAGAAACAGCAGTTTACAACAAAAAAGTACATTCGCTTTCTTTCTTCAGCTTTAGAAGACCAAGTATCCACATCGTGGATACTTGGCGGTCATACCCATTATCGACCTTGAAAGGCCCAAACTACACTACATAGCAAATACATTTGTCGAATTTCCAAATTTAAATCTAAACTTTCTATGAAAAATATATCATACAATTTCTCATTGTAACTTGAAACTCCACCCCACCAAAAATCTATGAAGACATGATGTAATTTTTTATGATATTTTATTGCAATATAATCTTTGAAATTGTACAGATCTCATTTTGTATCAAAAAAAGTTTAAATTTTTAGAACTAATAGATACACATATTTATGGGCATGAAAAATATTAAAAATATTGAGACAAATAGTTGATGTCCAAATTGTGCATAAAAGTGTAGTTAGTTTTTTCTGCGAAGGGCTGCGACGAATGAGGTTAAGATTGACTACTTACCAGATCGCTGCCGTCAGCCCCATCAAAGCTCATTGCAACTTCAGATGCTACTGATGACCTACAAACAAAGCCGCGAGCAGCTACAGCTTGCTCTAAGATCGTGGCTCTCTCTGACGCTGCGGGTGTAGGCAACTCCACGTGATAATCGAACCGCCCTACAAGGCACATAAATAATGCATCCTCGTGAGTTAAAAAACTTATAAGGGATTGAAAAGGAAAAATCCACAAGGTTCCCAATGTCCTTACCCTGAGCACCCCATGTAAGGTACACTATCAATAACAATTCATAATGTAAGGTTAACATTCCACAATAAAGGCGTGAACATGGTAAACAAGTATGTCGGAAATCTTAAATTAAAGTACACCTGAAAAGCACAACGTATCCGGAATAGCCATAGGTGATCTTGCAGTAGCGAGAAATGCTATCATCAGATCTTGCCTGCCTCCCTGTGAACAGAAGCATATACCAAGTTAAAAAAAAGCAGTATAAGCAAACACCCAAGAGACGCTTGCGAAAAGAAGACATCAAACAAACATATACTAGGTTCGCGCATATAAAAGCTCAAGTTCTTCATGGCAAGTTTATATTTCTGAAGGGCAAACAGTGCCTTCCAACACATTGCTTTACCAGACATAATCAAGGGTTTATTTACAAGAAACATTATTGGTCATAAAGGCATTAAGAATACATAATAAACTCAAGAAAATTTATAGACTAACTCCATATCCGCATAAATTCAGGCTCTTAAATGGGTTATATGATAACGATGGTTAAAATTGGAGAAAGAAAATGGCAAAAACAGCTCATGCCATTATAGCCATGAGATATACATTTAATCCAACTTGCCATGAACTTCTATTGGCACGTATAAAATAAGGGAGGGTAACCTCACCTGGTATAAATCCATAAGATCACCAAGAAACTCAGATAAAGCCATCACTATTGTAGCAGGCTCCGGACCCTCTTCTTTAGGAAGCAAGGCGTCAAGATCATCCAGAATTATCAAGGTTGGTGCATGGTCCAAGGCTTCGGATACTGCATTGTGAAGCACATTCCGAATTGACCCAGCCTGTTCGCCGACCAGCTCGTTACACCTCACAATAACCCTGTTGTCACGTCACAGAAAAAAGGTCAGATGAATGATCAAAGACAAGGCATTCAGTACATCAGAATTTCTTACAAACTTGATACAAATGTTCCACAATTAATTCTTAAAGCACAAGCTGAAACGATAGCACGAATAAAGAAAGCAAAAAACAAATACCTGTGCGAAAGTAAACTTGGGTCCGCTTGCAGCTCCCGAGCCAGTGCCAAGGCTGCCGTAGTCTTGCCACACGCCTGAAAACATGAAGAGCAACTTAAATCTAAATAACATAATATCGACAACTATACCTCTAAATTACTGTTGAGAATCCAGATAGTTCCTCAAGTTCAAATCTAAATAAAAGTCCGTATCAGGCACTGGCTCTTAATGGCAAGAGATTAGTCTCCATGGAACTTACAGGGGGTCCGTAAAGAAGAACAGCTCCAGGAAGATCAGTACTAGTACTCTGAATGGTAGGTGATAGAAGCAATTTCACTCCTGCAATTCAAGAAGAATGTCCTCCCGTAAATGACCCATCCCAAACAGACTTGATACATTTCCAGCCGAATGTACGAGGAAATGAGCAAAATAGGGAAAGAAAGACGAACTCACGGAAGAAGGCCTTCTCTAGCGCTTCTCCTAACCATCTCAAAGAAAGCAGGGCTGGCGCACTAGATTCATAACAGTTGGTTAGTCTCCTACAGTATATTGTTTCATAATTGCCAACTTTAACTGGTAATCCAACCCGGCTGCCAAGGATTTTTCCTGGAGCTTCCTTGCCAGAATGGGCTTCTTCATCTGAAAACATCTGCTTCTGCAACAGAATGTAGCTGTTTGACGTCCCCAGAGTTGGAGGTAAGACATTTCTGGAATGACTTTGGAATCCAATCAGGAATAACATGTCATTTTGGTCCTGCTTTGCGAAGCTCTTTGACGCTCTATGACCACCACCTCTGCTCTCAGGATCTTTTCTCCTCGCAGGCTGCTGAGGAGGTCGAAGATGAATGATAGTTGCTCCAGATACAGGTACATATTTCTCAGTTCCGTCACAACTAACGACAGCTGCCTGTGCTGCCACCCAATCGTGGAGCAACCCTTTTACATTTCGTAGAGTGCCCTCAGTATTTTTCACGTCTTCTATTCGATGAATTCCCTTCTCTTGGTGATTATCCAGTGTCGAAGCCAAAAATGCTTTATGATTGCTCCATCTTCCTGTTAAACTATCTACATGTCTAGCCACAGGCACGCGACTTTTGTTCACCTGGAGTGAATCATCAGCATACGCAGACTCCTCTGTATGGACTGACTCAAATACTGCTGGAGAGAAATCGAGAAAAGCAGGCATTGAAGCAGGATCACCGCATGGATGGATACCAATTCCTGCTCAAGGCAATTTGAAAAATTAATACTGGATCAAGGTGTCACAATAAAGCAGAAAGTCTGTTGAAATCGCTTCACACAATGAAGCATCAGCATACATAAAACGGAACCGGCAAAATACAATCTAAAACCTTGGAATAGAACTAAAAATGAGAACTATCGTTCCCAATGTTCATTGAACTCAACCAATGCTTTACTCAACAAACGACTATTCCAAAAGTATACGCTACCAAGAACGAGCATCGTGCTTGATAATCAACATCAAATATTGATTTCTCTGAATCAGTCCTAAGTGCCCAAATGCAGAAATAAATCATTAAAGAAGCTTCAAGCAAGGTAAAAAAATGCACCAGTAGAAAGAAGAAATCATACCCTACATTTTCAAAACGATAAAAATATGATTTAAAAGCTACTATAATCGAATGTTAGCTTCCTAATGTGAGCTTTCTATTTCTGGCTTAGACACTTCCGGGTTAACATCACCAAATCCATTGACACTCTCAAAGTTAGCACCACGACACATTGTGTGTAAAACGAAAAGGTCCCGAGTAGACATGATGAAACTAAATACATTACTTACGTGAATGGCAACTTAGACCCATGTAAGTTTGAAGTGACTGAGCCAGCATAACGTGACCCTGCAGGGCTAACTCTGAAACCACCGCCATTACAACAACCCTCCTTCCGGAAATTTGAACTTTAGGTTTCCCATCAGCGAGCTCCGTGACTTCAGCCTCCGTGGAAAGCGATTCCTCCCGCTCCCCATCTCGTGCATTATATGACCTGCCCTTCATTGAGAGCTCGGACAACGCAACAAGTTGTCCATTCGTAAGCTTTAATTCATTCGCAGTCAAAGGGCACACGAAGATGCAAGTAGTGGGCTCACTAAGGCAGACCAGTCTGCCAATATAAACGGATTGCATAAGAGAAGGATCTAGCTCCTGAACCCGGAGCCAGGTGTGTCCAGTCCACATTGGAGCTTTGTCTGCTTTCCCGTTCTCAGAAACCTTCGCATCATTAGAAGGTGTTGAAAGCAGTCGTTTCTTCGGAGCAACGACAAGCTCAGAACCAGCACCTAATCGTACCTGAAACCATTGCAAAAAGAAGTTGAAAAAAAGCGATCGTAATAACCGCTCGACCATATAACTTAGGTCAGCACTCCAGCAGCTCACCTCGGCAGGACATGTGACAGCTGTGACACCACCCACAGAGTATGCAACTGACCTAAAATCCAAGGTTGGCGAAGAATTCTAAAGCAAGAGGTTCACATTTAAAAAGACGTGAGTACAGAGTAGCACACTAACCAGCTTACTGGGACTAGTGGAGACGGCTTGAAGCACCAACACACTGCCGCTCTCAATCCACACAGGAAACCGTTGTCCTTCATACAATACTCCCACCTGTGAATTGCGTTAGAAGACGACATTAAAACCCACATCCAGTCACAAAACACGCACAAATCACGTCCATGTGTACAAACCACCCGACACCCAAGATATTTACTACGGAAGCTAATCACAATCCAAACGATTACAAACAGAAAAATATCCATTTTCAATATCCAAGAGCACATCAAACTGATCTTAAAAGTACCGACCCGAGTTAACAAGTGCTCCTCAAGAAACTCAGCATTGAGCTCCAGCAATTCCCAGTCATCTTCACTTGCAGGCTCAATGGCAACCGTATCCGCCACAGCAACCTCAGCCCTAGCTCGGACAATGACCCTGGTATTATTATCCAGGCCAATGCAGTCTGCGAACTTTTCTGCAACCTGCTCATAAACATTCAGCACTTAGTCGCATCAAAATTTGATGCGATGTAAATCAAAATAAAGTGATGCAAATAGTATCCTCTCTTCTAGAGCATTCCAAGAAGAAAACTTATGAAAACTCTAAATTAAAAAAAGTCGATTAAATTCGATTGCATATCCAACGTACTCACCTCAATCTGCGAAGAGCGAGAAGCAGAGCCATCCCATGCCACAAACCAAGGCCCGCCTTGGCCCTTCTTCCCAGGAACACGAAGCTCGAGCACGAGAGGAAAAGATGGCAGCTGATCCGACAGAAAGGCTTCCAGCAGCGTGTTGGGCAGCGACGCAAAACAATCCTGCTTCCCGACCCTCCGCACCTCCACCTCCATCCTCTCAATGCCTCCCCTGCTTGCGCACCACCGTGATCACAATCCAAACACTGCCCCTCCAAATTGACACACAATTGAAACGCAGCATTGCAAAGAAACACGCCAATTCAAGTCCTCATCCTCACGAAACCCCTAAGGCGCCAAAACCTAAACTGCAACTGCAGCTCCATTGATCTACACCCTGTCTACCTCTCAGAAACTTTCAATTTCAGTTCAGATCGGACATAAAATCTCAAAAAAGATTAAGAATCCTCTAGAGTAGTACAATTTGAAACCCAGCAGTCCCCGATCAATCAAGGCTATTAAGGCCCCTGCACATGAGGCTCACAGACTCCGTCCGATGTCGGATGTCCACCCCCGGAAGCCCGCGTTCGCTCGGACGCCGAGCCCCAAGCGGTCCTGCCGAGGAACGCGCCTGACGTCCGTCGACGCTCCCCGGCCGTCCCTCGTCACTAAGTCCTCCTAGGAGGAGTATCCGCCCAGAATATGAGGAGGACCCTCCCTGCGACCCTCCTCCCTCCAGCGACCCTCCTCCCCCTCCAGCGACCTCTTCTCTGCAACCCCTCTCTCTTTGCCGTACTACACCAGGGATAATTTTTCAAAGTCAAATGGTTTTTCACAAACCATTTGGCTTTAAGAGAGGTTGAAAGCAAGTGCTTGAAGATCAACCTCATTGTTGCAAAACTAGAATAGTTGAGTGAACTTAGTCTTTTGGGTTTAGTTGTACTTGTTTTGTGGATATTGGATGTAGTGTTTTGAGGTGTTAGGAGTCTTTTACAAACATTGGAATGTTTTTATTGTGTAGTTTTGTGTGTATTTCAAATTTTAAGATGCTTCAAAACTAAAAAAAAGATTCATTGTTTTGTAGAGACTTGCACTTCTGTGAATGCATCAAGCTAGGAGAGATAGATCTTTTGTAATGTGCATTTTAATTTAAGAGTGTGGACATTGAAGAAATTGGTGTGTTGTTTAGTGTACATTATGGTTTAGGGTTTGAGGTAATTGTAGATTTAGAGTTTGACATTGTTTTAAGGTTAAGGTTAAGGTTCTTAGAATGTATTCTCTTAAACTACTTTCAAGAGAAGGTGAAGGACAATTTCAAAGTGTTTGTATTTCTTAACACTTTAGAGTACTTTTGGTAGCTACATTTTTGGAAATTTCAAAATTTAGGGTTGTACCCATTTGCTCAACTTCCATGTTTGAAGCTAGAGTGTAAACATGAATGAAGATAGTAAATTATTGGGGGGTGATCACTTCTATCTCTCCGACTTTGAAGATATTGACGATGTGGTGGGGGTCGATGATATTATTGAAAGGGGGAATGCAAGTGACACTTCTTCTTATCCTACATTATTGAACGAGACATTTTTTGAGCTTTCGGATTTTGAATCCGAAATAGAAGATGAAGGTGTTTTGTCTATAAAGGAAGAGGTGGATGGTGTGGAGAACTTGAATTCTTCAAGTCAGAACATCCCATTGAGTAAAGATGAGTTCTCTTCTCCTTCTTTCCAAGAAATTATTATAGACTCTTCTTCAAAAGGTGTTCAATTGAACTATGTTAGTATTCAGCTTATGATTTCATACTTGCAATCAAAATTTGTTCCTACATTTGAACAAATTCGCAATGCTGATGCTAATTTCTCTCTAATCACTCAGAAACATGGACGATTGATTGATGCAAATGATGTAGTTCATACCATTGATCGATGGACCCAACTTCAATTAAATTTGAAGTTAATAGAATCAAATGGTCACATTGGGTTGTCTCCTCTAAGTGATGCAAATGGTAGACAAATTCCTCCTATTGAAGAGTGGCACAAAATAGTGCAAGAAGCTCATGTTGATGACAATGGCAAACATTTGCCTTTGAAAACACAGCTTAACAATATTCGAAAACTCTGGAGTACTGACATTAGAAGAGGAGGAATACCTGCATCCTTTGTGGAGAAATGCTTTCAATCTTGTCAAGATTGTGAAGACTCTAAGTTTTGGAATGAAGTCCATAAAGTTCCATGTGAAGAAGTAGATATTGTGTTGGATAGAGTTTGTGAAACTCATCTTGTCTTGCAACGATGTGTTCGAACTTACCAAGGCAAACTCCACACTGTGAAGTACTATCAATGCCATAGAGGTGGAAAGAAAAGAATTAGACTTCGAAAGAAAGAGGTTACAGGTTTTCATTCTAGAGATGGTAAACAAAAGAGGAAGTCGAGATCATGTAATTGTTCCTTTCAAATCAAAATTGTGCTCCCGTTTGTCAATAGAGAGTAGCATGTGGAATGGAGGAAGGACAAGAAGCTACAATTTTTGTGCACACGAAGCACAGTGGCCATATACCAGGATCCGAAGTTGATAAACTCTTTCTACCTGTGCATCCAATTGTGCTCTCTATTGCAATGGAGAATTTGAAAAGAATGGTTTCCTCTTCTATTGTTGCCTTGTCTTCTAAACATGAGGAAAAGAAGATTGAGGAAATGGTGCCCTATTTAGAGAAAGTTACTTTCCGATTTTATCTCATTCCAAAAGAAGTAGAACAATTGTTATACTCTATGAGCTTAAAGGGTAAGCTTTCTTAAAGTTCTTCAATTTCTTCTACATTTCATTATTATAGGAAACTAACAAAATGTTAGCATAAGTATTAACAAAATGTTAGCATATGTATTAATCAATATCTTTGTTTATCTTCTTGTAGATTCTTTACGACAAGATGATTGGGATGCCGCAAATGTAGAGCTCCTACATCTGCAAGAACAAGGGAAGGTGATTTATTACCAACCCTTCGATCCAAACAACAAAGACCGTTTGAAGAGGCCATTTATTGTAGTCATTCAAGATGACTTCATGAGAGAGTGTGCAATGAAGTTTTCAATGGGCAAGTCTTGGGCTTTTGATTCTACTTTCAAAACAAATCCTTATGGTTTACCACTATATGCCGGCATTGTTCCTAATCAAGATGGCAAAGGTATGCCTGTTTTCTACATGTTGTGCAGTACTTGTAAGAAACAAAGACATGAGGGAATTGCAATTGAAGTGACTTTCAACATTGTTTTTGCTTCTATTGGGAAGATTAGACCATCTGCCATTATCATTGACAAATACAGAACTTCATTCAATTCTATACAAAAAGTGACTTCTAAAGATCCATATTGTTGGGAGACAAAAGAGAATTCACTAAAACAAGTTGCTGCACGTATATTACTTTGTCACTTTCATGCATTAAAAGCTTGGAGTGAAAATCTTCTTAGTCGTGTACCTGACATTGAAAGAAACAAACTATGGAGTATGTTACATACTTTTATGTGTTGCCCAAATGAAGAGCACTTCAACTATAATGTACAGAAACTGTACATTGATTTCAAGCACATGCCAAATGGTATTGCGTACTTGGAAGCTGGTTGGACAGGAGTAAATGTACCATGGAGATCTCTTTGGCCAAAATGGGGAAGACTTTTCAATTACGGTGGTATGGATACCACTAATCACATTGAGAGACATTGGGAGTGGATCAAGTACTCCTTACTTCAAGGCAAAGTGAATTGCTCACTACGAAATCTTATAGTATCTATCATTGGAAGTGCATCGGATGGAACTAAAATAGGAGGACCAACTTTAGTTGATCATTTCAAACAAGTACAAATTATAAGTGAGTGCACTAACTGTGTATGTAGTGTCTTATTCTTTTGTCTCCATTGTTTTATGTAATTTTGTTTTAGAAAAGAACTTATTATGTTCGTATTGTTATTGAAATACATGTGACTCAGGAAGATTTTCAAAAAGAGCCAATGACAAATTGCATCGACGTCGTTTAAAGGGAGGTGAAAGAATCTTAAAAGCTTATGAAGAGAATCTTGGAAGTGTGTTGGAAACACTCGATGTAGAGCACTCTTTATTTTGAATGAGAAGTGAGTCTTCTCCGAGTATTTACTATGATATTTCAGTCAATTCTCATTTCTGCAATTGTGCATCAGAAGTATCAACATGCAAACACATTATAGGGATGGAATTCATTATGGCCAAACATTTCCCTTCTTTACAATGCCATAATGAAGAATTGCATTTTCAAGAATCATTTGTGGAAGTGGACAACATTGAAATGACAACATCAATGACAACAGAATCTTCCTTTCCACCAAAAAAAAGTGCTAGTGACAAAGGAAGTCATCATGTGGAAGAATTTTCTTCACTTCTAGAAGAAATGGAGGTTCTTATAGGGAAGACAAAGTTCTCTATGCATGACTTTACTATTGAAGAATTGGAGCATAAAATGGACCTTGCAAAAAAATTCATCTCATCATTTAAGGAACCTTTCACTTTTGAAAGGCCTCCTCGTATTGCACTTCCATCAAAAGGTTCTATAAGTACTCTTCAAGCAAATGTTACACGTACAAGAATGGGGAAAGGCAAGAAACGTGAAGTTGTAGAAGATATTGACAACAAAAAGCAACGTCCTCCTTCAAAACGTCCGACTCACATTCTAGTCACTACATCAAAACAGAAAAGAGCCATTTTCCCAAGAGTCCCCAAAGTGGTATGTGACATTTGCTTTACAAAGACCATGATAGAGGGAAATATAGAATATGTGGCATGCCGCAATTGTGATCACCAAGTGAATGTCAAATAATATTATAAACATAGAATTGTATTAGAACTGTGAATTTTGTAGTACATATATATGTAACATGTCCATTTCACAAATACCATCATTGAAATCTATGTCTTTGAAAACTATATTTGAATTGTATGTAGAGCTTCATCTTTCATTTCCCCTTTGATTTGGCTTCCCTTTCAATTTGGCCTTTGCTTTAGAAGGAGTTGTTGTAGATTTGGTTTTGTTTACTACTTGCCTTGAATTTTGAGTGCTACATTCTCCCTCATGCTCCAACTCCATTTTCTTCTTCCAATCTTAGGTTTGTTGCCTCCTTATAGGATAGAGAAGTGCCCATTTCGCCATCTTCTTATGTATCCATTGTTTCTTCCACTCCTCCTCCTCATCATACAAGGAATTTGCGTAGTCAAACTCATTTGCTTGAAGTACAGCGGCCAACGCTCTTGCTCTACTTCGTTTCGATGGTTCTTTTTTCCATTCGTCTTCTACACATTCGAAGACAATGTCAATTGCATACAAAACTGTCAATACTATGGAAGGGGAAAAGATTGTTCAATACGTGAAGTCCTTCATACTCATTGAAAGTCATTTCAATTAATTAGAGTTCATACAAGAAATAACAAATTAAGAATGATTGTACAATACATAAATAAACTTACTTGAAAAATGTATTGAGAATTCCAGAAACTCAATGTCCATCTTCAGTTCCTCCAAGACTTCCTTGTCCAAGTCCTCTCTATACTTCTTCAAACCAACTCGAACTCCATCAACAAGTGGATCTCCAGAATTCAAAAGAATTGAAAACAAGCTAGACTTGTCTTTGATACGAATTCCTCTTAAAAAACTCAAGTAATCATTGTTTATTGCCTTCACCAATGGACAATTCTTCACCTCTTCGCTCAAATCATTAGGTTTAGCATACTTGATCCTCTCTCTCTCAAACTTCGCATCCATTGTTTTCTTACAACGTTTCATAGCTTCACAATAAGCGCTTTTTTCATTCTCCAACTCACAATTTACTTTCCTCCTCTCTTTCTCTTCCTTGCTTCTCCATTCTCTTTTCCTCTTGCGAGGAGCCATCCTTCTCAAACAATACACCTCTCACTTTTCAATTCTTACAATTCTAATCACACGAATTCAAAAGACAAAAACTAAACACAAAAACTTTGAAGAAAGCAAGTTGCAAAATAAACACAATTGCATCAAACTTGAAGCAAAACGGAACGTTGCACTTCAATCTCCTCGAATATAACACTCTAAATCAAAGAAGGTAGTTCAAAACAACACCCACAACCCTAAACCCTAAACAAGTACAACTAAACCCAAAACACTACATCCAATATCCACAAAACAAGTACAACTAAACCCAAAAGACTAAGTTCACTCAACTATTCTAGTTTTGCAACAATGAGGTTGATCTTCAAGCACTTGCTTTCAACCTCTCTTAAAGCCAAATGGTTTGTGAAAAACCATTTGGCTTTGAAAAATTATCCCTGGTGTCGTACGGTAAAGAGAGAGGGGTCGCAGAGAAGAGGTCGTCGGAGGGGGAGGGAGGGTCGCTGGAGGGGGAGGAGGGTTGCTGGAGGGGGAGGGAGGTCGTTGGAGGGGGAGGGAAGTCGCTGGAAGGGAGGGAGGTCGCTGGAGGGGACGGAGGGTCGCTAGAGGGGGAGGAGGGTCGCAGGGAGGAGGGTCCTCTTCATATTCTGGGCGGATACCCTCCTCCTAGGAGGACTTAGTGACGAGGCCGACCGTCCGTTGGCTCCGTCACCAACTGAATGCGCTGCTCTCCTTTCTTCACCGGCCGAGTTGAACGGACCCCCTCGCTCGGGCCAGGCCAGTGTGAATTGACCCCTCATTGCCTCCAATGTGGATGAATGAGGGATGAGAGGGGCCAGTCCTTATTCATCCTCCTGCCCTCCGACCTACCTGCCCAACCTGCTCATTGCGACCTCCTGCTCTCTCCCTTCATGCCATTCTCCCTTCACCCTTCGGCCTGCAATGTTTTTTTCTGCTTCTCTGAATGTTGATCCTCACCGAATCTACTCCGAATGTGAGCACAGAGCACAGATGTAACTTTGGTCTGCTTCAAATGCTTTTTAATAAATGTCCGTCTAGATGTTTGATTTCTGTGTTTTGGTGGTACCGAGGAGATCTTGTCGAAAGCTCCATAATATTAGGATCTTGAGCTCTGTAGAAGTCGAATCTGAAGTTCAAACTTTGAAGTCTCTCCTTTACTGCATCATTTTGTCATTGGAATGTCTTACAACCAAGATAGACAATCCCAAACCCTAGTGCATCCTCACGGCCGTAACATATAATTATGCGTGTTGCAAGTGTGAGTCTCAGCATGGTGGTTCCTGTATTAGATTGCTTCAGATTTGGTGCATTTCTAGTAGCACTTGAACGAGCTTGAAACTTCAAACTGCATTACATGAATCATTTTGCAAGTTGCATAGGTTTTAATAGCACTTGATCAAGCTTGAAATTTCAAATTTCATTGGATGAATTATTTTAAGTTGCATCAACTTGAAACAATGAGTAGTCATTCTGAATGATTTCGAATTTGAAGCCAAAAATTCAAAAACATCACCTTGGAGGATCGAACACTATGTATTTTCACATCAACATCTAATTACACTATAAGGACTCAATGGAGCCCTAGCTTTAAAATGTATCCCAAGTTAAACAAAGTGAATGTGGATTTAGATTCAAAATGGACACTCCAAAAATGAAAAAAGTTAAATTGTTCTTCTAGAACAAAGCCAATCAAATGCAATGAAATATTTGCTCACTATGGCTATGAAGACTAAAAGCATCCTCAATAAGTTACAATCTTTTCAACTAAAACCATGTTCTCTATCCAGAATATGTGAAGATTCTCTATCCAAAATATGTGAAGATTCTCTATCCAGAATATGAAAAATACAATCGACAAGTGCTTTGATTCAGAGGTTAGTTCAATTTCTTGATGTGGCTACTTTGAAGAAGATGCCACACAAATTAGTGAATGACCAAAGAATCCAATCCAAGTCCTAGGAAAATGATCCTTAATTTGCAAAATAATGAATATAGTCAACATTAGAATGGAGGTCAGAAGGAAGGTCGATAGGAAGGGAGGTTGGAAGAGAGTAGGAGGTTTGCAGATCACAAGGTTGTAGGGAGGAGGACAAATAGGGAATGACCCCCCTCATTCCCCATCCATCTACATTTGGAGCAATGAGGGGGTCAATTCACCGTGGCCCTCCGACCAAGGAAGATTGACCTCCTTATTGCTCCATTCAAGGATAAATGTAAAAATTGCCACCTATTTTGTGCCACATCAATTTCTTATTTGTTTGCATACCTCAACTAATTTAGTGCCTCTTATTGCAAATATGAATTTAAAATTTCCAAATTTTGTAATGGGCGGGAAATAAAAAATTTCAGTGTTTTCTCCAAGGTTAAAACACAAGGCAATAAGGAAGTCAATCCTCCCTAGCCCCCTCGCTTGTCCCCTTGGAATACATGTAAAATAAAAGAACCCCTATTTGGGGCTTGACTAATTTACCTTCTACACTTGTCCTAGCTAATTTGGGGAGTCTGATTGGAAATATGAATTCAAAATTTTAAAATTTTCTCATGATTGGAAAATAAAAAAATTTAAATTTTTTCTAGGAATAAAATTAGGGGCAAGCAAAGGAAGTTGTTCACCCTAGCCATTTCACCATTCTGCCTCGTTGTCTCTCCAAGTAGCAAAAATGACCACCCAATGATGACCCCTAAAGGGGTCATTTAGAGTGTCCATTAAAAACCATATGCAAACAAAACTTTGGACCCCCTATATAATTTTTTAATTTTAAATTAAACTAAATTAAAAAATATGAATAGATTTTTCTACTTTGAAAGTTTATGTTTTGAATTATTGATGTTTTATTTGTTAATAATAATTAGTTACAAATTTTTGAAGTAAAAAGATACACTATAGAATTAAAAAAATAACTTTCACACCTCTATATAATATATTTTTTAAATTTAATGAACAAAAAATTCCTAAAAATAACTCTCTATTGAAAGCTCATTTTGAGTTGAATATTGATGCAATGGTCATCTAAATGTGTTCTTTAAAAATATTTGAGTTTGAAATTTTGGAAGTAGAATCTTATAGTCATTAGTAAACAATGCTCAAAATTTGAAGTTAAAATTATAGTGTATTAAAAAACACTTGTTTGCATATGGTTTGTTGTAGTAGAACTAAGTGCACCCCCTAAAGATAACTCTCAAGTCTAGCTAAGATAAGCAAATCTATTGTCATGCAAACTAGCAATATGAATATCTTGGGGCCAACTCTAGGAGGGTCTTGTATTTTTCAAAGGTGTGCATTTGTTTCACAAATCAAACCAAGTAAAATTATTTCCTTTGTTTTTAAATGATATCTATGTTTTCTTTGTGTTTTTACAAAGAAAACACATGTATTATTCATAAATAGAAAGAGTATAATTTTTTTATTTAAATTGTAAATTTTGTAAATTTTTAAAGTACTTTGCCCTGAAATTACAAAACCATTTATAGAGTGGAGTCATGAACATCCTATAAACAATCTATAACCACTCTCCCATATTAGTATTTAATGGTGCTTAAATATTTAGCATTAAAGGATTGACATATTACCCCTTGTTGACATTAATGTATGCACTGATTTTGTTGACATATTACCCCATATTAACCCTTTAGATAATTTTTTTAACAAAATTGGGGCCCAAAGTAGGATGACAATGGATTGGTCTACCTTCTTACTTTTATTGGAAATTAAATTATTTGTTGTTCATTGAACCCCAAGTAATCTAATCTGATATCAAGTCAAACCTTGAAAAACATTAAACCCTAAATACACTAACAAAAACACAATACATTACCAAAAAAATTTGTTTATGGCAAAAAATTTGCCAATTTTTCAATGCTGAAGTGTCAAAATTAAGAACACTGCAAAAATCTTCTTTTTTGAAATTATAGTACATATTGAAAATAATGTCAAAAAAAAGTGTAGAAAGAATGTAGAAAAGACTATCGAAAAGAGTGTTTAAAGAATGTTAAAAAACATGGCAAAAAAACAAAACATTTAATATTTCAAATTGCTTGAGTAGGTTGATTGGATTACCTGCCCAAAACTTTAGAGTGTCTAAATTGTCTACTCCTAAGAAAGTGTACAGTGGGGTCCAAAAATAATTCAAATTTTGGATATGTTCTCAGTTCTATGCTTCAAAAATAGTTGCATTCAATTGCATGTATCTACCTCAATATGTAATCTTTTTTCACCAAATCAATTGCAACTTGTGAAGCCGTCAGTGGCCTTTAATCACCACATGTTAATCATGAGCAAGTGTCAGAAATTAGAAGATTTGGCTGTAATTAGTAAATTGTGTTGTCAAGAGCTCAAACATGCATGTTCTCTTCTGGAGCTCTTAGTGCCACTTCATTGCTTTGATGGCATGTATTCATTGCAAAGTTTAATGTATAAAGCTCAAGATTACAACATAGAGTGTCATTGAAATGGAGATTGGCTTGCACAGGTGAGATATGGTGGCTTGAAGTTGTTTCACAGGCAGTTTGGATAGGAGCATTGGAGTTGCCTTGTTTTGTTTTGTTAGTGATTGAATCTTTTGATTTTTAGATCATGCATTGGGTCTTTGAGAGGTACCATGCCATACAGAATCTTGAGTGATGAGGAAAAGAGTCGCATTGTGGGAATGCATGAGGGTGGAATGAAGAGTTCAGACATTGCATCTATGTTGAATGTTCCACGGTCAACTGTTTCTACTATCTTGACAAATTGGAAGATCCGAGGGAGTGTAAAATCTTTGAAATCTCAGTGTGGTAGGCATCGAAAGTTGAGTGATCGTGATACTAGAGTGCTGGCACGTTATATTAGAGATGATAGAAGACAACCATTGTCATAATTATCAAGCCTATTGAATGTGAGTCGTAATACAACACGGTCGTATTTACATGACTTGGGTTTAAGAAATTGCATTGCATCCAAGAAACCATATCTTAGTGAGAAGCACAAATTAGATAGGCTTAAATTTGCCCGTGCTCATGAAAGGTGGAGTTTTGAAGATTGGTGCAATGTTATTTGGTCAAATGAGTCATCATTTGAAATTGGTAAAAATTCGCGGCAAATTAAAGTGTGGCGAAGATCATATGAAAAATATGCGTGGGATTGCATAGCTCCAACTTTTAAGAGTGGCCGTACTTTAGTGATGGTTTGGGGTGCATTTATTGGCTTTGATAAATGCCCTCTTGTTATTATACCTCCAGACAAAAGAACAACAAGCGATTTTGTAACCATTGTTTATGAGGCAACATTAAGTGGATTCTACTTTTTACATGATCACCCTCAACAATTGGTACTTATGGAAGATGGCGCTCCAGTCCACCGTATCTCGCTTCCATTGCAATGGAGACAAGCTCATGGTATGGCAAAATTAATTTGGCCTGCAAATTCTCCAGATTTGAATCCTATAGAAAATCTATGGAAGATTGTCAAGGATTTGTTACGACATTGTCCTAGACCAAAAAACAAGGAGGAAATGGCACAAACCATTCAATCAACATGGGATACAATATCTTTGAAGCAACTCCAAACCTTGATTAGAACCATGCTTGATAGAATGCAAGCAGTTATTTCAGCAGGAGGTGGTAGCACTAGATGGTAGATACTATATTATGATTATTTTTTTAAATGTATGATTTTCTACTTTTGTAATGAAAATTTTTCATATAGTCAAAGTAGACTCTATTATCTTTCCAACACAATTTATGGTTTGTGAATTGATGAATTTTTGAGCCTACAAGAGGTTTTCAAAGTTTGCAGTTTTCATTCTGATTCACCTCTAGGCCAAAAATTCGAAATATTTTTGGACCCCACTATACAAGTATGTCTAATTAACGCTCCATGGATGCATTGGGAAAATCTATTGGATATGACAAAATTCTTGGTTTCAGCCCAATCATAGCCATGAATCCCAAATTGCAAATTTCCCATTCAATGAGATTAAAATCAATTGTAAGATTAACCTTGCAAGTCCCAAAAAACCACAAATTGATTTTTAGAGTGAGAAAAACAAAAATAACTCATAATATGAGAGGAATTGGAAGTAAGTTACCAAATGGAGGTCATTAATTTTTTTGGATAGAGAATGAACCAGAGCAATTTGATCTAGAAAATAAAATTGCATTCAATGGTTTGCGCTTTCATATGCAAATATGTCTCCCAATCCTAATCTCTATATAATATATAGAAATATGTGGAAAGAATTGTAAAAAATGTGTCCTTTTTATGTTTTGAACAACATTGACATTGTTTGCAGGGAAAAGCAAACAAAAAAATAGCATAAGTGGATGAGCACTTTTTCAAAAGAACATTTTTTTAAAGAAATGTGGCATATAATATTGTATTTAAGGTAAATGTACTCATTGTCAACCATGACCCATACCCAACTTGTAGGGGGTATTGTTTCCAACCACGATTGGATCTAATTTTCAACCAAAGCTTGGAATGTATTCTTATTTCTTTTTCAAGCTTGGGATTAATAAGATCATGACACATGTCCCAAAGTAGTGAGCAACAAAGTAAGTAGTAAGCAAAAAGGAGTTCTTGAATGATTAGAATTGAAAGACTCTAAACATTGACTATGGGCTCCAAGCACTTTTTGGCTCCCAAAATTTATAGTAATTTCAATTTTAGCAATAAAATTAAAAAAATTTGCAATCCATATATTTCCTATATTTCTATATAGCAAAAGTTGTCGTGCTTTAAATTACTAATGATCTACTGCAAAATCCTTTAAGTGATCGGATATGGGTACATTTACCTTAGCAATGTTTTCAAGAATTTTAGGTACAATAGTTGACAATGTGCTTTTTCAATGTCTTTTTCCATGTTATGTTGTAGACAAAGGCCTCAAGTACCTTTATATGAGTGACAATCAATCATGAAAGAAGCACAATTGAGTTTCTATTAACCCTTAAAGGACAATACAAGCCCCTTGGGCATTTTGAAAGTCAAAGCTTGAATTTCTATATAGTTCTTGATTATAAATGATTTTTAAGCTTGAATAAAAAATGTAGATCCAACAATCTATTTTTTGCTCCAATTTAATTTTTTCAAAATTATAAAATTATAATTTTTGTGACACTTTCAAGATAGTTTCTTGAAAGTTCAAAATACACCACTTTTGAACTTTTTCTATCAAAATTTTCTTGGTGTATTATCAAAAAGCACATCAATCATATTATTTTAAGTATTTTTGTAATTACTATGAATTTTAAATGGAATTTTTAAAAGGAATTTTTAAAAAATTGTATTGAATTCATATTGATGTTTTTTCATTATGAAAAAAATGAAATTAACCTTTGAAGGTAAAAACTACATTTTTGGCAACATAGCGATTTTAGGTAGCTCACTATGAATGAAATTTTTATTTTTTTTCTTTGAAAATTTCACACAACATATAAGGAAGGAATAGCTTCAGGGCCCAACAATTTTTTAGCTTTTGATTACATGGTTAAAAAGTTATTGCATAGTATGACATTTTTATTGCTTGGCAAGTAGTCTGGGCAACTCAAAAAACTTCTTTAAAAATCAATTTAAAAAAAAATTTGAAACTAGTTCTTTAGATTTATACTAGCGGTTGGTGCTTGCTATGCTATGCATTCACCATTACAATTTCATAAGAATTTTTATGTATTAGATAGAATGCAGAGCAAGAATTTCAAAAATCTTCAAATAAAAATTACTAAAATCTTCATATAATTTTTTAATAAATAAGCATATACTAAAACAAACAATAGAAATTTAATGAATGATGAATGAAATACATGCAATGATGAATACGGTAAAAGATACACATACCACTACTAGAAAATTTAGTTTGATTTTGACCGGATCAACGCAACCAAAACAACAGAAAAACTAAATTTTCTAGTAGTGTACATTAGAATGCATTAGAAATTTGACTCAATTGTTCCAAACAATGGCAATCCAAATAAAAGAATTTAAAGAAAAAACTTGTAAATCTCAAAAGCTTCATGATGTGCTTCATGAACAATTTAATTGTTGTGAAATCCAAAATTGGTTCAATCTAATAAATTTCTCAAATCATTTGGTACTAGCAATAGAAAATTGAAATTAGAAGCTCAAAGCTCACAAAAGCACAAAATCATAGAAATGCAAAAGAAGTTTAAAGCCAAGAAAAGAAATGGAATTGCTACCTTTATAATATCAACATATTGATCCTCTTTAATATCACCTCAATTGCAACGACTATAATTTTCTATAATATCACCTTTTGTAAAAAGTGATATCACAGAGGTGATTGTGAACTGCTACTCTATTTCAGTAATATCACATTGTGTGAAAATACAATTTCTATGTATGTATGATTGGAAATATTTTTATAAAATAATTAAAATAATTATTTTAAAGACTTATTGAAATCATTGTCATGCATTCTATTCAAATATATCAAATTTTTACTAATATGTGATACAATGGATGTATAGCATAGCAAGCATGAGCCCCTAATGTTAATGATAGCATTTGTGATATTACAAAGGGACTTATGATTTTAGTAGTACGATAAGTGGGAAGCTTTGAATCATTCCATTTTAATTAATGAGATGAAAGTTATCATGAGTTTTAGTTTGCAAGTAGTTATCGTTTTTAAAGGCTCCATTCCTATCTGCAAACTAAAACTCCTCATAAATTTCATTTCATTAATCAAAATGGAATAATTCAAAGCTTCCTACTTACATATAAATCTAAAGAACTAGTTTAAAAAAAAATTTAAATGATTTTTAAAGAAGTTTTTTGAGTTGTCTAGACTACTTGCCAAGCAATGAAAATTACATATCATGCAATAACTTTTTAACCATGCAGTCAAAAGTCATGAAAATTGTCAAGCCTTGAAACTACTCCTCAGGAAAATGTTGTGTGAAAATTTCAACAAAAAAGAATAAAAAATTTGTTCGTAGTAAGTTGCCCAAAATTGTTATGTTACCAAAAAATATAATTTAGTACTTGAGGGGTTAAGCTTTAGACATATGTTACTACATGTGAAAAATATTAAATTTTTGAAATCTATGTTTCAATGCATAAATTTAATAAATTTTGACCAAGCCGGGACATTAAATGTCCTTTAAGGGTTAATTTTGAGTAGAAGATTATTTATATGTGCATGTCATGTGTTTCTCATATTAAGCATGTATTTTTAGATATAGAAGGTATATTTTCAATGTCAATTACTCAATATGAATCATAAAAGCAATATCTATTGAATCTGAAGGTCCTTAAAGTGAATTTTGTATGAGGTCACTAGTATTGCAAGCCTATATTTGTCCATATTTCATACATACATATCAACAACATTATATACACTATTAAAAAACTCTCACTCAATTCCTATAATACCAACAACAAATTGTCTTAATTTTTTGCACATTCATTGTCTATTACTCATTCTCCAATTTGATATGGTTTCTTTTTTATCACTTCAACTCCTCTATCCTCAATAATCCCACATTTGCTAACTTAGACTTTACTAGTGCATCTTGTGTTGGTGCCACAATTAAAAGCGAAATAAAATTAATTTTCTAATTTTTTTACTCATAAAATTTTTAAAATTCAATATCTTCTCACATAATATCCAAACACATAACAAAGTCTATGCACCCCTTCTTGCAAAGAGCATTTTGATGGTATCAAGAACGTGACTAGAGGACATACAATCTAGGAGATCCCACCATAACAAACAAACAAAACAAACAACCTAACTTAATGATGGACTAGTGTGCCCTGTGTCGTTGCCACAATCAAAATTTAAAAAAAGTAATTTTCTAATTCCTAAAAACTTCAAAAATCAACAACTGGCATACCATAAGTCAAAACACCAGAAACAAAGCCTATGCAACCCTCTTCACCAAGAACTTTTTGATGGTACCAAGAATGCAACCAAGGGATGCACAATATAGGAGATCTCAATGTAACAAACAAACAATTTTTTTCTGGAACATCTCTGGATTGGGCACCAATCTGATCAATTCTAAGTTTTTTGATCTAAACACTATAGCTTTAAATCAAGGCTTGTTCTAGCTCTAAGTCTTCATGGGAACTACCTTATAATTATATACATTCAAAGGTATGTCCATATTCAGAAGACTTCCTACATTTCTACTGCAAGAATTGATAAGCAATCATCAAAATATAACTATTTATTTATCCACACAAAGTATCATATTAGTCCTAGAAAGGAGACTAAACTTTTACAGAAGTTTATGAATGCATTGTACCATTCTAGTTCCAGCCTTGGGTTCTAGCACATTGAATGTGGAAAGCTTACAATTAAACATAATGCAATTCAATAATATAAGAATTTTGGTTAAGGAGTTTTTTGAAGCTGGTTTGCACATAGCTCTTAGAGGATGTAGATCTCATTTGTGTCCATCCTACAACATGACAATAAATTAGAATGTTAGTGAGGAATCAACAGGTGTCTTAAGCCTATATTGCATGTTATAGCCTCCATTAGGAGAACAAAACATACAAACTACTCATATTTTTTTAAGAATCAAAAGTTCTTCCTAGCCAAAAGTTGGACGTTGTGACAAAGAAGCTGCCATGGTTTCGATTCCAATATTCCTAGTGTTTTCAACAATAGTATGCATTTGTAGCTAAGTGATATGAAGCCATAAAGGATCCTTAAAAAATGCAATGTATAAAAGTTCTTTCACCACTTTATAATCTCTAAAGTCCTACTATGAACTCATCTCTCAAATTGTTTAACAAAACATGTGTTTCTATCACGTTTTTCCAACCATTGTAGCCACATTTGAATGGATGCAATCTTACCTTGAGTAAGAAGTAATTTATTACTTCACAAATCTATAGACCAGATAGGCCTGTACAAGCTGTTATTTTTCATATGTTTTATAACATTGGTTGTTTCTAGTGTAGCATATTGGTAATGAAGTTGATCCACATTCTGGGATATTTAATTTAATCATTAATTTCTCATCTAAGAATTATTTTGGCAAAGACATTGGCAAGGCAAGCATTAAAACTTTATTGGTTGCACAATCTATACATGTCTTCATAATCCCATCATTATTTTTGAAGGTGGGAGGATGGGATCTCTTAAGGCTTTATTAAAAACAAAATTCTTTTTAACTGTAGCAACTTTTGGTCATGAATCATAGTCCACCTTAATCAAGTAGAAGTTGGAATAGTCATCAAGTATAAAGTTAGAGTTTTAAACTTGAAGCAATGTTTTAGAAAAACAAAACAAAATAAACAAACAACCTAACTTAATGGATGGATCTACATTCTTGTTTTAACCAAAACAACTCTAATACTTTGAGAGTTAACCCCTAAATGTCTAGAGTCTTCTTCAAAATTAGTGATTTGAGAAAATCATCATAAAGTATTCTTTGAAGCATATTTTAGAAATGATGAACAAATAAAAGATGTAGACTTTAAATTTTAGGTTCCATACATACATTCAGATTGATCAATGCTATCACTAATATTTTTCTATAAATTTTGAAAGAAAAATTTCAAAATTCATTTAAAATTCAATTACAAGAAAAATAATATTGTCATTTTTTGAATAAAATTTGTTGGAATGGATTTGAGATGAGGTTTTCTTGATAATGGTGATTTTTTGAAATTTTTCTGTTATTTAAATCTATGATTTCATTTTTGCACAATTAATTTTGAATTAGAGTCAATGCAATTTTGACTTAGTCAACTACTTGACACACTTCCACATTTGTAATTTTAGAAAAAAAATATATACTATAGTAACACCAAATCCAACTATTAGATAGAACAACTTAATAAAGTATCTTCACAAATTAAGATGACTTTCATCCAAGTAGTAATGAGAAAGAAAAGTGATTAGCAATCTATTTGTTGTCCAAAAATTGAACGTTAGAGTGCTTAGGGGTTAAAGGGATAAGCCATTGTGGTCATTGGTGACCAAGTTCATTGTAGTGTCTGAGAGTTTTAGGAAAATAAGTAAGGTGGGAGGCTCTAAAGCAACCCTTTAAGGCCTAGTCCTCCTTTTTCATAGGATTTTGTGGACAAAAATTTTCTTACACCATTTTTAGAGAAAGAAAATAGATGTGGAATCTAAATACAAGTGATTTTGTATTTTTCTAAGCATTTTTGAATTATTAATAAAATTTCAAAGATTTAGGGCATAGACACCTATTTGTGACTATAGGTCTCCCAAAATCCGTCCCTTTGCAACTTGTAATGAGATGTACAAAAATCAATGATAATGATTGACTCTTGCAATAGAAAAAAAATTGGATTGTAGACATGGATCATTTGAAGGCAGGGGGAAGAAGTCACCTAGCTCTTGATTGACATCCAGTGCCACAATTGTGGAAAAATGGCTTTGCTTTCCCCTCTCTAGGCTGTGGACCTTCTCCTGTATGTTTAATGTGTTGCTGTAGGCAGTAGGATGTGAAACCCTAAGAGCTGCTTTAATGCAACACTAGAATAAGCATGAGAGTGGTGCCAATGAGACTTATAATGTCTTTTTCCAAAAAAATGTTCCCCAATGCAGTCATTGTAGCCAACTACATTGTCCAAGGCTCTACACATGAGAGCCTTTGCTCAATATTTTGTAGCAATTTAGTGAACATAGAAGAGTACATTAAAAGCTATATTCTCTTACTAAGATGCCAAGTGGTGGTCGTTTTGGTGTTCAAGATAAGAGGAATTAGTCACAAAAATTAAAAAAATTTGTTTTCCATTTGTGAATATGGTGTCACATTGGAAACAAGGGTGCAAGCAGCATGCTACAAAGTAACCTGGCCCACCCCCTCCTTCCTATGCTCCGAAAACAAACCTGGGATGGACATGTTGATGGGGCTCTTTGTGGGTGAATAGTGACTGCAAGCAAGATCAATGAACCATGAGAATAGGCCATTACCACCTCCAATTTTTTCTTCTGAAAGTTGTATTTTTGGTCAAAAAATTATATTGCCTTGTGACACAAATTGTGCCTAGCTTAAATCTTTCATCATGTCAAGTGCATTTTTTTTATTGTAGCTCTTGTGTCCCTAACAGCATGCCATTGCATTAAATTTGGAAGGACATCAGTGTATTTACTCCATTTTGTGACAATTGGCAAAATTTCACATGGATGTAGACCTTGTAGTTTCTTTGAGGCCTGAATTTTTCCTAATGCTCTCAACCTAAATACTACTACAAGGAAACATGCCCCCTTCATGAACAAATTTGCATATTGCCCCAGTTATTACCAAATCCATTGTCAACATTATTGTTTGAAGAAGCAACAAGTACAAGGTGCCTCATATGAGCAAGGCTAAGCTTGCTAGGAGAGGAATACTCCTTGATTGATTGCCACTTACTCCCACAAGGTTATTCAATATGGCCAACATTTACTCAACAATCAAAATAAGTAAATGGAGTTTTTTTAGTAGAATATAGATTTTGTCTGATTTAGAGGTTTTTAGAGAGATAGAAGGAGTACTTTACTTGGTTCATTTAACACTAGAACACAGATGCTTAGTATCCTATGTAGTTTTCTGGCAAAATTTCACCTTTGCATAATTTCAGCAAATAGTAGAGCTTGAATGGTGCGGGATAGGTTTGATAAATACTTTAAAAGAACATTGAAATTATTTTAAAATATAATTTTTATATTAATTCTAAAAGTTGAAAATTAAAAAATATATTTATTAAAAATATTTTAAAAATTAATATTAAATAATCTAAACAACACACTGGTTGTTCACAACTTGGGGAACCTTTTCTTTACAACCCTTTTAAGGCCTAAAATTTTTCCTAATGAATAAGATAGGAAGCCATTGTGGTTTCTTTGGTTAGTACAAATACTTACAGTTTCTAGATTGGATTCAAAAATGTTTTTTTGCAAAAGAATGGCAAAACTTCCTTTCTTGTAGTTTGCATTATAGAAACATGCCATTCTACCACAAATAATACACTAATATACATGATGTAATTAAAATGCACTTCAAAGTTTTAGGGATTTGAATTATTATAATATGAAATCCATTACAACGTCAACCAAGAAAATTTAAATTGCACATGTTCCTCATTCTCTTCAATTTCTTCTAGTCATTCAATAGATGGATGTTAACCATAAATTTTTCTAATTCTAAACATAGCAATTCTTTATTATTATCATCAAACAACAAAAATAGGACATGGAAGATCTATATCATCATATGCAAATCTATTTTTAATTACTATTAATATAGAAAACACTCTATCTACTATCATAATTTTTTATATTAAGTATCATACAACTACTCCATAGTCTCTGGGGTCTCAATAATTATTCTAGAAGATTAAGTTCCTATTTCTTCCTCCACTTGAATATCCATCATTTGTACACTGTGTAGAACATAAATATTAGGTAGAATTTCTTGTTCAACATAATCTAAGGCCCTATCAACTATAATATCAACTTTCAAAGAATATATACAATCTATGTAAGATGTCTCTTCCAAGATTGAAGTTACTTGCTTAGATGTGTAATATCCTTGCACTCCAATACAATGATCATAATATAGTCTATCCACTCCTTTTGTCGTAATATAGTCCATCCGCTATTTTTGTCATTACTTGATTTCGAAAGGCCCATGCAAAAGACATGCTACTTAGTTGTATATCAATTTCTACTCTTATCGTTGGCATATCTTTTGTAGTCATCTTTCCTACTGTTGAAGATGTAATTGCTTCCATTGAGTTAGAAATCCCGTCCCCCGTCTCATATCCATCTCTTCCATTTCCAACATTGGAGTTGCTTGTATTGAAGTGCTTCTTTCTAATCTTTCTTCCTTGAGTGTTTTCCACCCCTTTGTTCCTTGCATTAGAACAGAGTGCAGACACTTCCTCTAAGTCTGTATCTCTCATATCATCCCCTAACGGAACTACATGTCCTTCAAGTGGTACATATTCCATTGATCCATCCAACTATTGAACTTCATTCACCAAAGATATTATGTTCTCAAAAGTAGAATGTGCTACTCTAATTGTTGTATCTACTTCCCCTGATGGTTCACAATCTACTGTCGTCTTGTCCATACCCTTCGCTACCTCTTCTTTATATTCTTCTTCTCTTCATTGGTCTCTCTACTGCATCTCTGTCTAACTCCGATGAATGAATACAAGACTCCAACAAATCATCTTCTGATTCTAAATCTTCATTCTCTGTGTTTATTGAATCATCCTCTATCTCATCATCTTCATATTCCTCTTCTTCTTCTGTTTCACCTTCTACATCTTTTGAATCACCTTTCTCTTCTAAATCCACCAAGCTTGAACATCCAATCAAACAGATATGGGTTAAAGCAGACAAGTTCTCCACTTCCATTGGTAAGGCCACCAAGCTTGAACATTCACTCAAATCGAGAAAGGTCAAAGAAGACAAGTTCCCCATTTCTATCGGTAAGGCCACCAAGTTTGACCATCCACTCAAATCGAGAGTGGTCAAGGAAGACAAGTTCCCCACTTCCACAGGCAAAGCCACCAAGCTTGAACATCCACTCAAATTAAGAGTAATCAAAGAAGACAAGTTCCCCACTTCCACAGGCAAGGCCACCAAGCTTGAACATCCACTTAAATTGAAAGTGGTCAAAGAAGACAAGTTTCCCACTTCCACAGGCAAGGCCACCAAACTTGAACATCCACTCAAATTGAGAGTAGTCAAATAAGACAAGTTCCCCACTTCCACAGGCAAGGCCACCAAGCTTGAACATCCATTCAAATTGAGAGTGGTCATAGAAGACAAGTTCCCCACTTCCATTGGCAAGGCCACCAAGCTTGAACATCCACTCAAATTGACAGTGGTTAAAGAAGATAAGTTTCCCACTTCCACAGGCAAGGCCACCAAGCTTGAACATCCCCTCAAATTAAGAGTGGTCAAGGAAGATAAGTTTTCCACTTCCACAAACAAGGCAATTAAGTTTGAACATTCACTCAAATCGAGAGTGGTTAAGGAAAACAAGTTTCCCATTTTCATTGAAAACGCCACCAAACTTAAACATTCACTCAAATCGAGAGTAGTGATGGAAGATAAGTTTCCTATTTCCACTAGCAAGGCTACAAGGCTTGAACAATGATTTAATTTCAAAGTGGTCAAGTAAGACAAATTCCAAACTTCCATTGGCAAAGCCACCAAGCTTAAACATCCACTCAAATTGAGAGTGGTCAAATAAGACAAGTTCCCTACTTCCACAGGCAAGGCCACCAAGCTTGAACATCCACTCAAATTGAGAGTGGTCAAAGAAGACAAGTTCTCCACTTCCACAGGCAAGGCCACTAAGCTCGAACATCCACTCAAATTGAGAGTGGTTAAGGAAGACAAGCTTCCCACTTCCACAGGCAAGGCCATCAAGCTTGAACATCCACTCAAATTTAAAGTGGTCAACAAAGACAAGTTCTCCAATTCCATTGGCAAGGCCACCAAGCTTGAACATCCATTCAAATTGAGAGTGGTCAAGGAAGACAAGTTCCCTACTTCCATTGGTAAAGCCACTAAGCTTGAACATCTCTGCAAATCGAGAGTGGTCAAAGAAGATAAGTTCCCCACTTCCATTGGCAAAGCCACTAAACTTGAACACTTCTGCAAATCGAGAGTGGTCAAGGAAGACAAGTTCCCTACTTCCATTGGCAAGGCCACCAAGCTTGAACATTCAGTCAAATCAAGAGTGGTCAAGGAAGACAAGTTCCCCACTTCCATTGGCAAGGCTACCAAGCTTGAACATTCAGTCAAATCAAGAGTGGTCAAGGAAGACAAGTTCCCCACTTCCATTGGCAAGGCCACCAAGCTTGAACATCCACTCAAATCAAGAGTGGTTAAGGAAGACAAGTTCCCCACTTCCATTGGCAAGGCCACCAAGCTTGAACAGCTGATCAAATCAAGAGTGGTCAAGGAAGACAAGTTCCCCACTTCCTTTGGCAAGGCCATCAAGCTTGAACATCCACTCAAATTGAGAGTGGTCAAAGAAAACAAGTTCCCCACTTCCACAGGCAAGGCCACCAAGCTCGAACATCCACTCAAATTGAGAGTGGTTAAGGAAGATAAGTTCCCTACCTCCATTGGCAAAGCCACCAATCTTGAACATCTCTCCAAATTTAAAGTGGTCAAGGAAGACAAATTTCCCACTTCTATTGGCAAGCCCACCAAGTTGAAACATCCAAATAAATTGAGAGTAGTCAAGGAAGACAAATTTCCCACTTCCATGGGTAAGGTCACCAACCCTGAACATCCCTTCAATTTGAGAGTGGTCAAGGAAGACAAGTTCCCCACTTCCATTGGTAAGACCACCAAGCTCGAACATCCACACCAACTAAAACAAGAACTCAAATCAAGAGTGGCCAAGGAAGACAAGTTCCCTATTGCATTTGAAAATCCTTCTAAACCTTGCATTTTGAGGTTTAGTCTTAGTAAATTATGGCTTGATGCATATTTGTTGGGTAAATGCTCAAGGAATTTAAGCCCAGGTAGATCTAGAATTTTCAACGATGTATTAGTGGTACAAAGATCAAATATTCTCTTCTGCAAAATGATTGCAATATGTGTTGGAAGTTGCCAAGTTGCGAAGGGAGAAGTTGAAAAACTACCTCCAAAGTTGTTTTCTACTATAATTGCTTCCAATTGAGAACATTGTAAAGCAAGTTGAAATAACAAATCCAAGTTGGCAATATTTGCTTTAGGAGCATTGTTCGTACATATCAAAATCAAGACACGAAGTTTGTGAAAAACAAAACTTTTGACTTGTTCAATTGTAGTCTTTTGGCCAAAAATGCCTTGAAGAACCCCAAAGTCCTGTTGAACCATAGTTTCTTGCAAAGAAATGCCTTCAAGAACCTCAACATCCTACATTCAAAAGAATTTTGATTAGAAAGTGTTAAATTCTTATGTAAGGAATTAAAATCAAAATTGATTTTCTTCACATATTTCAAAACTCATGACCTCAAAATAGTATAGGTTCAAAATGTTTACAAATTGCATTTATAAGTATACTAATAAACATATTATCCCTTTAAGGTCCATGTACCAAAAAAGTAGATGTGCCTTGCTCAATCTTGGTTGTACCTTTCAAAATAACTATACTTAAAATTTTATTTCAACTAAGAAAATAAAGCTTAACAAGTGTTATTTCTATTCAAATTGAAAAGTTTTAAAAATGTCAAAAATTGGGAGAAGTATTCAAATTAAAAGCTCCATGTATTAAAATCCAAATAACATGGTATGGTGTATTTTTAATATGTATTTATATATGTTGAAATGTATTTGAAATTTAAATTGTACAATTATCCTTTTCCTTCTAACATTCATTCATAGTTACAAAGTATTCTAATATGTTTCCTAATTGCTATAATTTTGTTTCTTCTATTAGCTTTAAAAAATCACAATAATTTCATTTTTCTATTAAGAGTATTAAAAAAACCAATATAAACCAAAAAATGAAATTTTCCACTAGGTAAAAATATTAAATATTTTTACATTAAAGAAATAAAAATATACATTTAGTTTAATAGTCAAATTTGACTTAAAGGTCTTTATTGTGGTTGTTTTGGGTGTAAAAAATAAAATAACCAATTGAGAATTTTTCTAACTACTTTCCATTTCTACATAAAAGAATCTCAAATCATTTTGAGTTTTTCTACTAATTTTACTTATTCATATTCCATTTTTGCAACAAAAATGATAACAACTACAATTTTTCACCAAACAAATTGAGGTTTCTCATGGTTGTAAACTAAATACAATTTCAAGTAATAAAAATTGAAGATTGTTATCTAAACACAAATTAAAAGGCTAACTTTATCTTACATGTGATGTTTTACCACTTTACAATGAATCAAGTCCTTTAAGGGTTATTCATATTCACTCGCACTTTTGGACTACAAAGATATTACCTTGCTTGTAAATCCACTTTCTGGAATCATGGATGCCTTCCAAATCCTTGAACCTTTGGCAATCATTCGTCCCATGTCACGAAGTTGGTCATGCATTTCAAGAATGTCACCATCTTCATTAACCTTCAACAATGACATGTCAATCAATCTTTTCAATTCAACCTTTGGAAGGACGCCATTTTTAGACCACATGTACAAAATAGTCTCTTTTGATATGCCAGATGGATATACATCTCGACAAAAGAAACAAGCCATGTCCAAAAACATATTCTTCTCAACATCATTGGTCAATCCATCATAACTTATTCTCAAGGTGTTCCAAATTTCTTCATCACCATCCAAATTCCTTCCTCTTGCCATCCTTTGTAATGCTCGCTCCCAACTTCGCAACCTCTCTTTGTTGCGGAGAAATGAACCCATGACTTTCAAGCTCAAAGGCAAGCCATTGCAAGCTCTTACAACACGCTTGCGATAGTCCTCAAAGTCCGATGGTAAAAGTGCACCCCAAGAAAGGTGAGTGGAGAAAAGCATTGTTGCTGCCTTTTCATCCAACAATTCAACATCCAACCTTCCCTCAGTAGTGCCCACAAATGATTTTATTGTGCTCCATTTGCGTGTTGTGAGAATTATTGTGGAACCCTTCTTAGCTTGTACAATGTTGGGAGGTACAATATCATGCACTACATCTTTGTCCTTGACATCATCCAATACTAAAAGAACATTCTTACTAACCAAGATCTCTTTCATCATCTCCTGTGCATCTTCCAAGGTTTCAGGTTTTTTATCATTCCCAAGTTTGGGTAAGATTTCACACAATGTATTGTACAAACTTGGAGTGTTTGTGGATTGTGAAACAAAGCATGATGCATGGTATAAGGAAGTAATTGTTGTGTCGCCAAGTATTGCCTTTGCTAGTGTGGTCTTGCCAATTCCACCCATGCCTACAATTCCTATATAATTTAGTTTCAAAAGTGCTTTGGCTTTAGACAATTGTTGTTTTGAATCAACAAAATCGTCCTTTGGAGGTGCAATTTGCTCGTCCACCTGTACAAATACAATGTCATATTTAATAAATTGTTCACATAAAAATTAAACCCTACTTTTTAAACCACAAATGTTAAATATCAAAAGAAATTACAAATAAAGTAGACATCACTTCATGAATTTTGTATTTTAATATTCTCGCACCTTTTGAATATGGTCCACAATAGACTCAGAACCTCTTGAAGTGGAAGTTGAACCAAACTGTGGAACCATCTCGCATGAATATACTCCCTTCAAGAAAGACTCCTTTATGCTTGTGAGCCTTGCACAAATGGTGGAAAATGTCGGTCGTTGAAGAGGGTCTTGAGACCAACATTCTTGGATTAAATTTGTGAGTTCTTTGCAATTGTTAGGTAGAGGTGGTCGCAAGCCTGAAAGTAAAATTTGATCACGAAAATCTTTTGGTTCCAAACCAAAAAATGGAACCTTTCCACATAGAATTTCTGAACATATCATGGCAAATGACCATGCATCAGCTCGAAATGGATGCAATGGAGTTTTACTTCCCTTGATCATTTCAAGGGACATATACCTTGGTGTTCCAATTGTATATTTTGTTGGCTCTGGATTCTTCGCATTGCTATACACTTCCAATTGAGAAGTACCATAATCCATGACCTTGAATACAAGATGAGGCTCCAGATCCTCCATAGGGATTAAACTTGACAACACATTATCAGGTTTCAAGTCAAGATGAGCAACTTGCATGTCATGAAGGTAATACACACCTTTTGCAATTTGGTGCATAATATCAATTGCAACATGATAAGGTAAAGGTTTTTGTGTTTTCTTCAATATGGTAGACAAGTTTGAATCCATCAATTCCATCACCAAATGCATCTCATGAGTTTCTTCTTCCTTAGAATTCACTTCAAGTTCTTCGATAATCTGAAAGTCAATGAATTGAACAAAATCTTTGAGAATTTGAAACAACCAAGATTTCTTGAACCACATCACCCAATTCATTGCACCAACTTCTTCATCCTTATGAATCTCATCAACTTTTTCAGAAATCCCGCAACCAAAAAATTGAACAAGATTCGGATGACTCAATCCTGCCAAGATGCCAACCTCTTTTCGAGAGTTTTTGAGATATTCAAGATCACCTTTCAATAGTTTCGTAGCACATGGAAGGCCACACCAATTTGATTTGTACACACTTGCATAAGATCCTTCACCTAATTTTTGGATTAATTTAGGTGGCTTAAAATCATCGAGAACCTCCAAATCATCCAAGTCTCCACCATCAACTCGATCCAAATTTCGAAGTCTCAACAATAGATGTTGGGCCAATTCATAATCATTCGAGGCTTGGCCCTCAACTACAAGTTGAAGCCTTCCCTTTAGATCTTCTCCATCTTCAAGGAGTTGTCCATAAGTAACCGCATCAAATTCAATTGGTAAGATATCATGTGATTGATTTGAAAGGTCAGCAAAGTATATATCTCTTGCTGCAACATAACAACATTTCAATTCTAAAAGCAACTCGCGAAAAGTCTCTTTGTTTTGAAGTTGAAATACAACTGCACCACACCAACAGTCTTGTTCAAAGCAAGTATTTCCCACAATCTCTACCTTCTTTTGAAGAAAACACAATTCTTCAAAAATAGATTGGAAGTTCAAGTCCCCACTAGCATTTGAAAACATTTTCTCAATCCCCTTCATAGCTAGTATGAGTTTGCCAAAAAGATGTACACATTGATTTTTATTCAAGACTTTCATCCTTGGAGATGCTTGCATATCCTTCAAGAATTTCTCAAGACTTGGTATAACATTGCATAGTCTTTTATGATGCTCACGTTGCACTTGTGAAAAATCCTTGTCTTTCCTGCAAAGCATTAAATATCTATTGTCAATGAGATATCTTGGTATGATGAATGAAGACCAATTTCCTATAACACACATTCAAATATTAAAACATGTTCTCTGAATTAAACAACATCTAACATTGTTTGCTAATAGAGTGATCTATCCACTAAAATTAAATTACAAATTTCTTTCATTTGACCGTATACATAAATGCTCCAATCATGGTTGATTGCAAAGCTAAAAGTTATTCAAACACAAAACTATACAAAGAATATTGTAATTTTAAAAATATAGTAGTCTAACATGCACCAATACTTACAAGAAAACATTTATGCTCACCTTGTAGACCATATAAAATCCAAGAATTTCCAAAAGCTTGCCATTGTGAAGAAGCTTGCCACCCACATCAAGAAGCGCACCATTTTTGACACCAAATGCAGTAAAATATTGAAATTCTACACGAAGTCCAAAAAAAGTAGTCAACGATAGCATATATAGACACAAATATAGAAAGGTTCTAAGAACATTTCACTTGACTAACTAGAGGACTAAATAAACACAAAAAAAAGGTTGGATGTAAATTCCATTTGTATTCTACTGATATGTTTGAACAATGAATCCAAATGAACAAATGCTCAAGTACAAACCCCAATTACTAACAAAATCATTCAAAATTAAGAAAAAAATAACTACAACAAAGTTGGATTAATGCACAAGTACCATTGGCCACATTAATAGACATATACATTTGCTTCATAAATTGTGTTGATAAATTCATCAACCTCGTGAGGATGCTACAAACCAAAAAGTGGCAAATGCATAACTTTCCAAATCATTGTTATAATGAAGAGTGCACTTATTGCTCCAAAAATCAAATCATCTTTTATAAAGAAACTTGATAATAGGTCCATCCATCTAGGAATCTAGGGCTGACAAAGATATGAAATCTCACGCATATAAACTAATCCTATTTAAAATATTAGATTACTTCCAATTGAAGTGAGAATTGATGCCCCCTTAGACAATGTATTGATAGACTGCAATTACATATTGATGGATTCAAGCTTCACTAATAGCTAACATCAATCAATGTAAGCACAAACAAACAAGATTTTCATGTAGAACATTTAGATACATGTTGCAATTGGTTGTATCAATGCTATACACCATGTACAATACTCACTTCCAACAAATTCACAATTCTGCATCAAATGAATTTGAATATTGCAATTTCAAATGCAATGCCCTATTTGGTAGAAGATTACAAATGCAATGCTTCACAAGAGTATTTTGGAGTCCCATCTTACCTTCTCAATAGTCAAACTTCCAATCTTTAGCTGTGTCAAAGATCACTTCACATCACGAGACCCAAAGATATGATTTCGCATTGTCACCATTGCTGTTCTTGAGAGTCTATATCCAAATCAGTCCAAAGCTCATGAATGTCCACACTCTTCCCCACCACTCTGATGATAAGGTACATATCCTCCATCTTTGGAATCCTTCCCAAGCTGGATTATCCCTGCAACAATGCAACCAGTCATTCAATCAACTAAATTCTTCCACCAATGAGACTATCATTGCATATTAGATTCTGCAAATTCAACCATGAACAAGCACCGACCCTCCACGGAAAGGTTTCTGTACTACCACACCACCAAGGAAATGATTTCCAATTCAGATATTGCCCATAAAACTAATGGACAACTGCGAGCACAGCCGTCTTGTGAATTCTTGTACAGTAAACCTTTTTTTACAGTACAGATCCTGAAGTTCAGAACACTGCATGAAGAACGACTGTATTTCAATTGGATAATACGCTGCTTACAAAGTTGAAACGATATCTGAGACTTGGATGAGAAAATGGAAGTTCTTGCATGTGGATGGAAACTGAATCATCTTTGGGTGAATAAATGGACGGATTCAAGAATTGTGGCATTTAGCAAATTTTCTGCATCAGTGATATCAGACGAGCAAGACAGATTCCAAATCCCATGAAGTTGAGTCTGCCTATTTCAATTGCGCAAGAGCCATCGCGCATGAAAACTTACCGGGAGCAGGACCCCTTCCACTTAGGTAAATCCAGAAAACGCCTGCACAGGAATAACAAGTGCAAAACAAAACTTTAAACTTCAGAGCTCGGGAAAGAGAGGATAGCAGTCATCGATGCTGCACAATACTGCGAGGACGTAGCAACAACCACCTCACGAAAACAACAAATATAGAAAGCTTGAAGCGAAACCTAAACTACTGACATCACAAACGACAGCAGAGCTCACTCTCCCGTTAATCACAACTAGGACACTCGGAAACAGAGGAGCTACTTCCAAATCAAAAGGCTCTTGCTTCTTCACACCGAAATTCAGAAACAGAAATCACGAAATCAAACCAAAAACTCTCCAAACAACGCCAGAGAAAGAAGAAGAAAAACAAAAGGAGCTTCTACAAAATTGGACGGAAACTCACCATGATTAGCAGCGGAAGGACGTCCAACGAGGCTGGCGAGCTTCAAACGACATACCACGAATCGTAACATGCAAAGCCGCCACCATGGAAACCCTAGTTGTCTAGTCGTTGGTCTTTACCTGAAATACCATCCAGCAACGGAAAATTCAGCCAGACATTTTTATAAGCAAACTTATAGGAAGAATCCATTTGGCAATCTGTTTTGCAAGGTGAATCTCAACATGACATTTGATAATCACGCCAAATTTCAAAGCTATTGTATTGTGGAGAAGGATCTGAATTTTGAATGGGTGGCGATTGGCAACTTTACTCTAATCCTAATTGCAATACAAAAGTCAAACACAAAACCCAAGCACAAGAGCCTACCGAAACTAGGAACACGTGACTCACAAAGGCGCTTCCGAGATGCAAAAGTCACTCACACGGTATCCCAAAACGGCACACTAAGACGTGCTAAAAGGCTTGTTCACTTGCTACCCAAACCCCACTAAATCTGAAACCTCATGATCAAGGGAACCACACCCAGTCTCACACTCGAACGCTTTCCTAACTGCACATACCTTACTGCCGTGAGGATCCAAGAGCATTGAGGGTCCTCTCTCTGGCTGGCAAGACACTCCAGCGACAGAGTAACAAATAGTTCCGAAGTGGAAGCCTGTTCCTTCGAATTCGCTCTTCTACGAAATGGCGCAGCACAGAAGAACTGGACAGGCAGAAACAACGTCACGTGCATGAGAGCAGGGCCTCGTCTTCTCCTCCTTGCGTGCATAAGCTCTGAGGACGAAGCTGCGGAGACGCCAGAGCTCGAGAACTGCCAACAAGCAGTCGCAAACAGGACGCAGGAAAGGCAAGTGTAGAAAAGAGGGAAGTCTAGCGGACGCCGGGAGCGTGGGACCTTGGTGGGGGAGGGGGTCGCTGTGGTCAGGAGTGGCAAAAATGGTACCATTATGAGTGTCAGCCGTCCCACTTGAAGAACGTGGACGACGTTAAGTTAGCGAAGGCAGAGGACTAGCATCACTGTCCGCAGCCCGTCAGCAATCAATAAGGCTCAGGCATCACTAGCGGTCATTTATGAGATGGCAACCCATTTCCAGCCAGGTAAGTAATTGACCCTACCTGCCGTTGGAATTATTTTTCCCTTGCAGTAAAATTGAATTCAGGAGGATTTGAAATTTTTTTTTTTTTTTTTTTTTTTTTGTGGGGGAGAAATGAAATTATCCTGAATGTTTGGGGGAAAGATTTTACGAAATCTATTCTTGTCACATAGGGTATTGCATTTCCAAACATAGGTTGGTCAAACAATTGATCATGTAGAATTCCTAAAAATGATGAACATGGCACTCATATGTGCTTCCTTATCCAACCTACATTGTGTAATTACACATGCTCGATATGCATGGAAATACAAAATTCCATATTGTTGAATGGGGATGTGGTTGGAAATGGTTTGACTGCTCGAAGCAATTTTGGAACAGATCGTGAGCAATATGAGGAGGTTGAAATTTTTTTCATATAGGAAGATAAGAAATATGGAGATAGAAAAATTTTCATAATTTTATTCCCATGAAAATTACTATGAATATTACTATGAATTATGAAAATGAAAATGAAAATTACTATGAATTATGGGAGCCATAAATTACACTTCACCAATAGTCAATGTTTAAAGTCTTCTAATTCCAATCATTCAAGAACTACTTTCATGCTCACTACTTTCTACTTTCTTGCTCACTGCTTTGGGACATGTGTCATAATCTTATTAATCCCAACCTTATAAAAACACATTCCAAGTTTTTGCATAGAAATTTGTTTCTATTTTGGTGGGAAATACTGCACCCCTACCAAGTAAATTGCTCACTACTTTAGAACATGTGTCATGATCTTATTAATCCCAACCTTATAAAAACACATTCCAAGTTTTTGCGTAGAAATTTGTTTCTACCTTGGTGGAAAATATCAAGTGGGTACTTGGTATAGTTGACAATTGGTGCCTCAACCTTTGAGTGTCTAAAATTCGAGAAAGGTTGCATATAGTATCCAAACATGAATTCTTCATTTCCAACCATCAATTCCTTCCTTCATTTGATGATACATGTGTTTGGTTTGAAGTGCCAAAATAAATAAGAAGTAGTCTTGTAAATAAGTAGTTTTTGAATAGTCTACACATTGGACATGGATCCAGACAAACTTTTGCCTTCCAAAATTTATAGTAATTGTAGTTCAAACAATCAAATTACCAAATTTTGACAATTTCTATCATTTCTTTTTCTACACCTCTAGAAATATTTGTTTCGTCATATACTACTCTAGATCAAGACTACAATCCTTTGTTTGGTCCATTATGGGTAGCTTTACCATAGTGAGACAAAAGACTCATTTCTAAGCACTCCCCATTTCTAATCTATAGGCTACTCTCTTTCTATGAAGTTGTGGCACAATTGGAGGAGTAATTGTTGACCATGTTTTCACCCAAACTACCATTTCTTGTACAAGTACCAAGTTTTTGAAAAAGAAACATTTTTAGACACATGTAACTATAGGATTTTGTAGTACATTGGACTAAGAAGATGTAGAAAAATTGCAAAAATTTCCACCATGTAGATTGCAAGATACTAGCATTTGAAGTAATAAAAAAAATTGTCCCTATAAAAAACTAGGCAATTGCACTACACAAGGTCTCATTTGTATGATAAAAGTCCAAAGTTGTGGTTACTCTTTGGATTCACTCTTCAAATCAAGTCAACTACATGTTTGAAAATGTTTAGATCATTTGATATTATACAATATATAGGAAAAAAATCATAAGTAGATAGATGCAGAGAACAATTTAAAGTACTAAATTGTTGACAAATTATTTATGGAATTGAAAAATGACATTCCCAATGGTTGTAATGTTGTAATAAACAATCTACGCCTAATGTTTTAAATTTTTTTTCTAGGATATTGAAAATTGAGTTAAATTTAGGTTTTCAAAGTTTATCATCATAGAGTAAAGATTTTGTAACTATCCACAAACTACTCACAAACTAAAACTCCTCATAACTTTCATCTCATCAATCGAAATGAAATAGTCCCAAGTTTTTTGTGTATAAATAAATTTAGAAAATCAATTTCAAATTTTTATTTCTTAAAAAAATGATTTTCAAAATAGTCCTTTTTACTACTCGGGATGCCCATTGATCACTAAAAACTACATGTCATACAATAATTTTTTAACCATGTAGTCAAAAGTTATGAAAATTGTTGGGCCTTAAAGTTATTTCTTGGGTACATGTTGTGTGAAAATTTCAAAGGAAATAAATTCCATTTGTAGTGAGCTACCTAAATTGCAATGTTGCCGAAAAAATACTATTTAGGATTTTAGGAGTTAAATGTTTGGAAATGAATTGGCTATTTTAAATTGATTCCCTTAATAAGGATACTATACTTCAAAGAGGCAAGGTTTATACTGAACAAAATTATGGAAAACTTTCAAACCTTAAAGTTCAAGCTTCAAGTGTTGTACCAATTGAGCATTTATGAGCAACCAAACATGCAAATTTGGCATATAAGCCTTGTAATGGCAATTGTTGGGCCATTGCATGAGGCCTACACAATGCCAATTTTCTCTTTAGACAAATTGACCCCAATTCAAATTAAACATCATCTATCATTGTCTAATAATAGAGTGATCTATCTATTGAAAGTAGATTACATATTTTTTTCTTTTGACCATAAATGCTTAAAACATGGTTGATTGTGAAGCTCAAAGTTAATCAAATAGAAAACTTTACAAAGAACTTTGTGATGTTAACAATATGGTATTCTAATATACATCAACACTTAAAAAAACATTTATGCTCACCAAGTAGATCATGCAAAAACTATGCATTTTCAAAAGCTTGCTAGCCACATTAACAAGCACACCATTTCTTATACCAAATGAAGTAAAATATTGAAATTCTATACTAGCTTCAATACAAGTCAAAACAAATAGTCAATGATAACACTCAAATATGAAAATATAGCAAGGTTCCAAGAACATTTTATTTGACTACTATATTCAAAACTGTCTAGTATAAAAGTTGTATCAAATCTTTTAAACAATTCCTATGCAAATCTAGTATCAGACAATAAAACAAAAGTTAAAAGATACCATTTTCTTACCAAATATTTAGCAATATTGCAAAAACAATCTTATGATGAGCATTATCCCTTCAAGGAACTATCGAGGATTCTTTACATTTTGCAAATTAGCAAGTCCTAGGTGGTTGCACATTGAGGCTGTAGAATTGCAATCCTCATAGCAATTGCATTGCAGCACAAATTCAATTAGAAATCAATGTGCACTCAACATAGTGTCGCTAAGGTAGCGTGTTGTAAAACTGCCTCTCTCCTTCGAAACGCCCCTATTTTAAGGGGGAGAATGGAAATAAGGTGATCCTTAAATGAACCATTTTAGCAATTGAATGCATCAAGGAAACATTATTTTTCTATTGCAATAGCCAATTAGTGTCTTTGATTTCCACACATTTCTTTACAAGCTACAAGTGGACGGATTTTGGAAGACCCAGGATCACAAATAGGTGCTTATGCCCCAAATCTTTGAAAATTTATAAGTAATTCAAAGATGCTTGGAGAAATACAGAACCAGTTGTGTTAGGTTCCATGTCTATTTTTTTTTTCTGAAAAATGATATAAAAATATTTTTGTCTACAGAAATCTATGGAAAAGGCGGACCAACCCTTAAATGGTCGCTTTTAGAGCATATTACCTTTCTCTCTGCTACCAGAGGCATCGCAGATGCTGTAAGCAGACGCTCTGTGCACTTCCAATGGTGCATACCTCCCGCACCTGGTGACAATTATGGTACCTTGGACAAAGAAGAGTAATGAGGTTCTCTGTGACAAGGAATTGTCCTCTTCCCTGCGGATTTTCTGCCGATTTTCTGATAGCTGCTCACAGCGTTCATAGTGACCACTGCCCATCGTTAGTTTACCAACTACGGAATTTTAACCTCAAACCTCGATGGATGACACAAAATCTATCCAAGGACAGAAGTGCAACTATTCATCCTCGAATTTTGTTTGGAAAGGGGAGATCTTCTACAATACTTCGACTTCCAATAAGTGTTTTTGCAATATTTTAAGCCAATGATTTACACAGTGATGAAAATTGATGATTTTCAAGGTCACCTCATCGTTCATCAAGGGTTAAACTTGACAACTAAAGGTATGTTCACATTTGGTGAAAGTGGCACCCAAATTCATCCCTAAGATCATCTCTAATACTAGCCTTAACCCTAGAAGGCCCAAGGCCATTTCGGGTATAAAAACATCCTTGCTTTTCAAGCCTTATAAGTCTATATCTCGCCAAGGTATGAAAATCTCAACCGTACAATCTTGTAGTGTACATATTGCAAATGATGTGAATCAAATTTGGAGTCGTTTGACCGCACGGATTGAAAGATTATAATGTTTTAGTGCTGAAAAAAGATGCTGAAATTTTCCTAAAAACACATTTGGAGGTGAAATTTGACTTCTAAACCTACTCACATGAAAAAATTTTAAACTAAAATGTGCTTTGAAATCAACATACAAACTCATTGGTAGAATTTTTTTTTTATGAAAGTGACTCGTTGTGTTTGCAAAATGACTTTGAAATGTCAAAAAAATAGCCAAAAAGGGTGAAAAAAACACATCTAAGGCTGGACCTACTTCTACTAAAATGCTTCTTAGTCACTCATTCCTTCTTTGATTAACACAATATTTTAACCACACAAACTAGGCAAGTATGTGTAACTTTTTAAAAAAAAAGTTTTGAAAATGGACACAGTATGAAGAAGTAACAAGCCGCCGAAGTGCATACTAACCAAAAAAATGTTAGGGTTTTGAATTTCGAATTGCTTCCAAGCATTCAAAACAACTTGGATTGATATGAAAATTTTACCAAAATAACAAGACTTCTAGAGGAACAAAATCCAACAAATTTTATTGAAAACAAACATTGGATGAAGAAGATACAAGCCTTTAAAGTTGTAGCCATGACAATGCAGTGTGTTGAATTCAAACTGAACCTGTGAACTTTGAATGGCTTTCACAAATTCAATTCGTTTTGTATTGATCTGAAAATTCTAATTACAAACTAGACTAGTATGCGCAACTTTTCCAACAAGTTTTACTAAATTTGGTCATTGGATGCAAAAGTTACAGCACTTTGAATTGTACTTCCAAACTATGAACGGCCAGAATCTGTCCCCTTGGGCGGTCTACGGTTAACACCAACTGCGAACATACCTTAATCAAACAGATATGAAAAAGTGATAATGAAATGAAAAGTTGGTCGCACCAAAAAAACATCACTTGACATTCACAGACCATAATCACATTACAATCCATCATATATTTATAACTAGAGAGATTAATGAAAAGGATAAAAAGGTTCAAGTCGATTATCTCATTTAGCCCAAGTAAGCTTATCACCTGTATCACTGTGCTTGAAAATACGTTGACAGCTCTCAGATTCTTCGAGCAAGCAAATGTGTCCAGGACTCTGTACTAAATGACATTTTTCAGTCTCACAATTTATTGATTCAGAAGATTTATAGTTCACGAAGAGCGAAAGGGGTCACAATCAAAATACCTTTGCTTTTCGGATGTTCTTCAGATGTGTTCAGTTTATTACATGCTTGGTTGCTTACAAATCTGACCTACAATTCAAGTGCAGTAGTGCACCTCTACAATGTGACTCTCATGGGATCCAAATTTAGTCACAACCAGTTATTCAGGCAGTGATTGCGCTATGGCTACACTATAACAACATAAGCTTGAAGCAGGTGTCCATCTTCAAACCCATAATCTATATATGAATGGTGTCGCACTGTAAATCTAGCTTGCAAACATTTTAGGACTCGTTGGACCTTAGGACATTGACAATCTGCTCAACAAAGAAAGCGGAGTCATAACAATTCGGAGGTGGTACGCAATGAATAGCTACGAGTATGGAAGGAGATCCTTGAGTCCTCCTTCAAGCAGGGGACGAACTCCACAAATGGACGACCCCCCAACTCTTCACGAATGCAAAAAAATTGAATTTACTTGCCATCGACTTCGTATACGATCTTGCAATGGGTGATTCCCATTGTCCACTGGTAGCTACCAAAGCTTCACAGTGATCCACCCTTAATCCTACACTTGTTAAGCCACTTCAAAGCTACCCTGAGAAGCAGGTTTTTACAGCTATCTGTGCGCGACACTTCTACTACTTTCAGATTTATTCTCATTGCACTGACCAACTTCATTGCGTCTTGTTGAAATATTCACTCTCGAATCTGTACATTTATCATCCATCCGTTAGTCATCCCATTAGTGTACATAAACAAATACAGGGAGCTTAATTAACAGGATGAGAAGTAGTGTAGAGAGTGGGTGAATTAACACCGTAACTGTACATTGATTACCGTTACTCACACCACCTGTAAATCATTAAGACCTGTAGTGTAGTGGAGGCCAATTCTGTGTTCAGAACTGTAAGCTGAGGAGCTTACCGGGTGTACTATTTAATCGTGGGATTTTTCTCCCAACGTATGTAGAAACAGCACACTTGTGAGCTGTAAAACTTTGTATGTGGTGTATGCTCCATTTTAACATGGTATCAGAGCGAGTTTAGTTTTCTGAGGAGATCGGAAGAGAGAACGAGAGTTAGACAGATAGCAACAGTAGAGAAAGACGGACGTGCAGCGCTGCTCCGATCGTCAGAAAAATTTGCGTGAGAAAAGAGAGAGAGAGATGGCAGAAAATTCTAGCTTAGCATTCAAGGAAGGAGATAAGCTAAAAGGCTTGTCAAACTATTATGTATGAGCGCTTAAGATGAGGGCAGTACTTAAGGCTGAGAGTTAGTGGGCTATCACAGAGAACGAGCAGAATCCCGAAAACTTTCCTACACATATTGACGGAGAGGCGTATACGGAAGGACAACTCAAGAGAAAGAAAGTGCTTGCCTGCCGATTACTCTTACTGTCAGTTGCTGATGAGCTTGTGGATTTGATCGCAGAATACTCCGATCTAGCTCACATTTGGAGAACGCTGAGGAACCAATACAACTCAGGGGACCAGTCTCAAGTGTTAACACTCATGGGACAACTTCAAGGACTAAAGATGACTGAAGGAAGCTCGATCGAAGATTATATTCGGAGGGCACGAGAGATCAAGAATCGATTGACCAGCATGGGGGAGCGACTGTTTGACCGGCACGTAAATCAAATGGTCATGAACGGCTTACCAAGGACTTACGAGAGCATGATACAAACTCTTACGCATCTTGACCAAAACATGTCATTCGAGAGGCTGAGCGCAAGTCTCCTGGCTGAATCACACCGGAGGGAGCATCGTAACCAGCTACTTGGCGACGAAGAAGCCCTGGCGGCAACACATGCAAGGCAAGGCGGATACCCGCACCGTGGTCGAAGTTTCCCCTGGCAGATGAGAGGACGCGGTTTTCCGGGGCGAGCTCCTTTCGGCGCAACACGACCCCCACCAGGGCCATATAGGACGAATCGTGGGCCACCTCTGTGTTACAACTGTAACCTACCCGGCCACATCGCACGAAACTGCTGGATGCCGCGTACCCAATCCGCTCCTGACAAAGAAAAGGCAAATCACACCGAGTACGCAAACTCTGCCGAATTCTTTGATTCACAGTTAGAGCATGATTATGATTCATACTATTTTGACCCTTACTATAATTGGGGTAATGGGCCCTGGTACCTAGATAGCGGGGCAACCGGTCACATAGCTACAGATTACGAAAAATTAGATCAGTACCCCAGCTCCTCTGGTGTACAGATCAGCGAGATCAAAACCGGTGGAGGAGAGTCACACTCTGTAGTGGGGACTAGTTCAGCTACTGTAACCACTGAGACTGGAGAAATAAAATTGAAATCCGTTAAGTACGTACCTAGCATGAAGAAAAATTTGATTTCTGTAGGTGCTCTTGCAGATTTAGGACACCGTATTCTTTTTACCAGTCAGAAATGCTGGATCATAGACAAATCCAACAGTGTAGTCGCCTCAGGACGTAGAGATCTTTCAAATGGGTTGTACTGTTTCTTAAATCAACCAACAGCCTTATCTGCAGAGTACAAAGATATCCATGCACTGTGGCATCGCCGCCTAGGGCATCTTAGTTACACAGGACTGACGCACCTATCCAAAGCAATGAGAGTCATCGGCCTGCCAAATATCGACCTAGAGAAGAGAACGTGCCATTGTTGCCTCGCAGGCAAACAACACAGAGAACCGTTTCCCAAGAAAAGTGAGACTCGCGCACTCAAACCTGCAGAGAGAATACACTCCGACCTCATGGGCCCGATGCCTGTGACATCGCTCGGTGGATCTAGATATGTGTTAGTATTCACTGATGACTTTTCACGTAAGAGCTGGACCTATTTTTTGAAGGAGAAAAGTGAAACAATCCAAAAGTTCTATGGATTCAAGAAACTGATCGAAGCAGAGACTGGAAACAACATTAAGATACTTCGAATGGATTGTGGAGGAGAGTACCTGTCAAATGAATTTGTGGAGTTCTGCTGCAATAACGGAATCAAACGAGAGTTGACACAAGTGAACTCACCACAACAAAATGGCGTGGCGGAGAGAAGGAATCGAACGTTGATGGAGAGAGCTCGGAGCTTGTCAAAAGATTGCGGCCTCCCGACCAATCTGTGGACGGAAGCAATATCGCATGCCAATTACCTCGTGAACAGAAGTCCGATACGAGCTAACTCCGGTGAAACTCCAGAAGCAAGGTACTCTGGGCTAAAACCAAATATTTCCAATTTAAAAATATTTGGGTGCCTTGCTTATCTGCATGTTCCAAAAGAAAGTAGAAATAAACTAGAAAGTAAGACTCTCCCTTGCCTATTCTTAGGGTTTGACGACGAAACCAAGGCGTATAGACTATTTGACAACACTCGAAAGAAAGTCATCATTAGTCGAGATGTTGTTTTCGACGAAACCAAAGTAGGGTATCACTTCCTCATAACTGCAGTACCTGAGTCTAGTATATTCAGTCACCTCGAAACCACTGTTAACGAGGAACCTGAGAGGGAGAACATAGAGAATATCGAAAGCCAAGAAGCAGAACTTGAGACGATAGAAGTCGAACAGCCAGAATTGAGTGGGATTGTCGAACCTGAGAACGACATGCTCGAACCGCCTCAGAGAACCCCTGCCGCCAGACGGCCACGGCCAGTAGACAGACAGGCAGGACCTACAATTAGAAGATATCCAACCAGAAACAGGTCACCATCGAAGAAATTAAGAGACTATTGGACTTTGATATCGGAGCTGATGGAAGAACCTCTGGATTTCAAAACTGCCGTTCAAAAACAGGAGTGGAGAGATGCAATGCAAAGTGAGATAGATTCCATTACCAAAAACAAAACTTGGAATGTGGTGGATCGCCCTGATCATAGGAAACCTATCACTGCAAAGTGGATCTTCAAGATCAAGAGGAACTCAAAAGGAGAAATCATCAAATATAAAGCCAGAATAGTTGCCAGGGGATTCCAACAGACTGAAGGGATTGATTATCACGATGTCTTTGCACCAGTGGTTAGATGGTCAACAATTCGCCTCATTCTAGCCTTGGCTGCCAAACACCACTGGTCACTTTCACAGATGGACGTTATCACAGCTTTCCTAAATGGAAACATAGAGGAGGAAATACTCATGGAAATCCCTGAGGGTTTCCCTAACGCAGGAGACAACACCAAAGTCTGCAAGGTCAACAAGGCACTATACGGGCTCAAACAGTCTCCGAAGGTCAGGTACGACCATATCAGCTCCTGGCTCCAGAAACGAGGAATGATCAAGAGTGAGAACGACTCAAACTTATTCTACCTTGAGAAGAATGGAAAGCTGACTTTGTTGCTATTATACGTGGATGACTTACTCATTACAGGTAGTGATCAGGAAGAGATCACGCAGCTAAAGCACGACTTGAAACGAGAATACGAAATGACTGATCTCGGTGATGCCAGCGAGTACCTCGGAGTAGAGATTCACAAGGTCAACAAAGGCCTTTTCATTAGCCAATAAGGTTACATAAACAAACTCCTAGAGAAGTTCAACTTGAGAGCGTGCAATCCAACGAAACTGCCGATGGATCCGAAGGAAATACTCCAGTCAAACATGGGAACCGAAAAGATCGATCCGACGGTCTACAGATCATTAGTCAGCAGTTTGCTGTATGCCTGCATTACTCGTCCCGACATCAGCTACGCCGTGGGATGCGTTTCAAAGTATATGCAAGCCCCCGAACTAGCACATTATCAGGCCGCAAAGAGGATTCTCCGGTATCTAAGCGGAACGATGGATCACGGAATTTTTATGGAAGCCGACAGTGACACAAACTTTCACACTTTTGCCGATGCAGATTGGGGACGAGACGCAGACACCAGGCGATCGATATCAGGTGTACTTCATAAACTTGGAAACTCCATTATAAGTTGGAGTAGCAAAATGCAACCCACAGTCTCATTGTCAAGCACTGAGGCAGAGTACAGAGTATTGACGGATGCATCAAAAGACATTATTTATTTCAGGAGATTGCTTGAAGAACTAGGAGTCAACACCACAGAGCCAACAACTCTGCTGAGCGACAACCAGTCCTGTATAAAGCTGGTACAAAATCCGATTTTCCATGCCAGAACCAAGCACATTGAGATACAGCACCACTTCGTCAGAGAAGCAGCCAACGGAGGTGCAATTCGAGTCACTTATGTTCCAACTAAAGAGCAGCAGGCAAATTTCTTAACCAAGCCTCTTCCCCTGAAGAGCTTCACTCAAAACTGCTATAACGCAAGTATTATCTCCCATACCTCTATCCCCTGCTAAATCTGTCACGAGCCCATTGAGGAGTGTGTGCGTTATCAAGCCACAGAGCTTTTCTCGACACCCTATGTTTAAAATTTGGACCTCGGGGATTTTTCCGCGACAAGCGATTGTCCCACCACTCTCCTGGATGGGCAACAAGGTGCCTCTAATGCTCTTCCAATGACATCGGAACGATCTGCATTTCTACACCCGTGCTACTCGCTGTATCAGAAACTCTAGCAGCTCCACCATATCGCGCGAATGCATCATCTTTCGCCTGAACCTCCTGCTGATCTCGACTCGCTTGAATCAAAGTCCACACGCAGGCGAACATCGTCTGCAAACCACAACAAACCCGGTGGACTCCAATGACGAATACCCACAACCCCAGCACAACGATCTGCACCTGCAGTCAAAAGATCCAAGCTCTCAGCACCAGACGAAGATCACTTCCGATGCAGAAAAGAATTTTGCGAGCAAGAGGTAACACGAGGAAACTCAACACTCACCAGCGACATTTGATTTACGTGTTCTATGAAGAAATTTGTGAAATCCGAAGAGAACAAGGAGACGCGCGCCATCTTTTGTAAATTAGGGTGTTTCTCGAGTGAGGGAGGGTGTTGAAATATTCACTCTCGAATCTGTACATTTATCATCCATCTGTCAGTCATCCCATTAGTGTACATAAACAAATACAGGGAGCTTAATTAACAGGATGAGAAGTAGTGTAGAGAGTGGGTGAATTAACACCGTAACTGTACATTGATTATCGTTACTCACACCACCTGTAAATCATTAAGACCTGTAGTGTAGTGGAGGCCAATTCTGTGTTCAGAACCGTAAGCTGAAGAGCTTACCGGGTGTACTATTTAATCGTGGGATTTTTCTCCCAACGTATGTAGAAACAGCACACTTGTAAGCTGTAAAACTTTGTATGTGGTGTATGCTCCATTTTAACACGTCTACCTGTATATTCAAAACCGAATGGTTTGATGACAACTCTGTTCACGCTGCTATCGATGATTCAATGCCACGGAGGATGCTCACCTTCTTTCGTTGGAAGTACACAAAAGAGCAAAGCTCTCAAACTGAACTCTAGTTGATCCTCAGATTGCCGACATTCTTGTGTCACTGGAATGTACGAGGAAGAAGCAGGGCTGCTTGCTGGAGTAAAATTGCAGAGGAGCAAAGGTTCTGGATTGAAGGAGCTTCATCTGAAACCTTCGTGGAGAAGCTACTTGCATTGGGTTTTGTAATGGCCATTACTATTAGGTCATGGCCAGTGTTCCTAAGGTAGGCACCCCCAAAACACCAAACACTACTAGAAAATTTCGTTTTTCTGTTGTTTTGGTCGCGTTGATCCGGTCAAAATCTGACAGAAATCTGTTGATTTCAACAGATTTCTGTCAGATTTTGACCGGATCAACGCGACCAAAACAACAGAAAAACGAAATTTTCTAGTAGTGAAAACGCTACTTCTTGCTATTGTGTCTAGTTAACTACTATTATTAGCTAGGTCAAAATTTCATATTTTCTACCAAGTTTTCTACTCCATAGTTGGCAAGTGAAAGGGGGTTCTAACACAACAAAATTGCAACATTTGGATATAATATGCAAATGCTATAAAGAGTCAAAGTGTTAGAACGTCTATCAAAAAATTTACCAACTAGTCTATAAAAATCTTGATTTTGAAAGTGTACAAAGAGTGATGATGGTGGTTTTCAACAAGATGTGGTTCTAGGAGTTTCCACCTTGAAAGTCTTGGGTAGTACGATGAACATTGATTTAGCATTTTTTGGGCAAAATAAATTATGGCCTAAGATGAATCTAAACATAACAATTTCATCTTCATGTAGTTTTCTAAGTTTTCATTCTTTTCATCCCTACTTGAAGTGTTTTAGAACCTTGTACCAAAAATGTGAATTTCCAAGTAACCACCTAGTTACATCACTGAAAGAATAGACACAAATTGCTTTTTGAATATACTTGGATGTACTTCACTAGTTTCATGTAGCTTAGACAATGAGCTTTTGAATACATTCATAATCCACCCATTGCATGTGAAGAGTCTCTTCACACTGCAAACTCACTGTTTTTGTTCTTTAGGAAAGATCCGTTATAGCCACTAAATGGGCCTTGTTTGAATAAATAAAACAAAGGCATTAGGAGATGTCATAGTGGTACTATAGCAAGTGCAAATAACAAGTCTTAGAGCATCTTCAATGCACATAGTAAAACACCCCTACACTATATTACTAACTTTTGATTGATGTGACATTAGAACTTAAAATTTTTTTATTAGGAGAAAAAAAAATCCCCAGAAATAGCCAAAATAAAATTCGAATTGGACAAAAAACAAAAGATGTATAGGCCATGGTAAATCATACCTAGAAAAGGAATGTTGTACAAATGGCTTGACACTTGATTTCAAATACATTAGCTTCTTATTAAAAAAAAGATCTCTATTCAACTCTCAAAATTTAGATATCTCCCAATCATCACTCTTGCAACAATTTTAGAAAATATTATTTTTGAATTTTTTTGGATTCATTCATGCCAACTAAAGTTTACTATTTTTTCTCTATACAACATTGCATTTTCTCCAAAGTCTCTCTCTCTCTATATATATGAAGTTAATTCAATCTCACAACTCCAAAAATTTTAAGTAAACTTTCAAAAAAACTAAAAAAATGTTGCAATAAAAATTGATGTTAGAGGAACTCAAATTCATAGTTACAATAGTTGTGATTGATTCATTATGGAACCAAACAACGAAATTGTTCCTGGCACAAATAGATTGAAAGTGAAAGTGACAATGAAAGTGTAGCATCGGTGTTCGCCTTGGTTTGGAGAAGAAGATAATTAAGTCTTGGAAATGCATAGATCTTGGATGGTTGTTTATGAACTATCTTTTGTAGATTTGAGATGGAATATATTCCTAGCCTTGTAATGATGGGAGCACCTTCATCATAACCTATAAATCAGGGCGTTGCCTTGAATTTTGTCAATTAGTACAAACTTTCATGCTCTTCGGAATTGGACAAAAAATATTGAATTTTGGAGAATCGCCTTCATTAGCTTTCATGTTGGTTCTATTTGTATGCAATTAGAGAAAAATTAGATTTTAGGGGTCCTTGGCCTTGTTGACAAAAGTAATCATTTTGTTTTCTTTTTGCCCAAGCCACTTATGACTGGGTACTTGTATTTTTCCTTTCATGCAACAAAGATCTCCTTTAATTGTGTTGAAAATATTAATAAAAACTAAAAATAAGCTAAAAGTTTGAATTCAATGTTAAAAATAGTTTTTGAAAAGCTTGGATCCCTTGCTTTTCACAAGCATCTCCCAAAAAATTTGTAGACCTACAATTCTAATTCTCCTCTTGCAATTTTTGTACACTTACATTCAACTTTTTTTGGTCTTTTATGCAAGGTTTGATTTAGTCTTGGTGTATGCAAGTCTGTCTTTATTAGTCAAAATGGAAATGGCACGTTTATAAGTTTTATAGGGTCATTTGAATGATTTTTTTTCTTCAAAGTGATTTATCATGGTTGTCTATAATATATGTTCTTTAATTTAATTCAAATAGGATGTTTTAACCATCCAAACTTCAAAATCAAATTTACTATAGTCTATCTATGCAAATTTGTTTAAAAGCTTTTTTAATAATATTATTCTCAAGTTTTAATTCTATATCAATTATTCAATAGTTATATAATTTAATGGGTTGTTTCACCGTGTGTATTCATGTTGCTCTTATTTGGCTTTTGTCATAGGAAATGAAAGCCATTTTTTGAAGTTGAAAGTTGAGAAAGAATGAATGGCATAGCTCAGTAAATAACTAGAGGTTTGATTGGTACGCTTAATTCACTACTACACTATATTGGCTTGTCCATCCACCTATGGCAAACATTTGGTGCAAAAAATACATTTTATTCCTTAATTGTTATGAGCACAAGATAGTGCTCCTACTTACAACTACCATGATCCCATACTTTTGTAAAATCCTATTTTGGACTCTTTGTTTTGATTCTTTTGCAAATGCCTGCATTGTGGCTATCATAATTGTAGGTATAATCGATACAAATTATAATTCTTGATGTTGATTCAAAATTTGAAAATCTAAGAAAGGACATTTTATTTCAAAAACCATAGTTTGGTAATTCATCTGTTAGACATGTATTCATTATGTTGAGGAAAGATGTTACATTTTTGTTTATTAATGTCAAAGGATGAAGAATATGTCTTGCCAGTAAAGGTCACATGATTGCTATACATTTCAAATTTAACCTCTAAAGATACTTTTCATTTTAAACCTCTAAAATGTAGAAAATGAGCATTTTCAAATCAAGATTTTGGGATGGAAAAATTGTAAGAAATGACAATTGTAACAACATCTTTGTTTTACCTTCACATAGAAAATATACCAAAAAAATTCAATCTTCAAATCTTTATCATTTGTATGATCTATGAAATTGTAATGTAAAGTAATTAGTACTTTTTTTAGTGCAAGCATATAGGTATATCTCAATTTCAATGTAGAATATGCCACATTTAACTGCTTCTAAATTATTCACTAAATTTTGGACAAAACATTAGGAGATTTCTCAATGTTGGTATAGATTTCTTGATGTTTTGCATTTTCATCTAATGACCATTTTTTCTCTCGATGATCATTATTAAACTTGAACTTTTGCAAAATCCAAAAGTAATCAAATGTGACAATAATTTAGTTTTCATAATTTAGTATAACATAAATGTTTGGGTTGAAAATTACCTTACCAAAAACCAAGGCTTGAATCCATTTTTTAGAAGACCTATGCACCTTGCATTACCTTACCATGATCCCATAGTGATGAGCAAAACACCAAGAAATTCATAAACTTACCAAAATTTCCAAAAAAGAATTAGTCTAGAATCCAAATAGTGTTTTGCTGCATTAAAATAACTAGAAGGGGGGACAATTAATGTTATAAAACATCATTTTTATTGCCTAGGAGCAATCAAAGTGCCATGGCCTTTAAGTACCAAAAATATTACCAAGTACCTACTATTCAAAAAATTACTAAAATTGAATATGGAGGATCATAACACTCAATAATTCATAGAAAATTCATCTAAACTTAGACATACACATGTATTAGATTTATAGATTTGCAACAAAAATGTGCTTATATTATTAATTTGTACTCTTTGAAAAGGTCAAAAGTCTAATAGCAATAGTTGTCCAAAACCTCATAACGTTAATTCACAACTTGTTTTTAAGAATCTTTAGGAATCAATAAGATTATGCCTGTTGAAACGTGGTGATCAATTATTTTAAATTTAAATTTAAACATAAATACCCAATTTATAATTCTATTGTTTAATTTATTTGAATGATATTTTGTAGCAATATAAATGATAATATTGGTACTATAGTTGTTAGTATGTGAGCCTAGGATCTTGAACCCGTGAGCCTAATAGCTTAGGCTCTTATATTATAAATATCTTCCATAATTATAGAATATTTATATTATAGGTGCCTATTTATATTACAAGTGTATATGTTATATGTATCTTTTATGGTAAGAGGATACTTATATTATAGGTGTATAATTATAGGTACCTATGTTATAAGCACCTTCCAAGGTTATTGGATATTTATATTATAAGTATGTATGTTATAGATACCTTCAATAACTGTAGATTACCTATTTACACCTAGGCTCAAGGCTTGTAGGCTCACATTTCTAAGCTTACATGCTAGTGCCATTGCCATTAGCGCAAAGATCATCATGAATGACAATATATTGTGGATAATTTGACTAGGCAAATCTCATAGACACACCAATAGAAGTGGTGATGTATTCTACAAGACCCCACTAGTGGATTAAGTTGAAAAAATCTTTATGGTTTAAGGGACCATTTCTACTAGTGACATGAATAGTGATTAGTGAGGCTTTCTTTTAGTACTCCCTTTTAGAAGTGATATGTATGAACAATACTAATATTAAAAATAGATGACAATTTTTTTTAAATGTTCTTCAATAAAAATGTTTTTGTTTTTGTAGAAAAGATTATAGAAAAATTAAAAACTTATAAATTTGGTATGTAACAAAAAATTAATTTTCTAAAACAATTAACCATTTGATAGATGTTCTTCACAATCTATGAGTATTAAAAGTGTATTGCAATGTAATACTTGAAGATGTGTAATATGAAGGTACTAAAGAGGTTCACTATTTTAGTCTACTATGAACTTTATGTATAAGGCAATTTACATGAGGTGCTAGTTGTGGAACATTAGCCAAAAGCGTTGTAGCAAGGAGGGCATTGCTATGTGCAATATATTTCCTTGCGCAATGCTCATTGCTATAATCATTTGATTGGAACTATGTAATTTATACTCTAGGATTGTATTTGTTGGATGCAAAACAAATGAAATCATGCTATGAGTGTCCATGGAAAAATGAAGATGGCCATGTAGTGAATCACAACACTATTAATTGTTACCACAAAAGATCCAACTGTATTTTATACAGTTGGCGAAAATCAAGAGTCTATTCATTCTAGGTCCCACAAATAATTCCAAAGAATGAAAACTAGGAAATGGATGAAAATTTGTCAGAAATGAAAAGACAAACCTGAATTCTGTTGCTCATTTAGCGCTCGCAAGAAGGATGATAATCAGGTAAAGTCGTACTTAGACAGGAAAGGAGCCCAGCGGATGGAAATCCAAACAGATGACACTTGATGCACCGAAAACCCTGAATCCAGTCTTGCTCGGAGATTTGTGTTCGCCAATTGCTGCCGTCAGTGGCTATTGAAATTTGGAGCAATTTTCGGACCTTCATAAACACACTTTGGAGATGTTTTTCTTGTTGATAGGAATGGCAAGGATTCTGTCCCTGGGGTTTGTCTTGGAAGCTTTTGGTACTAATTTCCGTTGTGATGTTTTTCGATTTCGCAATGTGGGAACAGTCTTTCTGAAGGAGTGATGGAGTCGGTGATCTGCCTGCCTGCCCAACTCAGTAATGTATGTTATTGAGCTTTGATATTAATTAGGGTTTCGAAACCGGCTCCATGAACTTTCAGCACCAACTTTGAACCTGCGTGTCCAATTACAACACTAACACCAAGTTTTCTGTGGGAGGTACTTGATTGTGATTGTTCCATTTATATGGAAACAACTTTTAAAGATTTGGTATACGTCGAAATTTCTGGTAGAGAGACTCGTGTGATTTTTTGCGCACTTCCTTGACCATAAGTTGTGTGGTTGGTGTGCTGCTCTGTTGGGCAAACATTCTCAATGCATTCCTAATGTGAATAAGAATATTTTAGTCGTCGTTGAATATGTGGAATGTGTGCAGTCCTTGGGGTGGGGTGATTGGCATACTTACCATATTGGATTTCTACCTGCTTTGATAGTTTTTGAGCAGAATTGATCGCTGTTAACGATGCAGATGTTCCCTTGCTTTTTTTTGGTTGGTGGTGTGCCAAAATTCGACTCGAACTTCGATCGTTTGTGTGCACAAGAGGATAAGAGGCAATGCCATTTTCTTTCAATTAGATAGGAGATTGTTAAATTTACTTCAGCAATTTCTGTAGTCGAGGATGCTAATAAGAACTTTCTCATGCTCATATCAACTGCTTCTAGAAACTTTCGTGCCGTCAAATCCTGTGCTGTTCGTGAAATTTAAACTAGGTAGAAAATAACTTATCGCCACGATGTGCCTCTTAACCGGAAAACTTACTTTAGTACGTTCTGCCAAACATGACCGCGTTGTAGGAACAGACTATTTCCTTGACTTTGGACCTTCGATGGCTTTAATAGCAGGTACTCAATCATGAATTTGTGGAAGTGGAGATCAAACTCGAGTAGTGCATGAGGAAGAAGAGCGTAATTTTCTGATTGCTGATATTTGTTTTGAGCACCTAGATGTCTTACATCATGGTGTCCCGGATGGTTTTGGTGGATGTTCAGGACTGTCAAGGTGGATCAGCGTCGCATAGATCTGCATGTGCGTCTTGATGGACATCATCAATCTGGTCACACATTCAAGGGTGCATAGAAGAAGTCTCTCTAGCTGTTAAGATGGACAGAGTACCAACAATCCATCAAGGTAGGGCTGCACATCATGTATTTATTAGTGGAAAACCCACTCCATGGAGGTGCTCTGAAAAATGCTCGTGAAAAAAATGGTAGGAAGTTTATTAGAAACTACTTCAGTTGCTTTACAATTGGGAGGGTTTATCAAGGCTAGGTTTTTAGCAAGCAGGATTCCATCAAGAGTAACTTCACAGCAATCATACGTGTTTCTACATTTTGATGTTCTTCCAAGAGGATGTTGAGCGTAAAGGCCAAAGTTGGAGATTAAAGTGCTTGCGTTTATTTCAGCATGGTGACAGATTGGAGATTATTTACAAGTTCAATAGCGTATCAAAGAGTGTGTATTCAGAGGTGTACATCTTTCCTGCCTTATATTTGGGGGGGTGCTACTCTTCAGTTGTTCAGTAGCCCACTGACATGCGGTGGAATGATTTCATTTAGATTTAGATTTCTCGCAGTCCGGCTACTAAACGCTCTCTCTGTAACTGCTGAGTGCTGACCATAAGCGGTGGTGAATTAACTTACTGGACGTGCACATACATGCAACACTCATTCTACGCAAAACTCTGTCAAATGGACAGTTGTCATTTTGGATCAGAAGAAATGCACCTCCATATATGTGTCACTCTCCTTGTACAATGTCATGGACTTCAAGTTGTTCTTGCCTCCGTAGGATTGTGCAGTGCACCAGGAATTAGAATCTACTGTTTATAGGAATGTCATTAGAGTTGAGTTGTTCATGATTGCATCAGAATGCGCCAATAGTAGTATTTTAGCATTCTTTCTAAGTAGTCTACACCTCTGCTCTGATATGATTGCAGGTACATTTCCATTGTTGGAACTTGCTGGCAAGCACTACAATGAGTCCACTTGTATGGCCGTGTGTTTCAGTAGGTATGTAACAAATCCACGTATACATTCAATCGAGTGTTCTTCTCGAATTATTATGGTTTACTGTGAGTCTGGATAGGTACAGTATCACCTTGTTCGTTTACCTGACTTGAATGAAAACCCTCGCACTGACTTCTGAGGCCGCTACCAATTTGCAGTCTGCTCTCTGTCGATTGCATAAATTCTGAAGTAACTGGCCACATTCTGCGACTGTAAGACAGTTCGTTTACAACAGTCTGACTTCCATTTCCAGTGGATAAGTGTTCTCCCACCTGCACACTTCATATTGCAGACTGAGTTCTCATTCAGTACACTAGGAAAGGGTCAAATGCGTTGCGTTTCCTGTAAGCGATGAAGGAATCAGAGCACTGATTTCAAAAGGAACTCCACATTGAGTGAGGTACTTTACACTGCACCCCATTTCATGGATCGTTGTACTTCCAGTTTCCAGTTGGCACAGCCTCTGAAGCACCGAGGGGTGCGTATTCATGCAACCGTTCGAATACAGAGCCCAGCTCCAAATTTCAAAGACTATTCATAAGAGGATCACTGGACTCAGTTTTGCAGCAGAATATGCTTGAACTACTGTTGAACAGGTCCTACTAGACTAGACAATGTCGACAAAGTCATTGCGAAGTGTACTATGCCGGCATTGTGAGAATTGAGATCCATTGAACTGTGCCGAGGATAGCTCCCAGCCTCCCCAAGTCCCAGGCCAGTGCTTTTTGCAGGGACCCACTGGATCTGATCACCTCCATTTCTATGCAGCGGATGAGACGACTCGGAAGAATTTGGGGCGCATTGATCTAGGGTTTCGTTGTAGTTCTGGAGTTATGCGCTGTCTGTCCAAATTTGCCCAAATTTGCTCAAACATTATAAACTTATAATAACTCGTGAATGGGATCCTTGGGCGGCTCCATGAATCGCTGCCCAAATAGTGGGTGGGTGATGGATGGAAGTGTACAGTAGCAACAATCCTTTGCCCACTCAATCATCAAATGTCATTTTTTCATTTTTCTATTTCAAAAATATTTCTGGAAAATGTTGGTGTTCATTCGTGAACGTTGTGACTTCGAGGAAACTGATATTTCCTATCCGTTCACTTCGTGACTTAATTCAAGAATGGAACACTTTGCTAGAGTTTGAAGTTTCACTGTAACTTTCCTTTCCCATTTGTGACTCATGTTCAGTTGTGCAAGCAGAACAACGACGGAGTAGATCTAAAGAGTAAGGATTAAAGCTTAGGAGCAATTTGTAGCAGTACAGTTAACTCCTGAAGTTCTTTTGTGTTTTGAGGCCCAAAATTCCTTCAAAATGTTAGTCTTGGAAGTAGGGCTAAAATCTTCATTTATATTTATTTAACCCCTACAGGACCAAGGAGCCCACTTTGGACTTATTGAGAACTTAGGTAGGCTTTATCAACTTCATAATTGGGAATTCTTTCATGTATTTTTGAAGATGGATGCTTCTCATCATAATCTATGTGCAAAGCTTTGGTTCATGTCAATCCAATAAATATTGCAAAAGTTAAAGATTTTTTTATAAAATTTCAATTTCCAATTGCAATAAAATAAGTATTTAAAAAAATAATAGTTATTTATTTTAGAATTTTATAGATTGATAAATATTCAAAAAAAATTGAACCATTGGATTCAAATAATGATGTAAAAATTATGAGGAGTTTTATTTTGTGGACAATGAAATTAGGAAAAAACATATGAAGTCATATTTTGTTCTTAATTTTGAAAATTTTCAAATTTAAATTTAAAAAGAAGATGTTAGCTGTTCATTATAACATTCTCACCATTGGGATTACCAATTCTTACATTCATCTAAAAGCTATTAGTATATTAGTTATATCTTTCATTCTGTAATACCTTTTAGTTCACAATTTTCTTAAGATAAATGTGAAAAAAAATTGGTTAAACTTTTCATATATATTTTCAACCTATTTTATAACTTATTGAAAAAATGCACAACTTCTAGGACATACTTGTTTTTATTTTAAATGTTGAAAGACAAACTTCACCTTTTGGAAGGACTAGAGAAGCCTACATTTTGAAATTTAGGTAAAATTTGCTTGCAATTGGTGGGGATATTCACTCTTAAATTTTGGAATAATGTACTTGTATAAGTTAAACAAAAGATCATATGGTTGGTTTTATAAAAAAATTAATATTGATGAAGATTTGAACCTTGCTTTAAGGACAAGTATTTGGAAATAGTTTGGGGCCTCTAATCACAATGGTCCTTTAGGGGGTAACAAATTCAAATATAGGATCCTTTAGTTAACTTGTTAGAATACACCCTCCTTAAAATTAATTAAGAAACCTTACCAATTGAAAAATCATGATGCTTAAATTTCAAAAAGAAGTATTATCAACTCTTCCCAAATGGTTAGATTTCATCTTTCAAATTTTTAACCCAAAGATGTGTAAATCCTACACCTTACAACTCTTCATAATATATTGAAGAAATAAGTTGGGAATAAATATGAAAATGTCAACAAAAAATATTCCATATTCAGACTTGAAAAAAATAGTAAATAGAAAGAAGTAGAAAATTATTTAAAATACTAAATTGTTAAGAGTTTAGTTATGCAATTGAAAAATGCCAATTCTAATGTTAATAATGCTATAATCAACAATCTAGATTGTACAATTTTATTTTATTTCTAAAAATATTGAAAATTGAGTTAAATAAAGGACTTCAAAGTTTATTTTAAAGTAAAGATTCCATAATTGCCTACAAACTAAAACTCTTCATATGTTTCATCTCAATAATCAAAACCAAATGATTCAATGCTTTTTATGTAAATATAAATTTAGAAAAAGAAATTTCAAATTTTTATTTTTTACCTAGATTGCCCAGTCTAGGAAATAAAATATACATCATATAATAACTTTTTAACCATGTAGTCAAAAGTTATGAAAATTATTGGGCCTTTAAAAAAAATTGTCCATATGTTGTGTAAAAATTTCAATAAAAAAAATCAATTCATAAATGGATGACCAAAAATTGCTACTTGGTCCTTTAGGGGTTAATCTACAATACTAAGGATCATTCAATTGAATTATGAATTACATTTATTTTATGAGGTGCATGTGAAGATTCAAACAAATATTCAGTTTCATCTTTTAACCTCCACATTAATATAGCCTCTATATTTGGCAAAGAACTTAATTTTATTGAAGTAGAATCATATCATTGGTCTACTAGAACTAAGGGCTACCACATTAATACCTTTTGTATTTATGATGCTTGGAACAAATGTTCTATAATAGATGACCTATGATTGATTAGGACCTATAATTATAATAGCTTAAAACTCAATAAAATAGAGAAAAAAATTATTATTATTATCATCTTATAGAATAATTTAGTCAAAGTATTATTAAATAATTTGGATATAAGTTTCCCATTGTAAATATCTAAATGAATTTCTCTTGCACTTATCACACTCATGTGACCAATAAGTTGTCCATATTTCAATGACATAGTACGCTTGCATGGATTGGAATATTTTCAAGTACAATAGAACTTCCATGAGGTAAGAACCCCATGACCGAAAGAAAAATATTACATTTTGGAAATTATAGTTATAGAGAGGGGCTACGGCATTAATGACATTTGAAGATTTTTTGTGGGTTGCAATTTAATTATGCTCTCGGACTAAAGTCATGTTTACCAAAATAATATTTGTATTCCAAATTCAATGAAAGTTACTTTTCATTTTTTACTTAATTTGTGCATCTTCAATGTATTTAAGATGAGGCCAAAGGAGTAATTTCACTTTTAAAGAGATTATTGGCTTGTAGAAGTTCACTTTATAAAAGTTCAATTGTAATTGCAACTAATCGTGACTTTTTTCTAAAACCAATTCCTACATATTTATCATAGAGAGTTTATATTGAGTTTTTGGTATTAATTCCCAACTAGTCTATAATTGCCCTATGTATGTGCAGTTGCAAAATGTGTCTAAAATACTTGTAAATAAAAAAGGTTTTACAAGTGTCAAATTTTTTAGTTCAATAGGAAATTTGAGACTCACTAGGAATCACCATAGGGAACTCAATATGAGCTCCCTATATTTATTCTTGTTGAACAACATTTGTTTATGACGGGGAGCTTAGGGTCAATATTAGGATATCTAGTTTCAATACTTTAAACATTCATAGTTTATTCATAATACGTCCAAAAATTCATTTTAAAAAAAACTATAATTTTTTTTTACTATCAACAAGATTCAACAAAAGCTTTTAGAGTTTAATAACAGGAACTATATTCAAACTCTTATTTGGATTATTTGAGGTGTTACTTTAGTAAAAGTGATGACTCTTGCCATTTCTATCAACAACATGGTGACACCCTTATTAACCTCTAAATGCCCAAGGCCTTTTTTGATCCACTAGGAATTTGCTTTAAATTGAACAAAATGTCAATATTTTGATCAATTGTATCAATTTTTTTCATTGTAACTGTACAAATTTAAACTATATATATTAGAGATCACATAGGAAAAGAAAACACAACAATATCACTTATGGATTGAAGGATTACAATGTTTGATCAAGAGGGTGTTAAAACTACAAAAGTGATTTGAAGTCTTTCAATTTTCATTTCACATGTTAAATCTAAAAAATTGGTCACCAAAAATATATGAAGATAAAAGGCCTAACATGTATAACCCCAATCAATTTATGGCTTCTCAAAATCTATTTTACAATTTTTTTAAATGAATTTTTAATATTTTTTTTCTTCAAGATCTAATGTATTTGAGGCTCATTTTCAAAAGCCTTCAATACTACTAAGAGTCAAGATAGCAGTGGACACCCTTGCATAAAATCTTGAATAGAAAAATCATAATCAATAATTTTCAAAATCAAAATTTTGATACTAAAACTAGATTTCAAAAAGTTAAAAAAAAATAGAAACTAATAAAAATAGAAACTTGGTTACATTTTATTTAACTTCAAAGCATTGTCAACACAAAAAATTTGGTGTCTTGGACATTTAGGGGTTAAAAGTCGCCCCGTCTATCTTTTTTTTTTTTTTTTCTTTTCATTCCAGAAAAGCCACCCTCTCCTAGAAAGCATTGTGGCTTTAGGATAAATAATTGGAAAGACTTCATTTTACTGTGGGTTTTATAAGCTAAATTCTAGTTGTTAGAAAGGTTCACAAGAGGACGGCTACATTAGTATAGATCTAAATCATCCAATGAAACACGAAAGGCAAATATCTTAGAATATTTTTCCACTTGGCCTGCATTTCCAATTTCATTCTGCTACCATCACTCCATTAGATTAAAAAAATTATATTGTAACTAAGGTAAACTATCCCATTATAGACAAAATAGGAGCAAGCCTATTGAAGACAAAATTGTAATGGTGGTATACATTTAAGTTTTGAAATATATACCACTATCTTAATTCAAGCAAAAGGTACCAAAACAACTTATTTCATTTGGGGCCATGAAAAGTAACAATGAGGCTATCTCTTGTTGTGTTTAAATCCAAACATGGGTTTTCATTTTTCATGAGGTAAATTGTGCACCCAGAATTCTTTGAATTGAAATGAATGTTTCAAGCACATAATCTCAATGGACATGTTGCTTTGCATGGGACTAGTTTAGATTGTAGTACCCTTCATTTTACCCCCCCAAACATAAACTACTTTTTTGTCAACATAGCAATTTTGGGCAATTCACTACAAATGGGATTTTTTTTTTGTCTTCGAAATTTTCACACAATATGTACCCGAAGCACGTCAGGCCGTATGAGGTCAACCCGAAGAAGATCAAACTAAAACAGGTCCAGCTGATTCAAGCCAACTTGACTCTAGCCTCGTCGCAGTAGAGGAGACAGAGAGAATTCCTTAGACCATTTGTGGGTAGGCGGGTGATCAAGGGTCTGAGGAATTTGGGCAACGTGTGCTTCTTCAACTCGGTGATGCAGAACCTAGTTGGGGTGAGTATGCTTTGTGAGCATTTCAGAAATTGGTTAACCATTTATAATTTCTAGAATTGTATTTGACAATAGTATATCTCGTGAAATGAGAATATTTCATGAAGCAGTACACCTTGAAGATATGAACCCATCCTAAGTGAGTCCTTAGGTTTTTATAGGTCATATGTAGTGTTATTGTAGTTGTGTGGAAGTGATTCTTTTCGCTCTTTTGCCATGTTAAAGTGCCGTCTCAATCATAGAAGAGTCATTGTCTAGTCACACAGTCAACTGTAGTCATAGTAGAGTCACTTTGTAGTCACATAGTTACATGCAAATATAACAGAGTCACTACGTAGTCATAGACTAGTCAAAAGCAGTCATGAATCTAATATTTTTTTTTGTTGTCAGCGGCCTTGGACTCTTCAGAGGACGATGGAGTTCCACCAATATTGAAGAAGACAACATGGAAGCGACCTAGGAGTGCTTTTTCTTTAGCACTTGTGCCTGCAGGTGGAGTCTATGGAGGTCGAGACTCTTCCCACATGCCTCCACCGGGTTATTGGAGTTCTAATCCATGGATGCAGGGTGGATGGAATCAATATCCTTCCAATATGCCTCCACCACCATGGCCTTCAAGTAGTGGATCTCCTTATGGCCCTTATCATGGCTCATGGCCAGGTGCATTGCAAGGTCCTGGCAATCATTCTCTGGAGAGTGAAGGCAGAGCTGATCGATGTCAAAAGCGACATCGAAATGAGACTTCTGTTGCACACAGGAGTGTGGAAGGCAAGAAACCATATCAATTAATAGTGAAGGCCGGTGGAGAGATTGATACCACATGCGACAGCAAGAATGCTTGGGACCATGCTGTGCGCGTGAGCAATAGTCTACGAATTCTTGACATGAGTGTGGTGGACTGGGAGTCTCAGGAGCCAAACTCAGTGGCACTTCTTCGTGAGACTTTGGTGAAAGACTTTGAGTTCGTTGGCCACACTCTCAGTGTGCAAGGGTTTCGATGTGCCATCAAAAAATACATGAAGGCAGAGAGGGCTAGGCTGAAGGTGAGATTTATGTCAGGCAAGGAGGCTTGTCCATCTCATATTGACCCCCTACAATGGGAAAAATTGAAGGTGTATTGGCAGACTGAAGGGCAAGTGGCCAAAACAACGAAGATGGTGGAAGCCCGTGGCCACGTGAAGGATTATAGCACCATGGGTAGAAAGGGAAGAGCAGGGAAGGAGTTGGCAGTGGTAAGCTTAAGTTTTTTTGGTTTGCTCCCATATTTTTGAGGACCTTAGGCATAGTCAACCACGGATGTTGATTATATTGTTAATAAGGTTAATGTTGTTTTTCCCTCTAATTGCAGACAAAAGGAAGAGAGCACAGCCCTGGCCTAACCGAAATAAAAGAAGGGATGCAAGAGGCTGAACCCACTAGCGCTATGATGGAGGTGAGATTTCCATTTCCATTTGAATATACCATCTACTGAAGTCATTCTGCATTGGGATTGTCATGAAGATATATATTTTTTTAATTCCTTAGGTGATTGCTCTTGCACGTTATTTTTTTCATTTGTTGAAGAAGGTAGCATGTACAAGTTAAATGCAGTCATTCATTTGTCATACTGTAGTTATATACATTGCACGCAATGTTTCAAATGACTAACAAAGTCCGATGTTGGTGTAGTTGTAGTCATGTGTTAGTTTACATTGCAGTCATTTCAATGACTACAGACTAGTGTAGCTTTTTCACAAGTAGTTTCATAGTCATATGTGAATTTATACTTTAGTCATTTTGATGACTATTGTAGCACTGTACCAGTAGTTTGTCTTCGAAATTTTTCACACAATATGTACCAGAAGTTTTCATAACTTTTGACTACATGGTTTAGAAGTTAATATTGCATGATATGTAATTTTTATTCCTTAGCAGGCAACTTGGGCAATTAAAAAAACTTCTTTAAAAATCATTTTTTAAAGAAATTAAAATTAAAATTGGTTTCTTAGATTTGTAAATATGTGGAAAGCTTTTAATTATTCAATTTTGATTAATGGGATGAAAGTTATGAGAAGTTTTAGTTTGCGGGTAGTGTGTGAATAGTTATGGAATCTCTATTATGATAAGATAAACTTTGAAGTCCTTTATTCAATTCAGTTTTCAATAGTTTTGGGAAAAGTAAGAACATAAGGTATATATTTTTTAGTACAACATTAGAACCATTAGGATTTTCATTTTTCAATTCCATAACTAAATTCTTTACAATTTAATATTTTATATCATTCTCTACTTCTTTCTACTTACTATTTTTTTTCTATATGTTGCACAATTCCAAATGATTTGAAAATTTTTATGCATGTAGCCAACTTTCTTTGAAAAAAGAATCCATAGAAGCACCACCATTTTGAACATTTTTTCATACAAATGTGACCTTTTAAAGTAAAACTACCTGATTTTATGTAGGGCCAAAAAAAGATTTTTGTCACTTCAAATGCTTATATTTTACAATCTACAAAATGAAAATTTCTAAAATTTTGTCTACATTTTTCCAAACCAATGTATGACAAGATCCTACAATTACACATGTCCAAAATTTTTTCTTTTTTCCTATAATTTGGTACTTGAACTAGAAATTGCAGTTTTGGAGTGTTTTGGGTGAAAACATAGTCAAAAACCTTGACGAGTTAAATGCTAGATTGAGCACTGTTAAACAAGATCTGCCCATGAACCTCCCATAGTTCAAAATGTGATTTCTCATCATAAGACTCAACCTTCACTTTCATATCACCTATCAGTAGTCCATTTTAGGTGCACGTACCTTATTATGCACTAGAGTGCCTTGTGGCGTTGCCACAATCAAAACAAAAGTAAAAACAATTTTCTAATTTTTTTAGAACAAAAAACAACTCAAAAATCCATAATTTTTTCACCGTGAGTTGGAATGCCATGAAACCAAGCCTGTGCACCCCTCCTCATCGAGAGCTTTCCGACAATACCAAAACTGTGACCAAAATATTAAAAAAGCAATTTTCTAATTATTTAGTTCATAAAAATACTTAAAAAATACATAACTTTCTCACCGTGATTCGGGATGCCACGAAACCAAGCCCGTGCACCCCTCCTCGCCGAGAGCTTTCTAATGGTACCAAGATCGTGACCAAAATATGAAAAAAAGTAATTTTCTAATTTTTTAGAACCAAAAATAACTCAAAAATGCACAACTCTCACACCGTACGACGGAACACCACAAAACCAAGCTAGTGCACCCCTCCTTGCCGAGGGCTTTCCGACGGTACCAAGCACACGACCAGAGGACGCACAGTCCGGGAGATCTCAACGTGACAAACAAAACAAAACAAAACAAACATGCTGCCTTAATAGAAGAGATTTGGATTCAAGCAGAAGAAGAACTAGTCTATGAACTGAAGATATGCTTGCTCTTGGTATTAGGAAGATGTTTACAATGTAAATCCAATCTAGAAGTAGGTCTAAATTTTTTTCCAAGACCCTTCAATAACGACACTCTTTAACACCAGGTGTAACTATTTATCACCAAGTGTGCCTATTTATTCTCCAAGTGCAACTCTTTATTTGGTTATGAGGGTTGAGTTGGTGAGACTTCCATGACTAAGGTGGGTACACCCAAATGTGCCACTCACCTTAAACCGCCATCTATACTGTATGTACATCTCCAAAATCAGTTCTGTGCCTATGTTGAAGAAACTCTTTCATAACCAAACTTTGTTCCTTACTAACTTTTGCATACAGTATCCAAATGCCACGTTCTCTGGTGTGTTGGAACCTCCTTTCACTCGCCAACAAGAACATATGAAAATTTGACCTGTCTAATAATAGAAAATACGTTCAGTAGCAAAAAGTGATGGTTTTGGGTGTACCTACCTTAGTGGAACTGCAAGTCATGACCTCCACAATTTGACTGAAGAAGAAGAGTTCAAAAACCTTCTGATTCGAAGACCAGCCAGCAGGAAGGAACTGAAGCCAGCTTTTAGGTGGGATAAGTTAGTTCAATTATTGATTTACAACTTTTTTCTTGTCTGTAGATTTTGCTTTTTAATAATCTGGGTCATTGTTGGGCAGGGGTCACAGTTATGGTGCAAATACCTTTATCAGACAAATGATTCACAGTTCCAGATTTATATAAGTTAGTGTGAAAATCACAAGAGATTCACCCTGAGCTGCTTCCCTGATTTACTCTTACACCAAATAGTCAAATTGAGTTGCTTTAACAATTAGGTTGCCTTCACCACAGAAGTTCCCTCATGCCTTACTAAGGTAGGTACACCCAAATGTGCCACTGACTTTAAACCACCATCTATACTGCATGTACATCTCCAAAATCAGTTCTGTACCTATGTGGAAGAAACGCTTTCAGAACCAAACTTTGTTCCTTACTAACTTTTGCATACAGTATCCAAATGCCATGTTCTCTGGTGCATTGGAACCTCCTTTCACTTGTCAACAAGAACGTATGAAAATTTGACCAGTCTAATAATAGAAAATAGGCTTGGTAGCAAAAAGTGACGGTTTTGGGTGTACTTGCCTTACTTGTCCAGATGGAGGCACATGCAATTTTCTCAATACTAAAAAATGCATGCTTTATGACTACAAAAATATGATTGAGGATGACTGACGATTAGTTGTAGTCATATTTTTACCTTATACTTCATGGGTGTATAGTATTCGCCCATTGATAACACAGAATACTTCATAGAGAACCATAGGGAATGTATTTGAAGATGTGGAGTCATATTTTACAGTCATATTTTGTAATCATATCTCCATAGTGATTACATTTTTTTGTTTGGGATAGCCCAAAATAAATTTGGGCAGGGAAATTATTGCAAAAGTGTTCAATCATATTTTGGGTTCAATTATATTTTCAGTCATATTTTTTGGGGCAACCCTCAAAAAATATGGTCAATCCAAAAAAAATAGTCAAGCCATTGTTTTAAGATGTTGAAACCCTAGTTGCTACTTTTCTAAGATTTTGAAACTCTAGTTGTCACCTTTATAGGGTTTTGAAAATCCTAGCCACCATTTTTTTAGGATTTAAAAAACCCTAGCCGACACTTCTTTAAAGTTTTGAACCCCTAGCTGTCACTTCTTTGGGCTCTTCTTCCTTGCCTTGTGTTGTTTTTTACCTTTTATTCTTGTTACTTCTTAGTTGTTGTCTTTTGTTGCTCTTTAGTTCATAGTTTAACTCTTGCTTCTTCTTGCATTTTAGTTCATGCTTCTTGTTTCTTGTTGTTGCATCAAAAAAATTCTTCTTGCATTTTAACTCTTGTTTTTTTCTTGTTCTTTAGTTAATATTTCTTGTTTCTTCTTGTTGAATCAAAATTCTTTTTTCTTGTTGTATCAAAACCTTTTTTTTTTTTTTCTTTTTTAGTTTTTTTGTTGTTGCATTTTAACTCTCATTTCTTATTGTTTCTTGTTGTCTCTTAGTTGTAGCTCCTTGTTGCATCTTAACTCTTGCTTGTTATTATTTCTTAACACTTACTATTTTTTCTTTCAATGTGAGGTGAGGTAGTTGTCTAGTCAATTGGCACAATTTCAACCTAACCACACCGACATATTATAACAATACAAGCAGATTCATTCAAATCAAGTTAACAAAAAATTAGCAATGGTCCGACTCAATGTGAGGAGAATGGGAGCTTCTAAGGTAGTATGGCCTTAAAGCAACCATTTACCAGCTAGTCCCCCTTTTTCAAAGGTTTCCATGAATAGAAATATTTTTGGATCATTTTTCAGAGAGAGAAAAATGGATGTAGAACATCACACAAGTGGTTTCATATTTTTTGAATATTTTTTGAATTTCTTATGAATTTTGTTTTAAAAAGCTATTGTAGGCACCTATTTGTGACCCTAGGTCTTCCAAAATTCGACCACTTGCAACTTCTAAAGTGATTTGAGTAAATGAAAACCAACAATTAACTCTTGCAATAAATAATACTTTTCTCTCGATTCTCTCAATGGCTTCAGAGGTCCATTTAAGAACCACCTACTATCCATTTCAGCCTTAAATATACAGGCGATTTGAAGAGGCCACTCGCTTTTAGAGCAGACTACCTTAGTGCAGCAACCCTTTCATTCATTCCACAGGAAGCTCCGTGTGTACCTTTCCTTTGAGCAGTTGTTTTGTTGGTGGTGTGGTGTGGTGTGGGCAGCTCCCGAGGCCCAATGCCCACCATTACCTTTGTCCGCACAACATACATGACTTGGGACCAGCTGCTCCCTCCCCATGGAAAGTCCAGGGACCATCTCCACCTTCCAATCAATTGCACCAACGGTGGGATTCACTTCCAATTTTCTTTTTTCTTTCTTTTTTTCCCTTCAATTTCAATCTATTGGACAATATGAAATTATGAAAATCTCAACTTTTGGATGGAGCCTGTGCAGCAGGTATAACTTAATTTTGAATCTGGTTGAAACCCAAGTGCCTCTTTTTCATTCTCTGATTGCTTTTCTCCATGAGTAGGATAGGGTAGGATAGTCAATGTTGGGGTACTTGGCTCCTCTATGTCTTGAGAGCTCATGGAAAGATGTTTTGGGCATTAGCAATTCAATGTCAAGGTCCATGGCATATAGGATCCACTTCCTCTCCTCTTTGGAAATTATGCCCCTTTTTTCTATGTTTACATTCAAAGAAACTTGGATACACATTGCACGCTAGATTCTTTCTCAAAAATTCACATGTCTAGTGTTGGGTTCATATGATTTTCTGGATTTCAAAATAATATATTTATATATCTCCATCACATAAAAATTAGTTTTTATTGTGTTCTATTACTTCACTGATTAAAAGAAAAAAGAATAGGTTTTGAAACCCTTTGTTTGTGAGGTCCTATGCTCCTATTCCCAACTTACTTTTGTAGATAGATGATGTGATTAAATGTAAAATATAAAATGAAACAAAATATGAAACAACTTTGGGTGGACTTTAATTCCCAGTCCCTCATTGGGGAGGGGAAGCAAACAGATTGACGTGTTGTTTTACAATTTTGAACTTTTTTCATCACTTTATAATACTACTAGTATCTCCAAAAGTTCCATGACATTAGAGTTAATCATAAAATTCGTCTGGTGTTTGTAAATGGGGTTCAGAGGAAGGTTTAACTAAGAATAGTACAAAAGAAACATGGCAACAAACTCCATTAGACCTTAGTTTTGTTGCTCCAAGGAGTTTCATCTTGTGTTTTTTTCCAAATTTTGGTTCATGATCCCGCATTGTAGACACTTTATTATTAACTCAAATATTTAACAAATATTAAATTAAAAACTTTACAAAATTCTCTTTGGGGGACAAAAAAATTCATTTTTATTTTTATTTTATTTTTCATTTTGAACTATAAGAGTTTATCCTAAACTAACATGACAATGTATGGAAGAAGTATGGCAAAAATTTAAAGTACATGGATTCCAAGGTATTATTGTTTAAAGTGAAAAAATACACTTTTTTGCACCATTCCATATTACATCACCTAGCATTGAATCCTCTTCACTTTGAGAGGATTGGGGCACATTGTGATACATCTTCAAAAAGTCTCACTTTTCAGGGCAATGGGAAAAAATATGAAAAAGATTAAAAAAATACAACTAATACACTTATTAACTATGGAAATGAGTGGTAATTTTTTCAAAAACTTTAACCACACATTGAAAGATTGTAGGGTTTGAGTTGGAATTTTTTTTTTCCAATATTGCTGAGTAAGGTCAATAGACTTTAACCTTTAATTGACACACCAAACTTCTTGAGCTTGGTTTTGAGAGAATCATTGATAAAAAGTGTTTTTTGTATTTTGGGGGACTATTTCAATCCATTATGTCTACTTCAATAGTGAATATGGTTTGCCACGCAACACATTAAGTCTACAAAGTCAAAGCCCTATACAATATCCACTTTAGCATGTCTTGACTGTACAAACTTTGGGCAAGCAAAAAGGCCCATACCCTACTTCAAGAATATTTTTATTTTCCTTTGGCCTACCTTTTAAGCAAGTGAATATAGTTTATGGGTTAATTCTTGGAGTGAGATTTTTGTACTACAAATGTATTTTTTTAACAATTTCATCCTATATATAGCATAAGTGCTTATAATATTGGTACTTACAATATAGGCAACTATAATATAAATACTCTATAATTATGTAAAATACTTACAATATAGGTGCCTATAATATAGGAGACTATGCTTTTAGGCTTATGGGCTCAAGATCTTAGGCTCGCATACTAGCAATTGTGCTCCTATCACTCCCACATTTGCTTGACAATGGAAGGCCTTTGTAGTAGATAGTTTTATCCCTGTGCTCATTTGGTCAACTTTGACTATGGCCTTAGTAGAAGATGTGGATGCTAGTAAGAGATATGAAAAGAAAGGAAAGAACTTTAGCAAGGACTTTAAGAAGTGGTTGGTGTGAAGCATTGGGGCTTAAATGTACCATCACATCTCACAAGGCAACCAATGCCTTGCCACTTTTTAATGTCACAATCAAAGCATTTTTTTTTTTTTTGTGGAAAATTGATTTTTTGGAGAATTTTTGAAAAAAAAATGAAGAAAAAACACATCAAATAGAAAATTATTTCAAAAAATAGAAAAATTTAACTATGAGTATATTATAGTGATTAACATCATGGTGTAAATTGAATTTTTGTGTCATTTTATAATTAGAATTCAATAGTCATTGAAAATACATCCAAAGTTCAAATTGCAATAAAATATTCAGTAGTGGGAATGTTTCCAAAATTCAAATTGGAATAGACTCTAGAGTAGATGACCTTAATTTTGTTAGTTGGACTTAAACTCAAAAAACATCAATATTTTTTGTGGAAAAATCTCAAACTTAAAGTAAAGAACAACAACTTCTCAAAATATTTTGTGATCCTTTTTGTTACCAACTTCTCATTTATGTGAAGACAAACATTGGCACAACTACAAACTCAATTGAAAACTCTTCATGACCCACCACAAAAGGTCAACAAGAAATAAGTAGATGAGAAAATGCTTCTAATCTCTCTACAAATCATTTTATTGTCATCCAAAAGCCAAAAAATGGCTTTGGCTGCGTTACAGGGTTAGTGATATAATATGGATCATTCTAAAACAAATTTACAATTCAAAACTTTGAATTTAATTATACATCCTCTAAGTAGATTCTCAAATTTGAAATGAATTGGATTAAAATTTAAGAACACCCCAAAAGTCTTTAAAAACACCATAATTTTACATTCCATTTGATATCTCTTTTTTATACCTTGAAGACATTATAGTTAATAGTAAAGTGAACCCCAATTTGTATTAGAATAGAGGGGTGTCAAAGGAAGGCTTAACTAAGAATAGTACAAAAGAAACAAAGCACCAAACTCCATCACACCCAAGTTTGGATGCTTCAAGGAGTTTCGTCTTGTGTATTCCTCAAATTCCAACTCCTAATTCCTCATTGCACACACTTTACAATTAACTCTATTGATCCCTATCATTTTTCTTTTCCCTGTAAAACAACTATAACTTTTGTCAAACTTTGTCAGGCACATGTATCTTTCTATTGAACTTTTTCAACCACATGTAACTTTCTATTGAACCTTTTTCAGTCACACATAGCTTTCTATTGAACTTTTTCAATCACATGTAGCTTTCTATTGAACTTTCTCACGTGCAGCTTTTGTCGAACTTTCTCACATTCAGCTTCTGTCAACTCAAAGCCTTGATCAGTCAGTCCTCCCTCCCTCTTCCAGGTTTCTCACTTTCTCCTGGGCAGCGGCTGTGCCATGACCAGGCTGTAACTTATTTTATTTTTATCTTTCTTTTGCAATTCAAGCTCATTTCCAAGCAGAGAAGGAAAATAAAACTAAAAAAAACTAAACTGAAATGAACCCCTGCACTCACTCTGGCAAGTCTAAAGTGCAGAAGGAAAAAAGTCTCTGTGGGAGTTTCAGTCTTCCTCACCCTGGTCCTCCACAGGGTTGATAGGGCCTCCACAGGGTTGATAAGGAAGAATAAGGTAACCAGCCTGCCCACCCTCCCCTCTGCAGAAGTTTCAGGGTTTCAGCTCGTGTTCAGTTTGGTGCCAGTTTGGTCCCCAGTCACAAGAACTGGTTGCCACATCCCACCATCGGTCGATCGGTCCATCGGTCCATGGGTCCACGGTCGTTGTTTTTGGTATTCAAAGCCCCATGGAAGTGATAAGCACGATGGAGTATTTGGGTATGGGTTTCCTGTGCTTGGTCCATGCCTCTTGGGTTGGCGGCCTATGTGGGCAACTATGAGGGTGCGTTACCCACCTGAGGGTCGAGTTTATCATTTTGTACTATTTGGAGTACGAATCTTTCAAGGTTGGAACCCATGCTTCCATCGTTGAGTTGGATTATCAAATGGCAATATCTTCCCAACATATTTGCATCTACACAAAATAGTGAAATTAGGTTGCTCTTCACTAATTTCTTGACATTCTATGCTATATAAATATGCACAAATATTGTAGAAGGATGCAATAATGGAAGAATTATATGTTCTTGGCCTCGGTTTAGAACTAGTTCTTGACTTGGGTTTATAAAAGTAGCATGCGTCGTTGAGTAGACAAGCAATGAATCATGAAGTAACTTCTCTACAGAAAAGGCAATCTAATTGTTAAGGCGACTTAATGTCACTATTTTGTGTATGTAATGTAGCCCAACCCTAGGTTATTACTTAGGAATCTGCCTCCTTTGAATTTCATCTTAACCCCTACTAGTACCCCTTGGCCAGCCTTCTTTAACACTTTTTTGGGCATATCTTAACCCATGAACAATGTTGCGGTCATTTTGGGACCAATGAATGACAAAGAATCTTTCAATTTGTGTAGAAAAGGGAAAGTCTTCTATAGAAGTTTGACTTCCAATGAGAACTTTTGGGTTTTTTTTTAACTAATGATTCACACAATACCCAAATGGATGATTTCCACGGTCATTAGTCTGCCCTTCAAGGGTTAATACTTTGGTTGTTGGTTTTGTTCAAAAATTTGAAAGTTGTTTGAATTAGTTGTTAATCATCAAGAATATAGAATGAAGCACATTTAAGGAATGACTTAGATGATAAACAAATATCTTTGGGGTTTATCAAGGGGTTTATTGACAAATAGGAAATGTATTTACAAGTATAGAATAAATCATTTGTCACTCATTTGTTGAAAGGTCAACTTTTGACAACTAACGTATATTTTTATCTTTAACTACTTTATCAAATTTGAAACAAGGGATCCATCCTTGTGGTCATCAATCATACAACTATCCTTTGCTTGCACAAACATGCACAATTCTTTTTCTATATGAACTTTGAAAATAAGTAGACCCATTTTGTTTCTCGTATCTTTTCATGGTTAAAGAGAACTTCTTGTTGGTGTAAGAGAATCAATAAGTGTCATCTCCTTCAATGGAAAGTGGTCCCTCTTGCCTTGGCCAACACCTTCCTCTTGCCCCTTTTGCCTTTGTTGTTCTAATATATTATCACCCAAAGAAATATCCCACACCTTATTGAAATCATGTACATATATGATGTTCAACTTATCAATCCAATTGGCTTGGGACCCTACTTATCTCAAGATCTACTATTGTTAGTAATACTTGATCCATCCATTACAAGCATGAAATTACATGATCGATTTATCAATGGAAATTGTTCGTGTGTTTTAATAAAAATAAAAATTACATGATTGATTTATCAATGGAAATTTTCTATGTGTTTGAAAAAAAATTACACAATTAATGAGCAATTCTGGAATTAAATTGGGTCACATGGAATCAATATGTTACTTTCAATACACTATTTCTCACCAATAAATTGTAGCCAAGAAGATGTTAGCTTTTTTTAGGAAATATTCATTTAGAGAGGGTGAAATATTGTTATCTTTTAAGACCAATAGTTAAATTTTTACTTGGATATCACCTAGTTTTGATATCAATATCACCAAGTATCACATGACTATTGAAGAAACAATTGGCTACATTGATCATTTTCTTTTCTTTGTTTAAGCCTTCCTTTGTGTTGTGGCTTAACGGTGAAGCTTTTGTTGGTAATTATTGGAAGTATTGCTTTCATAAAAGATCCAAACTTAGATAAAACAACCCATTGTGGTCATGATTAGGAATTTGACCTCGTGCCTTTTTTTAATTTAAAAAATAATAATCCCACACAAAGAGAAGTTTGAAAAACAACGAGAGCAATTGAAATTTTATATATTTTTTGACAACGTATGAATTTGCTATAAATTTTTGAAGTGTTTAGTGCATCATGGCCCATAACAGTTTGATAAAAACCATAATGGGGTCATTCCCTAAGTATCCACTCTAGGGTCATATAACCACAATGGGTTGTTTTACCTTAGTTTGTTGAATTAAAGTATAGAGTTGTTTGGTAGTGTCATTAAGGTAGTACGTTCTAAAAGCACCCGTCCTCTTGAAATGGCTCCTATAAAAAAGGTTCTGAATGGATATAATTTGGTCCTTGAATGGACCTCTTTAGCTATTGATTGAATCAAGAAAGAAATGTTCTTTATTGCAAGAGCCAATCAATGGCCTTGATTTCTTCAACTCTCTTTAGAAGTTGCAAGGGTGGCTGCATTTTGGGAGACCTAGGGTCATAAATAGGTACCTACAACAAATTTCTTTGAAAATTTATAACTAATTCAAAAATGCATCAAAAAATATGAAACCACTTGTATTACATTGGGCATCTATTTTTCTTTCTTAGAAAAATGAATTAAAAATCTTTTTGTTCATATAAACCTGTAAAAAGGCAAAACAACCCTTAATCCTTAAAGGATAACTGGAGTGACCTTGGAAATCATCAGTTTTCATGACCATGTGAAGCATTGGCTTAAAAATTGCAAAAACACTTATTGAAAGTCAAAGTACTATAGAAAATCTCCCATTTCCACCCAAAATTTTGAAAATGAATAATTGCACTTCTGTCCTACATGGAAAGATTCTCCACCATCTATTGGACGCCAAACGTCTGCCTCCTCCACATTTAAGGGTTAACTTCGCTTCTAGAACATACCACCTTATCAGCAATTCCGTTAGTCCACATCAGGTCCAAAACAATGAATTAAATTGAATTAAATTTTTTCTTAAAAGACTGGTGGAATGTTCTAATGAGTGGTGCAGTACAAAAAGGCTCTGGTCTGTTGAATTTTGTTGCAGCTCCTCACATGGATTGGCAACTGAACATGAAATGTGAATTTCTTCATAAATGAGCTCACATGCATATTGTGTACTGGCCCAAAGCCAAGCCGGTGGAGACTGGACCTGGTTTCCATGATTCTCATGTGGAAGCCAGTCTCTCACTCGCCACCACACTCAGAGGGCATGGCAGTTTTCATCACATCAATGAAAGTGCCAGTGTTCAGGAAAAATCGGTAGGCCAGGTCAAAGTTGGTGGACAAAAATTGGGGTGGGGAAAAATAAATAAATAAACTTACTGCTTGTACATGAGCAAGAAAAAAAAAATGGGTAGGTTGTGTTTGGGTTGGGATTGGATTCTGATTTGGGAAATTAATACAAAAATTTAATTTGGTTTGGGATTTGGATTGGAAAGTTAAAGAAAATGTATTTAATTTGGGTGGAGAGGTGGGGTGAACCTCTGCCTCACTATCCACCCAAACTATGTTCTGTGGTTGTGTGTTCTGTTTCCTTTCATCAATGGAAACTGTCCATGAGTTTCAAGAAATAACGAAAACAAAAAATTACGGTTTAATATGGGAATAGAAGGAATAAGGTAGGACCACCCATTCTTGACCATAGATCCATACCCAACTTGTAGGATGTAGTGATTTCCAACCAAAATTGAAACTCATTTTGAACCAAAATTTGGAATGTGTTTTCTTTCCCCTCCTTTTCAAGATTGGAACTAGTAAGATCATGACACATGTTCCAAAGTAGTGAGCAAGAAAGTAGTTCTTGAATGATAGGAATCAAATGACTCTAGACATTGGACATGGGTCCAAAACAACTTTTGCCTTCCACAATTCATTAGTAATTTGAGTGAACAAATTACCAAATTTTGGGCAATCCCCATCATTTCTATCTTTGCACCTGAGGAAATATTTGCTTTGCCTTGCACCAATTTACTCCAAATCATGTCCATAGTTGCTTATTTGATTGTCTATGGGTGCCTTCACCTACTATGGGATGACGACCCATTTCCAACCACTTAAGCAAATATGCATATTTGGAGCGCAATTTTGTTGTGTGCAAGATCTTTCCCATGCATAGAAATTGAGTTTGGAAGGATTGCATATTTTTCTAGAATTTTATTACACAAAACCGTATTAACTATGAATATTTTAATAGAAAATTCTCTTCAACGTATAATGGTTACATAGACTTTTCTATTCCTAGCCATAAGCTGATTGCAAAATCTACTCAGGACTGGTTGGAATATTAACAGCCTTCTAGCCAATCATAATGCGCCACAACTACTCCTCGAACTTCGCCACAACTCACAGAAACAGGACAGTCTATAAATTGGAAAAATGGGTCGGCTACTCTCAGCTGGGAAAACTCAAAAAATATCCCCAACACTGACTGCAAATTGCAGAAACTGACTGTAGCAGTTCAGCTGCCCCACAGCAAGGGTAAGTCCGCCGCGTGGCCGGCCGGGGGGAGGGGCATGATAAAGGAAAGTAATTCGTCACTGACGAAGCTCTGCTTTGCCAGTTCAAATTTGAAACTCTGGGGACAGAAATTACTGACAGAAATTACATAAACTTAAGGTTTTGTCCATGATGAACAGAGCGTACACAATATGTACAACGACACTCTCCTTCACAAGATACGGTTATACCCTACCCTACCCGGTGGTAAGGGTTGGCAAAAAAAATTCTAAAATTAGATGCCATTTGGGGGGAATTCCAATTAGTTTTAGATGGAAAAAAACATTCTACAGTACATCTTCTATGAAGAATTGGACCAGGATTGGTTTGACACATTACATTAGAGAGGTTATTACACTAAGGAAGGATCATTTGCATTTATGACATTTGTATGGAGTTCAAGTGAAGACCAACAATCCGTAATACTTTAAAGAGGTTTATTGCTTTAAAGAATGTTGTTTATTAGGTGTTCTATGGTAATTTTAAAGATATGGTGAATCATATATACCAACTTAAATTAATTATTAGGAATGAATGACAATCCTTAATCATTTGGTTGTCATTGACATAGAGGAAATAGTAGTTGGAAGTGGTATCTATGTAGTTAAGAGTGTCCTCAATGGATTGTAATTAAGGTAACTACACCTAATTTTGACCACTTTCTAAAATTGACCACTATAGGTTCTTGCCTAAAATGTACTCCCACTATTCATGAGTCTATGGTTAGTTTAAAAACATTTATTTTTAACGCTTTGAAAATTCTTAATTTGTTAATAGGATGTTCAAAAATTTCATTCTAAGATGATCTAGAATCCACTTTTGATAATGAAGAAGATTCCACCAAAACAATTTTGATATAATAATGTAAACCATGCTCAATTGCTTATTTGCGTAATTTTAGGTATAGTTACCTTATGAATATGCATTGGTGAGTAACCAATGAAACTAAATGTTGCAATCAAAATCTCAATCCAATGGTCTTGCTAGTATGCCCTACATTCCTGCAGGTTTGTCATATTGATCCTATGGTTGGCACTTTCAATCTTGCTTTCAATTGTTGTATTTTAGTGAGCTTGCAAACAAGCTTGGTATGTATGCACTTGGTATTAAAGATTGTCGTTACTAATGGTTTTAGGAATGGATTTAGACCTACATTTAGACTAGATTCACATTACAAACATCGCCCTTAACACCACCTTACAACATGGAGTTTAGACTTGGAAGGACACTAAGCATGAATAATGTCATTTGGATGGTGAAGAAATTATCTTGAATTCTCTCTAAAATGCCAACTTGAAGGCTAAATTTTGGTGGTGTAAGCTAACAACATCTAAATTATTGTTATCATTTTTCTTGTAAGAATTGAAATAAATAAGTATAAATAGAAAAAATATCCAAATTATTTGAAGTTTTTTCAAGAGATACAAATAGAAATGGAGATTATTGTGAAAAAATTTTCAATTGGTTATTTTATTTTTTTACATCCAAAACAACCACAACAAAAACCTTGAAGTCAAATTTGGACACAAATTTTTTTATCCTTTTATTTAATTGATGTATAAAACTTTTATATTTTTGCTACTTAAATTTTTATTTTTTTATTTAGATTGTTTTCTCCAAAAACTGTTGATTGAAAAATCAAAATTTTGTGATTTTAAAAAGTCAAATGTGGGAATAAAACTATATCAATTACAATGTATATTAGAATAACTTGGAATTTTTACCATAAATGAGGGTTGGAATAAAGAAAATAATTTTGTAATTTAAATTTAAAATCTATTTTGAAAGAAGAAAATCTATTCATCAAAATAGATTGTTTTGTTTGATTGTTTATTATAGTGAAATTTCCTTGACTGTGAGTCTCCCTGTCACATGCTTAGTATTGTTGGAAAGCCCTTAGCAAGGAGGAGTGCATAGACTTAGTTTTGTGGCATTTGGTTGTATGGTGTGATAGTTATTGAATTTCAAAGTTTTTATAAGTAAAAAAATTAGAAAAATTAATTAATTTTTTATTGTGGCAATAATACAGGGTACACTAGTATGAATGGAAACATGATATACTTTGTTATTTGGATTATAACACATGGAGCTTGTAATTGCAATAATTCTTTCAATTTATGAATTTTTTCAAAATGTCGAGATAAAGTAGAAAGAAATCTTGTCGAGCTTCATACTCTTAGTTTAAATCAAATACAAAAAATGGTTATATTGAAAGTTACAATCAAGGTTGACCAAGACACATCCACTATTGGAATGCGTGGACATCTAGAGGTAAAAGGTTTAAAAAGCCCAATTTGGGTTGCAACTAATGATTTTTTTTGTATATTTGATACAAAAGATGTATGAATTGACATAGTGGCAATTACAAAAGTTTGTATTTATGTTGAATGAGATTCAGTGACACAAAACACATCTAATTTAGATCATTATTGTACCTCCTACAAGTTTGAGAATTTGCAAAAGGACCATGTATTCTACACATACAATGTTGTTTTGAACATGACGAAGATTAGATATTAAAATGGCCTCCAAATGAAGAATATCAATTGTTGGATTTCCAACCCAATGGTACACATTTTTTCAAATTTTAATAAATATTTTATATTCTAATAAGAGTGAAATATACAACTACATATAAGGTCCCCACCAAACTTTAATCCCTAAATGCTTAAGGCACCAAATTTAGGTGTCGACTATACTTTAAAATTAAATAAAATAGAACCAAATTGCTATTTTTAAATTCATATATTTAAATAATTATTTTTGAAGTCTAATTTTAGTATCTATAATCCAATTTGGAAAATGATTGATTATGATTTTTCTATTCAAGATTTTGTGCAAGGATTTCTTGACTTTCTATAGTGTCAAGGGCTCTTGGAAATGAGCCTTAAATACCATAGATCTTGGAGAAAAAATCACACTGAATGTTCATTTAAAAAAATTGTAGAATAAATTTTAAGAAGTCAAAAATTGATTGGGGTTATATATGTTAAACCTTTTAACCTCATATTTTTTTTGGTGACCAATTTTTTAGTTTTGACATGTGAAAAGAGGATTGAAAAGCTTTAAATCACTTTTTCAATTTTAACACCTTCATGATCAAACATTATAATCTTTGAATTCATAAGTGGTTTGTTCTAAATTTTTTAATATTTAAAAAAACAAAACAAAACGGGTGACCAAATTAACAAAAATAAATAAAAAATGCAACTGATCAATTTTTTTTTTTTTTTGGTTACAGCAAATTTCTAGAAGCTCATAAAAGACCTCGGGCATTTACTGGTTAAGGGTTAACTTCCTTCGCGTGGAAACATTCTTCAAATTTATGCCCTGCTCCCACACCACTGACCATATCCACGCCTTTTGGCCGGCCCGCCGCCCAGTCCCACCCGCCGGCAGCCCGTTCCACCTCATTATTATTAGCAAACCAACACTAAATAACCCTCACACTATTAATGCCCCATCCTATTTTCCTGCCGTCCCCCACCACTCCACCAGCTCACCTTTTCCAGGACCACCATGCATTGACCACATGTGCATGCCCGCCACCGCCAATCCCCTCGGACCCCACTCGACCTCCATATAAGCACCCCACATTCCCAACAATCTTTTTCCCCAGCTCGTCATTGTCCATCGCTCCTTGATCGATCGATCGATCAATCCCTGCAGTAGTGTGACCGTTCGTTAGCGATCTAGCTTAGCTTCGAGGTCACTGTGCACCATACCACGACCGTTGTTTCAAATTCCAGGGAAAAAAGAGCAGTTGCCGTGAGTGTCCGTCAGATTAGAGGAGCGAGCTTGTCGTCTTTCGCTTTGTCGCACATACTCGATCGTCGATCGATCATAGCCTGAGCAAAGACTGGACCTCGACGTCAATCACTCAATCACGAACCTCCCATCAATTGATCAATCGATCAGGCCTAGGTGCCGTTACTCGGGGTCGCGAGTTTGAATTGAATTGCGAGTTTGAATCCGGAGTTTGAATCTGTCAACGTTAGCAAAACGGTGAGCTAGCGTTATTATATGGAACGTAACGGCACACATTCATTGTAGGGATCGGATGTAGCGGAATATTAGCTGGTTGGAGGCTAAGTTGGAGTGAGAGTTTAATTTGTGTGTCCGTGCGGGTGATCGAGGGTCGGAAGGTGAGAGATTCGGGAGTGGGTGGGTGTTTGGGTTCCTTTTTGATTTGGGTGAGTGGACAATCGTCGTCGTGAGTGAGAGGGGGTTGAAGTTTGGGCGGTGGATTGAAGGTGGCTTGACGTCCGTTAACTGTGGATTGCCTGACGATTGTTGTTCTCCTGGATCTGCAGGGTGAGGTTTGGTGGAGTTTAGCTGTGAGGTAGCGTAGAAGTTGTGTGGGCACTGGGAGTTTTTAGGGGAATTGGAAGTTAAGGTGCGATTGAAGTGTGCATGCTCGGAAGGTGGAGTCTTGCTTCAGGAGTCAAAGTGGATTCGTGGAGGTCTTGAAGATGGGAAGAGGTACTTGGCGATTCTTCGTTTGGCATTATTTGAAGAAGAACAATGGCAATAGGTTAATGGCTACAGGTTGATTTTGGTGGGGGTTGAAGCTATTGATTGTGGGAGCTTTGGGGAAATCCAGTTTGGGAATGAATTCTATGGTGATGGAATCTGGCTCATTGTGTACATTGTGTTGATGTTATTGTGTAGGTGCCGGCGCTGTCGCTAAGCCTCCTCCAGGCAATGGTAAGATACGGATCGGGATCAATGGCTTTGGCCGCTTCGGTCGCTTGGTTGCCCGAGTGGCGCTCGAGCGGGACGACATTGAGCTCGTCGCTGTGAACGATCCCTTCATCAGCACCGATTATATGGTACGATGATAGCTCCCCCCTCATAGCCAAACTTTTACGAACACTAGCTTCGTTCTCTGCTGTAATCGATTGTGTCTTTGCTAATACCAAGCGTGAATGCAGGCGTACATGTTTACATACGACACCGTCCATGGACAGAAATGCAAAGGGGATATCTACGCTGAAGACGCGCACACGCTGTCGTTCGCCGGCAAGAAGGTCGCTGTCTACGGACAGAAGTAAGTCCATTACTCGCCATATCTCGGTTGCCCCGCATCTTCGATAATAGAGTGATTGGGTTTCAGAGTACGTTAGTACTTGGGACATGGTCTGTGTTCCCACCTTTGGAATCATGGGAAAACCAAGAAGAGGGGTTAAATAAAGGCGCTAGTTATTTGATAATCTCATCTTTCTCGATTCCTTAAATTTTCAGTGCCTGTAGTATGATCACTAGTCTGCAATCCCAAAGTACAATGAGTACGTGACTGCCAAGCTCTCGTCCTTCTGTCCTCTTTCATCAATTCTGAACCTGAAATTCTCATCAAAGATACTAGCTCTCAGATAGAGTTCAAAGCCTGGTTTCAGTACTCCGCCAGAGTAGTACTTCACAGTCAATACCCTGAGTTTTGAAACGAGAACACAACTAGTAGGGACCCATGTAGAATCGGGGACCTCCACTGTAGAATGCCTCTAGTAGAGGCATCCTCCATGCGGGGGGTGCCGGCCTGTGTATATCACAAGGGAGGTCTCCGATTCTACCTTCTTTCAAACGAGTTGCAACTTCGGAGCAATCAACAGTCGTTGCCAAACGCAAGTGGCTCATTTGGCAAGCCCTCCACCTCCAAGTGGCTAATATTCAGAACCTCACTATTGCCAATTCCTAACCCGCTCGATCTTGCCTTCCATTTCCTTCTTCTGTGCAGGGACTTAGCGAAGATCCCCTGGCTCAAGCACAACGCCGACTACGTCGTGGAATGCACCGGCAACTACACCTCCAAGGACCGCGCCTCCCTTCACCTCAAAGGCGGCGCCAAGAAAGTCCTCATCACCTCCTTCTCCAAGGACGCGCCCACTTTCGTCTTCGGCGTCAACCACCACCTCTACAACCCTTCCTCCCACCACGTGATTTCCTTAGCCTCTTCCACCACTCACTGCCTCACTCCTCTCCTCCAACTTCTGCACGACCGGTTCACCGTCACCGAGGCTCACATGACGACCATCCACTCTTTAACTGCCACCACCCCCAAACCACCCTCAAACCCCGAATCACCCTCCCTCAAGGATTGGAGAACAGGGGAATTTGATCTCATTCCAAGCTCCACGAGCGCCTCGAAAGTCATGGGAAGAGTGATCCCTACGTTGAATGGGAAAGTGCGAAGTGTGGCATTTCGGGTGCCGACTCCGGATGCGAGCTTGGTGGACTTGACGGTGCGATTGGAGAGGCGAGTCGGCTATGAGGAGGTGTGTGAGGCCGTGAGGGAGGAGGCGGAGGGGAAGATGAAAGGGGTGGTAGGGTGTTGTGAGGAAGAGGAGGAGAGGAGGGATTTCGTGGGGGAGTCGAGGTCGAGTGTGGTGGATGTGAAGGCCGGGGGGGCGTTGGAGGGGAATTTTGTCAAGGTGGTGGCGTGGTTTGATAATGAGTGGGGATACAGGTACTGATCGACACTTGATGACGTTGTTTTGGTATTGTTTGGCTGTGATTAAAGGTGTCAACTGTGACAAGCTCTAGCTTTGTCGACTTGCAACATGATCTTGTTTGATAACAGTATTCACTTGGTCCATAACAACAATAACAACGTGCGGTTTTAGTGGATGGAAATATGGTCTAGTGGATTGCAATTCTGGTTTTCGATGCCTCGGGTGGGTTTCTGTTGGCTGATAAGTCTATCACTTGAGCTTGTTGCGTGGTTTGACAACGAGTGGGGAGATAGGTACCGACACTTGTTGACGTTGTTTTGGTTGCCATTAGTGGTGTCAACTGTGACAAGGTCTGGCTTTGTCTACTGGCAACATGGTCTTGTTTGAGAACAGCATGCACTTTGTCCATAACAACAATAACAACATGATTTTAGTTGGTGGAAATATGGTCTCGTGGATTGCAATTCTGTTTTTCGATGCCTAGGTTGGTTTCATGTTCGCTGATAAGTTTATTTTTTGAGCTTGTTGCGTGGTTTGGCAACGAGTGGGGATACATGTACGACGTACCGACACTCTTTGACGTTGTTCCGGTCTGGTTTGGTTGTGGGAACTAGTAACTCACGTAGTTGCGGGAAACATCTCCTCGTCTCATCAGTTGTAACTCGTGGGATCTAGTAAACAGTTTCAGCCGAGTTAGGTGGACTTCATGGCGCAAACCAGACATGATTTCCTCTAGTTTTTGGTCTTGGTCCATTGAAATAAGGTCTTTGCCTGAAAACAAGGTCTTCGTTTTAGTTCACGAGTTACTGTGAAATTAGTTACAACTCATCATTCAGTATCATCCAAATTACCTGGCTAGATTAGGGTATGATTTCTACTAGTATTTGGTCATTTTCCATGGCAATATGGCCTTGGTTTATTGCACCATGGTTTTGACAATTTCAACTAGAGCTTGTGACTACTTGAAGTCTGATCCATATTTCCAAAGCCACATTCGTAATCTTGGGTATTCTGATTTTCTTTAGATGACATTTGCAGTCAAGTTTTTATTCTTTTTGTCTCAAACTTGGTATTCACTCGTTTTCTAACCTTTCTTTTATGTTTTCTTTTGCAGTCATCGGGTGATAGATCTCATTATGCACATGGAATCTGTGCAACATTCTCGGTATCATTTTTAAAGGGTGTCATTTTTAAAGGTGCCCGCATAGGAACTGTAGAGATACTATATTTTTCTTCACTTGTAGAATGTTGTACTTGTAGTACTTAGGAGGTTGGGACGTGATTGACGTCCATGGAGACCCAGGCGTCATAGCCCACATAGTAGCATGGTAACTAGTATAGGTTTAGGCTCTTTGAAAAGAGCAGCAAAGGCTGCAAACCTGTATATTAGATAAAACAGAGAAGGCGAAGGTGTCCACCTCTGAGGAGGGAAGAGATGAGTCGCGATTCTTATTTCCCCGGCAGTTTATTCATGTAGAATGGAAACTACGTTAGTATTCTCCCCAAATGTGGGACACAGGGAACAAACTCTTTATTGAAATCATACTCTCTTTTACGATCGAGGAAAAAAAATGAAAAAAGAAGAGGCAAACTAAGAGAACCTCGCTCTATTCTTCGATATTGTACGTGTTCCTTGGCCTTTCAGGTATGTTTTGAGCTACAATAATTGACGTGTGTACGTCATGCAGGTTTTGCATTTGTGATGTGCTTGTTGTCAACATTGTCCATGCCCACACTTTCCAGCTTTAATTTCACTGGACACTCATAACATTCCTTAGCAGGTCCCCCAAAGCTCAAAAGTCTTGACAGTCAATGTAGAGAGAGCGTGCACGGTGCTCAGTGACCATTCAACGTCCGTCTTCTTGCAACTTTTTGTTCCTCCCCAAAGCCCGTTTTTTTGTAGCTTTTGGTACTGACATGGGTTCAAGATTTTGAGAAAAAAAAGAAAGTGGATTCCTCATCGAAGCGTACCAAGGCAGTTCCTCAATAATGTTAAGAATATTGAAGGAAATAGAATAACGTAAACATGGGTGCGCCTTCATTTAAAGCTTGCCTTCAAGTGTAGTTTACGGAGGTTGTTGAATCAATCAGCTTTGAATCAGCATGTAACAAGACTGACTAACCTCGCCAAGAACCACTGTAATTAACTATACACTTATCATGTGACATTTGCATCGGTGCTTTTGCGCAGTTGTCTTCTTCGTCTATGCGGTAAATATCTTTGCACAATTCAATTTAATTACTGATTTAGGTGCTTTGACAAAGGTTGCACGTTACACTGCTGAAGAGCTTTGCACTAGGAATATATTAGACTGGTAGTTCCTGTACTCTCTTTCCACGCTACTGTGGACTTTGGTGTGGGGGGTGTTCGGTTGAATAGACAAACTTTTCATTCACTCTGATCTTTCAAAATAGGACCCACGGAGGTTTTTCATTTTCCATTCGTTTTCGTATTGGAATATTGACAGAGGATGGAGTGAGGATGACTTCTCCCGAAATCATTATTCTCTTTGATCACAAAAGGGGGGTGTACCGAAAAATTATTGGCTCTGAACCGAAAGGGAGGAGTCTTTGCATTGACAAAAGCTACGTATGAGGAAGTCTGTGTACAGTATGACTTTACTCAAAGGTGTGAAGTACTGCTACGAAGACTGAAAGAGTGAGAGCCTCTCGTTGCATAGCTGCTTGTTCTTTCGCCTTTACCAAAAGGAACACCATGCGCTGGGCTAACTTAATTACAGGCATACCACAGTTATTTGGAGTACCCGTGACCAATAGGTTGCCAAAGCAAACCTCAAGCATTCTTGTATTACAACGAAGTAGACTAGGTAAGTTATTAAAAATAATCATTGGTTAGGATCCATTGACCCATGTGGAGTGAGGTTGGTACTGACTGGCAATTATTTTAGATGCCTTGGCCTACTTTGCAATTACCGGACATAATGTCAATGTAGGAGAGTTGAGCCATTTGATTGCTTTGATTGCTTAACCAATCAAATCATACCACAACATCAAAAATCTCCTACATTTAAATCAAGTTAGGTGGATCACCACTCTTTAAGTTAATATGAGTTGGTAGTAGTAGAGATTCTCTTAGATTTCTCTCCTTGCCAGACCAATGAAATTTCTACTTCATACCCATCCTATTGAAAATTTGCACACAAGGCGAACGGTGAGCATTATCAATCTTAATCTACCTCTCCTCTACTGAACCAATCAAACCATGCCATGCCAGCAAAACTCTCCTCTATTGAGAGTATGTGGTATTGAGAGTATTGTAGGAACAGAGGTTGAGGCTGATTTCTGCCTTGAGCAGAACATCAATAAAAGCTAAGAGCTGAGAGCACGCTCAATGATTAAAGCAACGAGGGGCGGTTTTTAAGCTTATTGTTGACAAAACCAAGGTAATTGCAACCCAAACTCCCAATGCTCACAACATGTGCATCAGTACTTTCCACAGCAAAATTGATTTTTTTCCTCGGAATACTTTTGCTGTTAGCTGAGACCTCCAAGTCACACAACCAATCACAGTCCAAGCTATCTTTTGGAGCATGAACATTCGAGTCAATGGTAGAACCAACATGAGAGTTTTTGTATGCTCAATTGCATACAGTTGAAACTAAAGAAATCCAAGACTTGTGCACTTGATGGTATAGATTTCTCAGTTCTTTTTGAAAAATAAAAGCCACTTTACTTTTGACTCTTCGATGTAAGGCAATTGAGATTTGAACTTCACAACCTCGCTTACAATTGCCTTTTTCATTGGTCATTCAAGCTATTCAAGGGAGTGGCTTTCCCTACCGTCCAGATTGTAATTGGAATGGATGTCGAAGGATTGCTGCAGTTGTGCCATCAAATTGGAATGAAAATTCTTAATTGAATAAATCATTCATTTCAGTGCACAAGTTAAGCGAGCCCCTTTGACAGTCAATTCTGTCAATGTTGTATGCTCCCGTGTTTCAATGTTTCAATGAATGATTATCTCCTTAGAGCCCTCAAGTTTTCACGGAGGTAACCCTACACTTGCTGAAATGCAATTCAATGAGCATTGGACATGAAGAACAGAAGATGAATGAGTTCGCATGACTTCGAATGCTACGGACTGCCTTATCAAACGCTTGCATCTCTACGTACCTGGGCGGATAAGAGTTGCCGTTCCAATTCAAATCTCATACTTGAACTTCTTGATTAGCACGCAGGTTGGACGTATATAGCATGATTACTATGAGGTTTAGGTACGTGGAAATCCATGCAGATCCTGGTTGATGTTTCCAATGAAACCCGAAACATCATTTTGTTATATTGACCGCAATTCAGAGTGTCGAAATTGTGACTTTCAACAGCACATCCAAGCTTTACTGGGACTGGAATAGATTTTGTTTTGCAGGGTGCCTACCTTGAAGTCAGGAATATCTGCTAATTTAACGAAATTTTCTTTCAGAGCTCTGGATTCAGTGGCTGCAAGTTACAGCTCCAGGCATTCATATCACTGGCAGAAAACAATGTCCAAAGCTAGCCACTTGTGAAGCACCAAAACATGTTGATTTGGGCGCTGTGTTTTTTTAGTAATGTACTCCCTTTGTCCACAATGTATTCATTGCAATCTAAATAAAATTAGCCACAAGGACGTATTTTTTTACCCACTCAATACAACCTTAAAAAAGCATGACATTCAAAGTGGACAATCATTTTAGGATGGAGGGAGTATACAACAAGAAGGTGATAACTACTTGCGGAGATTGTCTAAAGAGCTCATCTACCTAGGTTGTGTTCTTTTACTCATTGACTTTCGTTGAAAGCTAGTGCACGTGTTTGGAGATGGGCCATGGGCTTGGATCTTGGGCACTAGTGCCAATTGCAAACCAAAGTGCATAGTTGGTTGGTGCACATGCCTAGTCATTTAAAAATCGTCTCAAAGTAAGTGCACCATTAGCATTCAGCATCCTTACCATTATGAGGCAAGTAATATTTTTGTTTAAGTCTTATTGGCAAGTGAAAGATTGTTTGAATGCACTTTTACATGCATTTCATGGACAAAGTATAAATAAGTTATGAAATTTTGAATTATTATTAAGTAGTACCTCAAATCAACACTAAGCTCTTCTGGGTTTTCAAATTTTGACTATGTACATCTTCATTAAAGTATTACAGATTGTTGGTTTTGACCTTGACTACATACAAATGTCATGAATGCAAATGGAACCTTCCTTAGTGTAATAACCTCTCTAATGTAATGTCTCAAACTAATCCTGGTCCAATTCTTCATAGAATAAATATATTGTAGAATTTCTCCCCCATCTAAAACTAATTAGAATCCCCCAAATGGCATCTAATTTTAGAATTTTTTTGCCAACCCTTGCCATCAGATAGGGTATGACCATATCTTGTAAAGGAGAGTGTCATTGTACATTGAATTGATCCCCTCATTGCCCCGTTTTATCCTTGGGGAAAACGTTGTGGAATTTTTATTTGCAATCAAACGATTTTTTTTGAAAATTCTGAATTCAGATTTGCAATCAGCGGCTCCAAATTCGCTAGGGGCAGTGTAGAAATATAAAAAATCATGGCAAAAAAATAGGGGCTTTTTTTCACTATTAACACTGGCCAGGGCAATGAGGGGGTCAGTTCTCCCTGGCCACGCTTTGTTCATCATGGACAAAACCTCAAATTTATGTAATTTATGTCAGTAATTTTCCCCAGAGTTTCAAATTTGAACTGGCACAGCAGAGCTTCGTCAGTGACTTTGCCCTTGAATTACTTTCCTTTATTCAATTTTTACCTTGCATACAGAAGTAAATAAAGGGCACAAAGCTTCTACACTTGATTGATAAGAAATCAAGAGCTCAAACTCTCTTCTTCAAGGTATTCATGTTAAGATTTTGTTTCTAATTGATTTAAAAATTCATTTTTTTCCTCTCCTCCCTCCTTTTCCTTTTTTCCCTCCCCCTCCCCTTCTTTTTGCCTTTTTATCTTAGAGTAGGTCTCGACAGTCCCCCCCCTTTTGGCCACACAGCAAATTTACCCTTGTTGTGTTAGTTTTTGCAATTTACAATTAGTGTTGGGGATATTTTTTGAGTAATTTAATGCAAGGCAAAAATAAATTCTTCGGGTGCAAAGATAGAAATGATAGGGATTGCCAAAAATTTGGTAATTTGTTCACTCAAATTGAAATACTAATGAATTGTAGAAGGCAAAAGTTGGTTTGAACCCATATTCAATGTCTAGAATCATTCAATTCCAATAATTCAATAACTGTTTTTTTCATTACTTCCTACTTTCTTATTCACTACTTTGAAACACGTGTCATGACCTCACTAATCCCAGCCTTAAAAAGGAGGGAAAAGAAAACACATTCCAAACTTCGGTTTGAAATGTGTTCCAATTTTGGTTGGAAATCACTAAGGTAGAAACATCCAAAACTGTTACTTTAAACAGTTTAGCATAATTAGAGGCATAATATTTTTGTAATATATGCAAGTGAAAATCATGAATATTAAAAAAATAGATTTTTTTGGCATTGTATATAACTTTTATGATTTTTCAAAGTATTGGTTACCTAGACCACTATAACTATCCCATAGGTGCATCCAAAATTGAATTGCGCAAAAATCAGTTGTTAGCAAATTAGAGTTCAGTATGTGTCCTTCAAGTGCATCAACAAATCAAAGTTAAACATATGTAAGACACATTATTGGAACTCTAGGGACACTTTAAGGACACTCTATGAAACAAGGATTAGGTATAGGGACGGAATTGGATGTTTCTACCTTACACCCTACAATTTGGATACAGATCTGCAATTAGGAATGGATGGTCCTATCTTATTCTTTCCATTCCCATATTAAACTATAATTTCTTGTTTTTGTTTTTTCTTGAAACTCATGGACAATTTACATTGATGAAACAAAATGGAACCTAAAATCAAAGAACATAGTTCTCAGTGAGACTTTTCTTACAATCTCCACAATCAAGTCTCAAACTAAATGTTTTTCATTTTTTTTAAAAGCTAAGGCAAGAGAAGCAAAGTCAGAACTAACAGTCCAGCCCAAGCCTCCAAACACAAAGTAACAATAAGATCCAATGCAACGTAGGAAAATACCCCCAACTTTAGATGAAAGAGTTTCCATATCATTTGAAGGTTGGATCTCTAGCCAAAAAAGCCTGCTTGAATAAAACTTATTTTCAAGGTCCTGTGACTACGGATACAAAAGATGAATATAAGTACAGAAAATAGATATGGATATAAATATGGATACAAGTACAAATACAAAAGACATATACATGTACACACTAAAATCCCATATCAATTGTAGAACCTCATGTCGATTTGAAATTACAAAGTAGAAGTGGAGGAGATATTTAGGGTTTGAGTTGGGTTGGAGAATAAAGTAATTATTTAATTTAAATTGCAAGGAGTGGATTGGGGAATTAAAAAAAATATTAAAATTGGATGGGTGGATCGAGGTGTAAAACCTCTGCCTCACTATGCGCTCAAAATACAAGTACACAATCCAATCTAAACCCAAAGAGTCCAACCCAAGCCACCAAACATAAAGTAACAATAAGATCCAATACAACCTCTGCCTCACTATACGCTCCAAATGCAGGTAAGGTAAAGCAACCCATTGTGGTCAGAATTTGGAGTCTACCCTCATGCCACTGCTGAAATTTTTCAAATTTTTTTTTCACATAAGGACAAGTGTGAGAAATAGTGAGAGCAATTGAAATTCTATTTTTCAAACAATGTATGAATTTGTTATGAATTTTTGAACCGATCTATCCAAAAGAGTCAGTAGGCTACCTGATAACCAACAAAAACTATATCTAATATGTTCATCTTAATGACCTAAAGCAGTCACAATAATTTCTAATGTGGAAGGCCCTGAAAAAGTCACATTCTACCATGATTTACAATAAAAAGTTGGGTGCTCCTAATGAGGTCACTACACTAAAATTGGTAAATAGTGTTGGCAACACTAATTAGCTAAACTAACACTAATTGTGATTTGCAAGGTTAGTGTTAGAACACTAATTACACATTCTAACACTATTTTAGCTTTGTAGTAAAAAAATTTGCCTCGATCTAGTTTAGTTTTTTGGAGAATGGTGCCTCCTTTTGTCCAATCAAGAAGGGCCAGAAATTCAGATTTCCAAGGAAGGGTCAGAAATTCAGATTTCCAAGGAAGGGCCAGAAATTCAGATTTCCAAGAAAGGGCCAGAAATTCAGATTTCCAAGGAAGGGCCAGAAATTCAGATTTCTAAGGAAAGACCAAAAATCTAGATTTTAAGGGAAGGGCCAGAAATTCAGATTTTGAGGGAAGAACCAAAGTATGATGGCGGGAGTTAAGTGCCCCAACACTATTTTCACATGAGTTGAAAAATAGTGTTGGGGGTAAAAAATAGGAAACAACACTAATTATCAACCAACACTATTTACCAATTTTAGTGTAATCACTCCATGGATGTCAGGTTAGGCATTGATTATGGCTTGAAAAACTGTCATGGGATCGTTAAGTGTCCGCTATAGGTCATCTGACCGCAATGAGATGTTTTACCTTACACAATCCAATCTAAACCCAAAGAGTCCAACCCAAGCCACCACCAAACATAAAGTAACAATAAGATCCAATACAACGTAGGAAAATACCACCAACTTCAGATGAAAGAGTTTCCAGGTCATTTGAAGGTTGGATCCCTAGCCTAAAAAAAACCCTGTTTGAATGAAACTTGTTTTTTTAGTCCTGCGAGTCCACTTATTTTCTCCATTTTCTACTCTGCATAGAAATTACATAGATTTCTTCAACTTTTTTTTTCCTAGGTGATGTTTCCAAATTACAAGCAGTAAGTTTACTTCTTTTTTTTCCCACCCCAATTTTGTCCACCAACTTTGACCTGGCCTACCATTTTTTTCCTGGACACTGGCACTTTCATTGATGTGATGAAAACTGCCATGCCGGCCTCTGAGTGTGGTGGCAAGTGAGAGACTGGCTTCCACATGAGAATTATGGAAACCAGGTCCAGTCTCCACCGGCTTGGCTTTGGGCCAGTACGCAATATGCATGTGAGCTCATTTATGAAGAAATTCACATTTCATGTATCCATGTGAGGAGCTGCAACAAAATTCAACAGACACAAGCCTAACCACTCACTGGAACATTGCACACAGTCTTTTAAAAAAAATTAATTTAATTTGATTCATCGTTTTGGAGATTATCAAACATGATTTGGACTAATGGAATTGCTAATAAGGTAGTATGCTCTAGAAGCGACCATTTGAGGGTTGTTCCCCCCTTTTTAGAGGTTTGCATGAAGCAAAAAATTTACTCATTTTTTAGAGAAAGAAAATCAGATGTCTAATGTAACACAAGTGGTTTCATATTTTTTGACTCATTTTTGAGTTAGTTATGAATTTTCAAAGAAATCTACTATAGATACCTATTTGTGACCCTAGGTCTTTCAAAATGCATCCACTTGCAACTTCTAAAGCAAATTGAAGAAATCATGGCCACCTATTGGTTCTTGCAATAAAGATTATTTTTTTCTTGATTCAATCAATAACTAAATAGATTCATTCAAAGACCAAATCATACCCATTTGGTACCTTTTTATAGGAGCTATTTTAGAGAGGATGGGTGCTTTTAGAACATACTACCTTAATGGCACTACTAAACAACTTTGGACTCTAATTCAACAAAATAAGGTAAAGCAACACATCGGAGTTATATGACCCTATAGTTGACACTTAGAGAATGACCCTATTATGGTTTCTATTGGCTTTTCTGGGCCATGATGCATTGAACACTTCAAAAATTTATATATAATTTCAATTACTTTCATTGTTTCTCAAACTTTTCTTTGTGTCAGATAATTTTTTTCTTGAATTCAGCAAATTTATGAGGCCAAACTCCTAATCTTAACCACAATGGGTTGTTTTACCTAAGTTTGGGTCTTTTATGAAAGCAATACTTTCGATAATTACCAACAATACCTTCATCGTCAAGCCACAACAAAAAGGAAGGCTTAAACATAAAAATAATAGTGATCAATGTAGCGAGTTGCTTCTTCAATTTTCATCTGATACTTGATGATATTGATATTAAAACTAGGTGATATCTAGATTAAAAATTTGGCTATTGGTCTTAAAAGATAACAATATTTTGACTATTTCACCCTCTAAAATGAATATTTTCTAAAACAAAATAGTTAACATCTTCTTGGCTACAACCAATTGGTGAGAAATGATGTATTGAAAGTAACACATTGATTCCATATGACCCAATTTAACTCTAGATGGAATTGCTTATTAATTGTGTATTTTATGTTTCTTGAAACACATAGACAATTTCCATTGATGAATTAATCCTGTAATTTTTCATTTTTCATTTTCTTGAAACACGTGGACAATTTCCATTGATAAATTAATCATGTAATTTCGTGCTTGTGATGGATGTTACTTACGATAGTATTTTTTGAGATAACTAAGGTCCCATGCCAACTGGATTAATAACCTAAATATCATGTATGATGCACAGGACTTTAGTAAGATGTGGGATATTTCTTTGGGTAATAATATATTAGAACAATAAAGGCAAAAGGGACAAGAGGAAGGGGGGCGACTATGACAAGAGGGACCACTTCTATTCATTTCCATTGGAGGGGATGCCACTTGTTGATTCTTTTATCTACAATAGCTCTCTTTAACCATAAAAAGATACGAGATACAAAAAGAGTCTACTTATTTTCAAAGTTCATGTAGAAAGAGAATTGTGCATATCTGTGCAAGTAAAGGATAGTTGTATGATTGATGACTACAAGGATGGATCCCTTGTTTCAAATTGGTAAAATAGTCAAAGATACAAATATATAGTAGTTGTCAAAAGTTGACCTTTGAACAAACAAGTAACAAACGATTTATTCTATACTTATAAATACATTTCCTATTTGTCAATAAATCCAAAAGATATCTATCTATCATCTAGATCATTCCTTGAATGTGCTTAAGTCCATATTCTTGATGATTTAACAATGAATTCAAACAACTTTCAAATTTTTGAACAAAACCAACAACTAAAGTACTAACCCTTGAAAGGCAAACTAATGACCATGGAAATCATCCATTTGGGTATTGTATAAATCATTGGTTTAAAAAAAATCCAAAAGTTCTCATTGGATGTCAAACTACTATAGAAGACTTTCCCTTTTCTACACAAAAAGAAAGATTCTTTGTCATTCATTGGCCCCAAAACAACTGTAGCATCGTTCATGGGTTAAGCATGCCCAAAGATGTGTAAAACAAGGTTGGCCATGGGGTATTAGTAGGGGATAAGATGAGATTTCGAGAAGACAAAATCCTAAGTAAATAACCTAGGGTTGGACTACAATTATGTACACAAAATAGTGAAATTAAATTGCTTTAACAATTAGATTGCTTTTGTAGAAAAGTTACCTCACAACTCATTGCTTGTCTACACAATGGCACATGCGACTTTCTAAACCCAAGCCAAGAACATATAATTCTTCCTTTATTACATCCTTCTACAACACACACATGTAGAATGTCAAGAAATTAGTGAAGAGCAACCTAATTTGATTATTTTGTGTAGAAGCAAATATGTCGGGAGGATATTGCCATTTCATAATCCAACTCAATGATGGAAGCATGGATCCAACTTGGAAGATTCATACTCCAAGTAGTACAAAATGATAAACCCAACCCTCAAGCAGATAACGCACTCTAATAGGTGCTTGCAATTGCCCACATACGCCGTCAACCCAAGAGGCATGAACCAAACAGAAGAAACTCTGTTGTGCTTCCTGTGGGGCTTTGGATACTAAAAACAACGACTGTGGTCCATGGACCATGGTCCATGATCTATGGACCGATGGCCAGTTCTTGTGACTGGGGACCAAACTGGCCCAAAACACCAGCTGAAACCCTATAAATTTGGACAGACAGTCGCAGATCCAGAACTCAGGAGGACAATGAAACCCTAGAACAATGCGCCCCAAATTCTTCCGAGTCATCTCATCCGCTGCACAGAAATGGAGGTGATCAGATCCAGTGGGTCCCTGCAAAAAGCACTGGCCTGGGACTTGGGGAGGCTGGGAGCTATCTTCGGCACAGTACAATGGATCTCAATTCTCACAATGCCGGCATAGTATACTTCGCAATGACTTTGTCGACATGGTAGGACCTGTTCAACAGTAGTTCAAGCATATTCTGCTGCAAACTGAGTCCAGTGATCCTCTTCTGAATAGTCTTTGAAATTTGGAGCTGGGCTCTGTGTTCGAACGGTTGCATGAACACGCAGCCCTCGGTGCTTCAGGGGCTGTGCCAACTGGAAAGTGGAAGTACAACGATCCATGAAATGGGGTGCAGTGTAAAGTACCTCACTCAATGTGGAGTTCCTTTTGAAATCAGTGCTCTGGTTCCTTCATCGCTTACAGGAAACGCAACGCATTTGACCCTTTCGTAGTGTACTGAATGAGAACTCAGTCTGCAATATGAAGTGTGCAGGTGGGAGAACACTTATCCACTGCAAATGGAAGTCAGACTGTTGTAAACGAACTGTCTTACAGTCGCAGAATGTGGCCAGTTACTTCAGAATTTATGCAATCGACAGAGAGCAGACTGCAAATTGGTAGCGGCCTCAGAAGTCAGTGCGAGGGTTTTCATTCAAGTCAGGTAAACGAACAAGGTGATACTGTACCTATCCAGACTCGCAGTAAACCATAATAATTCGAGAAGAACACTCAATTGAAGGTATATGTGGATTTGTTACATACCTACTGAAACACACTGATTACACGGCCATACAAGTGGACTCATCGTAGTGCTCGCCAGCAATCATATCCAACAATGCAAATGTACCTGCAATCATAGCAGAGGTCTAGACTACTTAGAAAGAATGCTAAAATACTACTATTGGCGCATCCTGATGCAACTGCTGAAATTCATGAACAACTCAACTCCAATGACATTTCTATAAACAGAAAATTCTAATTCCTAGTGCACTGCACAATCCTACGGAGGCAAGACAATTTGAAGTCCATGAATAGTATACAAAGACATTGTACAAGGAGAGTGACACATATATGGAGGTGCATTTCTTCTGATCCAAAATGACAACTGTCCATTCGACAGAGTTTTGCGTAGAATGAGTGTTGCATGTATGTGCACGTCCAGTAAGTTAATTCACCACCGCTTATGGTCAGCACTCAGCAGTTGCAGAGAGAGCGTTTAGTAGCCGGACTGCGAGAAATCAATCTCTAAATGAAATCATTCCCACCGCATGTCAGTAGGTTACTAAACAATTGAAGCGTAGCACACACCCAAATGTGAGGCAGGAAAGATGTATAACCTCTGAATAGACAAACTCTTTAATACACTATTGAATTTGTAAATAATCTCCAATTTGTCAACATGCTGAAATATAAGCAGCCACTTCAATCTCCAACTTTGGCCTTACGCTCAACATCCTCTCGGAACAACATCTAAATGTAGAAACGCGTAAAAATGTTATGAAGTTACCCTTGATGGAATCCTGCTTGCTAAATTCTAGCCTTGATAAACCCTCCCAATTGTAAAGCAACTGAAGTAGTTTCTGATAAACTTCCTACCATTTTCATCACGAGCATTTTTCAGAGCACCTCCATGGAGTGGGTTTTTCACTAATAAATACATGATGTGCAGCACCCCTACCTTGATGGATTGTTGGTACTCTGTCCATCTTAACAGCTAGAGAGACTTCTTCTATGCACCCTTGAATGTGTGACCAGATTGATGATGTCCATCGAGACGCACATGCAGATCTATGCGACGCTGATCCACCTTGACTGTCCCGAACATCCACCAAAAACATCCGGGACATCATGATGTAAGACATCTAGGTGCTCAAAACAAATATCAGCAATCAGAAAATTACGCTCTTCATCCTCATGCACTACTCGAGTTTGATCTCCGCTTCCACAAATTCATGATTGAGTACCTGCTATTAAAGCCATCGAAGGTCCAAAGTCAAGGAAATAGTCTGTTCCTACAACGCGGTCATGTTTGGCAGAACGTACTAAAGTAAGTTTTGCGGTTAAGAGGCACATCGTGGCGATAAGTTATTTTCTACCTAGTTTAAATTTCACGAACAGCACAGGATTTGACGGGCCGAAAGTTTCTAGAAGCAGTTGATATGAGCATGGGAAAGCTCTTATTAGCATCCTCAACTACAGAAATTGCTGAAGTAAATTCAACGATCTCTTATCTAATTGAAAGAAAATGCCGCTGCCTCTTACCCTCTTGTGCACACAAACGATCCAGAATTTCCAAGTTCGAGTCGAATTTTGGCACACCACCAACCAATAAAAAGCAAGGGAACATCTGCATCGTTAACAGCGATCAATTCTGCTCAAAAACTATCACAGCAGGTAGAAATCCAATATGGTAAGTATGCCAATCACCCCACCCCACCCCAAGGACTGCACACATTCCACATATTCAACGACGACTAAAATATTCTTATTCACATTAGGAATGCATTGAGAATGTTTGCCCAACAAAGCAGCACACCAACCACACAACTTATGGTCAAGGATCACACGTGTCTCTCAAAAAAGCACTAATGTCTCTCTACCAGAAATTTTGATGTTTACCAAATCTTTAAAAAGTTGATTCATATAAATGGAACAATCACAATGAAGTATCTCCCACAGAAAACTTGGTGTTAGTGTTCGTTCAAAGTTGGCGCGTGCAGGCAATGGCTCTTCTACATACGTTAAGAAAGTTCATGGAGCTGGTTTGGAAACCCTAATTAATATCAAAGCTCAACAACAAACATTACTGAGTTGGGCAGGCAGGCAGATCACCGACTCCATCACTCCTTCAGAAAGACTGTTCCCACATTCCAAATTGAAAAACATCACGACGGAAATTAGTACCATAAGCTTCCAAGACAAACCCCAGGGACAGAATCCTTGCCGTTCCTATCAACAAGAAAAAACATCTCCAAAATGTGTCAATGAAGGTCCGAAAATTGCTCCAAATTTCAATAGCCACTGACGGCAGCAATTGGCGAACACAAATCTCCGAGCAAGACTGGATTCAGGGTTTTCGGTGCATCAAGTGTCATCTGTTTGGATTTCCATCCGCTGGGCTCCTTTCCTGTCTAAGTACGACTTGACCTGATTATCATCCTTCTTGGCGAGCGCTAAATGAGCAACAGAATTCAGGTTTGTCTTTTCATTTCTGACAAATTTTCATCCATTTCCTAGTTTTCATTCTTTGGAATTATTTGTGGGACCTAGAATGAATAGACTCTTGATTTTCACCAACTGTATAAAATATGGTTGGATCTTTTGTAGTAACAGTTAATAGTGTTGTGATTCACCACATGGTCATCTTCGTTTTTTCATGGACACTCATGACATAATCTCATTTGTTTTGCACTCAACAAATACAATCCTAGAGTATAAATTATATAGTTCAAATCAAATGATTATAGGAATGAGCATTGCGCAAGGAAATATATTATGGAGGCCATGAGAATGCAAAGAATCACTTGATTTTCTATGCAAGGGCTTTTCGTGATTTGTAGTTATTGCACATAGCAATGCCCTCCTTGCTACAACGCTTTTGGCTAATGTTCCACAACTAGCACCTCACGTAAATTGCCCTATACATAAAGTTCATTGTAGACTTAAATAGTGAACCTCTTTAGTACCTTCATATTACACATCTTCAAGTATTACATTGCAATATACTTTTGACACTCATAGATATGAAGAACAACTATCAAATGGTTAATTGTCTTAGAAAATTAATTCTTGTTACATGCCAAATTTATAAGTTTTTCTACAAAATCTACAATCTTTTCTACAAAAACAAAAACACTTCTATTGAAAAACATTTTTCTAAAAAAATTGTTATAAATTTTTAATATTAATGATGATACATATTACTTCTAAAAGGAGGTACTAAAACAAAGCCTCACTAATCACTATTCACATCACTAGTAGAAATGGTCCCTTAAACCATAAAGATTTTTTCAACTTGATCCTCTAGTGGGTCAAGTTGGGCACATGGTATCTTGTGGAAAATGCCACCACTTCTGGTGATATGTCCATGAGGTTTAACTAGTCAAATTATTCACAATATATTGTCATTCATGATGAACTTTTTGCGCTAATGGCAATGGCACTAGCATGTAAGCTTAGAAATGTGAGCCTACAAGCCTTGAGCTTAGGTGTAAATAGGTCATCTACAATTATTGAAGTTATCTATAACATACATACTTATAATATAAATATCCAATAACCTTTGAAGGTGCTTATAACATAAGTAACTGTAAATATGGATACCTATAATATAAATATCCTATAGTCATAGAAGATACATATAACATAAACACATGTAATATAATTAGGCACCTATAATATAAGTATCTTCTAACCATAAAAGATACATATAACATAAGATACATATAACATATACACTCGTAATATAAATATTGAAGGTGTCTATAATATAAGTATCAAATAACCTTTAAAGGTGCTTATAACATAGGTACCTATAAATATAGATACCTATAATATCAATATTTTATAACCATAGAGGATACATATAACATATGCACCTATTATATAATTAGGCGCCTATAATATAAATATCCAATAACCATAGAGGATACATATAACATATACACTTATAATATAATTTAATCACTTATAATATAAATATTTTATAACCGTGGAGGATATATATATATTATATACACTTGTAATATAAATAGGCACTTATAATATAAATATTCTATATGTATGAAAGATATTTATAATATAGGAGCCTAAGTTGTTAGGCTCATGGTCTCAAGATCTTAGGCTCACATACTAACAATTGTGGCACCAATGCTATCATTTATATTGTTACAAAATACCTTTCAAATAAATTAAACAATAGAATTATAAATTGGGTATCTATGTTTCAATTTAGATTTCAAATAATTGATCGCCATGTTTCAATAGGCATAATCTTATTATTTTCTAAAAATTCTTAAAAACAAGTTGTAGGTTAACGTTATGAGGTTTTAGAGAATTGTTGCAATTAGACTATTGACCTTTTCAAGAGTACAAATTAAATATTAGAAGCACATTTTTGTTGCAAATCTATAAATTTAATACATGTGCATGTTTGAGTTTAGATGCATTTTCCATTAATTATTGAGTGTTTTGACTCCATATTCAATTTTAGTCATTTTTGAAAAATTAGTGAAGAGTAGGTACTTGGTAATATTTTTGGCACTTCAAGGCTATGGTGCTTTGATTGTTCCTAGGCAATAAAAATGATGTTTTATAACATTGTTTGTCCCCCCTTTTAGTTATGTTAATGCAACAAAACACCATTTGGATTTTAGAATAATTCTTTCTTGGTGAGTTAATGTATATTTTCTTGATGTTTTGCTCATCACTATAGGATCATAGTAAGGTAATGCAAGGTGCATAGGTCTTTTAAAAAGTGGATTCAAGGCTTGTTTTAGGGTGAGGTAATTTTTGAACCAAGCATATATATTATACTAAATTATGGAAACTAAATTATTTTCACATTTAATTACTTTTGAACTCTGGAAAGTTTAAAATTAATAATGATCATCGAGAGAAAAAAATAGTCATTAGAAGAAAATGCATAACATCAAGAAACCTCCTGATGTTTTGTGCAAAATTCAAAGAATAATTTAGAAGCAATTAAATGTGGCATATTCTACATTGAAGTTGAGATACACCTGTATGCTTGTACTGAAAAAATACTGATACCTTATATTGTATGATTACATAGATCATACAAATGATAAAGTATTGAAGGTTGAATTTTTTTTTGGTATGTTTTCTATATGAAGGTAAAACAAAGATATTGTTGTTACAATTTTCATTTCTTACAATTTTTCCATCCCAAAATCTTTATATGAAAATGCTCATTTTCTACATTTTGGAGATTCAAAATAAAAAGGACCTTTAGAGGTTAAATTTGAATCATGTGAGTTTTAGTGGCAAGATATATTCTTCATCCTTTGACATCAATAACAAAATTGTAACATCTTTCCTCAACATAATGAATGCATGTTCAAGAGATGAATTACCAAATCTTACGGTTTTTGAAATAAATTTTCCTTTCCTAGACTTTCAAAATTTGAATCAACCTCAAGAATTATAATTTGTATCAATCATACCTACAATTATGATAGCCACAATGAAGGCATATCAAAACAAAGAGTCAAAATGAGATTTTGGGAAGCTAAGGGATGGTAGTTGTAATCTTGTGCTTGTAATCATTAAGGATTAAAACATATTATTGCACCAAATATTTGCTATAGGTGGATGGACAAGCCAACATGATGTAGTGGTGAATTAAGCATACCAATCAAACCTCTAGTTACTTACTGAGCTATGCCATTCATTCTTTCTCACCTTTCAACTTCAAAAGATGGCTTTCATTTCCTTTGACAAAAGCCAAATAAGAGCAACACAAATATACATGGTGAAACGGCCCATCAAATTAAATAACTATTGAATAATTGATATAGAATTAAAACTTGAGAATATTATTATTAAAGAAGTTTTTAAACAAATTTGCATAGATAGATTGTAGTAAATTTGATTTTGAAGTTTGGATGATTGAAACACCCTATTGGAATCAAATTAAAGAACACATATCATAGACAACCATGACAAATCACTTTTAAGAAAAAAAATCATTCAAATGACTCCACAAATGTATTGTTGCCATTTTGACTAATAAAGGCGGACTTCTATACACCAAGAATTAATCAAACCTTGTATAATAGACCAAAAAAAGTTGAAACTAAGTGTACAAAAAATGTAAGAGAAGAATTAAAATTGTAGGCCTACAAAAATTTTGGGAGATGCTTGTGAAAAGCAAGGGATCCAAGCTTTCCAAAAAATAATTTTAACTATGAACTCAAACTTTTAGATTATTTTTATTTTTTATTTATTTTTTCACCACAAATAAGGAGATCTTTATTGCACGAAAGACAAAATACAAGCACCCACCCATAAGTGGCTTGGGCAAAAAAAAACTAAAAATGATTACTTTTAGTTTGTCAACAAGACCAAGCACTCCTAAAATCTAAATTTTTCCCTATTCGCACACAAATAGAAGCAGCATGAAAGCCAATGAAGGCAATTCTCCAAAACTCAATATTTTTTGTCCAATTCCAAAGAGCATGAAAGTTTGTACTAATTTACATAACTTAAGGCAACTCCCTGAATTATAGGTTCTGATCAAGGTGCTCCTTTTATTATAGGGTTGGAAATATATTCCATCTAAAATCTATGAAAAATAATTCATAGAACAACCATCCAAGATCTACGCATTTCCAAGACTTGACTATCTTCTTCTCCAGACCAAGGCAAATGCCGATGCTACACTTTCACTATTACTTTCACTTTCAGTTTGTTTGTACGAGGAGCAATTTCATTGTTTGCTCGGTTGTCTGGTTCTGCAACAAATCATTCGCAACTACTATAACTTTAAATCTCACTTCCTTTAATATTAATTTTTAACTTTTGTAAATATTTACTTTATGTTTTTGGAATTGTAGGATTGTACTAACTTTCTAGGGATAAAAATATTTTTTTATTTCAATGAAGACTTTGGAGAAAATGCAATGTTGTATGGAACAAAAATAGTCAACTTCATGTGGCATGAATGAACCCAATAAAATCCAAAATAGTATTTTTTTTTTTAAATTTATGAAAGAGTGATGTTTCAAGGATATTTAAACTTTGAGAGTTGCATAAAAATCTTTTTTTTATAAGAAGCAAACATGTTAGAAAGATCAAGTGTCAAGCCATTTGCACAACATTCGTTCCTAGATATGATTTACCATGGCCTATATATCTTTTGTTTTTTGTCCAATTCAAATTTTACTTGGGCTATCCTTGAGGATTCTTTTTTTCTTTCCAATGAAAGTAATTTAAGTTCTAATTCCACATCAATCAAAAGTTAGTGTTACTTTGTAGGGGTGTTTTGTCATGTGCATTGAAGATGCTCTAAGACTTGTTACTTGCACCTACCATTAGTGCCACTATGACACTTCCTAATGCCTTTGTTTTATTTATTCAAACAAGGTACATTTTGCGGCTATGAAGAACCCTTTCTAAAGAACCAAAATAGTGAGTTCGCATTGTGAAGAGACTCCTTACATGGGTAGATTATAGATGTATTCAAGAGCTTATTATACAAACCGCATGAAACTAGTGAAGTACGTCCAAATATGTTTAAAAAGCAATTTGTGTCTATTCTTCTATGATGTAACTAGGTAGTTACTTGGAAATTCACATTTTTGGTACGAGGTTCTAAAACCCTTCAAGTAGGGATGAAAACACGGGGAGGATATTGTCACTACATTTGGGATACCCACGTGTGGAGGAGTGATTTTTTGATTCCCTATTTACTTTTGAATAAACTATAATTTCATCCTAAAATTTTGAGCTTTGTTTAACAATGACTAAAGGTTTCTATTGACAAAAATTTCAATTCCAAATAACATAAGATATATTGTCTAAAAGGGTTGAAAAATGAACTAAAATGGCATGTTCTCCAACTAAAATATTTATAGAGCTCACATGAAGATGACTATTGCATCAATATTCAACCAAAATAAACTTTCAATAGAAAGTTATTCTATAGAATTTTTTTTTTCATTTTTCAAATTTTTTTTCTTATATAATATAGAGGTGTGAAAGTTATTTTCAGCTTTATGGTGTATCTTTTTTCTTAAAAAATTTATAACTAATTACTACTAGCATAAAAAAATACCAATAATTCAAAACATAAACTTTTAAAGTAGTAAAATCTATCCATTATTTATTTTTTTAATTAAATTTTAAGATGTATTACATGTATTACTTTTTCCACCGCATGTGGGTTGCTAAAACGTGGGGAGTGTCCTCCCAGGGATGAAAAGAAAGAAAAACTTATAAATCTACATGAAGATGAAGTTGTTATGTTTAACTTCTTCTTAGGCCATAATTTATTTTGCCCCCAAAATGCTAAATCAATGTTCTTCCTATTGTCAAGGACTCTCAAGGTGGAAACCCCTAGAACCACATTTTGTTGAAAACTGCCATCATCACTCTTTGTACACTTTTAAAATCAAGATTTTCCTAGATTGATTGGTAAATTTTTTGGTAGACATTCTAAAAGTTTGACTCTTTATAGCTTTTGCATATTGTATCCAAATGTTGCAATTTTGGTGCATTGGACCCCCTTTCACTTGCCAACTATGGAGTAGAAAATATGAAATTTTGACCAATCTAAGAATAGTAGTTAACTAGACACAATAGCAAGAATTGGCGTTTTGGTGTTTTGGGGGTGCCTACGTTAGGGACACTAGCCATGACCTAATAGTAATGGCCATTACAAAACCTAATGCAAGTAGCTTCTCCAAGAAGGTTTCAGATGAAGCTCCTTCAATCCAGAACCATGTCACTGCTTGCAATTTTACTCCAGCAGGCAGCCCTGCTTCTTCCTTGTACATTCCAGTGACACAAGAATGTCGGCAATCTGAGGATCAACTAGAGCTTTGTTTGAGAGCTTTGCTCTTTTGTATACTTCTAACGAAAGAAGGTGAGCATCCTCCGTGGCATTGAATTATCGATAGCAGCGTGAACAGAGTTGTCATCAAACCATTCGGTTTTGAATATACAGGTAGATGCAATGAAGTTGGTCAGTGCAACGAGAATAAATCTGAAAGTAGTAGAAGTGTCGCGCACAGATAGCCGTAAAAACCTGCTTCTCAGGGTAGCTTTGAAGTGGCTTAACAAGTGTAGGATTAAGGGTGGATCACTGTGAAGCTTTGGTAGCTACCAGTGGACAACGAGAATCACCCATTGCAAGATCGTATACGAAGTCGGTGGAGAGTAAATTCAATTTTTTGCATTCGTGAAGAGTTTTGGGGGCGTCCATTTGTGGAGTTCGTCCCCTGCTTGAAGGAGGACTCAAGGATCTCCTTCCATACTCGTAGCTATTCATTCTGTACCACCTCCAAATTGTTATGACTCCGCTTTCTTTGTGGAGCAGATTGTCAATGTCCTGAGGTCCAGCGAGTCCTCAACTGTTTGCAAGCTAGATTTATATTGCGACACCATTCATAGATTATGGTTTTGAAGATGGACACCTGCTTCAAGCTTATGTTGTTATAGTGTAGCCATGGCGCAATCACTGCCTGAATAACTGGTTGTGACTAAATTTGGATCCCATGAGAGTCACATTGTAGAAGTGCACTACTGCACTTGAATTGTAGGTCAGATTTGTAAGCAACCAAGCATGTAATAAACTGAACACATCTGAAGAACATCCGAAAAGCAAAGGTATTTTGATTGTAACCCCTTTCGCTCTTCGTGAACTATAAATCTTCTGAATCAATAAATTGTGAGACTGGAAAATGTCATTTAGTACAGAGTCCTGGACACATTTGCTTGCTCGAAGAATCTGAGAGCTGTCAACGTGTTTTCAAGCAAAGTGATACAGGTGATAAGCTTACTTGGGCTAAATGAGATAATCAACTTGAACCTTTTTATCCTTTTCATTAACCCCTGAGCGCCCAGCGCAAATTCCAAAAACAAGCTACAAATTGCCATTCAAGTAGACCCCAATGATTAAAAAATAAGATTCAAGAGACATGACCGTTTAGATTGGAAGAGAGGTAGGGAGGGCATCTTTGGAGAAATTTGTAGAAGTTTTCACCATATAGCCTAGGACATTATGATGGTCAAATGTCTCATAGTAGGAGGCTACATTTGGGGCGCTGGGGCGCTCAGGGGTTAATCTCTCTAGTTATAAATATATGATGGATTGTAATGTGATTATGGTCTGTGAATGTCAAGTGATGCTTTTTGTTGCAACCAACTTTTTATTTCATTATTATTTTTTCATATTTGTTAGACACTACAACAAACCCTGATTTGATTAAGGTATGTTCGCACTTGGTGTTAAGGTTGGTATTAGAGATGATCTTAGGGGTGAATTTGGGTACTACTTTCACCAAATGTGAACATACCTTCAGTTGTCAAGTTTAACCCTTAAAGAATGATGAGGTGACCTTGGAAATCAACAATTTTCATCACTGTGTGAAATAGTGTATTAAAATATTGCAAAAACACTTAATATTGGAAGTCAAAGTATTGTAGAAGATCACCCCTTCAAATTGAATAGTTGCACTTCTATCCTAGATGGAGAGATTATGTGTCATCCATCGAGGTTTGAGGTTAAAATTCCGTACACTAGTTGGTAAACTAACATGAGTTGAGATTATGTGTCATCCATCGAGGTTTGAGATTTAAATTTTGTAGTCGGTACACTAACACGAGTCAAGACAGCCCTTGATGGTGAGCATGCAGTGGTCACTATGAACACTGTGAACAGCTATCAGAAAATCCGCAGAAATCCGCAGGGAAGAGGACAATTCCTTGTCACAGAGAACCTCATTACAGAACTCTTCTTTGTCCAAGGTACCATAATTGTCACCAGGTGCGGGAGGTATGCACCATTCGAAGTGCACAGAGCGTCTGCTTACAGCATCTGCAATGCCTCTGGTAGCAGAGAGAAACGGAGTATGCTCTAAGAGCGACCATTTAAGGGCTGGTTCGCCTTTTCCATAGATTTCTGTAGACAAAAATATTTTTATATCATTTTTCAGAGAAAGCTAAATAGACATGGAACCTAACACAACTGGTTTTGTGTTTTTTCAAGTATCTTGGAATTACTTATAAATTTTCAAAGATTTAGGACATAGGCACCTACTTGTGACCATGGGTCTCTCAAAATCCATCCACTTGTAAAGAAATGTGCAGAAATCAAAGACATGGATTAGCTATTGCAATAGAAAAATAATTTTTCCTTGATGCATTCAATTGCTAAAATGTTTCATTAAAAGGATTACTTTATTTCCATTCTCCCCCTTAAAATAGGGGCATTTTGAAGGAGAGAGGCAATTTTACAACACACTACTTTAGCGGCACTATGTTGAGTGCACATTGATTTCTAATTGAATTTGTGCTCCAATGCAATTGCTACGAGGGTTGCTCCATAGTTCTTTGAACGGATAATACTCATCATAAAATTGTTTTTGCAATATTGCCAAATATTTGATAAGAAAATGATATCTTTTTAACTTTTATTTTATTGTGTGATACTAGATTTGTATAGGAATTGCATAAAAGATTTGATACAACTTTTTATACTAGATAATTTTGAATATAGTAGTCAAATGAAATGTTCTTGGAACCTTGGTATATTTGTGTGTTGGATTTTGACTTGTTTTTGTGATTTTTGATTGTATAGATTGAAAGATATAGCATTCAAAGTGAACGAAAAAATTTCTTTCAAGAAGTCGCTATGATTGCCCACAAATCAAGAAGCTCCATAACTTTCACATCTCTAATCCAAATGGAATGAGTCAAAGCTTCCCATTTAAAAAAATATATAATCTAAAAAAAATATTAAAATTTTATTTTAACCTTTTGTGGATTTCTTTGCTGCCTAGTCTCCTCCATTTTGAGGTTATTGTGGCAAAACTTTTGGTCCCAAGCACCGATTAAAATAAAAATTATATTCCCAAAACATTCTTAAGTTTTTTTTATCTTATGAGAAAGTTTTAAAAAGTTTCAGTAAAAATTGAATTCATAGGAGCTTGCCCAAAATCCATTTTGTCCCCTGTAGGGACAACGGGGCTTTAGGGATTAAATCACTCATTATAGTCACCATAGGGAAAGACCCATTATGGTTTTCTTTCAGTTTGTAAGATTTGGGCCACCATTAATGTCTTACATGACAGTAATGGAGTGCGTAGTAACCTCTTTAAGCGCTTGTAATTTTTTAGTGTAAATTTTTTGTAAGATTTGATTTTTTAGATTTTTTATGTTAGAAAATATTAGGATTGCTTTAGGTGAGTAAGATAAGCATTATGGATTCAGATGTTGTTGGTTTTGGGATAGTCTCCAGACTCTTTTGGACTGAACACTTCAAAAATGGATAGCAAATTCTTACCTTGTTGAAAAAATTCAAATTTCAATTGCTCTTGTTGTTTCTCACACTTTTCTTCATGTGGGAGAAAAATTGAAAAAATCCAGTAACACCATGAGACCAAACTCCTAATTCTGACCGTCATAGGCTGCTGTACCTTACTCTGCCTATTCCTGTCTCTCACGGATCCCAACGAAACAGTCCTCTCGCTAACTTAACGTCGTCCACGTTCTTCAAGTGGGACGGCTGACACTCATACCATTATTGGTAGTATTACTGGTACCATTATTGGTACCATTACTGCCACTCCTGACCACAGCGACCCCCTCCACCACCAAGGTCCCACGCTCCCGGTCTGGCGACCCCCGTCGACGCCCCCAGACCCCAGCCTCACTTTGCCTTCCCTGCGTCCTGTTTGCGTCTGCTTGTTGGCAGTTCTCGAGCTCTGGCGTCTGCGCAGCTTCGTCCTCAGAGCTTATGCACGCAAGGAGGAGAAGACGAGGCCCTGCTCTCATGCACGTGACGTTGTTTCTGCCTGTCCAGTTCTTCTGTGCTGCGCCATTTCGTAGAAGAGCGATTTCGAAGTAACAGGCTTCCACTTCGGAACTATTTGTTACTCTGTCGCTGGAGTGTCTTGCCAGCCAGAGAGAGGACCCTCAATGCTCTTGGATCCTCACGGCAGTAAGGTATGTGCAGTTAGGAAAGCGTTCGAGTGTGAGACTGGGTGTGGTTCCCTTGATCATGAGGTTTCAGATTTAGTGGGGTTTGGGTAGCAAGTGAACAAGCCTCTTAGCACGTCTTAGTGTGCCGTTTTGGGATACCATGTGAGTGACTTTTGCATCTCGGAAGCGCCTTTGTGAGTCACGTGTTCCTAGTTTCGGTAGGCTCTTGTGCTTGGGTTTTGTGTTTGACTTTTGTATTGCAATTAGGATTAGAGTAAAGTTGCCAATCGCCACCCATTCAAAATTCAGATCCTTCTCCACAATACAATAGAGACTTGCATGCTTTGAAATTTGGCGTGATTATCAAATGTCATGTTGAGATTCACCTTGCCATTAGGATTGCCAAAAGGATTCTTCCTACAAGTTTGATTATAAAAATGTTTGACTGAACTTTCCGTTGCTGGATGGTATTTCTAGTAAAGACCAACGACTAGACGACTAGGGTTTTCAAGGTGGCGGCTCTGCATGTTAGGTTTCGTGGCATGTTGTTTGAAGCTCGCCAGCCTCGTTGGACGTCCTTCCGCTGCTAATCATGGTGAGTTTCCGTCCAATTTTGTAGAAGCTCCTTTTGTTTTTCTTCTTCTTTCTCTGGCGTTGTTTGGAGAGTTTTTGGTTTGATTTCGTGATTTCGGTTTCTGGATTTCGGTTTGAAGAAGCAAGAGCCTTTTGATTTGGAAGTAGCTCCTCTGTTTCCGAGTGTCCTAGTTGTGATTAATGGGAGAGTGAGCTCTGCTGTCGTTTGTGATGTCAGTAGTTTTGGTTTTCTGTGCAGGCGTTTTCTGGATGGCCCAAAGTGGAAGGGGTCCTGCTCCCGGTAAGTTTTCATGCGCGATGGTCTTGACTCAGTGTTTACGAGACTCGCATGTTCTAGGTTGCTGAGTAATGAGGACTTGCTGAGCCTGGAAAGAGAGTGGGGTGATGAGGTCCAAGACCCATGTTTGCCTTGATCACTGATTGCTTGTCACTGAGTCAAATCGAAATCTCGTCAGTGGAATAGGTCATATGTCAGACGAACTTCCATGCATGCCAATGTAAGTCTCACGGTTTATGGCTGATTCCTTTTCTTCTTCTGACCTTGCACTTTCGTCATCGAGCTACTGGACTATTGCTGCTCTATCTTGCTCTTACGCAATTGAAATAGGCAGATTCAACTTCACGGGATTTGGAATCTGTCTTGCTTGTCTGATTGCCTATCCCTGCTGGAGAAAATTTGCTAAATGTCAGCGGAATAGTAAGCTGAGGGGAACAGTTACCTGGTTTATTGATGAAGCCCCAAACACTTGATAGTCTTTGAAGTAGCTCAACATCACAGAACTGAGCTCCACAATTCTTTTTGCAAGCCACGGCTTCTTACTTTGTGCATCTCGTTTTAGGGGCAATATCTGAATTGGAAATCATTTCCTTGGTGTTAATGTACTACAGAAACCTTTCAGCGGAGGGTCAGTGCTTGTTCATGGGTGAATTTACAGAATGTAATATGCAATGATTGGCAAGTTGGTGCAAGAATTTGGCTGATTGAATGATTGGGTGCATTGCTGCAGGGATAATCCAACTTGGGAAGGATTACAAAGATGGAGGATTTGTACCTATCACTAGAGTGGCGGGGCAAGAGTATGGACATTCATGAGTTTTTGAATCATTTGGATATAGTTTCTTGAGAAGAGCAATGGTGAAGGTGGGACTTCATATTTCATTGACTTTTGGTCTTATGATGACATGGCTAAAGATTCAAAGTTATATTATTGACAGGTTTGATTAGTCCCTAAAACACTCTTTGTCAAGGATTGCACTTGTAATCTCTTACCAAATAGGGCATTGCATTTGGAATTGCAATGTACAAATTCATTTGATGCAAAATTGTGAGATTGTGGAAAGTGAGTGTTGTACGTGGTGGATAGCATATATACAACCAATTGCAACATGTATCTAAATGTTGTACACAAAAATCTTGTTTGTTTGTGCTTACATTGATTGATGTTAGCTATTAGTGAAGCTTGAATCCATCAATATATAATTGCAATCCATCAATGCATTGTCTAAGGGGGGTATTGATTTTCACTTTAATTTGGAGTTTTTTTAACTAGTACCAATTTCTATGAGTGAGATTTCATGTTTTTTAGCCCTAGATTCCTAAAAGGATGGACCTATTACCAAGTTTCTTTACAAAAGATGATTTGATTTTTGGAGCAATAATTGTTTCATTAAAATAGTGATTTAGAAAGTTATGCATTTGCCACTTTTTGGTTTGTAGCATCTTCACAAAGTTAATTAATCCATCAACACAATTTATCAAACAAATGTATGTCTTTTGATGTGGCAAATGGTACTTGTGCATTAATCCAACTTTGTTGTAGTTATTTTTTTTTGTTATTGAATGAGCTTGTTAGTAGTGAGGGTTTGTACTTGAGCGTTTGTTCCTTTAGATTCATTGTGTGAGTATTACAATGGAGTACAAATGGAAGTTGCATCCAACCCTTTTTATTTGTGTTTATTAAGTCCTCTAACTAGTCAAGGGAAATGTTCTTAGAACCTTTCTATATTTGTGTCTATATATGCTATCGTTGACTACTTTTTTTGGACTTTGTGTAGAATTTCAATATTTTATTGCATTTGGTGTCAAAAATGGTGCGCTTCTTGATGTGGGTGGCAAGCTTCTTCACAATGGCAAGCTTTTGGAAATTCTTGGATTTTATATGGTCTACAAGGTGAGCATAAATGTTTTCTTGTAAGTATTGGTGCATGTTAGACTACCATATTTTTAAAATTACAGTGTTCTTTGTATAGTTTTGTATTTGAATAATTTTTAGCTTTGCAATCAACCATGATTGGAGCATTTATGTATATGGTGAAATGAAAGAAATTTGTAATTTAATTTTAGTGGATAGATCACTTTATTAGCAGACAATGTTAGATGATGTTTAATTCAAAGGACATGTTTTAATATTCGAATGTATGTCATAGGAAATTGGTCTTCATTCATCATACCAAGATATCTCATTGACAATAGATATTAAATGCTTTGCAGGAAAGACGAGGATTTCTTACATGTGCAACGTGAGCATCATAAAAGACTATGCAATGTTATACCAAGTCTTGAGAAATTCTTGAAGGATATGCAAGCATCTCCAAAGGTCTTGAATAAAAATCAATGTGTACATCTTTTTGGCAAACTCATACTAGCCATGAAGGGTATTGAGAAAATGTTTTCAAATGCTAGTGGGGACTTGAACTTCCAAACTATTTTTGAAGAATTGTGTTTTCTTCAAAAGAAGGTAGAGATTGTGGGAAATACTTGCTTTGAACAAGACCGTTGGTGTAGTGCGGTTGTATTTCAACTTCAAAACAAAGAGACTTTTCGTGAGTTGCTTTTAGAATTGAAATGCTGTTATGATGCAGCAAGAGATATCTACTTTGCTGACCTTTCAAATCAATCACGCGATATCTTACTAATTCAATTTGATGCGGTTACCTATGGACAAGTCCTTGAAGATGGAGAAGATCTAAAGGGAAGGCTTCAACTTGTAGTTAAGGGCGAAGCCTCGAATGATTATGAATTGGCACAACATCTATTGTTGAGACTTCGAAATTTGGATCGAGTTGATGGTGGAGACTTGGATGATCTGGAGGTTCTCGATGATTTCAAGCCACCTAAATTAATCCAAAAATTAGGTGAAGGATCTTATGCAAGTGTGTACAAATCCAATTGGTGTGGCCTTCCATGCGCTACAAAAATATTGATAGGCGATCCTGACTTTCTCAAAAACTCTCAAAAGGAGGTTGGCATCATGGCAGGTTTGAACCATCCAAATCTTGTTCAATTTTTTGGTTGTGGGATCACCAAAAAAGTTGATGAGAGTCCTAAGGAAGAAGCAATTGGTGCAATGAATTGGGTGATGTGGTTGAAGAAATCTTGGTTGTTTCAAATATTCAAAGGGATTGTTCAATTCTTTGAACAAAAACTTGGGATCATCCGAAGACTTGAAGCAAATCCCAAGGAATATGAGACTCATGAAATGCATTTGGTGATGGAATTGATGGATTCAAACTTGTCTACCATATTGAAGAGAACAAAAAGTCCTTTACCCTATCATGTTGCAGTTGATATTATGCACCAAATTGCAAAAGGTGTGTATTACCTTCATGACATGCAAGTTGCTCATCTTGACTTGAAACCTGATAATGTATTGTCAAGTTTAATCCCTATGGAGGATTTGGACCCTCATCTCGTGCTCAAGGTCATGGATTATGGTACTTCTCAATTGGAAGTGTGTAGCAATGTGGAGAATCCGGAGCCAACAAAATATACAATTGGAACACTAAGGTATATGTCCCCTGAAATGAACAAGGGAAGTAAAACTCCATTGCATCCATTTCGAGCTGATGCATGGTCATTTGCCATGATATGTTCAGAGATTCTATCTGGAAAGATTCCATTTTTTGGTTTGGAACCAAAAGATTTTCGTGATCAGATTGTACTTTCAGGCTTGCGACCACCCCTCCCTAACAATTGTAGAAAACTCACAAATTTAATCCAAGAATGTTGGTCTCAAGACCCTCTTCAACGACCGACATTTTCCACCATTTGTGCAAGGCTCACAAGCATAAAGGAGTCTTTCTTGAAGGGAGTATATTCATGTGAGATGGTTCCACAATTTGGTTCAACTTCCACTTCAAGAGGTTCTGAGTCTATTGTGGACCATCTTGAAAAGGTGTGAGATCATTAAACTACAAAATTCATGAAGTGATGTCTACTTCATTTGTAATTTCTTTTGATATTTAACATTTGTGGTTTACAATGTAGGGTTTAATTTTTATGTGAACGATTTATTAAATATGACATTGTATTTTTACAGGTGGACGAGCAAATTGCACCTCTAGAGGACGTTTTTGTTGATTCCAAACATCAATTGTCTAAAGCCAAAGCGCTTTTGAAGCTAAATTACATAGGAATTGTAGGCATGGGTGGAATTGGCAAGACCACACTAGCAAAGGCAATACTTGGCGACACAACAATTACTTCCTTATACCATGCATCATGCTTTGTTTCACAATCCACAAACACTCCAAGTTCGTACCATATATTGTGTGAAATCTTACCCAAACTTGGGAATGATAAAAAACCCAAGAATTTGGAAGATGCACAAGAGATGATGAAAGAGATCTTGGTTAGTAAGAATGTTCTTTTAGTATTGGATGATGTCAAGGACGAAGTTGTAGTGCATGATATTGTGCCTCTCGACATTGTACAAGCTAAAAAGGGTTCTACAATAATTCTCACAACACGCAAATGGAGCACAATAAAATCATTTGTGGGCACTACTGAGGGAAGGTTGGATGTCGAATTGTTGGACGAAGAGGCAGCAACAATGCTTTTCACCACTCACCTTTCTTGGGGTGTAGCTCCTTTTAGTCCTTTACCATCGGACTTTGAGGACTATCGCAAGCATGTTGTGGGAGCTTGCAATGGCTTGCCTTTGAGCTTGAAAGTCATGGGTTCATTTCTCCGCAACAAAGAGAGGTTGCGAAGTTGGGAGCGAGCATTACAAAGAATGGCAAGAGGAAGGAATTTAGATGGTGATGAAGAAATTTGGAACACCTTGAAAATAAGCTATGATGGATTGACCAATGATATTGAGAAGAATATGTTTTTGGACGTGGCTTGTTTTTTTTGTCCAGATGTATATCCATCTGGCATATCAAGAGATACTATATTGTACATGTGGTCCAAGAATGGCGTCCTTCCAAAGGCTGAATTGCAAAGATTGATCGACATGTCATTGTTGAAGGTTAATGAAGATCGTGATGTTCTTGAAATGCATGACCAACTCCGCGACATGGGACGAATGATTGCCGATCGTTCAAGGATTTGGAAGGCATCCATGATTCCAGAAAGTGGATTTTCAAGCAAGGTAACATCTTCATAGTTCCAAAGCGCGCAAGTGAATAAGAATAATTCGTATAGGACTTGATTCATTGTAAAGTGGTAAAACATCACATGTAAGGTAAAGTTAGCTTTTCAATTTGTGTTTAGATAACAATCTTCTATTTTTATTACTTGAAATTGTGATTTCTATACAACCATGAGAAACCTCAATTTAATTGGTGAGAAATTGTAATTGTTATCATCTTTGTTGCAAAAATTGAATATGAATAAGTACAATTCGTAGTAAAACTCGAAATTCAACTATTAAACCAAATGTGTACTTTTATATGCTTAATGCATAAATAATTTAGATTTTCGACTAGTGAAAAACAAATATTTTTGTTTGTATTGTTTTTTTGGGTACTTTTTATAGAAAAATGAAATTATTGTGATTTTTTAAAGCTCATAGAGGAAATGAAATTATAGCAATTAGAACACATATTAGAATAGTTTGTGACTATTACTATAAATGAAGGGTAGAATGGTAAACATAATTTTAAAATTTAAATTTCAAGTACATTTTCAAAATATAGAAATGTATATTAAAAACACTCCATATCATGTTATGTTGATTCTAACATATAGAGTTTCGAATTTGAATACCTCTTTTAATTTTTGACATTTTTCAAATTGAATAGAAATAAGACTTGTTAAGCTTCATTTTGTTAGTTTATATCTTTGTCACATATAGTTATTTTGGAAGTTTCAACCAAGGTTGACCAAGGCACATTCACTTTTTGGATGCATGGACCTTAAAGGGATAATATGTTGATTAATATGCATATCAATACAATTTGTAAACATTTTAAACCTATACTATTTCAAAATCATGAGTTTTCAAGTATGTGAAGTAAATCAATTTTCATTTTAATCCTCTATATAAAAATTTAATACTTTTTAATCAAAACTTTTTTGAATGTAGGATATTGAGAATCTTGAAGGCATTTCTTTGCAAGAAACTATGGTTCAACAAGACCTTGGGGTTCTTCAAAGTATTTTAGGCCAAGAGACTACAATTAAACAAGTCGAAAGTTTTGATTTTCACAAACTTCGAGTCTTGATTTTGGTAAACATGTTGAATGCTCCTGAAGCGTATGTTGAAGCCTTGGATTTGTTACTTCAACTTGCTTCACAATGTTCTCAATTGGAAGCAATTATAATAGAAGACAACTTCGCAAGTAAAATCGCAAAGGAATATATACTTCCAACAGACACTACTGTAGTTTTGCGCGAGAAAATATCTGATCTTTGTATTACTCGTGCATCATTGAAAATTCTAGATCTACCTGGGCTAAGATTCCTTGAGCACTTATCCAACACATATGCATCAAGCCACAATCTACTTCGACTAAACCTCAGTTCTTGTATAGGTTTAGTAGAATTACCAAATGGAATTGGGAATTTAACTGTTTTGACCACTCTAAACTTGAGTGGATGTTCAAGGTTGGTGGCCTTGCCAATGGAAGTGGGGAACTTATCTTCTTTGACCACTCTAAACTTGAATGGATGTTCAAACTTGGTGGCCTTGCCAATGGAAGTGGGGAACTTGTCTTCCTTGACCACTCTTCATTTGAGTGGATGTTCAAGCTTAGTGGCCTTGCCAATGGAAGTGGGGAACTTGTCTTCCTTGACCACTCTTGATTTGAGTGGATGTTCAAGCTTGGTGGCCTTGCCAAATGAAGTGGGGAACTTGTCTTCCTTGACTACTCTGGATTTGGATGAATGTTCAAGCTTGGTGACTTTGCTAATGGAAGTGGGGAACTTGTCTTCCTTGACTACACTTCGTCTTTGGAGATGTTCAAGTTTGGTGACCTTGCCAATGGAAGTGGGGAACTTATCTTCCTTGACCACTCTTGATTTGGAAGAATGTTCAAGTTTGGTGGCCTTGCCAATGGAAATGGGGAACTTGTCTTCCTTGACCACTTTTGATTTGGGTGGATGTTCAAGCTTGGTGGCCTTGCCAATGGAAGTGGGGAACTTGTCTTCCTTGACCATGCTAAACTTAACCGAATGTTCCAGCTTGGTGGCCTTGCCAATGGAAGTGGGGAACTTGTCTTCCTTGACCACTCTTGATTTGAGCGGATGTTCAAGTTTGGTGGCCTTGCCAATGGAAGTGGGGAACTTGTCTTCCTTGACCACTCTAAACTTGACAGAATGTTCAACCTTGATGGCCTTGCCAATGGAAGTGGGGAACTTGTCTTCCTTGACCACACTTGATGTTTGGAGATGTTCAAACTTGGTGGCCTTGCCAATGGAAGTGGGGAACTTGTCTTCGTTGACCATGCTAAACTTGGGTGGATGTTCAAGCTTGGTGGCCTTGCCAATGGAAGTGGGGAGCTTGTCTTCCTTGACCTCTCTAAACTTGGGTGGATGTTCAAGCTTGGTGGCCTTGCCAATGGAAATGGGGAACTTGTCTTCCTTGACCACACTTGGTCTTTGGAGATGTTCAAGATTGGAGGCCTTGCCAATGGAAGTGGGGAACTTGTCTTCCTTGACCACTCTTGATTTGAGCGGATGTTCAAACTTGGTGGCCTTGCCAATGGAAGTGGGGAACTTGTCTTTCTTGACCTATCTAAACTTGGGTGGATGTTCAAGCATGGTGGCCTTGCCAATGGAAGTGGGGAACTTGTCTTTCTTGACCTATCTAAACTTGGGTGGATGTTCAAGCATGGTGGCCTTGCTAATGGAAGTAGGGAACTTGTCTTCCTTGACCACTCTTGATTTGACCAGTTGTTCAGGCTTGGTGGCCTTGCCAATGGATGTGGGGAACTTGTCTTCGTTGACCATGCTAAACTTGAGCGGATGTTTAAGCTTGGTAGCCTTGCCAATGGAAGTGGGGAACTTGTCTTCGTTGACGACTTTGGATTTGAGTGAATGTTCAAGCTTGGTGGCCTTGCCAAGGAAAGTGGGGAACTTGTCTTCCTTGACCAATCTCAAATTGAGTGGATGTTCAAGCTTGGTGGCGTTGCCAAGGGAAGTGGGGAACTTGTCTTCCTTGACCACTCTAAACTTGAGCGAATGTTCAAGCTTGGTGGCCTTGCCAATGGAAGTGGGGAACTTGTCTTCCTTAACCATGCTAAACTTGAGCGGATGTTCAAGCTTGATGGCCTTGCCATTGGAAGTGGGGAACTTGTCTTCCTTGACCACTCTTGATTTGAGCAGATGTTCAAGCTTGGTGGCCTTGCCAAGGAAAGTGGGGAACTTGTCTTCTTTGACCACTCTAAACTTGAACGGATGTTCAAGCTTGGTGGCCTTGCCAATGGAAGTGGGGAACTTGTCTTCCTTGACCATGCTAAACTTGAGCGGATGTTCAAGCTTGGTGGCCTTGCCATTGGAAGTGGGGAACTTGTCTTCCTTGACCACTCTTGATTTGAGCAGATGTTCAAGCTTGGTAGCCTTGCCAATGGAAGTGGGGAACTTGTCTTCCTTGACCACTCTAGGTTTGAGTGGATATTCAAGCTTGGTGGCCTTGCTAATGGAAGTGGGGAACTTGTCTTCCTTGACCACTCTTGATTTGAGCGGATGTTCAAACTTGGTGGCCTTGCCAATGGAAGTCGTGAACTTGTCTTTCTTGACCTATCTAAACTTGGGTGGATGTTCAAGCTTGGTGGCCTTGCCAATGGAAGTGGGGAACTTGTCTTCCTTGACCACTCTTGATTTGACCAGCTGTTCAAGTTTGATGGCCTTGCCAATGGAAGTGGGGAACTTGTCTTCCTTGACCACTCTTTATTTGAACAAATGTTCAAGTTTGGTGGCCTTGCCAAAGGAAGTGGGGAACTTGTCTTCGTTGACTACTTTGGCTTTGACTGAATGTTCAAGCTTGGTGGCCTTGCCAAGGGAAGTGGGGAACTTGTCTTCCTTGACCAATCTCAAGTTGGGTGGATGTTCAAGCTTGGTGGCCTTGCCAAGGGAATTGGGGAACTTGTCTTCCTTGACTATTCTTCCTCTTTGGAGATGTTCAAGCTTGGTGGCCTTGCCAATGGAAGTGGGGAACTTGTCTTCCTTGACCACTCTTTTTTTGGGGCAATGTTCAAGCTTGGTAGCCTTGCCAATGGAAGTGGGGAACTTATCTTCTTTGACCACTCTTGATTTGATCGGATGTTCAAGCTTGGTGGCCTTGCCAATGGAAGTGGGGAACTTGTCTTCGTTGACCACGCTAAACTTGTGCGGATGTTCAAGCTTGATGGCCTTGCCAAAGGAAGTGGGAAACTTGTCTTCCTTGACCACTCTTTTTTTGGGCGGATGTTCAAGCTTGGTGGCCTTGCCAATGGAAGTGAGGAACTTGTCTTCCTTGACCACTCTCAATTTGACAAAATATCGAGCTTGGGGGCCTTGCCAATGGAAGTAGGGAACTTATCTTCCCAATCTCTCTGAGTTTTGCGTGGATGTTCCATTTTGATGGCCTTACGGATGGAAGTTGAGAGTTTTTTTCATTTGAATGGACCTAATTTGAACCACTATGTTCATTAATTATATAGGCACACTATGTCTTGTGGAATTTGCCTCTATTCCTACTAGTGTGTCCATGAGGCTTTTGTAGTCAAATTATCCTCAATAGACTGTGATTTATGATGATCTTTGTACCAATGTTGTCATTTATATTATTTCAAAATATTTTTGAATAGAAATAAACAACAAAATTCCAATCCCAAACTTTGGTGAAGATTATGTCAAAGTTTGAAAATTTGGGTAACATGAGGAATTTGTTGAAGTACTAGAGTATTGTTTAGGGTCACTTTATACCTAAAGGCTGGGCAAATTTGCTATATCAGAGGTCGAGAATATTCACTTGTGATTGGACAAAACCCTGGGAGAATTGGCCCATATTATAATCTTATTCTAATGAATAGTTGAGGACCACCCTCAACCCAGAAGGAGCTGAAATTTCATACAATCAACCACATAAAAAAAATTAGCTTTGCTTTTAGAGGTAAAGCATCCCTAAGTTATCTTGAATTTCGTGAACTAGCTAAGTGATTGAAGAAAAGTAGATTAAGGTAGTTTGTTGTAAAACCACCCCTCTCCTTCAAATCACCTTTATTATTGGTTGGAGAATGGAGATGAGGTAATCCTTAAATGTACCACTTTAGCCATTGACTGAATCAAGAAAAAATTATTTTCCTATTGCAAGAGCCAATCATTGATTTTGATTTCCACACATCTCTTTAGAAGTTGCAAGTGGACAGATTTGGAGAGACCTATGGTCACAAATAGGTACCTATGCCCCAAATCTTTGAAAATTTATAAGTAATTCAAAAATGCTTGAAAAATTACAAAACCACTTGTGTTAAATTCCGCATCTATTTTTCTTTCTCTGAAAAACGATTAAAAAATATTCTTATCTATGGAAACCTATAAAAAAAAAGGCGGACCAACCCTTAAATGGTCGCTTTTAGAGCCTACTAGCGCTGTCAGCACAGTGTCGACTGCCACTCAGTGCATCCCTAAAGCAAAGCAACCATGAGTTAATCGAACACACACGATCATCAATCCAAGCACTTTAAATGAGAGTTTATGGATTTTTTATTTCTGTGTTTTTAATTTTCAGTGCAGGCACGGAGCCTACGTAGAACATTATTATAATTGGAGGACGTTAAGGTAGAAACACCCAAAACTGTTATTTTAAGCAATTCAGCATAGTTGGAGGCATGTTTTTTTAAGAATAATATTTTTGTAGTATATGCAAGTGAGAATTGTGAATATTCCCCAAAATTTTTGATTTTTTGGACATTGTATGTAATTTCTATGATTTTTCAAAGTGTTGGCTGCCTAGACCACTGAAATTGTCCCATAGGAGCACCCCAAATTGACCCCTGCAAAAATTAGTTGTCAGCAAATTACAGTCAAATATGTGTCCTTCGAATGTATTGGCCAATCAATGTTAAGCATCGTCACAAAAAATCTGAGCCCTAGAGAGGGTTGTTAAGAAGATTTGTTCAACATTCTTAGTATTTTCTACAAGAAGAGTATTCTCCTATACCCGCTCAATTTGGTAGGTGGGGAGTGCAAAATCGAGTTGAAGAATGGATGGTGTAGATGGAATCATAAATCTGACTATTATAGGTTAACCACATGACCTGTCAACCACATGTGGCACAGACCTCAGAGTTGCACAGTTTCTTCAATTGTAAAATCCTATACAAAGAACTCCATAAACTCCATCACAAAGTTCAATGGAGCAAAGGATTTAGGGTTTTTAAAATTTCAAAGTCAACACTTCTTGCGACTTGGCATTCCTTCAAATGAACACATGTCATCTGAAATTGTGCTGGCACTAGTAGTGCCATCGTGGATTTTGGAAAATGTGCAAAGGCAACTAGGGGGCAAGCACTTGAAATCATTTCAACCCCCCCAAATTAACAGCCCTCCTATGGCCTCGTTTTTTTTGTAATGGTGGAGGACACATTCGCCAAAGTCTAGGGACATAATTGGGTGAGTTTAGGAACAAAGAATAGGAACATATGTGGTTTTGGGTGTTTCTACCTTAAACTCTACCCACAAAATACAAATAGGGTTTCAAATATTCATTGGACTTTTGGGTGAACTTATGAGTGTTTCTTGGTGTTTTGCTCATCTCTATGTTATCTTGGTGATGCATGGTGCATAATTCTTCTATAAAATGGATTCAAGCTTTGATTTTTGTGAAGTAACTTTCAACCCAAGTATTTATATGAGACTAAATTATATAAACTAAATTTGAGCCACATTTAACTACTTTTGGACTCTAGAAAATTCAAAATTAATAGTAATCATTGAGAGAAAAAATTGGTCATTAGGAGATAATGCAAAACATTAGGAAATCTATACAAACATCAAAAGATCTTCTAATGTTTTGTTTAACATTCACTAAATAATTTAGAAGTAGTTGAATGTGGCATATTCTACATACTTGAATATTTCTTTAGTTTTGAAGTTGAGATGCACCCATAGGCTTGCACTAAAAAAATATTAAAAATTTTACACTTTGATGACTTAGATCATACAAATGATAAAGAATTGAAAATTAAATTTTTTTTTGTATATTTTCTCTGTGAAGGTAAAATAAAAATATTGTTGTGAGATTTGCCATTTCTTCCAATTTTTCTATCCCAAAATCTTGATCCAAAATTGTTCATTTTCTACATATTGTAGTTTCAAAATGCAAAGGATCTTTAGAGGTTAAATTTGAAGTGTATACCATCCATGTGACCTTTAGTGACAAGACGTATTCTTCATCCTCTCTTTAACAAACAAAGTAGGGTTGCTAGCATGCAAGCTTATGAGTGTGAGCTTGTGAGTGGTTTTTTTTTGTAATAAAACAAGTTCAGACCTAGAACTGTGGGCTTGTTGCATTTAAAACTTCAAGAAATGTGAAGTCAATTTAATGAAATTTGATGCACTTGCAAACGTATTTTGAAGAGTTTTTTTGCTAGAGGAAAATGTAGTTATTTTTGAATTTCGATAGGCATCATGATATGCAAAATCCAAATGAAAATAATAAATGTCGAAGATGTAGCCATAAGACACACAAATCCAATCATAACTTTAAAGTCCATACATTATAGTTCAACTAAAGAGATATGTTAATCTCAAGAGTCTAAATTGTAGTGAATTTGGTCAAAGAACTCTTAGTTGTTGATTGCATTGAAATCTCTCTACCCTCAGAGGAAGTGCCATTTATAAAATCCAAAGTATCTTTATGGCGTTTTGGTTTAGAGCAACCAAAGTCCGCAAATGTCGATGCTATTTGCTTGAGAGACACGGGAAGGTGAAAAGGCTTCTCTAGAGTGAAGAAAAAACTTTGTGCCTTCATTATCCCATCTATTGACATCAATCCTACATAGCTACAAACAAATGTGAAACAATGTTAAACTTGCAAAACTTAAAACTTGATATGAAAAAAAAGATACCAAAAATTTCTTCGTTACCTATTGAATTTTGACTTTCAAACAAATTTAGGACATGCCATAGACGTAGTATCTAGATCTTGGGATATTGCAATTGGCAATGGTGGTTGTGTTGTTGCCACAATTGAGGTACACTTCCTCATAGGTTTGAAGATGGCATTGAAAATGTCCTTGTCCTCCTCCAATGCTACAATGTGGCGGCCTATGCTATGACAAGTAGTACTAGATACACCTAAAATTAATATATATCATATACATTAGTTGAAAGATTCATTTTGTAAATTAGAATTTGAATCCATAGTAATTTAATGCAATAGTTATCTATAGTTGTAATGCAATCTAGAACTCTAGGGTGTCTATGAGACTTTTCTAAGAACTCAAGATCATGAGTGGAGTTAGCTATTGTGACTAACTTGATCATCTTCACCTTCAACTTGGTGAACTTTTGCTTATTTCTCAATGTCATGGCATTTGTAATGTTACATTTGCTTTTCTCTGTAGACAGAGTTGTTTCATTATACTTTCATTCTACAACATCCATTGCAAGTGCATTCTTTTGGTGCACGAGACAAATGACTTCTCCATTAGAATTTAATATAAATAATCAAATTAAAAAATAAAAAATAAAAAATTGAAAGAAACCCCCACATAATCCAATTCTCACCTAGAACATAAAAGCCTTAAAAATGTCAACTAGCATGAGTGTCAAATTCTTCTAGATGTATGAAAAATATATTTCTTCATCCATATTGGCCTCAACATCTCTATAAACTTGATCAAGGGTAGAAAGTTGTACTTTTTTCTCCGATATAATGGTAAACCAAGTTGCCAAGTTGGTCTTTATATAGGAATCTTTAATGGATTTGGATTTCAAATGAGGTGATGAATAATCTTTTCATATACCTTGAATAGCAAATTAATTGTAAAACAAGTAAAACCCAAAATTTATCAAATAGGTTTGTAAAAGAAGCCATTCACTTGTTTATATCATGCATGACCTACATGATCAATTCAATCTTGTTTTTGGTATTGAGAACAATACAATCCACTACAATATGCCAAAATACCTTTATGGGATGGAGTCTAGAAACCGCCTCATCCACACCAACAAACAATGATTTCTATCCTACACAATGAACTTTGACTTCTTTGAAAAATGGAATGGTGCATGGCTTCATGGGCTGACTTGTCATCAGAAAACCTATATGTTTACATTTGCCAAAGTCATTGTCTACGATGGACTTGCCACATGTACAACAAAGACTTTGTCACAATGGACCATTAAGATTAAAGCTTGACCCACATCTCTTCCTTGCACTTGAACAATTGAATATGCATGAGACAACAAGACAATGCCAATAATGAAACTCTAGATAAGAAAGAGCAAACAAAGATTACTTACAAAGTACAAAATAAAACGTACAATTGTAACAAGAAAATTAAATTATAAAACAAAATCTCTAAAGCTATGGTTCTCATCAAATAATCTTGGTTTAATATACACTATAAAGATCATCAGTAATATATACAAAGATGTCACATTAAATAAATTTAAGAAAATCCAAGATTTTTAATCAATATAAATAAAAACTATTTTAGTACCACAAACTCCTCAAATTTGTCTTTGACTGGAAAAAATTAGTCAATGAAACCATTTTTGACCCACAAAAATATCACTCAATAGTCAATACTAATAGCCCCTCAAAAAACTAAATTAAACTTCCAAAGCATGATGCACCATGAATACAATGCACCACGCCTATAGCACTCCCACCATGCCTTACCACCTGACTCCAACATTGAAAACCCCTAAATTCTCTACAAAGGTACCAATTCTAGGGGGTCTAGTTGAAGCTCGTCTAAAGTCAATTGGATCCGACTAACCTGAGAAAAGACTTCAATGCACCTCCAAGAATTGGTACATGATTGTTTTTTTAATTAAAATTTTCATACATCCATTACATTTTATTTTTAAAAGAAATTGAACTTTAATCCAAAACTGTCAAGCTTCGTATTGTTTAATCTATGTCACAATTACTAATTTGAATTAAAATTTAAAACTAGGAATTCAAGCTCCACTAGCCTTGAAGAAAATTGAAGAAGCGTCCATATTATTTTATTCTCTAAACCATAGCTTAAATATTTGCAACGAGAATACCAAACCGTGACCCAATTCTAAGAGGTTCAACAAAGATTCTTCCATGGTCAATTGAACCCAACCAACCTTGCAATAATCTTTGCTCAACCTCCTAGAATCGGGCCAATTTGGGTTTTCTAAAGAAATGAAACATGAAATGCATAATCATACTTAGATTCATTGGAAACATAGGAATCCTTATATTATTTGAGATGTCTCTCTTAAAACTTGGATTTCAAGAAAGACATTTCAAAAGGGGTTTATTTGTTTGTTTTTCAATACCAAAAATTGAAGGTTAGTACTTCCAAGACCTCAGTCAGGTCCAATTGAGGTTTTTGGAGTGCCCAGGGGGTGCTCTCCTTTTCTTTGATGTTAGTGTGCGAACAAAACTTTAGACCCCCTATTTAATTTTTGAATTTTAAATAAAATCAAATGAAAAAAACATGAATAAATTTTTCTACTTTGAAAGTTTATGTTTTGAATTATTGATATTTTATTTTTTAATAATAATTAGTTTAAAAAATTGAAATAAAGAAGATACACTATAGAACTGAAAATTAACTTTCACAACCCTATATTATATAAGAAAAAATTGTTTAGAAAATGAACAAAATTTTAAAAAAATAACTCTCTATTGAAAGCTCATTTTGGATCGAATATTGATGCAATAGTCATCTAAATGTGTTCTCTAAAATATTTGAGTTAAAAAATATGCCATTTTAGTGCATTTTTAACCTCTTCTAGAAATCATTCCATATTTTATTTGAATTTAAAATTTTGGGAGTAGAATCCTATAGTCATTAGTAAACAATGCTCAAAATTTGAAGTTAAAATTATAGTATATTAGAAACCACTTGTTTGCATGTGGTCTTTTATAGTAGAACTAAGTGCATCACCTGAGTTGGAGTGCTTGGTAGTATCCCTATTTTTGGTCCCCCTCCAAAATTAATATTAAAATTTTATAAATTAATAAAATAAAATAAATTGACTAAAAATAGGAAGTTTGGCTGGTACCTCCAAAACCACAATCGGGTTTGACTAAGGTTTTTGAAATACTTAGTGGTATCCCTATTTTTGGTACTTCGAAAAAAAACTCTCCCTCTCCAATTCTTTCTTTTAACTAAAAATAGGAAGGCTAGTTGGTACCTCCAAATCCATAGTTGGTGGTAAGGGAGAAGTGTTTAAATCAAGGTTGTTTGTCATTGTTAGATGGTGTGTTGGTTTGAGTACAATGATAGGCCACAAACTTTTTCATCTCCACACATTGTTTTTGAACAATGGTGCTACATCTCTTCATCTCCATAATCTCCTTCCGCAAAATTTGAAGAGTTCATTTTACTCCAAATTGCTCTATTTGAATGTCTTGATACCAATTCTCACCTTTGATTGCCCTCTCTCAACTAGATTTTGCTACTAATTGACAACCATTCAACTTTCCTTCAAAATAATGTATATTACCTCTTGGATCATCCAAGTTTTTTTCCGACCTTTTGTGTTCAACATGGCCTATAGAAAATTCCAATAGCTTGCTTGTGAAGCAACAATGCAATATTAAGCTCCAAAAAAATATTATTAATCCATGACATAATTCAAACAATACAAATAGTACAAATTTAATACATGTGGAAGACTAGAATAAGAAAATATGAAAACCTACTTGCATCTTGTATTTAAGTATCGCCTTTGCAACTCTTTTGAACTCTAGTTGGAGTTGTACTATCTTATCTACATCCATGTTCAACTTTAATTCAAGAAGCTTGTCTATGATTTTTTATGCTCTACCTCTAATCAATTAACTTTACTTGTGGTAATCATAAGAAGCTCATTCTCAATTTTAGCAACATTTTAGATTAGATCTAAATCACTTTGCAATACCTGGTAAGGACAAAGGTTGTTAAAAGATCACAAGACCTAGCATTGGTTGGCATAACCTTTGCTCCCTCTTTCTTAACCATTGCTCTTGTATTGCAAAACCTAACTCTGTATTGCTAGGATGTACAACCACTATGGTTGCCATTCAAAGTTCTTGAATCCCCATTAGTGGATTTGAGAACCGAAACAAGAATTGTTGCACTTGATTAATTTTATGAAAAAAAATTGTATTGGGATTCAACAATGTGTAGGTTGGACTCAATTTGGAGTACTTTTCAAACAATTCTTTAACATTTGTGTTGGTGATTAAGGCAATATCTTCAACAAATTTAGGGTTTAGTCCTCTATAACCTAATCCCGTTTCTTCTTAAAAAAAACTTCTTTGTTTGTACATTGTGAAAGGCAATCTCCTTTTCACATTTATGTATGCTAATTTCAAGTTTATTGTTTAGTTTCCTCTCAAAATCCTTCTCTAATTTCTCTCCGTGCAATTGTTTCTCTCTCTTGCTAAAACTCTCCCTTCATGCCCTCATATTGTCCATAGCAACTACGAAACTAGAGGAGTTCTAAGTTCTTGGAATTTAAATCCCTAACCATTAGTGCCATAGTGACAATTGAGATCTTTCTAGGTCAAGATCCACTAAGAGCAAAGAGAGATGACATCCTAGAATGTGCAAAGAAAGACAATGTTATAGAATGTGCGGAATGAAACGGACATTGCAAGAACGTAGTGGAAAATGTTTCAAATTTTATTATTCAACTTTTCAAAGTCGTACGAGGTGTCAAGTGATATATGTTATTCATTATCTCAAGCAAGTTATTCATTACCACAAACATTGCCCATTAAGCGAGAAATCATTGTCCAAAAAAGCTAATTAAGGTTTATTATGGGCTCCTATTGGTGTACTTGAACCCAATTATGTTTTTTTAAAATGGATTTCTAGAATTTGAATTTGGTAGAGATGGTAGACATGCTTTTGTGCAATCTATGAGAAACAATTTATAACAAGTGGCTTCAAATGTCAAAAAACTGAGGAAACAATTTGTTTAATGCCACTTACAAAGACAATATCCGTGCATGGTACAAATGACAAAATATTGTATATATTTGAGAGGCCATACATCTATGTTTGGTTGAAAGAAGGAAGAGTTGAAGTTGAAAGCTACAAGACAAAGCAGAGATCCTAAAAAATTTGCAATGGTACTAATTATATTACCCGAAGCTGGAGGTGTTGGAACTCGCATACCTCATTTGGAAGGAGAAGAAATATTTAGAAGCACAAAGAGGAAGTTGGACATACCAAACAGCAATGCTGGAGATTCACATAGAGTGGATAAAATCAACTTTTTTCAACCCCGTGTTTAAACCTGGTCCTCAATGGCTTTTGTCAATTCTTCTAGGGACAAAGGTAAATTGTCCAAGGCAACCACTTCTCTATATGTGACAATTGCATTTGAAAGTGACTGCAACACCTCAAAGTGGTACATAGTGAGGATCAACCACAAATAAAATGCAAAATGTTTTGCTCAATAACTCAGTCAAATACCAAATGCTCTACGAAAATTGCTAAAAGTCAAAGGGAACCCTTACTACTAGCTATCGCAAGAAAAAAGAAGATTTCAAGAGTAAGCAAGAGGTAGTGGTGGACTTTTGGTTCTATGGTGACGACATTGAACGTTGTGTGAAAAGAAACAAATGCAAGGTAATTGTAGATTAGATTAAGGTATCAGAGGTATGATCTCTTATGACTAGAACAAATTTGAGTTGGAATGAGATATTACTACTACAACACGCTAACTTTTGTTTGCAAGAGCGTCCTACTTTGTCCTCACATTGACTATTCAATATGTCTAAAATGTTCAAAAGTGTATTGTAAGATCAACGACCTCCACAAGATGCAAATGTGTATCCAACAATTCAAAACAATCAAACTATATGACAAATTGCAAATGCACCAACTATAAAACAATGGAACAAGTAGGAAAGTATTAACAATGTCAAAGGAGAAATACTAGGAGTAACAATGCTGCCTTTCTTAAAACTAGGTGCAATTGTTTCATTAGAGACCGGGTTCAACCTTAATAAAAGTGTATACCGAATTACAATGAATATGCACTTCTTGTGCACATACTCAAATTTTACAAACATAATAGTTTCAACCATTGGAGGTCATCAATAGTATGTTAATTGCAAGCACTTGTACTACCTATACAAATATTTTTGTAAGATGGACATCCATGAAGATAAATTCATTCATGCACCAAGTTATAACTTCAACAAAATGAAGCTTTTTAGTTAAAGCAAACATCATCATAGTTTAAAATAGTCTTAGCTACATCTTTTTATTCATTCTTTTCGTATTGTATTAAAATTTAGTACAATTGAAATGATTTGAAGCATATGGAATGCAACAACCCTATGCATCTTTGAAATTTGAGAGTGTGTTTAAATGTTTTTAAAGAAGTTATGAATGGCTAAAACCCATAATTGTGAACTCTAATCCAAGAAAAGATATATGATTATATATCCATTTAAAAAAATATTCGGCCATTTTTTTCATTTCAAATGTTTTTATTTGTTTTTTTCTCATTTTTTTCTATTTTTTCTCATTTTTTTCCATTCATTTTTTCATTTTTCTTTCCATTTAAAAATTTTTCTCTCATTTTTTTCATTTATATATATTTTTTTCAATTAATGGTCACTCCATTAGGTTGGAATACATTTGCAAGAGGTCCATGAGACTTGAATGTGGTAGCACAAGTTTAAATTTTATAAGGCTCCAAATTATGCTGGTGTATAGAATGTCTATAATGAATTCAAAGCAAAGCGTTGATGTAGAGTAGCATTAGTGGAGGTTAGGTTATAAGGTAAGACAGCCCATTGTGGTCAAATGACCTATTGTGGTTGCCTAAGAAATGGCTCATTGTGGGTTTTTTTCATGATGTGGGATGTGGGTAACAATGCATGTCTTACATGACAGCAATGGAGTGAACAGTGACCTCATTAGGAACTTCTAAGTTTTTAGTGTGAAGTCCATTGTAAAATTGACTTTTTTGGTCTTCTGTAATAGAAAATATTTTGACTGCATTAAGCAATGCGATGAGCATTACAGATTTAGATTTTGTTGGTCTTAAAGTAGTCTATAGACTCTTTTGGGCTTAATGCTTCAGAAAGTCCTAGCGAATTCATACTTTGTCAAAAAAATTTAATTTCAATTACACTTGTTGTTTCTCACACTTGTACTAATGTAGGAAAAAAATTGAAAAATTTCAGCAACAAGATGATGCCAAACTCCTCATTCTGACCATAATGGGCTGGTTTACCTTATCTATTATTGTATTTGTGAGTTGTATTTGCCTAATATATTCTATTGTATTCTCAAAATAATTTGTAAGTGGCTAGACATGAAACTTGTAGAAATTGAATTGAATGATGAATTGTATATTACAATATGAAGTTGTTTTTCTGCTAGAATTGGAAAGTGGCAATTTCTGAAAAATAAATCTCAAAATCCACGGTTATAGAAATAGCGGTCATAGGTCATGAATTTCTTTTTAAATAATAAATTTTCTTCTCCATCAATATTTTTTTCCAAAAATAATACTTTTAGTAAGAAAGTTGAAAAAATATATTTCAAGGCTCCCCACTTACAACTTACAAGCTCGGCGCTCCATGCTCACATGCTAGTGCTGTTGATAAATAAGAATGTAATATTCTTCCTCAGCATAATGAATACATGTCTAAAAGATGAATTATAAAACCTTATGAATTTTGAAATAAAATGTGCTTTCTTAGATTTTCAAAAATTTGAATCAACTTCAAGAATTATAATTTGTATCAACCATATCTACAATTATGATAGCCACAATGAATGCATCTGTAAAAGAGTCAAAACAAAGAGTCAAGAATGGAGTTTTGAGAAGTTTAGGATGGTAGTTGTAAGTAGGCGCTATTTTGTGCTTATAACAATTAAGGAACAAAATGTAATCTTGCACTTAATGTTTGGTATAGGTGGATGGATAAGCCAATATGATCTAGTAGTGAATTACCCCCTAAAGTCCTAAGTGTCCCTTATAGGGACACTTGAGAGTTTGGGCAAGTTCCTATGACCTCAATTTTTTATGATTTTTTAAAATCTTTCTTAGAAGATAGAAAAAAAATCATTAGTTTTGTGGGAATATGATTTTAATTTCAATTGGTGCCTAGGAGCAAACGTTATGCCATTTTAAACATAGTGTTCACTTCACTAGGTAGAAAAAGAAATCTATAAAAAATTGAAATAGAATTTAAAAAATTCTTATAGATCTTATTTTTGTCTACACTTGAATCTTTAGTTCATTTTATTTGGATAAGTGATGTGAAAGTTAGGACCAATCTTGTTTTTTAGGCAATCTAAGCATCTTCTTGAAAAAACAACTTGTGAAATTCACCTTTTAATGCAATTTTCACAATTTTTCAAAAAAAATTGTTTGATAAGGTTAAGTTTACTTGCAAGAACAAACTCACTATTGGGATTATGGTGTTTCAATTCCATCTTAGAGCTATTAATAATTTTGTGTTTTGTTGAATTTTAGACCTACGTCTACTCAACAATTTTTTCGTGAATGAAAATCAAGTGTTTTTCTTTTTGAATTTTTTTTCCCAACTCTCAATTCAAATCTTCAACATAAATTTTTTTAATCTCAAACTCAATAGTATAGAAAATCTAAAATAAGGAGATTCAAAGTCAAAAAATCTAGTCATGAAACATGAAAAAAAACAAAAAAAACTTGTTTTCTTTAATTGAAATGCAAACATCCTACCATCTACAGAGTCAATGTTTTTGAAGTTTCTACTAAACATTCTTATACTAGTGCAATGCAAGATCCTATAGTTAGATATGCCCAAAAAATAAAAATTTCTAGAGTTTTGTACCTTGCAATAGGAATGGCCATTTTGAGTGGTTTTAGAAAGAAAAAAGGCCTTAGGGCTTTAGGGGTTAAGCATGCCAATCAAACCTATAGTTACTTATCAAGCTATACCATTCACTCTTTCTCACCTTTCAACTTCAAAGGATGGCTTTCACTTTCTCTCACAAAAGCCAAATAAGAGCAATATGAATACATGACAAAACGGCCCATCAAATGAAATAACTATTGAATAATTGACAAGGGATTAAAAGTTGAGAGTATTGTTATTAAGGAAGCTTTTAACCCCTAAAGACATTTTTGGAAAAACATTTTTGGATACATGTAACTATAGGAAATTTTGAAAATGTCCAGAATGGTGGTGCTTCTTTGGATTCATTCTTTAAAACAAGTTGACTACATGATTGAAAAATTTTAGATCATTTGGAATTGTACAACATATAGGAAAAAAATAGTAAGTAGAAGGAAGTAGAGAATGATTCATAATACTAAATTGTTAAGAATTTATTTACAGAACTAGTGGTTGGCGCTTGCTATGCTACGTATTCATCATCAAAATTTTATAATAATTTTTTTGTATTAGATAGAATGCAAAACAAAAATTTCAATAAATCTTCAGATAAAAATGATTGAAATCTTTGTATAATTTTTTTATCAGTGAGCATATATTGAAACGTACAATAGAAATTTATTGAATGATGAATGAAACATATGCAATGATAAATACTATAAAAGATACACATACATTAGAATGCATTAGAAATTTGACTCCATTGTTACAAAAAATGGCAACCCAAATTGAAGAATTGAAAAGAAAAACTTATAAATCTCAAAAACTTTGTGAAAAAATTAATTGTTGTGGAATCCAAAATTGCTTCAATTGAATAAATTTCTTAAAATCATTTGGTAGTGGCAATAGAAAATTAAAATCATGAAAGCTCAAAGCTCACAAAAGCACAAAATCATAGAAGTGCAAAGAATTGTAAAGCCAAGAGAAGCAATGGATTTTCTACCTCTATAATATCATCCCTATGGATCCTCTTTAATATCACCTCAATTGCAACAACTATATTATTTCTATAATATCACCTTTTGTAAAAAGTGATATTACAAAAGTGATTGCAAACTACTACTGTATTTTTGTAATATCACATTGTGTAAAAATACGATTTCTATGTATGCATGATTGAAAATATTTTTACAAAATATTAAAAATAATTATTTTAAAGACTTATTGAAATCATTATCATGCATTCTATTCAAATATATCAAAATCTTACTAATATGTGATACAATGAATGTGTAGCATAGCAAGCACAAGCCCCTAGTATTAATGGTAGCATTTGTGATGTTACAGAGGGACTTATAATTTTAGTGGTATGATGATTGAAAAATGCCAATCCCAATGGTTGTAATGTTGTAATAAACAATCTACACCTAATGTTTTTATTTTTTCCGAAAATATTGAAAATTGAGTCAAATAAAAGATTTCAAAGTTTATCTTAGAGTAAAAACTTTATAACTACCCATAAACTACCCACAACTAAAACTCCTTGTAACTTTCATCTCAATAATCAAAATGGAATGATTCATAACTTTCCACAATATATCTAGGGGTGGAGGTGGGGGTGTCCTCTAGATGTTGTGAATGAAAAACTTCCTGCTCAAATTCCCGTAAGTCACTTTTGCTCCAAGTAAGTCTCTCATGGCCTTTGCACCAGCACAAATCTGTGGATTTTGGACCTACACTGACGACCTTGTTCATTTAATCTGTCACTTTAAGCATTGACGAGAATCTTGCCTAGTCCTGCTAGCTTGCAGTTAGGGTAGAACCACCCATTACTAACCACAACCTCATGGGCAATCAATAGGGGCTGAAATTCAAGAGCCACTGGATTAATTTCCACACATTATTTCTTAACTTTCCACCATCAATTCCTCCATTCTTTTCATGACACATCTGCTTGGTTTGGCGTGCTAAAGTGAACAAGAAGTAGTCTCTTAACCCATTAAGGACCAGGTCGATGACATGAAATGAAAAACTGGCTGAAACTGACATGTTTTCATTAGTAGCCAAAGTGGATACTAATGAAAACATGTCAATTTCAACCACTTTTTCACTCCATTCATCAACCTGGTCCTTAATGGGTTAAATGAGCAGTTTTGGAACAGTCTACACATTGGACATGGGTCTAGACCAACTTTTGCCTTCCAAATTTCATAATAATTCCAATTCAAGCAATAAAATTACCAAATTTTGGCATTCCCCTTCATTTCCATCTCTGCACCTGTGAAAACATTTGCTTCATTATTGTACTCCACCTCAGGTCCACAGTTGCTTATTCAGTCGGTTATGGGTGGTTCTACCCTATGCATGTGAAGAATGTGTCTGTTCACATTTATATGAGCATCCTACTCATCAATTGCTGGGCCTGGCTTGTAATTTGTAGCATCTTGGTGGACGGCTCTGAGGCTTTTGCTGAAGATAAGTGGGGCACTTTCAAAATTGGCAATCTTCAGTTTCATGTGGTGAAGTTGTGTGTGCGTTGTATGGTACAGTGATGGAACTCAAATGAACTGGGCTTATTCAACGAAAATTTAAAATAGACTAGTCAATTATAGTAACATTTAGAACATCATTTTGTTATTCAAATTGTAGCCCTGATACGGATTCTTCTTTCTTTGGGTGTATTTTTCTGTCTTCCTTAGAACTTCCTTAAAGGTTTATTTCAACTTCCAATTCATACATTTAGATGCCACAACACTTGGGGTTAAATGATGACAGTTTGGGGGTTATGTGATGCATAATGGGTGTACACATTGCATCAACCCAATGGTCTCTGCATATGTATATACAAGTATCGAAGCCCCTTGTCATTGCCATATGAAGTTCCTGTGACCTGAAGTGTATGAATTCTGCCCTTGATGCTAAGTACGTATTAATCGAATGCACATTTATGCTTTTAGAAAAGACTAAAAGCTAAAATTTCAAAATAATCCCTAATATTAGGGTTTCTTTTACAAGTTCAGTGGAAAAAATGCACGAGTTAGAGAATCACGGAATTCACCAATATGCCCAATTCCACCAAGTGCTGCTCAACTCCACTGATTATCTCAGGCCTGGTTTGCACCACTAATTATGAACGTGCAAAAATGCAACAGAATGTGAGTGCTATGAACAGGCATACTAACTCATGTTGGTTACGGCAGACCTCTGCACTCCAACATCGCTCTTGCATTGCCGTGGTAAGACCCCTCTTTTCATTAGAATGATACAGTAGAAACAGAATGATACAGTAGAATCAAAAGCATGCAATACAATAATTTCTTGGGATCACAAGACCACCAGTGATAACAGAACCTTACAGGTATTACCAATATTTACAAAAACACTGAGTTTATGGCAAGGTGGTTTGGAGCTGCAGAGTCCCGTCAACCAGTATGCAGTATGTGCTAAACTTACAGCCTGTGAAATCCTTGTACAAAACTGGACATAAACTGATGTAAGAATTGACTTGCACTGGTGAAAGAATTGACATACACCGGTGTAAGAATACATGAACCTCCCTCTAGAATTGACATAAACTGGCGATGGAAAAGGTGGAACAACGAAACAGTCAGAGCTTGATTGTTTGCTTGCAGTCATATCGACTCAAAGTAGAGTTACTAATAATCACATCCACGGAGCAGTTGGCGATGGCGGTGACATGCTTCTTGATAATGCTGGCCACGTTGACTCGCCCTGACAACACTGCGTTGACGTTGAAGGTGGCCACATTGGAGGCGATGTCCTGGACCGCGTTGAACAGCAGCCTCACCGCCTGCACGGTGACGACCGCAGGAAGATCCACCGTCTTACGAGACCGAATGGTACCCGCCCCGAGCTCGATCACGCCCACTTCCTTGTTATGATACAACATCATCATGCGGCTGTCACTGTACCTGCACACAGTTTCCAAAATCAAATTCAATATCATTTAGTAAATCCACCATATTCTTCTGCTCGGAGATGAACCAAGTACATATAAGTATTGGTGGATTCACAATCTCCAACCTCAATGCTGGAAACAGTTTCAAGTCCATCCTCTAAAATTTGCAAGCTCGGATGCAAATTACTTCCAAAGCTGCGGAATCTGTACTTCAGGAACACATAACTACGCCAAATGCAGATTACAGTCACCAACCCAAAACCAAAATCATAGGGTACTTCAACTACTGTAGTGAACCCACCAAAATTCTTTTTCTGGGAGATGAACAAAGTATGATGCCAAGTCTCTATTCACCATACAGCAGTAAGGGAGAGGTTCCGTACACCATACAGGAGAAGTTTGAACCTTTCCCTACAATAATCGAGAAACTTGCACCCATTTACATTTTGCACATTTAGTTTGTATTAAGCTAAAACTTAATTGCACAAAGTAATTGTTCATAGATAAAGTATTTTTACACTTAGTATGGTCAATGGAACTGTAACGTATTGCATCGTAAATGAAGCCTCTACCTTATATATGACAATCGGTTCAAAGATCAAAAGCGCTGGCAGTTTATGCTATTCAAAGAAACAAGGTAGTGAAATTGATCGCCATTTTATTTAAATTGATGCAATTCCTTCAAAATGGCACAGTGGACCCTCAAGAATGGGAGGAAATGAAATGATCCAGGGGGTGGGAGGGGAAGAAATCCTAGCTTATTGGTGCACAATGTAGTGGATGAAATTTACTTTGCTATGTAAATGTCAAAACGGTGCATGGAATGCAGTTAATGTAGCGAAATTGAGGTTTTAGGACATTCGATTCTTGTGTATTTGTATCTGGAAATGTGACATCACCCCATTTTGCGAGTTTTCCTAGATTCAGATACAACAGGCATTTATTTCCAGTAAATGAATTCATTCTATCTGTATTCAAGAAATTGTGATAACGTATATCAGTTCAGCTAATTCGCATCCATTTTTTTTTCAAATTTCCAGCAGAACTCTGAAAATAAAATGAAGTTATAGGCAAGAGACTCAATTCTGTATCACAAATCCCCCAACTTCAATTCCACCTTCAATACTGAGATAGAAGAGCTTATGAATTCTCAAAGCTTACGAATTATTTGGTGGTTCAGCTTGTTTTCAGAAACCTCATTGATTCCTGGTACAAAAACATTCAAATTCCAGTGATCGACTTGTGAACTGCAGTTCCAAGTTATTGAACAGACATAGAACACCTGTGAGATCGAATGCTCACTCTTGTACGTCCAAAACGTGAAAAAATTAACAGATAGAGAGTATAAAAATCCATTATCTAAATAGATATGGAAAAATACCCTCAAAGGGGTGTACCAATATCAATATCTCACTGGTGATTCATCTTGTTTTCAAAAACTTCTGAAATCGAAACTCCAGAAACTCCTGATAGATTTCTGGAACAAAAACATTCTAATTCCAGTGACTTGTGAATTGCAGTTACGAGTTCTTGAACCGACATAGAACCCCTGTGAGAACGCTCACTCTCACACTTCCAAAACGTGAAAAAATTAATAGATAGGACCTACATTAATCCATTTTGTATGTACCTGAACTCGTAATAGTTGGGATTCTGCACCCTCACGTCCGCCGACACCGAGACGTTCAATACGGTCGAGATGGACGCCAAGTCGAAGTTGAGGGAGATGTTCTGCAACCTCACGTCCTCCAGTGTGATCTTGGGATCACGGAACTTGAAAATCGTCTGACTCAATGCAATCGCTACGACTGCGAGAGAGATTAAGATTACTAAACAAACGCCGCAGCAGACTTGGCACTTGCGGCGCTTGTACAAGGGCATCGGTTTCTGGGGCTTCAACCCTTGCGCCTCCGTTGCCCCGGGACTCATCGTCATCTTCTCAAATTCTTGCTTCTCCCCCATGTCCACAAATAACCCTAATTCCTTCACAAATTTCCCTCACAGCGTACAATCACCAACCCAATACACGTACGGAAGAACTTGAAGTCCTCTCAATTCGCGAACTCCAACGCAAATTTCTTCCAAATCTGCAGAGTCTGCACAACGCGAAATGCAGCGTACAATCAGCAACCCAAACCCCCAAACAACTCCAAGTCCTCTACAATTTCCGGCCTCGACTGCAAATTTATTCCAAAGCTGCAGTGTCCATACTACAGCAACACTTTACTACGCCAAATGCAGTTTGCAATCACCAACCTCAAACCCAAAACAGCTTCAAGTTCTCTAAAACTTGTGAACTCGGATGCAAATTACTTTCAAAGCTGCAGATTGTGTACCACGGCAACACACTTTCCTACGCCAAATGAGGGGTACCATACACCAACCCAAAACCCAAAACAGCTTCAAGTCGTGTAAAATTTGTCACCCCGAGTGCAAATTACTTTCAAAGCTGCAGAGTCTGTACTTCAGTAACACATTACTACGCCAAATGTGGCATACAATCCCCAACCCAAAACCCAAAACCCAAAACAGCTGCAACAGCTGCAAGTCCTCGATTCCTTCCAAATGCAGCGTCCAATTATGATAAGTTACCAACCCAAAACAGCTTCAAGTCCTCAATTTCTGACAAAGCTAACCTGCAGAGTCTGCACTGCAGCAACCGAACAGCAACGTGTTTCTTCACCAACTGCTCTAACATTCAATGCAAGGCATCGAGGTAAGTTATATATGATTGTTGTTTAGCTGGGAGCTAGCCTAGCTGAGATTGATTACTTTGTTCTACTTTGCATTGGTCAATTTGTAGCCATGAGAGTGTGCAATGCAGGCCGGGATTTCGATCTGGCGACGAGTATATACAAATTAACTTATATAAGTTAATGAGCAAAATTTCTTTGAGTTTGTTGATGAGAAATTAAAGTGCAGAGGGCTGTGAGTGAGCCTGTGACATGACGCCTGGACGGAAGTTGGTGGCCATCAATGGAGAGTTGGGTACTATGGACAGACGGTCGTCGCGGTTGCTGGAAAAAGGAATTTAAACTTCGGTGAACCGCTGCCTAGCCTTGGAAGTAGGTCCTGGAAAATGACGGACCGGAGGTGTTGCAGAGTGTCAAGGTGCTTTGAATTCAATGGGTGAAGGTTAACCTTGGAGGACGCCGTAGGGTAGTCACTAAAAAATTGATTTGGCTTTTGGACTAATAGGTGCATTCTTCACTTCTACACTAATCTCAAAAGTCACTCAGAAAGTCATTTGGAAAGTCATCCATCAAATACTTTCAAGCTATCACATCATTATAGGGTTAATTCTAAAAGGATGAGAATTATTATCAAGGTACTTTGTCAAAAATGACTTAATTTATAAACCAATAGATGCATTCTCGATATAAGAATAGTATGCCAAGACTAAGGTTTGCAAAGGATGGTATTTTTCATAAAAATACTCTACTTTCACATTACTGAATATAACCACAATGGTTGAATGGTTGAATCCTGGTTAACTATGCTCAATCAAGGGGCTAAAAGTTCTAAGGCTTCATGATGATAAAGCAACCCCATGTTATTGAAAGTAATATACCTTGTCTCATCTAATGAAAAACTATCATTTATATTCCAATAGGATTCATTGAAGTTTTGTGTCCTATAAACACAGTAGGGGCCATCGAAGTTTTAGATTCTTTTAGAATAAGGAAAATAACCATTAATCTTGTTAGAGTTTAATTATTTGACTAACTATTTCAATCATAGGTTCATCATTTTAGACTTAAGTCAAGGTTTAGGATGGACTTTAAGATTTAGTATTCAAGTTTCTATTTCAAAAAAATGCTTACAAAAAAAAGATGCAAGTTTTTATTGTGGGATTATGTGGTCACATATTGCAAATTTGAAGTGATTGAGTTGTTTAATATATTATGAGATATTGAATCAATCTATTGAGACAAAAAAATCTTAGTAAAGATGATATTATCCTATTAATTATAGTTTTTATTTTGGAATTTTTTTGAAAAATTCTTTCTTATTCAAATTGTAATTTACTTTGAATTTTTGTTGTCGCATTGTGAATTTTCATATTTTTTTAAGACTTAGCTTTGGATATATAAGATCAAGAATCTAAATGTCAGATTTGACATTGTATTTATTCAAAATAGCAAATTTCATGTTCCCTATATGAATGCAAAAAGAATCTTTGTTGTGTGCATTTTCTTTTGGACATTCAAAAATGCTCTTCTAATATTTTTGGGTCAAATCTCATATTTATGAAGTTCTTAAAAGTGTCAATTCATTTTTATTCTTTGAATATTTTCACTATTATCATACTACTAAAATCATAAGTCCTTTTATAATATCACAAATGCTACCATTAATAATAGGGGCTTGTGCTTGCTATACTACACATTCATTGTATCACATATTAGTAAAAACTTGATATATTTGAATAGAATGCATGATAATGATTTCGATAAGTCTTTAAAATAATTATTTTAATTATTTTATAAAAATATTTCCAATCATACATACATAGAAATCATATTTTCACACAATGTGATATTACTGAAATAGAGTAGCAGTTCACAATCACCTCTGTAATATCACTTTTTACAAAGGGTGATATTATAGAAAAATTATAGTCGTTGCAATTGAGGTGATATTAAAGAGGATCAATATGGTGATATTATAAAGGTAGCAATTCCATTTCTTTTCTTGGCTTTATATTTCTTTTGCATTTCTATGATTTTGTACTTTTGTGAACTTTGAGCTTCTAATTTCAATTTTCTATTGCTAGTACCAAATGATTTGAGAAATTTATTGGATTGAACCGATTTTGGATTTCACAACAATTAAATTGTTCACGAAGCTTTTGAGATTTATAAATTTTTCCTTTAAATTCTTCTATTTGGGTTGCCATTGTTTGTAACAATTGAGTCAAATTTCTAATGCATTCTAATGTATGTGTATCTTTTATCGTATTCATCATTGCATGTATTTTATTCATCATCTCATTAAATTTTTATTGTTTATTTCAGTATATGCTTATTTATTAAAGAAATTATATGAAGATTTTAATAATTTTTATATGAAGATTTTAGTAGTTTTTATTTGAAGATTTTTTGAAATTCTTGCTCTGCATTCTATCTAATACATAAAAATTCTTATGAAATTCTAATGGTGAATGTGTAGCATAGCAAGCACCAACCGCTAGTCATGCTACTAAAATCACAAGGTCTTCTGTAATATCACATTTTACATTGTGTAATATTATAGAGTTTCAATGTCCATTTCACCTTTGTAATATCACACAGTGTAAAATATGATATTACAGAGGTACAATGATATCATGGAGATTTCATATTTCTTGGCTTTATACTTCATTTTACTTTCACAATTTTATGATTTTCTAAGCTTTGAATGTTCTCAATTCTAGTATTCTTTTCTTACTATCAAATGATTTGAAGCTTTGTTAGATTGAAGCAATTTTAGATTCTACAACAAAGTATTTACAAAGTCTTTGCAATTTAACAAATTTGCATTTCAATTCTTTAATTTTGGTCACCATTGTTTGTAAGTGAAGAAATTTATGAAGCAGTGGTGTCCTTGCAATGTTTTCATGTTTGCAAAGATTTCTTTTTTAAATTATGACTAATGGTTGGCACTTGCTTTGCTACGCATTAACTATATTATTTTCATCAATTTCTCATGTAATAGAATATAGATTAATAAAATATGTATAACCTTTAAATGAAAGTATTGACATCTTCATACAATATTCTTTGGAAATATATATATTGTGCAATAGAAAGTAATTAAAGAAAATCTTTATATCATAATTTTCACAAAAAAAAATCTTTGCAAACATGAAAACATTGCAAGGACACCACCGCTTCATAAATATCTTCACTCACAAACAATGGTGGCTAAAATTAAAGAATTGAAATGCAAATTTGTTAAATTGCAAAGACTTTGTAAATACTTTGTTGTAGAATCCAAAATTGCTTCAATTTAACAAAGCTTCAAATCATTTGATAGTAAGAAAAGAATATTAGAATTGAGAACATTCAAAGCTTAGAAATTCATAGAATTGTGGAAGTAAAATGAAGTGTAAAGTCAAAACCTCCATAATATCACATTCTTACACTATATGATATTACAGAGGTGAAATGGCCATTGAAATTCTATAATATCACATTGTGTATAAATGTGATATTACGGAAGGTCTTGTGATTTTAGTAGTATGATGATACAAAGATTTTTTAAATTATTTTCTATTGCACAACATCACAAAGTTTGGACCCTATGGTCTAGCAATAGTTATCGTGCGGTTATCATTATTTCATGGGTTTGCATATTAATCGCATCGTTATTGCATCATTATGGTGCATTACTTCGCATCATTATTGCATTGTTACAATGCATTACTTGCAACTGCATCGTAATGATGCAAAGTAATGCATTGTAATGATGCAATAATAATGCGATTAACATGCAAACCTATGAAACAATGATAACCACATGATAATTATTGTCAAACCGTAAGGTCTAAACTTTGTGATGAATATATGTATTTTCAAAGAATATTGTATGAAGATGTCAATATTGTTAATGTGTAGCAAAGCAAGCTTAAAACTAAAAATGTCAAAAGAAGATATTTACTTGTAATTTTTCATTAACCTATTTTGTACATAATTATTGAAATTTTATTGTTGGGGTTTGAATTTTTGAAAATGTATTATTTTAATATAAATTTCTCATAATTTAGGGACTCACTAATAACTGTCTATAATTTATCTTATTTTTTCTTTCCCACTTAGCTTGTAGTCATAGTATTCCAATTTCACCTCCAATTGCAATAAAATTAGCAAGTACTTCTTACAATCTAATTCAAATAATAACTTGAAAACATCAAATAGAATTTATAGAATTTGACTAACAAACTTTCATTACGTTAATTTCATCAATTATAGGAAAAAGTCAATGCAATCAAATATACTAAATTATAACGACGGATGCAAGAATCAAAACGTTTCAAAAAAATTTAGTTTGATGATCACAACTTGACAAATTTTAGATGTTATGGTCATTTTCAAATTCAATATTTACTCATGAGGAAAGATGTTTTGGGTGTTTATTTTATGCTCAAAGAACCAAGGAGACCACTTTAATATTTTAGAATTCATGCACATTCTATTGACTTTGGACTTTATACATGAAATCTTGAAGATTTCATAAATGTCAATAATTCTAATCTACATGTGTAACTTTTGTTTCATTAAATATTACAATAGTTAAAAGTTTTATTTATTTCAATGTCAAATCAGATAGTTAAAAATATATTCCAAAAATATATTACTTAATTTTATTTGATTGTATAGATTCATCATTTGTAACTATAGAAAATCATTTAAATCATTAAATTCCAAATGATGAAATGAAAGTTATGAAGAGTTTTATTTTGTGGGGCAATGAATTCAAGGTAAAAAAAGAGATTTTAAATCATTTTTTGACCTTAATTTTAAAACTTCCTAAATACAAATAAAACATAGAATATGTATTTTTTTATTAGAATATTCAAAACATTTGGATTAATACAAAACTTTTTTGGTTAAAGTTTTTTTCACATATTGTCAATCCATCTTTCAAAATATTGGCTAAATTGCACAAACTTGTATGCTTGTTTTTTTAAATGCTGAAAAAACTTCAGAAATAGAAGAGCTAGAAAAAACTATTTTTTGAATTTTAAGTTTGTTTAAATTGCATTGAGTGGGAATTTCCATCTCTAAAACAAGTCTAAAATCTACATTTATATTTATTTTTTTAACAAATCCAACCAAAGTATCTTTTTTTTTAAAACAACATATGTTTAAAGGACTATGTTGTTTTGAAACTTCAAAAATGAATTCAATAAGTTATTTTTCCAAAAAGATGCTTAGATTGTCCGAAAAACAAGATTGTCTTGTTTGTTTTTGAGACTTGTTTACCTAGCTTAGGCCATTCAAAGAGTCAAACTTGTAGAAGTTTATTTATTTATTTATTGAATCACATATACAATTAACCATTGAATGATGGAAAAAATTACACAGAACCAACGAAGTCTTCGGTAGAAGGTGAAGTTTTCTGAAATTTTAGGTTTTACTAGCAATTGGCACTTGCTTTGCAACGCATTAATTCAACCATTTTGATTAATTTTTTATAAACTTTTTATAGATTGTTATAAATTGTAATGGAGAATGATAAATTTTAGGAATTAATTGCACCTAAAGATGCATGAAATAAAAAAATCCATCCATCAAATAGCAATAATGTCTCATGTACAATTCTTTGATGTTAGGTTGTTTCAATTGAAGTAATGTAGTTGTACACCTAAAGAATGCAAGTTGGATAGAAGGGGACGTCGCAAAAGCGTGCATGAACCCTAAACATGCAGAGTTTGAAACAAACTTTTAACTTTTCTATCCACCTGATTCAGGTGTAAAAATTTAGAGGATATTACATGACAAAGTCACGCCAAAAACCTCATGGTAAACCACATTTTTTACCGTTCTCACGGCTTCATCGTTGTCATTGGCAATTTTAATGTTTGCAGGATGTCTACTACGAGACAAAGTTACATATAATTGACCATGGCTAAATACTTTATTTCGAAGATAAATGCCGACTCGATCATATGATTGGCCCTGCGATTTGTTAATTGTCATGGCAAAAGCACCAGTGACAGGAAATTGTTTCTGGCAAAGTGTGAATGGCAAGTGACTATCATTACAATGATGTGTAATCCTACGAATCAATACTTCTTGGCCACGATAGCGCCCTTCCACAATTTTACATAATAACACATTTGATGACATTTGCAAAAGACGCAAATGATTTCCATTGCATAAACTTTTTGCCGGATTTAAATTCCTTAGCAACATCAAATATTGACCACATTTAAGATTTAATTGGTATGGAGGCAAACCGCTTAATTGTAAAAAATTTAAAAACTCTACCGGATAATGATGGGCATGCTCATCACTTTCATGTACAAAATCTGCACTAAAACATTGATGTACATCACCAGGTATGCGATCAATAATTTTACGATTGATTTCTTGAGCATCATCATTTCGGACAGCCAAAATGACACGCTCAGAGAAATCAACTGGATCATCAAAAATGGCATTAATAAGACCATCTAAAGAATTTTTAGGTGCAACTAATCCTAACGGTAAATCTACTTCTAAACCACTTTTACCTTCATCAACATCTAATAAAAATCTTTGAAAATTTGGTTGACTTTGTAAACGCATATTAGTAGTCAAATGAAAATGTTGCATTAATGGAAATAAATATGAACGTCACAAACAAGCTTCTACAGTTTGACTGCGACCTCCACGCACTACAACTGGTAAAGTTTGACGAAAATCACCACCATTAGGGCTATTGATTCCATGAATATCTCGTAATGATCTATCTATAGCCTTAAACATAAATCTATGCCCAGCACAAGCTTCATCAAGTACAATTAATTGTACTTCACGTACGCTTTGACCTAATATTACAAGTTGATGTATCATGTAACTGTAAAGGAATGGCTAAAAAAGAATGTGCCATTCACCCTTCATCTAAAAGACATGCGGCAAGTCCTATTATATTATAATCATGAATGAAAATGTTTGGCAATGAAATGAATGTGTTAATCCATTGATAATATAGAATGAACCACTTGGACCATCTAGAAAAAAAAGTCTATGTAGAGAATTAGGTTCTAAAACCGTTGTAGTAACTGCATTGAAAACAATACTTTGTTCTTCATTGAGCCTATTGACATCTTGTTCTACAAAAGTAATGTTGGCATCATCTAAATCATTATTATCATTAACATCAATGCCCAAATCAACATTGTTTGTATAACCGAATTCATGCAAATCATCAATGTTAAAAAAATCTACAAGGTGTTTATCGGATGATGACAAATATTCTTCGATGCACAAAATCGCCTTACAATAGCGATTTTGATCATTGTGCCAATCGCCAGACATTACATCAAGATGTCTTCTAAGCAAACCAATAGGATCTTGCGATTGTCTAAACACAAAAAGTGTTGCAAACAATCGCCGAATCTATTTAGGCAATGCTATAATAGTTGCCTCTTGAAGACAATTCTCCCACTCAGTATCATCATGTAAAAGTCCCCTTGCAATACAAACGGCTTTATACGTCGGATATACCGTATCGTGAAAACGAAATAAATCTTCAAATGAAATTGGTGCCTCAATATGAGTCAACAACAAACATAAATAAAATACTTCGGTACCTACAGGAACCATATTTATTCTACTCAAAACCTTTACATTGCATTGTTTTTTAACTCACATGTTGTTTCGTACATCCCATTTATAATGAAGCGAAAGATCTATGTATCGAAAAAGTTTATGATTGCCTTGATTACCAAAAGCAATCAAAGCACGAATGTAACTATTAAGCTCAAATTTTTTTGTAAGTTTAGTGTAAGCAGTTTAATCAACTATCGATTGCAAAGATGTTCCCTCATGAAAAGAAATATATTGTTAACTTGGAAGATGAACAGGTAACCGATAAATACTATGACTCTTATTATTGGTTTCAAAACCAAAAAGCCTCCAACATGCTTCTTGAGCGGCTACATAATGACCTTCTAAGAATTCTTTGATTTCATCTACAACATCATCTCTTTCTACAACACCACGATCTATACCTTTAAAAATATATTTGTGAAGATATTTGACGTTTTTTACCGAACTACAAATTTCGACATTGATATGACAATTAAACCAGCTTACTAAATAAGGATTGTAGGGTGCAACTGATCGATTGTCTAAACGAATAATTTGTCCCTGTACATGCTTTTCAACATAGCGGCCTTGATTTCGACGACGATATAAAATAAATCCATCGTCATCCACTATTATGCTATTTCGAGCTTGCATCAGGTAATTTTTTGAACATCTACCGTCTTTCATGCATGAACAATTAGGATTATCCAAACCACATGGGCCATGCATCATGTGTTTAGCAACTGCAGCATATAATTGTAGTTGCCTATCCGAATCAGGAATTTCCACACATACTACACGATCTACAAGATCACAATCATTGATTTTATCTTTCAATCAAAGAAGAATGTGTGTATGAGGGAGACCACACTTTTGAAATTCAATAGTGTAATAGAAAGCAATAGATTCCCCCAAGACATTTTTCTTCGTAATCTCATCCATCATAGCTCTTAATTTGAGCTCAAAAACACGTACAACAATATCTGGACGATCAGGGGGACTTTGACCCGGCTCAAGTTCATTAAGAATCTCAAGCCATGTTGGATTACAAGTCATTGTAATAAATAAATCAGGTTTTCCTAAAACTCTAACCAAGACCATACTATCTTGAAAGAGTTTTTGCATATACCGAGGAGATCCGACAAAAGTTGCTGGTAAAATAATGTGACGTTCAACACGTACTCCATTATTTTCTTGTAAAACATCTACTACCCTCTGATAACATTCTGCTCAAAGTTCAGCTTGATGTTGTCTAATAAAAAGTAGGTTTTCATGTTCTACACGTAAATATTGATTTACTACATATTGTTGAAATAATCTTTCCGCCCTATGTAATACATTTGACTCAGGCCGCTTTTGAAGCAAATATTGAACAAATGTCTTTAGAGTCACTCCAGTATTTGCTTTAAAAGTTGGTGACCACCCACATCGTCCATCTGAAAACAATAAAGGATAGGATAAAGCATCATAAGTTGAATGGGTTTCCTTTATCCATAATAAATTTCCACCACGCTGATGAAGAATAATATCTCTACCAAAATCTAAATATTGTTCGTTAAGAACAACAACAACAACTTCTGGAACTGTTGGTCGATTATATCGACGGGGATGTTGACCGAAGGAACTTCACCAGAGATGCGAAGTCCCATATTATGTCCTCCTAAAAGAACATCACGTAAAGATTTGAAACCCTGAACTAAAGCATTTATCGATCCTAATACTTCTTGGATGATATTAATTGTATCACGTTGAAGATCATCAAAAATCTCCATACGACGATTTATTTGCAAACCATCATCCAAGAAGTAAATTTGTGCAAATTTTGTAGCCTCCTGTGATTCAAGTTTTAAACTTCCAATATGATGGCATAATTCTCCGTTTACACGAAAAGTATACACTCCTCTACCTTCAGTTTGGTTGGATTGAAACTTACTACGCATACTTGTAAACGCAAAAGCTTGATTATACTTTCGAATGGATTTAATGAACTCACGAGAATTAGGTGTCATGCCCATAAAAAGCTCATCAAGCATTGAATGGACAATTGGATGACTAACGTGTTCATTGCTAACTTTACCATTATAATAACAAATGGTAGATTTCTCTTTTCTAAAACCACTATAAGAAAATTGCGTTTTTGACAATGTTTTGACAAAAACACGTGACGTCCAGAAAAACGTCACATGTTTTCAAAAACATCCGACGTTTGCCAAAAAACAAGTGCTGGGTAATGAGATTTCAATTGATGTCAACGACAACAAGGCAACAAAATTCAGAGAATAAGTGAATGTCACTTGCAACGTCACATGTCTTCCATGACGTCAAACACAACAAAATATGTTTTTTTTGACATCACAAAAAACATGAGAAATCCACGTCAGCAAGTAAACTTATTTTGATTATGGCTAAATTAGTAAAAATTGTTTTGAAATGTTGACCACATATAAAAATTTAAGGATAGGGCAGCCACGTGGTATACCTTGTAAAAAAAAAGGACATGGATGGATGTGCACCATGGATGAGAAGAGCTGGTTTTTATACTAGTGGGGTGATAGGAAGAGAAACAATCCATATGGGATAAGTACAACAAAACTTGTGTTCAATATAAAATGTGTAAAAAAACAAGACTCGTTGATTCTGATGTCTAAATCAACATGTCACATGTCTGAAACAACATCTACATGTCTAAAACAACGTCAAAATGGACAATGTTCAAATTCCCATTCTCCATTTATCCCATATCTTTTGTCTCATCATGGACAGAGAATGAATATAAATAGGACCCCTTTACCTTCATTTTAAATAAATTTTAATGACTTATTTCCTTCATTTTGCCATCAAAAATCCTTTTGATCGTACATGGTAAGTTTTCTTTACATTTTTTTGAATTAAAATTTTTTATATGTTTATTTTATTTTTTCAATAGTTTTTTTGTACTGACCTTGTTTAGGTTTTTTTGTACTGACCTTTGCATGACATAAAGGTTGTTCACAATGATGTCAAAATGGACACATCTACGTTTTATGAGACGTCATGAACAACATGACTTTAGAATTTCAACTCACCCAATATTGCTGACGTGGCATGTCCACGTCAAAAAATGCCACGTCAGATTTGAAAGGGGTCCACGTCACCGCCCCGGGCAGGAAGGGGTTGGGGGAAAAAAAGTACACGTGGCAAAAACTGCCCAAACAAAAGTTGAGTTGGCATTTTGGACCCCTCCACATGTCACACTTAGAGAAGCTTGGAGGCCTTGAATTTTTTTGACGTCACAAAAAATCATCATGTTATTGGTGACGTTCACAAAAATTTTAGCATGTTTTGGACGTTTCTTTTTTGACGGATTTCGGAGGACATCAACGTCGATGTCAAACCCGTTTTTAAAAACACAGATGCCTGTTTTTTGTGACATCCAAAAAAACTACGTTTTCTTATAGTGAACGAAATGCTAAACATTGTGAGCATTGAATGCACATGGATGCAACATTATGAACGTTGACATCTACAAAGATATCAATTGTAGTCAAAGCAAGAGCCATGGTCTAAAAAAATAATAAATTCTAATTTCTAGTGCAATATAGAATAACAATCTTACTAAAGGTTTTTAATTCAAAAAAGATATAATTTTTTTTTATTAATTTAAAAATCTTATAATATTATAATCCTATAAAAAATTGTAAATTCTAAAAAAACAAAACAATCAAATAAAAAAAACACCAATCAAATATTTTAATCTTTTTAAAATAAATCAATAATCTTAAATTAATTTACAAAAAAAGCCTTGCCATACCTGAATATGTACACTTAATAAGAAGAGAATGCCTAACCTAAACCTTGTGCAGGTTCTAGGAAGGTGGAATCACCCTTCTTCTCTTACTTTCCACTACAAAACTTTTAAAACAAAGGGTTTACAATTCCTTTTAGTTAATTTTTGTGAACTTCAAGGTTGGACCACAAAATACGCGATGGACAGGGAAAAAGGGCAATCTATAGGGCAACCTGCAACAATTCAACTATGCTTTGTGGAGATCATCACTTTCCACAAACATAGGCTCAATGATACAAGAAAATCTTGCCAGTGATCAATCCAACTTCATTCTCAACAAAAACGTCTAAAATTCAAAAGCGCCTATGACAAACACACCAAGCCCTCTCTTAGAAACAATGGAGTAGGAATACTTGGATATGCAAACGGAAAATGCCCGTTTACACTACACAACCCACGAGAGGATGAAAGTTCTTTACCAAAACAAATGCTTCAATACTCCAATCTTCTCAAATTGTATAAAAAATATCAAATATTAATCTATTATTATTTTAAAATTCTAATTAGAACCAATTGCAAAATTTAAATCTAATTAGGTCAAATTAGACAATTTTGAATTCAAATAAACCAAATTATGTCAATTTTCATTCAAAGTAGGTCAAATTAGATTAAAATAAACAATTTTGAATCAAAGCAGGTCAAATTAGACAATTTTGAATTGAAATAGATCAAATTATGTCAATTTTCATTAAATTCAAATCAAATTAGGTTAAAAGAAACAATTTTGAATCAAAATTTGTCAAATTAGGTCAATTTTCACTAATGATAGGTCAAATTAGACAATTCTACATCAAAATACATCAAATTAGGTCAAATTAGACAATTTTGAATCAAAATACATCAAATTAGGTCAATTTTCACTAATGATAGGTCAAATTAGGTCAAACAAATTAGAGAATTTTGTATCAAAATAACTCAAATTAGGTCATTTTTTACAAAAATTAGGTCAAATTAGAGAATTTTGAATCAAAATTCTTAAATTACACTTAATTTGTTCAAATGAAGCTCAAATTACTCACATTAAATCAAATTAGGTCAAATTGCTTACATTAAGCTCAAATTAGGTCAAATTGCTTAATGAATGCTCCAATTGCTCCAATTTGTCTCTAATTACATCAATCTCTTGAAATTAAGTTAAATTGAAGTTCAAATTACACTTAATTTGTTCAAATGAAGCTCAAATTGCTCACATTAAGTCAAATTAGGTCAAATTGCTTAATGAATGCTCCAATTGCTCCAATTTGTCTTTAAGTACGTCAATCTTTTGAAATTAAGTTAAATTGAAGCTCAAATTACACTCAAATGAAGCAAATGAAGCTCAAATTACTTACATTAAGTTAAATTGCTCCAAAAATGCTCCAAGAATGTTCTAATTGCTTCAAGAATGCTCCAATTACTCCAAGAATGCTCCAATTTGGCTCTAATTACATCAATCTCTTGAAATTAGATTAGATTGAAGCTCAAATTATACTCAAATTGTTCAAATGAAACTCAATGTTCAAATCACCATTCTATATGTGAATTCAAATTTGCTTAAAACAAATGTAAAGAAAATACCTTGGAAGTATTGTTGAGCTCAAGAACACCACCACTTGATAAATTTCTTCACTCACAAACAATGATGATCAAAATTGAAGAATTGAAATACAAATTTGTCAAATTGCAAAGACTTTGTAAATACTTTGTTGTAGAATCCAAAAGTGCAAAAGCTTCAAATCATTTAGAACATTAGAATTGAGAACATTCTAATGTACCAAATCATAAAATTGTAGAAGTAAAATGAAGTGTGAAGTCAAGAAATATGAAACCTCTACCTCTGTAATATCACTGTACCTTTGTAATATCACATTTTAAGACTGTGTGATATTACAGAGGTGAAATGGCTGTTGAAACTCTGTAATATCACATCTTAACATTGCGTGATATTATAGAAGGATTAGACCTCTGTAATATCACACAATGTTAAAATGTGATATTACGAAAGACCTTGTGATTTTAGTAGTATGATATTACTTTGGTTTCAAAAGATGTGGAAAAAATTTCAAAAATTTCCACCATGTAGATTGCAAGATATTAGTGTTTGAAGTAACAAAAATCTTTTTTTTGTTCTTACAAAAAAACTGGCAGCTGCACTTCACAAGGTCAGATCACTATGAAAAAAATGTCCAAAATGGTGGTCACTCTTTGGATTCATTTTTCAAGGCAAGTTGGCTACGTTCTTAAAAAATTTCAAATCATTTGGAATTGTACAACATACAGGAAAAAAATATAAAGTAGAAAGAAGTAGAAAATGATTCAAAATACTAAATTGTTAACAATTTATTTATGAAATTGAAAAATGCTATTCCAATGGTTGTAATGTTGTAATAAACCATATATGCCTAATGTTTTTAATTCTTTCCAAAAATATTAAAAATTGAGTTAAATAAAGGACTTCAAAGTTTATTTTAGAGTATAGATTCCATAACTATCTACAAACTACCTACAACTAAATCTCCTCAATCCTCATTACTTTCATTTCATTAATCAGAATAGAATGATTCAAAGATTTCCACCTATATATAATTCTAGAAAACCAATTTCAAATTTTTATCATTTTTAGAAGCAAGTTTTAAGGAAGTTTTTTTTTCTACCTAAACTACCCTTCAAATGTTGAAAATTATATATCATACAATAACTTTTTAACTATGTAGTCAAAAGTTTTGAAAATTGTTGGACCTTAAAGCTACTCCTTAGGCACATGTTGTGTGAAAATTTCAATGAAAAAAATAAAAATTCCATTTGTAGTGAACTGCCCCAAATCACTATGTTGCCAAAAAATACCATTTGATCCTTTAGGGGTTAAAGTTAATAACATTCTTGCATTGGTTCACATCAAACACCAATGAATGTTAACTTTATCTTGAAGATCTGTTATGAATTTATTATTGATACATATTGTCACAAACAAGGTAGGCTTCTCAATTGTATCATAAATATGGTCTCCTACCTTGCCACCACTCAAGATCATACCTCAAAAATGTCTTCACAAAATATTGAGTGGAGAGTAGAATTCTATAAAACAATGTCCAAACCATCATTCTTTGTTCCAATTTGTCCCAATTGACATTATTTGCAAAATTTGGACAATTCAGACAAGTTGGTTTAGAGTGAAGTTATTTCTATTATCTATTGGAAATTTCCATTCATCTTTGGAATACTTGCACCCATTCAAATAGGTTTACAATCCTTACCCAGGGTCAACAACATTTGGTGATGAATTCTCTTAAACAATTTATTGTAGCATAATTAAGTATGTTTTGTTCTTTGGGGGAGTCTTCCAATAAATCTTGTGCCTTGGTGGAATGCTAGAGCTCTCATCGCTACTTGTGCTATCCATGTCTACTACTTGTTTGCTTGCAAGTCTCTTTTGTCTTGCACGGGCTCTTCTCTTGAGTTTCCCTTTCAATCTCGGGGGTGCACTCTCCCTTTTTTTGATGTTAGCGTGTAAACAAAACTTTGGACCCCTATATAATTTTTTGAATTTTAAATAAAATTAAATGAGAAAAATATGAATAGATTTTCCTACTTTGAAAGCTTATGTTTTGAATTATTGATATTTTTATTTGTTAATAATAATTAGTTAAAAAAAATTGAAGTAAAAAGATACACTGTAGAACTGAAAAATAACTTTCACATCCTTATATTATATAAGAAAAAATTGTTTAAAAAATGAATAAAAATTTCCTAAAAATAACTCTCTATTCAAAGCTCATTTTGAGTTGAATATTGATGCAATGGTCATCTAAATGTGTTCTCTAAAAATATTTGAGCTAAAAAAACATGTTATTTTAGTGCATTTTTAACCTCCTCTAGAAATCATTTCATATTTTATTTGAGTTTGAAATTTGGGGAGTAGAATCCTCAAGTTATTAGTAAACAATGTTTAAAATTTGAAGTTAAAATTATAGTTTAATAGAAACCACTTGTTCACACATGGTTTATTGTAGTAGGACTAAGTGCATCCCCATGCTTTCAATTTCCATGGAAGTTGGGTAACAAGCTGTGCTATCATCAATTTCAGAGCTTGTGTTTGAGCTATGTACTACAACTGCAACATTCTAGCTCCACTGACTGTAGAAGACAAGAAATAGATGAGAAAGACAAGCAATGCATGAGGCAAATGAACAATGGTTAAGGTAGATGAGCAATGGAGGAGGTATGCAAGCAATGGGGAGGTATGCAAGCAATGGAGGAGGTATGTGATTTTTAATGAAGTGTATGGAAATGCCCTCCAAAGATAGAATTCCAAGAAAAAAAAGGTCCAACAAGGGAGGCAAAGCATGAAGAGGGGGCCATCTCCACGAAGAAGGCCTTCTTTGAGCATTGAATGAGGTATATGTAAGCATTGACATAATTTTTCACATTGGATAAATGGTCTTTCTTTTTGTGATCCCTGGTTGAGGAAAAATATTGCAATTGCAAATATTGCCACAAAGTCCCTTATAGAATTTTATTAGAATACTGTTAGTAATGCTTTAATTTACGTGGAAGATACTACTTCAATGTTTTACATGAGCATTTTATACACCTTGTCGCAAAATTTGCAACAATCCCTTTCCAAGAGGAAAACTATGATGGAGTTTTCAATTTCGAAAGATTGTGTCTCTTTTAAGTTGTTTTTTAAACCACCATCTATATTGTATGTATAGTCAGGTCCAACTCAATTATGAATTCTTGCATTCACAGTGAAAAAAAAGTTCAGTGCTACCCACTTTGACGCCCTCCCGAGGGCTGAAAAATTAATATTTTTCCACGAAATTTTTTTAACAAGATCCTCTTTATGCTAATAACATATGTGCCAAATTTCAAGTCCAAAAAATTTATACAAAAAAAGATATTCAAACATGTACCAATATGTGTTGTTCAAAAAAACATTTCACTAATACCAATTTGGAGGACAAACATGCATATTGAATAACTGGTTTTATTAGCTGATTGGGACAGTACTTGGGTTTACACAGGCCATGTTTCCACTAGTAAAAGGGCTGTGGAAGCTCATCAAATTGGAAGGCTTAGACACTACAGAAAGTGATGCATTTTGTTTGAAATGTCACTGAATTTAACCTGATTCAGTGCTGCTAATTCGGTAAGATGTGGCTTCTGAATTCCCAAGGGTATCCTAATAATTATGAGAATCTTTGTCAATTTGCATCACTGTATGAGTCGTGATTCATTTTATCAGCATTTCTGTTCTCTTAGATTACAACAAAGGCATTAAAGTAATGGAGTTCTCCTTCAACTTCTGTTTTTTTGTATTTTTAAACAAATGAAACGAAATTCCATTGCAAGGGGCAAAGAACAACTCCCAGGGTTTTCAACCCATTTCAAAACACCCAAAGATTTAATTAAGGTCACAAGTTTGTTGGATAGTTTTAGATTCATTAGGTTTTTATTCTCACTATGTCAAAGTCAGTTAAACCGCTTAAAGTATTTCTCTTTTTGTCTGTGAAATTGGTGACGTACTTCTGAAATCTCTTGCATCCTTTGGAGTTTTTCTTGCATGGATTCAGCATCTTGTTTCATCTAAACAGAAGCTCGTACCCCAAGTCAACCCTGGAGAAATTTGTTTTCACAGAAACAGGCAGCAACAAAAATAATTTAAGAATTAGGGTTTCACAAAAGGGTTGAGAAGTGAACTTGATTCTTGGCTGCAGCTTGCTGGACTTTGGACACTGGCTCCACCAATTTATGCACAGCCATCTTGCCCGTTGGCAAGTCCATTTCTGGGTTATGTTGCAGGGCTTTGTGTACATCCTACATCAAAACACAACTCTTAACAGCATCTTCACTGCTACAAAACTTCTGAAACCCCCCCTAAAAAGTAGGGTGCATGGTTTGAGCAATGGTACCAAATACATAGCATTTGTGAAGATCTTCACACAAGATGGACATTGCCAGCATTTTGCAAAACATCTTCAAGTTAATTTATACCCACTGTCCAGAACATGGTAGAATCATTTCAGACTACAACATTTTAGGAAGTCCAGATCATTTTATAGCCACCTAACGCACCCTCAATTTTTTTTCAATTCTAATTCTTTCTAATCATCTTCAATATTCTTTTATTGCAGATAGATAAATAATATACGCTCACTTCTTTCCAATGTTTGATAGATTCAGCTAAAAAGAATGTTATGTCTCATGAAGTTGGTAACAGTATGGGATGCACAACCTCCTCAATTAGAAGGCCTTTGTCAAGCATCACCGATTCTCCATTAGACTTTGGATTCTGCATGCTGAGGTTTGGCTGATTTTAAGATGCAGCTGCAACCCTAATTTGTACAAATTGCATCTTGATGTGTGTTTGCAATTCAGATCACCATTCACTTTTGCCAGTGTTTGCCTTGTTTCTCTTTACTTTTTTGCAAAATTCTTGTGCATTTATCAGAAATGATTGACAATTTGTCAATATAAAAACAGAGTGGTTTTCAATTATAATTATTTTCTAAGATTTCACATCAAACTGCAAGGACACTCACTTTCACAGCATGTTGAGCTTATCATTATTGTACAGTAACTTACATGATCACATACATTATGGCAAAGAGTTTAAGTGTGGGAAGGTAATGATAGGCAAGGATAGTCATCACTGTCCTCTGTGCTTTGGTGACTTTCAAAAGGACCTTGATGGAATAGGCAAAGGTTTTTGCACCAAAAATTGTCCAAATCTTTGAGTGGGTGTGGTGTTGACACTCAAGAAAGAGCTCATTGTGGTCAGAATGAGAAGTTTGACATCATCTTGTTGCTGAAATTTTTCAATTTTTCTCCCACATGAGTACAAGTGTGAGAAACAACAAGTGCAATTGAAATTATATTTTTTTGACAAAGTATGAATTTATTAGGAATTTTTAAAGTGTTCAGTGCATCATGGTTTAAAAGAGTTTATAGACTACCCCATAACCAACAAAATTTGAATCCATAATGCTCATCTTACTACCTAATGTAGTCACAATATTTTCTATCATGAAAGGCCTCAAAAGTCAATTTTTACAATGAATTTCACACTGAAAAGTTAGAAGTTCCTAATGAAGTCACTGTTCACTCCATTACTGTTATGTAAGACATGCATTGTGGCCCATATCTTACATACTAAAAAACACACTTCCCAATGGGTTATTTCCTAGGTGATTGCAATGGGTTGTTTTACCTTACTTGGTATGTTGTTTGGGAGTTACTTTTTGCATTGGGATAAAAAAAATTCTTTTGTGCCAATTTTTTTCTTTAAAAATCATCATTTGAATAAGTATCATGTGAGCATGGTTTTTATTATTGGATTATGTAAGTTTTTATTGGACCTTTTTTGGAGTCAAAGGGGGGTTATAATTCTCTTTGCACACATTAATTATTTGGGCACAATATAAATATATCATGGTTTTTCAAAGTGTTGAAAATAGGTGTTAGAGTATCCAACATCAAAGTGAGGCTCTTATGAATGGAAGTTGTGCATTTTAGGGAAGAGTTTGTATTGTACATGTCGGTATTGCAAACATGCCATAATTAGGTGCAATTAACTTATTAATTTAGATCAACCTCTAAAAGAAGTTGAAATATTTCTCTCTCATGATATCATGCCACTTGCAATATCATTGAATAGTACTTAGAGTGTCACCCCACATGAGTCCTACCTTCATCATTTTTACTTATATCTTCCCTCATAACTTGTTAACACAATCATGGGGAAATAGTGGGTGGGCCATGAAGGGGAGATACTAGGAAAACACTACTAGAAAATTTAGTTTTTCTATTGTTTTGGTCGCGTTGATTCGGTCAAAATCTGACAGAAATCTATTGAGATTTTGACTGGATCAACGCGACCAAAACAACAGAAAAACTAAATTTTTTAGTAGTGAAATGATCGATTAGAAAATTAAAATAGCACATGTGAATGCCCTTGTCCCTACAAAATATTTTTGAGGACAAGGATTTCATGGTAACATACTCTTAAAGCAACACTGAGAGCAACACCAATGTAAGCCAATTGTGCACCACCGCATTTGCTTGAAAAGAGGACTCAAAAAGAGGGTCTTTTCTAATGATGGTGCCATTTGATTTCTAAAGTCCCAATGCCTATACACCTTCTTCAACTCTACAATTAGGCAATTTCAGTTATTTTGAGGTAGGTGTAGGAGAGGCAATTTTATGAGTATACCATGGTCTTCATGGCCATAGGCCAAAATCTTTGGCTTAGTATGTTTTCTTGCAAGGTAAGTAAAATTTTGCAAATTGCCAAACCAAGAGCATGAAATTCGAGAGGCCATGAAAGTGGAAGCAATTGTAAAAATTCAATTGGAGCACATATGAGAAGATCTTTGAGACCTCTAAAAGATCGTGAGTTCCTAAACTGTGGGGAATTTGAAAACAACACAAAATCAATAGAAATGACCACGTTAGATAATAATATTTGATTATTTTTTAAATAAATTTTTTAAGTTTTTAAGTTTTATTATTACTTAATAGTCTACCACCATTGTAGTGAGTGGTTCACAGCAAAGTAAACAAACCCAAAACAGTCTGTCAGAAGCCTCAAATCTCCCCTAATGATATTAATCGCCCCCACCAACCCATCTCCTCCACAACACCAATGGATTTGTTCAGTAAGGTAGTGGTTCCATAAGTCAACCATCTAAGCATTGGAACTGAATTTTGGGCGGGTGAAACTTCTCAAAATATTTTTCAGTAAATTTTCCTTGAAAGACAAGAGGAATTGGCATCTAACCCAAGTTGTTTCATATTTTTTGGAGTATTTTTGATTTAGTTATGAATTTTCAAGCGAGAAGTGTTATAAGTCCCTATTTATGATCCTAGGTCTTTCATAAAGTGTTTATTGCAACTTTTAAAGAGAAATGGGAAAAGCAAGGAGAATGATTGGCTCTTATAATAATGAATAATATATTTCTTAATTTTTTCAATGACTATGGAGATCAATTTAAGAACCACCTTCAATCCATTCCAATGCCATTTATGAGGCCTTATGAAGCAATTACTACATCTTTTGAATTCATTGCGATAAACTATCACAATGAGCTCATAAAAAAAATTAAATCAAAATTTTTATACCCCCAATAAGCTTCAAGAAATATTAAATTAAATTAAATTTTTGTAGTACCACCCATCCCACTCCTTTGTAGTTTTCAAGTAGGGTGGGGTGGCATTCAATATGAGATATCCCTCCCGTATCTTGTATCTTGTATTTTTTACCCATGTTGTATCTTGTATCGTATTTGTATCATATCTATGTTGTGCTTATATCCATAGTTGTATCTATATCATATTCATATATATATCCATAGTATTTTTTAAGATCAATGGTATGGGGGAGGGGGAAGGGGAAGATTTTTCGTAAAAAACAAATCAACAGTTCTCAAAATTTTCAAGTGGTAGGGGATTGGTTTTCACCAACCCAAGTATGGTTGCTTCTTTTGGGTATATTGTAGGGGCGGTTCAAAATGCTCAAGCAAAGTTTGAGCCTCCTACCTTAATAGACCTATTGGGGACTAGTGTCCAAGGAGTTATGTGGGCCTAACAGTCAATTTCTGTTCAACTTTCGTCCCCCTGGTTATTCAAAAAATTGGTCGGAAGTGTGCCGGGAGGTTCCAAAATTGGCTGGTAAATTTCCTAAGATATATTTTTTCTCCCGGTAGCATTGCCACCATTGTCCAATTCCAATCGGAAATTATCCTTGAAAGTCAAAATTTATCAAGTTGTAATTTTTTGGGGTTTTCTTCTTTATTCTTGAAGTGGCTTTGTTTTGCTTAAAATGGGTTCATGAGTATTATCCCTGGTAGAATTTGAACTTGGCATTGCCCCTACTAACTTAGGGCTAGGGATTCAACCTTCTGAAAATGCACCAATTCAGAAGAGGGTCAATGCATTTTTAGGAGGCTGGTTAGTACAACATGCCCACAACATTCACATTTACAAGAATCAAAACACGATGATCTAAAAAAAAATAGGGAGAAGAGTGAGAACAAGCCACCATTCACAAGAATCAAATAACATCAAATAAGTCACCATTTACAAGGTAACAAATGTCATTGTTGGGGACACTCTAAAATTCTCCATACCAATTGCTTTGTGACGAGAGAAGTCAATAAAATAGGTCTACAACAGAATATTCTACCCACAATCCTGCCATAGAAGGGACCAATTTTTAGAAGATTGGAGATGACATCTAAACTACTACTTACTGCAACAAACTCTTGGGTGACAATCATGATGGCTTAGTCTTGGGTCTTCCTTGAGCCAACACTCATGATTATCATGATTTCACAATAGGACTGAGTTCATATTCATGTGACTGTGCTTTGGGCAGTACAAATCCATTCACTTCACTTGCATTGAGCATTTACAGTACTATCTCCGAACTGCATTTCCTGTGTACAACCTCCATTCTCTCCTCAATGCACTCCTCCTAAATTGTACCTTAACTCACAAAGGGTGTTGCCCTCCAAAAGAGCTGGCATATGTTGTCCATACATTGAGTTTATTTGATCCTCTCCAAACACTCAAAAATTCTCCAAAAAAACCTCAGTTGACTCATTGTATGTCTATGACTTGGTTTGAAATGTGCAGCTTGAATGGGATTCATGTGCTACTCAATTTTCCCTTCTGTATGCAACAGGGGAGAGCGTATAGAAAATAGCAACATCCTTAAGGGGTTAAATTTTTTTTTAATCATTGGACGTGCTTCTAAAAAATATTTAAAATTTTAAAATTTTAAAAATTCAAGTTCTAATTTAGCAATTTATCAGGGCGTGCGTTGAAGTTGTGCATTGAGGATGCCCTAAGAAAGTGTAGTTTGGGGGGAATGTAGGTACATCAAACTTTTGAGGAAAAGTAAATTTTGGTTTGACGAGAGTTTAGGGGGGGGAGATCTTCATTTTTTGAAGTTTTGGTTTGATTCCCATCTTCACTTAATTAATTCAGAAAACTTTATACAAAAAACATGAAGCATTCAATGACTGAGTTGGTTATATTGCTAATGGTTTGTTTGCACTTGGCATTAGCAAACAAAAGATATTATATTGATCGAAATTCACTCTTTCACATGTGAAAAATATCAAGATTCTACATATCAATTATATAATAGGATAAATTTAACTTGATAGCAAGATTTGACTTTAGGGTCATTGCTAGAAGTGTTTTGGGTGTAAAAAATAAAACAACAAATTGAGAAATTTTCATACTAATTTCCATTGCTATTTGTACATCTTGAAATAATTTCAAATTAATTGAAATATTTTTGATATATTTACAAACTTATTTTCACTTTTAGTCACAAAAAATTATAACTACAACAATTTTCCATGAAACAAAGTGGAAATTTTTGTAATGATCGACACTTCATAGTGCCACATAATAAAAATATTAGATTGATATTTGAAAACAATTTAATAGGAAAAATTTGGCTTGGACATGGTGTTTTGACTATTTTGCGATAGATCTATTCCTTTAGGGGTCAAAACGTAAAATGCCACCCAATTTCAATAAGATTTTCTATTTTACAAAAAAAGTGGTTGGTCCAAGTTCAACAAACTTACTACTGAAAATACTTATCACTTTTTGGAATATAGGGAGGGGGGTTCAAATATTTTCAAAAAAAATCAACAATGTCTATTTAAAATTGTTGTTTTTCCAAAAAAATTAATCAATGGCTACAAATTTTGGATGGGTCCATTTTTTCCTTGCAGATCAATGTTTGTAGCCATGTTAGAAAATGTGGTAATTATTTTAGGTGGTAAGATGACCATTATGGAAACACTTTTTGCTAATTGGAGGTCGTTTAGAGACTCTTTTAGACCAATGAGGCAACTTACTTCAAAAATTCATAACAAATTCATACTTTGTCCAAAAAATAAATTTTCAATTGCCTCCTTCCTTTCTTACATTTGTCTTTGTATTTAAAAAAAATCTAAATTTTTTGCTAATGGCAACTGAAGAAACCACTCATTTTGCTTGTTATAAGTAGGTTTACCTTGTAGATGGGAACAAATATAGGAACAAAGTTGATAGATCTGATCAAGTACCCAATTATGCTTTTCTTAAGTGATAGTTGTATTAAAAAATGCAATTGCCTAGTAATCCCAACAAGAACAATCACACACTACAAAGAGGAGGCCAAAATGATTTTATTAATCCTATTTTAAGTCACAATGTAACTTATGTTCATTCTAATAGTTGTTGGTGCAAAAAGTTTGAAATGTGTTCACAAATGCAGAAGCAGTGAAAAAATGGGATTAGTTCTACACACCAAATTGAAAAATAAAAAGTCCAAAATTTGGAGGGTTTTGCATGAAGTAAGAACAAGTTTTCAAAGGAAATTAACAACAAGGTGTTTGAGAATTTAGATTGCTCTGAAGTGCAAGAGGAGTTGGAGTGACAAGAACAAATATAGATTATGACTTTATTGAAAAATACAACTATTCATGCAATAGATGAATTTGTAATGGCCATTACAAAATGTTGACATTACATAATATTACTTTCAATCAACATAATCTTCAATTTGCAATAATTTAATTGCTTTGACAAACCTAATAAATTATTCATGATCATCCTAAAAATTAGTGCAATTCTTATGTTTTTACACATTGCCACCTTAGATTCTAGCTAGACTCAACAATTATTTGAGTACAATGTAGGAACACAATGAAATTTTATGTAAGAGTGACTAATAATACTACTCTTAAGACTAGGTGAAATTATATCTAGTAGCATGCACTTGAAAACATTCATCATCTAATTGACTCATTAACACTAAGGCTAGGGGAGGAATAAAAAAGTTAGAAGGTCAAAATTTCAAACTCCATTGAAGTGTTTAACCAAGGGGGCAAATCTTTGCCCTAATCCTGGGGGGTGCATTCCCCTTGTTTTGATGTTAGCATGCAAACAAAACTTTGGATCCCCTATATACTTTTTGAATTTTAAATAAAATTAAATAAAAAAATATAAATAGATTTTTCTACTTTGAAAGTTTATGTTTTGAATTATTGATATTTTTATTTGTTAATAATAATTAGTTATAAATTTTTGAAGTAAAAAGATATACTATAGAACTAAAAAATAACTTTCATACCTCTATATTATATAAGAAAAAATTATTTAAAAAATGAACAAAAAATTTCTAAAAATAACTCTCTATTGAAAGCTCATTTTGAGTTGAATATTGATGCAATGGTTATCTAAATGTGTTCTCTAAAAATATGAGTTAAAAAAACATGTCATTTTAGTGCATTTTTAACCTCTTTTAGAAATCATTCCATGTCTTATTTGAGTTTGAAATTTTGAGAGTAGAATCCTATAGTCATTGGTAAACAATGCTCAAAATTTGAAGTTAAAATTATAATTTATTAAAAACCACTTGTTTGCATACAATTTGTTGTAGTAGAATTAAGTGTACCCCTGGGCCCTAATCCAATGTGGCATATGACATGTCATGTGGGTCATAGTTTAACTTTTGAAAGTATTAATTTAAATATACAAATTAGGGACTAAAGTATGACAAGACATGCATGTACCATTTGATTGAAATAAACATCAATCATTCAAATGTCACTTCAAAGCATAAAGCTTATCATGCTCAAATATGTTGTCATAATTGTAAGATAAGTGACCATTTTGTAGCTTATAAGTCATAGGAAGTGTAATTAATAGTAATTCAAATTAGAAATGTCATGTGTCATTGGATCGAAATCAATATGAATACAAACTTTTGTCACCACATCATACTTCAATTTATGCTTCTTATATGTCAAATACCCAAAACACACCATATTGCATCCAAAATCAAACTTTCTAAGCCTTTAACCCCTTAAGGACCATTGTTCCTTTGGGGGACAAATTGGATTTTGGGTAGGTACCTACGGGCTGAAATTTTGTCATGATTTTTTGAAACTTTTTTTGAAGATAGAAAAATTGATGAGCATCATGGAAATATAATTTTTTTTCAATTAATGCCGGGAACAAAAGTTATGCCCAAATAAGCTCAAAACAAGGGAGAGGGGACAACAAATTTTTTAAAGAAAGTTATGGACAATCTTGTTTTTCAGGTAGTTAAAGCATCTTCCTGAAAAAATAACTTTTAGAATTCATTTATGAATGCAATTTTTACAATTTTTTTGAAGAAAAAAATTTACATGATTTTGTTTGCTTGCTAGAACAATCTCACCATTGGGATTAGTGCATTTTAATTCCATCTTAAAGATATTAATAATTTAGATTTTCCTTCTTTCTCATACCTACTTCTATTTAAAAAAAAATTTAAGCATGAAAATTAAAGTTAAAATTTTTTCCCCCCCTAGACTCTCAACTTAATTTCACACAATAAGGATTTAAAGCTCAAAACTCTGTAGTTACAAAAAATTTAAGTATAAAAAGTTCAAAGTCAAATAATCTAGTCCTGCAAGGTGTTGAAAAAATTATTTTTTTCATTTTAAATGCAAATATCTTTTAATCTATGTGGTCAAAATTTTTGAAATTTTTTCCACACATTTTCATACTAGTAAGGTATAATTTCCTATGGTTGGATGTGCAGAAAAAAAAACTTTCAAATTTTTTTTTCTCTTTGCTATAGAAATGGCAGTTTTGAGTGTTTTTGGGCAGAAATAAGGCCTTGGTCCTTTAGTGATTAAGGATTAAGACAAACGTGATATCTTTACGGATTAAGACAAACAAGGTTATAATTCATATACCCGTATTCATTACCATTGGTGTGATAGTACCTAAAATCATCTGTACCTCAACCTTTTGACCCTATAAAATGAAAAAACAAATAATTTTATTTCTACATGATCAAAATTTGAGAATATTACTATTAAAAGTACATCAAAAAAATAATTGTAAAATAAATGAAAATAAAAATAAATAAATTTGGACATTGCATAATAAAAACACTCCTAAATACTTTCCAATGTAAGCTATAATGAATATAGTAGCTTCCTCAAAAAAATTCTAAAATTTGTTATCAACTCAACAAAATTGTATGATTTGCTAAGCCAACAAGAAATTTTAGAATTTTTTGAGGAAGTCACTAGTTTCTTCATGGCTTGCTTTTAGGAGAGGATGGTACTATTGACTGCTATTGAATGTTCTGTAGGACTATTTTATCATGTAATGTCCAAATTTAGAAAATTTTACATCTACTTTATATGATTTTAGAAATTTCTTTCAATGAAAACATTCTCTTTTTTAAATTTTCTATGAATAAAAGGTTCCTTATACCATTTTGAGGTTTTAGAGTGGAGATTCTCCAAGGCGTTAACACGGTAACGTAACAACACTTGAATGAGTTTGAATGAAGGTTTGAACATGATTCTAGTTGTTTAACCATGAAAACTTGTTGCTATTAGCTAAAGGATTCTAAATTCCCTTAGACTGTAGTATTTGAACTCTGTATGAATGAATAAACTAAAGATTTTCAAAATGCTGAAAAATAGGTGTATCTCAAATCAAACCTAGGCTCTCATGTATGGAGGCTGTACATTTTGGGGAAGAATCTAGATGGGAAGGTGCTGTTACCTTAATTGACGAACAGAATGCCTGTGCTGCGAAAGAATCCGAAGCTTTTCTGTTGCTCACAGAACGACAACCTTCCTTCTTTTTTCTTCTTCTTGGAGCTTGACTGAGTAGGTCCCCATGGTTGCATCGAAAATTGTTCAGCTCGTCCAGAGCTTGTACGCAAGTTGTTCGTTGTTCATTGAATTGATCAGAATGCGCATCAATTCAGTTGTCGTAGCTGGACTATGAAATTAGAGGTAGTACTACTGCTTGTGTGTGTTTGAATTCTTCGTTGGAATGAAACGGAGACGGCGCGGGATAGCAAGGAAATTGGAAAAGAATGGAATTTTCTGCTCGATTTGTGTGTAGCAGGATGCATTTTGGTACAATTTGGTTTGTGGGTTGCACTTTGGAACTGAAAGTGTCTAATTTCGGAGCTGAGTGTGACTGAATTGGCTATGAACGATGGTGAGTTTGGTTGAAGGCACGGGCATTTTTCTTTGCTTGGACAGTGCGTTCCATGGGAAAGAGCATTGGAAGGTTTTGTCCAAGAAGATTAAACGTTTAAGAGACGCTTCAAATACATCGCACGAATAGAGAGTTATTCCCTTTGTTTGTAACGTTTCTTGACACGTTTGTGTGTGTGTGTTTGCATTCACCGTTGTATTGTGCTTGTAGGTTGACGGTAGTAGCACAAGCAATGCAGGGGTATGAGCGCGCCTGTCGGATAGGGATCGCCTTCTCAAGTGAGAATTTAGTGAGACCCATGTTGGGGCATTTGAGGTGGGAATTGGAGTCTGGGTTGAACTTTGGAAATGTCGAATTTGGGAAGTAAAGGTGATTGGATTCGCTGTGAAGGTACACTCGGTGTTGTCATTTTTTTCCTTGGCTTAGCCATGTGAAGAACATACATTCCAAGGAGCTGAATTGATTAATTGAGGATAATTTGCAAGAATAGAGAGTTATACTCTTGGGTTTGATACCATATTTTCTTGCTATTGTTTGCAGTGGTTCTTAACACTGTTTGTTTGGATTCTCCATTGCAATGTGCTCGCAGGTTGAAGCACAAGCAATGCAGGGGTACGAGCATGTCTGTTGGGCAGGGATCATCATCGCCTTCATGCCTTGAAAAATCTGTGAGAGTCGCATTGCGAAAACGTTTGAGAGACAGTCCAAGTTAGTTTGCCAGGATAGACTGATTCTCTTGCTCTTGACACCCTATTTGTTGGAAATTTTACTTTGCAATGTTTCTTGACACTGTTTTTTTGCGATCTCCTGTGCAATATGCTTGCAGATTAAAGCGCAAGCAATGCAGGGGAACGAGCATGCCTGTTGGGCAGGGATCCACATCGCCTTCATGACATCATAGATCAGTGAGGTCTATATTGCTAAAACGTTTGAGAGAAACTTCAAGTGAATCTTCCAGAATAGGGAGTTACTCTTTTGCTCAACACCATATTTGTTGGAAGTTGTTCTGTGCAACGTTTCTTGACACTGTTGTTTGCATTCTCCTGTGCAATGTGCTTGCAGGGACCAACATCGCCTTCATGACGTGACACTCCGTGCCGTTCAGTTTGGGGCATTTATTGTGCACATGATGGGGAAATGTAAAGTACACGTCGGCAAGATACCGCGCTCGTCCACAGGTACGGATCTGGTGGAATTGCTGGAGAGGTTCGTGGGCAAGGGGATGATCTACTGCGTGAACATCATCTCCGACCCCCAGACTTGCGAGTCCAAAGGCTTTGGCTTCGTGACTTTCAACACGGAGAAAGCGGCGGAGCGAGCAGCCATGATGGGAGAGAATGGACACCTGGTTTTGCTCAACAGCCGACTCCGGGTCACCTTAGCCGAGCGTGACATAGTCAAGCGGCCCCGGCATTCTGTCACGACTTGGGAAGATGTACTCGTCCGCTTTCTCATCATTCTGCTCACAATGTTTCAGTCGCTTTCGTTTCTAACAAGCCATTTACGTTTCTTGCAACCCCTTCAGGACCAACGATTCATGGTTTGAAATTACAGTTCAGGGAACCCTTGTTGAGCACCTTCTGAATTTGCATGAAAAAGAATCGATGACACCTCGTCTTGCAAAGTTGAGGTCATTTGAAGGGGTTAGAGGTCTTCAAGTCAATGAGTTATTGCTTTCGCATATGAGAGAGTGCCAGAGTTTGAATCTTCTCTGATTTGGCATGGCTTCTGTCTGACAACTCTACTTGGCGCTGTTCCTCAAAAAGTGCCATGCCAAATCTACTCAACAATGTTATGTCAATTGAGCATATTTTGAGAAGTATATTTCAGATGGAAGCCAATTTCATGTCACCTAAATCAGTGAAGATTATTGCATGTGTTGGTCAAAAAAGGAATAAAATTGGAGAAGAGGAAGTCCCTGTATTACCTACTCCAAACTGCTAGAAAAGTATGAGGCCAAATTAAGCCCATTTTGGTCCTTTAGGGGTTATTTAATGCCACGTTTTGACCAATAATTCTTCGTGTGTTGGGCTTTTTATCAGGGCAAGCTGTACTTGAGCTCTCTCGTCTCTGAAACTGTTGCAAGTTGGCAGTGGTCGTCAAGCTCGAACATGACCACAGAGTTTGCTTTCGACATCCGAAAAGTGCAGTTTATGGTTGATGTCGTGCACAATGCCGACAAGCACCATTACAAAATGGAAATCGAGTTTGAAGAGATCGCGAGTGTCAAGCTTGTTGCTGTGCAGGGAGCCCCTACTCGAGCCTTATTGCTGCAGGTAAGAATCAACCTCACTTTGTGGATACTTGATGATTTCTTTGTACATAGTGTCATGCAGGCCTAGTACATGCTTGGCAAATTTTTTTCACAATCATTTATTAATATAGCGAGAGATGCTCTTGTTTTGGCTGTATCAAGGGATTGTTTACCGGCACATGCAAGACCAGATACAAGACCTTTTGGCTCATTTCTTGTAAATTCGTTGTTATGTTTATAAAAAAAAGATGCCAGTTCTTCATATGTATGTAGTGCTTCTGAGTTCATCTTTGGTGATTTGTGATAAGAAAGGGTCGAGAACGTTGGTAGGAAGCAATAGAGTAAGGACTGAATTCAGAGATGTCCCTCCTACCCGCTCAGTGTAATCTTATTGCTTTGCTGTCCTGTGATCAATTTAATATGGCGTTGGTTCTGGTAGTTGTACTTTCACACTCGGGCATGTACATATGATGTTCACTTCAGAAATTCTGCGGTGTTTCTGATTCATGCAGCTGCGGACTCCACCACACCTCTATGTTCGAAAAGCAATCACCTCGAAGTCCAGAGACTTCATAGGAGACCTTTTCTCAGGTACCACCCCTGCAGTGGATCCATACAACGTCAACACAGAGGAATTGGAACTCTGGGTACGAACGGTGGATATCACTCCTAAGAAAAGCATAGGTCAGTGCCTCACTTATATACTCGAGATTTCTTCCGCCAGAACAGGTGACGACATGAACGACCTCTTCAAAAAACTGGCAGATTTTCGGTTGGCAGCGCACCCCCCTATAATCCAGCAAATCACTCTCCAGAAGGGTACCTCCTTTGCCACTTCTCAGGTGCTTGTTCCATTAGTGGAACCACCCCCAGGGGTGAAAGTCGAATTCGACCTCATGTTCAGGGTGAACCAGCTGGTGCAAACCTCGAAGCTAAGTGGAGAAGCTCTTGACTCTTCTTTCTATCATTTGCTACAACCCCCTGATGCAAAAGCAAAGCTGGCTCTGGACAAAATAGGGAAGGGGGATGCTCCATGCTGGGAGCCTGTGAAAGAGATCCAGGAAGAGATGGAAAACACTCCCAACTTGGACCCTGTTTCTATAAAACTTTCTCCAGGCTTGAGTTGGGTACGCAGAGTGCTTGTCACTCCCACTAAGGTTTATTGTACAGGGCCTGAGGTTGATACCTCAAATCGTGTAACACGCCATTTTTCGAGATACGCAGATCGCTTCATGCGTATGTCATTTGTAGATGAAAATCTGGAGCCTCTGATGTCGAATGCTCTCTCAGTGCCTACGAGAGGGGGAGCTCAAGCTGGAGTGGATGCTGAAAGGTCGCCAATCTATGACAGAATTTTAGCAGCTTTGAAGGAGGGATTTGTTCTTGGAGGTCACAAATTTGAGTTTCTCGCATTCTCTTCAAGCCAGTTGAGGGAGCAATCTGTATGGATGTTCGCATCGGATGTGAAGCTGACAGCTGCAAGCATCAGGGAATGGATGGGAGATTTCCTCACTATTCGTAATGTGGCCAAGTGTGCTGCTCGCATGGGGCAGTGCTTCTCCTCGTCCACACCAACTCTGCAAGTGCAAGAGCATGAAGTGGATCAAATCCCTGATATTGAAAGAGAGGACGAGTTTGGGATGTCCAAGTACTGTTTCTCGGATGGCATTGGGAAAATTTCTAAAGAATTTGCTAGTGAGGTCGCTAAGAAGTATGGGGCGAAAAGACGGGAGATAGGGGTCATTGTGCCATCTGCTTTTCAGATCCGGTACGGAGGGTATAAAGGTGTGGTGGCAGTTGACCCTCACTCGAAGGCCATGCTTTCACTACGGCCTAGTATGCGAAAATTCACTTCAAAGCATGTGGGTCTTGATATTCTGAACTACTCCCGGTTTCTCCCCTCGTATTTGAACCGGCAGATTATCATGCTTTTGTCCACACTTGGAGTACAGGATTCTGTGTTTGAGCAAATGCAACACCGCGTGGTTGCTAAGCTGGATGAAATGATGGAGGATGCGGATGTTGCACGAGATGTTCTGCAGGTCCTTAACATTCCCCTCTTTCTTAACGTATTATTTGGATTCCCAATCTTTTGCCTTCGATAATGACTATAAATTATGTTTGTTACCAGTAGTCCTGTTGCAGGATTAAAGAATTTCCAACACCGTATTTGTTGAAACTGCACATGGGGTATACAAATTGCATGTTGTACCCGAGTCCTTTTTTGATTTTGGACTGTGAATTACAAGGAATTGACGATTGCAAGGACCCTTTATATACACTTCTTGGAACTTTTATCATATGAATTGTTCATCAGTGCAAATTAGCGCAAACCTCCTGTTGAAACAACAATGATAATTCATGAGATCGGGGTGTTGTTTCAACCTCTCAATGTTGTTTTTGCAAGATTTTGGCAGGGGCCTTGCACAGGTGTTAGGATATTGGCCGTCGTCAAACCGCAGTTTTGCAAAATTAGTGTGCATATAGCATGTGCAGGTTTAACGAATGCAGTGTTTCTCTTGGTGGATTCTAGATTAATCATTCAGGAGAGATGCATACAAGATTGGTAGAGATGCTGGCAGCCGGGTATCAGCCACAGCGTGAACCATATATCAAGATGCTGCTGCAAGCGTTTAGAGCAACTCAGCTGTTTGATTTGCGGACGCGGTCTCGTATTCTTCAACCCAAGGGAAGAGTACTTATAGGATGTCTTGATGAAACGAAAGCTCTTTCTTATGGTGAAGTTTTTCTGCAAGTTACACCAGCTCCTGGGCGTCGGCAAGGACTGAAAGATGGGCTTGAAGACTTCAACCTGTATCCAGTCGGTCCTGAGGCGAATGGGAATGTAGCATATGTGGTCGAGGGATGGGTTGTTGTTGCGAAGAATCCGTGTTTGCATCCTGGTGACGTCCGGAAGCTCAAGGCTCGTAACGTCCCTGGTCTTCGGCACATGGTGGATTGTTTGGTGTTTCCCCAAAAGGGCCACAGGTGGGTTTCAGACTCCCTGCATTTTAACGACCCTTGTGCTTTGATATGTAGAGATGTAAATTGTTTGTAGTATCTATTAGAAAACCTCTCTCCTAGATCGTAGCATTGCTGGCAGTTTCTATTGTAAACCCTGCCAATTGTAATGCAGCCAGGTATTCTAGAGTTACATTAAAAAGTACGATTTATGCAGAGTTTTTTTTCATGTTTTGGCTGAAACTGATTGTTGTGAACCTGATTGTTGCAGGCCACATCCAAATGAGTGCTCTGGAAGTGACTTGGATGGTGACCTGTATTTCGTGAGCTGGGATAAGGAGCTGATCCCACCCAAGACTGACGATCCCATGGATTACACTTCCCCGGGATCCTTGAATCTTGACCACCCCGTCACAATTGAGGCAAGCCATTTGCTCTGTTACTTTCATTGAGTGCAAACATAGAATGGATCTGGGTAAATGAATTATGCTGGAGGTTCTTCGCTTCACGTGTAGAAAACCTCCGCTCCAAGAGGTCATCTAGAAAATCTAGCGCGGTAAACTCTGCCAATTGTAACGCTATTTGACGCAGTTTCTAACAGAAAACCCTGTCAATTGTAACGTGACTAGGTTTTCTAGAATACCTTTGTGGGATGGGTTGACTTTGTGTGTCAATGGTTGACGGTGTTTCGTTGTGTGCAGGAGATTCAAGAGTTCTTTGTAAAGTACATGGTAACTGACAGCCTGGGTGTGATTTCAAATGCACATGTTGTACACGCTGACAGTCAGCCAGCGATGGCACGCAGCATCGAATGTCACGAGCTTGCCAAGCTGGTCTCCATTGCCGTTGATTTCCCAAAGACAGGAGTGCCTGCGATCATCCCACAGAACTTGCGACCCCAGAAGTACCCAGACTTCATGGAGAAGGAAGACAAACAAACGTACGAATCAGAGCGCGTCCTCGGGAAGCTCTTCCGCCAAGTGAAGGCGGCGTCCTTAAAGAAGTTGCCCTTGGAAACGCCAAGGGAAGCCATTGAACAGGCATTCGATACCGACATGGTTGTGAAAGGCTACGAGGACTTCATAGACATGGCCAAGTATCACAAGAACCTGTATGACCGCAAACTCATTGGACTGATGAACCAGTATGGAATTGAAACCGAGGCTGAGGCTGTGAGTGGAAACATTCTGAACCTGGCACGACATCATACCGGGACTCGGCGGAAAGGGAATGTCATCGAGAGGATTCGGGATGCTGTGAGCTCCTTAATGGACGAGACTCGCCAGTGGTTTGAGAGGAATGCTGATGATATGGTGGATGATGACATTCATGCCAAAGCGTCGGCTTGGTATCTTGCCGCATACCATCCCGACCATATCAAGGTTTCTGCAATTGGGAGACGTGAGGTCCACCTCTTGAGTTTTCCCTGGACAGTTTATGATGTGCTTCTCCAGATCAAAAAATCTGCTAGCAAGTCCCATGACATTGCCTACCCTATTCACTGTAGCCCACATTCCATTGTCAGTGCTTGGCAGGAACCGCTCAACTTGTCCATGCCAGTTGACTGAGATTCAACTCTTTTCATTCTTGAACTGAAGTTGTGGGAGGATCTGCTCTTCAACAAAGGTGTTAGAGAATCGCAGCATCTGAGACACCTTGATTCTTCGTTGATTTAGGAGTTGGGACAAGTTTTTGTAGGTCGTTTCAAAAATGCTATGCTTGCTTACTGGTAGTGCTCCTTTGGTGAACTTCAATTTTGTCAGCCACATACAGGTACAGAGTCTGATTTTCTGATTCAAGAGATTATCAGCCTTTGCCACTGCACTCTGTACATTTTGGAAGAGCTGGTACCTGGCTCATGAGGAGGAGGCTTTATCATTGGTCGGAGGTAATGTTTGTAACTTTGTATAGAACTCCTTTTGACTTTCAGGTCTAAATTTTTCCATTGGTCGCCATCATGTGAAGGGTACGCTTATACTAGTGAATTTGGATCTGTACATCCGGCCAACTGCTGTGTCAGCCTGTATGGTTTGTACTTGTGAAGTGGAGCAGGCGATTTATTGACCATCATGATTTGTGACCAGCATCCCAAGGCAGCTGAGTGAGAGGGGACAGGTATTCATTATCACAAGGGCTCTTTGTGCAGTGGTGTATTTCAAATTTTTCTGCAGTCCAGGCTTGCGGCTGGTGGGTATGTATTTTACTCTTCGCATTGATGGAATCTTCTTTCATTTGTGTCCAAATTTTTTAAATTTTAATTTTAAAAACTTAAATACTAAAAATTTAATTCAAATTCAAATTCTGTAGACTTTTTTCAGCAATTTTGCTTGAGTTTCTGTTATTACGAAGGTACTAGAGGCTGCTCGCATTTGTTTACTTCCGGTATCAAATTGAACCGGGACTTGTCCAACTGCTGATGCTGGAGCAATTTGGAGATGACCACAAGTTGTATGAGAGAATTGCACATCCTTTGTAGGCTTCATAGTGCAAACTTGTCCCCTATTTTGTGAACCCAACTCGCAATTGTAAAGCCATTTACATTATTACATGTAAAACGTGCACAGTAATGTTCACTCATCTCACATATTCCAGCTTTTTTTTTTATCTTCTATTAGGCAGCAGCAGATCAAACATTATACCATTGTGACATAACAGTCATTGTATAACCAGGCAATGCTCCTCCTCCTCATGATATGAAGGTATTATGCCTTTGCTTTGCTACATAATTGGGATGGACTTATCAGTCAATTCAAGATAATTTTGTTCATTGTTTGGATGTAAAAAGGGCCCTTGTCTCATTGGTAAATAATTTTGTTCATTGTTTGGATGTAAAAAGGGCCCTTGTCTCATTGGTAAATAATATTATGTAGTGGGAGTGATTCTGTGTTGATACATTTGTCAAAAGTTGGACTATCAAGTCTCTAAGTTGATGTGGCTTCCCATATTGAGTTGAATTATTATCCATACCTCCTAAGGTAAGAGGTCCATGAAGTACTCATTCTCTAAAGGTAACTTCTAACACACCTCCTAAGGTAGATCTTAGAAGGTCCATAAAGCATTTTGGCTCTAAAAGCATCTTCTAGCACACCTCCTAAGATAGGAGGGCTCTAAAAACAACCTCTGTCACAGAGGTACATTTTTCTTTCTCAATGTACCAATAATGTACAAATAGAGTACATTTCAAGAGGTGAACATTTATAGTGAATTGTATTTTTCAACTTTAAAAATTTATAACTAATTCCACAAAGCTCCAAAAAAATATGAAACAATTTGGTTTACATGCCAATTATTCCATTTATCTTTCAAGGAAATTTTTCTAAAAAATATTTCAAGAAGTCTATCCCTCTCAAATTAATTATTAGCTCTAAAATGGGCACTTTATAAACTTGATACCTTAGACGTATCCTAGATGTCTTGACTACCTTAAGGATTAAAGGGATTGAAATACACTAAAAGACTCTTTTTATATATTGGACATACTTTCATGTGAGTCATTTGTCTTCAATAGTGAAATAAAAAATTTGCGTGTGTCAAATTTATGAAATAAAATCTCATATAAGTATGAATTGGTGTCTATTGACAAAGGTTAACTCCTAAAGGACTTGATCCATTAGGAAATGGTCAAACTTCCTATTTGATCTAATTTTGCATTTTGCATTTTGTTCAAACAAATATCTTATATTTTTATTATTTGAAACTATAAATTGTATATCTTTAGGAGAAATTTCAATTTTTTTCAAGAAAGTATCATTTTTTATCATTTTTTGTAAAAATTGAACATAAATAGATAAAAAATCATTTAAAAAATTCAAATTGTTTGAAATTTTTTCAAGAGATACAAATAGCAATGGATGTTAGTGTAGAAAATTTTCAATTGGTTATTTTATTTTTTACACAAAAAACAACCACAATAAATACATTGAAGGCAAATTCAACTATCAAACAAAATTTTATCTTTTTATTTAATAGATATATAAAATTTTGATATTTTTTGCTAGAGAAACTAATATCTCTCTATTTAATTTGTTTTTTCAATAATTTTGATGAAAGAATCAAATTATATTGATTGTATTATATATTAAAATAATTTATAATTTTTACATTAGATGAAGGCAAAATGAGAAAAATAATTTTATAGTTAATTTCTTTTAAACATAAGAATATATGAATTAAAAACACACCCTATTGTGTTATATGGATTTTAATGTATAGAATTTTCAATTACAATATCTCTTTCAATTTTTAACATTTTTCAAAATTTTCAAGTGAAGTAGAAACCAAACTTGCGAAGCTTCATTTTTTTAAGCATTACACATTAGGTGTTAAGCATTACACGTTATTTAAGCTTAGCTTCATGAATATTTGTATACAAATTCCACGCAATTAACCTAAATTATTTCTTATAAACACAAATTTCTTTATAGTAATGAAATAATATGGCAAGTTATAATGTGGTGTATAAATATAGCAAAGTTAAGAAACCTAAGGTAAATATATGATGTGATTTAGCAACCATCACTACCACCTTTTTCAATTCCACCTTCATATAAGTTTAGTGTACATTTTTCCATTGAAATGTATCCCATGGTTATATGAGGGTGGAATTGAAAAAAGTGGTAGTAATGGCCATTAGTTCATCTTAATAAGGGATGTCAGAACTAAGTTTTATAATGCCCCCCTAATATATTTGCACTTCCAATTTGTCATGCACTGCAATTGAGCATTTACTTACTTAAATTTGTCTTAAGAAATAATATGTATATCTTTGCAAATAGAAAAGAAGGTAGAGAAATAGGATCCAAAATTGACAAAAAATGTTCATTTCCAAAGTTCACTTAACATGAGCACCACAATCAATAGTAGGGCCACCCATAATTCAAGCACAGCACATATCAAAATGAATATAATGAACACACAAAATAGTGGATTCACAAAATGATATATGTTCAATTATTTTTTTGAATGGCTTTCTCTATTCATGTGTATCATGCAACATTCTTACACCATTCATGCTCATATTTTAAGTGTTATTATTTAGGTATTTTCATTAGAGGATTTTTGAAGCCAAAATAAAACTACAAGTTTTAAGGAGTTCCCAAATAGTAGGGAACAATGGAAACTAAGGTAGTATGGCCTTAAAGCAACCATTTACCAGCTGGTCTCCCTTTTTCAAAGTTTTTCATGAAAGAAATATTTTTGGATCATTTTTCAAAGAAAGAAAAATGGATGCAAAACATCACACAAGTGGTTTCATATTTTTTGAATCATTTTTGAATTACTTATGAATTTTCAAAAAAAAATTGTTGTAAGCACCTATTTATGACCCTAGGTCTTCCAAAATCCGATCACTTGCAACTTCTAAAGTGATTTGAGTAGATGAAGGTCAACAATTGGCTCTTGCAATAAATCATATTTTTCTCTCGATTCTCTCAATGGCTTGAGAGGTCCATTTAAGGACCATCTACTATCCATTTCAAACCTAAACATAGAAGAGGCCGCTTGCTTTTAGAGTAGACTACCTTATACCACAACAACAATTTGATGTGGCGGTGACCAAGTCACATCAAATAATATTATTTAATTAATTATTGAAATATTTTATAAAAAATATTTTTTTAATTATTTAAATATTCTATTAGTAGTGGCTAGTTCACAATAAGAAGAACAAGATTGAAACAACCCTCCCATGCCCTCAAATTCCTTCTAATGTTATAATGGATGCTTATATCTTAAACAAAAAAAATCCATTTACAATGCCATTGTATTAGAGATGTAACGGATGTAAGAAAAACAAGACAAGATAAGTCTTTGAAAACAAGATTGCTATTAGAATCAAGAGAAGTACAAGGCTAGATCTTGAATCAAGGAACTAACATTTAAGAGATGTATTGTTAAGATTGAGGACTACCTTAACCTTGACTTCTATGTATATTATTAACTAAAAAGTTCTTTTAGAAGCTTTCGCTACTTGGTGAGCTTCTTAAGAAGCTTTTGCTACTTGGCAAGCTTCTCAAGAAGCTTCTACTATTTGACCTATTTCTCAAGAAGGGAGAGTCAATACAGAAAGAAGGCTCCAAATGAGAAAGCTTCTCGAAGGAGCTACTATTCAAGAAGGCCACGGTTTAGTAGAGTAGAGTTGGTGAAACTCATGTACATTTGCAAAGCATTGACCAAGTTTGTTTATGGCTCTCATGTTTGTTTATACATGTCATATCCATGCCAATGTTCAAAATACTCCAACCCACCACGTCTGCGTCGTAAATCAAGTATTTTTCCTACCTCATATTTTTGTGATTGTCTATTTCAATAAAAGGTGGTGGTAGTTGGCTTTTTTATGACAAATTTGATTTTTTGTACGACTCAAGAAAAGAACATGAAAGACTAGATGTATTTTCATAGATGCTAGAAGCTCCAATTGATAAGCAACATGATTGATTTGATTTTGAATAGAAAATGACCCTAGCCGTTGATAATTTAGTTTGTTGTATGGGCGAATAGTCTTGATATTGCATTGAAGGAATTGAACCTTTTCACCAACTTGAAATGGAGGTGACTCTTTTTGTAATATATTGGCTGATGTCTTGTATCAATCCTAAGCTTCATGTAGATGAAATTTCATTGTATTTTAGAATTCTAATAATTGCAAAGCTAAGTCTTTGGCTTTCAAATTGTCCATTTGAGAAATGTTGAATAGGTCAACTTTGGAATCATATTGATAATTGGCGTAGAATGGTGTTTGTTGAGTAGAAGCAAGGATAGTATTATTGTACACAAACTCTGCCATTGTCAAATTTGAAGTCCAATCATCTTGTTGATAGTTGATGGTACAACATAGATATTGTTCCAATACTTAATTTATGGGTTTAGTTTATCCATCTATTTGAAGGTGAAAGGTAGAAGAAAGTTTGTTGTTCACCTTTAAGATTTCAAAAAGTGACTTTCAAAACTTAGAAATAAATTGTGATCCTTGATCCAACACAATATTGTCTAGTAGTCCTTGATATTGATAAACATTGTTAAAGAAAAGCCTTGCTATTTCTTCGCTAGTGATTGTCTTCTTGTGTGGAATAAAATACACTATTTTTGTAAATCAATTTACAATTACACGTATATAATTAAAAGTCTTAGATGGAGGAAAATCTATAATGAAATCCATAAAAATTAAAGACTATAGCCGCTTAGAGATGAGTAATGGTTGGAGAATTTCCTGCAGTTGATGTCGAGGATTTTTAGACCTTGAACAAATATCACAACTGAATACAATGTCTTTAATAGTCTTCTACATTTGAGGCCACTAGAAGTCTTGAGAGACAAACTCTAATGTTTTGTTGAATCCCAAATGTCCGGTGGTAAGAAAATCATGTCGAATTTGAAAGACTTGAAGATGTAAAAACCTTTAGGAATATATAAACGTTCTTCAAAATACAAGGTTATCCAAAAACTTAAAGTTGTCACCATTATAATGGAATTGATGCTTGATATCAAAAACTAGAGGATATATTTAGATGCTATATGAATATGGTCAAAAAATGAAGAATCAACAAGCAATACCATAGTTAATGCACAAAGTTGAAATTGTTCAGACTTTAGAAGAGTTGTTTGTTGTAAGTTGTATGCCACTTTTCTTTCTTTTGGTATCAAATACAATCTCTAAGACAAAGCATTTAACAACCCTTATTGCTTCCTGAGACGATATATAATGACAAAGTTGAAATGAGATAATAACATGTTCCAACAGACTTGACGTCGATTTAAGACACGCGCAAACATGAAATACTCGAGATTTTTATGATTTGTATATACGGTCACTTGATGTGACGTTTCTTCAAGCAAGTGGTGCCATTCTTGAAAGAAGTCCACAATGAAAATTTGTCATAAATATTGTAATTGATCTCAACAGTCAAAAAAATTCTCAAATAGAATGCACTTGGATGAAGTCTCCTTTTTTTTCCATTTGTGAGAATATTGCTCCCAATGCAAAGTCTAATGTGTCTATTTTTATGTAGAATGATTTAGAAAAATTTGGATGAATTAAGATTGGGATTGTTGTAAAAGTTAATTTCAATTATTGAAAAGCCTTTTCTAACTCAAACCTCAAATCAAACTTTTCTTTAGATGTTAGTTGACTAATAGAATATGCATTTCTCCAATTTGGCAAATAATCCAATATTTCGTAGCTTCTATAGTACAAACTTCATTTATATCTTGTAGTCTCCAACATTTTTGGAATATGTCAAGATGTCATCAAGATAACATACGATGAATTGATCCAAAAATTTGCAAAAGCATCATTCATTAGATGTTAAAAGATAATTCATGCATTTGTAAGATTGAATGGCATAACAATGTACTCAAAATGTTCGTATCTTGTTCAGAATGTCGTCTTTTATTTATCTCTAGCTTTAATATGTACCAAGTTATATGCCTCACAAAGATCAATCTTAGTATAGATTTTGGCTTGTCCAAGTTGATCAAGAAGCCCAAATATAATGACAATGGATATTGATTTTTCACTATTATTATGTTCAAGCCATGATAATCCATACACATTTATAAAGAATTGTCCTTCACAAAGAATATTGACGTTTCAACTAGGAATTTGGAATGTAGAATGAAATTTTTTACAAGGTCTTCATAGATCTACTCTATCAATGTTGAAAGTTCATTCTGCGATAGATTATAGATCAAGCCAAATAGTAGTTGAGTTCCTTCTTCAAGATCGATGGCAAAATTATGTGGTTAGTGTTCTAATAAGATGTCAACATTCTTTATTTCAAATATGTTGCCAAATTCTTTATATTGAATTGGAGTATTTGAGAAAGTATTACTCTTTTTGTATGTTGGAGTTATGTAAATAACGTAACAATCGTCTTTCTTTGCATCTTTTATGAAAGCTCTAGCTCCAATAAGTATAGGCTTGGCGTTTAAAGGCATTGAAGATTCTGATATAGAAGGTTCTAGTGAAAATAATAAACTTCACGATTGCTCAGTTTATAACTAGATTATATTTCTCTAACTATGATAGCTCTAAGATCATAGGATTACATTGAATGTAATCAGACTTTTCTGTTCTACAAATGAAACCTCTAACGATTTGGTTTTATACGTGGCACCTTCTGAAGATAAAATTCAACCATTAATAGTCTCTTTATATACAAAAGTTGTCTTTTTTATTAGAAAAATCTTGTGGTATTTTATAAATTCCTCATTCATAAAACAAGTTGAAGTTCCAAAATCTAAAAGGACTTGAATTTGTGATTTCTTTTGGAAGTTCAACTGCAAAGGTATAATGAAGCACTGAGAAGATTGAGAAGAAAGATGAGGACCTAGATTTGTTTGTACAATAGAGGGCTCAAGTCACATAGTCCCTATTATAGCTAAGCATCCTTGTTTTTCAATATTTATACACTTTTTGTTTTAAGAGATCATTGTTTATGTTTCTTGCTGCAATTGATTGCTTTATGGTTAGATTTTTTGTAGTACAAGCATAGGTTTCCATTGAGACGTCATTTCTTTTCTTGTGTAAAGAGCAGTTTGAATCTTATAGTGTCAATTTGTATACGTGCTGGTCCTTGAAAAGGTACATTCATGATATATACTGCCTTAATCATTGGTAAAGATTATATTTTTGTTGTTGGTGTGGTTCGAAAATGTTGATCTTGACACCTTTGAAATAATCAATTGTTACATTTTATGGCTTGATTTATTGCTTCGTTCAATATTAAAAGATCAAGAAATAATAGCAGTAAATCCTTTACATCGTCTTATATGCCCCATTGAAATTAGCTCATCAGTGTTTCTTCTCCCCAGTTGATATTGCAAGCAAGCATTTGTTGAAATTCAAATGCATATAATGAAGCTAAATGTGATTCTTGTCGTAAGGTATGGATCTTGGTTGTCGCCCAATGGTTCTTATTATGTTCTCCAAATGCTTCAACAAAAGCTCCCAAAAATGTCTCAAAATTACTCAAAATAGGAGACTTGACCTCAAAGAATGTCACAAACCAAAACAAATCTATCGAATAAGCAAGGTTTCGACCAAGCGTACTCCTAATTTGTCTATAGGATATCATTGAGGTTAAAGAACAGTAATGAGTTGGACTTGATTCACGAATCCTTGAAACTTTAAGCAGGAACCATCAAACTTCTCATGAAGACTAATCCTTGGTTCCTTCACTACTAACAGACTTGATTTGAAACCTTAAGTAGGCAACATTATTCTTGAAGTTGAAGTGGCTAGTGTAGATTGAGGTGCTTCGATTGCTTGTTGATTTGTATAAACTTTAGTGGCAAAGTCTTTAAGAATATTCGTCCTTATAGACAAAGATTCAATAGCCTTCAATATAAGGTCTAATTTATTTTTTATTGTATTCGTATCTTCACTTCCTGACATCTTGGTTCATTCAACAAAACACACTCACTTAATTGACAAAATCAATTTAGAGATGGGTAATCCACAATCTCTAAATATTAAAGTTGTTTTCAGAAAGGGCGGGGAACTGCTGGCAATCTTTGTTAAAAAAAATAATACTAAATTAGAGAAGGATAATCCACAACCTCTAAACACTTGGTATTTTTAAGAAGAGGGATAATCTACACTCAAACAAGAAAACCAAGCTTTAATATTAGTTTTATCCTTGATTTTGTCAATAATTAGTATGACTAAATTTGAACTTAGATGACCTACTGTCCGTTTACTCAAGAACTCAGAAAACAAATTTTGCAAGGCAAAAATCTAAAGGTTAGTTTCAACAAACTGTAATGGACATAGGAGGAACAAGACAAGATATGTCTCTGAGAACAAGATTGCTATTATAATCAAGAGAAATACAAGGCTAGAGCTTGAATCAAAGAACTAACATTCAAAAAATATGTTGTCGAGACTAAGGATTACCTTAGCCTCAACTTCTATGTATATTATCAACTAGAAAACTCTTTTAGAAGCTTTCGCTACTTGGTGAGTTTCTCTTACTTAAGAAGTTTCTATCCTATTTAGACGTCCTTCTAGAATCTTCTAAAACTTTTTAGTTTCAGAAAAAAGGTTTTAAACTATATTCATGACAAGAGACACCCCATGATTCTTCATTTTTCCAATTGTTACAAAGGCAAATATTACATGAAAATTCTTGATTTTTCTAATAAAAAATAGTTTCTCAAAAAATTAAATGCATTTTCTATGTAGTAAGAAAAATACACCTAAAATTGTTCAAATAAGCATTTGAGCATAATTTTTATCATTAAATTATTAAAAAATTTGTAGACTACTTTTGGAAATAAAAAAGAGATCCTAAAATTTCTAAGCATATATTTCTAGGTTAATGTTTGAATAAAATATGATTTTTTAAAGTCTTGAGAATAAATGTACCCAAAATCTAGCTTAACTCCTAAAGGACCAAATAGCCCACTTTGGGCTTTTTGAGAACTTGGACAGCATCTGTTGACTTCATAATTTAGAATTTTTGCATTAAATTTTAGGATGGATGCTACTCATCATAATATAAGTGTGAAGCTTTGTTTCATATCATTCCAATAAATATTGCAAAAGTTAGAAGTTTTCTTTTATTTAATGTCAAATCAAACAATAAAAAATATATTTAAGAAAAATATTAACTATTTTGAAATTGTATAGATTGATACCTATTCAAAAACATCTAAACCATTGAATCTTGAATAATAAAGTAAAAGTTATAAAGAATTTCATTTTGAGGGCAATGGAGGTAGAAAAAACATATAAAATTGTCTTTTATTCTCAATTTTGAAAATTTTCAAATAAAAATAAAAACAAAAGATAATAATTTTTTATTGGAACATTCTCACCATTGGGATTAAGAATTTCAATTTCTTTTAAAAGTTATTAGCAAATTAATTTTTTCTTTCATTCAATACCACCTTCTACTTTACAATTTTAAAAGAAATGAATATGAAAGTTTTTGTGGTTAATTTTTTTTAATATGTTTTCAATCCATTTTCCAACATATTGACTAAAATGCATAAGTTGCAAGACACACATGTTTTTTCTAAAATTGTTGAAAACTTTACCTCTGGAAAATGCTAAAAATGCCAACATTTTGAAGTTTAGATACATTGAACTTGCAAATGGCGGGGATATTCATTTTAAAATTTTGGAACAATGTACTTGAACAAGTTAATTAACCCCTATAGATTTTGACTCTGTTTTCACCAAAACCACTTTAAAATTATCACTTCTAGTACAAGTACCAAATTTTTGAAAAAAACCATTTTTGGACACATCTAACCATAGGATCTTCTATTACTCTAGTTTAAGAAGGCGTCGAAAAAAATTCAAAAATTCCATGGTATAGATTGCAAGATATGAGCTTTTGAATGCATAAAAATCCAAGCATATGAAAACTACATATCACACAATAACTTTTTAACCATGTAGTCAAAAGTTATGAAAATTGATGGGCCTTAAAAGTTAATACTTAGGCACATGTATGAAAATTTCAAAGATAAAAAATAAAAATTCCATTCGTAGTGAGCTACCCAAAATTGCTATGTTGTTAGAAAACACCATTTGGTCCTTTAGGGGCTAAAGGATCCTACGGTTGGATTTGTTATAATATAAATATTGATGAAGATTTTGACCTTGCTTTGGAGACGAGTATTTTGAAGTACTTTTGGGCCTCTAAACATGTTGGTTCTCTCGGGGTTAACCCCCAAAAGCTCTTTTAAAACCCAAGTGGTTTTGAATTGTTTTAGTGAACTTAAGTGAGGTACGAAAAGTCAATTTTTTGCATGCATGAATCTCACTCATGTAGTACCTTTAAGACCTAAATTGCAGCACAATTGAAGTAATCAATTAGATTTTTACAATTAGAAGTTCTTCAAACTACATATTGAAACTTTATTTACAACTCTTCTACTCAAAGTATTGTTTTTGTGCCATTTTAAAATATTTTTTTAATTTTTGAGCCAAGAAACTTTAAAGTTAAGATGAGTAGGCTCTCAAGAATAGAAAGTGTACACTTTAGGCCAGAATAAGTACAGTACAAGTCAGTTTTAGAAACAAGTCACAATCAGGCGGAGCTTCCTTAGCCCAACGTTCTCAGCAACCATGCCCTTAAAGAATGGCAAGGCGGCGATCTCCCAGGCATACTTTACTGGGAGAACTTGGCTGTGGGTTTCCGTGAGACTAGCTAGAGAAGCCCTTAGGGTATCCCTGAGCTTGTGTTGCGATCTTCAGTGGCTATGGCCGGGTTGTAAAGCTTCACACAACATCGCCATAGCCATTGAAGAATTGATGAGGCCAACATATCTGTGCACGTCTCAGTATCAGTTTGTAATTTCAACGAAAAGGGCGAATCGAAGGGACCCTTTTCGTTGAATTTACAAACTGATACTGAGAGACGACTCGCAAGGGCACGAGCAAAGCTGGGTCGGAGTGAAGATCTGCCCTGCATCTGTTGCTGAAAGATGACTGTGAAACATGAGTACTTTCCCGTGCAGTTGTTTGAAATCTTGGTTTGAGTTGAAAGAGATGAGCGAGTTTGTTCTATACATGACTGTGAAGAAGAACAGGCGAATGTGAATTTGTATCTGTTCGTGTAGTTTTAATAATGTGAATTGGTAACTATACAGTATTTGTAATAAAGCCTGATCGGAGTGACGATCTGTACATCTGCTGCTGAAAGATGACTTTCGAGGTACACTCGACTATCCCTTCTGGTTGCTTGAAATCTTGGTTGGGTTGCTTGAAATCTTAGTTTGAGTTGCTTGAAATCTTGGTTTGAGTTGCTTGAAATCTTAGTTTGAGTTGCTTGAAATCTTGGTTTGAGTTGCTTGAAATCTTGGTTTGAGTTGCTTGGAATCTTAGTTTGAGTTGCTTGAAATCTTAGTTTGAGTTGAAAGAGAGAAGCGTTTGGTCCTCGGAACGCCTGATGAATAAAGTTTGGAGTGGGCTTGTGGACTACGGACGCATGGAGTGGAACAATGTTTGCAGCAAGAAACTGAGATCCGTGCGGGCGTGAGGCAAGCTGCTAGCGGCCTTTATTGTCCGCAAGTGTCATTTTGACTTTTTCGTCCAGATGATCGACGGTCAACCAAATTGGAAGGCTATTGGTCGTCGGGAGGGGTTTGTTTACCAACCTGTATGAGGGACAACTCCGGCGAGTTCAGGCTGCTTCTCGGCCAGCTTAACTGCGCCTTGTCTGCTTGTCGTTTAGATATTTGCGCTTGTGTCGGGTCTGTGTCTTTGTTGGTCAAGGTGTCCCTGCCAGGCCACCTGTGGATAGCAGTTCTTGTATTTTATCTTTGCAATGAATTCCGTTTCACTTGTGTAAAAAAAGAGAAGCGAGTTTGCACATGTGAAGAAGCACTGGCCAATGTGGATTTGTAGTTGTTTGTGTTGTTTTATGTGAAATTGTGACTGAAATTTGTATTTGAATGCAATTTTTTTTACTTTACAATGCTCAATGAACCTCGTTGGTCTGTACATGTGAAGATTTGCGACTTGCATTGGAGGCAGCATGCACAGGACCTCATTGAAGACATCTTGAAAAGGAGACATCAAAGGATCTGTGTATATCTCATATTTACCTTAAAACAAGGCTTTTTGTTTTGTTTGTTTGTTGCCTGGAGATCTTTGGAACTGTGCATCCCCGGTATGTTCTTGTTCTTAGCATCGTCAGAAAGCTCTCTTTGAGGGTTGCATGGGCTTTGTTATGGGGCGTTTGGACATCCAGAGAAAGTTATTCAATTTTCATATCATATTTTGTGTTCTAATTGTATTTGGAGCAACTTGATTTTTTGTTATAAAATTATTAGTTCTAGAAGATGCCACACTAAAAAATGATATGAATTTTGTACTAATAGGTGCATTCTTCATTTCTACATTGACATAAAAAGTCATCTACATGACACTTTTAAGCCATTGTGTTGTTATAGAGTTAAGTGACAATTTTGGGATCATTGTTTGTTTTTGAACTAAAGTAAGAGGCTAAAGAATGACCATTTACCAACTAAAGGGAAATTGGAGGTGGTAGGTATAATGAAATATTTTTAGTAAATTTTTATAAGAAAGGATGAATTCTATTGTGAATGCAAAAGTTTCATAATTTTAGGACTAGTTTGTATTTAGTTATAATTTCTCAAAGTGAAAGACAATAGGATGCTATTTGGATTTATAAATGTGGTAGGAATTACATGGATGAATTCATTAAATGGACTATAATGTATCCAAATCAAGATTGGGGGATATTTTTATAATATACATATGAGTCTACAAATTACTCCAAACATATCTAACTAGTACTTGCACACATGTTTTGTAAGATTTATTGACTTTATTTTATTTATGATTTATATTATGTGCTATAGTGGCCCCTTACTTTTCATCCATTTGTGCTTCCAATATCATCTACCTTTGTTCCATATTTTATCTAAATGTAATGTGGAGGCAAGTTACGGACTCTTCCTTGTCAGTTCTTTAGTTTGAAATAAACCATACATACACGAACCTTTTATAGGAGCAATTTGAAGAGCCCAATTATTTTTAGGACCTTCTACTTTATAAACCTTTTCTTGTCCTTGGTTGTTCTAATGTCATTAGGGAATATTTGAAGGGACAAAAGTTGTATAAGGCCAAATCTTGAAGTCTACAAACATACCACCTCAAAAATACATTGTCCTACCTTTGGTTTGTCACTAGAAAAAAGTTGGAGCTTACTTGACACTTTTTAGTTCATTCTTCACTATAAGTCTCTATGTAGTTACTACCTCTATTCCAAAATGATTTTCCTATTGTTCTTTGTGGTGTTGTGAATTGATCAAATTTGGTTTTCAATTGCTACTTGGAACTAATAAAATTACTCCATGTAGTAATTCTCCCTCCATCCATGCAATCATCGATCAAAAGAGAAATGAAATGACTAAAGGGGCCAATTAACATTGTTCATTCTTATTTTTTATATCTATTTGAATATTGCCCAATTGAAAGGGAGAAGCTCTAGGAGATGGAACAAATGGCCATACATGGACTTGGACATGTACTAAATGCTTGCAAATGATAATCGTATATTCAACAATTAATTGACTAGTGGTGTTCTTCAAAAATGCTTTAAAAAATCTACTTTTTGATATTTTCAAACTACACTTCGAAAAGGGCTCCAAAACTTAAAGTTCTTAGAATGCTAAGAGTACACCAAACTCTACTTATAGCGCAAAATTGATTTTTTAAATGTTATTTTTAGCCTTAATTTAAAACATTTTGTCCAAGAGGAAGATCATTTTGGGAGGTAGTATTTTTTTGTCATGATGCACATTATTTTAGACAAATAAAAAACTTGTAATCCTCTTCTTTAATAATAGAGGGAACCAATATAGCCAAAGAACCCTTCAACCAATTTTGGGAAAATGTAAGCAACCTAAAAGGCAAAATTCTAAACATTTGAATTTAATGAAGTTGATAATGTATTCTTTTTGCTACATCTATGTTGATTTTGCCACCAAGTTTGAGGATAAGAGATCAAAGAGGATAAGTCAATTGTGACTATCCCCAATGTTATGACCTTACATTTTCGAATTGTATGTAATTCTATCATAAATTACGTGTAATTTTGTTTATCTTTGTAAATCACCATGAGCTCTAGTTGAGAAGCAAAGATGAATGGTCTACTTAAAATGAGTGGATTCTTAAATATGGCCTTATTCGTTAAAATGAGACAATCTGCACATTTTGAGACTACAACCCTAAAACAGTTATAGTGATTTATCCTTGAGTCGAGATAAGATGAGCCTGCAACCTTTGGGATATCAAAGGTTTTTATATATATTAATACATTAAAATCTCAACTTACCAAATAGTCTTATAATTGAATTGTTATTATGATTTATCTTTGAGTCGAGGATAAAAATGAGACTACCAAAAGTCTCAATATAACGAATATGGCCTTAAATTACAATTGTAGTACTTGATATCCAGGAATTTTAGCACAATTTAACTAAAAAATTATGAAATTTTCATTTATAACATTAGGAGAAAATTGAACTTATTGTAAAGAGGCTTTGAATTTTCTTACTAATTTTAATATTAATTGAATGAATATGAGAATGGCCACATCCTCATTAGAATGACCATGTGTCCACTTGGCATGTGGAAATTGGTGGGAGGTATGTGCTCCATCCTCCATCAAAGAACTATCATGAGATTTATGAGATTGTGAAGATGTATTGTGTAATGATGCAAATTTTTGAATTCGTTGTGTAATTTTTGGCCCAACTAGTGATTTGAGAAGGCCCTTTCTACCCAATTTTTTGCATTACAAATTTGCCTCATTTTGTATTCAATTTTCTCCTAATATGATTTGAAGATATATAGCAAAGTCTATGAGTAGTATATGATAATTTTGTGATTATTACTATAATATAGGCTACTTTCTTATGAGAGTTTTTCACCATGATGGCCAAAAAAATCCCTAGAGTTGGCTAGAGTAGAGAGTGTATGGGACCTAGATTCCTCCAAGCAATAGACTCCATAATATTCTTAGTAAATTTTAATTTAATGAGTTTGAGTGAAAAAGGGCAGTACTCCTAAATCATCCAAATGGGTGTCCTACCATCTTCAAATCATCCTAATCTTTGCTCTTCAAAGTTAAAACAATCTCCTAGACTAAAATTCCACCAAAAACTCCCAATTTGAACCCAAAATAGGCCAAAAGTAGCCCTAAAAACTAGTCACATCCTATAGTCATCCACACCAATACTAAATTTCACACATACATTGACTCCCTCATCACAAACAATGAATCATGGTGCTCATACACTATTGTGCATCTTAAGCAACCCCGTGTAGGCAAATCCTCACTTTTTAATAACAAGTTGCAATGAAAATTGCAATTCACACAACTACGAATGCAAAGATTACAACAAAAAATCCTCAAATTGGTATTTTCCCTAGGGGCAATTGGGACAAGCCTAGGCTTGTTAGAAAGCTAGCTTAGAAATGCACCATCTCACCAATTTTCAACTCCAAAATTCTCATGGTCTTCCCAATCTAGCCCCCCCAAGTTGCAGCTCCTAGTTATCCCTTCAAACCCTGAAATTGTCTCATCAACTCCTCTCAAACCCTAACTTTCTATCATCACTTCTAAATTAGCTTCCCATCTAACCTAATAATCCTCCATTTTCCACCCAATTGTTTACACAACCAAATGAACCTACTCGACAAATTGGTTCTATTTTTTCCTATCTTAATTTCCAACAATTCTTATTCAAAACGCCCATAAGCCACAACATCCTCTCTCAAAACCTTTGTACACAAAAGTTGAGAGAGAAAAAACAAGAGAGCTTCAAACCCTAATTTCCTACACTAAGAGCCATTAATTTAGGGCTTCATCCATTAAAATTTCATCCCAACTCTAATTTACTGAAAAATGCACTAAATTGCAAGAGATTGCACTGATTTACTATAAAACACACTAATTTATTGGAAAGCTCTCTAATGTATTGCAAATCTCACTATTTTAATATTTTTTTTCTATTTTAGAGTGTCCACTACAATGTTAGTGTGAAACAATTGTTCTAACTCTACTAATTAATTTTATAATTTTTGTATTTTTATTTTGAATTTTCAATACATTTTTAAGCAATTTTCTTCATGTAATATTTTGTTTCTAAAATTGCCACATTTAATCATTTGCCTAATTTAATTAAATTCACAAATTTTATTTAATGTCTTTTTAATTTAAGATTCCTATTTTTTCTGCAAATTTTCACATCATTTTCACATATTCGCGATTCCTAAAGTTCACACCATTATTACAAAATTCCAATAAAAAAATCCACTAGTTTATGATTATAGTTTAAATTCATACAATTAATAATTTCTAACTTACAATTTCACCCAAATTGTTCAAATTTCCTTAATTCTAATTTGTGAGCCAATGTGGTGACTCGCACTCTCATTTTTGTACTACCATGTTGAATCATGACCAATTGAATTGTTGATGCAAAGTGGTTAGAAAATGGACATTGCATTGGAAGTGATAGACTAAAATTTATGTGAAGGTTTTCTTTTACAATACCACATTTAATACCTTTTGATGCCTTTGATAAAGTTCAAACTTTAGTTTGCTTTTAGTAAGCTTATACATAGATTGCAATTGAATTCAAACCCTTAGTATCTTAACTCAACTTGAAATTATATAAGATATTAGCATCCATTATTGACTTTGGTTAACTTTTGACACTAGAAAGAGGAAAATGAATGGTAAAGGACGGTTTGCTAAATTATAAAAGTAGGAAGAGTCATTGAGCATGTTTTAATGTCTTAATATGCCATTCTATGAATTTATTATTTTATATGTTTATTGTATTTTATTGACTTTATCTCAAGAATAGAGACTATAGCATTGATTTTGGTTTTGAAATTTGAGTTTCCAATTCCTATCTATAATTGCATTTATAGTTACTACAAAACATAATTAGAATTTGATTGAAGTGGGAATGATAGAGTTCTTGTTCAATATGATTTTTTTTTTGGTGAACCCATTATTAAGATATAGGAATCTATTCAAAATAAGCATGTTTACATTTTTGAGCCAAAATTCTCTACTTTCACTTTAGCAAGCCTTCTATTTACAAAAAAAACTTGGTATTTATTTGATCAAGCTTAAGTCTAGTCTTTTTTGCTTAATTGCAATAAGTGCCTATGGCAGTATTAAAGAGAGAATTTTGTATACGGAAATGCATCAATAAAAGTATTTATCACTATCTAGAACTAACAATTCCATTTTTTGTTTTGTAGTACTTGGCAATTGGTATCAAGTTGCATTTAGAAGCCAAGCATCACTCATGGCATTGCAGTGAATGAGTCCATTAGGACAAATGGATACAAGCTTGGGCACTCATTGCTACAACATTAACATTTCTTCTTATAATGTACATTTCAAATAGGGATCATTAACTAAGTGATGCTTAAATGAAGTTTGAAGTACTACTATGTATACAATTAATACATTTTTGTACTAGTACAAAAGAGGATATATGGCACCAAGCTACAAGACAGAGCCTATAGAAATGCATTAAAAGAGTTTTGGAGGGTTTGGAGGGTTGTTACAAGCCTGTTCCATTTGTTGTTCCCTTGAAAGTTAAAGAACAGCTCACAATTAGAAAAAAGAAATTAAAAAAGAAATTAAAATTAAAATTCTTAATTTTTTTTTAAATTTAAAAAATAATAATTTTAAATTTAAAAAAAAAAAAATATTATATGATGTGGCATTCTCTTGGCCACATTATACTGTTGTTGTAGTACAGTTCCTAGGTTCCCAAAAGCCCTAGAACTTACAGCCCTCCACAAGCTCCAAATCTTTTCTAATGGTATAAAGGTTTGAAGTTTTGATAATAGCTCAACTATTAAATATTTTTTTAATTACAAAAATCAATAAAATTGAAGAAAATAATTTATTATAACAAATCCAAATTTTGTCCAAAATAGTCAAGCAATATGGAAGTAACACCTCGCACTTTCATACAACAAGGCTACTTTCAAACATTGAAGTCATAAAAGAATTGTTCTTTGAAGTGTTGAAAACTATTTTAATAATAACATTTTTAACTAGTGACAATGAACTCTACAAACTTATAAATTTTCTTTTAACACCTCTTTGAATTAATTAAGCACAAAAAGTAAAAAGTTGATCTTAATGTAGGAAATTTTAAAAAAAATAAAAAAAATATATTGAAAATACTTTGTAATGCTACATAAATTGATTCAACTAGTTCAAGCCGCACTACTTATTTTTATATCAAATGGATATATATATATATATATATATATATATATATATATATATATATATATATATTTAAAATTTCAACTATTAGCATAGAAAATACTCCCTTTTTCTACAAATTAAATATGATTTATTAAATTTTGACTTCAAAGATTGCAAAATCAAACAACTAATATGTATTATACTAGTTGAATTAACTTAAATACTAATATTTTTGAAAATAATAGTTAATAGAAATAATAAAGTAAAATTGGCTCATCAAATCTAATATGTACATGTAATACTAAGCCCAATGAGAGATGTTGTATTTACATAAAATAACTTGTACAATGGTCATGAGTATTAATTTTACTAGGTAGGAAATTTTTTATAATATATATTATAATATATTTTGTACCTAATAAATTTGTGTATGATATACATATATACATACATATATATATATATATATATATATATATATATATATATATATATATATATATATATATATAAATATAAAGTAGAAATCATCTATTTTGTTACTATGTGAATTGTTGGCTGAAAAAATGCAAAAGCATTCATTGGAAGTCAAACTACTGTAGAAGACCTTCCCTTTTTACATAAAATTTGGAGGATGAATAGTTGCTCTTTTGTCTTGCATAGAGAAATTATTTGACATTTATTGGCTAGAAAACATCCTCAACATTGTTTATAGGTTAATATATATAGAGTACATGATAATAATTCCAATATTACTAAAAGGCAAAATTTAAGGAAGAATTTTCTTAAAGTTCCTTTTTTGTCAAAATAACTATTTTACTTTTCCAAAGTAATATATGATAAGCATTAAAAATAGATGAAATTATAAAAAATTGATCAAATAAAATACAAATATGTAAATGAATTTGATTTCAATTTAGAAATGCCAACACTTTTGTTGCTACCACTTTGAAAAATCTAAAAGACTTAGAGCAACATCAACAAGGCCTCAAAATTCAAACATTATAAAGAAGAAATGTAATATAAAACCCACATCTTATTGCTAAAGGTTTTAGTATGGGCCTGTTTCAATATAAGCTTAATATGAAGTACTCCATAATTAAACCCTAAAGTCTTGTTGTCCTTATGAGGGGCAAAATAGATTTCAAGGTAGGGGGCGTACAACTTCAATTTTACACATGATTTTTTGAGTTTTTTTCTTAACTTGTGAAGGATTGTGGCATATTTTGAGCAAAAATTGTGAAAAATTGCCACTTTTTAGGGCAACGAGAAAAAAATTAGCCTTTTTTTTTAATAAAATTCAACCATACAAATTTGTACTAAACTACTATGGGAATGAGTGGAAAAAATTTCAAAAACTTTGATTGTATAGATTGAAAGACTATAATATTTGAAGTTAGGAAAAAAAGGGTTTTTTTACCTTCAGTTGCCCAATAGAGTCAACAACCTTCAATTCCTCCTATAATGAGATTTTTACACTAGACATGCCAACTTTTCTCATTGCCCTAAAAGAATTGCCACTTTTTTGACATTTGCATTTTGTATCATATAAGTTACACACATACCAACTTTCAAAAGCATTAGAAGAGATTTGAGGGCAATAGAAGATTGCAAGTTTCCATAAGTTCCCATACTGCAAGGAACTATGGGAACTCTACTACATCAATAGTCTAACATGACCAAGACCGTGCCATATCGAATAATATTAATTATTTATTTATTTATATTTTAATATTCTGATGCATTCTCAGCTTGAAGAATAGGCTTGAAATGGCCCTCCTAAGCCTTCAAATCTCTTCTAATGTAAAAGAAGAGTTTTGCAAAAGTTGCTCGAAGCTATTTAAGTTGCTAGAAAAATTCATGGGAGATAACTTTTGATTTAAGCATCCAATTGGGAAAAAATATATTTCCTTTAAAGGAGTACATGTTCACACTTTGTATCAAAATTTCATGAACACTTTACCAAAATTGACTTCATAGGAACCTATCAGTATTTTCAATTGTCTTGTTTAATGGATAATTGTCCTTTGGGGATTAAGATAGGAAATCACTTCAATCTTCTATGAATATAATTTTTACTTCAATTTGTGCTCAAGAGCAAAAGTTATGCTACCCTAAACTCAAAGTGGGGGGGATTAGGCAACCAAAAATTCTACAAAAAAAATTGAAAGTAATTAACTACTTTTCTCATAGACTATAATTTTGTCTTCATGGAAAACTTTGATTCATTCCATTTGGATTAGTGGGGTAAAAGTTATGAAGCTTCTTGTTTTGTGAGCAATCATAGAAATTTATGAAGAAATGAACATATTGAATTTGTTCTTTAATACAATTTTCACAATTAAAAAAAAAAATTCACAATGTTAACTCCTGAAGGACTAAGGCCATTTTTCTATCCAAAACCATTCAAAACTATTAGTTCTAATGCATTCATTCGAAGATTTTTTTTAGAATCTAACCATAGGATCTTTTACTTTACTTGTTTGAGATCATGTGTTAAAATTTTTATGAAGTTTGGCCATATAGATTGGAAGATATTAACATTCAAAGTTGGAAAATAAAGTTTTTTTGAATACTAGCCTATAATATCAAATGACTTTAACTGCCATTTATGGAATTTTTTTGCATTGTGGACTTTGAATTAAAAAAATTTATGTTGAAGAATTGAATTGAAAGTCTAAGAAAACAATTTCAAAAACAAAATGCTTGATTTTCATTCTTTAAAAAATTATTAAGTAGATGTAGGTTCAAGATTGAAAGAAAAACTAAATCATTAATAGATCTAAGATGGGATTGAAACACAATAATCCCAACAGTGAGATGATTTTAACAAGCATACTTAACCTTGTCAAACAATTTTTTCTGAAAAATTGTGAATACTGCATTCGGAAATGAATCCTATAAGTTATTTTTTTCAAGAAGATGCTTAGATTGCTTAAAAAACAAGATTGTCCATAACTTTTACATCACTAATCCAAATGAAATGAATCAAAGCTTCAGATGTAGACAAAAATAAGATTTATAAAAAAAAAATTTTAAATTATTTCAAATTTTTGTGGATTTCTTTTTCTACTCAACAACATAAAAATTATATTCAAGATGGCATAACTTTTGCTCCCATGCACTTATTGAAACAAAAATTATATTCCCACAAAGCTAATAATTTTTTCTATCTTATCATTAACTTTCAAAAAATTCACCAAAAATTAAGGTCATAGAAATCTGCCCAAACTCTTTAGAGTCTCCCAAGGGGACTTTTGGTCCTTTAGGGGATAAGTATGCTTGCCAGAACAATCTTATCATTGGGATTAATGTGTTTCAATTCCATCCTAGTTTATTCTTCTATCTTGTACCTACTTCTACTTAATTTTTAAAAAGAGAAAGAAAATCAAATTTTTTTTTTGAACATTTTTTCCTAGAATATTAGAATTTGAATCTTCTTCATTTTTGATTAGATATGTGCAAAAATTCAAAGTGAAGAAGATTCAAATTCAAAGAATAATTTAGTTAAGGAACATGCTTAGAAACCTCCTTTCTTCACTTTGAATGCATTTATCTTGCAATCCATGTGATGAAAGTTTATGAAATTTCTTCCCCACATTCTTATACTAGTCTAGTGCAAGAAAAGCAATTTGTACATTTTTTTTTATCTTTGAAATAGAAATGACAATTTGGAGTGTGTGTGTTTTTTTTCTTGAAAAAGGGACATGGAACCCCGTCAGCAAGACTTTCTAGACTTCGGATACCTCGCTGGCAGCCATCGAGTTGTCAACGAATCTCTCCGACGGAGTGTACAATACAATGGATTCTTTTTTTTTTTCGGAGCGCCTTTGAACGGAAGATCAGGGGAGCGTACCGTGCGTTGGTTTCGATTAGGGAGTAAGTAAGAACCCTGATCCCACGCAGTACTTTCAAGTTGCAGTGGCAATTGCAGGGCATTGATGATTACTCTTGCAGAAACAGTGGCAGGAGAAACTGAGAACTTCAGTTTCAAACTTCTATAATGAAATATAGATACATTGAATTGTACGCACATGATTTCAAGCACCATCATTAGAAACCGTACCTCCAGTCTTATCTTGTTCCTATTTCCTCGGCGTTTGACGTACACATACAGTATTCGTATTCCCATCGTTCAAACACAGGATACGAAACTACGAATACGTATGTTACGGCACCGTAGTCTTCTCCTTCCGGCTGGAAAGAATAGCCCCTCCAGTGCAACCTCCGGACGTGTGCCGCGCGTATTGGAGCTCCCTTCACGTTTACGTCCTTTTGATTCGTTGACTCTTAATTGCTTGCTTCCTGATTCCTGGCACGAGGAGCTTTCTCTTGGTCCATATTGCGCTCGGAGGAGAATAGTGCTACCCCCCGTTCTTGGAGTTTTTTCCATGAATTTCCGGTTGGATCTTGGTCGATCGCGTACTCATGGCGCAATTCGTGCGGAGGACCTGGTTTCTGATTCTTTGTCGTGAATGAGGAGGATTTTCTACGATTCTTTGGATGGATTTCGGAAGAGATATTGGCGGAGCTTTATATCCCGCTCTTCGGGCAAGAACGCTAGTGGTTTCGCTTGGGACGTACGCTGAGCACGGGACTTGCAAGTGGAGGTGCGGAAGTTTCGGGAACTCGTATTCTTATTAGAGGACCATTGCTGAGTCTTAGCCGTTGTCTTCCTTGAAATTTTTTGAGTGAGTTGGAGACGGACTTGAAGGAGTGCTGTGGAGTGATTTTGGTCGTGCTATCGGCGGTAGTTTGCGAAAGAAGTTACTGGGAGTGCGATATTAGTGATATTGCGACGTAGGAGGAGGAGCGGGACCGGTTGATATGGAAGAAGAAGTGAACTAAGACCTGTGGCCAGGTTTGTCAATTTGAAGAGGTGTAGCTGTGGTTGGACTACGTACGTCGTAAGTAAGTAGGTTTTCGGCTGTTCCTGAGGACCAGATTGGAGGATGATATTGGATTCTTATGCTCGAAGTAAGGCAGGGAGCGCTAAACTAGTATTGATAGGAACTTTTGACAGCGTGTAGAATCCGATACAGGTTATTGAGATGCTTGTAAGCTACTCGAAATCGCGTGTTGCAAAGCTTTCTGAAAGCGAGCTTGGGAGATGTGCATCACGGAGTAATGGTATCACGTCAGTTCCTATGCTTGAACACGATGAAGCCAGTAGAAAATATTGTGCATGAAGGCGCAGCCGAGGACGAATACAATGATGGATGTTGATGTAGTTTATTGAGATGCTGCTCGTGTTAAGGTATTTCTTCATTTCATTGTTCTTTAGAATTTTTCAAGATGATGTCTCATCTTGTCCTCAGGGTATTACAGTTATGCTAAGGGTTGTTATTGACTCAGCTTGGCCATGTTCTATTTGTGCTGTTTTCGTGATACTCTGGACTACTTTTATATAAGAGTTTACATGTAAGTGATTGCATCTGTGAAGCCAATGAGCTTCACGAACACTGATTGATGTACGTGATTGCTTATGCTTTGATGAATGGAAGGAGAGTGTTCCCTTGAAAGCAGAGTATGTTAATCGAACAGTATCTCTGAATTCATTCTACTGCCGTTGTAGGTGTGTTGCTGGAACATTTTGCGGCACCGATGTGAAGCCTTAAGACTCAACGTCTGCATCGTTTTGAGTTACTATGAGAATAAAATTGCTTCATTATCGTAGCTCAATGTCCAGGCTCTAAGGGGCGAGGATCCACGAAGGAAAAACCATGCCGGGAGGTAGTGAGGGACCGAATTGGATTTTCCTTGCTGGGGGAGCCGCCGTTACAGCTCTGAGTTATCTCATTAGACGAAGACAGAAGCATGAATTTGAAGATACGGAGGAAGATGGTGAGAGGAAATCAGGCAAAGCGCAGCGTGCGAATTACGATGGTAACCCTCATTCAAATGTTTTGACGGAATTCATGTTGATCTTCGGAAAACTTCAATAGGGTGTAGGGAACATTACATATCTGTCAGTAGATTGGCGAGTGACTTCATATCTATATGGTAGAATCAATTAAGTATTTTTGAATCTATATGCTGGTTTGAGGTGATGGCTACTTCATTACTTTCAATCCTGATGGGAATTCTAAATTGCAAGTGTAAATTCAACGGGGTACCTTGTAACTTATTTGTTGATTATTGGGTTGGGTAAGCTTAGCTTACGCAGAGGAGTTTTCACCAATTCCATGAACTGTTCTGCTACATACACTCATGTCTTGAGTGTACTTCATTCTTTAGATGTGAAAATTTGAACACATACTCTCTGCCAAGTTTCCCGTTGGTCAAGGTGCATTAAGTCTGTAAATGTTTTTACTTCCTCGCAGACGGTTTTGAGCCTGATTATTGGGGTATAGAAACACCTGAAGCCTGCCCTCATCAAGATTCAGTGGAGGGTGTAGCTTCGAGCTCCTTTACTAAGTCTATGCACTCAGGTCAGACTCTTTATCCTACTCTTGCGTTATAGTAGCTATACAGTGTCTACAGAAAAATAGGGTTACGTTGGGTGTAGTGTTTTTTGTGCAGATTTCTTCATTTCTATTCACATTAGCTACAATGATGAATGGGACTGTAAAACATTTCATTGGTGAACTTGCTCTAAGCAGGATTGCCAATAGCTCCAACGCTTTCACGAGGAACCAGCACAGGACTTGCTGATGCGTTACTTGCAAACAATCCTCGTGATAGCAAACAATCTCCCCCTTCAGTGGAGTTCGCTGAAGAGGAGAAGCGCTTCCAAAGGAGAGGTACATTCTCTCATGAGGATGTGCGCCATAGTAATCAGCAAGGTAATGTTTACTTAATGAAAGCAAGTAATAATGGTCTTTAGTCTATTTGTGAAGGGTTCAAATAGTCGTTTTTTAACGATTCGAAGTAATGTTTGAAGTTTGGAAAGAGTTGGTTGTTCGCAGAAATTTCTAAAGGGAACCTCTTCTATTTTGCAGGAGTGCAGATTGGTCGTACAGCCAAGAAAGATATGGTGCACAGGCTGCGGAAACAACTGAAGAGTCGGGATGAGATGATTTTGCGCATGCAGGTTCAGATATCTGAGAATGAGAGAACTTCGTCTCTGTCTGATGCCCACGTGTCTGAATTGCAATCTCGTCTTGAGGCGACCAGCAGGGTACTCTCTAACTTGGACCTGGAGGTTCAGCTTTTTCGGAACCAGCTGGCCAATTTTGTAAAGTTTGCGGCAAGGTCTGAAGATTGCAATGAGTCTACAGCTGGAGGTGCTGAATCGGCCAGCACTTGTGGGGATGAACACAGAGTAAGTTTCGCTGTACAAAACCACGATTGTGTCGAAAGTCACGAGTCTTTCGCAAGGGCCTGTTGGAGAATCCCGAAGATTTCGATTTAGTCGGATTCAAAGATACCAAAGTATGATGCGGTGAGTCAAACCCTTTAATCGGGAGAGTTCGTATCAGCATTTTGAGGTGTGTTCATGTCTTTGCAGGATATGAATTTAACTTTGATGGAGTTTACGAAGTTAAGAGAGGTTCTGGATAGATTGAAAATGGAAACGACTGCAAGAGAAATTGAAAGGCAAGCCTTACTTCAGGAGTACAACTCAATGGTTGAGAAAGTGGGCCATCTGGAATGTGCGCTGAAGGAGCAGACAACGCTCGTTTCTGAAAAGGAGCAAGCGTTGAACAAGACTCAAGAAGAACTCCTTCGATTGACTTCTAGACTGCAAGTTCAGGTTGATATGATGCGCTTATGCAATTATTTATTTATTCGTCTTTGTTGCGAATCAAGTCGTTTAGTCGGGAGAGTTAGTATGTCTCAAATAGGCATGAACATTAGCATTTTGAGGTGTGTTCATTTCCTTGCAGGATATGAATTTAACTTTGATGGAGCTTACGAAGTTAAGAGAAACCTTGGATGGATTGAAAATGGAAACGACTGCAAGAGAAATTGAAAGGCAAGCCTTACTTCAGGAGTACAACTCAATGGTTGAGAAAGTGGACAATCTGGAATGTGCGCTGAAGGAGCAGACAACGCTCGTTTCTGAAAAGGAGCAAGCGTTGAACAAGACTCAAGAAGAACTCCTTCGATTGACTTCTAGACTGCAAGTTCAGGTTGATATGATGCGCTTTTGCAATTATTTATTTATTCGAATTTGCTGTGAATGTGCTCTTTATTGGGTTTTCTCTTTCAAATGTTCCTAGGTGTTTCTGGGTTCTTACACCTTTATGAAGTCTTGTGTGACAGTTTAAAGAGATGGAACCATTCAGACTCTTCAAGGCAAAACTATATTCAAAGTATGATGCAGTGAATCAAAATCGTTTAGTCGAGAGCTAGTAAGTCTCAAATAGGCATGAATATCAGCATTTTGAGGTGTGTTCATGTCTTTGCAGGATACGAATTTAACTTTGGTGGAGCTCACGAAGTTGAAAGAGGCTTTGGATCGATTGAAAATGGAAACGACTGCAAGAGAAATTGAAAGGCAAGCCTTACTTCAGGAGTACAACTCAATGGTTGAGAAAGTGGACAATCTGGAATGTGCGCTGAAGGAGCAGACAACGCTCGTTTCTGAAAAGGAGCAAGCGTTGAACAAGACCCAAGAAGAACTCCTTCGATTGACTTCTAGACTGCAAGTTCAGGTTGATATGATGCGCTTATACAATTATTTATTTATTCGAATTTGCTGTGAATGTGCTCTTTATTGGGTTTTCTCTTTCAAATGTTCCTAGGTGTTTCTGGGTTCTTACACCTTTATGAAGTCTTGTGTGACAGATTAAAGAGATGGAACCATTCAGACTCTTCAAGGCAAAACTTGAGACTTGTATGTACAATTTAAATTCGAGCGGATTAAGTCTCCGTGACCTGCATAACAGGGAAGAGATCATCTCTTCAACCAGCACTGAAGTATCCGATGGCTCAAATCACCTTCCTCAAGGCCAAGAAGACCCTGAACTTATACATACAGGTCATGAATTTAAAACAGACTTTCCCGAAAACATCAAAGATCCTTCTGTTAGTGATAGCGTGGTGGCAGCCTTGCAGCTGGAGGTGGAGCAGCTCACGGCAGCTCTTGGATCCAAATCGAAAGTGAGTGAATTTAATTTGATAATGGACTTGAGCATTTGAGTTTTTCACAATCGTTTCATTCACGTTAATTGACGATGTGATAGAGCGTTCATCTTTTTCGTTTTAGGTGAACCAACAGAAAATAAAGAAGATGAGGAAAAGAAATTACTTATCTAAATATAAGTTTCGCATTGCTGATGAGGTTGGAGCATGATCGTTCTTTTCAGGTAACCGAGCAGAAGGAACAAACAACGAGGTTTGTTAAGGATCTTCAGGTATCTCGCACATTGCTCTGCTGATGGTGATCCACAATCAGAGTTTATGAGACAGTTACAATTTTAGAAGGTGGTGAATGATCATGCAATTGAGTAGACTTAGGACATGACATCTATTAGCTGAGCAGGAATGATGGTCGTATGATCGATTTCACGTATTATCATTCTTTGATAGTCATTGATCGGCCAAGGGATTTATTTATTCGAATGCATCTCTTTCCTGGCGATGGTTAACTAATTTGAATTCAAATAATTTCGGTGAGTTTTGAAATATAAAGATTCTGAGTGGTTGCATTTGAGTCGGCAGCTTTCATCATCAACGAGTTTGGCAACTCCTGCTCATGTAAATGATTACTCGAAATATTTTGATAGAATATTAGCTTTATTCATTTGCAGCCTGACGTGCTGAAGGATTCGTCTGCGTCGTTGAGGTTGATTTCATTACTGCTTTGCTGTAATGAGTGAATGAGGTGAATGTCTATATTTAGCAAGAAAAATTATCTCAGAAGACTGCAAGATGTCTTCTGAGAAAATTCCTCGTATTGAACATAGACATTTACCTCCAAAGCCTACTACCGTATTCTACTATACTGAATTGTTCATGATGCCCTCCTTCTGAACTCCTTAGATTGCTTGTGTACTACTCCCTCTGTCCCGAAATGATTGTCCACTTTGAATGTCATGTTTTTTTTAAGATTGTTTTGAGTAGGTCAAAAAATTGCTTGCTTGTGGCTAATTTTATTTAGGTTGCAATGAACAAATGCAATGTTCTTCATTGATTCTGGTGATATAGAATTTGGAACCTTTCTTAATTATATTTTTCACAAAAAGGTCAATGAAATTGGCTCAAAAAGATATCAACAAAATTGTGGACAATCATTTTGGGACGGAAGGAGTACATTGTTATCCTCTCGAAGGGTGAGACAACCTTGGTGGTTCCAGATTGAAGTTCTAATGATGTGTATTGTCTTTTTTGCGTTTAGGTGAATGAACTCAATATCAATTCGATTGAGGTAGCAAACTGTAAGCGTTTGGAGGAAGATTTTAGGAAATACAACGTAAAAAATTCCGAGCTCCGGCAAATCAAATCGAATCTTACTCAGGACAGCATTGACGAAGCTCGCAACGAGCAATCGCTTCATGTAGCTGCTCTAATATGCGGTCTTGCTGAGAAGGTCGCTGCACAGGTATGCAAGTGTCATCAACCAGCGTTTTGTGGCTTGAATTAAGACAATATGAAGCTCCAGATTTTTCGTTTGCAAGAAATAATGCCTTGACTGCCTGAGCAGCACTACTTGTGAGGGTCATCATCGATTATATGTAAACCCGTGAAAGCCTATTCAATTTTTCTGCGTCGTGGATTATTTTTGTGATGACAGGAAGAGCAGGCAAAACAAACCGCCTTGGAAGTTCAACAGCTCTCAGCATCCTTTCAGCTTTTGACGCCCATTGTGGCAAAGCTACAGGTCCGGGAGACATTCATATTATCTTCCAGTTTAATTTGAATTTTCTCCCTCTTGAGGGTATATTGCATGTGTTCACAGCATATCTATTTTCCTTTTTGCCTTGTGTAGGTCGCCAACTTGAAATGCAGGAGATTGAGAAGAATCATCAAAAACATTCCAGAAAGCTTCATTGCTAGATTTTCACTAACTTGGTCGTCTCCATCTGCCTTATTTGACAGGATAAAAATGCTGACTTACCGCTAATGGCACAACCTAATCCGGCGGAGATGGTCTCATATGATGTTATACACATGAAATTCAATTCCTCAAGTGTTCTCGCGAAGTATGAGCCCTTTCTTCCTCGATTAATTGCCTGATCGTTGCACATTCTATTTTTATAGGCTTCATGCATTGTATGTTTCTAATATGTGTTTGGCCTTTTCAGACATGCTGCTCAGGGAAGTTCTACCAGTTGGGCTGGCACTCTTGGACATGGACGACAAGACTCCGATGCTTCAGACAGCAGCACGCTTTCTAGGAAACAAATTTCACCAGATTATATGCTCAGGGAGATTGTTGATGACGACCATCATTTCCGAGTGGGCGCTTCAGGGCCTCTTGCTATCAAGAGTCGAAAATTCTCGTCAAAATGGGATGGAAAGAATGGGCGTAGAAAAAAATCATTTACCCACGACTACGGCAGTGGAAGTGATGCGGATATTTTTTCATCTGGAAATTGGGCCTCTAAATCAGAGGGTGACAAGGACTTGTACCGACAGAAGCATGTCAACGCGGATGTGCCCCAATATCTTCAACACAGCTTAGGGTCTTTTGAGGAATTCCAAGAGTCAGAGAGCAGATCAATACCTGCTGAAGAAGAGAATAATGGTCACAATGCATGGGCTGTGCAACAGAAGGATAGGTGTGTTCCTCTTGAGGTAGATCAGGTGATGGCAGCTAGTACTCCAGATGCTGATTTTGTGCCTACATTTGAAGAGTATTCTCCAAATATGCGACAAGTAAGAAGCCCTCGACAGGGCATTGAAAGTTCCAGAAGGTACTTGTTCAACGAAGGTAATAATCGGGATGACCATGCAAATAGTTTGGAGGCTTCAACTGCCACTGCTGCAGAGAGCCCCCTTGAGGAGGAATCAGCTTCAGTGAGATCGATTTTGGTTGAGCATTTTGAAGCATCGTCAATCTCCCCGTTATCTAGGATGATGACACAGTTGGACTCTACAGAAGAGCTGCCTGAAACGTCCAGCTTGCAAGAAGCCTCCGTGGAACTTCTGCTTCCTGATTCACCTCAGGATGTGGTCGAAGATGAAACACGGTCTTTTAAGGAAGGGAACTCTTCGTCTATGGACTGGTCGATCGTCACTAGTGGAACTGACGAATATGAAGCCAATTCTTCCACAACGAAAAGGTTGATTGTGTCAGAGGATATCGACGTGTCAGAAGCCAATGCTCCAGGAGCGGACATGTTAATTGTGACACATGTTACTAACGACTCAGTTTCGGAGTCAGGGTCCGAGGAAAGGGGCTCAATCGACTCAGAATTTGAGGAGATGTTGGATGGAACTCTCGACGATTTGGTCAAAATCTTTTCGACAACCGTGACTCCTGCCAGCACACCTAGATCTAGTGTCCTGTCTCAAAATAGCGAATCAAAGAAATTCCAGTGATTTTGATGATTGAAGAGCGAGTTGAAGAACCCGGTGCAACTTGACGTAGAGCGACATGGGCTCTCTTTCAAACCATCCGAGATATTTCAGCGCTAGACAATCTGGGAGCAACGATAGAAGATCAAGCCTGCTTGGACCAGCACTCTGTCAATTGGTCTCCACAACTTCTGGACTTATGCTCTAAAGTTGACGTTACCATCTCCCTGGCACATGGAAGCTGTGTGCACTGATACAAGATCACTTCGTAGGATTAACGAGAGTACCATATTGTGTACTTAGAGGAACCCTTTTAGTCAGAAACCCTACGTACCTGACAGCCAGGGGAGGGAGTTTCTTTTGACTTCAACATCATCCTGACAGGTGAATTTGATGAGTAAATCTTGTGAAATACTGACAACTCCTTCGTTAAACACGCTACATGTCTCAAACCTTGTGCAAATCTTAAGACGCCCTTGAATCCAACTATCTCTTTGCGTACAGAATATCTAATATTTTCGTTGAGATTCTCGTTGAAGATGGAACCAGAGTGTACTGGATTTGTAGTCATGCTCAATTCCATTTGGCTCAGAAGCCTGGTCAGACCACACAACGAGGTACGTCAAATAACTCTTTACTTTCCAAAAGCATGTCAGACTGGTATGGTGTAGCACGTAGGACACAGGTATACTCAGTTCCGCACTCTAGAGCTCGAGTGTTTGCGAGGTCAGCAATACGGAATGTAATAGTCTGTCCATTAGACATTAGTCTTTGGACACGTTTTCCATTTTGTTCTCTACACCTTTCTGGTGCGTTGGCCCACTTCGACGTTGTAGTTAGGTGTGGAGTGGTGGAGCTCCGGAGACATCGGGAGCTTGAGCATCCTCGGATGCTACTGCTGCTGCCGTGTCGCTTTGGCCGAGTGGTTAAGGCGTGTGCCTGCTAAGTACATGGGGTTTCCCCGCAAGAGTTCGAATCTCTTAGGCGACGACTGAGTGATACCTACGAATCAGCGACAACTTTTTATAGGATTCAAGAGTCTTGTTATTTCTTTGGTGCAATTTTATGGTTTTCTGGTCTTCAAGCAGAATGTGCAATAGTACAGGAACCAAGATTCTCTTTGGGTTGACCTCCGCAGTTGTTTTGCCAGGGCGCCTTTTTCGTGTTTTGCCAGAATGCCAGAATGCCAGAATGCCCTTTCGTGGTGTTCTTGTCATTCATGGTCCGGACGAAGTATCTGCAAAAGTACAGGGGGTAGCTCTCTTGCAGACGATGTTGGATACTTGGATTCAATTGCCAAGTCAGATATGATTACCAAGTCAGAAACATGATAGGATCAGGGTTTGTTTTTGTTTGTTTTTTAAATCATTTTTTATGAATTGCCAAAGTGGCAATTTAAAATGTTATCCAAATTTCAACATTCATCCACATATTGGATAGAAATTATCACATTATCACATACACTCACTTCAAAAATTGAGGCTATGTTGTGTTCAATTTCAATCCATGCACCATATGTTGAAATGAGTGGACAAAATTCAAATGAGCAAACATGAAAGTTGTAGTATCCTTTGTAGTATCAAAGCTAACCACCACCCATAGACTCAATTATTGATGTGAGTTTCTTAATCACTCCAAGAATTGCCTATGCTTGTTTTTTGAGCTTGGATGACTTGAATCCAAGAATCGCCTATACTTCTTTGCCTATGCTTGTTTTTTGAGCTTGGATGACTTGAATCCAAGAATCGCCTATACTTCTTCGCCTATGCTTGTTTTTTGAGCTTGGATGACTTAAATATTTTACTACCCTATACTTCTTCGCCTATGCTTGTTTTTTGAGCCTAGATGACTTGAATATTTTACTACATGTTGTTGTACACCATTTAAGACCCACCCCTATTGGAATAGTAAAAAGTTGCATATGTGTGCATATATAAATATATATAATATTAATTTGAATGGAATTTTAAGATTTTTAAAGAATCAAAGGCTTAAGATTTCATTTACAATCATAGACGATCTATAGGTTGTAAGTTGAATTGTATTTGCTTTGAAAAGATTTGAAGATATTTGTCCTAAAATATAATTAATTTAAATCATTTTAATTTATATTTAGCAATCAAAAATAATTGTTTTCAACAAAATCTTTTGAATCCAAGATATTAGTTTGTAAAGGTTGTATATAGTACATCTATTTGGATTATAAGTGATTTAATATGATATGACAATACCAAAGTGATACCAAGATTTTGGGTTATTTTGAATAAGTACTTTTAATTGAAATCCAATAATTTGGGGGGTTTCCAAGAGAAATTGCCAAAAATTGCCATTTTTAGTGTGTCGTCCAAAATCGAAAATGAAAACTTTTTTTTTCTGAACTTCAACCACACAAAATTTTAGTAGAGGGTCGTTACAGAAATCACCTGTTGTTATCATCCACAAGTTCAATGAACACGAAGTTTCTATCCACAAGTTCAATGAACACGAAGTTTCTAGTGAACATTACTAACTCATCCCCAGAGTGTACATCAAGAACCCAAAAGAACCCTGAACCCACTCAGCGTCCGCTCCTCTCTCTCTCTCTCCGTCGCAACCTGCGTGAGCGAATTTGGCATATGCTCCCTTGGCTACCCCATCCCATTCAACCTTTCTGACTGCATTGCAGCATCTCCACAAGCTCAAATCCCTCCAGCCCAGTCCAAAATTCCATTTAATTCAGAACCCCCAAGTCCCCATCTGCCAAATGCATCAATCCGTGTAGCAGACAGAGTCTTGGAGTCCCGTCCAGGAAAGGCCATGGCAGCATCTTTGCCGCTGTGCTGCCCTCCTCCTCGCCATCGCTGGCAGGGACATTGCTTTCAATTCTTCCGACATGGAGCTTTTGTCAAGAACAAGCTCGTGCTCGGTCCCGTTGCGAAGCTGGAGAGTCAACATGCACGGCATTGGTGAGCTCACGTACCCACGTTTTCCAAATGTCGTCGGAGGACAGGAACCGACTGAATGGTTTTGTTGTTGTTGTTGTTTGGCAATGTCAGGCTCTCGGGGAACGCGAGAAACGGGCCATCCTGGGGTTTGAAAATGCAAGGCCTAAAATGGGGGACTGGATTAGGGCTTCGCCGAATAGTAGTGCTGCTCCGAGTTATTGTGGGGAATTGAATTGTGTGCAATTATGCTATGGTTTGAAGGTTTTTCACTGTAAGATGCTTGAGAATCCTTCAATTTAAACCTGCAGCACCAAAAGGTCTAAATTGGCCATTAATGGGGTCCCATGTTATCTTCCACGGTTTTGAGTAATGTAAAGTCTCCGTTAACAATACAGCAAGGGAGAGATTTCATTCACCACACAAGTGAACTTTGAAACTTCCCCTTCAACAATCAAGAAACTTGCACCATCTTAAATTTTGCATGCTTATTTTATGTTAAGCTAGAAATCCACTAAGTGTCAAAAAATTTAGTGTATTCATATTTAACACAAATCATAGCTCATCTGCATGGTCAAGAGAGCCTCGAATGTATTGTATGTTGAATGGAGCTTCTTTCTTTTGACGAATTTTATGCATTTTTGACAAACGTAGGCGATTTTCGTCTCTGATCTATGGATGTAAAATTTTGGCCCTATCTGAATTCTATTATTTTCAGTATATGATTGATCGACATGGTCAGTTTAAATCATGAACCCTTCACTCTTTAGGGGTTAAGGACCAATAGTTGTTGTCTAGTGTTTTTTCTTTCATCTATGAATTAAAATTTCCTCTTATGATAGTTTGGGCGACTTCACAGGAGGTTTGAAGAAGGATTCAGAGCAAGATGCTCAGCTTCGTCTTCCGCGAGTGGTGATGCTGCACCAGCTGACATACCCTCACTCCCCGAGGGCAGCAATGGATCAGAGAATACCTCAAGATGGAAACCTCCAAAAGTGCGGGTGGCAATTGGGGTGGCTATTGTTGCTATTGGTCTGGCCGTCTCGGGTATCCTCCTCCGAAGAAATAGCCATGCAAGGGAGGCATCGCAGCTGATTGCAGATCTTTGCACGTCTGCCTCTTCACAGGAAGCATCGCAGTTCACCGTGAAGTGGTTTGGGCGTCGAATTTCTCTTACTGAAAAGTCTCCAGGGTAAGTGCAGTTGGTTGCATTAGGGATGCCTCTAGATGTTTATGTACAATGGTTTACTTCCATTCTCATTATACTACTGTGTAATGTAGAAGCGATGTTTAGAATCCACTTGGACTGTATTGTGTGTGAGGATTGATTTGTGTTTTGGTGCATTGCAGGTATATGTACTTTCTGTTGCTGATGGCAGCAGGTTTTGGTCTATTTGTGAGCGAGGAGGCATTGAATGTTTGGGTGCGTCTCTCCTGCTGGTATACTATTAACCCTTAATAGACTAAGGATACGTAGTCTTTATATGACTGATTTGATCGATCATATTAAGTATATTTCATCTGGGTTTAAATTATACATCAGTAGTTTCAGTGAAGGACCTCTACATGTGAAGATAAAAATAAAAGTAATTGGACAAACAAGTGCCTCATGTGACCTCGAAACTGCTATAAAAACATAATTGGGCTTTCTGGTTCTTTGGAGTTCAAATACACCCTCCCTCTTTTATAAGAGTACTGTGCATATAGCACAGGTTTATCCTTGGTAATGATGTCTTTTAGTGAAGGTGTGATCAACAATTCGTTGGGCAGTTTTCAACATCCAGGGCCTTGGTTTTGTAAAGCACATTGCAAACTTTCCTCCAAATGCTGAAATGACTGCAGGTTGGTGGAACCTTGGGACGCTTATTGGTATGGAACCAATCTCGAGATGCCTTCATGTCATCAATATCTGAAAATTTGCCATACATTGCCTCCACTGTAATATGGGTCTACTGGTAAGAAAATGTTTTTTGGCATTGTTCCTCTTATGTTTTTATTTTTGTAAAGTTTGCACACCACCTGAATATTGAACGCTTATGTCAAATATTTGGCAATGGAAATGAAACTACCTTCTCAACTGGAGTTATACTGATAGTATTCTTTTCGTTGCCGCCTTTATTCAAGTCTGGACCTTTCAGACGCAATTTGCTGTGAAGTACGTCTTGGATTAGAATCATCTGCGCTTTCTTTGGTCTCCTGCGAAGATACTTGGATAACTTCTGAAAATTTTCGTCTGAACAGTGTCGTGCATGTTTCAGGGGAGTTTGCATCAGTGATTTGGTGCCGTATTATGCAGGCAGACAAGCTGCCAAATCTGGAACTGGGAACTTAATTCGTGATAAGGTGCGACTTACTCACATCCGAAAGTTGCAAGCTTCTGGTCTTATGATGTGCTTTTGAGTTGTTACTGCACATGATGAAGAAGGGCAAATATTTTTACTACTTCACCTATCCAGCCCTGAAAGCAGCAAACCGTGCATCCGAGAATTAAGGTGGTCGTTTGCCCTTTGCATTATACAAAGTGTGCCATCTCTTTTGTGATGTGCAGCTTGGGGTGAGTCAGGAGAAGTTCGATCAAGTAAGAGCCAATGTGCAACGATATGGCAATTTGATTGGAATTGGTTCGACTTTGTCCTCTCAGATTATATTTTCGCATTTTCTCGTTTACATTTTCCCATTTGTTATCAGCATTTGCATAGTTATAACAATATTATCTAGGCAACCAATTCCTATCTCGATTACAAATGGTAGTGACTATCCTCATATTCCAAATGTCTTTGGAAATTGTACACAGTTGAGCGGTTTTCGATAGGCATGCGCAACCCCACCTCATTTCTAGCTGGATTTGTGGTATGTCATTCTCAGTCTTACCTCTTCCGAGTTATTTATTGTCGAAGTACAAATCGACGTTCTGATTGCAACACGTCACAAGGATAGAACTCGATATATTTTGAACGTTGGCAGGCAGGTTTGGTAATAGGTCAGTAGTGATTACCTCGTACCTTTTCCAACAATTATGATCACTTACCTTATAGGTTATATTTTTAGGGTGTCAGGGCAACGAACTACTTCGCTGGAGTTTGCGTTGGTGGTCTTATTACGCTGCCGTTGCAGGTAAACACCTTTTACTTTAGTCCTCCACTTACAGGTGATATTTACAACGTACGTACATTAGTATACGAAAGAAACTTAACATTAGTCTCACTTTTGTTTTCTCTGTGAGCTGCTGCATGAACCCGATGTTGACACTGATGCGCTGGCCATCAAGATGTTTCTTATAATTTTGTCAAGTAGTATGATGCTAATAACACAAATTTGCTTTCAGTTTATACAATTCTTATCTAACCATCTTCGAAGTTTCCATGTTTTTGTGTGATTTGATATGCATTTTGCATCCCTGATCATGTTACCATAAATAATTACAGATGGGTGTTGGCCTTGTTCTCCGAGACCGTCCCGTAGCCGCCCTTGCTGGAGTTGCTGCTTTCGTGGTATGCACTTCTTAATCCTATTTGAACCTTTTTGTCTGTTGAGCTAATATTTTTGTAGCAGACATTGAGAACACTGCTTCCAGTCTGTTCAAGTCAAATCTATCAATGCAACTTTGTCATAAACATCATTTTTTGGTTAGCTTCACAATGAAGTACTGGTGTTCGCAATCTTTGATCCGGAGTTCGAGAATAGTTTCGAGTATTTTAAGCTGTGACTTCCTTGCCTACTGACACATGTTCACTTATTTTCTTTCAGGGTATCTGGACACTACTCCCATACATGGCGGCTGGGATCGGCTCAATTGTGTTCTTCGCACGTCAGCATGGCAGGAAACAATCCTCTTGATTCATTGAGTGATTCAACATTCATTTTGAGTTCTCAGGGTCGATTGTCCTGCACTCAATTTTTGTTGACATGGTTCCAACATGTAGATGAGATTTCTAAAAGCACGATAGCTCCATATAGAGTGTATACCAATTTGTCCCGTCCCCCTTTCTCATTCTTCACATTAAAAAGAAAGCTGAACCCTCAAGGGGCCGTGAGTTCGAGAGTGAACATGTTAGTTCCCGCCTACATCACACCCTCACCACGGCAATTCCCGTGGCACGTAAGTGCACCACGTCGTAGTTTTGAGAGTTGGCCACATCAGTTTGAGAGTCAATAAATGATTCTGCGAGGTTAATATTCTATTGCCGATCCCGTGTTGTATCAATTTTGTCAATGAACTCCATCATCGGTGCTCCACGTCGTCTCTATGTTTGCATCTACATCGCGGCAGAGGGCTGCTCCAATGGAGGGCTCAATTTTCTTATAATGATGGCTTTGTAGAAATGGAGATCAATCTGATGGTCATGAGCAATACCAGCATTCCAGTAAATCGACCTGGAATTTATTTCAGGAATTGTGCATGAGACTCCTCTATTTGAAATGGGGTTATGTTCACAAACCAGAAAAGTGGAGAGGCAATTCAATCATCCACTCCCAAATAGTTTCACCAGTACTAACCTAAAAAACAACAGTAATACATACATAATATTGTCTTTAGAAGTAGCCAGTTATGGCAGCACTTCTACGCATAACATTCAGTAGCAGTCTAAGAGGCTGCTTTTTCCTCTCCGGAGTCTTCATCCGCACATCATTAATGTAAGCTTCAGTATCTTCAATACCAAGATAGTGACAATAAATTTATAGTGTTCCATTTTTATTTTGCTAATTCTAGGATCAAACATACACATCAACAAATAATTGTAAAAGAAAGATGGTTTGTCAAAAATTCAAAGAAACAAATTTTGATGGTAAAATGAAGGGATTGTTTCATTGACATTTGAGGGAATGAGGGTGGTTGTCATTTTCATACTCAAATCCATTGTCCATTGTCCATCATTTCTATATTGAAATCCATTGTCCATTATGACCCCTCAAAGGATATGGGATAATTTGAAGATGAAAGGGCTTGACTGCTCATTGTCAAAATGTGAATATTATGTTTGAAGTAAAATTTCAAACTTCATTTAGGTATAGTAAAATAATTTTCTCAAATAACTCTTCTTGAACAAAAGAAAGTTGGGAAATCAAGATAATTTCATCTCCAAAAAATCTATTTGAAATTTGCTTAAGCATTTGTTTCAAATCTCTTTGAAAATGTCCCCTCCAACCCCTCTCTAAGATTTGTCTATAATGTTTGATTGGAAGCTCAAAATCTCAAACAAATTTTTAAATATGAAATTTAAATAGATTCATCAAATTTTTTTAGTTCAAGGGTTTTGAAAAAAATTATTTTAATATGCCTAAATGAGGTCTAAAATTCTATTCCAAACACAGTTCTTACTTTTGATTTAACTATGAACAATTCAAGAGCTCATACAAAATCTAATTTACATATCCCATATGGATTGTTTCACCTCCTACCACCCCTTATATATATAAAGAGCTTGATTTCTCATGAATCCATTTGAGATTTTTGAATGATTTTTTAAGCAATGTGAGGTAATTTAGATGTTGCATTTATTTTGTCCAATGAATTGAATGCTTCATTTAAAAGTTCAAAAACTTATTTTGCTATTAACCTAGCCAATGTGCAATTGAGGTCTATGATTGTGAGTTAATTGAATTGTATTTAGTTTTCGGACATTTTTGTTGCAAAAACAACAAGACAAAAATTAAAAAGCCACTAGAATTTTGCATAAATAAGAAAAAAAATGGACCCCCCATCTAACTAGTTAAACCCCTTTTGACCCAACCCTAACTATGTGCACTATGAATGTATTGTAAATAGGATTTGGAAACTTGGATTTAGTTACCACCAATAGTAAATATGAGAGTCGATGCTATGTCTTTGTCCAAAGAACAAAGAGAATAAATCATTCATATATTAGCCATGAACACACATTATCAATGTTGATTGTGCATTACAAGCATAAAAAATACAAAATAGAATGATACACTATTGTGAGGATCGACGTGGAAAGACAAAAATATGTAAGCTTTGGATGGAGTAGGTTGGAAGATGGATGGATGCTAGGGTGAGCATTAAAAAAAGTTGTAAAATTTTACAAGCCAACTATGAATGAAGCATAACCTTCATTTGGGCACCAACAAAGCCAGTATGAAGTGGGGCCTATGTTGCATGATTTGCTCAATGGGAGTACATGCTGTTTAGCTCTAAAAAATATAGAAGTACACACTATTAATTCTACTTGGCAAGGGAATCTATTTTTACACTTTTTTTGCATAGGAGTATGCTTGGTTTAGCTACCATTAGCAACAAATTTTGTTCTATTTGGAGATACTATGAGCCTTGCATAGTTCACAATTTAAACATCCACAACCATAGACCATTGCTCTTGTGTACTCGAGGTTCCTTTCCAAGAGCCCTCAACACTAGAAAATCAAGAGTTGTAATGGGCAACCTTGCACAAATTCTTAAATAGGAAAATCATAATCATTCATTTTCAAAATTAGATTTTAGATGCTCAAACCAAACTTCAAATAGAATTTTCAGAAATATAAACTATTAAAAAAAAGTAACTTGGTTAGGCTTCAAAGTATTTTCGACACTAGAAATTGAGGCCTCAGGCATTTAGGAGTCAATAGGCTACACTCTACCATGTTTTGACGAAGAAAAGGTCATGTTCTTTTAATTAAAAGCTAATGAATATAAGGTAAAAGGTTCCAAAATGGCACAAACTCTCAAATCGCCCACCTCCTCAAATATACACTGTTTGTGCATGTTGTTTTTCCACAGCCTTCAGCAATGTACAAATTGTGTACATTTTAGGAGGTGAGTGATTTTAGAGCCCTATGCTGTTTCAACTTCAAATTTTCATAACTAATTCCACAAAGCTGCAAAAAACATGAAACGACTTGGGTTAGATGCGAGCTCCACTTGTCTTTCAAGGAAAATTTCCTGAAAAATATTTCAAGAATCTTCATCTCCCGAAAATTCAGTTTCAGCTCTTAGGTGGGCGATTTATAGACCTCCTCCCTTATTAGTTTGTGTGCGCAGCCAAATGACATGAGCATGACATATCGGAATGCTCAGCAAAACTGTGGAGTGATTGCAAATGGAGCAGGTGACTCGGCTTGTTGCTAGAAAAGTGACGAACTCTGACGAACTCTACCACGACGGTGTTTATTAGGCCATGTGATTTAGCAGCTGCTACTTGTGGCACAGGTAAACCAGCCTATGACAAAAAAAAATTAATTTTAATTTTTTCAAATGTGAGAACAATTCAAATTTTATTTCTTCAACAATGAATGAATTTGTTATGAATTTTTGAAGTATACTACCCAATTGGCATAACAAAGTCTTTGGAGTACCCCAAAACGAACAAAAAGTGTATCCCTAATGGCCATTTCACTTGCCTGAAGGAGTCACAATATTTCCTACCATGGTCATGACATATCCTACCATAACCACAACATATATACATATTGCTTTTGGAGATGTACTAATGGTGGTGGTTTTAGAAAAGGTGCGATTTTAGGTGTATCCACTTTAACACCCTTAACTTCCATTTACAACAAAGTTCATTCCATTTGGAGGTACTATGAGTTTAGCATGATTCATGATATAACTTTAGAAGGATTGACTCAAGATATTTGATTTCAAGTTTGATTGTCCATCACTTTGTTTGTTGCCATTTTGCAATTGGATATAAATGTCAACTTTTATATTTATGTCTTAGAGATGAAATCATACGTCTACTACAATTTCTACAAATCATAGAATTTTCAATTTTTTTAAAATTATTGTGAATTTTTTTTAAAAACAATGAAGAAAATTTATATCAAATTCAAAATATATACTAAAAAAATCCAATGTTTTTTTGCTATAGATGTATATTATAGTGTATAACATCATGATATAAATCAAAGTTACCATGTCACTCTAAAATTAGAAAATCAACTATGGTTATAGGCTGAAAGTTTATACTGCTATAAAATATTAAAATTAATAAACATTTTTAAAATTTTAAATTGGAATAGAAACTACAATCAATAAGCTTCATTTCCTTAGTTGGACTCAAATTCAAAATACATCGTTTTTATGGCTAGAATTCACATTAGTAGTAACTAGCAAAGAATGGCCAAAATACACTATAAAGGTGATTTGTGGATTAAGCATCTTCGTCTTTAGAAAAGTCAATAATACTATAATGAGGGAATTTGCAATACTATTCTTTAAAAATGCACTTAAGCAAACATTAAAAAAAGAATGAAAAAATGTTTTTTTTTCAATCCTAAAGTCTTAGGTGAAATCATCCAAATGGACACTTTGTGCTTGCAGTAGCATTATAGAGTTTAAGCACATATGGCCATCAACCATTGTTCCTATTTTCCACATGGGCAAGGATCCTGTAGTATAAGATTAATGTCTAAATGCCTGAGGCACCAAGTTTTGGTATTGATAATACTTTAAAGTTAAATAAAACCTAATGAAATTACTCTTTTAATATTTTATATCTTTTTAAATTATTTCTAAAGTCTAGTTTTAGCATCAAAATTTTGATTCTAAAAATGAATGATTACAATTTTTCATGTCTTTGGTGACCAATTTTCATGTCTTTGGTGAATGATTGCATGTTATGCCTTTTAACCTCACATGTCTTTGGTGACCAATTTTTAGTTTTGACATGTGAAAAGAGGATGGAAAGACTTCAAATCACTTTCACAATTTTAACACCCTCATAATCAAACATTATAATCTTCCAATCCATAAGTGATATTGTTGTGTTTTCTTTTATCATGTGATTTTTAATCCCCAAAATTCCTTGATGTTTTCATCAAAAACACTCCAAAATGCAATAATTTAAAAAAAAAAATCTTTGTTGCCAAAAAACACAACTTGGTCCTTTAGAGGTTAACATATCTTGTGTAGTTACAATTCAATTTTTTTTTTTTATATATAAAACTTATCAAAATGTTGGATTTTTGTTCAATTTAGAGCACTATCCAAGAAGCTCAAGAAAGAAGTGGGGCATTTAAGGGTCAATGAAAATCTCTAATGTGTGGCACCCGTTGTTTGTGCGCTCAGCGAAACTGTCCGAGTGATTGTAAGTCCAGCGGTGCTTACCAGAAAAGTGATGATACCGTGTCAGCCACTCTACCGCCGGTTTGCGGTGCTAATCAGGCCACCGCACTCTGCCTTGCTATGCCGTGAAAGGTGGTGCAAGTTACCTTTTGTCCGTGCAGCCAATGACAAGAGCACGGCATGTCGGAGTGCTCAGCAGAACTGTTCGGTTGGAGCGACTGCAAGGCCTGGTGGTTTAAGCTGGTTACCAGAAAAGCATTACCTAACTCTACCGTGGCATTTAGGACGTGGCCCCTATGACCAAGGTAGTCACCAAAACTGCTCCAATTATTAGACCAATAGGTGCATTCGTTGTTTTCAAATTGAGCAATGAATCCATCCCTCCATCCCTTTTCAACTTCGGCGTCCTTCAAGCATGTTAATAGGCCACACTCTACCATGCCACGGTGTTTGTTTCGTCCACGTTGCTTAGATGGGCCAATCACCTTGTAAGGTTGCTAAGCACCATGGGGATCCAATGGGTGACTTCACTAGTGACTATTAAAACAAAGAATGCACCTATTGGTCCGATAATTGAAGTAGTTTGGTGACTACCTTGATCATAGGGTGTTGCGTCCTTGCATGGGGTACATTACTATCCTAGAGTCACAATAGTGGTAGTTAGATTGTGTGCTACAAAGTTTCATTATTTCTGACTATTTTTTATTTTTACCAATCAGTGTGCAAAATAACCCAGGCTAAGGTGTATTTCCAAAGTTGGCTTACCTACTGTTTACACCGCCTTAGCAAAGTTCCTGGGTCAGTGTGGCCTATATAACAGAGACTCCGTTTGTTGTTGTTTTCATGAGCCAATCCATCAGCAAGAGTGCACACATTCAAGGCGAATTTATTGCGAGCATTTCCTTTGAGGTTACAGCCCCTTCGTTGATCATGGAGCACCAGACGTCTTCCTCCTCCTCCCGTGCCGCAGGTGCACCTGCTGGTGCAGTCCCTGCAAAGGATGCCGGGGAGCACCATGTGAACGGTAAGCCTCCGACCCTTCTGCCTGCCCTTGGCAAAAGTGTAGTGCGAGGGGAACATGCCATAGGAACATGTTCTCAGTGCGTTCTGCAGTTTGATTTCCCTTGGGCACTGCATGTGCAATGCCCTCCCAGTAGACTCCTGAAAGGGAGAGGGGGATACAGTACAGTACAGAGTGTTTACGGTCCCGGTATTTGCCCCTGTATTCGCCCATTCTTCACTTGTGTGTGGCAGCAAGCGCAAATGCAGGCTTTGTGCAATAAGTTAACTTAGCTTCAAATAGTTTCTACTTCACCTTCAGAATTTGCTGTATTTGTACATTGCTGAATACTGTATGTGTAGGTTGGATTCGGTACCTTGCTGCTGAAATAGTTTAGTTTTTTGTAATTCGATAGCTTGATTTGGGTTTCTTGACTTTTGGATTTTTTTTTCTTCTAATTTTTAGAGTTTTGACACTCTTAATTTTGGATTGATTTTTTTCTTTTCATGCGTAAATGTGTTCCTTCTTCTAAATTTTCTTGAGAATAATTTTTGGATATGCAGAATTAGCAACGATGAAAATTTTCAGATTTTTCAGAAATGGTTGTACAATTTTTTTAAATTTTAGACACGACCCAAATTTTCCGTGCTTATTTTCGAAACTGACCTCTGCGTTTCTCAACAGTTCCAGTACAGGCTCACATAGCTAGCAACTGTTTCTGACATCCAAATGTGTACACTTACAGCCACAGAGTCAACGATAGGGAGAATCAGAAGTATAACTGTGTGTATTGTGAACTCATGAAAGTGTGAAAAGTATTAGTATTTGATCTTTAAATAAATTTAAACAGAATGATCAATTTTGGTGTATAATCTACCAATTAAATATTGATAGGTATAGCAGTATAACCAACCTTATGGATATGTTCTATGAATCATGATTTGTAACTTAAAATTAGATGTTTAAAAGATAAGATATTTGAATTTTTTTTTTTTTTTTTTTTTTGTCTTTATGAGGTTAATTAATTGCGACCATCTCTAAATACTCAATCTTGTATGTAGCCATCTTTCTTTCATTTTTGAAAATGTGCCAACAAAAACCATCAACCTTCAAAATAGTAAATCACTTTGAAGTCATGTTAATGGTCATTTTCATCTTACATTCATCCAATTTCTCTGAGATAAAAAAAAGATTGAAAAAAAAAGATTTTCTTGATTACCAATGTGCACAATCATTATTTATACAATGGCCAACACAATTTGGCCCCCATGATGCTTAGAAAGATCCATCCTTTACTAATGAACAAGAAATTAATAACTCGTTTTTGTTTTGAATCAATTTTGAAGATTGAAATGTTGAATTTGTCTTGCTTAGGGACCAAGACTGTGGAGCTCATGGATCAAGTTTCACCTGCCAAACTTGCATCCACTGTTAATGATCAGCTTCCTTCCTTGTTCTCTATGATCATTGATGGCCTTCCGCCATTGCAACAATCCAAGTACGTAAACGAGGCTGAGAAACGCTTGCAACAATATGTTGAGCGCTATCCAAATGTCGCTTCTTTGGGCCCCTATTGTCGTGTAGGCCTTTCTCTAGGAAGCTACGGGCACCCTGGAGTAATCAGCGTCGATCGTCTTGTGGTGATTTCCCTTAATTATGCATTTCTGTTCGTGGTGGATGATCTCTTTTTCGACACCCCGGATGAGTTTCTTCGGGAACAATTCGGCGTTAGCCGCAGTGCATGCGAGAGCCCTGCAAAAATTCAAGAATATCTTGACCACTTGGATGAGGTTTTCAGGCAACAAGTGCAGCCAAGCAATCCTTCTCCCTTGCTTGAGATCCTAATGTGGGAGTTAGGACGAGACACATTGGAGTTGTCCAACCCTGAATGGTTCAATCATTATGTCACATGTGTCATAGAATGCCACCGCGCAAGTGTTGATAGCGAAGCGGACATTGTCCAAGGCCGCAACTTATGGTTCCAAGACTTGGAATCATATATTGTCATGCGTATTGGAAATGTTGGTGGGAGATTTGTTCAGATGTTGGTAGAGATTGCTAGCGATACCTACATTCCGAGTGAGATGAGGGCGAATCCGTACGTGCAAAATTTAACCACGACAACTTCCATCCATATTGGATTCGCAAACGATGTCTTCTCATACCACAAGGAGAGCGTGCTAGAGCAAAACCCTCGCAATTTGATCACCGTGCTGATGGAATGTGAAGGGAAGACTTTTGCCGAAACGGTGCAGATGGCAATCGACTTGACAAACGATTATGCTCGTGCGATCATGGACTTGGAGGCTGAAGCTTGGAACTCTATTCTGCAGAGTCATTTGCAAGACATCAAAGCACTCATTGCTGGGAATGTTTACTTCAGTATCATGGACCATCGCTATCGGCATCCTGATTCAGTTTTTCCAGAGCTGAGAGACATGACTAGTAGCTGGAAAATCCTTCCTTATGCTGCTGTTTGATGGGTCGGACAATTCCATCCCCAGCGTATGCTTTTATTACCTTCATTTCCTAGAAGGTAACAGTAGTACACAACATATTCTGTAATTTCCGTCATCGAAGTTGGAATGTGAGACATTCTCAGCTTCTAAGGAAGTCTTGATGACAAGTCAATGGAAAAAGATGAATTTGCAGACTTTCTAAGGATAGTGTACTTCATCTTGAGTAAAGTTATCAATATTCTATTCCATATGTTCATGTTCAATGACTCCAGTAATAAACTTCCCAACTGATTGGCCTGTGTTGATGTCAACCACACGGAGAGTAAGTTATATGCTTTGTCAGCAGTGAAGTCGTCCCCCAAATGCGTCACTGACCCTAAACCGCCATCTTTTATTCTATGTACATCTCCAAAATCAATTATGTGCCTTTGTGGAAGAAACACTTTTAGAACCAAACTTTATTCCTTCCTAACCTTTACATACAGTATTCAAATGTGTTCTTTGGTGCACTGGAACCTCCTTTCACTTGTCAATAAGAAAATATGACAAAATTTGAACAGTCTATTAATAGAAATTAGGCATAGTAGCCATTAGTAGTGGTTTTGGGGGTAACCCACCTTAACAGCTAACAACTTCTGATTTGGACTGACCTGCCACATAATAATAAATAATAAATAAACAAGTTATGGATGTGTAAAGCACCATTCGACTCAATTTCCTGCAAACGGTATACAGTACTGTATATAGCTTGAGTTGTCAAAGGGTCCTGAAGTCCACGAAAAAGTACAATGATAATAAACATAAACAACGATAAAGAACTTCGGACTGTTCCTGAACTTCCCCCCAGGCACGTGATAACTAGAATTCATGCTCCCGAGCTTGTTTTCATGCATCCATTTCGCTGAGGAGTCTGAGCATCAGCCTCTTTTATTTTATTTCGCATACCTTGAGAAACAGACTCTGTAGTATCTGTCGTGACTTGGAAGTAAACTAGATTGAATCAAGCCTAAGGGCAGCAAAAAATTCTGCACTTGACATATTCATTTGGTTTTTCATTGTAGTCTTGAACTGTGGCACCCCCAAATAGGATTGCAGAGGTTTGCCCATGTTTTGAGTTTCTTTTGGTTTGTATCGTGGCTTTACAGCAACAACAAAGGAGACTTGGGGAGAGATGTGGATGGTCGGAATCCACAAATTCGTGTTAGCCTTCGCTCGAGGCGTTGTAGTGCTGCGACTGGCATCGCCGCAGTCGCTCCTCAACAAGTTGCTGTACGGTTTCGCCTTCGCCACCTCCACCTCCGTGGGTGTGGGTGTGGCCGTCGGCGTCCTCATCAATAGCACCGACTACGGCCACACCAGCGACCAGATCTTCGCTGTGTGGATGGGCACTGGCACTGGAGTCTTCATTTACCTCGTTACCAACCATCTGTTGGAGTGCGATAATCACAAGCTCCTGCACAAGGGGCAAGCGCTAGCTAGCTCTTCCTGTGGCTGGCTTTGAATTCCTCGTGGGCTGCACTTTCGTTGGAATTGTTTTGATCTGCGACTAAGTGATCTTTTTCGCTTTACCTTGTCTGAGGTAGAAAATGGTGCCTTCAGTTACAGTACAGTATACAAGTGAAAATATGTACACAGGAGTAGCCTTCATCGTTTCTTTGGAATAATAGGCCTGTAGAGCTCTGGAGTGAGAAGGAATTTGGTTTCACTCACAGGCAAGTATTCTCGGCAAGGTGTTTCTGTGTTGGAAGCTTGTGGAAGTCAACTTACGTGCGTGGGATGCTTTATCTGCAAAGTATTGCTACATTTGAGTGGAACAGTTTTGGTGTTTTCAAAGCAGCGTGTGTTATTAGAAACTTGCAATAGGGATATTAGACCTAACTCATGATTCCTGCTCTGTGATTTGAAGTTTTGTTACGAAATTGGGCACAGGCTGGTTCTTTTCTCGCCAATGTACTGACCTTGTTCGACTCTTGGAATGAAAATTGTCTTGCTAGCTTTGACACCCAAATGGGCCTTTGCTTTGTGTGGATTTTGACGCAATGCTATCTGTTTTGATCTTGTGGGAATTGAAGAGAATCGTCTCCCTCAATCGAGTATGGAACTCTCATAATACGGACGGAGATCCTCACAATTACAACCCCTTAAAAGGAATTTTTGCATCTTTAATTTACTAAATAATATGTTAATTTATTAAACTAGGGCTTTGTGATGCTATGCACAATTGTCAATGATTCATTACCTTACAAAGTGAGAGATTCATTTTCAAAGAAAGAATCTGTATTTTTCAAGAAGACATGACATCAAAAAATATATTATTTTATATCCTCTTCATCCATGCAAATAGGGCTTCATTGCATGAGCACCTCTAAACATTGACAATGGTTTCAAGATCATTTTTTGTGAAATTTGATTACCATGAAGTCCTCCCAAATGGAATTTTTTTATTTTTTTTATAAATTATTTTTTAAATTTTTTATGGATTAAAATGTCAAAGTGTCTATTTTCTACAAAAATTTTGTCATTCTATTTCATGAATAACTTTTGACCTCCATTTTTTAAGGTCTAAAATTTTGGTGACATATTATTTCTAGTGATATACTAATTATTCATACTTCATTTTTGGATACACTCCTAAGTATTCTAAAAACTTTGAGTTTTGGAGCCCTTTTCAAAGTGTAGTTTTGAAATATTAAAAAATAGGTTTGGGGGGGTATTTTCAAGGAGCACCATTGCTCAATTAACTGTTGAGTGTGAGGTTGTCATTTTATAGGCATTGAATCTATGCCTAAGACCATGTGTGGCCCTTTGTTTTACCTTCCAAAGTTTTATCTCCTTCAATAATGCAATATTCAAAGAGATGCAAAAAATAAGAATGAACAATGTTGATTGATCCTATTAGTCATTTTATTTGTCTTTTGATTGATTATTGTATGGATGAAGGGGAATTTATTAGTTAGAGTTGTTTTGTTAGTTCCAAATAGCAATCAAAACTAAATTTAACCAATTCGCAACATCATAAAAGGCCAATAAGAAGATCATTTTAGGACAAAAGGAGTATATTTTTATATTTCTTTTGAAGATAGAAAAATGGATTAGCTTTATGGGAATACAGTTTGTATTTCAATTGGGGACATAATTGAATGTATGCTACAATAAGCTATTTCTCTAGCTTGTTAGACAAAAGAAAAAAAAATTGTGAAAATTTGCTTCTTAGAGGAGGGGTGACTACCCCTAAAGAAGATGAATCTAATTCATGTGGTTGCTCAATCTAAAATTGGAAGAACATGATATTAATTCCACCCGGTGAGGAAGTTTTTGCTTCATACCTTTTACACAGGGCTATACTTGATTTAGCTAATGTGGGTACCCTCAAATCACCACTCTTTGCTATTGTTCCTATTTTATTATTATTATTATTATTATTATTATTATTATTATTATTATTAGATTGGTCAAATTTTAATATTTTCTAATTGGCAAGTGGAAGGAGGTTCTAGTGCACTTGAGAACATGTTATTTGGATTTTGTATGCAAAAGTTATGAAGGATCAAAGTTTTTTTTAGTAGATGTTCTAAAATCATTTCTTCAACTTACATATGTATTGATTTTGGAGATATACTTAAATTGATGGTGGCAATTTAGAAAGGGTAAAATTTTTGAGTCTACCCACCTTAACACCCCCAACTACCATGCACAACAAATTTCATTTCATTTGGAGGTTCTATGAGCTAGACATGACTTATGATTTAACCATTAAAGAACAATGCAAGCCTCTCGGGCATTTTGAAAGTCAAAACTTAATTTTCATATAATTTTTTATTTTAAATGTTTTTAAGCTTAACAAAGAAAATGTAACTCCAATAATCTACTTCTTACTCAATTTAAATTTTTTCAAGATTATTAAAATTGTAATTTTTGTAAAGCTTTCAAGATAGCATCTTGAAAACTCAAAATACATCACTTTTGAACTTTTTCTATTGAATAATTCTTCGTATAATCTCAAAGAGTACATCAATTACACCATGATTTTTTTCACTATTATTTCCATTTTTTGTAAAAAAATTTGTACTATTTTAAGTATTTTTGTAATTACTACAATTTTTACATGGAAATTTCTTTTAAAAATCACATAAACTTCAATTTGATGTTTCTAATTATGAAAATATGAGAAAAAGTTTTAGAAGTATATTACTACATGTGAAATATATCAAAAAATTTAAAATCTATGTTTAATGTAGAAATCTAATGAAGTTTGACGAAGCGTGAACATGAGATGTTCTTTAAGGAAAGAAAATGGACCCATGACCATTATTTTCAAGCTTCATTGTCCATCACTCTACTTGTTGCTAGTTTGCAACTAAAACATGAATGGAAAATTTTACATTTATTTTTAGAGATGAAATCATATGTCTACTACAAATCATAAAAATTTCAAGTTATTTGGAAAATTTTGAATTTATTGTGAATTTTTTTTAAATAAAAAAATTCATATCAAATGCTAAATATACTAAAAAAATCTGAAATTTTCACCATAGATATATATCATAATGTATAACATCACAATATAAATCAAAGTTACTATATTACTCTAAAATTTGAAAATCAACAAACCATGGTTACAGGCCCAAAATTCATATTGCTATACAATAATGAAATTTATGAAATTTTCAAATTTTCCAATAGGAATAGAAACTACACTAGATAAGCTATATTTCTTTAGTTGGACTCAAATTTAACTTCTAAAAGATCAAGGCCTTTTTCTTGCCAAAAGACACTCAAAACTTCCATTTCTATTGCAAAGAGTAAAAAAATTGAAAATTATTCCGGACAACAAAAAGAACTATATTCCCACAAAGATAATTATTTTTTTATCTTCCAAAAAAATTCAAAAAATAATGACAAAAATTGAGACCGTAGGTACTTGTTTAAAATCCCATTTGTCTCCCGAAGGAACAATGGTCCTTTAGGGGTTAAAACATATCATTTTCAAGGCAAAAATTCAAAGCAAGAGTAAATAGCAAGAAATGGCCAAAATATACTACAAGGGTGATTCATTATCTTCTTTAGAAAAGTCAACAATATAATAACAAAGGAATTTGCAATACTATTCTCTAAAAACTTATTCAAGCAACTTTAAAGAAAATGGATGAAAAAAATGTTTACTACGGTATTTCCATCCTATAGTCTTAAATGAAGCCATCCAAATGGAATCGTAATGTCGCAACAACGTTCCAGAGTTAACCCATAATCCTTAAACGTTGAGGCGGACGTTTTGTGTCCCATGGATGACAAATAATCTCTCTATGTAGGACAGAAGTACGACTATTCACCCTCGAAATTTTGCAAGGAAAAGGGGAGGTCTTCTACAGTAATTTGTCTTGCATTGAGTACTTTTATAATTTTTGAAGCCAATGCTTCACATGGTCATAAAAACCGATGATTTCCAAAGTCACCCCGTCGTCTTTGAATGGACACCGTTGTTTTGTTCAACTAGAAATGGAATGTCGCACTTTAAAGTGCCTCTCCTCTCCATGTAATTCCTGTTTGTGTTTTTTAAGTGAAGCGGACTCTCACCCCCTTCTTAACCTCTCATGGCTTTCCAAAGTCACCATGACGTCCTTTAAGGGTTAAACAACACTAAGACCTAAAAAAACCTCATGGATGACTTGAATTTTCATAGTTGAAAAAACAAAGAATGCACTTATTGGTTCAATAATCCAAGCATTTTGGTGACTACCTTGGTCATAAGAGGCCACATTCATGGACCACCGCTCTTGTTTCCCATGTGTCCATGGACCACCGCTTCTGTTGCCCACACGGCCAAGGGTCCTGCGTTACAGGATTAGCGTGTGGAGCCAAGGACTGCATCAGCACCCGTCGTCTGTTTACTGTCTCGGCGAAACTGTCTGAGTGACTGTAAGTCCAGCGGTGGCTCGGGCTAGTGACCAGAAAAGTGATGATACCGTGCGATCAGCCACTCTACCTTGTGTGGTGTTCCGCAGGCCACCGCACTCTGCCTTGTTATGCCGTGGAAAAGGTGGCGTCGGTATCCTTCGTGCGTGCAGACCCATGACAACAGCAGCGCTCAGCAAATGACTGCAAGGCCGGGTGGCGCGCCCTGGTTGCTAGAAAAAAAAGACGAACTGTACCGTGGTGTGGCCATACTCTCCCGTGTTCAGTTATTTGGCGGCTGCCGCTTGGACACACTCTCACGTGTTCAGGTATTTGGCGGCTGCCGCAGTGCCGCTTGGACACACCCTCACGAGTTCAGTTATTTGGTGGCTGCCGCTTGTACGTACTCTCCCGTGTTCAGTTATTTGGCGGCTGCCGCTTGGATGGGTCATGCGAGCGGTACAGGCCGGTAAACTAGCCTAGGACACGTAGATTCCCCTGTTCGCATTGTTTTAGTATTTTTCCTTTGTGCAAAGACAAATGTGAGAAATGGGGTGGGGAAGGGGGGGTTTCAAATTTTATTTCTTTAACCAAGTATGAATTTGTTATGAATTTTTGAAGTGTGCTACCTCATTGGCCTAAAAGCGTCTTTGGACTATTCCGAAACCATCAAAAAGTTGTATTCATAATCAGGTCATTTTATTCACCTAAAGCAATTACAATATTTCCTACTATTGTCACAACATTTTCTATCATGACTACATTATGAAGGCATGAAAAAGTCCCACTTGTTTTGAAGAATATATACTAAAAAGGTGGGAGTTCCTATTACAATCGTTGATCATTCCATCTCCATCATCTAAAACATTGATTTTGGCTACTAAAGTTGAGGCACCAGTTGTCAACCACGACCTGTACCCAACTTGTAGGGTGTACTATTTCCAAACTCTCGTTGGAATTCAAGTTTAGAATGTGTGTTTTTTTGTCCTTTTTAAGGTTGGGGCTAATAAAGTTATGACACATGTTCGGAAAGTAGTGAGTAGCAAAGCAATTTTTGAATGATTGGGATTAAAAGATTCTAGACATTAGCTACTGGACAAGTGCACTTTTTGGCTCCCAAAATTCACACTAATTTCAATTTTGGGAATAAAATTCTGAAAATTTTGCTATCCCCATATTTCCTATCTTCCTACATGGGAAAAATTTCCACCACCTCATATTCCTTACCATCTACTCTAAAATCACTTGAATGATCAACTACTAGTGCTTCTACCTTAACTCAATCTAATGTAACCACCAGCTTACTCTCATTGATTGAAAAAGTTTAACACGGGTTGATGCAAGATTGAAATGAATCATTCCCGAGGTGCAATTTGTCATGGAGGGATTGTGCGTCTTAGGGGGGTTGCCTATCTCAAGGGATTTGCGTATCATGGGGGGGTTGTATATCAAACTTGGGGGATTTGCCTATCTTGGGGGGTTGTGTGTCTTAGGGGGTTTGCATATCATGTAGGGGGTTGCATATCATAGAGAGGTTTGTGTGTCAAACTTGGTGGGGTTACCTATCTTAAAAGGTTTGCATATTTTAGGGGAGTTGCATATCATGGGGGGGTTTGTATGTCAACCTTGGGGGGTTGCTTGTCTTAGGAGTTTTGCCTATCTTAGGGGGTTTGCATGTTTGGGGGTGTGTGTCAAACTTGGGGGGTTTGTGCATCATAAGTGGTTTACCCATCATAGGTGGTTTACCCATCATAGGTGGTTTACCTCAGTGATAGTCCCAAGTGCAAACTGCCAAGTTAGTTTCTGTTTTTCTGTTAAACCATTTTTCTGCCAGAAAATAAGGACCTGCGCCACCAGGGAAAACTTGGTAAATGAAATATTTCAAAAATTGCTTGCGTTATATTTAGCAAGGGTCCCACCCTGGCAGTTCTCTGGAGCAGTGTACCCTATAAAAGAAAAACTCACTTCATCTGTTTTCATAACCCAGTCCCATAAAGTTATCAGCAGGAAGAGCACGCACAACACTTCGCCATAACTTACCCACCCCCGGTGAGGTCCACTCCAGAATGATGCTTTCCATGCAGATGCTTTGTGCCTGTTCCGCTAGTCTTCCTCAGCCGGGGACTCCCCTCAAGTCCCCGGTCTCGCGTCCCCCCTTGAGGAGACGAGCGAGTCTCCCATGGTCGCAGAAGGGCCGAGGTCGCAGCACCTTGGCCGTGGAGCAGGCGTTGCCTTTCTCCTCCGGTGCTGAAGATGCATCTGACAATGAAGTCCCTGTGAAGGATGCCATTGTGCGCCATTTCACTGGTAAGCCTCCACCCAGCATGTGCTACTCAATTTCCCCTTTTGTATAAGGTAAACTACCCCATTCCAGATCAAGTCCATTGTGGGCTGAATTATGTTAGCAGTGTACATCTCAAAACTTGAATGTACACCACCAACATATTTAAGCCCACAATGGGCTTGCTCCCATTTGGTCTGTAATGGGGTAGTTTACCTTACTACATGGCGGAGAGCGTATAGAAAACAACGACATTTTCTTGAAAATGCAAAACGTCCATCGGATGACTTTACCGAAGACTAAAGGATGAATAAAGAGTGTTTATTCATCCAATTTTTTTTGGAAGTTTCTTGAGTATAATTTCAAGGAATAGCATTGCAAATTCCTCATTACGGGAGTATTGAATTTTTTTCAAAGAAGGAGATGCTTAATCCACAGATCAACTCTTGTAGTGTATAATTTTGGCCATTACTTGCTATTTACTCTTGGTGTGAATTTTAGCCATAAAAATGCTATGTTTTTTGGATTTTGAGTGTAGCTATTGAAATGAAGCTTATCGCATGAAGTTTCTACTCCAATTTGAAATTTTGAAGAATTAATAAATTTCAATATTTTATAGGAATATGAACTTTGGGCCTATAACCATTGATTGTTGATTTTCTAATTTTAAAGTGACATGGTAACTTTGGTTCATATTATGGTATTACACACCATAGTAGACATTTGTGGTGAAATTTTCAGATTTTTTGATGTGAATTGGATGTGAATTTTCTTCATTGTTTTAAAAAAAAATCCAAAGTGATTTCAAATTTCACTCACAAAATTTGAAAATTTGATGACCTTTGTTAGACATAGGACTTCATCTCTCCAAAATAAATATAGGAAATTTCTCATTCAAATCCTTGTTTTGTTCTCATTTCTACTTGGATGGATGTCATTCTAATTTGTGGAGATACTTTAGTATCAAGTTCTTGTCCTATCTATCAATTGGATTTGGTGTTACTAGAATACATATTTTTCTAAAATTACAAATGTGGAGGTATGTCAAGTGGTTGACTAAGCCAAAAATTGCGTTGATTCTAGTTCAAAATTGGATTTGCAAAAATGAGGTCACAGGTGTAAAGAATACAAAAATTTCAAAAAATCATCATGCCAAGAGAACTTCCTTTGAAATCCATTCCAACAAGTTTTACTCCAAAAATGATAAATTTTTTCTTGTAATAGAATTTAAAAGGAATTTTTAAAATTCTTTTTAAAACTTTATAAAAAATATTGATAATAGCATTGGTAAATCTAACTATACGGATGGAATCTAAAATTCAAAATCAACAACTTTCATTTGTATATCCATTCCAAAATATTCTTCCAAACAGTATTTTATAATGATTTTTTTCCAAATTGTCAATTCTCAAGAAGACTCTAGACATTTAGGGGGTAATAATGGTTAAATTTTCAAAGAAAATTTCTAATTTCACCCTAAATAACTCAAAATGGTGATGTCTATTGAATTAACACAATTTTTTAGTTGAAAAATTGGATCTATATTAGACATAGAGCTTTGAACCCTAGACACTTGGCTCTATGAGGCAAGTCATTTTAACTCAAGGATTTGGAGTGAACAATGGATGAACATAAAATAATATGTCATGTGCATACAACATTTTGAATTTTTTATCCATCCAATTCTTTGTCGATTCTTGTGTTACCTCTCTAACATTTGTAGCATATAAATTTTCAAGACTTTGATGTCTAAATATTCTATATTTCAAGAGATACAAATATGTTTTATCTCAAAAGGTAATTCACTTTTGAATTCAAAGAATGACCTACCAAACATAACTTGAGTAAAGAAGTGAAATACAAATCTTAAAACAATAGCATAAGTAGAGGTTCAAATTTGAACATAAGGAAAAAAATCTTGCAAAAATTATTACTATTCAATCTACAATTCACTTAAATAATAATTTTTAATTTTTGGTTTAATTTAAATCTTAGTTCTAAATAGTTATCAATGTCAATTTTCTATTGACTTGTTTTATTATGAAAGATTCTTTGCAAGTGATGATAAATCCTTGAAACATCCATCCTTCATTATAGAACATGGAATTAATCACCCCTTTTGTTTTGAAAATTCTGAAGACCCAAATATTGAATTTGGCTTGCTCAGGGACTAATATTGTGGAACTTGTGGATCCAACTTCACCAACCAAACTTATTGATGATCAACTTCCACCGTTGCTCTCGATGGTCATTAACGGTCTTCCACCATTTCAAATCTCCAAGTATGTAGACGAGGCCGAAAAACACTTGCATCAGTTTGTTGAGCGATATCAAAATGTCAGTGCATTGGACTCCTATTATCGTGTAGGTCTTTCTTCAGCAGCATATGGGCACCCTGGAGTAATCAGTGTTGATCGTCTTGTCACAATTTCCATTAATTATGGATTACAGTTCTTGGTGGATGATCTCTTCTTCGATAGTCCAAATGAATTTCTTCAGGACCAATATGGCATTAGCCGTGATGCACGTGGAAGCTCCCAAAAAATTCAAGAATATGTTGACCACTTAGATGTGGTTTTTGGTCAACGAGTGCAACCATGCAATCCCGCTCCTTTGATTGAAACCATTATCTCGGAGGCAGGACAATATACATTGGAGTTGACCAACCCTGAATGGTTCAATCATTATGTTGCATGTCTTATGGAACACCACCACGGAAATGTTATTAGCTATGAAGATATTGTTCAAGGGCATAATTTATACTTCCAAGATGTGAATTCCTATGCTGTTATGCGTGCTGGAAATATCGGCGGAAAATTTATTCAATTGATGGTAGAACTTGCCACCGATAGTTACATTCCGGGTATACTGAGGACAAATCCATATTTGGAAAACTTAACTATGGCAACTTCCATCCACCTTGGATTTGTAAACGATGTCTTCTCATACCACAAAGAGAGCTTGCTAGAACAAAACCCTTGCAATTTGATCTCCGTGCTGCTGGAATGTGAAGGGAAGCCTTTTGTCCAAACGGTGCATATGGCAATAGGCTTGGCGAACACATATGCTCGTGCAATCTTGGATTTGGAGTCTCAAGCTTGGAATTCTACTTTGAGAAATCACATGGAAGGTATCAAAGCACTCATTGCTGGAAATGTTTACTTCAGTTTGATGGATGATCGCTATCGGCATCCTCATTCATTTTTTCTTGAATTAAGAGACATGACTAGTAGTTGGAAAATCCTTCCCCATGCCAAAGGGCCAGGGCTCTAGTGTTCTAACTTGTCATGTTGTTCATTGGACAGTTTCTTCTACCAATGTATGCTTTCATTAATTTTAATTCCTAAAAGGAATACGACACTATCTATGAAATTTAAAGTACCAGTGAATTTTGAAGTAATAATTGGTATTTGGATTATGAGCACTTTGAATTTCTTTTTCAATGATTCCTCACTTTGAAAGCATGACTTGGCTCTCTCCAAGAATGGCTCCTTCACAAAATACAAGACTTGGCTCTTTAGTTACTGCTTGACCACCATCACCTTGGTGGTGTGGATTCTGATTTTGAGAGGCTTGTGGTCTCTCATGCTTCTTTCCATTGGGTTGTCTTGGTGCTTGTGGTGTTGCTGTGTTTTGTTTTAGTTGCTTGCTAGGTTTTTATTGAGATTGTTGAAAAGCAAAAAAAAAATCACCAAGGACTTGTTCTTTAGTTCTATGTTTTGTTCCTTTTTTCAATGGGAATTGTTCATTTGTTTTAAACAACAACAACAAAACATGACTTGATTTGCTATTAGTGATTGAAGAGAAGATGTATGGTATCACTAGCAAGAGTGATGGCTCTATTTGGCATCTTGTTGTTGGCTACCTTTGTGCATTGGAATAAAATTGTTCGTTTTGTTAGAATTAAAAAAAAATCTTGGTATCTTATTCTTTCATCATGCACAGTATGCCTTTATGTCATCAGTATTAGAAAATTTGCCATAAGGTAGGAGGCTCAAACTCAGCTTGGGCATTTTGAACCACCTCTATAAATGGCGTTGGAATGGATTAGAGGTGGTTCTTAAATTGACCTCCATAGTCATTGAAAAAATCGAGAAAAATATTATTCATTATTGTAAAAGCCAATCAGTCTCCTTGCTTTTCCCATTTCTCTTTAGAAGTCACAATGAACACTTTATGAAAGACCTAGGATCATAAATAGGGAATTATGACACTTCTCGTTTGAAAATTCATAACTAAATAAAAAATAATCCAAAAAATATGAAACAGCTTGGGTTAGATGCCAATTCCTCTTGTCTTTCAAGGAAAGTTTACTGAAAAATATTTTGAGAAGTTTCACGTGCCCAAAATTCAGTTCCAGTGCTCAATTGGTCAACTTATGAGCCTCCTACCTTACATGTCTTCCACTGGAGTATGGGGCTACTGATAAGAAAATGCCTTTCTATTGCTCCTCTTCTGTTTTTATTTTTTGAAGTTTGCACACCTCCACCTGAATATTGGACACTTAGCTTATGTCAAATATTTGGCAACTGAAATGAAACTGGAGTGTGTTCTCAATCTAGAGTTATACAGACAAGATTTTTTTTCTGTGCTTAGTTTCTCCTTTTCTATTCCTGTCTGTACTTAAGGTGGGTACACCTAAAACCGCCACTAATTGCTACCGAGCCTATTTCCTAATATTGGATTGGTCAACTTTTCATATGTTCTTGTTGGCAAGTGAAAGGAGGTTCCAATGCACCAGAGACCGTGGCATTTGGATACTGTATGCAAAAGTTATTAAGGAACAAAGTTTGGTTCTGAAAGCGTTTCTTCCACACAGGTACAAAACTGATTTTGGAGATGTACATATGGTATAGATGGCGGTTTAAGGTCAGTGGCACATTTGGATGTACCTACCTTATGGGTCTCAATTTGCTGTGAAGTACTTCTTGGATTAGAATCATTTGCACTTTCTCTGGCTTCTTGTGAAGACATTTGGTTTACCTCTGAAATTTTTTGTTTAACCTGTAATGGCCCATGTGACCATTTTATGGTTGCTGCCCCCTCTTTTTTGAGCTGCCCATTCTGAAATTTTGAGTTAAAAAAAAATAAAAAATTACTTCAAGAAAATAGATTACGTTATAAATCTATTGGCGGTAATGTCATCAGATTCCAAGTTAAACTCCACCTTGTGGAATTTAAAGTTTAGTAGTGTAGTGTAGTTTTTTTGGGTGGGTGGGCGGGCATGGACCAATATGATTATTACTCACCTCAAAAAAGGTCAAATCTGCCTTGAAAAGGACGAATATGAGGAGTTCTCTTATCTTTCTTTGAGTCCCAAAAAAACTTCATTCCAAAATATTCTCATGAAGATATGTATCTTCCTTCAAAGTGCATTGCCTTGCATTTCCATTGACCCAAATAAAACTTCAAACTTAAATATCTCCTAAATCGTGTGATCAAATAATTTGAATTTTTTTGAGTTTCTCACTCTCAATGTGAACTTCAAGATCTCGTGGTTATATTCTATCTAATTTTAGGGAAAAAATGAAATAATAAATTGCTCAAGTTCTTGGCAGTTTTGGCCCATTTTGAAAGTACACCTCCCTTGGGTCATTAGGGATTAAACAGTGTTGTGCATGTTTTCAAGAGTTTGCATCAATGATATTGTATTATATTATGCAATCAAATAAGCTAACAAATCTGGAGCTCAGAATTGAACCCCTAAGTGTCCAAGGCCTTTTTTGAATTCTAAATTGAAGAAAAAGTCAACATTTTGATAAGCTATATTAATTTCTTTTTTAAATCATAGTTGTATAAATTCAAACTAGACATATTAGAAATCATATAGGAAAAGAAAACACAACAACATCACTTATGGATTGAAAGATTATAATGTTTGATCATGAGGGTGTTACAACTACAAAAGTGATTAGAAGTCTTTCAAGCCTCTTTTCACATGTCAAATTTGAAAAGTTGGTCACCAAAAAAAATAAGGATATGAGGGGCCTAATATGCATAACTCCAATCAATTTATGGCTTCTCAAAATCTATTCTAGAAAAAAAATTTAATGAATTTTTACTCCAAGATCTATTCAAAATAGTGAACTTAGGTTGCCCTTCACTAATTTCTCAGCATTCTACACTATATAAATATATACTGTTAGTAATGTGTATTGCATGGGTTGGTACATTGGTTCATGGCCTAAGTTTAAAGAGTTGCATGTGCCTCCATGTAGGCAAACAATGAGTCATGAGTAACTTTTCTAGTAAGGTAACCTAATTGTGAAGGCAATCCAATTTCACTATTTTGTGTAGTGTATTTGAGGCTCATTTTCAAGAGACCTCAATACTATAGAAAGTCAAGATTGCAATGGACACCCTTCACAAAATCTTGAACAGAAAAATTATAATCAATCATTTTCAAAATCAGATTTTTGATGCTAAAGCTAGACTTCAAAAAAAATTCAAAAATGTAAACTACTAGACAGAGTTTTGAGCTCTAGACATTTAGCATTGTGAAGAAAGTTGTTTTAAGACCCCTTTAAGGATTTGGAGTGAACAATGGATGAACAAAAATATGTCCTATGCATGCAACATTTTGAAAATATTCATCCATCTAACTCTTGGTAGATTTTTGTATTACTTCTCTAACATTTGTTATATATAAATTTTGAAGAATTTTTTGTAAATATTCTTTCAACCTTCTACAGTCTTAAGGCCTTTTTTTGTCAAAAACATTCAAAAACACTATTTTCATTGCAAACAACAAAAGTTTTAAACATTTGTTTATTTTGCATATCATCTATAGGATCTTGCACTAAATTAATATGAGAATTTTTGGAAGAAATTTCAAAAATTCTAATCGTATCAATCTCAAGATATAAACTTTTAATGTGAAGAAAAAAAATTTGCTACTAGATTGACTAGATTATAAGCTTTTTTGTTACTAGATTGTCAAATCCTCTTTGTTTGTATGCTATACATTGTGAATTAATTTTTTTTATATTGAAGAATTAAGTTGAGAGTTTGGAAAAAGAACTCAACAAAGAACCTTATAATTTTCATTCTTTAAAAAATTGTGAAATCAAAGTAGGTGCTAGATAGAAGAAAAAACTAAATTGTTGGTAGCTCTAAGATGGATCTAAAACACTCTAATTCTAATGGTGAGATTTTCCTCAAAAGCAAACTAAACCATGTGCAACTTTGTTTTTGAAAACTTTGAAATGAAATTGAATGAATTTTGGTTGAAAAAATTTGGATGAAAAAAGGCTTGAATATGATTAACTTCTAGAATTCCAAAGGTCCGATTAAGAATCACTGGAAGGTTTGGGAATATAATTTGAGTATAATTTGTATTTCAATAAATGCTTGGGAGCAAAAGTTATACTTCAATTAGTCTGAAATATGCAAAGTCAAGTAAAAATATCCCTTAAAATAATTATTTTTAAAATTTATTTATTATGATTTATGTTTTTCTCCTTGGAAAGCTTTGATTCACTCCATTTGGACAAGTGATGTGATAGCTATAAAGCCAATTTTCTTTCTAGATATGAAAAATAAATAGTAAAAGAAAGACTACTTCTTAATTACCAAAGTAGACAATTGTTTTGCAATGGCAAATTTTGTTCCCCATAGTGCTAGGGAAAAAATGGTTAACAATCATATATGTTCATTTTTCCTCTAGACATGAGGTATTGATTGAAAATTTTGTTGATTTTATGTCAAACTTTTTATTGACTTGTCAAGAATTTTCCATAATAAAAGTGAGTGACAATAAAATCCTACAATATGCATCCTTCACTAAAAAACATGGAATTAATTATTTGTCTTGTTTTGAAGCAATTCTCAAGACCCAAATATTGAATTTGGCATGCTTAGGGATCAAGACTATGAAGCTTATGGATCCAACTTCACCTACCAAACTTGTGCCCACATATGATGATCAACTTCCCCCCTTGTTCTCTATGATCATTGATGGCCTCCCACCATTGCAATAGTTTAAGTATGTACATGAGGCTAAAAAATGCTTGCACCAATATGTCAAGTTGTATTCGAATGTCATTTTCTTAGACTCCTGTTGTCGTATAGGCCTTTCTATAGCAAGCTAAATGCATCTTAGAGTAATGAGCCTTAATTGTCTTGTAGCAATTTCCATTAATTATACATTGGAATACTTGTTGGATGATCTCTTTTTCAATACACTGGATGAATTTCTTCAAGACCAGTACAACATTAATTTTGGTGCATGTGGGAGTTTCCAAAACATTTAAGAATACTTTGACCACTTGGATGCCATTTTTAGTCAATAAGTGCAGCCATGCTATCTAACTCTTTTGATTGAGACCCTGTGAAGGAATCAAGACAAAATATGTTGGAGATGTCAAACTCTAATAATTATATTGCACTTGTCATGGAATGCCACCACACAAGTGTTGATAGTGAAGCAGATATTGTCTAAGGCTATAACTTATGCTTTCAAGATTTGGAGTCATATATTGTCATGCGTGCTAGAAATGTTGGTGGGAAACCTATTCAATTGCTTATAGAGCTTGCCAACGATACCTACATTCCAAGTATACTAAAGGCAATCTAATCTGTACTTTGAAAGCATCACTATAGCAACTTCCATCCATATTGGATTTAGATACTACAAGGAGAGCTTACTAGAACATAACCCTTGCAACTTGATCACTACTATGTTGATGGAATGTGAAGGGAAGTCTTTTATTCAAACATTGCATAGGGCAATTGCATAATGGTGATGTTAGTTGAATTGACACAATTTTAGTTGAAAAGTTAGATCCATGTTTGGATAGAATTTTGACACTAAGAAACCTATTTTTTTAGTGGCGTTTTGAAGAAGTATGTCATGTTTTCATTGACATCAGTGTGTCATGAATTTTGAATTTCTGGGAGGCAAATTTTTGGTTGATGTTGGAAAAGACATAGAGATGTTAAAGTAAAAATAGGTGGATGACACAAGGGACATGCATGTTTTTGTAGACATGAAATAAAACATAGTCACGTTTATTAAAACATCACAAAAAACATGGAAGTGTCACATCAACTGGAGGTTCGGGATTCACAATTGGATGTGAAAAACATAGGAGAAGGGTAGCTATGTGGTATGCTTTGTCAAAAAGGAGAATAGATGGATACATAATATGTATGAAAAGAAAATCTCTTTATACAAGTGAGGTAGTAAGAAGTAAAATTACCCGTATGGGATATATAAAGCAAGAATTATATTCAAAATAGAATGTCTAAAAAAATGTCCATATACTTGAAAAAATGATGACATGTTTGAAAAAACATTTACATGTTTGAAAAAATGTCTTGGATGTCTATAGTAACGTCCACATGCATTGCGGTCAAGTTTCTATATATCTTGAATTATTCCATATTCTTTGTCTAACCTTGGATGGAAAATTAATTTAAGTGTAAATATGACCTTTCCACCCTTCATTTTCATCAAATGTCAATTAAGTAATTACTTGACTTTGTCATCAAACATTCTTTTGATAATAGATTGTCAACTTTTTTGGAATTTTTGAAAAACAATTATTTTATATAATTAAGTAATTATTATTTTTAAGTAGTTATTTCATACAATTAATGTCATGTGTGTTTTTTAGTGAGACACATCATGTGCCACATTGTCACAATGATTTTTCTTTTATTAAAAAGAGAGACATTGCCCAAATGAAAAAGATGACATGGTTGCCATGAGGCATCAATGTGGTGGGCTTTTGAAGAATGCAAAAATGAAGTATCAGTAGTTGTTTACATAAAACATGTGGACATTAGGGTGTGTTACAATAGATTTTAGCTGTCTCTAGAAACACCACTTATAACAAATTTTAGGTGACATTAGAGTTGACGCTCCTCCAATTGACAAAAACATACTTTGATGTCTTCATTGACACCACAAGAAACGAGGGTTTCTTCTAAACACTTGGCACTGCAAGATAAGTCATATTAATCCCTTAAAGACTTGGAGTGAACAATGGATGAACATAAATATGTCCTATGCATACAACATTTTGAATTTTTCATCCATCTATTTTTTTTAGATTTATGTGATACTTATTAAACATTCATTGTACAAATACTCTATATTTCAAAGGAAACAAATATGTTTCATTTCAAAAATAATTTACTTTTGAATTCAAAAAAAGACCTTTTAAACACAATTTGAATAAAGAAGTGAAATAATTTATTTATTTTTAAAAAAATGAGCATAATTAGAAATTCACATTTGAACTAAAGAAAGATAACTATCTTGTGGAAATTATAATTATTCAATTTATAATTAATTTAAAATTAATTTTTTAATTTTTGATTGCAAAATTTTAATATAAACATTTGTAAATGCAATTATAGTAAATCCAATTGCAAGGATGTGTTTTATAAATCATGCTTTGCAACTTTAAGAAGATAGTGATCATTTTGATATTTTTTCAAGTTGCATTACCTAATCCATCTTCACAATTTAAATATATGGATTATTTTTTGGTTATAAGGGGTTAAGGGCACCTATGACCATCAATAAACATTGTCATTTGTGGCTAGTTTTTTTCATTTTTGAGAAAGTGTCAATTGCAATTGGAAATTGGAATTTGGATAGGCGATAATGAAGAAAAGAATGAACAAATGTTTTGAAATTTTGACTAAAATTGGAGACATTCACCCCATTCAGAGGATGCAAAAAAATTTGACTTGATGTTTGAATTAAAAGTTATATTTCGCCCCAAAATTGAGTAAGTTAAACAATTTTAGAATCTTTTGCAAAATTCCTCATTTACTTTTGAAATTTGGCATACATGAAACTCATATGATTTAATATGCAATTTTCAAAAAATCTTTTAGTACAAAATCTCATTCCAAAAGTAATCAAAATTCTACAAACTTTGTTGGCCAAGCTCTTGACCAAGCTTGAAGTTCTATTACAGATGCTATTATTGCTTGAAATTTGCACTTTCCTTGGCACTCTCAAAATTTTTTAAATTTTTTCCAAACACTTCAAATGTATACCTCTAAGTCTTCACCATTTTCTTTATCATTATACACGAAATCATCAAAAAATGACAAGAAAATTGTCTTATACTTGACTTCCTCACACTACAAAGACATTTAGAATAAGGTAAACAACTTATTTGCTTTTGAAATTTTGCATGAGTATACCTAACAACATTTAGTACTTGATGGTGTAGAGAATTTTTTTTACACCAAGTAATCTTGTTTTGTAGGAATGAAACAAAATCAATGTTTTTTTTTTCCTTTAAATAGTAGAATCTCTCAAGCCACATAATTAATTGGGATGAATTTTTTTCCACACATTTTAACAATAGTTTACTATACTTTTACACAATTCAACTTGACATAAGAAAACAAAACAAAGTTCAATTTTGGCCAATGCACTAAAACATGGCTAAACTTTGTCTATTTCTCTTGAAAAACGCCCTAGGTCTTTAGAGGATTAAATTTTAAAATATTTAGTAGAAGTCAAGAAATTTAAATATAACCACTACAAAATGAGATGGAGGATTTTTTTTTCATTTGTATCCAAAGAACCTAGTTGGATCAATAAGGTCACTTGTCCTTCAATCCTCATTGCCCCAACCAAGTTCTATAGAGTGATATAAGAATTATCCCCCACTTTTATGGTTACTTAATTTGTGATTTTTTGGCATTTTTTTTTGACTAATTTGGGGATGGGGTGAACTGATCCCTACTTGTTTCCAATTTTATGACTAGAGAAAGTATATGAAATTTTTATTTTACATGCATGATAGAATTTGAAAATTTTGAATTCATATTTTCAATAGAGGCTTCAAATTAGTTCCTAAAGACATGTAGAAGATAAATTAATCCAATACAAATAGTTTTTTTTTTACATGCACCCCTAGAATGACTTTAGAAGGACAAACAAGGGGGCTAGTTCATCCCAATACTAATTTGGAGTCTTTGATTCCAAATATGAATTCAAATATTCCAAAATTCATTATAATACGATCATACATTTTATCTAGGTGAAAATGGGGCAATGGAGGTAGCTCTTCCTAGACCACTAATGGTGAGATGATCATCCGCATCGATCTTGCCATTTTACCCTACTCGCATTGGTCTACACCATTGTTTTTTTGATGCACAATTTTTTGCTAGTTAGCTACAACCAAATGATGTTGGCTATTTTTTGTAAACGAATTTTCATTTTAGGGGTCAAAATAGCTAGATTATTGTTGCATTTTAAAACTAATAGCCAAAATTTACCTAAGTTTTACCTAATTTTCATATACATATCACCAAGTATCACTCAGGTATCACATGAGTATTGAAGAACCAACTCGCTCCTTCTCCAAAATGTGAAAAAAAAACATTGGTTTACACAAATCCGTCTTCCATATCCACCTATAATATCTGGTTGGTCATAGCCGGTTGTTGACTTTTCAACACTAACATGGCACCTTCTCATTAGCAACCCATCAACATAGCCATTACAAGTTACAACATAACCTTCCTTCCTTTCAACTTGCTTCATGATCATGAAGATCAAAGGTTGTGATTGAAAAATGTACAAATAAACATCTAATACATAATTATCCGGTCCTCAACATCCGTCTTCCCGGGTCGATCAGGGCATCTCAGGACTCAGCGCCTCATGTGTGTTTGGACTTCTCTACCACACTTTCCTCAGCTGGCTGATATTGATTTGATGGTAATCTTGAGAATTTAGTTTTCTGTTGTGTGTTTTGAATTTCGGGTCGAGGATTGTAGAGTTTCTGATGACTTTCGTCTTCTAGTAGATTAGTGGCTTCCCTTTAATTTTTCTGAGGACGAGTGTGGAATCCAGTGTGTGCTGATGCTTGCGCTTGGATTGCATGCCACAATCCGTTTGTTCCAATCGTGAATCCAACTTGGATGTGCTTTGGAAGAATGCGGGCAATGTTTGGGATTCTAGAGACATTCTTAGAAATGTGAGGGTGCTTGAGAGCTTCTATGCAGATACCTCATTGCATTTTGCATGTCCTACTTTCTCTTTTCCTCTGGAAGGAATTCCTAAACCTATCGGTATTGAATTATAGAAAAGCTAACAGTGTTGAATAATGAACTGTTGTTCTGTAGACAGCGTGAGATAACAATCGACTCTGGCACTTTCGTTTTGTTGGATTGTCTGCAGCCGGAGCGACCTCATCTAGCGTTTCCCCTTTTCGATGGTGGATTTGAGCTGCAATGACATTGCCTGTTAGTCTTGGAATGACATTGTCGATTTAGACTTTTGAAAGCTATGGCCATGGCCGCTCGCATGATTACTTGCTGCGGCACGGCGCTTCTGTACTCCGAGCCGTGGTCATCAGACCTCATTGTATTCATCGTCATGTCGGTGTAGGGGTGTCTTTCTATGGAGCAGAGTTACGTGAAGAGAAGGCGCGAATACAGCAACTCAGAACGATATGTTGTTTCCAGCGCTAGCAGCACTAATAATGCGACTGAATTGCAGATTCAGTTGTACAATGCCATGAAGAGACAGAAAGAGTTTTTTCGGTCCCTTGTGCCCTCGCTTGTGCCGGGGAAAGTGAGCATGTATGTGTGCGGCGTGACTTCTTACGACTATAGTCACACCGGCCACGCTCGTGTATACGTCGCCTTTGATGTCCTTTTCCGGTGAGAGAACAGGACTTGACCTATTCTGCTTCTGTTGCACATGATTTGTAATCAGAATTGCGAATGAATTGCGAATTTGGTTGTTGGACTGGATCAGGTACTTGAAGAACGTAGGCTTCGACGTGACTCTGTGTGAAACTTTACCGACATCGATGATAAGGTAGGCTTGTTTTTTATGTTTCTGCTCTCCCTAACCCTATTCTTGATTTTTTTTTCTTGATGCTGTTAAATAACATTTTCCTGAGAAGGTTATAATGGAAAATCAGCAGTTTCAAACATAAACCCTGACAGTTTTAATAGGGCTAGATTTAGTAGAACAGGTCTAGGGGGGGATTTTAGTAGTAAATACCTTGATACTAGAATGTGAGTGTTTTTGATTCTTGACCTGGCTATGCAGATCATCAATAGGGCGAATGAGATGGGAGAAGATCCCATAGAACTGAGTCGAAGATTTTGTGAAGAGTTTCAAAAGGACATGGAACTGCTGAAGGCCTGCCACCGAGTGTGGAGCCTCATGTAACCGACCACATCCTGCAAATTATAAAAATTATATGCAAGGTTAATTTTGTGGTTTGGAGGCTTATGTAGCAGATGGAGTGGATGGGATTTTGGAAATGTGACACTAATTTGTGTAAATCCTGTATTGCAGATCATAGAAAGTGGAAATGGGTACGTGATGGATGGAGGAGACGTGTACTTCGCCATGGACACCCTTCCAACGTATGGATCCTCATCAGGATGGAAGCAAGAGGAGAATCGGGCAGGAGAGCGTGTGACTGTCGACAATCAGAAGCAGAACCCTGCAGACTTCGCTCTTTGGAAGGTCAGCGCCCTTGCAAGTGGTGAGAAAAGCAGTCCTTTCTGTCAATTTTCTAGTGGGATTTGGTATTAATTCTCAAGTTTTTATTTTCATTCAGGAACCGCCTATGTGATTGGGTTGGGAGGTCCAAAAGAAACTGTGGTCTTTGTCCATTTTACCTAAGTGCCCAAATGGTCAAAGTGGATGCTTCCATATCTTTTGGAGTCGCAGTTAATCATTCAGAAAGTTTCACGTTAAAGAAATGTCTCAATTAAAAGAAGGTATCATGCCTTACATTTTTAAGCAATAGAACACTTTTTGATAATCGACTGTTGTTTCCCAAAGTGGACTTCCTTTTTTATCTTGGACAATTAGGGGTTAATGACTCTTTTGGGTTCCATCTCTTTGTGTCCAGATTTGGTTACTGAAGATTGCTGGAATTATTTCTATGCAGAGTACAAAACCAGGAGAGCCAGCTTGGGACAGTCCTTGGGGTTCTGGACGCCCGGGCTGGCACATTGAATGCAGTGCCATGCGTGCGGAACATTTAGATTATAAATTTGATATTCATGGTGGTGGAATGGATTTGATTTTTCCTCATCACGAGAACGAAATAGCCCAGAGTTGTGCTGCATGTGCAGAAAGTCGAATCAGCTATTGGTTGCACAACGGTTTTGTGACTGTGGATTCGGAGAAGATGTCGAAGTCACTGGGGAACTTCTTCACCATTGGGGAGGTATGTGTCACAACCAGTTTTCAAAGTGATCCACTATATTTAGAGAGCCTTCGAGCTTTCTCAGTTCCCCTCGAGGTGGTGTTAGCGCTAATTTATTCCACAAGACTCTGCTTATTTTCATGTCAAACTTTCTTTCTTTTGCATCTTTAGGGTTCTGCACAATTTATGTTCCATCTGACCTTGAGATTAAATTAAACATGTACAAATCCTTTCTCTGCTTCGGCATCCATTCCACCTATACAACCTTGAGTATTAAATCCACTGTGCTATTACATGGTATTTAAAGCTAGACGGTAGATGGCGGTCCAACCTTCTCTTTTACCATCTTTGATGTACATCCTTGTGCAAAACCTGCTTAAGAAGAATTTCTGCTTGATGTGCTCTTTTCAAATGCTATTTACATTTTTTGATAAATTCAGTGCAGTCGAAAACTAGTTCTAACAGTGCAAGTGGTAATCTTGGATGAAGGTGTTGGAGCTCTATCACCCTTTGGCATTGCGTTGGTTTTTGCTGGGCACCCACTATCGATCCCCTGTAAAGCAGGGCTTTTTTTTTTGGCTTTCTGGTGCCAGATTGCACCAGAAAAAAAAAATCTGGCTAAAAAAGGTAAAAAAAATTGGATGAAATCGCCAGACAACTTTGAAATTAAAAAATATATTAGATGAAATTGCCTAATTGTGGATGAAAACCATACTATACATCCAATGAGTGGATGAATGTTGCAATTTGGAGCACCACTATTACATTTTATATCACCACTATGGCACTTCTTCAAAAATGAAAAAAAAAGCCCTGCTGTAAAGTATTCCAAGTGGCAGCTGGAGGAGGCATCGGACCACATATTTTACCTCTTTCAGGTGGAGTTTCCAGCATCATTTTCTTAGGCAATGCCGGGCTTTGAAATCAAGTGCTTTCCTGGCGTTGTAATAACGTTGTAAACCCAATTCTTTCCTTTCTTGGAAACCCCTAGCCTGTAAGTGCTCAGCTAAAATTATAACAACACATTGGAAGGTTATAGCCTCTTATACTAACTTCAAACAAATTTCCATCATTCAACAATGTAAAGTATGGTTTTACTTTCTATTGGTACATCTTTTTACGTCCTTCTTAATAGATCTATTTCAATTCCCTTTCATATGGAAGTGGTTGCTTTGGGTCATTTGGGCGCTTAGGGGTTAAGATTGTTGATTTGTGTGGGGCTGTATTCTACCTCTGATAAGTCTGACTTAACGATGTTCCGTATGGATAGGCACTTGAAGACTGTGAAGAGGTTTTAAGTGAGCAAGACAACAAAGAGGCTAGCTTTCCAAGGAAGCTACGGAGCTCGCAGAGAGCTTCAAGGTCACTTTCATGACCGATGATTTGCACACCCCTCTTGTCGTCGCAGCTTTTTCACATCGCTTGAAGTTCATGCATAATCTGCGTCTGGCATCACTACAGTTGCTCATGAGTGAAATCGTAGGAACTATGAATATTCTAGGGTTTCAAGTCCCTAGCTACTCCAAGGGAATGCACCAGCCGCCCAACTCCATGGATGAGTGCTATAAGTCTACTGCATGCCATATCGCATAGAGTGTACCGTCTCATCGTTTCCATGTCAATTTTTATGGCAAACACCAGTCATTTTGGCTATTAGAATTATCTTTTTCACTCATTCAAAGCGATGGTGTTGAGCTGCTGACCTTGTTTCAGTGAAAAAGTGGGGTGAATCTAATGAAAAAGTCATGAATTAAGCCTTTTTTGGTGGTTCAATCGTGAATTGGAAAGAGTGTATAAATTAATGATAAATTAGTGATAGCCTTTTGTTTGATTCTAGAGTATTTTACCCTGTCATTTCCTTCCCTGCTGACACATGCTGTCTACTTTTCTTTCAGGGTATCTGGACACTACTCCCAGACGGCCAGGGACTGACCCCTCTATTGCCCCAACCAGGGGTAAATGTAAAAATTGCCCCCTATTTGGGACCATGTAAAATTTGTTTCTCTACACCTCCCTAGACTAATTTGGGGTCTCTGATTGCAAATATGAATTCAAAATTTGCAAATTTTTTCATGGATGGCAAATAAAAAGATTTCAGTGTTTTATCCAGGGGTAGAAAACGGGGCAATAGAGGGGTCAGTCCTCCCTGGCCCTCCCAGATATGGCAGTTGGGATTGGATGAATACACTAATGATGGTAAATAGTGTTGGCAACACTATTACAAAGCACAACACTAAATGTCAACAATCTTATTAATGTTACCAACACTAAATGTCAACATAGACACTATTTGTCAATTATTGGGTATCGATTTTTTACAAGTTTATATTTAATGTTACCTATTATTTCATCAAATTGCAATAGAAAAATAAAAATTTAAATATATGATTGCTTATTCAAATGAATACTTCATTAAATAGAATTAAAAAAACCTTTTGCAAATTAGCATTCTATATTTTCAAAAGACAAGCAAAAAATCCTAAAATGTTGGCAACTCTAAATGCCAACTAATTGACCTTTAGAGTGGACAGAGTAAAAGTCCAAGTAACGTCATTTGCAACATAACACTATTTACCATCATTATTGTAGTGTTCTTCGCAGGTCAGCATGGCAGGATACGTTGAGTGATGTAACATTCATTTTGAGTTCTCAGCGTAGCAGGGAATAGTTTTCTTTCAATTGTTGAGTGATTCAACTTTCATTTGAAGTTCTCTGCGTCGACTGTCCTCGTCTCAATTTTTGTTGACATGGTTTTAACATGTAAAACTTTCTAAAAGCACAACAACTCCATGTATAGTGTTTACCAATCTATCCCATCACCCTTTCTCATTGTTCAATGGCTTTGTTGAAATGGAGATCAGTCTGATAGTCATTGGCTGTGCTGACATTCCAGTAAAAATCCACTTGCATAGTATTCAAGAACTGTGATCAAGAAATAGTAATGAGACTCAGTTAATCTTCTCTGCAGCCAGATACTCAAAGTCAAGTTATGTTCACAGACTAGAGAAGAGGACAGGGAAGGATAGTCCCAAATAGTTTTTCTGGTAGTGCTCAACTCAAAAGCAATGGCAATACATAAGGAAAATGAGCCCATTGCAGACAAATTGTAATGGTGGTGTTCATTCAAGTTTTGAAATGTACACCACTAAAATTGGTAAATAGTGTTGGCAACATTAATTGTCAACACTAACACTAATTGTGATTTGCAAGGTTAGTGTTAGATGGAAATTAACCCATTCTAACACTATTTTAGCTCTATAGTAAAATCTGGTCATTTCAACATTTGTACGAGAGTGTATTTAGTGTTAGATGGGAATAAAATGTTAGAAGTTGAAATGGTGGGAAAAAAGCAGTGTATGAAATGTTGAAATAAGTACATAAATGCTAAAATAAGCATAGAAATGCTGAAATAAGCAATGAAATGTTGAAATAGACAATGAAATGCTGAAATAGACAATGAAATATTGAAATGTTGAAAATTTTCATAGTGTATGTATAAGTTGCTAAATATAGCAACAACCAAAAAACAACATAATAATCCTAGTTGTAGACCAATTTTTTTTTAAATGTAGTAAAATATCAAAAAGGATTTTTAAACTACCCTATTGAAATTGGGCAGTTCTTGCTCTTGGAAGTATTGCAAATGTTTTGCAATTATCTCTGGGAGATGTGGAAACAATTGTTCTACACTCTAAGATCCATCAAGTCCTAATGCTAAGCCAACGAATCATTGCTTTTCTAGCATAGGATATGTTGTCACAATCCACCTCTCGATTAACATTTTCTACACTATCAACAACCAATTGTAGGAAAAAACGTTTCCCAAGATTTGTCAACTTTCCTGACCATTGTCCATCTGTTTGGGGTACATTTTGTCAAGCATTTTGTTGTATCAACTCAATTTTCTTGGCTTCCCACCGTCTTGTCCATGCATCTTTGATTTTTCAAATGAGGAATGTATCTGCTGGTTGACAAAGGTGAGTAGAACATGGAGGCAAAAATCTGAAAACTGTATTTTTGGCAGCTAGAACAACAACCAATTTAGGTGTCACAGTACGACCGCTACAATCATCAAGCCATATAATTTTCATGCGTTGATGAAGATCAGCTTGATATGCACGAGGTTCTAAAAAATATTCGAGGAAGATGGTTTGGTTCATTCAACCTTTAGGACCCGTTCTATAAGAAACCTCCGGAATATTATCAATCAACCCCCGTATAGGACAGCTCCCATTTTCATTTGAGAAAAGTGAGCATAGGAGCTTCTATTGTGGCACAACGGCCTTCTGAAATGCGAACTACCATGGTCATGGATTCCCACCCGAGACAACTTCAACGTATTTGACAGTTGTGTCTTCCCTAAACCCTAAAGTTCAGCCATTGTCAAGATTGACAACAAAATGGATTTTATCCAGGTTTTCCATGAGATTTTCATCAAATTCCCTGGATGAAAATCCTCTTTGTAAAAACCCCAAACGGGTTGAGGCAAAAAGAAGAGCTTCAAATCGACCATGGAAACCGTCTTTATTGCTTCAAGCAATAGAGGGTACAAATATTGCACCCACTCGCTCTTTTTTTTGCCTCGACCCAGCCTGACTTTTGGAGAACGGCGCCTTCTTTTGCCCAAACAACTTCGGCTACAAGATAGTGGAGTGACGGGACCGGAAAGATCTTCATGGAATTGGTCGCATTATTGCCACCATCAGCTGGCTTTAAAGAGGTTGGTGGGGCGTTGACCACGGAAGTCTGAAAATGCTTGAATGACTCGAGCATTGAGGCCCACCAAGCCGTGAATAGCAACATCTTCAATTATCCAAGAAGTGAGAGATCGGCGAGTAGCAAGGTTGGAAACTTGTTGAAGACATCAGGGAGGGGCATTGAGAGGAATTTCAGCAAGCGGGAGGCGGTCCATGGCTGGCTACAAAAAATCAATGGAAATGTGACTTTAAAAAAAAATGGCAACAAAAAAAAACACCATTTTTTAGAGGAAATAGAAGAGGGAAAGACAAATCCAATGGTGTCATCCAAGCCCCAAACACATACCTCAATGAAAAGTTATAGACGTCGCAAGTTTGAATTGAAGCGGCGGGAATCCAAGCGGCAGGAAACCGGGAAGTATATCCCTCCAAAAAAAATCCTCACTTCTCTTTGCAATGGCTCCAAGGCAAAAATTGGAGTTCCACGGGGAGGCAAAAAAATTGAAGTTCCTCAAGGAAGGACTAGAAGGAGGCAGTGAGAGGCAAAAATTGTAGTTTCTCAAGGAAGTGCTAGAAATTGACAATGGTCGGCGGAAATTAGAGCATTTTAGTGAAGAACAAAAATTTGACGGCAGGAAGGAAGGGCCCAAACACTATTTACACATAAGTTGGAAAATAGTGTTAGGGGTAAAAAACAAGGAACAACACTAATTATCACCCAACACTATTTACCAATTTTAGTGTACTAATATAATTTTGCTTGCAATGGATTCACTTATCTTACATACTATCAATATTTTAAAAAATGCCTCTGTTGTAATCCATAACCATATCCATCTTTCTACTTTTTATTTGAAAACTGAGCATTTTCAAGATTTGCTTTCTTTAGTATATAATCACATCCCCTAATGTTGTTAGAAGTGAGAATTGGCCTACAATGTACAATACAAAGAATTCTACATATTTAGTTATTTGCTTGGGCGTAAAAGGGTTGGTGCATCCACAAAGCAGATGCACCAAATGCTAGTTTGGCATGTGGTTTAGAAACTAGGGTCACATTGTTCTTGTGCCCCATGGCAAACATACCAATTAGGGACACTAGGTATACTGTAGTATGCAATGTGAAGTAGTTTCTTTGCTAAAAAGAAAAATCATCTCCAAATTAACAAAGTAGAGAAGTTCTTTGTATACATATGGCATGGTAGGAAGTAGAACAACTCATGTGGGATATGTAAATTAGAATTAGTAGGAGTTGAACCGCTCATAATTAAGTTAAATTAAAATAGGAATTGTGTTTGAAGTAAAATTTCAAACCTCATTTAGGCATAGTAGAATAACTTTTTCTACAAACATTTGAACTAAAAAAAGTTGGAACATCAAGATAAATTTTACGTCCAAAAAATGCGTTTGAAATTTTGAGTCTCCACTCAAATGTTATAGACAAATTGGAGAGAGGGACTAGAAGGGAATTATTTTTGACATTTTCAAATACCCTCTCTCAAATTTGTACATTATGTTTGAGTAGAGACTCAAAATCTCAAATGGATTTTTGGACATAATAATAAATAAAGTCCATTTTCATCTAAATATAGTTTTGAAAAAATAAAAGAAGTAGAAAAAATAGGAAGAGAAAGGAAAAGGTTTTCAAAAATTAAAATAATAAATTATTTTTAAAAGATACAAAATTAGGAAGATAAAAAAGATTCAAATAAAATTTTAAGAAATTCCAATAGGCAATAGACAAAATAGGAAATAAAATTGAAAATATAAAAATCTCTCTTTTATTTTTGAAATGGAAAAAAAGGAAGAGCAAGAAAAAGGTTCCAAAAAAGTATCATAAACTCTCTCTTCTATTTTTGAAATAGAATAAATAGGAAAAATAAATAAATAAACTTTTTTTTAGGAAAAGATGCGTGCTTTAAATTTTTTTAATTGATCAATACTAATGTAAAATTTTCATTAGAGATTGAGGCCCAATTTGTACTAGCCCTGAGACTAGATGGAAGGCTAATCCAATTTGATAAGCCTAGTTTCCAAGAGATATCTAGGCCTAATAATTTCTATTAGAAAATATAAATTAGGCCGATGAAAATATTGTTGAAGTATACAAGTTTGACATGAAGTGAAGATGAATATTTTTATGATAGGAGATATTGTTAGACTGATGAGGAAGGGTAGTATAAATACTACTCAATAAGGACACACTATATCTTTGACTTTATTTGGAGGAGTATCAATACCATTTGCAAATGCCATGGTAGATAGGGTGTTGAAGTATGCCTTTCTACTCCAATTGTCTCCAATTGGTAGAATGAGTTTGCACAAAGACATGGATATGCCATCACTAGAAGAAAAAGCAGGGTTTTGCGACTGCGGTTTGCGATTGGTTTGTAGTCGTATCGGACGTTTGCGACTTGGTGATATTCTGGAGTCCACAGTCGCAGTGGACAAGTCACATGAGTTGCACTGCAGTCACGAGGTTGTTTGTCATTCGATAGGCAATGGAGAACTTCGTCGATGAACTGCTATGACGTGGTTGCTGATGTGGAAGTTATTTCACTTATTTGTGTGCAACTGGTTTGCGATTGACATACAATTGGTGTGCAACTAGTTTGCGATTGATGTGCAACTCGTTTGCGATTAGTGTGCAACTGGTTTGCGATTGACATACAATTGGTTTGCAACTAGTTTGTGACTTGGTTATAATTTATAGAGTTGTAGATTATAGAAATCTACAAATTGTAGAAATCTACAAAGTATAAAAATCTACAAAATATATAAATATTAGAATTTCACTATCAAAATTCATTATACAAGAATGCTATAACTTACCATTCTTATCTGTTCAAGCTGATGGTATTCTTGACAATCGATATGGAACAATTGAATCGATTTTCAGTCATGTTTTAGTTGCATTGCACTTATTCTCTAGTTGCATTTGAATCGTTTTTTAGTTGCACTGTAGTTGGGCTCTAGTTGCATTATAGTTGATTCCTAGTTGCATTTGAGTCATTTTTAAGTTGCAATCTTTTAGTTTTTAGTTGCAGCCTGTAATCAGAGCGATTGCATTTTTCCACGGTGGACTGTACTTCGCGGATAGCTGTCCACATGGCCAACTGCGATGAATACTGGATGTAGAATACCTCATGTTAGTTCTTCTGTTACAATATCGTAACCCTATTCTTCATTTTCCGACTACTTTGCGACTACAACTACATACACGTGAAATTTGGTGCAAATATAGAGGGCTACAGTCACATCTCAGTTGTATAGGACACATAGTCGCATCTCAGTCGGTTGCAACGGACACATTTTTCTTCTAGTACATATTTAACTATTTTTGGACTTTGCAAAGTCCAAAATTGGTAAAGGGACATCTAAAACAGTTGTAGATTTTGATTTCTATAGATTTTAGGAATCTAGACATAATATAAATTTTAGACTAGGTGGTTTGAAAAATGTACAATAAGTTTAGATTTTAGATATCTATGACAATGGAAGATCTCCCGCTGGACAAAGTCCAAAATTCCCTGAAAAGTCCAAAAGTAGTTAAATATGGCATGGATGCAATTGATGGAGGAGAAGTAGAGGACCCAATATAATCATTTGTATATTAAGTGTTGAAGACATTGATTGAAGTAATGTTGTAACAAGTAGAATAGTAGTATGTGTGAAAGGAGTGTGGTAGTGTAGGCATGATGTATTTGTTTTGAGTGTACTTGTAGGTGTCCAAGTGCATTTTCAATGTTTTGTATGAACCGTAAGCCAAAAACGTAAAGCTAATGGAAATAGTACTTTGAATTTCATTTTGATTTTGTGAATAAATCTCTATGTGATTGCAGTTATTACTAATATACTAACATGTAAAATTGATTAAAAAAAATGGTGTAATGTAACTATACTATACAATGGCAGAAAATAAAAAATATATAAGTAAGATGAGTTAATGCACTAAAAGAGTGTATATTATGTACTTATTCTACTTAAAAAGAGGAATGAGAATTCCTATTAAACAAATCGCATGCAGAAATGATTGGTATTGTAAAATAGAAGAGATGAAACATGTTCTTGAAAAAGTTAGGGATACCATAGTATTGAAAAAACACTTTTCAACATGCAATTGTGCATATAGTTAGTACACTTGGCTAAGTGCAAGAATATGTAGTTCGATATTAAATATCTCAAATTTTTGTATTTCAATTCCACATTAGAGCTAAGCATAAGTAACAATGTAGTTTTCCTCTCTATCTCATACATACTTCTACTTAACAATTTTTTAAGATTGAATTGATGATAATTCAAATTCCATAGTGCAAAAACTTAAAGTTATGAGGATTCAAAATCTTATAGTCTAGTCAAGCAAGATGCAAAAAATAACTTGTTTTCTTCCCATTAAATACAAATATCTTGCAATCTATGTGGCTAAAGTTTTTGAAATTTCTTCTATACACTCTTACACTAGTCTAGTGCAAGATCCTATCATTAGATATGTAAAAAAATAAAAAAATAAATGAACTTAATTCAAAGATTTTTGCTCTTTGCAATAGAAATGACACTTTTGAGCATCTTTTGACGATAAAAAGGTCATGGCACTACAACAAAAGCAGTGTTTTATGACTGCAAAATATGACTGCAGTGAGTCGTAAAATCAAAAAATATGACTCATGCAGAAATCACTGTAGATGACTCGGGATATGACTAACTCGGGATATGACTGACTCTAGTCGTTTGGAAGCAGTCGCTTCAAACATCAGTCATATTGACAGTCATATAAGTTGAAGGGTATAAATACCCATATTTAGCCATAGTATGCCAACATGGCGTATACTTTGACTCTCCTAGGGGGGTCTTGATTTTTTGTTGAGTTGCCCGGGCAAATAAAAAAATCCTACGTGGAATATGACTGTGGCGAGTCATATTTTTTGATGACGTGTAATATGACTGTAGCGAGTCATATTTTTTGATAACATGGAATATGACTGCGGCGAGTCATATTTTTTGATGACATGGAATATGATTGCAGTGAGTCATATTTTGCAATGATGTGAAATATGACTACAGTGAGTCATATTTTGCAGTGATGTGAAATATGACTACAGTGAGTCATATTTTTGATGACATGAAATATGACTGCAGTGAGTTATATTTTATAATGATGTGGAATATAACTGTAGTGAGTCATATTTTGTAGTGATGTAGAACATGACTATAGTGAGTTATATTTTGTAGTGATGTGGAATATGATTGTAGTGAGTTATATTTTGCAGTGATGTGGAATATAACTATGGTAAGTCATATTTTGCAGTGATATGAAATATAACTATGGTGAGTCATATTTTGCAGTAACACGAAATATGACTTTTCTTTGTCATTTTTTTAAATGATGTGTAAAACAATTCTTTTCAGTCATATTTTTTGATGATTTGTTAAATGACTATGTGTAGTTATACATCAACATAATTTAGTAGTTAAGTAAGAGAATCCATTTAATTAAAAATGAATACATATGATTTCTTAAATGGGCAAAAATTAATCACATTAGAAAGTCAAATACAAGAAAAAATGTGATTTTTTTCAATAACATTTATTAGTTACTAATACAAAATATATCACAATGGCTCTTTATATATGTATATTTCTACATATTTGTAGAACCTATATTGCAACAAAAATATAAAGATGTTACTTCTTTTGTATTGCAAGTAGCCTTCAATAATAGGGTTACATGGATGTCCGGACGTTCGAATGTCCGGACGGACGTCCAGCGTCCGCCAGTTCCCGAACGTCCGCCGACATAGGACGTTCCGACTGTCCCCATCCAGCGGACGGGTGGATTGGCGGACGGGAAGGCGGACGGGGATTCGGACAAGGCGGACGAGAAGGTAGATGGGGCGGACGGGGAGGCGGACGGAGATTCGAACAAGGCGGATGGGAAGGTAGATGGGGCGGACGGGGCGGACGGGAAGTCGAACGAGGCGGACAGGAAGTCGAACGGGGCGGACGGGAAGGCGGACGGGGCGGACAGGGAGGCGGACGGGGCGGACAGGGAGGCGGACGAGGCGGACAAGGAGGCGGACAGGAGGGCGGACGGGAAGGCAGACCGGGCAGACGGGAAGGCGGGTTGGTGTGGGGTCGTCCGATCGGGTGGAAAATGGGATAAACTTTGGTGTAGGGATGAAACCATGGGTTTAGGTCCAATTTTTGGAGAACTGCTAAAGTGGCAATAAACGACAAAATAATGTTACTAAATTTTTTAGTATTCATCTATATTTTAGATAGAACTATCTTTTCATCCACATATTTAGATGAGTTTCTTTGATGTGCGCAATTTCATCCAATTTTTTTTCTTTCAAATTCAAGCAATTTGGCATTATCATCCAATTTTTCTTCAAATTTAACCTATAGATTTGGTGCAGTCCATTTTTTTTTAGGCATTTAGGCCTTCAATTGCCCCAAAAAAAACAATGGTTCAAACAAATCCAATCATCCAAATAAACATAGGATGTTGTAACCCCTACATGCCCAAGCCTTGTTTTCAAATTTCAACTTCCTCTAATTTGCTCTAAATTGAAAAAAGAGCCCACATTTTGGTAAGATGTATCAATTTTTTTGGAATTGTAACTATACAAATTCAAACTAGACTTGTTAGAGATTGCATAGGAAAAGAAAGCACAACAATATCACTTGTAGAGTGAAAGATTATAACATTTGACTATGATGCTGTTAAAATCGCAAAAAAAAAATTGAAGCCTTTTTGGCAAGGCAAATCTAAAATGTTGGGGACCCAAAGAATATGAGGTTAATGGGCCGAACTTGCAGAACCCCAATCAATTTATGGCTTTACAAAATTTACTCTATAATTTTTTAATATGAATTTCCAATGTGAATTTTCCTCCAAGATCTATTGTATTTGAGGCTCATTTCCAAAAGCTCTTAACACAAACGAAAAGTCAAGATTGCACAAGGTACCTTTGCATAAAATCTCTTTTAGAAAAATCATTGTCATTTAATTTCAAGATCGGACTTCTGGAGCCAAAACTAGACTTCAAAAAGAATTTCCCAAAATTATTAGCTTACTAAAATGATGAAAAATAGTTAGGTTTTATTGAACTTCAAAGTTTTGCAAACACCATATTTAATATTTTGGTGCCTCAAGCATTTAGGGGGTAATTACTATTTTTTGCTAACATCTTAATGAAGCCGACAAACCCATTTCATTAAGTTAATTCATTCATAGTTGTTCACACTCCAAGTCAGAAGGGGCTCACAGATACCAATTGGTGCTGGATCAGCCCACTCCGCAAGGGAAACAACTGTGCAGAATGGGCCGTCCGCGCCCCTCTTTATGCCGACGGGCGGACGGGCGGACCGCTAGATCGGACGAGCAATATACCCCGGCACGTCCAATCGCACAGCCTCGACAAACTGCGGATGACTGCATCGGACGGAGCCTGCGGACGGACGCTCCGACCACGCGGCGGACGAACAGCGGACGGTTGGACGGTCGAACGGATAGCGGACGGGCGAGCGGACGGCGGACGGGTGGACAGGCGGATGGGCGGACAGGCAGACGGTCCATTTTTCTAGCACATTGAAGTTCATCACTTGGAATACCCTATGCGAGAGTCAGATGCGTTAAAAATTAATTAAAAAATAAAATAAATATGGCATGTAGTGAAATTTTCAGAATTTATAACAGGATATAAGTTGAAATCTCAAAAAAAATTGATGAAAACAAATTGAAATCTCAAAAAAGATCTTCATAAATGATGAAAAATGAAAAACAATATTGTCAATGTGTTTAAAAAATAAAAAGAACAATATAAAATAATATTCCATACATAGAGAACTATGCTATAAAGCCTTACTTGTAAAGTTTGATTACCTTATTGTAAGCTTTACTTGTGAAGACTTAATTTTGGCTTTAGAAATCATGGTGATTTAAATTGGAGCCTAAAATGGATTACTAGCCTTCCTTGCATTAAGGCCTTCATCGCAATAAGGCTTGATTTAGCTTGAATAAAACAAGATTTTGAAAAGTATGCCTTGAATTTAGCCACCCAAAGCAAGATTCCGTGATGCCTTGTGTCATATTGAGCTTACAATTCCGTATTAAAGGAGGACCATAGCTACAATTAACTAAATATTCCCAATTGAAAATTCGAAATATATGAAATCTTGAAAATTCAAAATTCAATTAATGAAAGATAATTCAATTAAAAAAGAAACAATTTCATTTTGGCTCTGACGAACCTGACCTCAACGTACGGTACCAAGACCACTTTGTAAATGCAAAAACTACATTTTTTGACTTAGAACATTTTTAAATTCAAATTTTTGCACTATAGAGTTTTGAGCTTTAAATCTTTATAGTAGAGAATTGAGTTGAGAATCTAAGAAAAAAACAAAATTCCAAAAAAACTTAATTTTGTGGGCATTACATCAAAAATTGGAAAAATGAAAAAATTGCATTCGCAAATGAATTTTGTGAGTTATTTTTTTTAAAAAGATGCTTTAATTGCCCAATTTTACAAGAATGTCTATAACTTTCTCATAACAAATCCTAATTAAATGAATTAAAGCTTCCTAAATACTAAATAAGAAAGAAAATTATCTATGAGAATAGAAATTCAATTTCTTTTTTATTTGGCATTTTTACAAATCTTTCTAAATTTCTAAATATCCAAGGCACAAAATTTTGGTGTAAACTATACTTTGAAGTCTAATAATACTTAACCAAGTTGCTATTCTTAGTAGTTTATATATATATATATACAGATTTTGTACAAGAGTGTCCATCACAAACTTGACTTTCATAGTGTTCAGGGCTTTTGGAAATGAGCCTCAAATACACTAAATCTTGGAGAAAAAACCACATTAAAGATTCATTTAAAAAATTGTAGAGTAGATTTTGAAATGCATGTTAGGCCCTTTATCCTCATACTTTTTTAGTGACTTGATTTCTTTCATATTTTTTAGATCTTTCTGTAATTAGTTATGAATTTTTTAAAGTTGAAAGGCAACGGTCATTAAAAGTGACCATGTCCTAAAATGTGCTAGTACATTCACTAAAGTAAAATGTACCTCTCCGTCATGATCACTCTTAGAGCATGGGTGTTTTTAGAGCAAACTCCCTTATGGATTTACTTTTTTTAATTTTAAAGGAAAATCATCTAAGTGACTACAATAAAGTACCTATGTTTTAGCATTAAACATGTTGATTACAAATGCATATTCTATATAAGAGGAAAACCAAAATATTAAATTTCTTTTTTATTTTTAAATAATAAATAAATAAACTTCTTTTTTTATTTTAGAAATAAAATATATAGAAACAAAAAAAAATGAAAAAAATGAAAAAATCTTTGTTTTTAATTAAAAAAGAAGAAGATAAACATGCATATTTTTATATATTTTTTTAATTGAGCCTTGAGAAAATTGAAGAGCACATGAATTGAAAATCCGGCCCTAGAATCCGGCCCAAGGGGTTTACATTAAGTAGGGCCGGATGGAAAAACTGGGGCTGGATTGAAGGCCGGATCAAAGGCAAATTCGGCCGACCTTCCATCCGACTTTAGGCACAGTATAAACCCACCCTTAGATAAAAGAAGAACTTATACAAATGAAAACTAAATATGTTTTATTACTTCACGTTTCAAATTCTCTAGGAAAAAAAACAAAAAAAAACAAAAAAAACAAAATAAAACAAAAAAACAAAAAACCACCCAAAAACATATCTTTTATGGATTAGAAGATTATAATGTTTTTTCTCATTACGACAGGGTTTTAGAGTTCTACTAATTCCAGAAATGTTGTGAAGTCTTACACTCTTTGTATACCCTTACTTTTAAAACAATCCTAATCAAAAAAGGGCATTACAAAATACAGTACAAACATGACGTTGAAGTGTGTGACATGCATAAGTTATATACATTTTTGGCTTCTCCATAAGTCCATATGTACAAAACACCTTGAAGTCAATGGAAATTGTCCATGAGGTTCAAAACCAAAACCAAACCCCTTCAAGTAATTGTTGTGATTGTAGCACCATCTCAATTCGGTCAATTGTAAATTATAACATTTCACTTCATCACTAATATTGATCATGTTCTTGTTTTTTTCTTTCCCTTTGAAATATCCTACATGATGAAAAAATAAATAAAAAAATAATATCCTTTATGTCTAGTTAAAATTTGTATGCATACAATTTCAAATGAATATTACAAATTTAGAATTTGCTCAAAACAATGGCGTAATCTGAAATGTAGGAGACTAAGAGTTGAGGGTTTTAGGGTTCTAGGGTTTAGAGTTTAGGGTCTCACTGTAAACTTCAAAGACCTCGAAATGATTATTTAAAATCTAATTATAACTTGTCTATTTTTGATTTTCTGGGTTAATGACAAAAGCATAGGATGCTGAAACTTTAATTGACCCAAAAAATCTGACAGTAAATAAAGGTGGACGAGAAGAATCCTATGTCTCATGCCAATATGGAAAAAATTTGGACGCCTCGAAATACTAGGCGGACGGGGCGAACGGGGCAGACAAGGCGGACGGGGCGGACGGGGTAGTCGGGTGGATAGGGTGGACAAGGCAGACAAGGCGGTCGGGCGGACAGGGCGGTCGGACGTAGTCGAGTAGTCCGCCGTCCGCTTGTCCGCTTTGGCGGCGGATGGGGCAGGTTCGTCCTCTCGTCCGCCAGCTGGCTGCTTTGGCGGCGGACGGGGCAGCTCCGTCCGCCTGTCCGCCGGCTCGGTCCACGTCCGCGTAGTCCGGGACAGGTTCGGTCCCGGGCCTCTTTTAAGTCTAGGAGTGGACGGGTATATTGGCCTATTCCAAAACTTCCCTTGAGAAAAGGAAAAGCGGTTGATCGCCTTCGTGAACGTGTAGGGAAAACCTTGATGAAAGCAAAGAAGGAGCAAATGATGGTCAAGCCTAAGAAAGCTCTTGTATCTTCAACAGTATAAGAGAAAAGAGGGGGAAATCAAACACTTTCATCAAACGATGAAGACAACACCATGAGTGATGAAGATGATGGATTCCAATCAAGAGAGTATAGTAGCGGGCCAGAGGTGAAAGGAGATAGTGATTACCACCCCTAGGCATTCAAATTTAGAAAGGATTTGAATGAAGAACATTTACAGAACTTGGTGCTCAAATGCTTACGATTTAGAGAGATGAATAGCTAAGATTTATTAGTTCTCGGAGCATTTCATAGTAGTACAAGGTTGCCAAATTATCTTGAAAAAGTTAATGAAACTATCATTTTGGGGGGATTTTGTCCCAAGTGATATTGAAGAAATCTTCATTGTGTTATTTTTTGTTCTCAATTTCAAGTGTGTAGCACGTAAAAATTTCTGAAGCGCCAAAACTCACAAATATGTAAGAAGAACCCTAAAACAAACTGAAAATCATGCAAAATTGCAAAATGCAAAGTTACAAACCCTCACTCTCTCAGTCGGTCACTCCTAGACTCCCTAAACCCCTTGGCCCTTGAACCGTTCGCGCATCCGCCCGTCCGCCAATCCGTCTGCTCTCCCGTCCGCTCGTCCGCCTGTCTGCCACTCCGTCCGCTCGCCGGTCTGCTCGCCCGTCCGCCCGACCACCCATCCGTCCGCTCGCCCGTCCGCCCGTTCGCCAATAAAAACGGCCGTCCGTTCGCCCGCCCGTCCACCAATAAAAACGGCCGTCCGTCCGCCCGCCCATCTGCCAGTCTGACTGGCTCGTCCGCCAATCTGTCCGCCCGCCCGCCCGCCCGCCCGCAGGACGGCGACCGAGGACCGTCCGTCTGCATCCGCAGGGTTCGGACGTGCGGTCGTCAGGACGTCCGATTTTGGACGCAATTTCGCTGCGGACGCACGTCCACGACAACCCTATTCAATAACTTCATTTCAATCTCCAATGCCTACATGTATAAACAAGAAGGTTAGTTTTCAATAAATGAACAATAGAATTCAAACTTTAAAGATTTAAAGCACTACAAAATATGTAAACATGTTTAAGATAAAAAAAAAGTTATAATCATTATATATTCAAAAATTATAAATAACCAAAAAAAATAACAATGATGATAGAGAGACTAAGAAACAAAAAGTAGCAAAAAAGAAGAAGCAAAAAGTAAGTGACTTTATGATTGCAAAATATGACTACAAAATATAACTGCAAAATATGACTAGGAGGCAAGAAAAAGAAAAACCTAAAATGGAAGAAGAAGCAAAAGTTAGGAGGTAAGAAGAAGAAAAATCTAAGAAGAAAAAATGAACAAAACTTAAGAATGAAGAAGAAGCGAAATTTAAGAAGGAAGAAGAAGCAAAACCTAAAAAACAAAACTTAAGAAGGAAGAAGAAGCGAAATTTAAGAAGGAAGAAGAAGCAAAACCTAAAAAACAAAACTTAAGAAGCAAGAAGAAAAAATTTTAAGAAGGAAAAAGAAATAAAAGTTGAAAAACAAGAAGAAGCAAAAGCTAAATAAGAAGAAGAAGCAAACCTAAGAAGCAAAAAGTAAGAAGGATCAAGATTAAGTAAGAAGAAGCAAGATCAAGTAAGAAGAAGCAAGAAGAATAAAACCTAAGAAGCAACAAAAAACAAAACTTAAGAAGCAACAAAAACAAAGAAGAAGGAACAGAAAAAAAAAAAAAAAAAAACTAAATAGGAAGAAAAAGCAAAACCTAAGAAGTAAGAAGAAGTAAGAAGAAGCAAGAAGAAGCAAAAAGAAGAAAAATCTAAGAAGCAACAAAAAACAAAACTTAAGAAGCAACAAAAACAAAAAAGAAAGAACAAAAAAGAAAGAACAAAAAAGAAAGAACAAAAAAGAAAGAACAAAAAAGAAAGAAGGAGAAGCAAAACCTAAATAGGAAGAAGAAACAAAACCTAAATAGGAAGAAGAAACAAAACCTAAATAGGAAGAAGAAGCAAAACCTAAGAAGTAAGAAGAAGCAAGAGAAAGAAAAACCTAAGAAGCAACAAGAAACAAAACTTAAAAAACAACAAAAACAAAGAAGAAGAAAAAAAAAAAAAAAAAAAAAGGGGGACAAAAAGAGGAGTGGCTACAAAAAGTGGCGGCTAGGGTTTCAAAATCCTAAATTAGTGGCAACTACAAAAAAGTGATTTAAAAAAAATATGACTACAAAAAAATTCTATGTGGAAAAATATGACTAGGTACTTTCTAAATATATTCCCTATTCAAATTATTTTTGGGCTGCCCTAAAAAAAATCTTATTATTATAGAGATGTGATTGCAAAATATGACTAGAAAATATGACTGGACGTTCCCTAAATATGTTCCCTACTGTTCTCTATGAAGTATTTTGGTGTTCCCAATGGCCATATACTATACGGCCATGATATATAAGGCTAAAATATGACTCGCAGTCATATTTGCAGTCATATTTTTTTACCTTAAAAAATATGACTACAAGCAATTACTAGTCATCCTCAGTCATAATTCTGCAGTCATAAAACACTACCATTGTTGTAGTGTGGGTCTATAGGGGTTTACCTTGCAACATTGGTGGAGACAAAAAAAATGTCCTTTCCATAGATGGAAAATGCTTCAACAAACGGAAACATTGATTTTTCATCCATTTTTGCTTCTATATCAAGAAGGTGATTGTCTTACATACATACTTAGAGCAACTCCACTTTAGGCGAAAACACTACTATTGTGGGAAGTTGACATCGTTGGGTTTCACTAAGACTTTCTGGATCTCTTTGGCATAGCTACAAGGCTCTATCTATGCCATTTTTAAGGTCTTTTCTGCCCACGCAAGAGCCCACACGATGATTCAACCCTTTGGACAATGGAGGAATCATTACGTCATGTAAAACAAGTTGGATAAGGTATCACATGGGTTGCATTGTGGTTGTTACAGAAGAAGGGGAGACGGAATGACAACTTGCTCACAAAGTCACTCTGTGAAACGGTTTTCGGGTTCCTTTCTATGTTGATGCGATGGAGCTGCTCTTTGGGCATTAGCTGCAATGAATGATTCCGTTACCACAAATTTCGAGGCGGTCAAGTCCCTTCATCAAAAAAAAATGTTTGCTCTTTTTATAGGAGAGCAGGTCTTGAAGGCTGGGCAGCTCGATAATTCGGAGTCAAGACAGGCCGCAGCAGCACACTGTTCGGTACTGTAGCTTCGGAAGTCGAACAGGGTGGCTCATTTCTGGTTTCCTCGGAATGATCGGAGCAATCGTCCATGGTCCATCGTCAATTTTAGATTCTGTGATTTCCTGTCGAGCTTGCACGACTGACTGTGATCTTTGTCCTCGATCTCCACTGCAAAATTTCGGTGTCGTCCTCCGAATCACGTACAATTAAGTAGAGGAGGGCGGGCGCTGGTTAGGTTGATGTATCCAGGAACGGACAGCGAAGGATGCTGGAACGGACTCTTGCTGGTTTGATTGAACATAATTTCTTACTTTTTGACATAATGGGCACCTCTACACAGTCATTTAGAACATGTTTTGAAAAAGAAAATGTTCATTTGATGTATTTCACTACAAATTAGCTACCTACGCTGTGTGTAAAAAAAGCCAAAAATTTAAACTTTTGGTAATGGATGGTTCAATATTTATTATTGCATTGCACTGTATAAGGTTAGATATTTGTTATGTACCTTAACCTACAGATATAGTCCAAATTTGGAGAAACAATAATTGAATTTACATGTCCGGATCATTCCTTTTCTTCTTTTAACAGTGATGGGACAGTTTTCCGTTCTCAGCATAAAACACCTCTGTTTGGTTTAAAATTAACTCTCCTGTACACATGAAGCATATACCTCGTTGAAAACCATTTGCTTTGTGGAAATTCGATCATGGAAATTGGTGTATTCAGTGGCAAGTAGGCTGAAATTTTCCTCAGACAGTCCTTCGTGGACCCCCAAGCTGACCATTGCCCATGAATGTAATTCATGCGGCTGACGAATCTAAAAAAGTGGAGGTGCACAGTCACCTCTAATTCCACTCGGCAAGGGAATTCGGCTTCACCCTTTCTGCACAGGGCTGTGCTTGATTTAGCTAAAACCCTCAGCTACAATTGGCAACGAATTTCGTTCCTTTTGAAGGTACTACGATCCATCCTAGCATGGTTCATGATTTAATGAATATCCCTCATGACCAACGCAGTCAACAAAACTGCTATGAGAACTGGACTGGTAAATAGGTGCGTTCTTTGTTTCTACAGTGAACAATGAAGCCATCCATGGACCCCTATCCGGCCGCCTCAACGTCCTTAAGTGTTAAGAGCAGCCCCACATCAACACGCTGAAGCAACACTGTAAAGATTTTGCAGCATTGATCTTCTAATATTGAAGAATGTCTTTCATCGATTTGCTTCACAGTGCTGCTTCAGGTGGCCCATGGACACGATTGCTACGTGCATGGGCCACCGCTACCGTTTCCCACACGGCCGAGGGTCCGGCATCACGGAATTAATGTCATCAGCACCTCGTGCCTGTGTGCTCAGCAAAACAGTATTATTCATCGCAAGTCCAGGAATCTGAGGCTGGTGGCTAGAAAGTGAAAAATTAAAAAAACTTTTCCATGGTGTTTCTTCGGCCACACTCTACCATGTTTAGACGGGGTTACGCTACATGTTTAGGAGTTGATGAATTATTGTTTGTGTCAGCAGTCAACATTGCTTGGGTGATTCGAAGACTATTTGGCTGCTGCTGCTGCTTCAACGGGCCAGTAGAATGCAGTCCCAGAGGTACTGTAAATCTAACTTAGTGATCTAACTTAGTGTGCAGTCGTGCACATGTCTAACGTCGTAAATCTCACTAAGTGGTAGTCCACGCAAACTGGAAAGCTTTCTTTTCTTCTTAATTTAAACCATATTCCTGCCAGAAAATGAGCATGAGGACCAGGTCACCAGGGAAAATGGGTTAAATGAAGTATTTCAAAGAGTGCTTGTGTTACATATAGCAACGGTCTTATCCTGGCGGTTCCGTGGGACACAGTGGCCTATTAAATAGAGACTTCCTTCGTTGTTTTCATGAGCCAGTTCGCTAGCAAAAGTGCACACAAGACAAATTTCCTGTGACGTTTCGTACCGGCCCCTTCGTTGATCATGGAGCACGCGTCGTCTTTCTCCTCCCGTGCTGAAGATGCATCTGATGTTCAAGTCCCTGCGAAGGATGCTGGTGTGCACCACTTGAATGGTAAGCCTCCAACCATTTCAGATGGTCCTTGTTTTTGGGGCAAAAATTCAGTAAGAGAGGAACGTGTTCTCAGTGCATCCTGCAGTTTAATTTTCCATGGGCAGTGCGTGCTGTTGTGCATCCGGAGAGAGCTGTCCACTGCTCTCCCAATAGACTGCTGAAGCAGGAGAGGGGGAAGTCATCGTTTTCTGAGGGCACTGTACTGTACAGAGCGTTTCCGGTCCTGGGATTTCCCGGAGTATTTTCCTGATTCTTCACTTGTGTGTGGTGGCAAGCACAAATGCAGGCTTTGTGCAAATAGCTCCGAATAGTTTCTACTTCACCTTCGATATTTGTTGTACACTGCTGAACAGCTTGTGTCTGAACAGTTCCAGTCCAGGCTTGCATGCATATTATATAAACTGTTTGACAATCATGTATGTATTCATTAATCACTCCTCTTGTTTGAGTCAATTCCGAGAACCTTATTGATTGAATTTTGGCTTGCTCGATCAGGGACCAAGACTGTGGAGGTTGTAGTTCCAGTTTCACCAGCCAAACCTGCATCCACAGTCGATGATCAGCTTCCACCTTTGCTATCAATGGTCATTGACGGCCTCCCGCCTTTGCAGCAATCCATGTACGTACAAGAGGCCGAAAAACGCTTGCACCAGTATGTGGAGCGCTATCATAATGTCAATGCCTTGAACTCCTGTTGTCTTGCTGGCCTTTCTTCAGCAGGCTACATGCACCCTGGAGTAATCAGCGTCGATCGTCTCGTAGCGATTTCCATTAGTTATGCATTGCAGTTCCTGTTGGATGATCTCTTTTTCGACACACCAGATGAGTTTCTTCAGGACCAGTACGGTGTCAACTACAGTGCATGCGGGAGCCCCGAAAAAATTCAAGAATATCTTGAACATTTGGATGCGGTTTTCAGTCAACAAGTGCAGCCACGTGATTCCGCTCCCTTGATTGAGACCATGGTGTGGGAGTCAGGACGGGAGATGCTGCAGCTCTCCAACCCTGAATGGTTCAATACGTACGTCACGAAACTCGTGGAACACCACCGTGGCAGTGTTGCTAGCCTTGTGGATATTGTCCAAGACCGGAACTTATGCTTCCAGGACTTGGAATCGTATACTGTCATGCGTACAAGAAATATTGGTGCGTATTTTGTTCAGTTGGCAGTGGAGTTTGCCAAGGATAGCTACATTCCAAGCGCATTGAGGGCGAATCCATACTTGAAAAACATAACCAACACAACTGCCAGCCATCTTGCATTTGTAAACGATGTCTTTTCGTACCACAAGGAGAGCACGATAGAACAAAACCCTCGCAATTTGATCACCGTGCTAATGGACTGTGAAGGGAAGCCTTTTGTCCAGACAGTGCATATGGCTATAGACTTGGTGAACTCATATGCTTGTAAAGTCATAGATTTGGAGACTAAAGCTTGGAACTCCACTTTGCAAAATCACTTGCAAGATCTCAAAGCTCTCATGGCTGGAAATATTTACTATAGTTTCATAGACAAGCGCTATCGACATCCTGACTCAACTTTTCTGGAACTTAGAGACATGTCCGGTATCTGGAAAACCCTACCTCATGCCAAAGGTCCAAGGCTCTAATTTTTTTCTCATGTTGTTGTTGGCACAATTATGTTTACCAAGGCATATTTTCATTACCTTTAATTCCTAAAACTAAGGGATAGGATTGTCTTTAAAAAATAGAGTGCTAGTGAATGATGAATTATGAATTTGTCTTTGGATTATGCTTTGAATTTCTTTTCCAATAATTGTTTTCTTTGAAAACATGACTTGATTTACTATGATCATTGATTGGATAGAAGATGTATGGTATTACTAGCTAGAGCAATGGCTCCACTTGGCATTTTGTTGGAAATTGCCTTTTGAATTGGAATAAAGTTGTTCTTTTTGTCCCCCAAAAAAGATTAGAAAAAGAAGAAGATTGATGGTATCTTATTCTTTCATCATATGAGTGGAGTATGTTAAAGTGGAGTTCTCACATGATTATGTTTCATGTTCTATGTCTAATGAGAACCTCTTTTTAGGGAATTTTGGGAAAATTGGATAATGGAGAGAGACTGATGAGTAAGTTCAAAGGATCAAAATATACAGGATGTTGTATATTTGTGCACACATTTCTATATGCCGTGGAGTGTTGTTGTTCAAATTTGATTTATTGTAGGGATTGACTTGTGCAATTGTGCTATGATTTGAAGTTTTTTCACTTAGAAGTAGTTTCCAAGATGCTTGAGAAACCTTCAATTTAAACCTTTGAACACTACGAGACCTAAATTGTCCCTAAATGTGGTCCCATGTTGTTTCCACAATTCTAAGTAATTCAAAGTCTGCATTCACAATACACAAAGGGAGAGATTTCATTCACCACACAAGTGAACTTTAAACCTTAGGCCTGATCAGGACTTTCTTTTGACGAATTTTAAGCATTTTCGACGAAGTTATGCAATTTTCAACACTGATTCTCTCGGGATGTAAATGTTTTCCCCTGTCTGAATTCTATTGTTTCCAATACATGATTGATCAGCATGGTCAGTTTAAAACCGTGAAACCTTCATTCTTTAGGTGCTGTTAATGTTTGTTCTTTTGCCTATGAAAAAAAATTCTTCTTCTGATGTTGTTGAGTTCACAGGAGGTTTGAAGAAGGATTCAGAGCAAGATTTGCTCAGCTTCGTCTTCCGCGAGTAGTGATGCTGCAGCAGCTGACATTCCCGCACTCCCCGAGAGTAGGAATGGATCAGTGAATCCCTCAAGATGGAAACCTCCCAAAGTGCTGGTGGTATACTAATAATTCTTAATAGACTGGTCAAGGGTATGTAGTCTCTATGTGATTAATCTTATTGATCTTATTGTGAATTGAAGTATATTTTTCCAATTGTAGTATTTTTCAGCCGGAGTCAATGAAGTAGCTTCAGTGAAGAACACGTCCAGCATGTGAAGTAAAAGATAAAAATAATTGGACAAAGCTGTGCCTCATGTGACCTCGAAGCTGCTATAAAAACAAATTTGGGTTTCCTGGTCCTTTGGAGTTCAAATGAAAACCCTCCCTCTTTTATACAAGTGCTGTATATAGCGCAAGTTTTTCCTTGGTAGTAATGTCTCTTCTTTTGAGACTTAGTGAAAGTGTGATCAACAATTTGTTGGCAGTTTTCAGCATCCTTGGATTTGTAAAGCACATTCCAAACTTCCCTCCAAATGCTGGAATGTCTGCAGGTTGGTGGAACCTTGGGACGTTTACTGATACGGAGCCAATCTCGAGATGCCTTCATGTCATCAATATCAGAAAATTTGCCATACATGGCCTCCGCTGTAGTATGGGTCTACTAGTAAGAGAATGCCTTTCATTCCTCCTCTTTTGTTTTTATTTTTGTAGAGTTTGCACACCTCCACCTGAATATTGAACGCTTATGTCAAATATTTGTCAACGAAAATGAAACTACACGACGTTCTCAATCTGGAGTTATTCAGACAATAGTTTTTGGCTGTGCTTATTTTCTTCTCGTTGTTGTCTCTTTTCCTGTTTGCAACTTTGAGACGCAATTTGCTTTGAAGTACTTCAGGATTAGAATCATCTTCGCTTTTTATGGCCTCTTGCGAAGATACTTGGATTGCCTCCAAAATTTTCGTTTAAACAGTGTTGTGCATGTTTTCAGGGGAGTTCGCATCAGTGATATGGCGCCGTATTATTATGCAGGCAGACAAGCTGCCAAATCTGGAACTGGGAGCTTAGTACGTGAGAAGGTGCGACTTTCTCCCACCTGAAAGCTGCAAGCTTCTGGTCTTATGACGTGCTTCTGGGTTGTTACTGCACATGCTGGAGAAGGACAAATATTTTCGCTACTTCAACTATCCAGCCCTGAAAGCAACAAACCGTGCATCCAAGAATTAAGGTGGTCGTTTTCCCTTTGAATTATACTAAGCATGCCATATCTATTGTGACGTGCAACATGGTGTGAGTCAGGAGAAGTTCGATGAAGTAAGAGCCAATGTGCAACGATGTGGCAATTTTATTGGAATTGGTGCGACTTGTCCTTTTAGATTATGTTTTCCCATTTTCTAGTTTACATTTTCTCATTTGTTATCAACAAATGTTTGCATTTGCATAGTTATAACAACATCATGTACAGCTACAAATTTCTACTTTGATTGATTACTGATGGGAATGGCTATCCTCATTTTCCGAGAAATTATGTTCAGTTAGGCGAGAGATTTTCGTTAGGCATGCGCAACCCACCTCATTTCTCTCTGGATCTGTGGTATGTCATCCTCAGTCTTACCTCGTCTGAATAAATTATTCTCAAAGTATGAATCGAGGTTCTGGTTTCGACACTGACATAGCATAGGGATAGAACTCGATCTAGTTTGAATGTTGGAAGGCAGGTTTTGGTAATAAGTCAGTAGTGATTACCTCATACCTTACGTCCAAGAATTATGTTCACTTACCTTTTAGGTCATATTTCTAGGGTATCAAGGCAACAATCTACTTTGCTGGAGTTTGCGTTGGTGGTCTTATTACGCTACCGTTACAAGAATACACCTTTTACTTCAGTCCTCCAAGTACATATAATGTCTGCAACATACCTACATTAGCATAGGAAAGATGCTTCACATTAATTTAGTCTCGTTTCTATTTTCTCATTGTGAACTGCTGCACAAACCCGATGTTGACACTGACGCACTGGCCCATGAGATGTTTTTTATAAACCTATCAACTAGCATGATGACATAATGACAAGTTGGCTTTAATTAGGATTCAGTTCGAATCTCTTTGGGCTCCGGTGTTTTGTCACCCGGGACTCAAAGTCTGGAATTTCATTTTGCCTGACTCGCTGTTGTAATCTTTGCTTGTCGTTCGCGCTTTCACAGCATGATGCTAATAACAAGAATGGGTGGAAATTACAAGAATGATTGGGTGGAATTAGACAATTAGTTGATCTATGTCTTATCTTATCATTTTCCATATTTTCATGTTTGTTGTGTGATTCAATATGCATTTTGCATCTCATAGCGTGTTGTCATAAAGAATTACAGATGGTCAGTGGCCTTGTTCTCCAAGACCGTCCTGTAGCTGCACTTGCTGGAGTTGTTGTCATTGTTTGCACTTCTTATCCCTGGGCGAACCTTCTTGTCTGATGACCTAATATTTTTGTTGCAGCCCTTGTGAACACTGCTTCTGGTCTATCTAAGGCTGTATAGATCTCATTGTTTCTGTTGATAATATACAAACGACAACAAAGGCATTATCATCTAAAGAGCAGTAGTCTGAAAATAGTGTGCCTCAGATATAGTGTTTTGTAATTAGAAACATCCCTCCTCGTTGGCCATCACTCTATACTTGCACTTTTTATTTGGTGAGTTTGCTATCCTTTGGTCAATTCCATCAATGCAACTTAGAAATAAACTTCATTTTTGGTTAGCTTCACAATATTCACTGTAGGGCACTGGTGTTTGCTATCTTAGGTCCAGAGTTCGAGCAGAATTTCGAGTGATTTGGCATCGTAACCTGTGACTTCCTTCAATTCCTGTTGACACATGTTATCTGATTTTTTTTCAATTTATCGGGACACTAATCTGTACATGGCATCTGGAATGGACTCAACCGTGTTCTTCACACATCAGAGTGCAGAGGAAACGATCCTCCTGATTTGTTGAGTCAGATACAACATTCATTTTTCAGTTCTCTGCATAGCAGGAAACAGTTCTCTTCATTTGTTGAGTAATGCAACTTACATTCATTTAGAGTTCTCAGCGTCCACTGTCCTCCACTCTTTTTTTGTTGACATGGTTTCAACAAGCAGATGAAAATTTCTATAAGCACGACAGATCCGTGTAGAGTGTATACCAATTTATCCCATCACCCTTTAGCATTGTTCAATGACTTTGTTGCAATGGAGATCAGTCTGGTGGATGGTGAAGGCATTCCAGTAATTCCACTTGAATAGAGTTTCAGGAACTGTGAACATGAAATACAAACAAGACTAGTTGATCTTCTCTACAATCAGGGATTCAAAGTCAGGGTATGTAAACGAACCAGAGAGGACAGGCACTTCAAGGGATTATCCACTCCCGAATAGTTTTTCCACAACTACTCAGCTTAAAAGCAATGGCAATACATACATAATTACTATTGTCTTCAGGAGTAGCCGGCTACGGCACTTCTATGTGATCAATATTTGAAATAACAGCTCTGTTGTAATCCACAATCATACTCCACTTTCCACTTTTTATTTGACGATTGAGCATTTCAAGATTTGCTTTCTTCAGAACTTGATCACCCCAAATCCCAACATCCTCATTGAGAGAATACAAGTGAAGCTCATCTCATCCATGGAGCCTGTTTGTGAAAAACAGAGCTACACCCCCTTCTGTGCTTGGGCAATGCAGCATGTTGTATTTCCCATAAGTGGGTTCCAATTGTGAGTCACTTTGGAATGATTCTTGTACAATATGGTACAATAATCTTACAAATTGTCTATTGTGTCATTCAAAGAATTTTGCATAATATAGAATACAATTGGTATTTTTTGTCTTACATAATCAACATTCAAGTCAAGGTTATGCAATCCCAATCAAGCATACCAAATTTTGGTTTCAACAAATTGAAACTCCATATTTTGTGATTCATTTCATTTAATACTCATGGATTTACATGATAATTGATTGAAAATCATTGGAGATTAATTTTTTCCAATTCAAGTGAAAAGATTTGTAGGAAGCATCCATATGCACATTTTTCATGTTCAAAAACACCCCATTAAGTGACAAAAATTTGATTTTTGAAGAGTTCAATGTGAAATGTCATATGACCAAACTTTGTGAAATAGATATCTCTATATTTTAACTTTATTGTTTGTATGCCGATTGTAAGTCCAAGTTTGGCCATCTACCCTGGTGTTGAATTCATAGGCCACACTCGCATGTTTTTTTTTTGCTGGTGCTGCCTGGATGGTCCAGTAAAGTAGAGTCACAGTCACACACTCACATTACAAGTGCTGGTAGTCTTATTGCAAGTTCGCAAAGCGTTTTGTTTTCTGCCATAAAGGAATGCATGAGGGTAAAGGTGGTCAGTGGAATTTCAGAGTTTGCATGTGTGACGTCGTCTTAGCAACGGTCCCACCCTCGTGGTTTTCTGGGATAGCTTGTGTGGCCTCAAAAATCAGAGACCTGCTTCTTTGCGCCGTTGTTTCGATGAGCCAGACTGTTAAGTTAGCAGGAGAGCACACATTCGAGGCTTTGTTCGTCAAATTCCCTTGTGAGGTCCAATCCAGAATGATGCTTTCAACATAGACGATTTGTATGAGTTCCCCTCGGATCCCACAGCCTGGAATTCACATAAACTCCCCGGTCCACTTCCCCCCTTGAGGAGACGCGCAGGTCTCAAATGGGCAAGTGGCTTTCAGAAGAGCCGAGACCACTGCACCTTGGCCGTGAAGCAAGCGTCGCCTGTTTCTCCTCCAGAGCTGAAGATGCGCACATATGCTGACGAAGTCCCTACGGAGGACACTGCTATGTGCGATTTTACTGGTAAGCCTCCAATCATTCAGCTGGCCCTTGTTTTCTGGCAAAATTTTGCCCAAACTTTTACAGAAAATTAGATGGACAGTAAGAATGCCAAAGTAGATCTTCTCCGAGCATCCTGCAGTTTAACTTTCAACGTGCAGTCTGTGCATGTTGTTGTGCATCCAGCGGGCTGAGCAGTGCCCTCCCAGACCAAATGGATTGCTGAGCTTACCTTTTCTTTGTAAAAGGGTGAGTGGGGAAGCAATCAGTTTGCAGGGCACTGTACAGCACAGCACGGGGTATAAGGTAATATGCTCAAAAAGCGACCATTTAAGGGCTGGTCCCCCTTTTGGGGAGGTTTCCATGAATAGAAATATTTTTGGATCATTTTTCAGAGGAAGAAAAATGGATGTGGAACGTCACAGAAGTGGTTTCATATTTTTTGAATTATTTTTCAATTACTTATGAATTGTAGGCACCTATTTGTGACCCTAGGTCTTCCAAAATCTGACCACTTGCAACTTCTAAAGTGATTTCAGTAAATGAAGGCCAACAATTGGCTCTTGCAATAAATAATGTTTTTCTCTTGATTCTCTCAATGGCTTGAGAGGTCCATTTAAGGACCACCTACTATCCATTTCAAACCTAAATATAGGGGCGATTTGAAGAGGCTGCTCACTTTTAGAGCAGACTACCTTATTTTATCGTTTACTTGCGTGTGCTTGCAAGCATCAATTCAAGGCTTGGTTTGATTCAAATAAATAAATAAATTTAAGGCTTCGTTGATTTGCAATCCGTAAAATATCTTCAAATTCTTTTTGCTTCCTTTTTGAAGTTTCACCCTAAATTAAGGTAGGAGGCTCGAAATATGAGTGGACATTAAGAATTGCCCATATAAGTGGTTGTGAATGGATATGAAGTGGTTCTTAAATGAACCTTTGTAGTCCTTGAATGAATGGAAAGAAAAAAGCATTGTTAATAACAAGAGCCAATCATACTCTTTGCTTTCCCATTTATCTTCAGAAGTTGCAAGTGAATAGTTTGTGGAAGCCCTAGGGACATAAATAGGGACCTATACCACATCTTGTTTGAAAATTCACAACTAATTCAAAAATGATCCAAAAAATATGAAACAACTTGGGTTAGATGCCAATTCCTCTTTTCTTTCAAGGAAAATTTACTGAAAAATATTTTGAGAAGTTTCACCTATCCAAAATTCAATTTCAGTCCTTAGATGCTTGCTTTATGGACCAACTACCTTACTCAAAATGGTGATGTCAATTAAATTGGCACAATTCTAGTTGCAAAGTCAATTCCATGTTAAACATAGAGCTCATTTTAAGACCCACTTAAGGACTTGGAGTGAACAATGGATGAACAAAAATATGCCTTATACACACAATATTTTGAGTTTTTCATCTATCTAATTCTTTGTAGATTCACTACTTCTTAAGTTTAACATTTGTAACGTATAAATTTTCAAGACTTGTTGTGTGAATATTCTATATTCAAAGGATATAAACATGTTTCATCTCAAAAATGTAATTAACTTTTGAGTTCAAAATATGACTTACCAAACACAACTTGAATAAGTAAGGTGTAAAATAAAAGTCTTAAAAAATCAGCATAAGTAGAACCTTAAATTTGAACTTAGGGACAAACAATTATTGTGGAAATTATTATTATTATTATTATTATTATTATTATTATTATTACACCACCTACAATCAATGCTAAACAAAATTTTCAATTTTTGGTTTAAAAATCTTTGTAGTAACATTCATTAATGTAGTAATAAATCCAATTGTATAGATATGTTCTATAAACTATGCTCTGCAACTTTGAAAAGGAAGTCATTATTTAGATATTTTTCTAAGTTGCAATCTATAATACATCTTTACTATTTTGAATATATGGATTATCTCTTGGTTCTTAATAGGTTAAAAACTTAAACCATCTTTGAATACAATTGTACACAACCATTTTACTTTCATTTTTGAGAAAGTGAAATAATGTTTTTCATTTACCTTAGTTCATGAAGCAATATCTTCCTACATTCATCAACCTTTAAAATAGGAAATCATTTTGAAGTCAAATTTAAGTCTTTCCTCATCCAAAGTTCATTCAATTGGCAAATTGGCAAAAAAAATAAAAGGCTACATTTTCATTGCCAAAATAGACCATTGTTTTGCAAAAATGTAATGAGCTAGTAGGGCCTATGATGCTTGAAAAACAATGATGAACTACATCTCAAATCTCCTATTGACTTGTCAATAATCTTTCATTATAAAAACAAGTGATGATAAAATCTTGAAACTTCCATCATTCACTAAAAGATATGAGATTAATCACTCCTCTTGTTTTAAGTCAATTTTGAAAACCCAAATCCAAATATTGAATTTGTCGTGCTCAAAGACCAAGATTGTAGAGCAAGACTAAGATTGTAGAGTATGTGGGTCCTTTTTACCTCCCAAACCACATATATGTTAGGACATCTTCATTCGGACAATAATCAACATAATTATGCTGATTTTATCTCTTGATTTAATCAAATTATTAGGATTCAAAAATCCACCACATAGACTACCTCAGAGGCAAAAACAGACATGGTTGCCATGTCAACTGACCACCACATGGTTAGGACTACAGATGTGATTTATAATTTTAATTAATTTATAATTTGAAATTAAAGTCTTAATTTAATTTCAGAAGATTCAACATCTTACTCACAATAGTTCAACTATTCAAGACTGGATTTCGAATGCTACTAACCTTACAAATAGATGAGGGGAGAAGACAAGCTATTTATACAAGTGGGGGTAAGAGGTAAAACAAACCATATGGGATATGTAAATTATGATGAGTAAGAGCTCAACCATTCGTAGTTAAGTGCAAAAGTACAAATTGTGTTGAAAGTAAAATTTTAAACTTCATTTTGGCATAGTAGAATAACTTTTTTCAAAAAAATTTGAACAAAGAAAAGTTGGGAAATCAAGACAAATTTCATCTTTAAAAATCTTTTTGACATTTTAAGACTCCAATTAAAAGTTATGGACAAATTTCAAAGATGAAGTTTGAAATTGTTAAAGAAGATGTCTTTTCCAATTCCTCTCTGAAATTTGTCCTTAACTTTTGATTGGAATCTCAAAATGTCAAACAAATTTTTGGAGACAAAATTTGTCTCAACTCCCCACCTTTTCTTAGTTTAAAGTTTTCTGAAAAAAATTATTTTACTATGCCAAAATAAGGTCTGAAATTCTACTTTGAGGGTGTTCAACAAATTGCTAAATCAACTAAGCAAATTTTGTTTGGGGTCAAAATCAACTCATTCGTGTTGATTGCTATTTTTGTAAAGAAATGTAGTAACTGGATCAATACACAAAATTCCATTATTTTCACATCTTGTATTGATTATGGCCCCCTTTTTTTGTAGTGCATTGATGGCCTCCCACCTTTGCAATAGTCCAAGTACATATACAAGGCTGAAAAACAATTGCACCATGTTGAGTCCTATCAAGATGTCAGTTCCTTGGACTCCTATTGTTGTGTAGAACTTTCTTCAACAAGCTATTGGCACCTACAAGTAATCATCCTCGATTGTCTCATAGTAGTTTCTTTTAATTATGTGTTACTGTTCTTATTGGACAATCTCTTTTTCAACACTCCAAATGAGTTAATTCAAGACCAATACAACATTAGACATGGTGCAAGTGGAAGCCTTGAAAAAAATTCAAGAATATCTTGACCATTTGGATGCAATTTTCAGCCAATAAATGCAACCAAGCAATCCTAATCCCTGAATTGAGACCTTAATGTGGGAGTCAAGACGAGACATGTTGGAATTGTCCAACCCTAAAGGGTTCAATAATTATGTCATTGGTCTCTTAAAACACCATTGTGCTAGTATTGCTAGCCATGCAAATATTATTCAAGGCCATAATTTACACTTCCAAGACTTAGAATCATATATTGTTGGTAGAAAACTTACTCAGTTAATTGATAGAGTTTGCCAACAATAATTACATTCCTAGTATATTGAGGACAAATCTATATTTCAAAAACATAACTACGACAACTTCCATCCATCTTGGATTCGTAAATGATGTCTTCTCATATCATAAGGAAAGCTTGATAGAAAAAAAAAACTCTCAATCTAATCCCCATGCTAATGGAATGTGATGGAAAGCCTTTTGTCCAAATTGTGCATATAGCGATAGGCTTGGTGAACAATGCTTGTGCAATTATGGATTTGGAAGCCAAAGCTTGGAATGCTACTTTGCAAAATTACTTGCAAGATATCAAAACTCATTGCTAGAAATGTTATGAAATTTTGGTTGCATAGAGAAGGGCTACAGACATCCTAATTCAGTTTTTCAAGAATAGAGAGACATGACTAGTACTTAGAAAATTCTTCTTCATGTTAGAGTTTTAAGGCTCTAATTTTTCTTCTTGTCACATTGTTGTGGCACAGTTTCATCTACCAATGCATACTTTATTTTCCTTAAGTCCCATGGAGATAGGCCACTAATTTTATAAAATAGTGAGTGAATGATGAACTATTAATTGGTATTTGGATTATGCTTTGAATTGCATTTCCAATAATTCTTCATTTTGATAGCATGACTTGATTTGATATCATGGATTGGAGAGAAGATGTTTTTTATCACCAACAAGAGCAATGGCTTTGTTTGGCATATTATGGTAACTACCTTTTGCATTGGAATAAGTTTTTCTACAGTTCTAAATAATGAAAAGTCTCAATTTACAATATACCAAGTGAAAGATTTCATTCACCATACAAGTGAATTTTGAACCTATTCCTATAACAATCTAGAAATTTGCACAATCTTAAATTTTATATGTTATTTTATTTTATGTTAAACTAAAAGTCAATTGTAAATAATACTAAATATTACAAGATTTAGTGATACAAATCAAAGCTTACCTACATGGTCAAAGCAAAGTGTGTGTTGTCTATTATTAAAGGAGATAAATAGCTTAGAACAAAAAAATATTTATATGGATTACACTGATTTGTCAGTCTAGAGAGTGTGTCTTCTACAAAATCAATGTTACAACCAAATTTTATTTTTGAGAATATTGATAAAATATAATTTTTTTTGTTTGAGTTAATTAAATATTTTACAAATAGTGCAACTTTCAATGACATTGGTTAATTAGGGGCTTAACATATAATGGCAATTGGGATTCAATGATGTGGACTATAGTTTTGGTAACTTTTCAAAGCAAATGATTGCACTTCATTACTATAACAATGCTCATATACGAGTAGTTTAGTACCAATGAAAGGGTTTCATACGAATTTATATTTCACATATTGTTTATCAACTCGAACCATTGTCCTTGGAGATTGGGATAATTTCTCCTAGATGCTTGAGAAAGAACTTAGTTAAATCTGCAAAGGGTCATTGGATGGCTCGGAAGTTACAATGCTAGTTTCATTGGCTAAGTGAAAAGTTACAAGAAAGTAATTAGTTGAGTGGACAGTTGCTATACTACAAACTTCCTTTTTTTGTAAAAGCAAGGCCTTTCAACATTGGTTAATAATGTTATGTGAAGACAAAACTAAACCTAAATTTTGGAACCTATAGAAAAAAACAATAGGATATTTTCTCCCACATGTGTTGTATCCATTAAGACATCAACAATCGCACCCAAACAATTGTTGTCACCACCAAAGTTTAATTTCTTATAGTTGGGTAAGCCCCTTTAGTTAGTGTTGCACACAACAATAACAAATGGATTTGTGACAAATTGAATCTCGAGAGATGGTAGATTTTTTACTTGGATTTTGAAGTTGAGAACATCAATGGATTTTTATTTATTTTTGTTGCAAGCCCATTGCAGGTGGTGATGAGCTACTAGCAAGTGGGTGGGATTGTGACAAATTGCTTGAATAAATGCAATGGGTCCTAAGAGATGGTAGATTTTTTGTTTAGATTTTGAGATTGACACTAGTAGAAAATCAGTGACCAAATCAACAAATAGTCAACAATTTTTTGTTAACTTGGGTACTGTATTGTCCATTTTCACAATTTTTTTGTTGATTTTGCCCAAATTAACAAAATCGTCACATTATTTTTGTTGATTTGGATAGTGCAACTAAAATCAACAAAATTTTGTTAAATTTTTTGGAATCTTTTTGGAATCTTTTGGAATCTCTTAGAATCTTTAATTGTACAATGTAGATTTTTTTTAAAACTAAACATTAACAATTCGGTATTTCTTAAAGTGAGCATACTTCAGGGCCGTTTTTGACTTAATAAATGACCATTTTTCAAGAAACTTTGAACTAATAAAATTTGGAAAATCAAGCCAACTTTCACCTCCAACAATCCGTTTGAGATTTCAATCCTCCAATCAAAAGTTATGGACAAAAATCAGAGAGGGGTTTTAAAAATGTAAAAAAAATGATTCATTTTCACCCCTCTCTGATTTTTGTCCATAACTTTTGATTGGAGGATCAAAATCTCAAACAGATTGTTGGAGGTGAAAGTTTTGATTGGAGGATCGAAATCTCAAATGGATTGTTGGAGGTGAAAGTTGGCTTGATTTTCCAACTTTTATTAGTTCAAAGTTTCTTGAAAAAAAGGTCATTTACTAAGTCAAAACCGGCCCTGAAGTATGATGACTTTAAAAAACAATGGGAAAAAAATGAAAAACTAAACAAATAAGATTTTATATACACTTTGAACATGTGTATGTATAAGTGGTGCATTGGTTTGAGTCTTGGGCCTCAACCATGAGGTTTAAGGTTCAAACCTTGATGGCAAAGTTTGCCACATGAATTGTCAACGTGGCATTTGGATTGTCCATGTGGCATTCAATTAGCTTGTGGGGCATGCCATGTGGCTAGCTGGGGTGCCTACATGGCATTGCCACATGTCACCTTTTATTTATTTTTTCCCCAAAAAATAATTAAAAAAATAATGTGACCAAATTAACAAAAAAATTAACACTTTTTTGTTAGAAATTCAACACTTTTTTGTTCTTAAACAACACATTTTTGTTCAAAAATCAACACTTTTCTGTTCAAAAGTACCCAAATCAACATGTCCAAATCAACAAAAAAAAAAATCAACACTTTTTTGTTGATTTTTGTTAATTTGGTCACTGTATTTTTCTACTAGTGTGAGAACATTGTCTAGGTTTTTTTTCTTGTTGTGAGCACATTGTAGGTAATAAGCTAGTAGTGACAAATTGTTGGGTGGTGTAGGGGTATCACTAAGCCAGGAACGATGTGATCAATGGGGTGTTGTTTAGGAAATTCAGAACAAAGGTTAGTCGGGCAGGAAGAAGAGTGGAGACAAGTGCAAAGGCATGGCGGTGGCACTATAAAAAATTCATATTTTATGTGACATTTTATAATTTTAAACAATGAATTTTAAGTGATGTTTAATAGAAGTTTGTTTTATTGGACATCACCTAAAATCCGTCACATAAAATTATAAAATGTCACATAAAATACAAATTTCTTACAGAGTGGTGCGAAATGGAGTCCACAGAATGAGTTGCACCTTGCTACACGTGAAATAAAGAAAGCAAAGCATCCCATTTGACAGGCCTGAATTCCTCTCTCCCATCCTTGGTTGACACGGCACTCTGGAAAAGCCTTGAAATCAGATTGCAGGAGAGTGAGAGAGAACCATGACTTCCTAAGATTTGCTGACAAGAATCAGCACTTGTTGAATGCTTTTGAGCAACCAAACACTGGTCTGTTTGAATTTCACTTTGTCTCCAATTGAGAACTTCCTGATAAGTGACGTTGATAACAAGCAAGTGAGCATATTTCCAATCTCAAATTAGCAAAAAAAAAACACTAAGTTAACCCCTAAAGGACCGTGTGTCCCCTCAGGGCACAATTTGGGTCTAGGCAGGTTCCTATTCTCTCAATTTTTATTGAATATCTTTGAAACTTTTTGAGGTTGTGCGTCTTTGCAAGAGCTTTGTAGAAATGTAATTTTTATTTCAATCGGTGCCTGGGAGCAAAAGTTATGGCACAATAAGCAAAACTAGAGATTTGTGGGCAACATAAAAAAAATCACAAAAAGTCAAAATAATTTTCTTAAATTTTTTTTTGCTTAAAATCTATATTTTTGTCTACATGTGAAGCTTTGAATCATTCTATTTGGACTAGAAATGAGAAAGTTATGGAAAATCTTAGATTTGCGGGCAATCTAAGCATCTTCTTGAAAAAATAACTTACAAAATTGATTTTTGAATGCAATTTTTCAAATTTTTCAAATTTTTTTTTCGGAGAGGATTAATTTTCTTACTAAAACAGTTTCACCATAGGGATTATCATGATTCAATTCCATCTTGAAGATATTAATAGTTTAATTTTTTTTACAATATTGAACTAACATGTACTTAACAATTTTTCAATGAGTGAAAATTAAGTGTTTTTATTTCTAAATTTTTTTCCTAGATTCTCAACTGAACTATTCAACCTAAGCAATCAGAAAATCAAAATCAATAGAGCAAAAAATTTGAGTTAAGAAGATTCAAAGCCAAAAAATCTAGCCAAGAAAGGTTCAAAAAATCTTGTTTTCTTCACTTTAAATGCAATTATCTAGCAATCTACTTGGTCAAAGTTTCTAAAATTTCTTCCACACATTCTCACACTAGTCTAGTATAAGATCCTATGGTATGTTTTGCAAAAAAAAATCAATTTTTACAATTTTTTTCTCTTTGCAATAGACATGGCAATTTTGAGTGGATTTTGATAGGAAAAAGGCCTCGATCCTTTAGGGGTTAAGGTAGAACATCCCATTGTGGTCAGATGACCCATAGTGGACACCTAAAGAATGATCTCATCATGGGTTTTTTTAGTATGTGAAATTTTGATCACAATGTATGTCTTACATGATAGTAATGGAGTGATTAGTGACTTCATTAGGAACTTTCAACTTTTTAGTGTGAATTTATTGTAAGAATTGACTTTTTAGGCCTTCTAGGTTAGAAAATACAATGATCGCTATAGGTAAACAAAATGAGCATCATGGATTCAGATTTTGTTGATTTTAGGGTAGTCTAAAGACTCTTTTGGGCCATGATGCATGGAACACTTCAAAAATTCACAGCAAATTCACACTTTGTCAAAAAAAAAATATAATTTCAATTGCTCTCACTATTTCTCACATTTGTATTAATGTGGAGAAAAGATTGAAAAATTTCAGCAACAAGATGATGTCAAACCCCTAATTCTGACCACAATGGGTTGTTTTACGTTATTTATTTTGCAATTCTTATTCTTGTGTGAACCTTTTTGTTTGTTGACCTAAGGTAACTCTGCCTATGACAGCCCAAATGGGAGCCATTTCATTACAGGCAAAATTAAACTAATGGTGTACATTTCAGTTTCTGAAATGTGCATCACTAGAAATTTTTTGCTTGTGATGGGTTGGCTAGCATTTGGATTGTCATAGGCAAGTTTACCTTAACCCTCAACGCCTAAGGGGCTCAAAAGTAGCCTCACATAGTTTGAGTCCAATTCAAAGTAATGTAACTTTTGCATCTAATGTCCAAATTCAATGAAACTTGTTGGAGAAGTTGCACATACTTCTCTAGTTTATGTGGTATAATTTTCAGATCAATCCAAGATGTATTAGTTTTTGGAAATCCAATCGAAGTTCACAAGTCTAATTTGAGTTCACAAAATTGCACTTGATGGCTGCAACTTGAGGGCTCGTATCTCCTTCATACATTCTAGGTGAAACATCTTGAAATATTTTTCAGTAAATTTTCCTTGAAAGAAAAGTGGAATTGGAGCTTCATGGAATTAGTTATAAAATTTTGAAGTTGAAATGGCATAGGTCTCTAAAATGGCTCACCTCCTAAAATGTTCCTATCTGTACATTATTGAAGGCTATGAAAAAGAAACATGTACAAATCGTGTACATTTAAGGAGGTGAGCCATTTTAAAACTTGAGACATTTTAGAACCTCCTACCTTATGGCACTTGGGAATGGGCCAATTATGTTCTTCCACACATCAACATGTGAGGAAACAATCATCTTAATTTGTTGAGTCATATGGAATATTCATTTTTTTTCTTTCCTTGAAACATGTAGACAATTTTTGTTGTAGGGAAAACAATAATACAAAGAACCAAGGGACCAAGGCAAAAAAAATTTAAGTTTTCTTTTTAATCATCTAACAAACAAAGGAATTAGAACAAAAACCACCCTAGTAGGGTGGCCAACCACCAAATGCTACATTAGCAGCCTCAACTTGGCTTGAGCAAAGATAGATGGCTAACTAAAGGACCCCCTAGGAAATTGCAACCTGTTAAGAGCCAATTGCCCATCATTAGAAGCACAAACTTTCAACTTATGTGGAAATGATTCCTTTTGCCCCAAAAATCAATTGGAAGCCACATATTGTCAAAGCATTTGAGAGAGATACCAGCTTTGTTAGGGTAGAACATTCATTTTGAGTCTTTAGCGCAGCAGGAAACAATTGTCTTGAATGTTTTATCAAGAGCTATGAACATGAAATAAAAATGAGACTCACTTGATCTTTTCTATAATCAATCATTTGAATTGGATTATGTTCACCTTCCTGCTAAGTTCCCTATTGGAATTTTTTTGGTGTTTGTTTTCTAATTTAAAATGTTATGAAATTTTTTGAACATTTGGCCAACTTTGTTACAAAAAGAGAAAGAATTTCAAGCAAAAAAGTGAAATTAACTTGTGCAAAAGTCTCCCCTAATCAAAGGTGCTTGGAATTTGAATGTCCCTCAAAAACATTTTTTTCAACTTCGAACGTTATAATTTCCTAATCTATGCGGTCAAAACCTCTCGTTTTTTTACTACAACATAATGAAGTCTTTTACTACTAGATCTTACAATAAGATATAGCAAGATTTCACTTGTCATCTTGGGGGGACCTTTGCCATCAAAAAGGCCCATAGTCAAAGAACTTTAGGAATTAAGCACCTACATCCATGTGCCATTGTTATTGTCTTTCACATGCCCAAGGGTCTCGGGTAACAAGAGTTACCTTTAAAGGACATTTGCAAGCCCCATGGGCATTTTGAAAGTCAAAATTTAAATTTTCACATAGTTTTTTTTAAGTGATTAAAAGCTTAAAAAGACAATATAGCTCCAATAATCTACTTTTTACTCCATTTGAATTTTCTTCAAAAATTGTTAAAATTGTAATTTTTGTGTCACTTTGAATGTAGTATCTTCAAAGCCCAAAATACACCACTCTTAAATTTTTTCTATTGAATTTTTCTTGGTGTGAGCTCAAAGAGTAAATCAATTATACCATGATGTTTGTCACTATTGTTTCTATTTTTTTGTGAAAATATCATGCTATTTTTAGCACTTTGGTATTTATTATGATTTTTGCAAATAAATTTCTTTAAAAAATCATATAAAATTCAATTTGATGTTTTTAATTATGAAAAAATGAGATTAAATTTTAGACATATATTAACACATGTGAAAAATACCAAAATTTTGAAATATAACATGCTCTAATATAGAAATCTAATGAAGTTTGACCAAGCCTGGATTTGAAATGTATTTTAACCCCTAAAAGACCATTGTCCCTTTGGGGGACAAATGGGATTTTGGGCAAGTACCTATAGGATCAATTTTTGTTTTTATTTTTTGAAACTTTTTTTGAAGTTAGTAAAATATATTAGCTTCGTGGGAATATAATTTTTTTCAATTGGTGCCTGGGAACAAAAGTCATGTTTAAATAAGCTCAAAATAGGAGAGAGGAGGTAGCAAAAATAATTTTAAATTTTAAATTTTTTTCCTTGTAGATTATGTTTTTATCTACATAGAAAGCTTTGATTCATTCCATTTGGATTTGTTATGAGAAAGTTATGAACAATCTTGTTTTTCAGGCAATTAAAGCATCTTCTTGAAAAAATAAGTTGTAGAATTCATTTATGAATGCAATTTTTTCAATTTTTCAGAAAAATAAAATTCCACATGGTTTATTTTGCTTGCTAGAACAATCTCACCATTGGGATTAGTGCATTATAATTCCATCTTAAAGATATTAATAATTTAGATTTTCATTCTATCTCATACCTACTTCTACTTAATCATTTTTTACAAAATAACAATTAAGTACTTTTGACTTTTTAAATTTTTCCTGAACTCTCAACTCAATTTCCCACCTTGAAGATCTAAAGCTCAAAAGTCTGTAGTGCAAAAAATTTAAATTAAAAAGGTTCAAAATCAAATAATCTAATCCTACAATGTGTTGAAAAACTTGTTTTTTCCACTTTAAACATAGATATCTTGCAATATGTGTTGTCAAATTTTTTGAGTTTTTTTCCACACATGCTCATACTAGTTAGGTGTAAGATCCTACAATTAGATGTGAATAAAAAGCAATTTTCAAATTTTTTTCTCTTTGCTATAGAAATGACAATTTTGAGTCTTTTTTGGGCAGAAAAAGGTCTTGGTCTTTTCGGGGTTAAGGATTAATGGCATCAACCCCACGTACTTGTGTGCTCTACGAAAATATATGAGAAAATATACAAGTGATTGCAAGCCCATGCAGCTCTGTGTGGTTGCCAAAAAAAGTCATGATAGAGTACTAACAACTCCATCTACCATTGGAGTGTTCAACATATATAAGGCACACTCCACCATATTTTGACGAAAGGTAGATGCATCCATTCCCATTTCTTTAAGAACTCCTCCCTCATGTACCAATGGTGCACATTTTTTCTTTAGAAGGTACTCCATTTGTACATGATGACGAAATTCCTTTTTTTTAAGAAATGTGATGACGGAATTCCTACTTTTTTGAAACGTGATGACGGAATTCCTACTTCATTTTGAAACGTGATGACTGACGGAATTTGGTGCTAGGTGGGAATGAATGCATCTACTGAATAAAAGGTCCTGGTCCTCTTTTTTGTGCGCAGCCAAGGACATCAGCACTTCTTTGGGTGGTCAGTGAAACTGTATTGGTGATTGCAAGTTTAGGTGGCTGGGGCTCCTTGCCAGAAACATCATGATGCAGTATTCTTATCATCTATTTATTTATTTTGGATGCAAACAAAAGAGGATCCTTTACTGCAGGAAGGGGAAAATGCAGTAAGGTAGCTGACCCATTTCCAACCACTTCCAATTATGCATATTTGGAGCGCAGGTTTTATGAGTGCGGAATTTTTCTAAAATTTTATTACACAAAATATAATTATTATGATTTTATTAGTGAAAGATTCTTTTTGACTTGTAATGCTGATGTAGACCTTTCAATTTCTGACCACAAGCTAATTGCAAAATCGACCAATTGCTCGTTGCAATATTGATAGCCTTACAACCAATCATACTGCACCACAACTACTTCTGGAACTCCAGCACTTCACAAAAAGAAAGCACAACTTCATGGAAGGAAAGCAGCTCCCATACATTGGAAAGGGAGTGATGATTGGAAATGGGATGATGGTTGGAGTGGGATGGCTACTATATTTTGCAACTCTATCATGTGAGTAAGTTAACTGGCCACACTGCCATGTTTTGAGGAAATAGAAGGTTGTGGTCCTCTTTTTTGTGCGCAGCCATTGACATCAGCACCACTTCTCTGGGTGCTCAGCAAAACTGTTCTAGAAACTGTATGAGCAATTGCTAGTCCAGGTGGTGGCTACAAAGGTGATGAACTTGGCCACTGTACCTTAGCAACCATTGAGCATCTTTCAAGAGCATCAATCTATCCCAACTGAAGAAACTTTGAAGAATCAGAGAATATTCATTTCTTGTCATGATGGCTTCATTCTTGCATGCAAATAAAGCTAGTTAATAATAGTGTGTACAAGACAATGAGGGATCACGAACCGGAGTTTGCTAAAACACAGGATAAAACTCCTTGAAGCACTCAAACTTGGTCTAATGGAAATTGGTGTTGTGTTTCTTTTGTACTAACTTATTCTTAGTTAAACCTTCTTGTGACACCCCTTCTACAAACTGGGGTTCACTTTAAGGTTAACTCTAATGCCTTCTCTGATCTTGACGTCCACCTCCTCAATCTCTGAAAAATACATCACTTGACAAATTAGCTTCTCCGAGGTTCCTACATAACACCTCTGCCATCTTGGTAATAAATCTGCTTGGTAATCAGTTAGGCATGTTTACCTCAGTGGTAGTTAGAGTGTATGCTGCAAACAGTGCAAACCTTCATTATTTCTTATTTTTTTTGGCCAGGATAAAAAAAATAACTGAACCCACGCTAAAAAATGGTCAGTGGAACGGGTATTTCTGAGAGTTCTTCTATTTCAGTGTTTAGCAATGGTCCCACCCTGCTGGTTTCCTGGGTCAGTGTGGCCTATAAAACGGAGACTCCCTTTGTTGTTGTTTCATGAGCCAATCCATTAGCAAGAGTGCTCACATTCAAGGCGAATTTATTGCGAGAATTTCCTTTGAGAACTTCCAGTGAGGTTACAGTCCCTTCGTTCATCATGGTGCAAGCATCGTCTTTCTCCTCCCGTGCCGAGGATGCACCTGCTGTCGAAGTTCCTGCGAAGGGCGCCGGTGTGCACGATTCGAAAGGTAAGCCTCCAGCCCTTCTGACGGCCCTTGTTTATCTGGCAAATGCTCTGTATGAGTGGAACCTGCCAAAGTCCAGCATCTTCTCAGTGCATTCTGCAGTTTAATTTGCCATGGAAAGTGCTTGCTTGTTGTTGTCGATCCGGAGAGGGCTGTGCGATGCCCTCCCAGTAGACTGCTGAAAGGGAGAAAGGGGAAGCCATCATTTGGGGAGAGCACTGCACTGTACGGAAACCTCCGCCAGGAAATTTCTAGCACATTCTGTAGGCGGGTTTCATTGCACAATCGGGTCGTAATGTCCGGTTACGCAGTTTTGCCTGCATAATTGGGCATTACGACTATTTCATCCAACATCCAAAAGTTCATCCGGAAAGTTCATAATGTACAGGACATTTGCTGGTTGCGGTTTATGTTAGGCAACGTCTCTTGTCGTTGGGTACTTCGCAAAATAAAGGACGTCTTCGTGGGTCCTTTATTTTGCGAAATGCCCTCCTCCTCGAGCATTGCCCTATACAGAGTGTTTCTGGTCCTGGGACTTCCCGGAGTATTTTTCTGATTCTTCACTTGTGTGTGGTTGCAACTGCAGCGCAAATGCAGGCTTTGCACAATAGCTTCCAGTAGTTTCTACTTCACCCCTTTGAAATTTGCTGTACTCTGCTGAACAGATCGTGTCTCAACAGTTCTGGTGCAGGGTAGCATAGCAAACTGTTTCTGACATGTACTTATACTGTTTCACAGTTGTTTTCATCGAAAACTCGTCTAATGAGATCTGGAAAAAAAATTGCAAAAAGAGATGTAGTTCTTGATCACCAAAGTAGCCCGTTATTGTGCAATGGCACATTTTGTCCCCCATGGAGTCTAGTTGGCTGCATCTCAGATGTTCTATAATTGCCTTGTTTAGAATTTTTCATAAAAAAAACAAGTGCATGACAAAGAAAATTCATAAACATCCATCATTTACTAAAGAACATGGGATTATAGTAGCTGATCCATTTCCAACTATCACCCCATTTCCAATCTATAGGCTGCTTTTTTTCCATGAAGTTGTGCTTTCTTTATGTGAAGTTATTGTGGAGTTTGAGGAGCAGTTGTGGTGCATTATGATTGGTTATAAGGCTATCAATATTGCAATTAGTCCTTGGTTGATTTTGCAATTAGCCTACAGTTAGAAATTGAAAGGTCTATATCACCATTACAAGTCAAAGAGAATCTTTCACTAAAATTCATGATAATTATATTTTGTATAATAAAATTTTAGAAAAATATACAATCCTTCCAAACTCTTTCACTACATGGAAAAAATTCTGCACTCAAAAAAACTATGCTCCAAATATGCCTAATTGCTTAAGTGGTTGGAAATGAGTCAACTACCTTAGTCACTCCTCTTGTTTTGAGTCAATTTTGAAGATCCTAATATTTGATTTGACTTAGCTTGCTCAGGGACCAAAAATGTGGAGCTCATGGATCCAATTTCATCAACCAAATTTGCATCTACAATGGATGATCAACTTCCTTCCTTGTTCTCCATGGTCATTGATGGCCTACCGCCTTTGCAGCAAGCCAAGTACGTGGATGAGGTCGAAAAATGCTTGCACCAATATGTTGAGCGCTATCCACATGTCATTTCCATGGAATCCTACTGTCGTGCAGGCCTTTCTGTAGCAAGCTACTTGCACCCTAGAGTAATCAACTCTGATCGGCTTGAAGCAATTTCCTTGAGTTATACATTATTGTTCTTGATAGATGATCTTTTTTTCGACACCCCAGATGAGTTTCGTCTGGACCAGTACGGCATCAACCAAAGCGCATGTGGAAGCCCCGAAAACATTCAAAAATACCTCGACCACTTGGGTGCGATTTTAAGTCAACAAGTGAAACCAAACAATTCTGCTCCTTTGATTGAGACCTTGATGTGGGAGTCAGGGCGGAACATGTTGGAGTTGTCTAACCTTGAATGGTTGGAGAATTATGTTGCATGTGTTGTAAAACACCACCGCTCTGGTGTTGCTAGCCATACAGACATTGTCCAAGGCCATAACTTATGCTTCAAAGATTTGGAATCATATGCTCTTATGCGTGCTGCAAATGTTGGTGGACAATTTGTTCAAATGGCAATAGAGTTTGCCAATGATTCCTACATTCCAAGCATATTGAGGACAACTCCGTACTTTGAAAATATAACCAGGGTAGCTTCCATCCATATTGGATTTGTAAACGATCTCCAATCATACCACAAGGAGAGCCTGATAGAAGAAAACCCTCGTAATTTGATCACCGTGTTGATGGAATGTGAAGGGAAGCCTTTTATCCAAACGGTGCATATGGCGATAGACTTGACAAACACATATGCTCGTGCGATCATGGATTTGGAGGCTGAAGCTTGGAACCCCACATTGCAAAAGCACTTGCAAGATGTCAAAGATCTCATGGCTGGTAATATTTACTTTGGTTGCATGGACTTGCGCTATCGGCAGCCTGATTCAGTTTTTCCTGAACTAAGAGACATGACTAGTAGTTGGAAAGTCCTTCCTCGTGCTAAAGGGCCAGGGCTCTAGTTTGTTTGTCTTTTGTATTATTGGTGGTACAATTCTGTCTACCAATGTATACTTTCATTACCTTTACTTCTTCAAAGGGATAGGACACTATCTTTAAAAGAATAGAATATTAATGAATGATGAACTACAATTAGTCTTTAGATTATGCTTTGAAGTTCATTTGGAATAATTCTTACTATTGTTCATTGAAGAGAAGATGTATAGTATCACTAGTAAGAGCTTTGGCTCTGTTTGGTATGTTGTTAGTGGCTACCTTTTTGTGTTGGAATAAAATTTCTTTTGTTTTTACATAAAAAAAAGAAAAAAGAGAAAAAGATTGATGGCATTTCATTCATTCTTCATGTGCATGGAGTGGTGTTTTTTTTAGTATGTGAGATGTGGGCCACAATAACACCATATTCATTATTTTGGGAGTTTTCCAATGAAATGAGAGACTTTAGAGTGATTGTAACCACAAGCTCAAAAGAATTTTTTATTACAAAATACCAAAAAAACAATGAAATGATAGACAAAACATGTATATAATTACAAAATTCTGGATCCATATAATAATTCCCCAATACTTAGCATTTTATAGAAAGTATCACTAAATATATATGGACATATATATTATAAACATAGAATAATCCATGTATGGAATCTGTACTTGTATCATTGAATATTCACAAATTACATCTAATTATATAATTATCGAATATCACCTAGGTCAACAATGCAAATAAACTCAAGGAAAAAAAGCATGGAATTCATAGAACCAAACTTTGCTTCCTTTTTGGGATGAACTCTCACACACCACATTGTGTAAAATGCAGTCTATGAGAGTCCTTCTCAAAAAATGGAGTAAATTTTGGTTCTACAAACTTCGTGCTATTTCCATTAGAATAGCTGCATAGAATTCATAAAACCAAACTTTGCTCCTTCTTTGGGATGAACTCTCACATACCACATTGTGTGAAATGTAGTCTATGAGAGTCCTTCCCAAAGAATGGACCAAATTTTGGTTTTATGAATTCTGTATAGCTATTCTAATGGAAATAGCACGAATGCTAGGTATGGAGTTTGTAGAATCAAAATGTGCTCCATTCTTTGAGAAGGACTTTCACACACCACATTGTGTGAAATGCAGTCTATGAGAGTCCTTCCCAAAGAATGGAACAAATTTTGGTTCTACAAACCCCACACTATTTCCATAGAACAAAATTCTTCCATCTCCCTTGAGATGAACTTTCACACACTACATTGTGTGAAGTGCAATCAATGAGAGTCCTCAAGAAAGATGAAAAAGCTTCTTCTACAAACCTTGTGCCATTCTATCCCTAAGTGTGTTTGCATTGTATACTATATGATTCTAAGTTGCAGTTATCACCCCCCTCCTATGAATACTGTATTCTTCTTCTTCGTAGAGCCCAACAAAATGGGATTCCCTAACAAGATTGGATCTATTCACAACCACTATTCCTATCAACAATTGAAATCAAGGTCATTGCCACAAAATAGCAAGACAACAAGAACTCAATGTTCTCAATGACTACATCTTATTGGATTTCTCCTAATGGAGGAATAGTGATTTTTCCCATGATCTAAATGTGTATACTACAAATGTGACCTACTTTTCAACATCTCCATTGCTTTCAATAGCTTAGGCCCTCGACTATATCCATTGCTATTTGGCAATGGATATAGTCTTTGGCAAACAACCTCTCACCTCTACTACTTCAAGGACTTCTGCTCCCAAGCGTCCCATGGACGACGAACAAAATGAAGTGGCGACAATCCATCATGTATCTTGCATTATCATTTGACATTACCCAACCAAGACGGAGAAGGCGAGGAGGCAACATATCTTCAGATATTGAACGACGCTCTACATGTTTTGTAAGATTCAAGTCCTTGATAGTAATGTCACCGTTGGCAACAAACATAGGTACTACTATGTCCTCCACCTGCCACAAGAAATTATACAAGACATTCAGCCAAAAAATATAGAAATAGAATCCTGAAAGATAAATAGGATTGAGAAGACAAAGATTGTTAAAAACACACCTCTACAACCACTAGCTCACTCATTTATTTGTTGTAGAGTTTTCTCTACGCCTTAGAATTCATTTTGAAGCTATCTCATGGAGACATCGACTGTGGATGGGACTTCAGAGGAGACGGAGAGTGCACTAATTTTGAGCGGCTTCTACCATTGGGAGGACTATCAACAATACCATCATTTACATCCATGACTGAAAAATCCATTGTAGATTGAGCCGTAGCTGCCGAATACATGATGTGTTGAACTCCACCTTTTGACATAGTAAGTTGTCCATAGCCAACGAGGGAATCGATAGATGTTACACACTTTTCTCCACATTTGAAGTAATATAGTATTACAATACAAGTTTTGGGTCACAACATAGAGGCGTTTACTATCATGTGTTTCACTAACCTACAATCATATTCTAATCCCGACACTAGACACATACTTCCATCCCAATACAATTAAGGAGGAGTCAATACCCTATCAGTCCTACGACCTCCTTTCCTCGGGAGGCAGACAAGTTCGAAACCAAATTTCTCCTAGCCTAAGGTCTTTGCATTGCGTTGTAGGCATGGGGGGATCACTCTATACATTTTCACAATCCACATGTGGCGAAGATTTTGGACCCCTTACTTCTTTCATAAAATTTAATTTAATAAAAATAAAAATAAAGAATAGGTTTTCCTACTTTGAAAGTTTGTATTTTGAATTATTGATATTATTTTAAATTGATAATAATTAGTTACAAATTTTTGAAGAAAAAGGATACACTGTAGAGCTGAAAATAACTTTGAACCCCTCACTTCCTTCATAAAAAATTGTCTAAAAAATGAACAAAAAAGTCCTAAAAATAACTCTCTATTGAAAGTTTTTTTTTCATGAATATTGATGCAATGGTCATCCAAATGCATTCTCTATAAATGTTTGAGTTGAAAAACATGCCATTTCAGTTCATTTTTCAACCTATTATAATAGTCATTTTAAATGCCATTTGAGTTGGGAATTTTTGGCAATAGAAATCTATAGTCATTATTAATCAAAGTTCAAAATTATAGGTTGAAATTATAGTATATTCCAAAGTAAATAGGGGGTCAAAAATTACTTCGCTGCACGTAGGTCCTTCAAATGTAGTGAGAGTGACCTCCCCTTGGTTGTAGGAGACTTCTGGGGAGCCACGTAAGGTCGAGTGTTGCACAAACTCCAGTTATCAAAAAGATCATTAGAGACCCTAAGCGCCCTTTCAAGCTACTTGTACTTGAATTGGCCAAATTCATGAATGAGTTGGATGTCCCCCACCGAATGGTCTCTACGGAAAGGGTATAATTGTACAGGCCTCTCCATGTGCAACCTTCTAATCCATGGAAGAAGTTTAAGAATGAGGGTTTCATCACTCGCACCAAGTCCTTCAAAAAACCACGAATGAAAGAGCACCATACTTGTTGGGTAGTTCATGAAGTGCTTCTCTGGACTGTTGTCCACTACAATTTCCAATTCACACTTTACTTCTAGTTGTAATTGACTTATACTGGTCCATTTGACTTCTATCCCAAAAAAATTCAAAATTGTAGAAAAATCTATCTACATAGCCCTCGACTTTGAAACATCGACGTCCTCGTCAATTATGCCTAATCTATTTGTTCTGGTGCTGATCTTGGTAATGGAATTTCTTCTATGTCAATTTTAGCATCTTGTCACTAGCTTTCTCCACGTCCTCATCCTGCACCAATAATGGTTTGTTTTTGTCTCTCTAATACTCCAACCAAGTCTTCCATGCTATAAATCTGGTACAAGGAAGTTCGTTGATAAAAGATAACTGTGGTCCACTGAAGAAATGCATCATTGCCATTGCTTCAACAATTCTGTGATATTTGGTACTCTAGTACTGGATCTTAATAGAGAAATGCACAGAAATAGCGGCACGGAAGTACAATGGATCCGTATGTCGAATGTGTAGTTGATGAAAGGTGGCATATGCATGCTCGCACTACTCCGATGTGTCAAAATTGCTAGGAATCTTTGGCCAGTTATATTCAACGGAGTTGATAGTGTCGGTGGGGTCCCATTTATATTGCCTTGGGCAATTACAAAAATGTCTATTTGTCAATACTGTTGGAGGTGGTTGTTCTTGCCAATCCTTCAAAAGATCCGGATATAGTCTATCATAGAAATAATCTTCTGAAACAGAAAGTCTATAATCTTCAAGCATCCACTCCATTGCTTTCCAGCTAATAATCGGGTATTCAACTTGATAATCGCCAAACATCTCCTCATAATTACCTAAAAACTGTTCTTTCAAAATTGATCCTTGTATAGGTGGAGTAGCCCTGATCCACAAAGGGGTCTTATACGTTATAGGGGGAATAATTAACAGGGTTTAGGGTGTTGATAGAATCCTTGATGCTTGTGAGTGCCTATTTGGTCACTCATGACTCAGGAATTGTTTTTTTTGGATTTTATTAGTTTTCAATATAGTTTTATATACAAAAAGCCTCCAAAAGAGTGAATAACTAGAATGGAGATGTCACATACCAATATAGCAATTGGTCTTAGATGGGACATTTTCTGCTATTTGTAACCAAATCCTGCATGTAGATAGGGTAGAAATCCAGAAATTGTACAAAATAACCATGTTTAGTAGAAATTGCCCAATTTGTCTAAACCTGCCTTTTAGTGACAAATCTTAACGAAATTGGTCCGAGGAAATTAGGTGAGAATCCTAATATAAATTTCCAAAGATAGGTTTCAGTTTTTCCATTTCATTGGCAAAATAGTAGAACCTCCAATTGTTAGCTTGCAGGTGAAAAAAACTCAAGATGGACCAGAGGAGGGCATCTACAACCTAAGTACAGTAATTTAAGGTGGAAAGCATGCCAGGAGTCCAATGGAGCAATCGGCTCGTCAAGATTCCTTTTCATGTGAAAGATTCCTTAATTACCAGAAGTTAAAGAAGATAGCAGAATTTGATTCTCCTTCTTTAGATGTGCAAAATGGGAAAATGAGTTTGCACATCCCTTGTGGAATTCCATGAGAGGTTCCATGAAAATTCTTGGTTTTTTCTGATCTTCAAAAGATTTTTTTCCGAGTAGCCAATCGTTGGAAGTAATGATGGGAAATTCTTAGGAATTACCCAGACTACGGTAAAATCTCACTAAAAATTAGAGTAGCTTCTTTTGTGTTAATAACAAGCTTCAATAAGTTTTGTGGTATTCCAATAGTCAGAAGATGCAAAACTGGCAAGATCCTCCAAAATTGACAAAATTGAAGATTAATCGTGGAGTTGACCGATGTATCAGGAACATACAGCATTGGATTGAAGTTAAAGCGGGGTCTTTTCTTACTCCCTTACACCTACTAAAGAGCCTAGGCTAGTTACTTTTTCTAAAAAAGTTGATCTCGAAAAGTTGGGTTTTTATCCACTTTAGGTCATCTAGTTAGTACTAGAAATCTTTGTGATTTTGACGTAGGAAAAGGGGAGAGAGATTCTCTTAAACTAAAAATGGCCTTCTAAAGCCAATGGCGCAATCTGTTTGTGATTTGGAGCATTTCTCCAAAAGTTAGAAGTTTGAACCAGCATAGAAAGTCAAAAAATGGAGATTAGGATGAAAATCTTAGTTGATAAGATTATGGCTTAGGAATTGAGAGGGGGTGAGCCACCTTGGAAGAGTATATAAGGGGGCTCATTCTTCTCTCAAATCACCCCTTATGTTCATTTTGAACCGCCCGATTTCATTTGGATCTATTAAGTTAGATTTTGGCCAATTTCCGGCTATGTTGTCAAATTCTTGTGTTTTTCGGGCATTTTAAGTTCATTGTTGATACTTTTCAAGCTCTCTTGAAGGACATTGGGGTCCCTTCAAGTTTGATTTGAGTCATTGTGTTTTCGTGGACTTATTATGTTGGATTTGAGTTGTTGTAGAATTATCTTACTAATTGTAAATGAATTCCCCTCTGTACCTTGGCAATGCTGCTTAGGGGAGCCTTTAGCCCATGAATGTGTTTTTTTTCGATAAGCTAATTCCTTCATGTTGTCCTTGGCCAAGTTCCTTCAAATCTTGGCTTCATCTTGGTTGTTTTTTGTCATTGAAACTTGGGTTTTGGGTCATTATTGTTGGATTTTTGGCTTGTACTAATCTTAGAAAGAAACCCTACTCTGTACCTTGGCGATGCTGCTTTGTGGGGGTCTCTAGAGTTAATTTGTGTTGTACTAACAATCCTTGTTTCTAAAGATTTTGTTTTTTGTTCAAATTTGTGTTGTACTAATCCATTGTCTTAAAAGGTTGTACTAACACATGTATAGGAACTTGTACTAATTTCTAGTGGGAAGTGAAAGTTCTTTTGTTTTAAATTTTTTGTCCCATTGGGGACGACGAAGCCTTGACTTTGCTTGTCTAGAAGTTATAGTAGTTGTTTTTGTAATTTGACAAAATCACGGCGAAGCTTTGGCTTTTGGCTTTGGAAAGAGTTGGGAATACTAGAATTTAGAGTATTTAGAAATGACGGCGAAGCTTTGAACCTCCCACTTCCTTGATCTTTTCTATGTAGTTAGGTCCTTTGGCCTTAGTTTGGTCAAATTGTTATTTTTTATTAACCTTTCTTCAGGGCCAAGACCAAGGGTGTAGTTAGACCATTAAGAGGAGGGGTCAGTACAAATTGAAGTCCAGAATCTCATAGTAGAGGTCAAGAGCTTTCCAAAAACATAAAACACAAAGAAATCCGAGCTAAAATGAGTAAGATATAAGTGGATGAAATTTCAAACACTAATTAGTAATTAAAACTTCATCCATGCATATCTTTTAGTAGGAAAGTCCAAATTACAAGTGTCTTATAGTTTCAGAGAGCTAGAAACAGGCTCTATCCATTAAAAACAAAAAACTTTTAAAAATAGTAATTTGTCAAAAGTCAGACCGAGAGCAAGAGCATATAGAAGTAGAAATTAGAGGAAGAAGTATGAATTAACAAGCAAGAAGTAGTATTAGTTTCCTCCTATCTCACCACGATTTTGGAAGATGGTGGATGATGGAGCATGATGCCTACAATTACCTCAACAACAAACCCAACTTTGAGGTAAAACATTAATTTCTTCCCTTCCTTTTGAATTATTGAAAATAGGATAAAATACCAAGGGCCGAATTACAAATAGGATTCAGAGTATCAATACAAAGTTTTTATTTAAAGATAATCATATTAGATGGTAGATTTTGCTTGGAGGTTTCCAAAAACATCTCACACTTAGAATTTCAACTTAAAACAAGAAAGTTAGGAATGGATGAAGTTTAAAGTCTAAATTGGATGAAATTTTGACAAAACCAAAAGTTTGGAACAAGTCAAATTATTAAAACAGAGAATATTAATTAGAATCCAGAATCGAAGGAAAAACTTAATTTCAAATTGTAGATTAATAGATATTAATGGATGAAGTTTGAAGAACCATTTAAGTGGTCAAACTTCATCCATCAATAACTTCTAGTAGAAAAATCCAATTAGCAAGTGTAAACCCAATATAAAATCCTAGAATAGAGAACTACATGAAAAAAGGATAAACTTTTTAAAATTAGTAAAGTAACAAGAGTCAGACCAGAACCAAGAAGAATAAGGAAGGCTAACTTAAAGCTTAGAATTGAGAGTAGAATGATAACTTAGAACCACAAGCTTGTAGAGGAGGATAATCAAAACCCATGGGAACTTCAAACTCAAGAAAAGACTAAAAACTCAACAAGATATTAAAGGATGAAGTTCTAGGCTGGGATTGGATGAAACTTCAATAGATGTGTCAACTTAAAACCAAACTTCAGAGTTAGGTAGTAAGAAATGTTTTAAGTATATCTTCAAAATCCCGAGGTCTTTTGAATTAGGAAACCAAACTAAAACCGTGGATGAAGTTTTTGATGAACCATTTAGCAATCAAATTTCATCTATTTGTATCTTTTGCTAAGAGTGTCCGATTAGGGTGAATTTTATAGTTTTGGAAAGGGGAATTAATCGTCTACAAGATGGAATACTTATTTTGTAACTGAATCATCTTTTGCAAAATAACTTTAGCGGCTCATCAGAATTAGAAATTATCAAATAATTAATAGGATAAAACTTGGTTTGGTTGGGTTTTTGCATGCTTGAAACATAATTAGAAATTAAAAAAGATCCATTGCTTGGAAGGCACAATGGATCAATGTTAGAACACCCATAGGATAGGATTGATTTTAAGAACCTGGTCGTGTTTGTTGATTTACCAAGGGTGGGTAAATAAGCGCTCACATTGCTTCCCCTCATGAAACAAATTAATAGCTTGCACCAACCGTCGTAAGTAGTTCTCGCAATCTAGAATTTCATATTTAGGTTAGTTATAATAGAATAGGATTATTTTTTTTATTTTTACTTTATAAATTTTTGATTTCCTAGATCCAAAACCGGATATATAGCATAGTATTGAAATCTGGAAGATAGGAAATTCTTAAATAGATAAAGTGGTTAACCGGGAAATTAGTTTTCCCCGAAACTGGAACCAAGATTACTGGATGGACTAGGAAAATCCTATCGGAACTAAAGTTCAGGGTCGTTGGAATTAGAAGCTAAGACTAGACTATCGGAAACTAGCCAGAAGTTACGCAGGGAACTTCTATAGTGTACCAAAAATTTAGAATTGGTAGTACAAATGGTCATTTTTCCGGAAAATATAGAATAGTGGGACCAACGGTCACTAGCTCGGGAAATACGGAAACGGTCATTGTAGCGGAAAATAGGAACGGTCGGATTCAACGGTTGACTGAAAGAAGCGGTGGGATCAAACGGTTGTAAAGAAAAGGGTTTTGAACAAGAGGTTTAAAAGCTAGAAAATTAGGGTTTTTGTAGCCATTCCTTATCTTCACTTCCACATTCTGTGTCTCTATATGCGCTTAGTGGTTTTTGTTTTTTCTTGTCATAGTTTTTAGATTCAAATGACCAAGCAATGTATTGAGTGAGAGACTGTGAGAGAGAGGTGGTTGTCAATCATGTTTGGGAGTGAGTCTGAGGAAGAGGCCACAACCTCGAGAGTGTCATTGAGGTACATCTCGCCCGTGATTCTGAGAGATGCAACAAAGAGGATAAAACTGTAGAAAGACTTGAGCTAGATGGATTGTACTAGATTGATGAAGCGACCGTGGAGCTTCAAGGACGAGGCAATGGTGCGGGAAGTGCTGCACCAACAGTCCAACAAGTGGAAGAAGACTATGAGAACTATTCCGGACAAGTGGAATACGGGAGTTTGGCGAGCAGTTTATGGGTTTCCCAAAGGAGGAGAGGCACCAGCTTTCCGAACTGACAAGTTTGTAGTGGGTAAGTTTCCAAATGTTCCCCACTCCAAGGACGGATATACAGTGAGCAAGTGCAAGGATGCAAGAGAGAGGAGGGTGTTGGAATTTTTAGTTCCCATCTTCAATTTAGACAAAGGCACTCAATTTATTATTACGCTAGAAAATACGATTTTCGGTGCTCTGTTCGGAGACCGGAAAGTAACCTGGGGCCTAGTGTTGAGGGACCATATAGGGAAATTGTACAAGGCGGTAGGGAAGACTGTCGCAGCACAGGGTAAGTGAAATTCCCTATTATGCTCACAAAAACCTCTTTAAAGCATAACAAAGTGACTCTAAAGATCAAACCCAAGAGACTCTGTGAAGTGCTTCATGCTACTAGGTGGTTTGAAGAAAATTCTCAATTCAAATATTCTTCTTTCTCACTCTTTACTTTTTTTCCAAATACCGGACAATTCCTTTCTATTACTGTAGGCTGATCCGGTCTATGCTAATACTTGATCCAAATTAAAATCCATTCACACAACCAACAAGAATCCAACCGGAACTCACACTCCCGACCGGATCTTTATCACTTTATCCGAGAAACTCATTTTCCTCGGTTTCTATTCCGGTTTCGCTTAACCTCTGTTGGCACTTCAGAGGGGTTTGTCACTTGTTCTCAGAGAGGTAGGCCCTCTTCTCCTTCTGGTCTTTATAGTGATGGAAGATTCACTCAACTAATCTATCTTCCTATTCTAACAGGATCCGGTTTGATTTTTCACAGCAAACTAGAAATACTCCCAACTGTAGGTCACGCAAAAATCCCCTGTACGATCCTCACCAAGTACAACGACCTTACTGTCTCCTCAGATCCGTACAAAACTAAGGTGGCTACAAGTGTGTCCGCTCGTACTAATACAATCTAGAGCTCTTCCGTTTACTTCTTCAGATGGTGAGACCTCTCAAGTGTTCGGAGGCTAACCCAGACATTCCATCTGGTAGCTCTAGTGTAGTTTGAGAATCCTCTCTCTTACTACCTAGCCTAGCACTGGCTATTTCACCCAGAATAATAAACTCTAAATCTACTAAGGTGTCTTGACTCACTCCTAACACTTATAACCTGTCTACATACACATGCAATCACAAGAAGATACCAAGGGGAGAAGCTCCTCTCACAATCTACTCATCTATACTCAATCTCTCCCTCCCTCATCTGGTCAGTCCTTGGGAAGACAACGAAAACAATAGAAAATACAAAGGAGACAGTATATGCAAAAAGAAGAACTCCTCGTCTCAGTCTTGAGACTCAAATTATATACAAAATTTACAAAAAAGTGTTCCCGGAAATCTGGCACTGATCCGGCCGAGATTTTTGGATCTGAACTTTTTTTATCTTTCCGAGATAAGGTCCGGTCTAACAAAATTTCCTATCTCTAAATTCCTAACTACCTACTCATCCTAAGGGGGTCCACCACTATTTGGAGTTGCTATAGGGGAGAGTTCACTCAAGTTTTTACTCTTATCCCCCCCTTCCAGAACTCGTTTCGGTTCTACAGAGGAAGTCACCCCTGTCATCGCCCGCAGAGCCACTAAAGTGGAAGTTCTTCCTCCCTCCTTCTCCTTTGAGACTGGAGTTTCAAACTTCCCATCCAGGATTTCCACCTCATTGAACTCATCCAGGATTGAAATCCCGGATAGAGAGACCAATCCACTCTGGAACTTCCGGATGTTGTCCTTCAACCCTTTAGTGTCTTTCCGGAATTCCTTCATGGTCTCCTCTACCTCTCCGGCAAAGTCAGTTAAGATGTGAGCGATGCGGGTACTAGAAGGTTTCTAATCCTTGTGCATTCCCTCATCAAAAAGCTTGGCCTTTGCCATCACGTCACCGGATGCCCCTACTACTGCTGTCATCCGGTCCATTGCCGCCTTGGTCTCCTTTTGCAAGGACATTGCAGCCTTCACTTGATTGCGACTAGCATCCAAGTCCTTCCGGAAGGCTTGGATCTCCCCTCGCAACCGGATCACTTGCTCATCCGTCTCCCGCTAGTTGATGTTCTGCTTCAACAACCTTTCTTCTAATTCTCGAACATCGTCAGGGTTGTTGATGCAGTTCGCCACGGCTTCCGGTAGCGCACTAGTTGGAGTACTTTCCACCAAGTCCGCCACTTCACGAAGCGTAGTGGTCTTGATCTCCCAATCCGCTCTCACTACATTGAGAATCCGGATTAGGTCGTTATATGGACCCGTCAGGTCCGTCATCTGAGACACTAAAGTGGGTCTTTGGTTGAGCACCTCCATTGGCTTCCGCTTCTTTGGAACGACCGGCTCCACCCTTTCCACCAGTTCCGGTCCTTTGTCCCTACGAGGCACTAAAAGAGAGCCTCTTAAACTCGGCGTCCGTTTGGTTCTCCTTTGGTTGAGAAGGGCTTCCTCTTCCTCCTTTTCTTCTTCCTCTTCCCAAGCCCTCTTGTTAGGGTTTTCACCCTCCGGTTCCATCTCGGATTCTTCATCCAAATATCCGATCCACCGCACGTCCGGAGAGCCATTTGAGCTCTCTATTCCTTGTTCTCCTTTGAAGCTAAGAGACTCTAGTCCTTGTACAAGTGGAAAAGGTAGGGGCATACCAGAGTAGCCCTACTCTTTTCCACATTTGAGACTAGGACATTCACCAACATGTGAATGTAGCCTGCCCAATCCATCCTCTTTTCCCCGCTCAGGGTTCCAAAAATAGCATTTCTGATTGTGGGGGTCACCTGGGTGGATTTTTCTGGATGCAGGATGGGCACTAAAAATTTAAGCAGCCGCTGGTGTCATGCGTTGACACAGTCTTTGATGGTGAATCCGTCCTTAGGGTTGGTTGTTCCTCTGAACTTTCCTTGCACGAAGTCTCCCTTCCGGTTGGCTTGCGTTGTACTGCCTTTCTCAAAGTCATAAACTCTCTTCCAAATCTCCCGCATCCACATGGACGGAGCCGGTCGAAGGGAGTTATCAAACTGGTTAAGGGCTCCTTCTATGAGCTCCGTAACTATGGCTTCACTCCGGAAGCCCCAGGGTTTTCCAAAGAAACCTGCGCATCCCCAGGGTTACATGGACGTCCGGACGGGCGTCCAGCGTCCATTTCCACCAGTTCTCGAACGTCCGCCGACATAGGACGTTCCGACTATCCCCGTCCAGCGGACGGGTGGATTGGTGGACGGGAAGGTGGACGGGGATTCGGACAAGGCAGACAGGAAAGTAGATGGGGCAGACGGGGTGGACAGGAAGTCGAACGGGGTGGACGGGAAGGCGGACGGGGCGGACGGGAAGTCGAACGGGGCGGACGGGAAGTCGAACGGGCGGACGGGAAGGCAGACGGGGCGGACGGGGAAGCGGACGGGCCGGACGGGGAGGCGGATGGGGCGGACAGGGAGGCGGACGGGGCGGACGGGGAGGCGGACGGGAAGGCGAACGGGGCGGACAGAAAGGCGGACGGGGCGGATAGGGAGGCGGACGAGAGGGCGGACGGGAAGGCGATCGGGGCGGACGGGGCGGACGGGAGGGCGGACAGGGAGGCAAACGGGGCAGACGGGAAGGCGGGTCGGTGTGGGGTCGTCCGATTGGGTGGAAAATGGGATAAACTTCAGTGTAGGGATGAAACCATGGGTTTAGGTCCAATTTTTGGAGAACTGCTAAAGTGGCAATAAACGACAAAATAATGTTACTAAATTTTTTAGTATTCATCTATATTTTAGATAGAATTATCTTTTCATCCACATATTAGATGAGTTTCATTTGATGTGCGCAATTTCATCCAATTTTTTTTCTTTCAAATTCAAGCAATTTGGCATTATCATCCAATTTTTCTTCAAATTTAACCTATAGATTTGGTGCAGTCCATTTTTTTTTAGGCATTTGGGCCTTCAATTGCCCCCCAAAAAACAATGGTTCAAACAAATCCAATCATCCAAATAACCATAGGATGTTGTAACCCCTACATGCCCAAGTCTTGTTTTCAAATTTCAACTTCCTCTAATTTGCTCTAAATTGAACAAGGAGCCCACATTTTGGTAAGATGTATCAATTTTTTTGGAATTGTAACTATACAAATTCAAACTAGACTTGTTAGAGATTGCATAGGAAAAGAAAGCACAACAATATCACTTGTAGAGTGAAAGATTATAACATTTGACTATGATGCTGTTAAAATCGCAAAAAAAAGTTGAAGCCTTTTTGGCAAGGCAAATCTAAAATGTTGGGGGCCCAAAGAAGGAAAGAATATGAGGTTAATGGGCCGAACTTGTAGAACCCCAATCAATTTATGGTTTTACAAAATTTACTCTATAATTTTTTAATATGAATTTCCAATGTGAATTTTCCTCCAAGATCTACTGTATTTGAGGCTCATTTCCAAAAGCTCTTAACACAAAAGAAAAGTCAAGATTGCACAAGGTACCCTTGCATAATATCTCTTTTAGAAAAATCATTGTCATTTAATTTCAAGATCGGACTTTTGGAGCCAAAAGTAGACTTCAAAAAGAATTTCCCAAAATTATTAGCTTACTAAAATGATGAAAAATAGTTAGGTTTTATTGAACTTCAAAGTTTTGCAAACACCATATTTAATATTTTGGTGCCTCAAGCATTTAGAGGGTAATTACTATTTTTTGCTAACATCTTAATGAAGCCGACAAACCCATTTCATTAAGTTAATTCATTCACAGTTGTTCACACTCCAAGTCGGAAGGGGCTCACAGATACCAATTGGTGCTAGATCAGCCCACTCCGCAAGGGAAACAATTGTGCAGAATGGGCCGTCCGCGTCCCTCTTTATACCGACGGGCGGACGGGCTGACCGTTAGATCGGATGGGCAATATGCCCCGGCGCGTCTAATCGCACGGCCTCGACGAATTGCGGATGATTGCATCGGACGGAGCCTGCGGACGGTTGGATGGTCGGACGGATAGTGGACGGACAGCGGACGGGCGAGCGGACGGGTGGACGGGCGGACGGTCCATTTTTCTAGCACATTGAAGTTCATCACTTGGAATACCCTATGCGAGAGTCAGATGCGTTAAAAATTAATTAAAAAATAAAATAAATATGGCATGTAGTGAAATTTTCAGAATTTATAGCAGGATATAAGTTGAAATCTCAAAAAAAATTGATGAAAACAAATTGAAATCTCAAAAAAGATCTTCATAAATGATGAAAAATGAAAAACAATATTGTCAATGTGTTTAAAAAATAAAAAGAACAATATAAAATAATATTCTATACATAGAGAACTATGCTATAAAGCCTTACTTGTAAAGTTTGATTACCTTATTGTAAGCTTTACTTGTGAAGACTTAATTTTGGCTTTAGAAATCATGGTGATTTAAATTGGAGCCTAAAATGGATTACTAGCCTTCCTTGCATTAAGGCCTTCATCGCAATAAGGCTTGATTTAGCTTGAATAAAACAAGATTTTGAAAAGTATGCCTTGAATTTAGCCACCCAAAGCAAGATTCCGTGATGCCTTGTGTCATATTGAGCTTGCAATTCCGTATTAAAGGAGGACCATAGCTACAATTAACTAAATATTCCCAATCGAAAATTTAAAATATATGAAATCTTGAAAATTCAAAATTCAATTAATGAAAGATAATTCAATTAAAAAAGAAACAATTTCATTTTGGCTCTGACGAACCTGACCTCAACGTACGGTACCAAAACCACTTTGTAAATGCAAAAACTACATTTCTTGACTTAGAACATTTTTAAATTCAAATTTTTGCACTATAGAGTTTTGAGCTGTAAATCTTTATAGTAGAGAATTGAGTTGAGAATCTAAGAAAAAAACAAAATTCCAAAAAAACTTAATTTTGTGGGCATTACATTGAAAATTGGAAAAATGAAAAAATTGCATTCGCAAATGAATTTTGTGAGATATTTTTTTAAAAAAGATGCTTTAATTGCCCAATTTTACAAGAATGTCTATAACTATTTCATAACAAATCCTAATTAAATGAATTAAAGCTTCCTAAATACTAAATAAGAAAGAAAATTATCTATGAGAATAGAAATTTAATTTCTTTTTTATTTGGCATTTTTCCAAATCTTTCTAAATTTCTAAATATCCAAGGCACAAAATTTTGGTGTGAACTATACTTTGAAGTCTAATAATACTTAACCAAGTTGCTATTCTTAGTAGTTTATATATATATATATATATATATATATATATATATAAAATTCTATTTTAAATCTAATTTTAGCATCAAAAATCCAATTTTCTAAATGATTGATTATGATTTTTTTATTCAAGATTTTGTACAAGAGTGTCCATCACAAACTTGACTTTCATAGTGTTCAGGGCTTTTGGAAATGAGCCTCAAATACACTAAATCTTAGAGAAAAAACCACATTAAAGATTCATTTAAAAAATTGTAGAGTAGATTTTGAAATGCACGTTAGGCCCTTTATCGTCATACTTTTTTAGTGACTTGATTTCTTTCATATTTTTTAGATCTTTCTGTAATTAGTTATGAATTTTTTAAAGTTGAAAGGCAACGGTCATTAAAAGTGACCATGTCCTAAAATGTGCTAGTACATTCAATAAAGCAAAATGTACCTCTCCATCATGATCACTCTTAGAGCATGGGTGTTTTTAGAGCAAACTCCCTTATGGATTTACTTTTTTTAATTTTAAAGGAAAATCATCTAAGTGACTACAATAAAGTACCTATGTTTTAGCATTAAACATGTTGATTATAAATGCATATTCTATATAAGAGGAAAACCAAAATATTAAATTTCTTTTTTATTTTTAAGTAATAAATAAATAAACTTCTTTTTTTATTTTAGAAATAAAATATATAGAAACAAAAAGAAAAATGAAAAAAAATAAAAAAATCTTTGTTTTTAATTTAAAAAATAAAAAATAAACATGCATATTTTTATATATTTTTTTAATTGAGCCTTGAGGAAATTGAAGAGCACATGAATTGAAAATCCGGCCCCAGAATCCGACCCAAGGGGTTTACATTAAGTAGGGCCGGATGGAAAAACTGGGGCTAGATTGAAGGCTGGATCGAAGGCAAATTCAGCTGGCCTTCCATCCGGCTTTAGGCACAGTATAAACCCACCCTTAGATAAAAGAAGAACTTATACAAATGGAAACTAAATATGTTTTATTGCTTCACGTTTCAAATTCTCCAGGAACAAAAAAACAAAAAAACAAAAAAAAACAAAAAAAAACAAAAAAAACAAAAAAACCACCCAAAAACATATCTTTTATGGATTAGAAGATTATAATGTTTTTCTCATTACGGCAGGGTTTTAGAGTTCTACTAATTCCAGAAATGTTGTGAAGTCTTACACTCTTTGTATACCCTTACTTTTAAAACAATCCTAATAAAAAAGGGCATTACAAAATACAGTATAAACATGACGTTGAAGTGTGTGACATGCATAAGTTATATACATTTTTGGCTTCTCCATAAGTCCATATGTACAAAACACCTTGAAGTCAATGGAAATTGTTCATGAGGTTCAAAACCAAAACCAAAACCAAACCCCTTCAAGTAATTGTTGTGATTGTAGCACCATCTCAATTCGGTCAATTGTAAATTATAACGTTTCACTTCATCACTAATATTGATCATGTTCTTGTTTTTTTCTTTCCCTTTGAAATATCCTACATGATGAAAAAATAAATAAAAAAATAATATTCTTTATGTCTAGTTAAAATTTGTATGCATACAATTTCAAATGAATATTACAAATTTACAATTTGCTCAAAACAATGGCGTAATTTGAAATGTAGGAGACTAAGAATTGAGGGTTTTAGGGTTCTAGGGTTTAGAGTTTAGGGTCTCACTGTAAACTTCAAAGACCTCGAAATGATTATTTAAAATCTAATTATAACTTGTCTATTTTTGATTTTCTGGGTTAATGACAAAAGCATAGGATGCTGAAACTTTAATTGACCCAAAAAATCTGACAGTAAATAAAGGTGGACGAGAAGAATCCTATGTCTCATGCCAATATGGAAAAAATTTGGACGCCTCGAAATACTAGGCGACGGACTAGGCGGACGGGGCGGACGGGGCAATTGGGCGGACAAGGCGGACAGGGCGGACAAGGTAGACAGGGCGGACAAGGCAGACAGGGCGGTCGGGCGGACAGGGCGGTCGGACGCAGTCGAGTCGTCCGCTGTCTGCTTGTCCGCTTCGGCGGCGGATGGGGCAGGTTCGTCCTCCCGTCCGCCGGCTCGGGCTACGTCCGCGTGGTCCGGGACAGGTCCGGTCCCGGGCCTCTTTTAAGTCTGGGAGCGGACGGGTATATTGGCCTATTCCAAAACTTCCCTTGAGAAAAGGAAAAGCGGTTGATCGCCTTCGTGAACGTGTAGGGAAAACCTTGATGAAAGCAAAGAAGGAGCAAATGATGGTCAAGCCTAAGAAAGCTCTTGTATCTTCAACAGTATAAGAGAAAAGAGGGGGAAATCAAACACTTTCATCAGACGATGAAGAAAACACCATGAGTGATGAAGATGATGAATTCCAATCAAGAGAGTACAGTAGTGGGGCAAAGGTGAAAGGAGATAGTGATTACCACCCCTAGGCATTCAAATTTAGAAAGGATTTGAATGAAGAACATTTACAGAACTTGGTGCTCAAATGCTTACGATTTAGAGAGATGAATAGCTAAGATTTATTAGTTCTTGGAGCATTTCATAGTAGTACAAGGTTGCCAAATTATCTTGAAAGAATTAATGAAACTATCATTTTGGGGGGATTTTGTCCCAAGTGATATTGAAGAAATCTTCATTGTGTTATTTTTTGTTCTCAATTTCAAGTGTGTAGCACGTAAAAATTTCTGAAGCGCCAAAACTCACAAATATGTAAAAAGAACCCTAAAACAAACTGAAAATCATGCAAAATTGCAAAATGCAAAGTTACAAACCCTCACTTTCTTAGTCGGTCACTCCCAAACTCCCTAAACCCCTTGGCCCTTGAACCGTTCGCGCGTCCGTCCGTAAAACCGCCACTCCGTTTGCTCGCCCGTCCGCCTGCCCGTCCGCCCGCCCGCCCATCCGCTCGTCCGCCAATAAAAACGGCCGTCCGTCCGCCAGTCTGACCGGCCCGTCCGCCAATCCATCCGCCCGCAAGACGGCGACCGAGGACCGTCTGTCTGCGTCCACAGGGTCCGGACGTACGGACGTCAGGACGTCCGATTTTGGATGCAATTTCGCCGCGGACGCACGTCCACGACAACCCTGTGCATCCCATAGCGGAGAGGTCTTCCATTAACTCCACTCTCTCCCGCTCGTTACTGGGCTCTAAAGGTGCCACCTTTCTCACCTTGATTTCTATTTTGTGTGCACTCGTCTGTCCCTGATTTCTACCGCAATTTAACTGCGGCATCCGTCTCCTCTCCAAATCATTACCTCACTTTTCTCCTGGCTGCACGTCCCGTTTCCTTACAACTCGCTTCCTCGGTCTCAACCGAGTTATCTCCTGTGCCAATCTTCACGCAGATTCTCACAACGCTCACTCGTCTTCAATCGGTTGCTCTCAAAGATACGCAGCCAATTCCTCTCCTCACTTAGTGCAAAGGAACCTCAATCACTCGCGTAGAAGAAAATAGATTTACAAAAGCTTACACCCTCACAAACACCAAACCCAGAAACTCACAACACACTTGTGCATTCTTATAAACAGAAATCACTGAGAGCGTGGTAGGTACGCGAGTGCTCCCAGGTGCAAATGAGAGACTAAACCCTAAAGCAATCTCTTTTGTACCCTGGAAACCTAATCATTACTTTTTTCCGATTTTTCGGGCGCAGATCCCGGATCCGTTCCTTCGGTCATGGGACTAGACCGGATTCGTTTCCGACATCCATTCCGCTCCATACTCCGGTTCATTCAGGGCTACTTCCATAGTCTTCCTAACTTTTAGCTTTTCCTTTCTTTTTGTACCAATCCGGGTATACTTTTTCCGGATTCCATGTTTCAAAACACAATAGAGGAAAAAAAATCAAAAAGTTTCCTTCTAACATTTTCTCATTGAATAGTCTAGCCTTGTTCATCACTTCTATAAGATGGGTGATGAACTCTCTAATCTGGTTAAGTGTCTCATTTGACTAGATAGAAGTCTATTTCTCATTCTCCTGCTGCTTACCACTAATCTCCTTTATCTTGAGCAAGTCATCCATGAACCTTTGGATGTCAACCTTTCCGGCTTTCCCCCAACATCCTGAATTAGGTTCCGGACTTGCTCCTCACACTTAGCCTTCAGGATATTACCTAACAACTTGCACACCCCTTTCAAGGTGTTCCTCTCTTTTTCATACTTCCCTTGGATCTGAGTAAGCTCTGTGATGACCAACCCAACAAGATCACTATGCCAGATTGGATCCTCCTCTTTTCTCTTCCCTCTTTGAACCTCTTCTCTTATTTCTTGTTCCAATTCCTTCTTAGAAGGAAAACTTTTTGATTTTTTTTCCTCTATTGTGTTTTGAAACATGGAATCCGGAAAAAGTATACCCGGATTGGTACAGAAAGAAAGGAAAAGCTAAAAGTTAGGAAGACTATGGAAGTAGCCTTGAATGAACCGGAGTATGGAGCGGAATGGATGTCGGAAACGAATCCGGTCTAGTCCCATGACCGAAGGAACGGATCCGGGATCTGCGCCCGAAAAATCGGAAAAAAGTAATGATTAGGTTTCCAGGGTACAAAAGAGATTGCTTTAGGGTTTAGTCTCTCATTTTCACCTGGGAGCACTCGCGTACTTACCACGCTCTCAATGATTTCTGTTTATAAGAATGTACAAGTGTGTTGTGAGTTTTTGGGTTTTGTAAGAATGAAGGTGTTTGTGAGGGTGTAAGCTTCTGTAAATCTACTTTCTTCTACGTGAGTGATTGAGGTTCCTTTGCACTAAGTGAGGAGAGGAATTGGCTGCGTATCTTTGAGAGCGACCGATTGAGGACGAGTGAGCGTTGTGAGAATCTGCGTGAAGATTGGCACAGGAGATAACTCGGTTGAGACCGAGGAAGCGAGTTGTAAGGAAACGGGACGTGCGGCCAGGAAAAAAGTGAGGTAATGATTTGGAGAGGAGACGGATGCCGCAGTTAAATCGTGGTAGAAATTAGGGATAGATGAGTGCACACAAAATAGAAATCAAGGTGAGAAAGGTGGCACCTTTAGAGTCCAGTAACGAGCGGGAGAGAGTGGAGTTAATGGAAGACCTCTCCGCCACGGGATGCGCGGGATTCTTTGGAAAACCCTGGGGCTTCCGGAGTGAAGCCATAGTTACGGAGCTCATAGAAGGAGCCCTTAACCAGTTTGATAACTCCCTTCAACCGGCTTCGTCCATGTGGATGCGGGAGATTTGGAAGAGAGTTTATGACTTTGAGAAAGGCAGTACAACGCAAGCCAACCGGAAGGGAGACTTCGTGCGAGGAAAGTTCAGAGGAACAACCAACCCCAAGGACGGATTCACCATCAAAGACTGTGTCAATGCATGACACCAGTGGCTGCTTGAATTTTTAGTGCCCATCCTGCATCCAGAAAAATCCACCCAAGTGACCCCCACAATCAGAAATGCTATTTTTGGAACCCTGAGCGGGGAAAAGAGGATGGATTGGGCAGGCTACATTCACATGTTGGTGAATGTCCTAGTCTCAAATGTGGAAAAGAGTAGGGCTACTCTGGTATGCCCCTACCTTTTCCACTTGTACAAGGACTAGAGTCTCCTGGCTTCAAAGGAGAACAAGGAATAGAGAGCTCAAATGGCTCTCCGGACGTGCGGTGGATCGGATATTTGGATGAAGAATCCGAGACGGAACCGGAGGGTGAAAACCCTAACAAGAGGGCTTGGGAAGAGGAAGAAGAAAAGGAGGAAGAGGAAGCCCCTCTCAACCAAAGGAGAACCAAACGGACGCCGAGTTTAAGGGGCTCTCTTTTAGTGCCTCGTAGGGACAAAGGACCAGAACTGGTGGAAAGGGTGGAGCCGGTCGTCCCAAAGAAGCAGAAGCCAGTGGAGGTGGTCAACTAGAGACCCACTTCAGTGTCTCAGATGACGGACCTGACAGGTCCATATAACGACCTAATCCGGATTCTCAGTGTAGTGAGAGCGGATTGGGAGATCAAGACCACTACGCTTCGTGAAGTGGCGGACTTGGTGGAAAGTACTCCAACTAGTGCGCTACCGGAAGCCGTGGCGAACTGCATCAACAACCCTGACGATGTTCGAGAATTAAAAGAAAGGTTGTTGAAACAGAACATCAACTAGCGGGAGACGGATGAGCAAGTGATCCGGTTGCGAGGGGAGATCCAAGCCTTCCGGAAGGACTTGGATGCTAGTCGCGATCAAGTGAAGGCTGCAATGTCCCTGCAAAAGGAGACCAAGGCGGCAATGGACCGGATGACAGCAGTAGTAGGGGCATCCGGTGACGTGATGGCAAAGGCCAAGCTTTTTGATGAGGGAATGCACAAGGATTAGAAACCTTCTAGTACCCGCATCGCTCGCATCTTAACTGACTTTGCCGGAGAGGTAGAGGAGACCATGAAGGAATTCCGGAAAGACACTAAAGGGTTGAAGGACAACATCCGGAAGTTCCAGAGTGGATTGGTCTCTCTATCCGGGATTTCAATCCTGGATGAGTTCAATGAGGTGGAAATCCTGGATGGGAAGTTTGAAACTCCAGTCTCAAAGGAGAAGGAGGGAGGAAGAACTTCCACTTTAGTGGCTCTGCGGGCGATGACAGGGGTGACTTCCTCTGCAGAACCGAAACGAGTTCTGGAAGGGGGGGATAAGAGTAAAAACTTGAGTGAACTCTCCCCTATAGCAACTCCAAATAGTGGTGGACCCCCTTAGGATGAGTAGGTAGTTAGGAATTTAGAGATAGGAAATTTTGTTAGACCGGACCTTATCTCGGAAAGATAAAAAAAGTTCAGATCCAAAAATCTCGGCCGAATCAGTGCCGGATTTCCGGGAACAGTTTTTTGTAAATTTTGTATATAATTTGAGTCTCAAGACTGAGACGAGGAGTTCTTCTTTTTGCATATACTGTCTCCTTTGTATTTTCTATTGTTTTCGTTGTCTTCCCAAGGACTGACTAGATGAGAGAGGGAGAGATTGAGTATAGATGAGCAGATTGTGAGAGGAGCTTCTCCCCTTGGTATCTTCTTGTGATTGCATGTGTATGTAGACAGGTTATAAGTGTTAGGAGTGAGTCATGACACCTCAGTAGATTTAGAATTCATTATTCCGGGTGAAATAGCCAGTACTAGGCTAGGTAGTAAGAGAGAGGATTCTCAAACTACACTAGAGCTACCAGATGGAATGTCTGGGTTAGCCTCCGAACACTTGAGAGGTCTCGCCATCTGAAGAAGTAAATGGAAGAGCTCTAGATTGTATTAGTACGGGCGGACACACTTGTAACTACCTTAGTTTTGTACGGATCTGAGGAGACAGTAAGGTCGTTGTACTTGGTGAGGATCGTACAGGGGATTTTTGCGTGACCTACAGATTGGGAGTATTTCTAGTTTGCTGTGAAAAATCAAACCGGATCCTGTTAGAATAGGAAGATAGATTAGTTGAGTGAATCTTCCGTCACTATAAAGACCAGAAGGAGAAGAGGGCCTACCTCTCTGAGAACAAGTGGTAGACCCCTCTGAAGTGCCAACAAAGGTTAAGCGAAACCGGAATAGAAACCGAGGAAAATGAGTTTCTCGGATAAAGTGATAAAGATCCGGTCGGGAGTGTGAGTTCCGGTTGGATTCTTGTTGGTTGTGTGAATGGATTTTAATTTGGATCAAGTATTAGCATAGACCGGATCAGCCTACGGTAATAGAAAGGAATTGTCCGGTATTTGGAAAAAGAATAAAGAGTGAGAAAGAAGAATATTTGAATTGAGAATTTTCCTCAAAGCACCTAGTAGCATGAAGCACTTCACAGAGTCTCTTGGGTTTGATCTTTAGAGTCACTTTGTTATGCTTTAAATAGGTTTTTGTGAGCATAATAGGGAATTTTACTTACCCTGTGCTGTGACATGGCAAAAATCTTGCGCTGTTGCCTGGGACTCTAAAGTTGTTAGTGTTACTTTGAATTGAAAAATAAGCAAAGTCAGTAATTATTAACTCCTCTGTTGATTTCAGGGTTACATGGACGTCCGGACGTTCGGACGTCCAACGTCTACGTCCGCTGGTTCCTGAACGTCCGCCGACATAGGACGTTCTGACCGTCCAGCGGACGGGGCGGACGGGGAGGCGGACAGGAGGGCAGACGGGGAGCTGAACGAGAGGGCGGATGGGGAGCTGGACGGGAGGGCGGACGGGGAGGCGGACAGGAGGGCGGATGGGGAGCTGGACGGGGAGGACGGACGAGGAGCTGGACGGGAGGGCGGACGAGGAGCTGGACGGGAGGGCGGATGGGGAGGCAGACGAGGAGGCAGATGGGGAGGCAAACGGGGAGGCGGACGGGGCAAATGAGTCAGTGTGGGGTCGTCTGATCGGGGCATCTGGCGGAAAATGGGGTAAACTTCCGTGTAGGGATGAAACCATGGGTTTTTTTCCAATTTTTGAAGAATTGCTAAAGTGGCAATATATGACAAAATAATGTTACTAAAGTTTTTAGTATTCATTTATATTTTGGATAGAATTATCTTTTCATCCACATATTTAGATGAGTTACATTTGATGTGTGCAATTTCATCCAATTTTTTTTCTTTCAAATTCAAGCAATTTGGCATTATCATCCAATTTTTCTTCAAATTTAACCTATAGATTTGGTGCAGTCTATTTTTTTTTAGGCATTTGGGCCTTCAATTGGCCCAAGAAAACAATGGTTGATGGTTCAAACAAATTCAATCATCCAAATAACCATAGGATGTTGTAACCCCTACATGTCGAAGCCTTATTTTCAAATTTAAACTTCTTTTAATTTGCTCTAAATTGAACAAAGAGCCCACATTTTGGTAAGATGTATCAATTTTTTTGGAATTGCAACCATACAAATTCAAACTAGACTTGTTAGAGATTGCATAGGAAAAGAAAGCACAACAATATCACTTGTACAGTGAAAGATTATAACATTTGACAATGATGCTGTTAAAATCACAAAAAAAAGTTGAAGCCTTTTTGGCAAGGCAAATCTAAAATGTTGGGGACCCAAAGAATGAAAGAATATGAGGTTAATGGGCCAAACTTGCACTACCCCAATCAATTTACAACTTTGCAAAATTTACTCTATAATTTTTTAATATGAATTTCCAATATGAATTTTCCTCCAAGATCTACTGTATTTGAGGCTCATTTCCAAAAGCTCTTAACACAAAAGAAAAGTCAAGATTGCACAAGGTACCCTTGCATAATATCTCTTTTAGAAAAATCATTGTCCTTTAATTGCAAGATCGGACTTTTGGAGCCAAAAGTAGACTTCAAAAAGAATTTCCCAAAATTATTACCTCACTAAAATGATGAAAAATAGTTAGGTTTTACTGAACTTCTAAGTTTTGCAAACACCATATTTAATATTTTGGTACCTCAAGCATTTTGGGGGTAATTACTATTTTTTTTTAACATCTTAATGAAGCCGACAAACCCATTGCATTCAAGAAATTAACAACACACCATTGATACCAAACAAAAAACCATGCTTCTAGAATCTAGAAGACAATTTACAATTATACATAATACATTGTCCAATTGAATATCTTCAACCATACATGGCAAATTGAAGAATTGGAAGTCCATACAATTTAAAACAAAAACTTCCCAATCTTGCAAATACCAACTTAAAAATCACAATTTCCATAATTGCAGGGTTTTAGACTTTTCTATGCAAAATTGCAAACCAACAATGACAAAAGATAGGGACAATTCACACTTTAAAAATTATTATCAATTAAAATATCCTCGTCAATTACAAAGGCACATAAAAATCCAACTACATTGGCATTCATTGGTCTTAAAAAATCAAAATGGTGCACATATGCTATGCAACTATGTAATTCGCATACATACTACTTGGCATCTATGCATACTACCAGCCTATATACTTATATAAACTATTCTTGAACTTCAATATGAACCACGGAAGTGTTCATCCGGAATAGGCCAGTTGAATGAAGTACTAAAACGGAAGATGACTTGTGCCAAAGTACTCTCTTTGTTCTGAACGCATTTCAAGTAAGTATCAAACACCTGTGCAAATTGTGGATGGAGGTACTTGACATGTGAGCTACTTGATTCACGCTGCAATTTGTGATATGCCTCCGACATGCACTGCCTACTGATCCGTTCAGCTAATTTAGCAACAGCATATTGCTCGGATTGCATGGAAAGAGAAGGGATGTTTTGCACATCCGCATCTCTTTTGTGTACATAAGTAATACTGGGATCCACCCACCACCTCCTCTTTATAGCTTCGTCCTTTTCAGCGTTGATGTGAATGTATACAACGACTTCATGGGCTCACTCAACACTGTAGTCATCTCCCAATCACAAACTCCAATGTAAACCCGGGACTCATCTTCAGGAAAATGAAACATGATGTTGTCCGGAGAAATGTCGTTGTGGAGATGTCCAGCGGTGTGCACTGCATTCATGATGTGCAGTAATGCCCATGCAAGCTCCACGCATTTGGCTCTAAATCGCTTCAGATTTTTAGCAGCAATGATTTCTTCTTCTGTTATACGCGGCTCATACAGCACTCGAAGGGCTATGTTGTCTAGATAGTCGTCATCCCGACGCATCATTTCACGGAATGTACCGCCGTTCCACCAAAATGAATATCCTTCATTCTTTTTGGAATGCACTGCAAAAAAACGTATCACTCCAGCATGCGGAATCTTTACTGCCATAGTCTTAGTATTGTGTTCCATCTTTGCAAAAGCAGGTCGTTCACCTTCTTGGAGAGACATCTTTGCTGCAAACTCCCATGATGGATGAATCTCCACACATCCTTCTATTCGCACTCTTCGAATTGTAGCATAGCCACCCCGCATGATTTTGTTATTTACGGGAATCACCATGGCCGCTTCCGGAAGGACTATTAGAAGGCGACGTGTAATTTGTGCTTGGTCCATTCCAGGCTTGCTCGTCCACCAACCAATTGACCCTGCTCTATTCTGCCTCCTCTTAAATGGTTGGCACCTTTTGGTGAATAAATCCGCTTTCATAATGACATGCTCGAAGGCTTCATCATTTTCGTGTTTCTTCCTCCAATATTTATCCAAAATGACCGAAGCATTCCATAATGCATCATGCACCTTGCTGTCAAGAAATTTGGGGAAATTCTTCTTCTCCGTTTCATCAATCCACTGTGGTACGTGCAAGGCGTCCAACATCCTCTGCCTCATATCCACGAAGAATTTCTCGATGCAGTCCTCTTCATATCGCATATATTTAGTGTTAAGAGACACTGTAGTCTCTGTCTCATAAAACTTCACAATCAATTCGATTAAGAATGCTTTGCAACTCTCCGAGGGATTCTCCCTTGTCCACTGAATAGAGGGGGCTTCTTCTTTTCCCTTCGGCTCCTTGGAAGCCTTCTTCGCCCTCGGCATGTTGATAACCCGGTAGAATGATGAACGTCAAAGTTTTATAAAAAATTTGGCAAGAGTTACCCCAAATATTAGACTCTTACCTACCCAAAGAAAGGAGCCATTGGAGGTCAAACCACCAGCTCTCCGCTCTCTCTTGCATGCAAGGGGGAAGGCAAAAGTGAGAGCGGACGGTCCGTCCGCTTGTCTTATATGAGGCGGACGGCCTCATTCCAGTCCTACAACGGACGGAGGCCGTCCGATCGGGCGGATGGCCAATCGGTCGCCCCGTCGGGTCCATCCGATCGGGTGGATGGACTGGCCGTCCGATCGGACGCTCTAGGGTTGGCGGATGCCTCGTCCAGTCCGCACGGTCGAACAGAGGCCGTCCGATCGGGCGGACGGACAGTCTGCGTGATCGGACGGTGCGGAGGGGGCGATTTTTAGATCGTCCGCTTCATTTCTACCGTCTCATTTTTAGGGTGATTTTTCCCCCTTTTCATTCAATAAGCTTCATGTAGGTCTTCTTGTTTGGGAGGAATTGGGCATTTGGGCATTTCAATGCCTAATAATTAAAAAAATAGACCTAAGGCTTCTTCTCAACTTCCTTCAATTTCTTGAAATTTTTACTTCTAAAGAAATGTCAATATTTTCATTACATTTATCATTTTCTTGGAATTTCGAGTTTTGAACTGTACAAATTCAAACTAGACATGCTAGACATTATGGAAAAAAAGAAAGCACAACAATATCCCTTATGGAGTTAAAAATTATAATGTTTACTTATGAGGGTGTTCAAATTGCAAAAAAGAGTTCAAATATTTTTTGCAAGTCAAACCTATGAACTTCATGACACAAAAAATTGGAAGGCTTAATGTGTATAAGCCCAATTACATTAGGGCTAATCAAAATCCACAATACTATTATACAATTCTTCCAAATGAATTTGGATTCTAATTTATTCTCCAGAACTAATTGCATTTCAATCTCATTTCCAACTTCCAAGAGCAGGTAAAGAATACAGAAAGTCAACATTGCATTCGGTACCCTTGCACTAAATCTAAAAAAGAAAAAACACTGTCAAGCATTTCCAAAAAGAGATTTTTGATACTACAACTAAACATGTTCAATAGATGTGCATGTTCAAAATTTTAAATAGTGACATCATTGACCACTAATGGTCACAAAAGTGGTCACCAAAATACATTTAAACAATAATAGTAAATCCATAACCTCCGAATAAGTCAAAAGACATCTTCTACTCTACCCTTAAATAGTTAAACTACATTATACTCTATTCTGAATCCGAACTACTATCGTCATTTCGACCTTCGGGTGTGGGACCGAAGCCACCACATCGCCCATATCCGCCAAACCCTCCTCCTTGTCCGTAATTGGAGAAGTATGGACCTCCAAATGGTGGAGGTGGAGGAGGTGATGCATTTGCCTCGGACCCTCTTGTTCCTCGTTCGCTTGAGCCGGTGTAGTATGAGCTTCCACGAGGCCCATATGAGTCCGGCCCTCCCGTCCCCGGATAGAATTGCGACCCATCATATTGAGATCCACCGTAGTCCGTGAACCTTGTGCTTCCATGGCTTCCTCGTATGTTTTGGAAGTCATCATGGGGGCCAGGGCTAAAATGCAAACTTCCTCCTCCATATTGCGGGCAACGCACATCACAATCATGACGAGGTGGTGACCGTTGTTGACGCGGGCGACCTTGATCCAAAATACTATTTCTTGTTGCCTCTCGCAATTGATTTTGGAAGTCCAAGTCTTCGTGCTCTTCTCGACGTACGTGCCTTTGTGGAAGTGGAGGTGGAGGTGGTAAGTCTTCTTCGTCATCATCATCATTGTCCTCTGCATCTGGCAATGGTTCCGGAGGAAATCCAAATTGACCCCGATTAGACCACTCTGGCATGCAATCGCTTGGGCCAACCCAATTGGTGTTTATCACCGCTTTGTCACAGCTCAATTTGGTCTTCTTGTCCTTTGCAGGCACCGTACGCCAATCCACATCTTTCTGGAGTACAATCTCTGCCCAAATCATTGCCATGGTGGAATAGTTCATGATATTTGGTTTGGAAGCACCTAGACCGCAAGATGCCCAAATCTCCTCGTATCTCTGCTTGAAATGTTCACTCTTGCAAGTGTTCATGGGACCTTCCTACCGTCTCACTTGTCTCTCTAATACAGCCGTGTTATCTACTGGCCAGAGTTTCGCAATGTGTGACATTTTCACATACTCTCGGCACGTTGTGCAAGTCCATACTACTTTGGGCTCGTATTGCCATCCCTCTTCAGCCACACAAAAGTGGTTGAAGTAGGCGTCCCAATCCATGTCTTGTGATTTTCCCTTTGTACTCTTCTTCAGCGGATTGGGAAATCCTTTTGGAGCCATGGTAATCCTTCTTTTCCACACCGAATGCAATGTTTGAGTGAGAAGTTTACAATTTCTATAATTGAGAAGGTGATGAAGAGATTACAAAAATTAAGTTAATTCATTCACAGTTGTTCACGCTCCAAGTCGGAAGGGGCTCACAGATACCAATTGGCGTTGGATCTGCCCACTCCACAAGGGCAACAACAACGCGGAATGGGCCGTCCGCGCCCCTCTTTATACCGTCCGCCGATGCTGACATCACTGCCCAAATCTGACGGGCGGACGGGCCGACCGCCAGATCGGACGGGCAATATGCCCCGGTGTGTCCAATCGCACGGCCTCGCCGGACTGCAGACGACTGCATCGGACGGAGCCCGCGGACGGACGGCGGACGGCAGACGGGCGGACAGGTGGACGGCGGACGAGCAGACGGCGAACGGGCCGTTCTTATACACATTGAAGTTCATCACTTGGAATACCCTATGCTCGAGTCAAATTCGTTAAAAAATAAAATAAATATGGCATGTAGTGAAATTTTCAGAATTTATAATAGGACATAAGTTGAAATCTCAAAAAAATTTGATGAAAACAAATTGAAATCTCATAACAAATCTTAATTAAATGAATTAAAGCTTCCTAAATACTAAATAAGAAAGAAAATTATCTATGAGAATAGAGATTCTAAGTCTAATAATACTTAACCAAGTTGCTATTCTTAGTAGTATATATATATATATATAAGTCTATTCTAAATCTAACTTTAGCATCAAAAATCCAATTTTCTAAATGATTGATTATGATTTCCTTATTCAAGATTTTGTACAAGAGTTTCCATCACAAACTTGACTTTCATAGTGTTCAGGGCTTTTGGAAATGAGCCTCAAATACACTAAATCTTGGAGAAAAAACCACATTAAAGATTCATTTAAAAAATTGTAGAGTAGATTTTAAAATGCACGTTAGGCCCTTCATCCTCATATTTTTTTGGTGACTTGATTTCCTTCGTATTTTTTAAATCATTCTGTAATTAGTTATGGAGGGCGAATAAGTTGAAAGGCAACGGTCATTAAAAGTGACCATGTCCTAAAATGTGTTAGTACATTCACTAAAGCAAAATGTACCTCTCCGTCATGATCACTCTTAGAGCACGGGTGTTCTTAGAGCAACTCCCTTATGGATTTACTTTATTTAATTTTAAAGGAAAATCATCTAAGTGACTACAATAAAGTACCTATGTTTTAGCATTAAACATGTTGATTACAAATGCATATTCTATGTAAGAGGAAAACCAAAATATTAAATTTTTATTTTATTTTTAATTAATAAATAAATAAACTTCTTTTTGTATTTTAGAAATAAAATGTATAGAAACAAAAAGAAAAATGAAAAAAAAGAAAAAATATTTGTTTTTAATTAAAAAAGAAATAAAAGATAAACATGCATATTTTTATTGACGTTTTTTAATTGAGCCTTGATAAAATTGAAGAGCACATGCATTGAAAATCCGGCCCAAGGGGTTTAGACTTTAGATTAAGTAGGGCCGGATGGAAAAAACTGGGGCCGGATTGAAGAATGGATCGAAGGCAAATCCGGCCAGACTTTCATCTAGCCTTAGGCACAGTATAAACCCAGCCTTAGATAAAAGAAGAACTTATACATTATACAAATAGAAACTAAATTTTTTTTATTGCTTCACGTTGCAAATTCTCCAAGAAAAAAAATAAAAAATAAAAAATAAAAAATATATATAACAAAACAAAACAAAAAACAAAAAAACATATCTTTTATAGATTAGAAGATTATAATGCTTTTCACAATGAGTAAGGATTTCACAGTTCTACTAATTTCAGAAATGTTGTGAAGTCTTACACTCTTTGTATACCCTTACTTTTAAAACAATCCTAATCAAAAAAGGGCATTACAAAATACAGTACAAACATGGCGTTGCAGTGTGTGACATGTATAAGTTATATACATTTTTGGCTTCTCTATAAGTCTATATGTACAAAACACCTTGAAGTCAATGGAAATTGTCCATGAGGTTCAAAACTAGAACCAAAACCAAAACCCTTGAAGTAATTGTTGTGATTGTAGCACCATCTCAATTTGGTCAATTGGGAATTATAACATTTCACTTCATCACTAATATTGATCATGTTCTTGTTTTTTTCTTTCCCTTTGAAATATCCTACATGATGAAAAAATAAATAAATAAATAATATCCTTTATATCTAGTTAAAATTTGTATGCATACAATTTCAAATGAATATTACAAATTTACAATTTGCTCAAAACAATGGCGTAATTTGAAATGTAGGAGACTAAGAGTTGAGGGTTCTAGGGTTCTAGGGTTTAGGGTCTTACTGTAAACTTCAAAGAACTCTAAATGATTATTTAAAATCTGATTATAACTTGTCTATTTCTTATTTTCTGGGTTAATGAGAAAAGCATAGGATGTTGAAACTTTAATTGACCCAAAAAAACTAACAGTAAGTAAAGGCGGACGAGAAGAATCCTAGGTTTCATGCCAAATTAGAAAAAATTTGGACGCCTCAAAATAATAGGCGACGGGCTAGGCGGACGAGGCGGACGGGGCAGCTTTGTCCGCCCGTCCGCCGGCTGCTTCGTCGGCGGACATGGCAACTTCGTTCGCCCGTCCGCCGGGCGGACCTGGACCGGGCCAGCCAGTCGCTTCGTCGGCGGACGGGGCAGCTTCGTCCGCTCGTCCGCTAGGCGGACCTGGACGACTGGGCCGGCCGTCCGCTTCGGCGGCGGCCGGGGCAGCTCCGTCCACCCGTCCGCCGAGCGGACCTGGACGGCTGGGCCGCCCATCCGCTTCGACGGTGGATGGGGCAGCTCCGTCTGTCCGTCCCCGGGATAGGTTCGCTCCCAGGCCTCTTTTAGGTCTGGGAGCGGACGGGTATATTGGCGGACGGCCAACATACATTTCCTCACTTTCACTCTTCCATTTGGGAATCACTGCCATGTTGGATGTGCTACTATTGCTTCATGCGCTAGTTGCTCCTATGTGGTGAAGAGTGGGGGTCATATTTTGATCATACTACATTGGATTTTGGTCCTTGGTTACTTACATACGTTTGGAGACAATGAAGCACATTATATATTTTGAGAGAATGGGGATTATATATTGGAAATTTCCATTCTAAAATTGCAAGTGAGTACTCGACACTCAAGCAGTCATGGCGGGGGTAAGTAGTGCTGCAACTGAAGGCAAGAAGAAGTCAAAGCCGAAGGGTGTTGGTCATGAGCTACGGTTTGACATTTTGGATGACGTCAACATCAAGGCTGAGATGGGTTGGGAAAAAGAGGATGTGGAGTATTGGACCTCTAAATTGTGCTGCAAATACGTGAAAATGTATCACATTGGGAAGTTGTGGCCTCGAGAGTGTCACCCTCTTCACACCCGTGAATATTGTTTTAAACCATTGAATTGCCTCAATGATCATTTTGTGCATCGTTTGATGGAGGTGTGGAAGGCCTTATTTCCGGAGAAGGCTATGAGCAAGGGCAAATTTAACTACAGTTTGGCAGGCATGGTTTACGCTGAACTCATACTAGGCCGTCGAGTGGATTGGAGTATGTATCTTACGGTAGCGACATTGCCACTTGGGATTGGCAGACATCAGAAACATATCCCTGATATGTTTGTTCTGAAGGCGCAACTTCCTAAAGCAAGTGAAAAAAAGAAAGCATTAGAGGATGCTGTGGAATCAATTTAGATCCCTCTTGAAATCCAAGTGCGTCGTATGGAAGTGCTGAATGGAAAGAAAATGGCGGTAGAACCGGCTTGTATGGGGGACCCCACAAAAGGAAGCACTTGTCTTGTGGACGATGTGGAGGGAGAGGTGTTTTTGACTCCACCAACGGATTTGAACCCTACACAAAACGTGTTAGAAGGGGTGCCAGAAAGCAACGTTGCAATGAAGCTCCCTCGGCCAACAGAACATAGATCTACATCGATGTCACAGAAGCACCAAGAAGAGGATCCTATAAAAGACATTGAAGATAGAGAAGACCTTCAAGACGTGAAGGAGGCTCACGCTTGTATTGACCGATTTTTAGCAGACACAGCACAAGACATCATGTTCTATGTCCCTCCGTCTCTTAAATCAAGGAAAAAATGAAGCCTACTGTCCAGACCTAAAAATGCAATTTGGACTTCACCAAACCAAAATGAAGAGCATTCAACTCAACCGACAGATGTAAGGATGGACTCTCAAGACGAGGCTGCTGTAAACAACGACAAAGAGACCCCGATTATCCAAAATCATCTGTTGCTAGCTTTGTTGGGCCCAGAGGATCTAAAGACTCTACAAAAGATGCCTCCACTAGAAGAGATGGAGAACTTGTTGCAGTGTTCCCTCCGATGGAATCAATTTGAAATTCAGAGAGAAGCAACAAATGGCGGAAATGAAGGGAGCACTATAAACGAAGGTGACCCTGAGCATGTAGGAGGAAATCCTAATGAAGGTGGCACTACAAATGAAGGACGCAGCTCCACTTCAGGTAATTCAACATCAGGATTTGGCGAGATATTTAGAACGGCGTATTCTCTATCATGTACAGCTAGAGTTGTGGCTATATTGACGCCTGCTCTTGCGCAAATAACTGATACATTTACGAAAATGACACCATCCGTTCTTCATGGTGCTTTGGCTTTCAGAAAGTTTGTCGAGTTTGCGGACAAACTACAAGACGAGAAGTTGGAAGACCTTAAGTATAAAAAAATTTTGGAACAACGGAATTTGGAGTTGAAGGAGGTGCGTTACTCCAAAGAAGATCATGATGACCTCAAGGCAAAGTATGAGATATTGGAGAGCAAATACAACACATTGTATTGGAGGCCAACCCCAAACTTGAAGCCCTTGGGTAATGACTATGAGAGTGTCAAGAAAAATAACAAGACTTTGAAGCGAACGAATGACAATTTGAAGGCCATGAATGAGAATCTCAAGGCTATGAATGAGAAGTTGGTGTTGGAGTTGAAGACATGCAAAGAGATATTAGAAGAGCATTGCAAAACATTGTGGACATTACAGAACGAGAAGGCAGGTCAACAATCGCCTGGTGGAATAGGGCTATTAGAGGCAAGTGAACCAACACAAGAGAGCGATCGACTATCTCTTCCTCTTGACGAGGGCAAAGCTGAGGATGGGACCGTAGAACTCCGACAGCGCATTCCGAGTCCAAAATCCATAGTTTTCCCCTCATTTGAAGATGCTTCCATGTAGTTACAAAATCCGGAAGTTGAAGAGTTAAGGCATCAATTGGACTTGGCAGTTCGAGGAAAGAATGAGGCTGAATCAACAATGAAACGAATGATGGAAGTAGGGGTACTAAGTGAAATCCTTCCAAAGGAAAATGCGGATTTACGGTAGATGATGTGGGCACAACAACTACAAGATCATTCCTCAGTATCATTCGGACTCATGAACGGGCTCTTGAGGTATGCATTGCAATCAAACACAGCATACAAGAATGTCAAGAGTTCTTATGAGCATTTTGTGGAGAAATTGGAGGAGGAAAGAAAGGACCCTGATTTAAAACTTACGGTTTGGGGGAACATGGATAGGATGTATGAGCGGCTAAACCACGGAAAGACCTATGATACGGAGAACATTGATTGGATTTTGGAAGCGGAGGAAGGATGGGTCCCTTATGGCACGTTGTCAACTCACTTCCAGCAACATGAGAAGGAGCTTGTGCTAGGAAGTTTTCCAAATACTCCCATCTTGGAGGGTCATTGTTCTCTTTGCCAAGGTTGTTTTAGGCCCGAAGGAGCTATAGCATTGGAACAGTGTTGCCATACATTCCATATGTTTTGCATTCAAAGATTGGCGGAATTTCAACGCCGTTGTCCCGAATGCCGTATTCCTCTGAGTCCATGGCTGTATGAAATGCTAGGGATTTTGTACCGTATGCCTACGGGGCACGAATACAATCGATGGAACCTTCCACTTGACCAAGAGCCATACAAATTTCAGAACTATTTGCATTGGGGGAAACCAATGAAGTGGGATGCTCGATCACAAATATATGAGCTATACGATGGCCCATTTCCCACCAAAGATAAATTCTTTTGGATGACGTCTAACGTGGAGGTTGAGTTGCGTGCCTTCGAGATTAAGAACAGCGAGGCTCGAGAGTTGTTCTGTCGCAGCATGGGCGGACATTGGAGCACACAGCACCAAAAGTTCTTTCGAATTCCCGAGAAGGAATGGAAGAGAGAGGGTCCAAATGACCTCTTGGTGGAGGTTGAGCGTGATCCAAAAGTCATAAAGCAATTTGAGGGATACAATACGGATTTGATAGGGCGGGCCCTCATTTTGTCGAAGTTGGAAGAAGCAGCAAGAGTTCGTTCTGTGGTGGACCTAAACGGTAAATCATCTACAGAGCATAAGATGGAAGACGTTGCAAGGGCATTTGACATGAACATGAAGGACATTATAACCAAGTGGAGGAAGTATCTAGGAGAGGGAGGCGAACAAGCTTGAATGATGAAAAGTGAGGATGAAATGATAAAACAACTGATGGATGACATAGATTGTGCTGTGAGGGCTTTGAAGGCCCACGAAGTGGAGTTGTCTCCGAAGAAGAAGAATAAACGGAAGATTGAAGAGGAGGATGACCACTCTCCGGAAACCAAACGACAATTTGAGAGGGTTGACATGCAGGTACAAGCTAGCCGCCGAGGGAGCAGCTATGGAAATAGTCCGCAACCGGTGCCTCGTCGAACAAGTAGAAGACTCATGGCGAGGGAGGGGACATCTCGTGATGCCGAAGAAGATAATAGTGTGTTGAAGTAATTGTGAAATGTTTAATTTCCTATGTAGTCGTATTTTAATGGCACTCAAGATATAATTATGTAGTGTGGGCTTCATTTTTTTTATGACTAGTAGTATTGTACGTGGTCCACCATGTCCATCATGACTTTTTAATATTGCATATACATGTAGTAAAGAAAAACATGTTGCAAGTAATTATTTATTTATTTGAATATATATATATGTATTATGTTTTTATCATAAAATTCATTTTCTTGGACTAAGTTTTATTGAAATGTGCATGTTATGCCCAATTTTTAGTGAATTGTGTCTTTGATTGAGAATTTTGTTGTAGTACTTAACACTTGTTTTCTACTACTTTCGTAATCTAGTTATCCCTAGGATGGAATGCAACCAACTGAACCAAGAGCCCAAAAGTTCGAAGTAAAGAAGTAACTAAGTAAAATTGACCACCCTAAAAGGCTAAAACCGCCTCGTCCGCACAACCGCCCGTTTGACCCGTCCGCCCGCCCGTCCGCCCCGTCTGGGGCGCCCGCCCATCCGTCCGCCCCGTCCGCCCGCCCATCCGCCCCGTCCTACCAGCCGTCCGCCTTGACCGACCCGACCGACCATCCGTCCGCCTTGTCCGCCCACCTCGTCCGCCGGGTTTTCTGACCGTTGGCAATGGTTACTTCTGAGGCATAGAACATTCAACAAGTTAGGAGTATAAGAGCAAGGAAGAAGGCATTTACAAGCACTTCTGAGAAACTGAACGCTAAGATTTCCAAGGGCTAGGAGCTACAATCTTTGTGTCCCTTGCTTGGTAATGCATAGTTCAGTAGATAGGGGGGCTTTGGTTTCCAAGGCTTTGCTTACAGACTATATTTGATACATGTGACATGGTGATTTGAACCTAAACATTTGGAACTGAAGACAAGATTGGAACTTGAACTTGGACTTGAACGGAGTTTTCCACAATGAGTAAGGATTTTTCTGGTTGGTATGTTGTTCCATCAAGCGGTAAAGTGCAGTGCAAGGCATGTGACTTGGTGTTTGCAAATCGGAAGTGTCGCATGTTGAGCCACCTTGGATATGAAGGCAAAGACGGTGTTCGCGACAGGGGGGTAAGCATATGTCTAAAATTGACTTCGTCAATTCAAACTCTTTTTGCCGATTGTAATGGGTTATTTCCACAAAGATCAGCCCTTGACAATGTAGATGGTGAAAACATAGGGAGGGTTGCAAGCAATGCCTCAAATGGAAGGGATTTTTCACGTTCAATACAAGAGGACTCGTGTGCAGCGCCGTCTGAAATTCATCGTGCGTCTTCAAGGGTACATCAAAGTGTGGAAACATCAAGTGAACAATGTCCAACTCCACCCTCTTCCATCAATCGGACCCGAAGACAAAGTCGGCTAGTAGATGGGTTTGAACAAGCTGATAGACGCAATTTGAATGCGCTGTGGGCCAATTTCTTCTATTCAGCCAACATACCATTTGCGGTAGCTCGAAGTGAGGCCTTCAAAGAAGCAATGAAGAAAACAGCTGAGTTTGGTAAGCCATACAGCACACCATCGTATGACGCTCTACGAACCAAATTACTAGAAGAAGCGAAAGAAGATGTCAAGCTAAAGTTGCAGAAGAGGACCGAGGATAGTATCAAAAAGTTTGGAGCAACCTTGTCTATTGATAGATGGAGTTCGGTTACAAATCGGCCATTGGTGAATTGTATGCTTCTATCTTCTGCAGGGGAGCAATTTTGGGGATCGGTGGACACACGTGGGTTCGTAAAAAACGCAGAGTATTTGGCCTCTATTTTGGACAAATTCATACAGGAGGTGGGTCCGCATAATGTGGTGCAAATAACAACGGACAATGCTCCTGTAAACCCTTGAGCATGTAGAATCATAAAAGACAAATATCCTCACATTTCTTTTCAAGGTTGTGTGGTGCACGCCTTGAATTTGTTGCTAAAAGATTGGGGGAAGGAAGCATGGGTGGCGGATGTCGTGGCCAAAGCTCGTATGGTTCTTACGTTTTTTAGAAAGCGACACATGCCGCTTGCAATATTTCGTTCATACGAAAAAAAGCACAGCTTATTGATGCCAGGCGAAACAAGATTTGCTTCAAATTTCATTACGCTTGAACGCTTGTTGAAAGTGAAGGGAGCACTTCAACAGAGTGTGACAGATCCGCGTTGGGAACAATATGTGAGGACGTTGGATGACAAGAAAAAGAAGAACCGTACAAAGTCTCGGTGTACAAAGAAGATAATAAACAATGAGCATTTCTAGAGGCGTTGCACGAATTTTGTGCAGTTGATGGGCGTTGTTGTGTATGGCCTTCGTGATTTAGATGCAAAGACGCCATGTTCAGGGAAAGTTTTGCATATTATGAGGAAGATACGGTCACATGTGGGGGGGTTAGAAAATCCGCCTTTTCTATTGAGCCCCGAATTTGCCAAACCATTGAAGGAGGCGTTCAACGCTAGATGGGAAATGGTAGAGACCGATCTCCAATATGCAGGAGCTCTTTTGAATCCCTATCTTTTGCACGATAAAGAACTAGTCGACGATTCAGAGGCCACCAAGGCATGCAAGCGTGTTCTCATACGAATATGTAAACCTACGGACTACGCGGACGTCGTCAAGGAATTCATGGCATTTCGACATAGGGAGCCTCCCTTCCACAACATGTTGGATCCAAGTGAACAAAAATTATCGGCACACGCTTGGTGGGATTTTGAAGGCGCATGTGGGAAGCTCATTGCTCCAATTGCAAGGAGAATATTGGGCCAACCGGTATCTTCATCTTCATGTGAACGGAATTGGAGTAGCTATTCTTTTGTTCACAACAAATCTCGGAATAAGTTGAGAACAAAGAGAGCTGCGGATTTGGTGTATGTGTATACTAATTCAAGAGTGTTGGCCGCATCCAAGGAGAGGGATGAGAAGAAGTGGTACCTTGAAAATGTAGATTCAGAAGAATCAGAGGGACCAAACAAAAATGACGAGAGCAACGAAGATGAAGAAGAAGGTGTTCGTGTGGACGGGAATGAAGCACATGGACAAGAAGCAAATTGATACGACCCAATATTCAATGAAGAAGAAGATTTTGATGGCAACACATACAATTTTGGAGGTGAACTGTTTGGAAGAGTAAATATGGATGATGATGACATGGGCAACAATGACCAAGACGAGTACGACTTTTCAATGGACGATAATGATTGTGGAAACGACGAAGGCGTACCTTCCATAGCAAGATTTGTAGATGGAAACCGATTTTTAAGTAGTGACAAGGTCCTCAATCTAAACGAAGAGGACGCAAATGTCCAAGTCTTGGCTTCTAATGGAACCATAGCATCCAATGCTGGAACTTCCGAAATAGATGAAGTGATTGGAAGCGGTAGGTCTCCATCCATATTAGTGGGCCAACTAGAAAAGAATGACAACGTTGAGGACCGCGAGCAAATGAATGTGGACAAGATAAGCATGGAGTCTCTAGGAGGATTGGCAAGCAAAAGCAACGGAGAACCAAGTAGCCTAAACCATGAAGCGAGTGGGACACAAGACAATGTACATTCGCGTTTGATAGAATGTGGAAGTCCGAATTTGCTTCACAGTGGCCAAGGCACAAAGGAAAACATGACAAGTTTTGTACGTCCACCGTGTAGCATTCCTCCAATAGGTGCATGCTCACTATTTAATAGTATAAGCACTACTTTGGTGGGTTCAGGAAGTTCTCAATGTCCGACACGAGCTTCCATCATTTCGAAATAAATAGAACGTACTGAAAATCGAAGATTGCAGATTTCTTCATTCACCGATGACGAGGAAGATGAAACGTTGGCTTCAATGTTAAAGAAGCAAGGAAACCGCTTACCAACATCTTCAACAAGGCTAGCGGACCCGACACTAGAATCTTCAAATGCTAGAGGCATTCACTAAAGAAGGGAGAAAGGCAGGGATGGCAATGATGATGGAAGAACCCTCTAAAGCAAAGAACAAACGAGTAATGGAGCCATTTGCTATCTCTTCAGCGAAGAAAGTGAATGTAGGACCCCCCCCCTTGATAAATGTGGGAATCCGGAATCCGGAAATAGAGCAATAACACAAGAAGTAGGTGCGAAAAAGAAAAAGAAAATAAAAAAATAATAGTTAGATTGTGATTTTTTGGACCAGATAGCTTGAATTAGAAAATAAGCGTTCCGGCACAACCCTAAACCGGAACTTATCCGGATCCGGAATCCGGACTCATCCGGAACATAGGAACCACCGTATAGGTCTCGTAGCTACGGAAGTAGGATACCGTTGAGACAACGGACCTGTAGCCATTGTCCTTAAAACCGTAGAAAGACGGGTTAGTACTTAAGCTGTCTTCTTAGGGATCCCTCTTCACTTTTTCTGTTCGGTGTTCCTGAGACTGTTTGTGTGAGTAGTTGAGAGAAAGAGTGGTGAATTAGCGACTGAGGTAGAACTACTTTTCCTTGTTCTCACTTAGATCTTATGGCATCCGGACTAGTACGGAAGGTAGCGGTATCCGCCCGGGTTATCTCTCCGGCCATTCCGGATAGCTCGGAACTACACAAGCAATTGGAGGAGGACTTGACTAGGTTAGGATGTGTCGGTTTACTACACCGACCATGGAACCTCAAGAGTGAAGAGATGATCCAAGAACTACTTCACGGTGTTCCGAACCAGTACGAGCTTACTTTGAGAGGACGGCCAGTTGCGTGGACCGAGGACATCTGGGCGGACGTATATCAGTTCCGGAAGAGTGGGAACGGCTTAGTATCGAGGACGGACCGCTTTGTAGTTGGGAAGTTCGCGGGGTCTGCAAACCCTAAAGACGGATTCGCTATCAGCGAGTGCAAGGACGAGAGACATAGGCGGATACTAGAGTTTCTGATTCCGATCTTGTATCCGGAAAAGCGAACGCGGGTTACCATTATGGTGGCCAATACCATCTTTGGGGCTATGGAGAACCGGGTAGTGCACTGGGGTAGGGTCATAGCCGGGATAGTGGCTAAATTAGCGGATCACGTGACCCGAGCGAAGGCGAGTCCAGTTAGCACCTATTTGTTTCATCTGTACCATCAGCAGGAACTTTTGAGTGCGGCGGAAATAATTCAGTATGACACCAGAAAGACGCTCCTGTCATACGGACTTTCCGGGGAGGAAGCGGAAGATCCGGTCGAGTCTGAGCCGGAGGAGCTTCCCGAGGAACGTCTGACGGATCCAAGGACCAAGAAGAGGAAGTCAACCGATCCGGGTTCGAGAATCAAGCCACTGACAATGGAGAGGGGGGAGTCCAGCAGAGGACCTGAAATGGAAACAGAATCCGCATTTTTTAATGCGGGGCTCGAGTGGATACGTGAAGCCAAGGTACTTCACGACGGGTTGTCAGACTTGGTAATAGATACCGCGGAAGTGTTGAAGGTGGATCCGGATCAGATCGTGGAAGCTGTCAAGTGACTGCCCAAGCCAGAGGATCTAAAGAAGAGGGAGGATCGGATCCAGGAGTTGGAGGCAGAACGGAACCTACTCCAAACCCGGGTGAATTGGGCGGAAGGGGAAATGGTAGCTGCAAAGGAGAAAGAGAAAGAGGCTCTCGCTCTGGTCAAGAATCTAACCGGAGCAGTCAACATCAAAGCTGACATCATCACAAAAGCTGCCTTGTTTGACTCAAAGATGATATCGGAAGGCCACATTACTGGAACCAAGGTAGTTACCATCCTCGTAGACTTCACCGCGAGGATAGAGCGGATTTTCAAGGAGATACAGAAGTTGTTGGCGGCCATCGACCCAAACCATGCAATGGACTTCTCCACCTTTCCGGAACTTCCTTTTGTCGCAGGTACCCCAAGGAAACCAGTGGCGGATCAGGCAACGCGGATGGAGGGCTTGAGGGGGATACTCACACCAGCCGAGCCTTCCGCCAGTAAGATACGGATGACGGAGTTGAATTTGAGGCCAGCCTCGGAACCGGAACCGGAGTCTAGCGCGAAAACGGTTCCGGTGCCATCTAAGTTCTCAACTCTGGAAGTTCCCAAGGCAAAAACAATGCCGAATTTGATGACTGGGACGTTCAAGGTTCCAGGACAACAAGTCAGGGGAGATCTCATCAGCCGGATCGGTGGAATGACCAATCCGGCTCGGTCTAATCCACAGGGATTTGTGCACATGCAGGAGACCACACTAGGGGAAAGAAGCAAACCCGCAACATTGGAGGATACCACACCAAAGAAAGAAGGAGAAATTCAAGTCATCGAAGATTCTAAGGAAGAGAGTGCCCACTCCACTTTCGGAACCGAAGACGACAGCGATCCGTCTCCTGCAACGCGTCATATCCAGACTCGGACCACAGCAAAGACTACACCAACAAAGAATACAAAGGGGACGCCTACCAGCCAAGTAGAGAGCTGTTCAAAGAAAGGACGGAAACCAAGACATTAGGGTTGGTAGGAAAAGAAGTATAGGGTCCGGAATGGGGTTCCGAGCATGAATCCGGTTTCCGGGATCTTAGGCGGATAGTAAGGGATCTGGTTATCTCGGGCGGCAGTTAGCAATCTTTCCGGATATCCCGGGGTTTTCAGAGATTGGTTGCCTAGATTTCCGGGTTTCCTTTTCAAGTTGTTAGGAGTTGACTTTGGATTTTTTTTTTGTGTTAGTATTTTAAGGGCAGGCAAGTTAGTTGTCTACCATTCCATTCTACTCCATTCGACCTTAGTGCTTTCACGTATGTATTATGATTTCCCTTTTCTTAATCTAAGTCAGTCAGGGTGCCTCTAGCTGTACTTTGTTTAGACGGAATCTTTGGCTCAGTGTATGCATGTGTGTGTATCCTTGTACTGGAGAAAAAGAAGGGAGGAAGAGGAGGAATCCGGATCTTGAGCTACGGATCTCTTGGTGTTGAGCTGAGTGGGAGAGATGTGAATTGAATAAGGGAGTGTAAGTGTGATGTGCCTTTAAACTGCCGGAACGGCAATCCGGGTAAGAAGGTAGAGGTCCTTGCGAGTCCAGAACCAGGAGGGTTCTGTGCGGAGATAAGCAACCGCCAAAGGAAAGAAACTCCTGCTACTTTGGAAGGTCTACCAACCTCCCCCTTGGTACATTGTCTTCCCCTTGAAACTCTGTTCCTTTTATCTATGAGTTCGAATCCGTCGTTGTAGTAAAGGGAGGTGTGAGAATTGCTCTGTGTGACCTGATTCCGGATCAACCAATCCGGAAACTGTGAGAGAATACTCCTTCCTCCTCCTACAACTGTGTTGCCTTGGGTGTGTTGTTTAGTAGATTTAGAATACAGAGAGGATAATTGCACAAGTGGTGAGTCCCCACCCCTTTCTAGATCAAGGGCGGAACCTCTGAGGGTAAAACAGAGGCAACAAAAACTAGTGATGGAAAAGAGACGGAACTCAGTTCCGGGTGTGTCCGGATCTGGATCGGAATCCGGAAGGTACTAAGTTTCCGGAATGAGGTAGGGTAAGTGAAAGAAAGAGAATCAAGTGAGTAATCTAAATCCGAATGCTTATAACTCTATCGATATCACACTAGAAGTTCCCTGGAACGATAATTCGTGTCGTCTTGCAACAATTTGTGGGTGTAAGGATACTTACGGCTAACTACGCGTACGACAATAAGCGTCCGTCTATTCCAGAACTTCCGTTGAGAAAAGGAAAAGCGGTTGACCACCTCCGAGAACGTGTAGGGAAAACCTTGATGAAAGCAAAGAACGAGCAAATGATGGACAAGCCTAAGAAAGCTCGTGTATCTTCAACAGTACAAGAAAAAAGAGGGGAAACTCAAACACTTTCATCAGACGATGAAGAGAACACCATGAGTGATGAAGATGATGGATTCCAATCAAGAGAGTACAGTAGCGAGGTAGAGGTGAAAGGAGATAGTGATTACCACCCCTAGGCATTCAAATTTAGAAAGGATTTGAATAAAGAACATTTACAGAACTTGGTACTCAAATGCTTACGATTTAGAGAGATGAATAGCTAAGATTTATTAGTTCTCGGAGCATTTCATAGTAGTACAAGGTTGCCAAATTATCTTGAAAGAATTAATGAAACTATCATTTTGGGGGGATTTTGTCCCAAGTAATATTGAAAAAATCTTCATTGTGTTATTTTTTGTTCTCAATGTCAAGTGTGTAGCACGTAAAAATTTCTGAAGTGCCAAAACTCACAAATATGTAAGAAGAACCCTAAAACAAACTGAAAATTATGCAAAATCTCAAAATGCAAAGTTACAAACCCTCACTTTCTTAGTCGGTCACTCCCAGACTCCCTAAACCCCTTGGCCCTTGAACCGTTCGCGCGTCTGACCATCCGCCAATCCATTCGCTCTCCCGTCCGCTCGTCCGCCCATCCGCCACTCCGTCCGCTTGCCTGTCCGCCAATCCGTCCACCCATCCGCCCATCCGTCCGTTGGCCCGTCCGCCCGTCCGCCAATAAAAACAGCTGTCCGTCCGCCCGCCCGCTCGCAGGACGGCGACCGAGGACCGTCCGTCTGCGTCCGTAGGGTCCGGACGTCCGGACGTCCGATTTTGGACGCAATTTCGCCGCGGACGCACGTCCACGACAACCCTGGTTGATTTTCTGGGGAACCGGAGATCAAATTGTTGCAGAAACTGGAATCCTATTTAATGAAAAAAAAACAGTGTCAGGAAGGAAGTCAGAGCGAATCAAGAAGAACCAGCAAGCCGAGGAATCGTCAAGACCGGATCTTAGTGATCAAGAAACGACAGATCATGAGGATAATCCGGTGTTGGTAGGGAGACCTGATGAAGCGGACCCTAGATCTGCTCCTACACCTCCAAATTCAAAGCCAGATCTAAGACCGGAAGGAGAAGAAGATTCGTTCTTGGAAAGGGAGTACTATATGGCTTGCCTAAAGTATAAGCGCTTTGAAGGGGACGGAGATCAAGATGCAAATGAGTGGATGTGCGAGTTCGAAGCAATCGCAGCGGCAAATCAGGATAATGAAGCGGCCAAACGACGTATTTTTCAAGATCTGCTGAAAGGAGAGGCGCTGCAATGGTATCAAGATATTCTGGACCCTATCCAAAATAACTGGGACCAGCTTCGAACGGAATTTCTTCAAGCTTTTCGAGAAACGGGAGGAGAAGCTAGAGCTCTAGGAAGACTAAGTATAATGACTATGAGGTCATCCGAATCTGTACGGAAGTATGGACATTGGGTAAAAGCTCTGATCCAAAAGCTAACAACGGAAATTGCTCCTAGTTTGCAGGTAGAATGGTATATGGATGGACTACCGGGATCCATGGGATTCTTAATCCGGCAGGCTAGACCAAGAACACTTTGGGAAGCGATTGATGCTGCCACCACTAGTAGAAAACGCAGAAATTTCTGTTGTTTCAGTGACGTTGTTTTGGTCACCGAACAACAAATTTTTGCTGAAATTTACAGAAATCTGTTGTTCGGTGACCAAAACAACGTCACCGAAACAACAGAAATTTCTGCGTTTTCTACTAGTGCACCAATTATGAAAATTTGGCGCAGTCTCTCCAAAAGTCGTTGAGGAGAAGTAAGAAGAGAGACAAGGGAAAGAAGAAGAAGTGTGATTGAAGGTCGAAGAACCGGAAGAGGATTTCTGATTTGGATAGTAGCTCCGAGAGTTCTAAATCCAAAGAGTCGGATTCTAGCTCTTCGAGCTCCAACATAGAAAGGAGTGTTTCACCTCCAAGAAGATCATTGAAACCCAAGGGTATGCGCGAGAAGGCTGTTGTCAAAGTCAAGACGGAGGATCCGAATTCTAAGAAGATGATGAAGAGTATCCAACAGTCTTTGGAGGCCATCAAAGTAAATCTCGTGGAAAATCAGAAGCCAAGACGGATAGTCCCTACCTTTAGGGAAAATGTATGGTGCAGAAGATGTGGAGAACCGGGATACTATCTTCATGAGTGTCAGTGAGCCACTCACAAGGCAATACATTATGTATACCCGGAAGAGGAGGAGATCTACTACACTATGGAAGGTGATGAAGAAAAAGAAGTTTACCAAGTGCAGTCGACATACGAGAGAGGAAAAGGAATTGCGATTCCGATGCGGTCCAACCCGTTGAACCGGAATTTCTTGCCTAGACCAAGTCAAGGACTGATGATGTATCAACCTATCCAAACCACAAGTTATCCAGGTAGGCAAGTTGTGATTTGCTATGGTTGTAGGGAACCGGGTCACTATGCTAATGCATGTCCTAATCAAGGACAAGCACCAAGAGCACCTCAGATTCTTCCATGCCAAAATTGTCAAGAGTACGGACATCCGGAAGGTAAATGTCCACACCCTGTACGAGTTAGGCCGGTTTACAAGAAAGTACAGATACTACCCAGAGAGCAAACGACACTCAACTACGGTCATTCAGATGCGATTGAGAAACCAGAGAAATGACGGTGGGAGGTGGAGCTGCCAGAAGAGGAGAAGGTAAACCGGGTATCTACTCGCAGTTCCACCAAAGCACAACTAGAGCGGCCAATCCAGAGTAGGAAGGGAGGAAGAAATATAGAAGGAAGTTAGGGTCTAACGATGACTCTAATTTACCTCCTGCATTGAGGGAGCCAAAACGAGAGAAGGGACACTTTGAGGAAGGGGTCGCAGTCGACCGAATCCCTAGGGACATCAGTATTAAAGTGTGGGCGGAGATTTTCAAGGCGAATGTTCTACCAACCCGGAAGTCAGTTACTTTTGACGACGCTCCTGTGATTATCAACCCAAATACACGAGGACATGAGTATAACATTGTCCAAAACATCAAGGATCGGAAGGCCAATGTCACGATTGGAAAACTCCTTCATAATAATGTCAATTATCAGAAGTTGATTCGAGAAGCATAGACTAGGAGACGACGAAGGAAAGTTAAGTTACCCTTGGTAGCTGTTAATTTTTCTCGACCGGAAGATTCTGGAGCTCCTAAAATCAATGTAGAAATTGACGAATATTCGATCCCTAGTGTTCTGATCGATGGTGGATCGGGAGTAAACCTGATGTTGGAAGAAACAGCATTCAACTTAGGATTCACATCCTTTGAGGCGACAGAACAGGTTCTACGGATGGCAGATTAGTCCAGAGTAAATTTGGTTGGGAGACTTTTTCAAATTCCAACTCGGATTAGAGGAAAACAGGGTTGCACGGACGTTGGGACGCCCGGACTTTCAACGTCCGCGTCCACAGGTTTTCGAGCGTTCGGGGACATAGAAATTTTGGACTCGCGTCCGTCCAGTGGACGGGCGGTCGGCCGGTTCAGTGAGCCGACCGAGCGGTCGGACGGCGAAGACGGAGCAGACAGGGCCGACCGAGCGGATGGACGCGGAGCACGGGGCGGATAGGGCAGACGGGGCAGACCGACCGGACGGACGCGGACCACGGGGCGGTCGAAGCCGACCGCACGGACGGATGGGGAGGACAGGGAGGATGGGGCCAATCGCGCGGACGAGTCGGACGGGGCCGACCGAGCAGACGGACGGGGCAGATGGGGCAGACCGATCGGTCGGCTGATCGGGTGGCCCGTCCGACCGGTCGGCAGTCCGATCGGACGGCCAATCGGACGGACCCAACGGGGCACCCGATCAGCCGTCCGCCTCATACAAAAGAGGCGGTCGAGCCGTCCGCCTCTCACTTTTACCTTCCCCCTTGCTTGCAAGAGAGAGCGGAGAAGCTTAGTGCCTTTGGGCCCTATTGCCTCCTCTCCTCGGGAGGGTAAAGGTGAAATCTTGGGGGGACCTTTGCCATTTTTTTTCTTGAATCGTGCGACATTCATCAAGATGCCAAGGGCGAAGAAGAAAACGAAGTTTGTGGAGGAATCTACTAAGGCCGACATCATGGACAACCCCTCGCACACTTGTACCGCATTTTTGAGAAAATGCATTGTTGAATTCTATGAGAGAGAAACTACCATGTCTTTTGACTCTAAGTATGTTCGTTATCAAGAGGAGGGCATTGAGAAGTTCAAAGGCGATATAAAGGACATGATGCATGAAGCGTTGCGGGTGGGAGGGTGGTATCAAGAAATGGAAAAGAAGAATTTCACTAGTTAGTTGGACAAACGGGCGCATGATGCACTATGGAATGCGAAAGGGACCGTCGAAAAATTTGGTAAGGTTCATCGCATTGATGATGAAGCCTTCACGCACGTGATTACAAAAGTGGACATGTTCGTGAGTCGGATGAGACCATTTGCTTCAAGACGAAATAGAAGTGGATTTATGAGTTGGTGGACAACTCACAAAGGGAGAGTCAACATGCGAGTTGTATTTCGCCATTTATAGCGCTCCCGGGAACCGCAAGGGTGATTCCACAAGATAATATTGTCCTACGCGGAGGCTATGCCACAATTCGTAGGGTGCGAATCGAAGGGTGCCCTGAACTTCAACCACATTGGGAATTTGCAGCAAAGATGTCTCTCCAAGAGGGTCGACGACCTGAGCTTCCAAAGATGGAATACCAAACTGAATCGATGGCGGTGCGGATTCCGCACGATGGAGTCATACGCTTCATTGTAGTCCACACAAATTGGAACGAAGGCTATTCATTGTGGTGGAATGGTGGTACTTTGCGTGAAATGTTGAGAATGGATAACGATTATCCAAACAATATCGCCATACGCATTATGTGTGACCCCAAAATTAGCAACGAGGATGTCATTTGTGCTCATCGTCTAAAGCGATGGAGAGCAAAGCGTATGGAGCTTGCTTGGGCACTACTGCATATTATGAATGCGGTACATGGTGCCGGACATCTTCACAACGACATTTCTCCAAACAACATCATGTTCCATTTCCCGGAAGACGAGTCGCAGGTTTTCATTGGAATTTGCGATTGGGGGATGACCACGACTAGTACAAAGCCCATGAAGTCATTGTATACATTCACATCAACAAGTGATCGGGACGAAGTTCTGAAAAGGAGGTGGTGGATCGATCCAAAGATTACATACGTACATCGAAGAGATGCAGATGTGGAGAACATACCCGTACTTACCATTAAGTCCGAAGAATTTTCTGTTGATCAAATAGCGAAGAGAATCAACAGTACATGTATGTCAGAGACATACTACGGTTTGCAAGGTCGTGGAAGCAAAAAACATGTGTTGTACTCGCATCACGACTTAGCACAAGTCTTTCAAGTGTATTTGGGGAGACTTTGCGAAGATGGTCCCAATGGCCACAGTAGTTTGGCGCAAGTGATTTCGTGATTTACTTCTTCGTTTCATTGGCCTATACCAGATGAACACTTCCGCCACTTTGGAGCTGTAGTTTAAGTCTTTAATGATATTAATATATCATATATAAGTAATTAACTATAGCCTATAGGTGTTTATAGTATGTACTATTCATAGAGGCAAAGACATATACTAAGTTACATGTCAATTACATAGTAGTACAGTATGTACGGATGATATACCTCAGTGTCATCACCAATGATTGGATTGATTGTGAATGTTGTTTTACAGCAAGGTGCATCTCAGCATTTGTAATCAATGAGCATGTTTTAATTTACAATGATTTTGGAGAACTTGGAAGTCTTTACGCCATTTGTCATCGTATGTTTGGATGGAAAATTGGAAATCTTGAAATCATTATATGAAATAATTTGCAATTCTTTATTCATTCAATTTTTAATTGATGATTGATGATTCAATGATTCACTGATTGTTAGGTTGACAAGTCCTTGTCTTCATTTGTGTGGTATAGTAAATGTGATTGAAGATGTTCATTATAATAATGTCAATGACGATATAAAAAATGGTAAGCGTTTACTTACCTCTATGTCTCTATAATTGATATGACGATGGAAGGCAACTAAAGGACCGAAGGAAACATCGTGTATGAATGTATGATTGTATGTGAGTGCCTAATTGTGAGTTGAAGGTTCACTTGTAAAGGGCTTAGGGTCCCTTCGAGGGTTTAGGGGTTATTAGGTAGGTACTTACAACTTGAAATTTTGTCGTGATTTTTTGAAACTTTTTCTGAAGATGGAAAAATTGATAAGCTTATTAAGCTATATGGGATAATGGAGACCTCATTTTTTCCACAATCAGTGACCGGGAATAGAAGTTATGACCTAAATTGCTCAAAACAAGGGACGGGGGGGAGTGTAGGCACTACTGCACTAGGTAGTAGCCTAGTAGGTCATAGTAGGTAGGAAAATAATTGCAACTTGTTTTAATTTTTAATTTTTAATTTTTTACTTGTACATTATATTCTTGCCTATCCAATATCCAGAGAACTCGAATTCATTTCATCAATGAATTTCAACAACAAGACATCTTGTTGTTTTTACTCTTCTAGTGTTAAATACCTGAAGAAGAATAAGTCTTGAATTGTTGTCGTGAAGGTCCAATACTTAAAATAGCATTTGGGAAGTACAACATCAAAGCTAATTACATAAAGAAAATTCTTTTGGTGCATACCAAAAGGTGTTGAGTTATTCGACAAAGGTTTTATAAAAATGATTTGGTCACACCATTTTGTCTCAAAAAACAACCGTACATTTGCAATTCTACATACAAGCACGTAACTTTCATGGTTTTCAGTACGCATTCATTACAAATGACCAAAATACGTAACTTCCGATGTTCAAATACATTACACCACATCATTCACATACTCAACACTTGCAACAATTAACCATTCATATTGGAGTGATAGTATGGAACTCTACTTACTCTACAAGGTAAAAAACAAATAATTTTATTATATTATAAAATAGTCTTATAGCCTGTACCACTTTCATTTTGGGGGCTAAAACAAGTTCTTCATACATCTCACGTGTTCGAATATACTTACATTCCTACAACTATTGCATTGTTTCCAAATGGCAAATGACAAATTGACAATGCATTACACTAAAAACCACATTAAAAAACAAAGTCCATAACTACATAATGGCACCTTGTTTTTTTCTACAAAATAACACTATACTTCATTCAGAATCAGAACTACTATCATGATTTTGACTTTGAGGCATAGAACCGGAGCCACCATATGGCCCATATCCGCTTGATTGTCACCCTTGTCCATAATTTTCGTAATAAGGACCTCCAAAAGTTGGAGGTGGAACTGAAGCATATTCATGTGAGCCTCCAGTCCCTCCATGGCTTGAACCAGTGTAGTAAGAACTTCCATGAGGCCCATACAAATCATGTCCTCTTGTTCCCGGATAATTTCGCGAGCCACCTTGTTCCGAACCACCATAATCTGTATAATTGGTGTTTCCATGAGGTCCCCTTGTTCCTGGGTAATATTGAGGGCCGCCATGTGAAAGACCACCGTAGTCCGTATAGGTCGTAGTTCTATAGCCTCCTTCTACGTTTGGACCACCATCTCGAGGGTTGTTGCTATAGTGTGAACTACTTCCTCCATGTCGTGAGCCATATACATCACGTTCACGACGAGGTGAAGTGTGATATCCACGAGGTCGGCCTTGATCCTTGACACTCCTCCTCAATGCTTCCCGCATTTGATTCTCGTATTCTATGTCTTCGCGTTCTTCTCGGCATTCGTGCCTCTCCGGAGGTGGAGGTGGAGGTGGCAACTGTTTAGCTGGTTCTTCATCATCGTCAGCATCACTGTCCTCTGCATCCTGCATAGGCCAACTTGGGCACCCAAATTGACCTCGGTTCGACCAAGCCGGCATGCAATCACTTTCGCCACGCTAGTTAGTGAACACCACAGTTGAATGACACGTCATCTTCGTCTCTTTATTCATCCCTATAACTGTATGCCAATCAACGTCTTTCTGGAGTACAATCTCCGCCCAAACCATTGTCATGGTAGAATAGTTCATGATGGTAGGCTTCGAGGGACCTGGATTTGAAGCTGCCCAAATTTCTTCGTATCTCTCTACAAAGTGTTTACTCATACACGTCTTCATAGGGTCTTCCCACCGTCTCACTTGCTTCTCCAAACTGTCATTTGTTGGTCACAGTTTGGCTATGTGTGACATGGTCACATATTTCTTGCACATTATACAAGTCCACACTTTGTCGGACTCGTACTCCCACCCCTCCTTTGCCACATTGAATTCATCAAAGTAAACATCCCAATCTAGTTCTTGTGGTTTCCCCTTCGAACTTTTCTTCGAAGAATTGGAAAGAAACGGAATTCCTTTGCGAGGCATAGTACCCTTCTCTATAAATGACCTCAATGTTAGAATGATTAATGTGTAGTGGTTTCAAATTATAATAATTAGTGAATACCACTCATTCATTCACAATTGTTCACACACCAAGGCGGAAGGCGCACACAGAGACCAATAGCCGCTAGATCACCCACTCCGCAAGGGAAACAATTGTGCGGAATGAGCCGTCCACTCCGCTTTTTATACCGACCGACGAGGTGGACGTCGTTGTCGGCTTGAGGGTCGGACGGCAAGATTGGACGGACAGCGTGAATCCACATCTCCCATCTCACGGTCGACAGAGACGTACGGACGGCTGAGTTGGACGGACGCACCGACCGCTTGGCCGTCGGGCCGTCCGCCGAGCGGACGGGTGGATGGGCGGACGGACGGACTTCATCTGCCCCGACCGATCGGCCGTCGGCCCATCCGCTCAACAGACGGGTCGCTGCTTTCGCCGATCGCTTGGTTGGCGCAGTGTCCGCCGAGCGGACGGCCAGGCAGCCCACGACCTGTGGATTCTCCAAACTTAGTTATTTGTGAGTAGAGAATCCAAAGGAGTGAGCTGGCAGCCTGTTAGACCATTAGTTCGTCATGAACTTCAGGTAAGGACATAAAAACTTTGAAAACTGAAGGCGGGAATTTTGCCCCTTCAATGTGAAACTTGAAAAATAACTCCATGCCCTAAACCCTAAACCCTAAACCCTAAACCCTATATTATGCCATAGTTTGTACCTATAGAGCCTAGTTCTATCAAAGGAATTAGTAATTATACTCCTTTGATTAAGGGATGGTTATGAGGGGTTGGCCCTTATAAAAATTCCACTACAAGTTAAATGGTTTTCAATTTTGCACCATTTTTGTTGTTTATAATCCTTGGTGAAAATTTCAGATTTTTACCATATGATTTATGGGTTCATTGAAGCCCCTCCCACCCTCCCGTATGTCTACTTTCCATGAATTTTTGAAATTTATAGCTATAGGATTTTTTTCCTAACACCAATAAGATTGATTTACAATAAAGGGATTTTTTCCTTGCCATAGGGTAAATATTGTCATACTTCACCTAGATAATAATTTTTTCTTGGTTAAGTTTTAACCTTACATAGGGATTAAAATTAGAATCTTCTATGTAGGATGACATGTGGCAAAGTTGAGACCATTAGTCTCCTTTCTAGTCTTGGTGTTCACACTTGTGATGGGCTGACACATGATGGGAAGTTCCATACCAGTTCAACGAGTGGTGGCTATTAGTTTCTAGAAGAGGTCTGGGTCAACGCGTATTCACAAACGGTTGATTTCCACTAATTTTGGGAGCCTTCTAGAAGATATTTGACCTGTATACCTAGGTCCCTAGCTATAATCTCTTGGAAGCTAGGCCGTAGTTTCTAGAAACTCAAGGTAAATTTCCTTGGGGGTTTCGTGGAGGACCTAGGTATGGACTACTCTAGCAATAGCTTACCTATACCTCTACTTGGGTATAAAGGTCTGGACCAATTCAACAAGCCCTCACAACTTGCTGTTGTTGGCTAGCTTTGGAAAGGACTGCGAGTAGTTGGTGTGAGGACTAGAGATGGCGTCTACACAGGTCTTCTATGCTGCATAGGATGCTAGACTAGAATTTGTTAATTAAGTTTCTTGTGATTTGAGTTTTCATGTTTGATTTCTGCTTTTGTGACTGCTATAACACGCTGCTGTGAACTGAAGACACCTTGTCTACGATTTACTAACATTCCGATGTTTGGTTTGTCATGGGGATAGGTGAGGTTCACAGCCTCTTTGGTAAAAATCTACATGGCAGCTTTTTTCCAAGACCTTGACAACAAATTTCTATTCTCTTTGGGTTCTAAATCATGATGTGTTTTTGGATTTAGAGCACTACATGATTTGTCTATAATTTATTGACATGTCTTATTGGTATTTTTACTTAGAAAGGATCTAAAGATGTTCTTGATTTGATCCTTTTTTAATATTTCTTTTCAAAAGATTTTATTGACTTGATGTACATAAAAATTTCTTTGTAAAGGATTTTATTACGTTGACTTGATTGATCCTATGTACAATATATCTTTACTAAAGATTTTATTGACTTGATGGAATTAATCCTATGTACAATACATCTTTGCTAAAGATTTTATTGACTTGATGGATTTGATACTTTAATAGTTGGATGTGAGTGACCTCCATTCTACTTTGTACTATCCATGATCTTTGAAATACTTTTTAGATTATGATTTGTTTGTTATTTATAGGAAAGGCCCTTCTAGGGATGTCCCTCCCACCCACCCGGGTTACCTAAAAACCATGAATCCTATCCATAATTTTGATGACTACTCACTTTTAGAATTTCGATATTTCTCTTCATCAAATATGTTTGCAATTGACTCATTCTTACATCTTATAAGTACTTTGAGTACAAACTATAAATATATAGAGAGGGAGAGAGACTAAATTTTCATTTTTTCATGGTAAATTTTAAAAATATGTAATTGAAGAAAAGTGAAGTTTGTAGTCATTTTCTAATGCATATAATCATAAAATAATGATTCTTTGTGAAATACTTAAAATCTGAACTATAAACTTTAGAACTTGTAAAAGCTTGTTTCTAAAAGAGTAAAAGTATTGCTTTTAGTAGTCAAAACTTTAGTAAACTCAAAAAAAATCAAGTATGAAAAGTTATAAAAAAAGACATTGCAACTTGCAAGCGCTCAATACATGACTCTAAAATAATATGAGTATTTCTTAAAATCACCCTTCAATTGTGAATAAAATCCAACAAAAACTAAGAAAGTATGATTATACAAAGTTACAAACTATGGTAAAATACTCATTCAATCACTTTTCACTATAGTTAAATATAGAATGACCTTATTCCATCTCCAACTCCAATTCCATTTCATAAAATTGCATCTAAACAATTAAACAAACTGTCCTTTAAAGTTACAAATCTCAATGCAATAATGCATTAAATAATTCGGTTTCTGTTTAAAGGTCATATTTAGGTATTTATGTGAAGTCAACTTGAGGAATTAGAGTTAGAGCCCCTTGAAGTTGTTGTTAGTAATTTAACAAAAGAATAATATTCTAAATCTTGTATATTTTTGCTTCTATTGTTTGTGTACATATTGGTTTATTGGTTACCTCCATTTCATCAAATTGGTCATTAAAGGTTTGCACTCTCCAGAATCATTTTGGATAAAACATCTTGATTTAGATGAAACATCTTCCTAGTCACTTAGTTCATCATTCCAAATATAGAATTGGGAGCCTTTTGACATTGAAATGTAAATAAAATACAATGAAAATTCTAAATTTTTTCTAATTTCTAATGGATCTAGGTGACTGCAAGAAACATTTGATAATTTTGTTGTGCTTCGTCCAATACTCATGATTTTTTTGTAGAATACTTTCAAAATTTAAAAGAAAAATATTCAAAAAACATTGAAGAAATAGGTCCAAGTAATGTCCAATGTATTCACTTTCAAGATGAAGGCAATTACCAAAAATAAAACCACCAAAAAATTCTATAAGTAGGAGAAAGTTCTAGAATAGTTCCAATTTCAAGAAAATATATGCTCTAACATGTAATTAAAAAAAAAAGGGAAAAACTATACAAATATTATAAAAATCCCATTTGTAACAATTTTCTGAAGATGGTCATTTATGAAAAGAACCATTCAAAGAACATTACGCGTTTCAAAAGTCATTAATAAAAAAGTTCATTTAGTGAACTTGTACACCACATAAAATTCAATATTTTTAGGATTCCTTTAAGTTTGCTACAAAATCATCTTCTTCAAATCTCAGATTCAAATTTGTTTATTCGGGTACTAAATAGTCCTAAAAATCCCAAATATTAAAATTGCCAAGAAATTAGATAAGCTATAAAATAGTTATAAATACCTTATTAATAAATCTTGAGTCATGTAGATCTAAAATGCAGAATTTCTGGCCAACAAACAAATCAACATGCAAGGTGAGATAGTAAATAGTATAGGTGTTTCTTCATTCATTTGAGCTTTCCAGCTTGGATTAAATATTTTGCGGAACAATTTGGTTGGAGGTTTCAAATTACAAAGAATACAAATGTACTTATGTAGGGATTTCACATAGAGCTTTCTCCGCTATATGAAACCTTGTTTTCATTTAAAACCGGTTCCATTTATAGTTTGACCATATAAATATATGCATTGTAATTCTGTAAAGAATGCTACATGGTGACATAGCCGACTGGCCGTGAAAAACTGTAGCCCTGAAATCGAAAAATATTTAAGTAATTTACTCTTTGCATTTTCTAGTGGTAGGTTTCATTCAAGATTCGTTGGCAAGGGCTTTAGCTTTGTTATTGTTCATTCCCAAATTATGTATAAATGTATAATTTGTACAGTTTGCTAAACCAAATTCCCGCCCCCCCCAAAAAAAAAAAATGTCATGGTAATATGGTATTGACGTTCCCTGAAGGCTGGAAGGGATGATTTTTGCCTTCCGGTCGGAGACTTCTGAATCATAATAGTGATACGAAAATCTTTGAACGGAATTCAACTTTCACTTCTTCCAACCTTATAGGAACATCTACTTAAGCAAGAGGATCAATTCATTCGTCCAATCATCCCCCCCTTTTCCACAAAGAATGAATAGATCACCCATTTTTGAGAAATGGGAATTGGTTGTTGGAAGTTGAAACCAAGCCTCATACCACCGCATAAACTCAAGTGATCGAACCTTAGACCTGAGACCTGAAGACAAGAATCATAGTAAGTCCCAGTTTCCCGAATGGCAGATGACCTCTTAATCATTTGGGTCACCTTTATGCGGCCGCTGCGGTTGGCCGATCCGTGCAGTCGGATAGTCCGTTGCGGACCATCGGTTGGCCCCGTTCGGCGCGGTCGGCCCATCCGCGCGGTCCGACAGTCCACTACGGACCATCGGTTGGCCCCGTCTGGTGCGGTCGTCCCATTCGCGTGGTAGGACAGTCCGTTGCGAACCATCAGTCGGCCCCGTCCGCTGTGGTCGCCGGTCGGACCGTCGTTAAACCTGCGGTAGGCCCGGTCGGCCAGTCCGCGGCCTCTGCCTCTCTTCTCTTTCTCTCGTGGACGGTCTGCTACAGACCTGCGGTCGGCCCATCCACGGCCTTCCACGCGGTCAGAGAGTCTGCTGCAGTGCTGCCGTTGTGCCCCCGCCATTCTGCCAACCACGATCTTCAATTTTGTAATTTGGTATTTACAGATTTCAGTTTCTATGCAAGCTTTCTTTCTAAGGTTCATTATTTCTAACGCTTCCCAAGAAATTATCTGATTTATTTATTTTGTACATGGAGAATGAATAACCAAAATACATGCAGTGAAGACTTCTTCAATTTCTTATTCAACCATTCAACCAAAGATAATGAATAAAAAAGGTTTATTATATTTTTCAAAATAAACACGCAAATTCCTATTATAGAGCGATGTGTGTCAAATGTCAAACTTCATTTCTCCTGCGTTCATAAAGTCTTCCAAATTCAAATCATAAAGATTTGAAGAACTATCTATGTAACGTATTCTAATCTAACCCGTTCTAAGAATGAAAGATTCAATTCCTAAGGATGATAATCACTATCTCCTTTTACCTCTGCCCCACTACTATAGTCTCTTGATATCCATCCGTCGTCTTCATTGTCGAAAGTATTGTCTTCATCATTTGATGAAGCCAATAACTTTTCTTTCTCTTTTCCTCTTATTTCCGTAGATGTAGAAGCTTTCTTCCCCTTGCCTATGTTTGGATCATCCTTCCTCCGTAAGAAATTCTTATCGAGGATGTGTTCTCAAAGACCACTGGCCAATCGTCCTTTCCTTGCGGGAAGAGTTGGAAGGGATAGTCGTGTATCCAAGGGGATTCTTCCTCCATGTACTTTCTTCCTTGGGGAGATAGCAAATGGCTCCATCACTCGTTTCTTCTTAGGTTTAGCGGATTCTTCTACCATTGCTTCTTTTGCTTGTTGCCTCCGTTGGCAAGCGACCGCTGTTATTTCATTCAGAGATCGCAGTTTCATGTCCTCTAGTCTTTGAGAACATTGTGGTGGGCGACTTGCTATGCTCTTGAACATTGATTCCAATGTCTCATCTTCCCCATCACTAGTACACTCTAAACTAGTGAATTTCCGCTTCACAGTTTCTTCTTGAATGTTGGAAGCTTGCAATGTAGGTAGAAAACTCGCTGAACCCCCCAGAGTAGTACTACCACTTCCACCGTTCAACAATGAGCATGGAGCGAGTGGAGGATCGTTATTCGTTGGACGTTGCGACCTCTGCATGTTGTCATTTCTGCCTTGGCCATTGTAAAGTAGCATTGCCTTCAACCATTTGAAGAAGTTGTCCCTTTGAAACAAACGTATCGGGAATATCTTTCTGGCCATCAGGAAGCACAAGCAGTGTTTCTATTGTCTCGGGGTACGTACTCCAATCCACCTTGCGAGCCAACTTCAATTCTGTATACACCATGCTTGCTATGGTGTAGTTAATTCTACCCTTGCTCATCGATTTGTCCCCGAAGAGAGCCCGCCACACCTCTACGGAACGATGGACAAAATGAGGGCTGAGACAACTTGCGGGTTTAAAAGAAAACTCCCGAGTGTGACCAGTATGTAATTCTTTAGGCCACAACTTCCCAATGTGATACATCTTCACATATTTCTTGCACAACTTGGAAGTCCAGTATTCATCGACCACCTTCTCCCACTCAGGCTCTGCTAAAATGTTCTCATCCTTTAAAATGTCAAGACGGAGCTCGTGACGAGCTCCTTTTTGTTTCGATCTCTTGCTGCTTTCACCTTTAATGCCGCCCTTTTCTTCCATAGCTACTTGATGCCTTGATTCTTCTCTTCAACCGTGTGAAAATGACCGATTCAAAACCCCTCCGGTATAATCAAAGATGTATAACCCCAACTCTCTACCACATAGGAGCAACTGGCGCGGTGAGGCAACAGTAGCACATCCGATGTGGTGTTGTTTTCCAAGGAGGAGAGTTGAAGTGAGGAAAAATGCCTTGGCCGTCCCCTCATATAGCCGTCCGCACCCAAACCTAAAACTTGTCTTCCCGAATCTACCCCGGACAACGCGAACCTACCCCGAACCTGCGGACGGCGTTCGATTGGACGGTCCGTCTGCTCCCGAACTTGCGGACTGGCGGTCCGCCCGACCGCTCCGTCGGACGTCCCCCCGACCGCTGCGACGTCACGCCCGACCGCTCCGCTGGTTGCCCGACTGCTCCCACGACCATTCGACCAACCGCTGGACGCCGACCGACCACAGTCTGGCCGCGTCCATGACGCCTGGACGACGAACGTCCGGACGTCCGGATTTTGGACGCGATTTCGTGATGGACGTACGTCCGAGACAACCTTGGAGGAAAAGATTGTCTATTGAATTATGTTATTATTTGGGTACGAAAGGGAAGGCCTTTTCGAATGTTATTGGAGAGACCTTGGCTATACACTACCCGAGTACTTGTAGATTGGGGAGCCAAGGAGGTCATAGTAGGGAAACCTGCAGTCCGAATTCCTTGGTCTACAGAAAAACACTTGGGAGAAACAAGTGAATCAGAGGGATATACCTCGAATTGGACAAATCCAGAAAATTCCAATTCTCCCCCAAGTTACTTTATAGATGCATTTGAACAAGAATCCGAAGTGAATTTTGGATTTCCAAATGCGATTTGAGAACTTACCTCACAGATAGCACGTTCCATAGTTCCGGAAGATAGATCTCTAGAAAAGTCAAATGTTCCATTCACAGCGGAATGGGTTGATCCTCAGATTAGGAAAGGAAACCTTCCGCCAAACCAGATTAAAACTGGTGAGGTAAGATGGAGCGAGTTACTCGCTGAACTTGAAGAGACCCATCCGGAGAAAATCAAATTTGTGGTTTCACCTACAGATTATCAGAAGATTGAGGTCAAACCGGATAAAAGCTTATTCCTAAGCAAGCTTTTAGGAAAATTAGATCGATCTGAATACGCCGAATTCTTCAAGGAGTATCTAGATGTATTCGCATGGAGTCCATCCGATTTGACTAGAATCCCTTCTCATTTGGGAGAACACCATATAGACTTGACGGAAGGATTTAGTCCTGTCCACCAACGACAATATTGGCTCAACCCCAGATATTCGTTGATGGTCAAAGAAGAGATTGATCGATTGTTGGAAGCAGGATTCATCTATCTTGTTATCAATTCCAAATGGGTATCTCCTATTGTAGTGGGACCAAAGAAAGTAGGAGTAGATGGAAAGTTGAAGATCCAAGTCTGTCAAGACTTCCAAAAACTAAACGCCGCCACTAAAAAGGACTATTTTCCTCTTCCATTCATAGATGTTATTCTAGACCATGTTTCCGGTCATGAATGTTACAGTTTCTTGGATGGATTCTCTGGGTATAATCAAGTCTTCATCCAATGGTGTGATCAACTGAAAACCACTTTTACAACGGAATGGGGCACATATGCTTTTACACGGATGCCATTTAGGTTATGCAACGCGCTAGGGACATTTCAAAGGCTAATGATGGATATTTTCAAAGACTTTTTGAGACATTTCCTTGAAGTCTTCATTGATGACTTCGCGGTTTTTAGTAACCGGATAAGTCATCGGGATTGTTTACAGAAAACATTTCAGAAATGTCGAGAAACCAATCTAAAACTCCATCTAGGGAAATGTTTCTTTGGAATGAGTTCGGGCATTTGCTTGGACATATTGTAAGCCAAGCCGGATTACAGGTAGACATAGACAAAGTAAGAGTGATCTTGTCTTTGTTGCCTCCAACCAATGTAAGAGAGGTTCACGGATTTCTTGGTTGTGTAGGGTACTATCGAAGGTTTATCGACGGATATGCCAAGAAAGCCATTTTCCTTACAGAGTTGCTCAAGATGGATACAAAATTCAATTGGACCGGAAGGCGACAGTCGGCATTTGAAGACCTAAAGACTCAGCTTTCCAAGGCACCCATACTTTCTGTTCCAAATTGGGAAAAAGAGTTTCACGTAACTATTGATGCATCCGGATGGGGTCTCAGAGCAATCTTATGGCAACCAGATCTGGAAGAACGTGAGAGACCTATTTACTACGCTAGCCGATAGATGAGTTCAGCGGAACGGAATTACACAACAACAAAACGAGAAGCATTGACCGTTCTATATTCCTATAAGAAGTTCCGACATTACTTACTTGGTTACAAGGTAATTTTTCATATGGATCATGATTCTTTGAAATACCTCGTGAACAAGCCTGATTTGTCAGGACGTATAGCTAGGTGGATCTTGTTGTTACAGGAATTTCACTATAAAATCATAGTGAAATCCGGTAAAGCAAACTCCAACGCGGATTATCTCTCCAGGCAAAAAGGGAAGGAATCCGTAGCGGACCTATCCGCTGAGTTTCCGGATCAGTTTCTAAATTGGGCAGATACCCCAGTTTCAACAAGTGAGTTGAAAGCTCTATTGTCAGACGTCTTTCAACTCAATGACGAGACTGTTTCTGAATATCAAGATATCATAGACTATTTGAGAGAATCTAGATATCCTGAACCCATGACCACCCTAGGAGTTGTGATCAGTGTCAGCGGACAGGAGTACCATCTTTCCGGAATCACTGGCTACTAACTCCTATCATTCCGTTAGCTCCTTTTGAAAAATGGGGGATTGATTTTATTGGACCCATCTTTCCAGTTAGTGCAAGACAGAAGAGGTACATTATATTAGCCACGGATTATGCAACCAAATGGGTAGAGGCTAGGGCCACACAAAGAAACGATGTTGAAACTTCCGCTAATTTTCTTTTTGAAGAAATTCTTATGAGGTTTGGCCACCCACTCAAATTGGTTAGCGACCGAGGAACCCATTTTCTGAACGATGTCGTCATCGACTTAACAACAAAGTATTTTATCAAGCACCGGAAGACAACTCCTTATAATCCGAAGGTGAACGGATTAATTGAGCAGGCGAACGGGATTATTGGTAAGATTCTTAACAAAATGGTTTCCGCTCACAAGACAGATTGGGATCGGAAACTACCATCGGCAATCCATGCGTACAACACCACGGTGAAAACGACAACCGGACAAACGCCGCATTTCTTAGTCTTTGGACAAGAAGCAGTCCATGGAATCGAGTTAGAAGTGGAAACATTCCAAGTCATGGCAACACGAAATGGAAAGTCAAGACCAGATATTCATCCAAGACTGATTGCGATCGAAGAACTAGAAGAGATCCGGAAAATAGCCCTAAATGAACAAGGGAAGTACAGGCAAAGCGAAAGGCAACGCATGACTGAAAGATCCCGATTGACCACGAAATCAAGAAAGGAGAACTGGTACTACTTTATGACAACAGACATAAAAATTTTCTGTGTAAATTACACACCCAGTGGATGGGACCTTACAGGGTAAATGAAGTCTTCCTGAACGGATCTCTGCAACTAGAAAATCTTCAAGGATACTGACTCGATACTAGCGTGAATGGTTCAATGGTGAAGAAGTACACGGAAGCTACTTCTTTCGAAGAATCCACTACTTGATGTTTGCGGGGACGCTCACAAATGAGGAAGGGATAATGTCACAACCTAACTTTTTGATTTTTTTTCCTCTATCGTGTTTTCAAACATGGAATCCGGAAAAAGTATACCTGGATTGGTACAGAAAGAAAGGAAAAGCTAAAAGTTAGGAAGACTATAGAAATAAGCCTTGAATGAACCCGAATATGGAGCGGAACGGATGTCGGAAACGAATCCGGTCTAGACCCATGACTGGAGGAACGGATCCGAGATCTGCGCCCAAAAAATCGGAAAAAAGTAATGATTAGGTTTCCAGGGTACAAAAGAGATTGCTTTAGGGTTTAGTCTCTCATTTGCACCTGGGAGCGCTCGCGTACCTACCATGCTCTTAGTGATTTCTGTTTGTAAGAATGCGCGAGTGTGTTGTGAGTTTCTGGGTTTTGTAAGAGTGAAGGTATTTGTGAGGGTGTAAGCTTTTGTAAATCTATTTTCTTCTACGTGAGTGATTGAGGTTCCTTTGCACTAAGTGAGGAGAGGAATTGGCTGCGTATCTTTGAGAGCGGCAGATTGAGGACGAGTGAGCGTTGTAAGAATCTGCGTGAAGATTGGCACAGGAGATAACTCGGTTGAGACCGAGGAAGCAAGTTGTAAGGAAACGGGACGTACGGCCAGGAAAAAAGTGAGGTAATGATTTGGAGAGGAGACGGATGCCGCAGTTAAATCGTGGTAGAAATTAGGGATAGATGAGTGCACACAAAATAGAAATCAAGGTGAGAAAGGTGGCACCTTTAGAGCCCAGTAATGAGCGGGAGAGAGTGGAGTTAATGGAAGACCTCTCCGCCACGGGATGCGCGGGTTTCTTTGGAAAACCCTGGGGCTTCCGGAGTGAAGCCATAGTTACGGAGCTCATAGAAGGAGCCCTTAACCAGTTTGATAACTCCCTTTGACCGGCTCCGTCCATGTGGATGCGGGAGATTTGGAAGAGAGTTTATGACTTTGAGAAAGGCAGTACAGCGCAAGCCAACCGGAAGGGAGACTTCGTACGCGGAAAGTTCAAAGGAACAGCCAACCCCAAGGACGGATTCGCCATCGAAGACTGTGTCAACGCATGACACCGGCGGCTGCTTGAATTTTTAGTGCCCATCCTGCATCCAGAAAAGTCCACCCGGGTGACCTCCACGATCGGAAATGCTATTTTTGGAACCCTGAGCGGGGAAAAGAGGATGGATTGGGCAGGCTACATTCACACGGTGAATGTCCTAGTCTCAAATGTGGAAAAGAGTAGGGCTACTCTGGTATGCCCCTACCTTTTCCACTTGAACAAGGACTAGAGTCTCTTAGCTTCAAAGGAGAACAAGGAATAGAGAGCTCAAATGGCTCTCCGGACGTGCGGTGGATCGGATATTTGGATGAAGAATCCGAGATGGAACCGGAGGGTGAAAACCCTAACAAGAGGGCTTGGGAAGAGGAAGAAGAAAAGGAGGAAGAGGAAGAAGAAAAGGAGGAAGAGGAAGCCCCTCTCAACCAAAGGAGAACCAAACGGACGCCGAGTTTAAGGGGCTCTCTTTTAGTGCCTCGTAGGGACAAAGGACCAGAACTGGTGGAAAGGGTGGAGCCGGTCGTCCCAAAGAAGCAGAAGCCAGTGGAGGTGGTCAACTAGAGACCCACTTCAGTGTCTCAGATGATGGACCTGACGGGTCCATATAACGACCTAATCCGGATTCTCAGTGTAGTGAGAGCGGATTGGGAGATCAAGACCACTACGCTTCGTGAAGTGGCGGACTTGGTGGAAAGTACTCCAACTAGTGCGCTACCGGAAGCCGTGGCGAACTGCATCAACAACCCTGACGATGTTCGAGAATTAAAAGAAAGGTTGTTGAAACAGAACATCAACTAGCGGGAGACGGATGAGCAAGTGATCCGGTTGCGAGGGGAGATCCAAGCCTTCCAGAAGGACTTGGATGCTAGTCGCGATCAAGTGAAGGCTGCAATGTCCCTGCAAAAGGAGACCAAGGCGGCAATGGACCGGATGACAGCAGTAGTAGGGGCATCCGGTGACGTGATGGCAAAGGCCAAGCTTTTTGATGAGGGAATGCACAAGGATTAGAAACCTTCTAGTACCCGCATCGCTCGCATCTTAACTGACTTTGCCGGAGAGGTAGAGGAGACCATGAAGGAATTCCGGAAAGACACTAAAGGGTTGGAGGACAACATCCGGAAGTTCCAGAGTGGATTGGTCTCTCTATCCGGGATTTCAATCCTGGATGAGTTCAATGAGGTGGAAATCCTGGATGGGAAGTTTGAAACTCCAGTCTCAAAGGAGAAGGAGGGAGGAAGAACTTCCACTTTAGTAGCTCCGTGGGCGATGACAGGGGTGACTTCCCCTGTAGACCCGAAACGAGTTCCGGAAGGGGGGGATAAGAGTAAAAACTTGAGTGAACTCTCCCCTATAGCAACTCCAAATAGTGGTGGCCCCCTTTAGGATGAGTAGGTAGTTAGGAATTTAGAGATAGGAAATTTTGTTAGACCGGACCTTATCTCGGAAAGATAAAAAAAGTTCAGATCCAAAAATCTCGGCCGGATCAGTGCCGGATTTCCGGGAACAGTTTTTTGTAAATTTTGTATATAATTTGAGTCTCAAGACTAAGACGAGGAGTTCTTCTTTTTGCATATACTGTCTCCTTTGTATTTTCTATTGTTTTCGTTGTCTTCCCAAGGACTAACCAGATGAGGGAGGGAGAGATTGAGTATAGATGAGCAGATTGTGAGAAGAGCTTCTCCCCTTGGTATCTTCTTGTGATTGCATGTGTATGTAGACAGGTTATAAGTGTTAGGAGTGAGTCATGACACCTCAGTAGATTTAGAATTCATTATTCCGGGTGAAATAGCCAGTACTAGGCTAGGTAGTAAGAGAGAGGATTCTCAAACTACACTAGAGCTACCAGATGGAATGTCTGGGTTAGCCTCCGAACACTTGAGAGGTCTCGCCATCTGAAGAAGTAAACGGAAGAGCTCTAGATTGTATTAGTACGGGCGGATACACTTATAACTACCTTAGTTTTGTACGGATCTGAGGAGAAAGTAAGGTTGTTGTACTTGGTGAGGATCGTACAGGGGATTTTTGCGTGACCTACAGATTGGGAGTATTTCTAGTTTGCTGTGAAAGATCAAACCGGATCCTGTTAGAATAGAAAGATAGATTAGCTGAGTGAATCTTCCATCACTATAAAGACCAGAAGGAGAGGAGGGCCTACTTCTCTGAGAACAAGTGGCAGACCCCTCTGAAGTGCCAACAGAGGTTAAGCAAAACCAAAATAGAAACCGAGGAAAATGAGTTTCTCGGATGAAGTGATAAAGATCCGGTCGGGAGTGTGAGTTCCGATTGGATTCTTGTTGGTTGTGTGAATGGATTTTAATTTGGATCAAGTATTAGCATAGACCGGATCAGCCTACGGTAATAGAAAGGAATTGTCTGATATTTGGGGAAAAGGATAAAGGGTGAGAAAGAAGAATATTTGAATTGAGAATTTTCCTCAAAGCACCTAGTAGCATGAAGCACTTCACAGAGTCTCTTGGGTTTGATCTTTAGAGTCACTTTGTTATGCTTTAAAGAGGTTTTTGTGAGCATAATAGGGAATTTCACTTACCCTGTCCTGCGACACCCTGACGATCGCGTCCATGCCCTAACAATCGCGTCCGTGCCCTAACGATTGCGTCTGCGCCCTGCGCCCTTTCTATGCCACATAGCAACCACATGGTAGTCACGTGAACTTTTTCACTTATAGAAAAGTCAACTACATATTGACTCTATCAGACAGGCGAGACCTCTATCGGACGGGCTAACCGAACGTCCACCCACTATGACAACCATGAGTGGATCTCTTGTCACTTTAAAGCTTAGAAGGTAGGTCTCAAGCTCCCTGCCTTAAATCCAATACGCGGACCCCTCTTGATTTAGAGGTAAAACTCGATTTCGATTACTATTGCCAAGAAACTAGATACAAGAAAGATGGATTAGCTATCTAGTTTTCTGGTTTTGGTCCTAACTGTGAATAGATTGTAGATAATGTAAAGGAGAGAAAAAGAAAGAGAGAGGTAGAATTAAGCTTAGGATAGACTAGAGTGTGTTTTCTTGGGTTTTCCGTGATAACTATTATCTATACTTCCGGACATTAAGAAGTTTGCTAACAAAATCTTTGTGGTAACAATAAACGGGTCACTTTAGGACCATTTCCAGTCTTAGAGAAGCAACCTGACTTTCCTGTGCTACGATAGTAGTCTCCATTGCAAAAACATACTAACTATTTGTCAATTCGCCTCATTGTCCCACTGTTTCTCGCGCCAAAACTGCTGAAATGAGAGTTTGTACTTGAAGTGCTGTCTCATCGCCTTTCTTTCGAATGGTATCCTTCATTGTCATCAACTCGGCCTTCCATGCTTCCTGCAAAATAGACTGATCCGTCAAAACTTGGTCAAGTAGTCTTTAATGTTCCTTGATCATCACCAGTCACATTGATTGCTCAGCCAAGTCTATTTGTTGTTGATTCTCCAACTGCCGCTCTAGTCCAATATAATACAAAAGAACTCTCGCACCAATGTTGGCAATGGGATAAAAGAGTGAAGTCCAATCGTCCAAACAAAGATCTCCACGTACAAGCATTTCACAAAATAAGTTCTATTGATTATTGTATTGGGCGGCCATTGTCCAAATTTCCACAAACTCCTCTTTTGTCAAGTTGGCACCTTTGCTGTGAAAGCCGTAGGAGGCTGGGGGGAGGGGCGAGCCCTTCCTTCACAATAAAAATTAAAAGGAAAACAAATCATCGGAAGAGGGCAGACACAATAAAGTGCCAAGTCCCACCACCTGAACAACAAAAATATGGGGTCCATTCCGTCTCAAATAAATTTTCCAGAGAAGCCAAGGTCTTTGTGTTTCTAATAACCGAGTGGAGCTGATACCACAGGGCCATGCTAGCATAAATAGTCGACAACCAAGTGGAAGCTAAAATCCGCTTGCTGCTAACCTCTTGATTCGCATACCTAGCGCCGCATCTATCCGTCCATAAGTGCCAAATGAAGAAGGACCTCATTAGGTCCCATGGCTGATTCTTAAAAACATAGCGGCCCAGTTTCTCACTGTGTTGAATGTTGAACTGCCCTAAAAGGGCCTCTTGAAAAGAGTTTACTAGGGTTCTACCTAACTCCCTCTCGAGTCGGTTGTATTTCCTCCATAAGTCCCGGGTGACTTCACAATCCCAAAAGAAAGGTGGGATGGTCTCCATTTGACATTGGCACATAACGCACCCTGTTCTAGCTTGGGGGATCCACCATGATAACCAGTCGCCGGTAACAATCCCCCTGTTAAGGATCTGCCATAGAAACATCCCTTGCTTCCTTGGTCTGCTTGTGTGCCAGATAAGTTGAAAAACTTGTTGGATTTCCGGCTTAGTGAAGTCTTGAGTGTTCATTTCTTGCATCGCTATCGGTCTCTCGACTTTCCTGCTGAGCCCTTGTTCGTACCCCCTTTTAACTATATAACCAAAGAAGGGCACCTCTTTAAGTTTAGGCAATTTTCTCTACTCCCACTCCCCCGGGTCCCAGATCTGGTTCTGTATCGTGCCTCCTCCCAAAGCCCACACCGAACTAGGTTTGTTGGGAATCTGTTCAGGGTTACATCCCTGAAAACTTCGGGTGCCCGAATCCCATAGAATTACCCTTGCTTGTACTAGGCCTTTTTCTTCTAACGGAAAAATGCCATCTTCCTGAACGAGTAATCCTGATCTTTTACACGTGAAACGGCTGGCCCCTTCCACCGCGACCATCCCTTTATCATGGTGATAAAAGTACCTACTCCCGGGTGCGTAGAGCCATGCGACTTCCTTCCTGTCTGGGAAGGCCCTTGGGTCCCACAGAATGTGTGACAGAATTTTCTGTCTCCTACGTGTCCCTTTCTCCTTAACTGCTCCTTTCCTTGGTAGGAGCATTTGAATGTCTGAGAGTTGCAACCAATTTTGCTTACTAATGTCCCAGAGATCTCCCACAGTTGTGATGCCTTCTCTAGCCCATAAGTGGACTCCTATATTCTGGCCAAATCCTAGCGGAACCTCTTCATCTTCTAATATGAATGAATTACCAAATAGTGGTTGCCTTAAGATATTGCAAACATCTTGAGGCTCCTTCTTTTCCAGACCTCCTTTCACGAACTGAAATGCTTTCAGGCATGCCCCCAAAAGCGGTGAGAAGTTGTCTCTCTTGAGACCTTTTTTATAAAATATCCATTCCGCCGATTCGTGCCATTTACTATCTCCGCATGGCTTGCCCTTGTCTATTTTGAATTTTAGTAAGATTTTCCACAGTTCCCTTCCTAGTGACAGCCCTCTTATCACCAGTTTAGCCAACAGAGCTTGTGTCATAATGAAGGGGTCTAAGAGTTTGAGCCCTCCTTCCATTTGCGGTAGAATACAGGTTGCCCATTTTACCCTGGCCGCGCATCTCCTATCTCCCCGTCCTGTCCACAAATACCTAGTAATTAGTGACCTGATTAAGTCACAATTCTTTGGTGAGATCCTACAACAGGCTACGGTGTACCAACACGTAGTCAATAGCATCTGATTGCAAATGATTACCCGTCCAGCTTGGGATACTGTCTTTGCCGCCCATAATCTCAACTTCTTCTTTAATAGATCAATAAGCGGGATAGTGTTGGTGTCTAGGGGTAGGTGGAATCCAATTAGAGGTCCCAAGTACCTCACCCCTCTTCCTTCCGGAATCCAGTTTAAGCCAAGTTCTTCCCCCCATTCGAAGTCTCTTTCCTGGTTCGATGCCCAAATAGCCGCTATTTTATCCCAATTGATCTTCGAGCATGATGCCAGGCAGAAGATTCTGAGAACCTCATATACTTTGTTCAGGTTTTCCCTTGACCCCAATAAGTATAAACTGGTGTCATCCGCATAGGACATGTCCCTTACCGATTCCCCATTGGGAAGACGAAATCCCTCTATGCTGTATTTCTTGTCTTGTAGCATAAATCCCAAGGCGTCTAAGACCACTACAAATAGAAAGGGGGCCAAAGGACATCCTTGTCGGACTGACCTTGAAAGGTCAAATTCTTCTCCAACCTCCCCATTTACTATAACCGACGATGATGCATTCTTGTATAAGGCCATGACACCTTTTATAAACTCCTGGTGGAACCCTCTTTTCTCCAATACTCCTCTCATGAACCCCTATGATATCCTATCATATGCCTTTTCGAAGTCTAGTAAGAGGAGAGTGAGTTTTTGGCCAGACTCCTCCGCAAAGTGCACGGCCTCTTGGGCCATAAAGATGTTGTCAATGATACATCTCCCCCTCACGAAACCGGTTTGATTTGGTCGAATAATCTCTGGTAATATGATTTGTAATCTTCTTGCCAAGACTTTTGCCACCAATTTATAAAATGATGACAACAAAGTTATCGGTCTGAAATTCTTGATCAACGAGGCATCTCCTCCTTTTGGGAGTAATGCAATGATTCCTTTGTTGTGATCTCTAGATATCTCCCCATTCTTCAGCACCTCCTGGACTGCATGTAATAGGTCATCATGGACCCAATCTGTACATAGTTTAAAAAAATCCGTCGGGATGCCGTCTTCCCCTAGTGCATTGCCAATCGATAAATCTCTTATGGCCTCTTGTATCTCTGTAATTGTAATCTCCTTCCCAAAATGAGCATTTTGGGACTCTGAGACTGATCTAGGCACGCTTGATAAAACCTGCCTATGGGCTTCCATCTCCTCTGCCAATGCTACTTCCTCGTAGTACAGTTCTTTATAAAATTCCTTAAGGGCCCCTGCCTTCTCTTTTTGTCCCGTGAGGGTGCTACCGCCCACTTGTAATTGCGAAATGAGGGATCTTTTGTTGGCGTCTTTGAATACCTTGAAAAATTCCTTCGAGCATCGATCGCCGTTTTTCATCCACTTTGCTGAGACTGTGTGATATTGCACGTCCAGAAGTTTAAGTGTGATTTCCTACAGCGAAGTTTTTGCCTCCTTGAGCTTCTTCTGAGCGACAGGGTCGTCTGGATTCCCCCTTAAAGCTTCTTCCACTTGCTTGATTTGTCGTAACGCCTTATTCTCCACCTTATACCTGGCTATTCAGCGGGCCTTTTCGATGCGGTTAGCTTCTCGTATTACTCTAGATTGGGCCCTGCCGATCCATTCCATCCACAACTCCCGCCCTGATGGTTTTCTTTCATTTCCCCATGCTTTCTCGAGCGTACCTCTAATCTGTTCTTCCTGGAGGAGTTTGATCGGCAAGCGCCTACGTTTTTTGCCCTTCGATGATGTCACAGACATGATCTGTAACTACACCGGGGAGTGGTCCGAAATTTTGGTGTGTGGGTGGGAAATCAGATTCCCTCCTTGCCCGCATAATCCGCTAAATAAGTAAAATCTATCGATCCTAGCTCCCCTTCTTGCTTCTCCTCTGCAGCTGTTATCCCAAGTATAACATTTGGGAGAGTCTTTTCTAAACTGGTCATTGTGCCAAACATCCTCCAAGCCATAATGATTTAACAATCAATTCCAGGCCGTGCGTTCTTTCTTGTTGGGGTTTGTGCAGAAGCGTGAGCTGCCGGTTCTGTCTTTTTGCGACTCCACCATGTTAAAGTCGCCTGACAGGATGAATCCCTATCCATGCATGTTTGCGGCCACCAGGTCCTGCCATAATGTTCCCCTGTCTTGCGAGGAGCCCGAGGCATATACATTGATAATAGAAATCACAAAGCCTTCCTCCGTTTTTAAAGAAATAAATTGAGCTCGACCATTTACAATGATCCCTTCATCTATCACTCTTTGGGCCAGTGAGTGTGAGACTAGTATCCCTGTCCCTGCACGCCATCGGCCTGTTCCGCTTTGAATTGCTGGGTTCCACGCTCTGAACCCACTCGTGTAAGGTAAACTTCTACATTTGTTTTTACACATCCACTCCTCTAGCCAGTGCTCTTGGATTAGAATAACCTGGGGTTGCTTATCCATGCGCTCGAACAACCTTCTGATTTGTACCTGTTTTGCTGATCCTCTGGTGCCGACCCCAGCACCTCGAATGTTCAAGGTCGCAATATCCAAATTTAAATCCATTAAGCGGAGTCAAATGAAGATTCGTATCGGATCCCCGACTCTTTCTTACTTCTCTGAATGACTTGATCCAGGAGAGCTTGGAGTCCCGACTGCCACTCGCTTTCCTATTGCTCGATGTCCAGATCTACCCAGTTTGTAAAAAGACAGTTCACCTTGCCCCTTCCGCATTCAGCCACCAGGTGCTCAATATCATCTTTCTCCATCCATGTGGCCTTCACCCCAGCTAAGGGTCGGGCCTTGGACATGACTTTAACTGGTGCCAGAATCGTGAGCTCTGAAGCCTCTCCAATCGTATCCCAGCGTGCTGTCCATAAAATGGATTCCCAGCGATGGAGACTGGGCGGCTTCCTAACCATTCCTTTGACATATGCCTAGATTTCAGTAAAAATCCTTTTTTTGTGTCCTCTATTGTTGTATTCACTAGAAGAAAAACGTGTCCGTTGCAACCCACTGAGATGCGACTATGTGTCCTATACAACTGAGATGCGACTGTAGCCCTCTGTATTTGCACCAAATTTCACGTGTATGTAGTTGTAGTCGCAAAGTAGTCGGAAAATGAAGAATAGGGTTACAATATTGTAATAGAAGAACTGACATGAGGTATTCTACATCTAGTATTCATCGCAGTTGTCCATGTGGACAGCTATCCACGAAATAGAGTCCACCGTGGAAAAATGCAATCGCTTTGATTACAGACTGCAACTAAAAACTAGAAGATTGCAACTTAGAAATGACTCAAATGCAACTAGGAATCAACTATAATGCAACTAGAGTCCGACTACAGTGCAACTAAAAAACGATTCAAATGCAACTAGAGAACAAGTCAAATGCAACTAGAGAACAAGTCCAATGCAACTAGAACATAATTGAAAATCGATTCAATTGTCCTATATCGATTGTCAAGAATACCATCAGCTTGAACAGATAAGAATGGTAAGTTATAGCATTCTTGTGTAATGAATTTTGATAGTGAAATTCTAATATTTATATATTTTGTAGATTTCTACAATTTGTAGATTTCTATAATCTACAACTCTATAAATTATAACCAAGTTGCAAACCAATTGTATGTCAATCGCAAACGAGTTACACACTAGTTGCAAACCAGTTGTATGTCAATCGCAAACTAGTTGCACACTAGTCGTAAACGAGTTGCACATCAATCGCAAACCAGTTGCACTCTAGTCACAAACGAGTTGCACATCAATCGCAAACTAGTTGCACACCAGTTGTATGTCAATCGCAAACCAGTTGCACATTAGTCGCAAACTAGTTGCACACAAATAAGTGAAATAACTTCCACATCAGCAACCACGTCACAGCAGTTCATCGACGAAGTTCTTCGTTGCCTATCGAATGACAAACAACCTCGCGACTGCAGTGCAACTCATGCGACTTGTCCACTACGACTGCGGACTCCAGAATATCACCAAGTCGCAAACGTCCGATACGACTACAAACCAGTCGCAAACCGCAGTCGCAAAACCCTGCTTTTTCTTCTAGTGATTTCCTTCCTGCATTACCAACCGTAAAGACTCTGGTATGCTAACTCCATTGCCTACTGGTTCCAGTAAGTATGAGACCGTATCATCTATTCCTTTATATATTAAAGGCCGGATGGAAATGTGTCTCTTACTTTTCTGGGGCTTGTCTCCGGTAATGACGCTGAAACTCTCCTCCAGCGTCTCCCCTTCCCATTTAGACCACCATTCCTCTGATGGATAGGCCGCTGTGCGCTCCTTCTCCCAGAATCTGCCTTCCAACGAATTCATGCGCAAGAAGCTAGATTCTCCGAACTATCGTCTTGATCGCAAAACTCTCCCTGTCTCCTTGGCCGAAGACCTCAATTTCTCTTCCTCCTCTCTCTGATTTAGAAGTTTCCTTCTGGCCTTGCCAAGCTTGGATTTTTCTTCACTTTGGAGCGGAGGGAACTCCTCCTCCAGTAGACCTACCACCTTGAATGGGGAGTCCACCTCCTGTGATCTCTCCACTTCTAATTGGCTCTGTGTGTGGGAATCCGGAATCCGAAAACAGAGCAATAACACAAGAAGTAGGTGTGAAAAAGAAAAATAAAATAAAAAAATAATAGTTAGATTGTGATTTTTTGGACCAGATAGCTTGAATTAGAAAATAAGCGTTCCAGCACAACCCTAAACCGGAACTTATCCGGATCCGGAATCCGGACTCATCCGGAACACAGGAACCTACCGTATAGGTCTGGTAGCTACGGAAGTAGGATACCGTTGAGACAACGGACCTGTAGCCGTTGTCCTTAAAACCGTAGAAAGATGGGTTAGTACTTAAGCTGTCTTCTTAGGGTTTCCTCTTCACTTTTTCTGTTCGGTGTTCTTGAGACTGTTTGTGTGAGTAGTTGAGAGAAAGAGTGGTGAATTAGCGACTGAGGTAGAACTACTTTTCCTCGTTCTCACTTAGATCTTATGGCATCCGGACCAGTACGAAAGGTAGCGGTATCCGCCCGAGTTATCTCTCCGGCCATTCCGGATAGCTTGGAACTACACAAGCAATTGGAGGAGGACTTGACTAGGTTAGGATGTGTCGGTTTACTACACCGACCATGGAACCTCAAGAGTGAAGAGATGATCCAAGAACTACTTCACGGTGTTCCGAACCAGTACGAGCTCACTTTGAGAGGACGGCCAGTTGCGTGGACCGAGGACATCTGGGCGGACGTATATCAGTTCCGGAAGAGTGGGAACGGCTTAGCATCGAGGACGGACCGCTTTGTAGCTGGGAAGTTCGCGGGGTCTGCAAACCCTAAGGACGGATTCGCTATCAGCGAGTGCAAGGACGAGAGACATAGGCGGATACTAGAGTTTCTGATTCCGATCTTGTATCCGGAAAAGCGAACGCGGGTTACCATTACGGTGGCCAATACCATCTTTGGGGCTATGGAGAACCGAGTAGTGCACTGGGGTAGGGTCATAGCCGAGATAGTGGCTAAATTAGCGGATCACGTGACCCGAGCGAAGGCGAGTCCAGTTAGCACCTATTTGTTTCATCTGTACCATCAGCAGGAACTTTTGAGTGCGGCGGAAATAATTCAGTATGACACCGGAAAGACGCTCCTATCATACGGACTTTCCGGGGAGGAAGCGGAAGATCCGGTCGAGTCTAAGCCGGAGGAGCTTCCCGAGGAACGTCTGACGGATCCAAGGACCAAGAAGAGGAAGTCAACCGATCCGGGTTCGAGAATCAAGCCACCGACAATGGAGAGGGGGGAGTCCAGCAGAGGACCTGAAATGGAAACAGAATCCGCATTTTTTAATGCGGGACTCGAGTGGATACGTGAAGCCAAGGTACTTCACGACGGGTTGTCAGACTTGATGATAGATACCGCGGAAGTGTTGAAGGTGGATCCGGATCAGATCGTGGAAGCTGTCAAGCGACTGCCCAAGCCGGAGGATCTAAAGAAGAGGGAGGATCGGATCCAGGAGTTGGAGGCAGAACGGAACCTACTCCAAACCCGGGTGAATTGGGCGGAAGGGGAAATGGTAGCTGCAAAGGAGAAAGAGAAAGAGGCTCTCGCTCTGGTCAAGAATCTAACCGGAGCAGTCAACATCAAAGCTGACATCATCACAAAAGCTGCCTTGTTTGACTCAAAGATGATATCGGAAGGCCACATTACTGGAACCAAGGTAGTTACCATCCTCGTAGACTTCACTGCGAGAATAGAGCGGATTTTCAAGGAGATACAGAAGTTGTTGGCGGCCATCGACCCAAACCATGCAATGGACTTCTCCACCTTTCCGGAACTTCCTTTTGTCACAGGTACCCCAGGGAAACCAATGGCGGATCAGGCAACGCGGATGGAGGGCTTGAGGGGGATACTCACACCAGCCGAGCCTTCCGCCAGTAAGATACGGATGACGGAGTTGAATTTGAGGCCAGCCTCGGAACCGGAACCGGAGTCTAGCGCGAAAACGGTTCCGGTGCCATCTAAGTTCTCAACTCTGGAAGTTCCCAAGGCAAAAACAATGCCGAATTTGATGACTGGGACGTTCAAGGTTCTAGGACAGCAAGTCAGGGGAGATCTCATCAGCCGGATCGGTGGAATGACCAATTCAGCTCGGTCTAATCCGCAGGGATTTGTGCACATGCAGGAGACCACACCAGGGGAAAGAAGCAAACCCGCAACATTGGAGGATACCACACCAAAGAAAGAAGGAGAAATTCAAGTCATCGAAGATTCTAAGGAAGAGAGTGCCCACTCCACTTTCGGAACCGAAGACGACAGCGATCCGTCTCCTGCAACGCGTCATATCCAGACTCGGGCCACAGCAAAGACCACACCAGCAAAGAATACAAAGGGGACGCCTACCAGCCAAGCAGGGAGCCGTTCAAAGAAAAGACGGAAACCAAGACATTAGGGTTGGTAGGAAAAGAAGTATAGGGTCCGGAATGGGGTTCCGAGCATGAATCCGGTTTCCGGGATCTTAGGCGGATAGTAAGGAATCCGGTTATCTCGGGCGGCAGTTAGCAATCTTTCCGGATATCCCGGGGTTTTCAGAGATTGGTTGCCTGGATTTCCGGGTTTCCTTTTCAAGCTGTTAGGAGTTGACTTTGGATTTTTTTTTTTGTGTTAGTATTTTAAGGGCAGGCAAGTTAGTTGTCTGCCATTCCATTCTACTCCATTCGACCTTAGTGCTTTCACGTATGTATTATGATTTCCCTTTTCTTAATCTAAGTCAGTCAGGGTGCCTCTAGCTGCACTTTGTTTAGACGGAATCTTTGGCTCAGTGTATGCATGTGTGTGTATCCTTGTACTGGAGAAAAAGAAGGGAGGAAGAGGAGGAATCCGGATCTTGAGCTACGAATCTCTTGGTGTTGAGCTGAGTGGGAGAGATGTGAATTGAGTAAGGGAGTGTAAGTGTGATGTGCCTTTAAATTGCCGGAACGGCAATCCGGGTAAGAAGGTAGAGGTCCCTGCGAGTCCAGAACCAGAAGGGTTCTGTGCGGAGATAAGCAACCGCCAAAGGAAAGAAACTCCCGCTACTTTGGAAGGTCTACCAACCTCCCCCTTGGTACATTGTCTTCCCCTTGAAACTCTGTTCCTTTTATCTATGAGTTCGAATCCGTCGTTGTAGTAAAGGGAGGTGTGAGAATTGCTCTGTGTGACCTGATTCCGGATCAACCAATCCGGAAACTGTGAGAGAATACTCCTTCCTCCTCCTACAACTGTGTTGTCTTGGGTGTGTTGTTTAGTAGATTTAGAATACAGAGAGGATAATTGCACAAGTGGTGAGTCCCCACCCCTTTCTAGATCAAGGGCGGAGCCTCTGAGGGTAAAACAGAGGCAACAAAAACTAGTGACGGAAAAGAGACGGAACTCAATTCCGGGTGTGTCCGGATCCGGAACGGAATCCGGAAGGTACTAAGTTTCCGGAATGAGGTAGGGTAAGTGAAAGAAAGAGAATCAAGTGAGTAATCTAAATCCGAATGCTTATAACTCTATCGATATCACACTAGAAGTTCCCTGGAACGATAATTCGTGTCGTCTTGCAACAATTTGTGGGTGTAAGGATACTTACGGCTAACTACTCGTACGACACTGTGTCTTTCGAGTTGTTGGAGCCGAGGAGAGTATTGTCCCCCCTAGTCCTACTCCATCGCCACTCTTCTGCCGTTCTGTTCTACTCCGTGACTGTTGTTGTTCCGGACATGTCTGATTTTCTTCCGTTTTGCCCTCAACCTGCACGACTGAAGGACTCTCACAGCGATCCAGCTTCAGAGTACTCACCTCATCCGGACTTTGCTGCCGATTGACCTTCTTTTGTGATGTCAATCTTGTCTCCAGTTGCTAGACTGAATATGCCAACTTCTGGTCGGAATCTATGTTCCCATCTTGCGGCTCCAATTCTGGGGACGTCATCAACCCCTGTTGTCCTATCTCGCTTCTCCATACCGGCTCTGTCACGTTCCGAGATTGAATCTCCCTCCGAGGAATTCCTTCCCCTTCTGAATTCTGGATTTTCAGCATCTCTCCATCTCCGTAGGTCTTTTTCTGCTTCTTCTTCTTGACCACCTTGAAGTCGTCTTTTGTCATAAAATTCTCTTCCTCCTTATCCGCTTCTGTACCCTCCTTGCGAATTCCTTGCTTTAACGATCCTGGCCGTTTCTTGTTTAACAGGCATTCCTTGAACAGATGTCCAAATTGTCTACACCTATTGCATTGATTTGGCAAACCAGAGTAGCTCACCGCCTAATCCGTGTACACTATGTCTCCATTCTCCACAGTCAGGACTCTGACGAATCCCAATAACTTCTTGATGTCCGAGACTCTAACCGTAATAATCGGACCCGCCAGCCTTTTGCAAGCTGTCTCCAGTTTTTCTATCTCACTTACATCGCCTATTAAGGCTGCGAACTTCCCCAACCAGTTCGGTGTCTGAAATATCGAGCAGAGGTCCGGGAACTGGACCCTCACTACTATACCGGACTGTAGTTCAAGAGGCGGTGTCTCCGATATAAAACCTTCGGTCCAAGGGAAGAATCGGATCGTTCTTCCTCTGAGATCAAGTCTATCCAACTCTATACAGCGTAATGCTGCATCTGCGTGCTTGAAGCCAAATCAAAAGAAGCCTCTTGAGAGGATCTGTAGTGACTCGAACTGGTCTTTCAGCCTGTCATTCAGAAACTTGTTAAGAACCCCAAATCCTAGCGAAGTGCCCAAGATTTTGCCCAACACTACCTTTTTAAGTTCTATCTGAAGCTTTTTAATTTCCTCTATCTGTTCCGGCAATATCTCCGCCAAGAGTTTCTATTCCTTGTCGATCTGCGGAGTCTTCTCGTTTGGACCCAGTAAATTAGGGTTTGCATGGCCTGCATGCTTCCCCGTCGTCTTCTGGCGAGGACCCGCTTCTGACGCCCATCCATCGCCTTGCAAATCCAGAAGTTGTCCAGCCTTCTACATGCTCCTCGCACTGAGATTCCTAGCAGAAATCTTGGCGTCCCAGTAGCCCAACTCCGCAATTCTCACTAGGGTTTTCCGCCGTCCTTGGAGTTGGATAGCAGCCTCGATCCCTCTCCGTTTTCTTAAAAACTAATTTCAGAACACATCAATTCTCAATCTAAACCTCTCTTACGAGTCTAAAGCGTCTAAACAACCACAATGCAGGTAACAGCGATCCCGTATTGTTTGGGAACTGTCACGGATCTAGGGTTTTAGGCCGCCGCCAGAAGGGGGGGTCTAGCAATTGTGCTTCTTCGGATTTTCTAGCTGTCGTGATTTTCTCTCGCCTAGTGCTACGGGATCCTTACAGGAGCACCTTGCTCAAGCTAGATTAAACACACGTTAGGATCTGGATTCCCTCTATCGTCACTCATTGTCGTCCCTATCAGACTGGAAGAACTATCTCTCTTCTGTTTTCTTGCTATTGCCACGGCCTACTTGCAAGCTGGAGGTGGAGCCTCCACCCTATGACTGATTCTCCTCGAAATTGCAAAAAAACAACAACTAAAAAATAGCCAGAAAACGGACCAGATCGACCCAGAGTGTCCTAAGCGCCACCACCGAGCGGAGCGACCCAAGCCACGAGAGAAGGTGAGAATGATTGTCACCTTTGCTTGATCAATCATCTCCAAAAATACATCTCTCTGCAGCTCATAAGAGTGGTACAAGGAATATGAGGGTGGCAATTTGACCTGGTGCTACCACAAAGTTGTCCGCAAGTTGTCAATCCATTGTTGAAGTGTAGCCACTTTCTCCTGGGCTTCGCCATTTGACTCCACTAAAATCCTAATATCAACCTAGAGTTGTAACATTCTAGGAGAGCCATTTTGTGGTACCGGGATTTGTAGCTCTGGTTCAAACCCTTCCGGCTCCTAGTACTTCAGCTTAGTCCTCTCTCGGCTTCTCGCCTATAGTCCATCTTCAGCTACTCTAGTTCGGCAATTCCTTTGTAAGTGCTTGGTTTTCCTTCCTTAAGATAGTATAGCCTTCATTACTTAACTTCAACTTCTCCCTAACGACTTGGTCACTCCTCATTAACTCAATATAATCCAAATTCTTTTTATCATATTCTTCAGCTTGGAGTTTATAATCTTTGGCTTGCTCCTCCCACTGCTGTACTCGGGCCTCCAATGTAGCTTTCTCCTTTGTCCATTTGTCCCTCTCTACCGCCGCTGTCCGCTCCAAGTCAATTAGTCTTGCCTTTTTTTCTTTAAGGAACTTTGTTGATTTGTTTTTTTCCGCAGATGATTGGTTCAACTTAGCTTATAAAGTTGCCTCTCGTGTTTGCCGCTTCATGGAATCTTTGCCTACAGCCTACTTGACTGATCTTGCTGCTGGAATAACTTATACTTCTTCACTAACCGGTGATAGAGCTGGTGAATCTTCTGCGTCTCTCCAGTAGGCTTCGTCAATATTGATGGTGGATTATAGGTAGGTGGAATAGACTCTGGTGGTGATGGCACCTTTGGTTCTGATGAACTAGTCTCCTTGCCTTTCGTTGATACTTCTGCTACTGCTTTTTGCTTTTTCGTGGTCTTCTTCCTTTCTTCTCTTCCAAAGTCTTCAATCCAGTAATCTTAGTAGTAGGCAACTCAGAGGATGTCTTTGCGGCTATAGAAGCCACAAACAAATTGACTTTAGGAAATGGCTTCCCCATCAAGGTAATATAAGTAGCTCCAACTAGGGACATAGGATTCCATGCCTTCTTCATCTTTATCTCAAGCTTTACGTGATCATAAACAATTTGACCCCAATTATATTGTACTCTTTGTCAAGTTGTCAATCCAACCTTGAATGCCTAGTCTAATACAAAATGGGCTTTTGGTGCCAAAAATAAGCGTTGGTTTACAAATATAAGCCAATCTTTCATGGGTGGGATTGCCTTTGTTAGATCCCATCCTTACTTTGTCTTTTTGGACTTTTTTCTCTCCATAAATCTCCACAATATCTACCTCTGTAGGTGTCCCCACATTTGTTAATTCAACCCCTTGTCCCCTTCCATCGGCAGCTACAGAAGTTTCGCCACATTTGTTGGGTCAAATTGAACATGTCCTCCATTCACCTCAATCTTGTCAGTCATCCCATACTCAGAAGATTGAACAAATTGTCTAACTTGATCAACATCCGGTTGCTTCCAAGTACGGTGAATATAATCTTACATTCTTGCCTCTTGTAATTTGACTCTATTCTGCATCATTGGAAACTTCATCATCTAATTGGATAGCTCGTAAAGAGGTATAGAAATCACGGTCAAACTGCTTGGTGCCATCATAGTGCGATCTCCCAGTCAACTAGTCTTGAATAATTTGTATATTCCCACAGTCTATTAGACTGCGGTTTCTTTGAAACCTTAATCATCTCATTCTTCTTTCTTCTCAATCCCTCCTTATCCTGTCTATTAGTTCCTTTCATCAATCTCAAAACATACTCAAGCTAATAGACTTAAAAGAATGAAAACTGAAAAGAAATATAAAAGAACTAAGAAATTTAATTTTTGATGCTATCACACTCTAATTTAGAGGTTAATGGAATACTCGAGCTATTTGACAAGTTGACCCTTTCACTCAGCAAACTAATTTTATCTTGGACTATCTTTTAATTAAAATTTCTTTTGTCAACTCGTCCAAACAATAGCCTCACTAAAGCTCTCTGACAATTTGACTTCTAACTTCTTGCTCCACTTCTCCCTATTTGTCAATTAGACTTAATAGCCTTTTTGATAAAGAACAATAGGTAAGAATCAGTTCGACCAATAATAAAGACTAAGATAAAATATTTCAACCAATTCTTAATCGATTTCTTCCCTACACCAAGTTTTCATTACTACCTCCATGACAATTTATCCAGACTATTTGTCAACAATATCACTCGGCAAATAGATAGAGTTCACTCTTATTTATTATGTTCTCTCATTATATTTTCCTTACAATAAAATCAGACTATTTGACTTATCGAATGCTTTTCACATCACTCTTAAACATAGGCAATTGGACTAGGCAGTCAAAATGAAAACACAACTATTTCACTCAATTTGTTATCATGTTCTCTCAGCTCACCAGATTGTGCTCTTAATTCAAGGAGTGAAGTTAATTGGCCTTTTTTTATCACTCGGCAATTAGACTGAAAATTTAATCCATTCTCTTCAATATTATCATGTTCTCTCAGCTTACCAGTTACCAATAGGAGGTTCAGACTATTTGACTTGTATCCAATTTCAATCATCTATTATTAGTTTTAAAGTTTTCAGCTTCCATATCTATTTATCTTACAATCACTCAAGGAATAGAAAACATTCATCAATTGTATCGGTAATACTCACCACTCAATAAGCTGTCAATTTGTCTTCTACTCTTAGCAATAATTTGTCCAGTAATTGCTTCCACTCTATAGAATGAGTATGACAATTAGTCAGTCTAAAGTTCACTCTGCAAATGCTTCAATACAACGCTTTTTCTTTTAATTCGTCCATTTGTCCAAAACTTCTTCTACATTTTGAGAAATAGTTTGAGATCTAAAGCCTCACAATCTACTCAACAATTCCCTTAATTATTATCATGTTCTCTCATTATATTTTCCTTACTAACCTATATGAGAGATGACAATTAGTCTAATTCTTCTTCTTTTGCAAGGCTTCCAGCATCAATCCTCTTCTGAAAATTAGACTTAGTATCATTACTTAGGATTCCTCCAACTAATTTCCTCACTCTTTTTTGAAAAGAAATAGCATTTGCAAGACTGGAGGGACTATTAGACTGAATACTAAAGTGAAGATAGAAAATCACTCTTAATTATGAACAATAATTTTATCATATTTCTTTTATCATTGGTCTTTTAAATATTTAGACCACTTGTCCATTTGACTATTTCTTCGATTTATTTGACCTAATTTCCTCACTGTTTTTGTTCCTCTCACATCCATTAGACCAAAACCTCACTTTCTCTCGGCACAAGAAAGACTATTAGACTTGTTGAATGACAAAATAAGATTAAGAATTCACTCTTAAACCCTAATTAATGATTTATCATAGTTCTTTTGAGACTGGTTTCTTCTCATACCTCAATCACTCGTCAATTAGACTGAAATCTCAATCTATTTAACCTAATCTTTACAATTCTTGTCTCTTTTCTTGTCTATTAGACTTAAATCTTTCTCCGCTCAACACTATTAGACCAAATATCACAACAAAAAAATCTACATTTTCTTGACATTGGTGATTTTATCATGTTCTCTCAAAATATGAGTCTTATAATTGAGGACAAGACTAACTTCCGCGACTATTTGTCTTTGCTTCCTGCATTAGCCACTTCAAAAACATTTGTTTTCACAAGATTACCACATCAACTTCTTTCTTGAAATATTGGAACTTACCTTGACAATTTGTCTACTCTGTTGTTTAAACAGTCAATTAATTGTCCTCTTCCTCTAAGTCAAGTTGTTTGTTTGCTTTTGTAGTCACTCAAGTCAGTCAATATGAGCACCAAAACTCATTCTTTGGCAACATTTGTCTATTAAACTTCTGCAAAGGCAGCATTCCTCACTCCATTCGTCGATTTGATTCTTCTTCTACTTATACACTCACGGATTCTAGAAACGCTCATGTGCTTAATTGTCTACAACCCTAATCGTCAATTGTACAGAATTCTCAACTTTAAGAACTTACAACAGTCAAATTGAATCAGTGGTTTTAATCTTCTTCTAATCTTCGATCAATTGAAAAAAATTATTGCAACGATGAGTCTTACTCTTACTCTTACTCTTACCAACATCAACCGCAGCTTTCTCCTACGTCAATTTGTCCGCGCGTTGTCACAAGGTTTTGTGATTAGGTTTGGAATAGCACTGAGTTTTTGCTGTGAAAGTGCTTTGTATACATCAATAATCTCGCTAACACCCTAAATAATCATAACCCTACCTTCAAGGTCCCTATATTCCCAAATCCCTATCCTATAATTCCTTCAATAACCTAGAAGTTGCCATATCTAGCTTTGATCTAGCATAACTATTGGACAGTAGTTTCAAATAATTTGAAACTTTTCCATATTATAGATCATCTACTTAAATACTTCCATACCAAATTTCAACTCAATCCAAGATACTGTCCAACTTTAATGGACATTACCCCAATACTGACTTTCTAACCCTTGTGAAATTTCCCTAAACTCTCATACCTAACTTTGATCTACCATAACTATTGGACAATAGTTCCAAATGACTTGAAACTTTTTCACATTGTAGATCAACCACTTAAATACTTCCATACCAACTTTCAACTCAATCTAAGATATTGTACAACTTTGGTGGACATTATCCCAATACTAACTTCCTAACCCTTATCAAATTTCCCTAAACTCTCATACCTAACTTTAATCTAGCATAACTATTGGACAGTAGTTCCAAATGACTTGAAACTTTTCCACATTGTAGATCAACTACTTAAATACTCTTATATCAACTTTCAACTCAATCCAAGATACTTTCCAACTTTGGTGGACATTACCTCAATACTTACTTTCTAAACTTTCACTACCTCCACACCCCGGTTGTATTTTGTACATAACTCTTATATCTTAAGTCCATTGAAGATACATTTTTGGCACAAAGTAAAAAATAAGATAAGAAGAGTACCCTCCAAGTTTCACGTTCATATCACAAAAATCCAATAAGAATGACACTCCTCAATATACCCTCCTTGGCTACCTTGAAATCCAAACACCTCCACTTCAACGCCTCATAACTTTTTCTCCATAGTAGATCTAAATTTGAAACTTAACACCCTTATGTATCAACTCTTCAAAAGCCCAGATCCAAAATATAACACTCAACCAATATTCTTGCAAAATGTTACACAAAAGCTCCCCAAATCAATAATTTACTTCAAATGAACTCCCCATAACAACAACACAACTCACTCAAGTACCTCCACCTCCTCCAACCCTCCAAGAGACAAGAAAAAAAAAGAGAAATCCAAGGACCAACCCTTGCCTCAAGTAGCCACCACAAACTCCGCCGACTAACCGCCAACTAACCCTAACCCTAACTCCACTACCCTAGTATCAACTACTAACAACCGGTTATCAACCGGCAACAACATAGTCAAGACTAAGGCTCCTAACACTTACATACCCCACCACTAGCAACTCACAACACACAATACTAACAACTAATTTTTTAACTAACAAGATGTCTATTTCAAATAGTAAACAGCCTACATCACGACAGCGCTTCCTTGATTCTTGCTAGCTTGCTTGCACTCAAGTCCACTAGTCCCTTTACTCACACACTCTTGCGTTGCTCTCAGCACAAATTCTTAGTTTTACTCAAAGAATGTAGTAAGCTACTTGTCAATTTGTCATGCAACAACACTAACAACCAAATAATAGAGTGTAGCTGGGTAGAAGAAAATGGGAGTCAATTTGTCAAAAAGCTGTCATTTGCCGTCTTCCACTGCCATTCCGCGGACATCGAGGAGTGGTGGCGGGTTTACCAATGACTATTTGTCTTTACTGCCACTACGTACTGGCTACTTATGTCCATTTGACTCTTTTACTCATTATATCCCATTTGTCTAATTAATAACTTGTCTATTTGACCTTTTTCATTATTTGTAATTATTTCAACAATTATTAATTAATCCTAAAATATATTAATGTTACTTTGATTTTATGTAAATTTTACTTTATTTTTAATTTTAATTCAAAAGAAAATTTTAAATATTTAATTTAATAATATTTAATAATACTACCCTCTACTTTGAAACCATAACTTGGCCTCAAGTTATGTAGGGTTTGAGTTGAAATTTAATAAGTAGAAAGAAGTAGAGAATGATTCAAAATACTAAATTGTTAAGAATTTTGTTATAGAATTGAAAAATGCCATTCAATGCCAATGGATGTAATGGTGTAATAAACAATTGGTATCTTATGATTTTGTTTATTTCCAAAAGTATTGAAAATTGAGTTGAATAAAGGATTTCAAAGTTTATTTAGAGTAGAGATTTTTATAACTTTCATTTCATTAATCAAAATGGAATGATTCTGATCTTTCCACATACATATAAATTTGTAAAACCAATTTCAAATTTTAGTTTTTGAAATAAGTTATTTTTTTATTTGCACAAATGGCCCGACCAAAAAAGAAAATTACATATTTAAAGCCTCCAATCAAAAGTTATGAACAAACTTTAGAGAGGGGTTCAAAGGGACATTTTCCTTGATATTTTTAAACACTCCTCTCTAAAATTTGTTCATAACTTTGTATTAAATTTTCAAAATTACAAACAGATTTTTGGAAATTTAATTTAACTTGATTTTCCAACTTTTCCTAGTTCAATTTTTTTGAAAAAAGGTATTCTTCTATGCCTAAATGAGGTCTAACGTTCTACTCCAAATGCAATTTTAGCTTTTTTGGCATTGAGCGCTCAAGCTCTCATCTTCAAATTATCCCATATCTTTATAGAAAGTTTATGATGGACAATGGATTTGATTATAAAAATGACATCTCCATCCTATAACCTCACAATTGTCAATGAAGTGTTCACTTCATATTGCCATTAAACTTATTCAATTGTAGCAAATGGTCAATTGCCATTGGTGTTGATGCTTATATTCTTCTTCACGATATGGATGATTTTTTTGGATGAAGATTATGGAGAGGAAATGCAGTGGTAGTTGATGTACAAAACACAAAAGATTATGCTCCAAGTCTAAACAATTGATAACTTCAAAATAACCCACTTATGCCAAACCACTAAAAAACCAAGTGAAAACAAATATTTCTATACAACCTGCACCTTCCAATCTTGTCAGAGGGATTATGTATTCAAGAGCCTTGTTACCAAATGCTAGGTGCAAAAGAGCCTTAAGTTGCATAAATCTGATTCTTCCAAAATTTCCTAAAAACCAAGGGTCTCATTGGTCATCAATCTTTTTTTCTTTAGTTACAAAAGAAGCAATTTTATTCTAATACAAAAAGGTAGCCATTGACAACATACCAAATAGAGCCAATGCTCTTACTAGTGATACTATACATCTTCTCTTCAATCAACAATAGTAAAAATTATTCCAAATGAACTTCAAAGTATAATCTAAAGACAAATTTGTAGTTCATCATTTATTAATATTCTATTTTTTTTAGGGATAGTGTCCTATCCCTTTGAGGAAGTAAAGGTAATCAAAGTATACATTGGTAGACAAAATTGCACCACCAATAATACAAAAGACAAACAAACTAGAGCCTTGGCCCTTTAGCATAGGAAAGGACTTTTCAACTACTAGTCATGTCTCTCAGTTCAGGAAAAACTGAATCACGCTGCCGATAGCGCAAGTCCATGCAACCAAAGTAAATATTTCCAGCGATGACATCTTTGACATCCTGCAAGTGCTTCTGCAATGTGGGATGCCAAGCTTCACCCTCCATATCCATGATCGCACGAGCATATGTGTTTGTCAAGTCTATCGCCATGTGCACTGTCTGGACAAAAGGCTTCCCTTCACATTCCATCATCACAGTGATCAAATTACGAGGGTTTTCTTCTATCAGGCTCTCCTTGTGGTATGATTGGAGATCATTTACAAATCCGATATGGATGGAAACTATCTTGGTTACATTTTCAAAGTATGGAGTCATCTTCAATATACTTGGAATGTAGGAATCGTTGGCAAACTCTATCGCCGTTTGGACAAATTTTCCACCAACATTTGCAGCACGCATAAGAGCATATGATTCCAAGTCTTTGAAGTATAAGTTATGGCCTTGGAGAATGTCCACATGGCTAGCAACACTAGAGTGGTGGTGTTCTATGACACATGTGACATAATTCTCCAACCATTCGGGGTTAGACAATTCCAACATGTCCCGCCCTGATTCCCACATCAAGGTCTCAATCAAGGGAGCAGAATTGCTTGGCTTCACTTGTTGACTTAAAATTGCACCCAAGTGGTCGAGATATTCTTGAATGTTTTCGGGGCTTCCACATGCACTTTGGTTGATGCCGTACTGGTCTAGACAAAACTCATCTGGGGTGTCGAAAAAAAGATCATCTATCAAGAACATTAATGCATAACTAAAAGAAATTGCTACAAGCCGATCAACGTCGATTACTCGAGGATGTATGTAGCTTGCTACAGAAAGGCCTACACGACAATAGGATTCCATGGAAATGACATGTGGATAGTGCTTGACATATTGGTGCAAGCATTTTTCGGCCTCATCCACGCACTTGGCTTGCTGCAAAGGCGGTAGGCCATCAATGGCCATGGAGAACAAGGAAGGAAGTTGATCATCCATTGTGGATGCAAATTTGGTTGATGAAATTGGATCCATGAACTCCACATTTTTGGTCCCTGAGCAAGCTAAGTCAAATCAAATATTAGGGTCTTCAAAATTGACTCAAAACAAGAGGAGTGACTAAGGTAGTTGACTCATTTCCAACCACTTAAGCAATTAGGCATATTTGGAGCGTAGTTTTTTTGAGTGTGGAATTTCTTCCTTGTACTAAAAGAGTTTGGAAGGATTGTATATTTATCTAAAATTTTATTATACAAAATATAATTATCATGAATTTTTAGTGAAAGATTCTCTTTGACATGTAATGGTGATGTAGACCTTTCAATTTCTGACCATAGATTGATTGCAAAATCAACCAATAGCTAGTTGCAATATTGATAGCCTTACAACCAATCATAATGCGCTGCAACTGCTCCTTGAACTTCACCTCAACTTCTCATAAAGAAATCCCAACTTCATGGAAAGAAAGTAGCCTATAGATTGGAAATGGGGTGATAGTTGGAAATGAATCAGCTACTATAATCCCATGTTCTTTAGTGAAAAGCTATTGTGCAAAGCCTGCATTTGCGTTGTAGTTGCAACCACACACAAGTGAAGAATTGGAAAAATACTCCGGGAAGTCCCAGGACCAGAAACAAAGGAGGAGGGCATTTTGCAAAATAGGGCAATGCTCAAAGAGGAGGGCATTTCGCAAAATAAAGGACCCACAAGGACGTCCTTTATTTCACAAAGTACCCAACAACAAGAAACGTTGCCTGACATAAACCACAACCAAGAAATGTCCTATACATTATGAACTTTCGGGATGAACTTTTGAATGTTGGATGAAATAGTCGTAATGCCCAATTATGCAGGCAAAACTGCGTAACCAGACATTACGAACAAAACCCGCCTGCAGATGTATTAGAAATTTCCTGGCGGAGGTTTCCGTACAGTGCAGTGCTCTCCCCAAATGATGGCTTCCCCTTTCTCCCTTTCAGCAGTCTACTGGGAGGGCATCGCACAGCCCTCTCCGGATCGACAACAACAAGCAAGCACTTTCCATGGCAAATTAAACTGCAGAATGCACTGAGAAGATGCTGGACTTTGGCAGGTTCCACTCATACAGAGCATTTGCCAGATAAACAAGGGCCGTCAGAAGGGCTGGAGGCTTACCTTTCGAATCGTGCACACCGGCGCCCTTCGCAGGAACTTCGACAGCAGGTGCATCCTCGGCACGGGAGGAGAAAGACGATGCTTGCACCATGATGAACGAAGGGACTGTAACCTCACTGGAAGTTCTCAAAGGAAATTCTCGCAATAAATTCGCCTTGAATGTGAGCACTCTTGCTAATGGATTGGCTCATGAAACAACAACAAAGGGAGTCTCCGTTTTATAGGCCACACTGACCCAGGAAATCAGCAATGTGGGACCATTGCTAAACACTGTGAACAGAAGAACTCTCAGAAATACCCGTTCCACTGACCATTTTTTAGCCTGGGTTCAGTTATTACGCTCATTTTGTGGCCAAGAAAAATAGTCAGAAATAATGTCGGTTTGCACTGTTTGCAGCATACACTCTGACTACCAGTGAGGTAAACATGCCTAACTGATTACCAAGCAGATTTATTACCAAGATGGCAGAGGTGTTATGTAGGAACCTCGGAGAAGCTAATTTGTCAAGTGATGTATTTTTCAGAGATTGAGGAGGTGGACGTCAAGATCAGAGAAGGCATTAGAGTTAACCTTAAAGTGAACCCCAGTTTGTAGAAGGGGTGTCACAAGAAGGTTTAACTAAGAATAAGTTAGTACAAAAGAAACACAACACCAATTTCCATTAGACCAAGTTTGAGTGCTTCAAGGAGTTTTATCGTGTGTTTTCGCAAACTCTGGCTCTTGGTCCCTCATTGTATTGTACACACTACAATTAACTAGCTTTATTTGCATGCAAGAATCAAGCCATCATGACAAGAAATGAATATTCTCTGATTCTTCAAAGTTTCTTCAGTTGGGATAATTTTGATCATGCATGCATAGATCGATGCTCAATGTTTGCTAAGATTGTAGTACAGTGGCCAAGTTCATCACCTTTGTAGCCACCACCTGGACTAGCAATTGCTCATACAGTTTCTGGAACAGTTTTGCTGAGCACCCAGAGAAGTGGTGCTGATGTCAATGGCTGCGCACAAAAAAGAGGACCACGACCTTCTATTTCCTCAAAACATGGCAGTGTGGCCAATTAACTTACTCACGTGATAGAGTTGCAAAATATAGTAGCCATCCCACTCCACCCATCATCCCATTTCCGATCATCACTCCCTTTCCAATGTATGGGAGCTGCTTTCCTTCCATGAAGTTGTGCTTTCTTTTTGTGAAGTGCTGGAGTTCCAGAAGTAGTTGTGGTGCAGTATGATTGGTTGTAAGGCTATCAATATTGCAACGAGCGATTGGTCGATTTTGCAATTAGCTTGTGGTCAGAAATTGAAAGGTCTACATCAGCATTACAAGTCAAAAAGAATCTTTCACTAATAAAATCATAATAATTATATTTTGTGTAATAAAATTTTAGAAAAATTCCACTCTCAAAAAACCTGCACTCCAAATATGCATAATTGCTGAAGTGGTTGGAAATGGGTCAGCTACCTTGCTGCATTTTCCCCTTCCTGCAGTAAAGGATCCTCTTTGTTTGCATCAAAAATAAATAAATAGATGATAAGAATACTGCATCATGATGTTTCTGGCAAGAATTGAATTCAGAGTTTAGGAAAAAATTTAAAAGTAAATATTCTAAAAATTTTAATGCTTTGAAAAAAATAAAAATAAAGGTACGTATGAGATAGAATGAAAATCTAAATTATTAATATCTCTAAGATGGAATTAAAATGCACTAATACTAATGGTGAGATTGTTCTAGCAAACAAAATACATCATGTGGAATTTTATATTTTGAAAAATTGAAAAATTTGTATTCAAAAATGAATTCTACAAGTTATTTTTTCAAGAAGATGCTCTAATTGCTTGAAAAATAAGATTGTTCATAACTTTCTCATAACAAATCTAAATGGGATGAATCAAAGCTTTCCATGTAGATAAAAAAATATTCTATATGAAAAAAATAATAATTTTAGAATTTTAGAATTTTAATTTTTTTTGTTACCCCCTGTTCCCTATTTTTGAACTTATTTGGATATAACTTTTGTTCCTAGGCACCAATTGAAAAAATAATAATATTCCGCCACAAAGCTAATATATTTCTCTAATTTCAAAAAAGATTTCAAAAAATTAAGACAAAAATTGAGACCGTAGGTAGTTGCCCAAAATTCCATTTGTCCCTCAAAGGGGCATTGGTTCTTTAGGGGTTAAAATCACATTTCATTATCAAACTTCATCAAACTTCATTAGATTTCTGTATTAGAATATACATTTCAAAAATTGGATATTTTTCACATACGTTAATACATGTCTAAAATTTAATCTCATTTTTTCATAATTAAAAGTATCAAATTAAATTTTTTATAATTTTTTGAAAAAATTTCATTGCAAAAATCATAATAATTACAAAAATGTTAAAAATAGCAGGACATTTTCAAAAAAAATGGAAATAATAGTGACAAACATCATGGTGTAATTGGTATACTCTTTGAGCTCACATCAAGAAAAAGTTCAAAAGTAGTGTATTTTGAGCTTTCAAGATGTTGTATTCAATGTGATACAAAAATTGTAATTTTAAATTTTTTTGAAGAAAATATTCAAATAGAGTAAAAAGTAGATTATTGGAGCTATATTTTTAAATTTAAGCTTTTAAACATTTAAAATAAAAAACAATGAGAAAATTTAGGTTTTCACGTTCAAAATGTCCATAGGGCTTGCAAATGTCCTTTAAAGGTTACTCTTGTAACCCCGAGCCCCTTGGCCATGTGAAAAACAATAGCAATGGCTTATGGATGTAGGTGGTTAATTCCTAAAGTTCTTTGACTATGGAACTTTTTGATGGCAAAGGTCCCCTAAGATGACAAGTAAAATTATGTTGCATTGTACTATAAGATCTAGTAACAAATGACTTCATTATGCAATTAAAAAATGAGAGGTTTTGACTACATAGGTTGGGAAATTATAACATTGGAAAAAATGTTTTTAAGGGACATTCAAATTCCAAGCACCTTTGACTACAAGTTAATTTCACATTTATTTTCTTGAATTTCTTTTTTCTCTTTTTGTGACAAAGTTAGGCAAGTGCTCAAAAAATTTCATAACATTTCAAATTAGGGAATACATACCAAATTTTTTTAATAGGGAACTTAGTAGAAAGGTGAAAATAATTTGACTTGAATCATTGATTGTAGAAAAGGTCAAGTGAGTCATTTTTGTTTCTCCATTTGTTTCATGTTCAAACTTTCTAAAAAAATATTCAAGACAATTGTTTCCTACAACGCTAAGAGCTCAAAATGAATGTTTTATTAAGAAAAAATTGAACCCACAGAGAGGCCTTGAGTTTTCTTACTAATTTTTATACTAATTGAATGAATATAAAGGTGGCCACATCTTCATTAGGACCATCACTTGGCGTGTGCTCCATTCTTCATGATGGAACCATCATGAGATTTACAAGATTATGGAGATGGATTGGATAATGATGACAAATTTTTGAATTTATTGTGCAATTCTTGGCCCAATTAGTGAGTTGAGATTTGAGAAGGCTCTTCCCAACCAAGCTTTTGCGTTACAAAGCGGCCTCTTGGGGGTTCAATTCTTTCCCAATGTTACCCTGACAAAGCCGATAATTATCTTTCTCAAATGTTTTGACAATACATGGCTTCTAGTTGACTTTTGGGGCAAAAAGAATCATTTCTAGATGAATTGGAAGTTTGTGCTTCCAACAATCGGTGATTGCTCTTGAAAGTTTGTGGTTTCCCAAGGGGTCCTTTAGCCAATTATCTATCCTTATTCAAGCCAAGTTGAAGTTGCTAGTGTAGGTTCTGGTAGTTGGTTGTTTTGTTGAGGTGGTTTTTGTTTTGCTTCTTTTGTTTGTTAGATGATTAAAAAGAAAACTTTAAAAAAGTTTGTTGTGTATGTGGTCCCTTGGTTCTTTGTATTGTTTCCCTTATAATGGAAATTGTCCGTGTATTTCAAGGGGGGGAAAATGAATGTTCCATCTAACTCAACAAATCAAGAGGATTGTTTCCTCACACATTGTTGTGGGGAAGAACACGATTGACCCATTCCCAGGTGTCATAAGGTAGACAAGCCTATTACCACCTTGATTTGAAATCTGGACATTTTAGGACCAATTCTAAGAGGGGCACATAATTTTTTAGAGGTGTGTGCTTGTTTCATGAATCAAACCCAAATGAAATTATAATTTTACGATCAAATTTGTAATTTTTGTGAATTTTTGAAGTGGTCAGCCTTGAAATTGCAAAACCACCTTTAGACTAAAGCCATAAATACCCCATAAACAACCTAAAATTGCCTAATGAAGTATTAGATATTCTCTATTAATGGAATGACACGTTATCCCTTATTGTCGTAAAATCATTGATTTTGTCATAAGGTAAAACCATCCATTTCCATCATAGCCCCATCACCAATCAATAGGGGGGCTGAAATTCAAGAGAGTCTAGGACTAATTTCCAAATATGAATTCTTGGTTGCTGCTTGGTATCCGTCTAAAATAGCAAAAATTGCTTTTCAAGTCCTTTTTCAAAAAAGATGGAGGTCACAATGCAACTCCAGATGCCTACGCTAAGAGTTAGGGTACGTATCAAGAGCAACCAACTAATATGAGGCGACTGAGAGTATCTTTCACCAACTCAGATGTGTAGATTAGCTACAAGCTAGCACTCATTCTCCTAAACACTGCGAGTGGAAAGGAACAGACTTGCGTGGGGTTGCATGAAGCAAAGTAGGGCAAAATTAGGATTACTGTTAGAAAGAGAAAAGGAATAACAATCCAATGGAGAAACCCTCGTACGTGGATCTGCTGAAGGCGCAGTTAGCCCATGCTCCGGTGGAGACACAAGTAGGAGACGGGCGTTGATATAGCGACACAAGATGGCCAGACAAGGCTATTGAATTGGAGCTAGTAGTGGCAGTTACGAACATGGGGAGAAACAATGCAATCCATCCAACCAAAGCCGTGCTAGGTGAAAGCCTTCTTGACGGGTATACTCATAGCTCTACCAATTTCCTTCTTTGCAATAAAATTCTCAAAGTCAAAGTGGATTAAGAAATTGTCAGAAAAAAGACTAAACGTATGAAAAGATATGCTATTGTTGCATATTTCGTTGGAGGCAAACAACCAAGATATGTACTGTTGCAGTGGATAGCAGTCGTACAAGCGTGGATAGGTGATTGGATGGGTCTCAGGAGAGATCTAGGACATAGTTTCTTCCAAATTAATACAAAGCTTAAGAAATCAACATAGAAAATGTTCACGCTCACTCCCCACCGATCAAAATGGAAAACATGCATCTTGTAGATGTGGGCCATTAGATTGAACTTCAACCACCCTAGCAGATTAAAAGTCCCTACCTGGATCACACTTTGAGGTATCCCTGAAGAGTTTATAAGAGTTGTTAAAGACATAGGTGTTGAGCTAGGAGATCTGCTTGGCCACGATAAGAAAAAACCATACACCCCCCAAGCAAAAGTTTTGTGTGGCACTCTAAGCAGGCCAAGGCTAGAGAATGCTGTCACAAAGTTTTGTAATTAGGTTGAGAATAGCATTGAGCCTTTACTGTGAAGGTGCTTTGTATACATCAATAATTTCCCTAAACACCCTAAATAATCATAAACCTACCTTCAAGGTCCCTATTTTCCCAAATTCCTATCCTATAATTCCATCAATAATCTAAAAATTGTCATATCTAGCTTTGATCTAGCATATCTATTGAAATGTAGTTTCAAATGACTTGAAACTTTACTACATTATAGATCAACTACTTAAATACTCCCATACCAATTTTCAACTCAATTTAAGATACTGTACAACTTAGATGGACTTCTCAAACCTTCACTAACCCATTGTATTTTGTGCATATCTTTTAAATCTCAAGTCCATTGAAACTAAACTTTTGGTACAAAGTAGAAGATAAAATAAGAAAAGTATCTTCTAAGTTTCATTTTCATAACACAAAAATCCAATAAGAATGACACTCCTCAATATACCCTCCTTGGCTGCCTTGAAATCCAAACACCTCCACTTCAACGCCTCATAATTTTTTCTCCACAATAGATTTAGATTTGAAAATTGGAACCCTTATGTATCAACTCTTTAAAAGCCTAGATTCAAAATATAACACTCAACCAATATTCTTGCAAAATGTTACACAAAAGCTCCCCAAATTAATACTTTACTTCAAATAAACCTCTCATAACAATACAACTCACTCACTCAAGTACCCCACTTCTTCCAACCCTCCAAGAGACAAGAAAAAAAGAGAGAGAACAAGGGACCAACCCTTGCCTTTAGTATCTACCACAAACCTCAGCGGCTAGCCGCCGGCTAACTCTAACCCTAACTCCACTACCCTGAAATCAACTACTAACAACCGGTTACCAACCAGCAATAATATAGTCAAGACTAAGGCTCCCAACACTTATATAACTCACCACTAGCAACTCACAACATACAATACTAACAACTAATTTTTCAACTAACAAAATGTTTAATTCAAATAGTAGACGGCTCACATTATAACAATGCAATTTTCAATAACCATTGAAAGCACAAGTGAGAAAGTGACCATAACAATTGACTATTGCAACCTACCAATTAGGTGTAGGTTGAGTCACTCTATAGACCACTTTATCAAGGGGTGCCCTAGCACCAAAACAAACCAAGAGCGTTGTTGTAATATGGACCGTCTACTATTTGAATTTGACATCTTTTTAGTTGAAAAATTAATTTCGGTTGAGTGTTATATTTTGAATCTATCTTGAGACCCATCCAATCTCCTATCCGCGCTTGTACGACTGCTATCCACTGCAACAGTACATATCTTGGTTGTTTGCCTCCAACGAAATATGCAACAATAGCATATCTTTTCATACGTTTAGTCTTTTTTCTGACAATTTCTTAATCCACTTTGACTTTGAGAATTTTATTGCAAAGAAGGAAATTGGTAGAGCTATGAGTATACCCGTCAAGAAGGCTTTCACCTAGCACGGCTTTGGTTGGATGGATTGCATTGTTTCTCCCCATGTTCGTAACTGCCACTACTAGCTCCAATTCAATAGCCTTGTCTGGCCATCTTGTGTCGCTATATCAACGCCCGTCTCCTACTTGTGTCTCCACCGGAGCATGGGCTAACTGCGCCTTCAGCAGATCCACGTACGAGGGTTTCTCCATTGGATTGTTATTCCTTTTCTCTTTCTAACAGTAATCCTAATTTTGCCCTACTTTGCTTCATGCAACCCCACGCAAGTCTGTTCCTTTCCACTCGCAGTGTTTAGGAGAATGAGTGCTAGCTTGTAGCTAATCTACACATCTGAGTTGGTGAAAGATACTCTCAGTCGCCTCATATTAGTTGGTTGCTCTTGATACGTACCCTAACTCTTAGCGTAGGCATCTGGAGTTGCATTGTGACCTCCATCTTTTTTGAAAAAGGACTTGAAAAGCAATTTTTGCTATTTTAGACGGATACCAAGCAGCAACCAAGAATTCATATTTGGAAATTAGTCCTAGACTCTCTTGAATTTCAGCCCCCCTATTGATTGGTGATGGGGCTATGATGGAAATGGATGGTTTTACCTTATGACAAAATCAATGATTTTACGACAATAAGGGATAACGTGTCATTCCATTAATAGAGAATATCTAATACTTCATTAGGCAATTTTAGGTTGTTTATGGGGTATTTATGGCTTTAGTCTAAAGGTGGTTTTGCAATTTCAAGGCTGACCACTTCAAAAATTCACAAAAATTACAAATTTGATCGTAAAATTATAATTTCATTTGGGTTTGATTCATGAAACAAGCACACACCTCTAAAAAATTATGTGCCCCTCTTAGAATTGGTCCTAAAATGTCCAGATTTCAAATCAAGGTGGTAATAGGCTTGTCTACCTTATGACACCTGGGAATGGGTCAATCGTGTTCTTCCCCACAACAATGTGTGAGGAAACAATCCTCTTGATTTGTTGAGTTAGATGGAACATTCATTTTCCCCCCCTTGAAATACACGGACAATTTCCATTATAAGGGAAACAATACAAAGAACCAAGGGACCACATACACAACAAACTTTTTTAAAGTTTTCTTTTTAATCATCTAACAAACAAAAGAAGCAAAACAAAAACCACCCCAACAAAACAACCAACTACCAGAACCTACACTAGCAACTTCAACTTGGCTTGAATAAGGATAGATAATTGGCTAAAGGACCCCTTGGGAAACCACAAACTTTCAAGAGCAATCACCGATTGTTGGAAGCACAAACTTCCAATTCATCTAGAAATGATTCTTTTTGCCCCAAAAGTCAACTAGAAGCCATGTATTGTCAAAACATTTGAGAAAGATAATTATCGGCTTTGTCAGGGTAACATTGGGAAAGAATTGAACCCCCAAGAGGCCGCTTTGTAACGCAAAAGCTTGGTTGGGAAGAGCCTTCTCAAATCTCAACTCACTAATTGGGCCAAGAATTGCACAATAAATTCAAAAATTTGTCATCATTATCCAATCCATCTCCATAATCTTGTAAATCTCATGATGGTTCCATCATGAAGAATGGAGCACACGCCAAGTGATGGTCCTAATGAAGATGTGGCCACCTTTATATTCATTCAATTAGTATAAAAATTAGTAAGAAAACTCAAGGCCTCTCTGTGGGTTCAATTTTTTCTTAATAAAACATTCATTTTGAGCTCTTAGCGTTGTAGGAAACAATTGTCTTGAATATTTTTTTAGAAAGTTTGAACATGAAACAAATGGAGAAACAAAAATGACTCACTTGACCTTTTCTACAATCAATGATTCAAGTCAAATTATTTTCACCTTTCTACTAAGTTCCCTATTAAAAAAATTTGGTATGTATTCCCTAATTTGAAATGTTATGAAATTTTTTGAGCACTTGCCTAACTTTGTCACAAAAAGAGAAAAAAGAAATTCAAGAAAAAAAAATGTGAAATTAACTTGTAGTCAAAGGTGCTTGGAATTTGAATGTCCCTCAAAAACATTTTTTCCAATGTTATAATTTCCCAACCTATGTAGTCAAAACCTCTCATTTTTTAATTGCATAATGAAGTCATTTGTTACTAGATCTTATAGTACAATGCAACAAAATTTTACTTGTCATCTTGGGGGACCTTTGCCATCAAAAAGTTCCATAGTCAAAGAACTTTAGGAATTAACCACCTACATCCATAAGCCATTGCTATTGTTTTTCACATGGCCAAGGGGCTCGGGGTTACAAGAGTAACCCTTAAAGGACATTTGCAAGCCCTATGGGCATTTTGAAGTGAAAACCTAAATTTTCTCATTGTTTTTTATTTTAAATGTTTCATTGAATACAACATTTTGAAAGCTCAAAATACACCACTTTTAAACTTTTTCTTGATGTGAGCTCAAAGAGTATACCAATTACACCATGATGTTTGTCAGAAATATCTTCAAAAATTTGATTATTGTATGAAATTTAGCTCCAATAATAGGAAAAATAAAATAAAATTTTAGACATGTATTAACATATGTGAAAAATATCCAATTTTTGAAATGTATATTCTAATATAGAAATCTAATGAAGTTTGATGAAGTTTGAACATGAAATGTGATTTTAACCCCTAAAGAACCAATGTCCCTTTAAGGCACAAATGGAATTTTGGGCAAGTACCTACGGTCTCAATTTTTGTCTTCATATTTTGAATTATTTTTAAATTTAGAGAAATATATTAGCTTTGTGGCGGAATATTATTTTTTTCAATTGGTGCTCGGGAACAAAAGTTATATCCAAATGAGCTCAAATTAGGGAACATTGGATAGCAAAAAGAAAATTAAAATTAAATTTTTTTTTTCTTATAGAATATTTTTTTATCTACATGAAAAGCTTTGATTCATTTCATTTATATTTTTTTTGAGAAAGTTATGAACAATCTTATTTTTCAAGCAATTAGAGCATCTTTTTGAAAAAATAGCTTGTAGAATTCATTTTTGAATGCAATTTTTGCAATTTTTCAAAATATAAAATTCCACGTGATGTATTTTGTTTGCTAGAACAATCTCACCATTGGTATTAGTGCATTTTAATTCCATCTTAGAGATATTAATAATTTAGACTTTCATTCTATCTCATACCTACTTTTATTTTTTATTTTTTCAATGAATTAAAAATATTTAATATTTAATATTTTTTTTTCTAATCTCTCAATTCAATTCTCTACCATAAAAATTTATAGCTCAAAAGTCTATAGTTTCCACTTTAAACGTAGATATCTTGCACTCTGTAGTGACAAAATTTTTGAGTTTTTTTCCACACATTCTCATACTAGTTAGGTGTAAGATCCTACAATTAGATGTGAAAAAAAGCGATTTTCAAATTTTTTTTCTTTGCTATAGAAATGACAGTTTTGAGTATTTTTTTGGTAGAAAAAGGCCTTGATCTTTTCAGGGTTAAGGGTTAATGGCATCAACACCTTGTACTTCTATGCTCAGTGAAACTATATGAGAAAATATATAAATGATTGCAAGCCCATACAGGTCCCTCTAGTTGCCAAAACAATTCACAATAGATTACTAGCAACTCCATTGGAGTGTTCAACATATATAAGGCACACTCCACCATATTTTGACAAAAGATAGATGCATCCATTGCCATCCCTTTACGAACTCCTCCCTCATATACCAATGGTGCACAATTTCTCTTTAGAAGGTACTCCATTCGTACATGATGACGAATTTTTTTTTGGGAAACATAATGACAAAATTCCTTTTTTTCTTTTGAAACGTGATGATGAAATTCCTTCTTGTTTTTGAAACATGACGACGGAATTTCTGTTTTTTTGAAACATGATGACGGAATTCCTACTTCTTTTTTAAACATGATGACGGAATGATGACAGAATCCCATTTTTTTTTGGAATCATGATGACAGAATTCCTTCTTGTTTTCGAAACATGACAACGGAATTCCTGTTTTTCTGAAACATGATGACGGACTTCCTACTTCTTTTTTGAAACGTGATGACGGAATTCCTACTTCATTTTGAAACGTGATGACGGACAGAATTTGGTGCTAGGTGGGAATGAATGCATCTACTGAATAAAAGGTCCTGGTCCTCTTTTTTGTGCGCAGCCAAGGACATCAGCACCCACTTCTCCGGGTGGTCAGTGAAACTGTATTGGTGATTGCAAGTTTAGGTGGCTGGGGCTCCTTGCCAGAAACATCATGATGCAGTATTCTTATCATCTATTTATTTATTTTTGACGCAAACAAAAGAGGATCCTTTACTGCAGGAAGGGGAAAATGCAGTAAGGTAGCTGACCCATTTCCAACCACTTCAGCAATTACGCATATTTGGAGCGCAGGTTTTATGAGTGCGGAATTTTTCTAAAATTTTATTACACAAAATATAATTATTATGATTTTATTAGTGAAAGATTCTTTTTGGCGTGTAATGCTGATGTAGACCTTTCAATTTCTGACCACAAGCTAATTGCAAAATCGACCAATCGCCTCGTTGCAGTATTGATAGCCTTACAACCAATCATACTGCACCACAACTACTTCTGGAACTCCACCACAACTACTTCTAGAACTCCACCACAACTACTTCTAGAACTCCACCACAACTTCATAGAAAGAAAGCACAACTTTATAGAAAGAAAGCACAACTTCATAGAAAGAAAGCAGCCTATACACTTGAAATAGGGTGATGATTGGAAATGGGTTGGCCATTATATTTTGCAACTCTATCAAGCAAGTAAGTTAACCCTTAAATGTACTGGACTATGTTTTCACCCAAAACACTACAAAATTGCCATTTTTACTTTTTAGGATAAGTATCAAATTTTAGGAAAAAACTTTTTTAGGCACATGTAACCATAGGATCTTGAAGTACACTTGTTTGAGAAGATGTAGGAAAATTTTCAGAAATTTCCACCATGTAGATTGCAAGATATTATCATTTGAATTTACAAAAATCCATTTTTGTCCCTGCAAAACACCGGGAGCTGCACTTTACAAGGTCACATTTGTATGAAAAAATGTCCAAAATGGTGGTTACTATTTGAATTCATTCTTCAAGTCAAGTTGTCTACATGCTTAAAAAATTTGAGATCATTTGGAATTGTACAACATGTAGAAAAAAATAGTAAGTAGAAAAAAATAGACAATCATTCAAAACATTAAATTATTAAGAGTTTATTTATAGAATTGAAAAATGAGAATCCCAATGGTTGTAATGTTTTATTATACAATATATATCCTAGGATTTTACTTTTTTCAAAAAATATTGAAAATTGAAATTCAATAAAGGACTCCAAAGTTTATTTTAGAGTCGAGAATCCATAAGTGCTCCCAAACTAAATTTGCTCATAACTTTCATCTCATAAATCAAAATGGAATGGTTTGAAGCTTTTCATGTGTATATAACTTTAGAAAACCAATTTCAAATTTATATTTTTTTTAAAAGTGATTTTTCAGAATTTTTTTGAGTTACCCGCCGAATGTTGAAAATGACATATCATGCAATAACTTTTTAACCATGTCGTCAAAAGTTTTGAAAATTGTTGGGCCTTAAAGCTACTCCTCGGACACATATTGTATGAAATTTTCAAAGAAAAATGATGAAATCTCCATTTACAGTGAGCTGCCCGAGATTGCTATAATTGCTATAATGACAAAAAAAACACGCAGTTGAGCATTTAGGGGTTAACTAGCGGTTGGCACTTGCTATGATACACATTCATCATTAGAATTTTATAAGAATTTTTATGTATTAGATAGAATGTAGAATAAAAATTTCAATAAATCTTCAAATAAAAATGACTAAAATCTTTGTATAATTTTCTTTATAAGTAAACATATATTGAAATGTACAATAGAAATTTATTGAATGATGAATAAAACATATGCAATGGTAAATACTATAAAAGATACACATATATTATAATGCATTAGAAATTTGATTCCATTGTTACAAAAAATGGCAACCCAAATTGAAGAATTGAAAAAACAAATTTATAAATCTCAAAAACTTTGTGAACAACTTAATTGTTGTAGAATCCAAAATCACTTCAATTGAATAAATTTCTCAAAATCATTTGGTAGTAGCAATAGAAAATTGAAATCATGAAAGCTCAAAGTTCACAAAAGCACAAAATCATAGAAGTACAAAGAAGTGTAAAGCCAAGAGAAGCAATGGATTTGCTACTTCTAATATCACCATATTGATCCTCTTTAATATCACCTAAATTGCAACAACTATATTATTTTTATAATATCACCCTTTGTAAGAAGTGATATTACAGAAGTGGTTGCAAACTGCTATTCTATTTCTATAATATCACATTGTGTGAAAATACAATTTCTATGTATGCATAATTGAAAATATTTTTACAAAATATTTAAAATAATTATTTTAAAGACTTATCAAAATCATTATCATGCATTTTATTCAAATATATCAAAATTTTACTAATATGTGATTCAATGAATGCATAGCATAGCAAGTATGAGCCCCTAGTATTAATGGTAGCATTTGTGATATTACAGAGGAGTTGTGATTTTAGTAGTATGATGATTGGCCACATTGCCATGTGAGGAAATAGAAGGTGGAGGTCCTGTTTTTTATGCGCAGCCATTGACATCAGCACCACTTCTCTGGGTGCTCAGCGAAAGTAGGAGTGATTGCTAGTCCAGGTGGTGGCTACAAAGGTGACAAATCGTTGAGCATCTTTCAAGAGCATCAATCTATCAATTCATGATCAAAATTATCCCAACTGAAGAAACTTTGAAGAATCAGAGATTATTCATTTCTTGTCCTAATGACTTGATTTTTGCATGCAAATAAAGCTACTTAATTGTATTATGTACAATACAATGAGGGACTAAGAGCTGGAGTTTGCAAAAACACAAGATAAAACTCCTTGAAACACCTAAACTTGGTCTAATGGAAATTTGTGTTATATTTTTTTTTTACTAACTCATTCTTAATTAAACCTTCCTGCAACACCCCTTCTACAAATTGGGGTTCATTTTATGATTAACTTTAATGCCTACCTTCTCAATCTCTGGAAAAAACGTCACTTGACAAATAGCTTCTCAATCTGAGGTTCCTACATAACACCTCTGCCATCTTGGTAATAAATCTGCTTGGTAATCAGTTAGGCATGTTTACCTCACTAGTAGTCAGAGTGTATGCTGCAAACAGCGCAAACCGACATTATTCTGACTATTTTTTTTGGCCAGGCTAAAAAAAATAACTGAACCCACGCTAAAAAGTGGTCAGTGGTGTTAAGATTTATAGTGTGAACGCTCTCCATACATGTGGCGAGTTAGTCAACAAAGTAGTTCTTAGCCAATAGGGAGAGAGTACTATTCATCGTCTCTCTCCCCTTGTATATACTTCCTACTATCAATGTTAGTATGTGTATTTTTTTCTCTTGCAACTTTGTGTTTGTGTTCTTTGAGGTTTTGTTTCGTTTATTATACTCAACACGTTATCAGCACGCTCTTACGTTATAGTTTGAACATTCTCACGATTTCTATTTTCTATTTTTTTTCTCTCTTCTCTTTCTCTTCCGGTTTAGAATTTTGATTTTTGGAGGAGCTTTGTAGCCCCTCCCCTCCTCTTCACACTCCCTGCTGTGCCTGCTGCTCTCCCCGCCTTGCACACCTCCCACTCTTGCCGGCCCCCCCGCTCTCCCTTCTCGGGCCCTGCCTCCACTCCCCCAGCACTCTGCTCCCTCCCCCGACCTTCCTGCGATCTCCTGTCGCACTCCCCCCCCCTTTTTGCGACCCTCCGCTACCCCCAACGCCCTCCCGCTCTCCGACCCTCCCCTCCGCAGACCCCCTCACAGACCCCCCCTCCACAGCGACCCTTGGTCTCTCCACTTCGCCTCCTTCTCGCCTTGCCGCTTCACACTTATTTTCCTTGTTTATATTTTTTTCAAACCCTCTTCGGTTCAAATTTTTTTTTCTCTCCATCTTCTTCATTCCTCCCTTCCGCCCCTTCGCCTCAAGCTTCTTGCTTGTCTCTCCAAACCCCAAGTGTTTTTATTTTATTTTATTTCATTTTAAATTTATTATTGACTTTTCATATATTATTTTTATAATTTTATAATTTTATTTCTTTATTGTTGTCTTTCTCTTTCTCTTTATCTATAACTTTCATCTTTATCTTTATCTTTATTTTTACTTTTTACTTTTTACTTTTACTTTTTACTTTTACTTTTTATTTTATATTTTTTATATTTTTATATTTTTTATTTATTACATCTTTATCTTTCTTTATCTTTATTATACCTTTATCTTTATCTTTTATTATATCTTCATCTTTATCTTTATTTCTTATTTCAAATCCCTAATTTTTAAATCCTAATTTTTCCAAAAACCTAATTTGCTTGGAAAAATATTTTTATCCTCTTCATTCTACATCATGACTACTTCAATATCTTCTGTCGCTACATCTACGACTATTCCGGTGGCTACTACTATTATTGAGCCACCAAGGCTTCAGCCTCTTCTTTTTACACAACTAGCAGCTGACGGCAGTAATTATCTATTATGGGCGAGGACGGTCAAAGCACATATATTTGCTAAGGGACTATCAGATGCTATTGTTTTTGACACTATTCCTACTGTAAGTGCCACTGATTCCATTGTTCCTCTTGCCACTGTTTCTGCTTCCACTTCTTAGAAACCTCTACTCTTACTTCGTCGTCATGTTGTTCCTTCTCTACAACATTAGTATTTAGAGATCGAAAAACCAGATGAGCTTTGGCAGAAGCTCAAGTCTCGGTTTGACCATTAGAAAACGATGTTCCTTCCTAGAGCTCTCCACAATTGGACCCATTTACGAGTATTGGATTTTCCAACACTTGTTGCTATCAATAATGAATTGTACCGCATCATATCGCAATTACAGTTGTGTGGTCAAACCATTACCGAACAGGAAATGATTGAGAAAACTCTCTCAACATTCCCACCGGTTTCTGCTGTACTTGCCCAGCAATATAGAAATATGAAATTTGAGAATCATTCAGATCTCATGTCTCTATTACTTCTTGCTGAAAAGCAAAACGAGATCCTTCTACGCAATGCAGAGGCCCGCCCTATTGGGACTACGGTACCAGAGTCTCATGCTGTCAATTTTTCTCATTTCAAACCTAAGTCACAAAAGTTTAAGAAACATCGTCAAAAACAGTCCAATAATTATAGTCATAGTCATGCGCACAAGAAGAATACCAATTCTTCTTCTCAAAACCATGGTAAGCGTCAGTCAGAGACGCGTACTTGCCACAAATGTGGTAGAGTTGGCCATTTGGCCAATGTTTGCCGTACAGCAGACTATTTTGTCAAGATGTTCTAAGAGAACAAGAAACTTCGAGCTCAAGGTCGTGAAGCTCATACAATGGATGCAGCTATGGACCCGTATGGAGTTGAAGATTTTGAAACACATGTTGCTGAGGATACCTCCACTGGTGAGTCTTGTGATGCGCTCCTTGACTCTGCAACCACACATACTATTTTACAAGATAAACAATTTTTTGATGTTGATAAACTTTTAACTTGGCAAATCAGAAATTTAATAACTATAGCTGGATCGAATGTGTTTCGTTTCCAGGAGGGACCAGCAAAGGTGATTTTGCTTAAGGGCACCACCATAACATGCATGCATGCTATGTTTTCTCCCTCTGCGCCTCGAAGCCTGATCAGCTATCGAGATATCTGCACCAATGGTTTTCATCTCTCGACCAGAAATATAGATAGGCGAGAGGCTCTGGTTTTTGTACAAAACAATAAAATAGTAGAAACAGCCTTTGCTGCGGCTAGTGGCTTGTATCGGATTCCAGTCTGACCACCATCTGTATCTAGTTTTGCTTCATCTTCTAAATAAAATAAAATTTCACTATGGCATAGAAGACTGGGTCATCCAGGCTCCACTTTATTTCGGAAAATTCTTCCATGTGTACTTGGTCATAATTTACAGCCAGCTGATGTAAATTCAATGACACTATGTCAAGCATGTGTACAAGGCAAATTAATTGCCAGATCATCTCTATGGAAGCTGCCCAGTGAATTACCACCAATGCTTTCAAGACTGCATGGTGATATTTGTGGTCCCATAACACCAATGTCTGGACCATTTCGATACTTTTTGGTTTTGATTGATGCAGCAGGCAGACAATCTCATATCTCTTTGCTATCAACTAGAAATTTGGCTTTTGCGAACTTACTTTCTATGCTTATCCGGTTCAAGGCTCATTTTCTTGATTATCCAATAAAAACGCTTCGGATGGATAATGCCCAAGAATTCCGATCCAAATCTTTCGAAGATTATTGTATTGCCACTGGGATTGATTTGACATATTCAGTTCCCTATGAACATGCTCAAAATGGATTGGCAGAGTCTTTCATCAAGCGAATTCAACTTATTACGAGGCCTTTGCTTTTACATGCAAATTTGCTAGCATATATGTGGGGACATGCAGTTCTACATGCTACAAATTTAATTCGGCTTCGTCTTTCATCTGTAGAGATTGCTTCATCACAAGAACTTCTCTCAGGACGAGTTCTTAATGTATCTCATTTGCGAGTATTTGGATGCCGTGTTTGGGTTCCAATTGCAAAACCTCAACGTTATACTATTGGCGCTCATCGTCAAGAAGGCATCTATGTTGAATTTGACTCTCCTAGTATTATTCGATACATTAATCCATCTACTGGTATATTACTTCGTGCGCGTTTCGCCAACTGTCGGTTTGAAGAAGATGTATTTCCATCTTTAAAAAGAGGAGCATTTATTCTAGAGACTTCTATTGGTCTTACATTTCAAGCACCTCAAACACTTACATCAAATCCTGATCCACGATCATCCTTGGCTGAAACTGAAGTTGCCAAGATTTTGCATTTACAAAAGATTGCGGATCAGACACCTGATGGTTTTAATGATGCGCCACAGATTACAAAAACTCCATTGAATGAAGCTCGAAATCTTCCTGCTCGAATATTTGTACCAGAAATTACAACCAGTACGACTCCTCAATCTCTTAGCAAACGGATTCGAGGACCAGACAAGCAACCACGCAAACGCAAGACAATCTTTGATGCTGCTAATCCTTCTCTACCTACAGCAACCACTTCCCATTTTATTCATCCATCTACTTCAGAAGGAGAAATGTCTCAGTCAAACACAGAATTATCTGTGATGTACTGCGGTACGGGTCACGTATGGGACAGAGCAAGTATTGACATAGATGAAAATTTCATTTCTATAATTGTAGAAAATCTTTCTTGCGAGAAAGATGACCCTGAACCGCGTACTATTGAAGAAGTGATGAATCGCTCTGACTGGCTCAAGTAGAAAGCTGCTATTGAGGAGGAGTATGAATCTTTGTGCAAGAGACAAGTCTTTGGACCCATCGTGAATAATCTTAATTCACGACCTCTTGGATACAAACTTGTTTTTGTACGCAAACGAAATGACAAAGGTCAGATTATTTGCTACAAAGTTCGTCTTGTTGCTCAAGGATTTACACAAAAGTTTGGCATTGATTATGATATCACATATTCACCAGTTATAGATACTATTACTTTTCGATATCTCCTTGGCATGGCGGTACACATCATTCTTGAGATGACACTTATGGATGTGGTAATCGCTTATCTATATGGCTCACTTCATACTAATATATATATGAGAGTCCCACCTAGCCTTCAATCTACAAATTCAAATGCAACTATTCCAAGCAAATATCATGGCGTTAAATTACAACGTGCACTATATGGTCTCAAACAATCTAAACGCATGTGGTATCAACGCCTACGACAATTTCTTATAGAGAATCATTTTATTAATGATACATTGCTTCCCTATCTCTTTATCAAACGAGATAAAGATGATTTCGTCATCATTGCTGTTTATGTTGATGATTTGAACCTTATCGGTACCAAATCTGCATGTATTACAGCCACTCAACTTCTTATTCGTGAGTTTGAAATGAAGGTACTTGGCAAAACTGCATTTTGTATTGGTTTACAAGTTCTTCATTTGAAAGATGGTAGCATTTTTCTTTCTCAAACAACATACATCAACTGAATCTTGAAAAGATTCAACATGCTCGATGCCTATCCTTTATCATCACCTATGGTATGTCAGAGTTCAAACGGTGAAGATCCTTACTGTCCTTGCGAGGAGGAGGAGGAAACATTGGGTGAAAACTATCCATACCTCGCTACGGTTGGAGCATTTTTATACTTAGCTACGTCTACAAGGTCTGACATTGCATTTGCAGTTAGTGTTCTTACAAGACATAGTGCTCGTCCTACACTTCAACATTGGAATGGCATCAAACATCTTTTTCGTTATTTGAAAGGAACTGAAGATTTGGGACTACACTATACTCGATCGCGAGATCCAACATTGGTTGGATATGCTGATGCTGGATATAGATCAGATCCTGCAACATCAAAATCTCAAACAAGCTATGTTTTCTTGCAACATGGAGCTGCAATATCTTGGAAATCAGTAAAGCAAACTATCACTGCAACATCATCGAATCATGCAGAAATCATTGCCTTACATGAAGCATCTCGAGAATGCATCTGGTTAAGATCGATTGACAAATTCATTCGAACAAATTGTAGATTATTTTATGATAATTCTCCAACTGTTTTATATGAAGACAATAGTGCTTGTGTTACTCAAATGCAAGCAGGTTTTATTAAAGGTGATCGTACAAAGCATATTGATCCAAAGTATTTCACCTATACCAATGATTTGATTACAGACAAAGTAGTTGAGATCAAGAAAATTGCATCAGTAAATAATCTAGCTGATCTTTTTACCAAGGCCCTTCCAGCATCTACTCATCGCCGACTTGTCCATGATATTGAAATGCGGCGACGTGGTCTTTTAGAACAAGAAATTCAATAAATTTTCATTATGAAATTTATTGATCCTTTTGATATCTTTCCATGATTTTTTCCCACTGGGGTTTACTATGAGAATGGATTGATAAAGGAGTTGTACTCTTTTTCCTTCATCTGTGATTTTATCTTTGAAATATAACCAAGATTTTCCCAGATAAGGTTTTAATGAGGCAACAACCGTAAAATCTTACGGGAATTTTCGAATAGAAAAGGTGGGGTCGTGGTAAGAACCACGGTTTGGGATTCAATACTGAAGCTTGTTAACCATCTTGAGGTGTACAACATCTTGTCACATTCACAGCTCAGGGGTAGGATAGCGGGTCGACTGTTATTCCTGCCTCACTAGTATGCCAAGCCGTGAGTCTCTCGAACCAGTCAACGCAGCCGACGAAGATCGAACCGCGGACCGATTATCTGACCACCGACGTATGAAACCAGCCGACCAAGTCCACGACTTGGCGACTGTGTTCGACATTCAATTGATTTTATTGCCTTCATCGACCAGCCCGCATTAAATCAAAATATTTTATCCTTATTATGTCGAGTGAGGAGGAGTGTTAAGATTTATAGTGTGAACGCTCTCCATACATGTGGCGAGTTAGTCAACAAAGTAGTTCTTAGCCAATAGGGAGAGAGTACTATTCATCGTCTCTCTCCCCTTCTATATACTTCCTACTATCAATGTTAGTATGTGTATTTTTTCTCTTGCAACTTTGTGTTTGTGTTCTTTGAGGTTTTGTTTCGTTTATTATACTCAACAAGTGGAACGGGTATTTCTGAGAGTTCATCTGTTCACAGTGTTTAGCAATGGTCCCACCCTGCTGGTTTCCTGGGTCAGTGTGGCCTATAAAACGGAGACTCCCTTTGTTGTTGTTTCATGAGCTAATCCATCAGCAAGAGTGCTCACATTCAAGGCCAATTTCCTGTGAGAATTTCCTTTGAGAGCTTCCTGTGAGGTTACAGCCCCTTCGTTGATCATGGTGCAAGCATCGTCTTTCTCCTCCCGTGCCGAAGATGCACCTGCTGTCGAAGTTCCTGCGAAGGGCGCTGGTGTGCACGATTCGAAAGGTACGCCGGCCTCCAGCCCTTCTGACGACCCTTGTTCAAATGCTCTGTATGAGAAGAACCTGCCAAAGTCCAGCATCTTCTCAGTGCATTCTGCAGTTTTATTTGCTATGGAAAGTGCTTGCTTGTTGTTGTCGATCCGGAGAGGGTTGTGCGATGCCCTCCCAGTAGACTGCTGAAAGGGAGAAAGGGGAAGCCATCATTTGGGGAGAGCACTGCACTGTACGTAAACCTCCGCCAGGAAATTTCTAGTACATTCTGCAGTTGTGTTGTGTTGCACAGTCAGGTCGTGATGCCCAGTTACGCAATTTTGCCTGCATAATCAGACATTACGACTATTTCATCCGACATCTCAAAGTTCTACATGTACGGGACATTTCCTGGCCACGGTTTACGCTGGGCAACGTCTCTCGTCGTCGGGCACTTTGCAAAGTAAAGGACCACCTCGTCGGCCCTATATTTTGCGTTACCACCTCCTCCTCGTTCGGCATTGCACTATACAGAGTCCGGTCCTGGTATTTTTCCGATTCTTCACTTGTCTGTGGTTGCAACTACAACGCAAATGCAGGCTTTGCGCAATAGCTTCAAATAGTTACTACTTCACCTTTGAAATTTGTTGTTCACTGCTGAACAGATTGTGTCTCAACAGTTCTGGTGCAGGGTAGCATAGCAAACTGTTTCTGACATGTACTTATACTGTTTCACAGTTGTTTTCATCGAAAACTCGTCTAATGAGATCTGGAGAAAAAAAATTGCAAAAAGAGATGCAGTTCTTGATCACCAAAGTAACCCATTATTGTGCAATGGCGCATTTCATCCCCCATGGAGTCTAGTTGGCTGCATCTCACATGTTCAATTGCCTTATCTAGAATCTTTCATTAAAAAAAACAAGTATCTGACAAAAAAAATTCAGAAACATCCATCATTCACTAAAGAACATGGGATTATAGTAGCTGATCCATTTCCAACTATCACCTCATTTCCAATCTATAGGCTACTTTCTTTCCATGAAGTTGGGATTTCTTTATGAGAAGTTGTGGTGAAGTTTGAGGAGTAGTTGTGGTGCATTATGATTGGCTGTAAGGCTATCAATATTGCAATTAGTCCTTGGTTGATTTTGCAATTAGCCTACAGTTAGAAATTGAAAGGTCTACATCACTATTACAAGTCAAAGAGAATCTTTCACTAAAATTCATGATAATTATATTTTGTATAATAAAATTTTAGATAAATATACAATCCTTCAAAACTCTTTTAGTACATGGAAAAAATTCCGCACTCAAAAAAACTACGCTCCAAATATGCCTAATTGCTTAAGTGGTTGGAAATGAGTCAACTACCTTAGTCACTCCTCTTGTTTTGAGTCAATTTTGAAGACCCTAATATTTGATTTGACTTAGCTTGCTCAGGGACCAAAAATGTGGAGCTCATGGATCCAATTTCATCAACCAAATTTGCATCCACAATGGATGATCAACTTCCTTCCTTGTTTTCCATGGTCATTGATGGCCTACCACCTTTGCAACAAGCCAAGTATGTAGATGAGGCTGAAAAACGCTTGCACCAATATGTTGAGCGCTATCCACATGTCATTTCCATGGAATCCTATTGTTATGGAGGCCCTTCCGTAGCAAGCTACATATACCCTCATGTAATCAATGTTGATCGGCTTGTAGCAATGTCCTTTAGTTATGCACTATTGTTCTTGATAGATGATCTCTTTTTCGACACCCCAGATGAGTTTCGTCTAGACCAGTATGGCATCAACCAAAGTGCATGTGGAAGCCCTGAAAACATTCAAGAATATCTCGACCACTTGGGTGCGATTTTAAGTCAACAAGTGAAACCAAGCAATTCTGCTCCCTTGATTGAGACCTTGATGTGGGAATCAGGGCGGGACATGTTGGAATTGTCTAACCCCGAATGGTTGGAGAATTATGTCGCATGTGTCATAGAACACCACCACTCTAGTGTTGCTAGCTATGTGGACATTCTCCAAGGCCATAACTTATACTTCAAAGACTTGGAATCATATGCTCTTGTGCGTGTTGCAAATGTTGGTGGAAAATTTATTCAAATGGGGATAGAGCTTGCCAACAATTCCTACATTCCAAGTATATTGAAGACAACTCCATACTTTGAAAATGTAACCAAGATAGTATCCATCCATATCGGATTTGTAAATGATCTCCAATCATACCACAAGGAGAGCCTGATAGAGGAAAACCCTCGTAATTTGATCACTGTGATGATGGAATGTGAAGGGAAGCCTTTTGTCCAGACGGACTTGACAAACACATATGCTCGTGCAATCATGGATTTGGAGGTTGAAGCTTGGAATCCCACATTGCAAAAGCACTTACAAGATGTCAAAGATCTCATGGCTAGTAATATTTACTTTGGTTGCATGGACTTGCGCTATCGGCAACCTGATTCAGTTTTTCCTGAACTGAGAGACATGACTAGTAGTTGGAAAGTCCTTCCTCGTGCTAAAGGGCTAGGGCTCTAGTTTGTTTGTCTTTTGTATTATTGGTGGTGCAATTTTGTCTACCAATGTATACTTTGATTACCTTTACTTCTTCAAAGGGATAGGATACTATCCCTAAAAACAATAGAGTATTAAGAAATGATGAACTACAAATTTGTCTTTAGATTATGCTTTGAAGTTCATTTGGAATAATTTTTACTATTGTTGATCGAAGAGAAGATGTATAGTATCACGAGTAAGAGCGTTGACTCTGTTTGGTATGTTGTCAGTGGCTACTTTTTTGTGTTGGAATAAAATTGCTTCTTTTGTGACTTAAAAAAAAGAAAAAAAAAGAAAAAAAGATTGACGGCAGCTCATTCATTCTTCATGTGCGTGGAGTATCTCAAAATGGAGTTCTCACATAACTATGTTTTGTGTCCCATGTCCAGGGAGACCCTTGTTTTTCAGGAAATTTTGGGAGAATCAGATATATATGCAACTTAGGCATAAACTTCAATTTTTAAGATTAGGTCTGAGTTCAATTTTTACTGTGGAGGACTGGTGTTTGCTATCTTAGGTCCAGAGTTCAAGCAGAACTGCTGTGGACGCATGCTCTCTTATTTTCTTTCAGGGTATCTGGACACTACTCCCATATGAGGCACCTGGGAATGGGTCAATCATGTTCCTCCTCACACCAGCGTGGCAGGAAACGATCCTCTTGATTTGTTGAGTCAGATGCAACATTCATTGTGAGTTCTCAGCTTAGCAGGAAACAATTCTCTTCATTTCTTGAGTGATTCAATTATATCGATTTCCAGTCCTCCACATCCACTGTCCTCCACTCAATTTTTGTTGACATGGATTCAACATGTAGATTAAAATTTCTAAAGGCACGACAGCTCCGTGTAGAGGGTCTGCCAATTTATTCCATAGCCCCTTTGTCATTGTTCAATGGCTTTGTTGAAATGGAGAGCAGTCTGATGGACATCGTCAGTACTGGCATTCCAGTAAATCCACTTGAATACTGTTTCACCAGGAACTGCAAACATGAAATAGAAAGGAGGCTTGGATTGATCTCCTCTATAATCAGTGATTGCAATATGTTCACCTTCTGGAGAAGAGGAGAGGCAATTCATAGCATCATGATCCACTCCCAAATACTTTTTCTGCCGGTACTCAACTGAAAAGCAATATGTAAAGCACTGCCTGGATTTGTGCCGTGGAGAAGCTGTCAGGATTCTGCGGCAGAATTAGGGTTTTCACTCCCGTAATGTCCGATTACACTGTTTTGCCCTCGTAATTGGGCATTATGAGTTTTTCATCTGATTTTTGTTTATCATCCAAAATAAATATGTTGCCCGCCTGTGGTTTACATCAGGAAATGCCGCTTGTTGTAGGGGATTGCGCCAAAAAAATAGGGCCTCCTCGTCGGACTCCGCCCTCTTCTTCAGCCCAATTTTTTGTGCAATCCCCTCCTCCTCGGGCATTGCCCTATACAAAAGCAATACATGTGTTCTGGAGTAGCCAGCTACAGCAGTTCTATCTTGTGTGTGATCAATATTTGAAACAGTTGTAATCCACAGTCATGCTCATTTTACAACTCTATATTTGAAAGTTGAGCATTTCAAGATTTGCTTTCTGCAGTGCCCTTGATCACCCCAAATCCCAACATCCTCATTGAGAGAATAAACTTACAAGCAAAGCAACTCTTCCATGGTGCCTGTTTGTGAAAAACAAAAGTCACACCCTTCTATGCTTGGGCAATCGGCAGCATGTTATGTTTCCCACAAGCCGGCTCCTAATTCAAGTCAATTGGGAGCATGAGGAAAAATTTCAGGCCTCAAAGAGGCTGCAAGTTCTGCCCCCTGGAGTGCAAAAGAAAAAAGAAAAAAAACTTTTTTTAACTTGTCATCTGATGTGTCACTATTGGTGTCACTATTGGTGCCACAGCACCATGTCAGACTTGCTATATTTAAATATTTTTTCAAAAAAATGTTTTTTTAATTTTTTTCTGTATTCACACCGCAAGGGTGTTGAAAATTAAAAAAACTCGTGGCTTCTTTGAGGCCTGAAATTTTTCCTAATGTGAGTACTATAGAATTCAAAGAATTTTGTATAATACAAAATACAATTAGCATTTGTTGTTTTGCATAATCAATGTTTTGATTCTTATGCAATCCCAATCAAACATACCAAATTTTAGTTTCAACAAACCAAGACCCTCCATTTGTGGTGAATCATTTTATTTAATATTCATGAATTTACATAATAATTGATTGAAATTTATTGGACGGTGTTTTGTTTTTTTGTTTTTATTAATTTGATCATATAGATAAATAGGAAATATGCACAACTTTCATGTTCAAAGACACCCTACTAAGTAACAAAATTAAATATGACCGTTGAAGAATTCAACATGAGGTATCATACAACTCAATTTTGTACAATAGATTGTAAGTCTATAATTATTTAATTATATTATTGTGGTGATTGTAAGTCTATATGACTTGGACTAGATGCTATAAAGTGGCAAATTGGGCCACTCTACAATTCATTCTCAATACTTGATAAGCCAATAAGTGTTAAAATCGCATGCATTAAGGAAAATTGTGCTCACCCAAAAAAATTCAAAACATACACAAGTAAGTGTTAGTTGTTAACTATTGAGAGAATTTGTAAAAATTGTGCTCCCTCTTTAATGAATTCACCTAAAAGATAGAGGTTGTTTTTAGGCCCGATATTGCTTCAAAGTACTTGAGCCCAAAGCAAGGCTAAAATTTTCATCTTTAATTATTCATTAATAAATTCAATTGTAGGATCCTTTAGTTAACTTGTTGGAGTATATCTTCCTAAAATTTTCAACTCTTCACAAATGGTTAGATTTCATCTTTCAAACTTGTTGCACAAAAATGTGTAGATCCTATAACTTGTTATTCTCCACAATATGTTGAAGAATATATATAAAAAAATTTAACAAAAAATATTTCATTAACAAATTTGAAAAAAACAGTAAGTAAAAAGAGGTAAAATATGATTTAAAATACTGAATTGTTAGAAACTTAATCATAGGACTCATAGGATTGAAAAATTCCAATCCCAATGGTTGCAATGTTGTAGTAAACAATCTAAATGGAAAGCTTTGATATATTCCATTTGAATTTGTTATGTGAAAGTTATGAACAATATTGTTTTTTGAGCAATCAATTCATCTTTTTGAAAAAAGAAATTGTAGGATTCATTTCAAACCTAAATTTTTACAATTTTTCAATAAAAAAAGGTTTACAGGGTTAAAGTCTCTTCTAAACAATCTCACCGTTGAAACCAACATATTTCAATTCCATCATAGAGCTATTAACAATTTAGATTTCCTTCAAACTTAAACTTATTTCTATTTTAAAATAATTTAATGAATGAAAACTAAGTGTATTTTGTGAATTTTTTTCCTAGATTTTTTATTCAATTTTTCATCATATAAAATTAGAAAGTCAAAATCAATAGAGCAAAAATTATATGTTATGAAGGTTCAAAGCCATAAAATGTAGTTGAACAAGGTGTAATAAAATTTGATTCCTTCACTTTAAAGTTTAAATGCAAATATCTTATTTCTTCTACACATTCTTATACTAGTTCTACTACATGATCCTATAATTAGACATGTAGAAAAAAAACATTTAAATTTTTTTATATTCTTTCTTCTAAAAATGACAATTTTGGGTGTTTTTTGCCATGGAAAAGAGGCCTTGGGACTTTAAGGATTAACCCCAAAGGACCAATCGAAATTGTATTTTTAGGTGACATAGCAATTATGGGTAGTTCACTACAAATGGAGTTTTTATTTTTTTTCTTTGAAATTTTCATACAACATGTAGACAAGTAGTAACTTTAAGTTCTAATAATTTTTTTTATAACTTTTGACTAGATGGTTAAAAAGTTATTGTATAATATATAGTTTTGCTTCTTGGTCGGGCCATTTGTGCAAATAAAAAAATAACTTATTTCAAAAACTAAAATTTGAAATTGGTTTTACAAATTTATATGTATGTGGAAAGATCAGAATCACTCCATTTTGATTAATGAGATGAAAGTTATAAAAATCTCTATTCTAAATAAACTTTGAAATCCTTTATTTAACTCAATTTTCAATACTTTTGGAAATAAATAAAATCATAAGATACAAATTGTTTATTATACCATTACGTCCATTGGCATTGAATGGCATTTTTCAATCATACTACTAAAATCATAAGTCCCTTTGTAATATCACAAATGCTACCATTAATACTATGTATCACATATTAGTAAAATTTTGATATATTTGAATAGAATGCATGATAATGATTTCAATAAGTCTTTAAAATAATTATTTTAAATATTTTGTAAAAATATTTTCAATCATGCATACATAGAAATCGTATTTTCACACAATGTGATATTACTAAAATAGAGTAGCAATTTGCAATCACTTTTGTAATATCACTTTTTACAAAGGATGATATTATAGAAATAATATAGTCGTTGCAATTAAGGTGATATTAAGGAGAATCCATAGGATGATATTATAGAGGTAGCAAATCCATTGCTTCTTTTGGCTTTACACTTCTTTGCACTTCTATGACTTTGTGCTTTTGTGAGCTTTGAGCTTTCATGATTTCAATTTTCTATTGCTATTACCAAATGATTTTGAGAAATTTATTCAATTGAAGCAATTTTGGATTCCACAACAATTAAGTTGTTCACAAAGTTTTTGAAATTTACAAGTTTTTCTTTTCAATTCACCAAGTTTTTGGGTTGCCATTGTTTGTAACAATTGAGTCAAATTTTGAATGCATTGTAATAAATGTGTATCTTTTACAATATTCACCATTGTAAATATTTCATTCATCATTCAGTAAATTTCTATTTCATTGTGTGCTTATTTATAAAAAAATTATATAAAGATTTTAGTCATTTTTATTTGAAGATTTATTGAAATTTTTGTTCTGCATTCTATCTAATACATACAAATTCTTATAAAATTCTAATGATGAATGCGCAACATAGCAAGCGCCAACCGCTAGTTCTATAACAAAATTCTTAACAATTTAGTATTTTGAATCATTGTCTACTTTCTACTTATTATGTTTTTCCTACTTGTTGTACAATTGCAAATGATTTAAAATTTGTCAATCATGTAGCCAACTTGCCTTGAAGAATGAATCCAAAGTAGCACCACCAACATGGACATTTTTTCATATTAATGTGACCTTGTGAAGTAGAGCTGCCTTGTTTTTTGCAAAGCTAGAAAAATGATTTTGTCACTTCAAACACTAATATCTTGCAATCTAGATGATGGAAAATTCTGAAATTTGTTCTACGTCTTTTAAAACCAACATACTACAAGATCCTATGGTTATATGTGTTCAACTTTATTTTTTTATTTTTTTTGCATTTGTACTAGAAATGGCAGTTTTGGAGTGTTTTTGATGAAGCAATATGACAAAGTTGGTAATGATCCTAAAAGAGTGCATCAAAACATTACAAAGTGGACAATAATTTATCCAAATTGGCCAAAATCTATTATATATGCCAAATGATGAAGATGAGAGCTTGACTGCTCATTCTCAAAAAGTAATAATTGTATTCAAAGTAGAATTTCAAACCTCATTTGGGCATAGTAAAATAACATTTTTCAAAAAACTTTGAATTGATGAAAGTTGAAAAACAAATCTAACTTTCATCTTCAAAAATCCATTTGTGATTATGAGCCTCCAAAAAAAATGTATGAACAAAATTCACAAGGGATGTTTGAAAATGTCAAAGAAAATATCCTTTCCAATTCGTTCTTTGAAATTCATCCATAACTTTTAATTGGAGGCTCTAAATCTCAAAAGCAGTTTTGGAGATGAAAACTAGATTGATTTTCCACATTAATTTAGTTCAAAAAATTTTGAAAAAAATTATTCTACACTGCCTAAATGAGGTTTGAAATATTAATTTACACACAATTCTTGCTTGTTTTGACTTAACTATGAGTGGTAAGTTGAGCTCCTACTAATCCTAAGTAACCATTTACATATCCCACATGAGTTGTTTATCCTCCTACCTTCCAATTTGTATAAATATCTTGTCTTTCTCCACTTTGCACCCATCACAACTTGTTGCTTTTGGTGTTGAATTCTTACATACATCTCAATGCCCTTATAGTATAAGGCGTTGAGAAAAACAATCATTTTGGCAACATTTCTTGGAAAAATGGTAGAGTTGTTGAATGCAACAAAGTTTAATTATATTGTGAGATGAAATTTTTAGTAAATATATTTTTGTTGCCAAAATGAAAATCTGAACTTATATTAATTATTTGGCAACTATTGTGGAATTTGATAAGGGACTACAATAGTTGTGATGAAAATGATTTTATAATATAGAAATCTTGTTTAATGAGGTGTTTGCTTGGGTTTAAATAAATAACTTTTTATGTGAAAAAAGTAAAGGAAAAAAAAGTGGGGCATGGTGAAAACCACAATTTATTTTAATACTAGTGATTTATGGGACTTATTAACAAATCTTGGGTGTATCACATCTTGTCACTAGCTAAAGGGGGGTAGGTGGCTAGATGGCTATTTATTTTCTTCTCTTATGAGCAAGTGCTAAGTTGCAAGTTGCTTGCGACAATCAATGAGTTCAACAAAAATCACACTTAAACTGGCGGGGTGACCTTCAATTGACCTTGATAGCCAACTACGACTTGGCAATTAGCTATGGGGTATTGAGGATTTTCTACCTTTAGTTGTAACTGTAGGATCCTATCTTAAAAATTTCCTATATTTTATTTGTTAAAAAGGTTAAAATTTAGTTTTGTTTGGCTATGTTATAGAAAAAGAAAGGTCGAGACTATTTTACCTTTTTTCTATTTTGTTTTGTTGACTTAAGCCCCATGTGTAAAGTTGAGTTGGAGTTATGGGGAGATAAATGATTTTGTCAATAGGATTTTAATGTCTATGTGGCTTAGACATGGGCTAATGTGGCCCTTGAAGTTGGATAAGGAGTCAAGGTTTTCTCCCTTCTTCATTGTTCTTTTGGGTCTATAGAGTGAGTGTTGAGAGTTTGGAGAGTGATATCTCAATGTATATTGTGAATTTCTAAATGAAATTTTGTGAGAATGTTTATGATATTGTTGTGAATCTAAAAAGCTATGTCTATTTGAAACTTGGATGTGGAAGTTATAAATGATGGAGTGAAAGGTGTGTTGCCTTATAGGATTGGAGACCAAAACTTTGAGCGCTTGTAGAATCTTAGTTAGAATGTTTTTAATTTCTAATTTTTGATGAATTGTGTACAAAGACATTAGCTTTAAAAAGAATTATAACAATCTTAATTTGGAGTTTTTATGAAAAATTTATGAGTATAGAGGTATAGAGGTTGTTGATTAATTACCAAATCTAAGACTTATAGAAAGTCCCAACTTTGATGAAACACTAAGAGTGGGTTTTTCGTGTTTTTGATTTGAGATTTGTAAAATATATGTGTTATAAAGTGTGTTTTTTAAATATAGCACAAGAAATTTGAAGTTTTTATGAGGCCGATATGTACTTTGAAGTGGAGACATGGGCAGTTGCCATCCAATTGAAGAGTGCAAACTTCATCAACCTATAACTATTGCATAGTAACTTTTGGGGGTTTGAGTTTTGGGGAGATTGTGTTATATTTTCTTAACTTTTCGGAAAATTGAGACACTCCTAATTTGGAGTTTTGAAGTGGCTATGGCATACACTTGAAGTTTGGCAACAAGTTTAAGAAGTTTTTGCACAAATTTTGGTTTAAACATGTTTTATATGGTATTTATATATGGTATGTACATATATGGATATTTTATTTTATATGTAGTATACATGTATTGATATTTATTTTATACCGTATTTATATATAATATTTATAAATATATATATATATACACTTAAGTTATATATATTGTATAAGTATAAATACTTGGTTCATATACTTTATTTATAAAATTATTTTTCTTTGTATATGAAAGTTTATACTTCTAATACTTTAAGAGATTTCATATTACAAACAATCCGCTTATTATGTCTTGAGGTGGTTTACATCATACTATTCTATATTCTTATATCTTGAATCAATTTTAGTTGCAACCAAAAACTTCACTTTTTTCCAGAGCACAAGCCTTTCTATCCAACATTGTTAATTACTAAAAAAATCAAATTTACTACTAAACTAAATCCTAACTTTTGAATAAAAGCTTCAAATGCCAAATGGATTGAGCCATCGGCTTTAAGAGGTCTATAAGTAGTTCGTTCAATTCTTGATCTTTACCCAAAGTTATTTGGACTTGTAAAAATTAGTGAATCGTTATGATAAAGTATTGTAAACTCCTAGATGAAGGAATCTACACTTTTCAAAGCTTTTGACTTGCTTGGTGTGTTCCAAAGAGGTTTTAGCGTAAGAAAAGACTCCTTTTTGACTTCATTAGGATGTCTTATGCTCCCATGGCTCTTATCAATGCTTCAAGTTCATTTAAACTCACTAAAAATTGTTAGAGTTATTTGTTTGGGTCCTTGTTGCTTTTTTGTTTGAATGACTAGGAACTCTAACTTTATCTATTATAAAGGTAGGTAATGAGCATTTCTAAACCTAGGGTAGAAAGGGGTTTATAACATATGCAATACTAAGACCCTTATTTTAGCCAAGTCCTTGATACTATGTAAGGTTGGTCTTGGCTTGATTGCAATCTAGAAAGGATATTTTGGTATTGATCCCTCATACTATCGTAAATAGACCTATACTTCTTTTAGAACACCTAATCCATCTAAACTAATAGATTGGAATGTTTCAAGGACTTGGGTTTCTAAAAGCAAAACACTATGTTAGTAAATCTTTATCTTTACCATTTGTAATCTAACAATCTTTTTAAGGGATTTTGTCTATCAATGAGGTGCAAAACCAAGAAAAAAATTCTAAATCCAAAGTGACAACTAAAAGTCTCACATGAACTTCCATTAAAATTGTCTCTAAAAATGTCACTAAATTGATCCTATATTGAACTCCAATTGGTTGACTCAATACTATTTTTTTGATATTTTGAATTTTAGAAACGAAGCTATACAACAATTTTACTAGCCTAGGAAGTTCTACTTTAAAAATTCATAAAAAAAAGTATCTTTTCTCCAAAAAATGGTGCCTCCAATTATACTCACTTGCTTCTTTGGATGGTTTTGGGTATTTCACCTTATCAAGTTTTGACATTCAATAAAAAAACAGCCAGTTATATATTAGATAACCGACGAGTTGTGGTAGCAGCAAATAGGTTATCATACATAACCGGTTGTACATTTTTCAATCATAACCTTTGATCTTCACGATCCAAGGATGTAGGAAGCAAGTTGAAAAGAAAGAAGGTTTATGAGTTGCAACTTGTAATGGCAATATTGACGAGTTGCCAATGGGATGCTACCACATTAGCATTAAAAAGTCAACAACTGATTATGGTCTTTAGGACTTTAGGAGTTTATGAATATCTTTTGTGTGTGTGGTCAATGACATAAGTGGCACGGTGTCTGCACATTCAGGAAATGTGTAACTTATGAGTAAACAAGAGTCATGTGCACCACATGTCATTTGGGCCACAACTCTCTCCTATTATTTTCATGATTACTTGGCAGCAACAGCTGTCAAAAAAGTCATTACAGTCCCAGTGCTACTGGAAAAGTAGAGATAAGCGAAGTTCCTTTCCCAAGTTGCTAACCTTTTTTCTTTTCTTTTTCCCCTTCTTCAATCATTTTTTTTTCAGCCAGAAAAGGAGTGCAAGGACAAAGGTGGTCACTCAGTGGAACGGGTATTTCATTTCTTGTGTTTCATCATCGCAGCAACAGGTCTTGCCCTGGTGGTTTTCTGGGACAGTCAGTGGCCTATAAAACTAAGATAGACTCTCAGCCTTGTTGTTTTTGTGAGCGAAGATCGATCGATGATGATTCCAACCCAAAAGATTGGTGTCATGGGTTCCTTTTGTGTCCTGCTGCGTGGAATTTGCGTTAGTTCCATGGACTCGCTTACTCCGTTGAGGAGACGAGGAAGTCTCAAATGGTGGAGTTGCTTCCGGAAGGGCAACGGTGACAGCACCTTGGCCATCAAGCAAGCATCGTCTTTCTCCTCCCACGCAGAAGGTGCTTCTGAGAATGAAGTCCTGGTGGAGGACATAGCTGTGCGAGGTTCTTCAGGTAAGCCTCCACCTGCCCTTGTTTTCTGGGCAAAGTTTTGCCCAGAATTTTAGAAAGGAGATGAACTACAGAACACACTGATGCAGGTGAATTCTGCATGGGAGTAGGGTGAGCTTTTGGGTGAGCTTTTGGGTGTGCTCCCATGCAGATGGCTCATTCTTGTATATTAAGAGCCGGCTCATTCTCGTAAGTTTAAGAGCTGTCTCATTCTCATATGTTAAGAGCCAGCTCATTTTGTATGTTAAGAGCTGGTTCATTCTCATATGTTAAGAGCCAGTTCATTCTAAGAGCCAGTTCATTCTAAGAGCCAGCTCATTTTCGTATGTTAAGAGTCGAGGGAACTTGATGGAAACTCTGGAATTAGCCATCCTTGCCAATTTGATGGTTGAATCAGCCACACTCCACCCTGTCGCAAATTCTGCTTCCAAGTGTGCCTTAAATGTGGCCAAATCAACCATTGAGGCTCTTAACGATTGCTAAGTTACCTCTTCTTTGTAGAAGGGAGGAAGAGCTAAAAAATCAATTTGTAGGGCACTGTACAACATAGGATGTTTTTTTCACTGGGACTTCTGACTGGGTATTTTTTTGACACAAGTAAAGGTACCTTTACTGCAAAGAAAAGAAAACAAAAAGAGCCCAGCCACAAGTGGCCAGGGGGACAAGCACACAAAACAAATACAAGTCAATACAACTACAACAAGGGTTGCCTAAGGCAGTTGGGAAACACCACTGGGTATTTTTTATTGTTCACTTTGTGTGTGCTCACAACCATGAATTCAAGGCTTGGTCTGATCCAAATAAAGAAAACAATCCAATGCTTAGTTTGTTGATCTGCCAGTTGGTAAAATATCTTTAAATCCTTTCTACTTCACCTGCTTTTGTAATTGGACTGCTGAAGAAATTGGGTCTCAGGTTGGCCCATCCAGGATAGCCATTGACATCATTAGTTGCAGCTTGACCGGATGTAAACTATTTCTGACATGTAGGATTAGTTATAGCTCCGTCAGAGCCAATGATCAGGGAGAGAACTGGCAGTTAATTTAGGGTACGTTCGCACTTGCTGTTAGGGTATGATGTTTGCAATGTGGATCTTCTTCTAGAAGGAGGTGTAAATTCATTCCTAAAATCCTCAATAATAACACCAGGTGAGAACATATCTTTAGCATATTGTGAACCTGTGGAAATAGAAAAAAGAATTTGGTTGAGTTTTGAAACTATTGACATGATAAATAGTGGGTAAAATTTCATGGAAAATTTCCAATTCTAGTATAAATAGAGGTAATAACTAGAGTAGGTATGTGAAAAACTAATTCAACAAGGGAATTGAAAGATAATAGCGAGTGAAGCTCATGAGTATTGCTTAGAGCAATAGAGTGTATTATGTTTATATTTCATTCTAAATTACTCAAAATGGTGATGTCAATTGAATTGGCACAATTTTAGTTGACAAGTTGGATTCATATTAGACATATAGTTTTGAGCTCTAGACATTTGGAGTGAACAATGGATGAATGGCAATATGTCCTATGCAATCAACATTTTGAATTTTTCATCCACCTAATTCTTAGTACATTCTTGTGTTACTTCTTTAACATTTGTATAGTATAAACTTTCAATGCTTCTTGTGTGAATATTCTTTTTAATCCCTAAAGTCCTAAATATTGAATTTGTCTTGCTCAGGGACCAAGACTATGGAGCTCATGGATCAAATTTCACTAACCAAATTTGCACCCACAGTTCATGATCAACTTCCACCCTTGCTCTCTATGATCATTGATGGCCTCCCGCCATTTCAACAATCCAAGTATGTACATGAGGCCAAAAACCGCTTGCACCAATATGTCAAGCGCTATCAAAATGTCATTTCTTTGAACTCCTATTGTCGTGCAGGTCTTTCTGCAGCAAGCTACATGCACCCTGGAGTAATTAGCATTGATCGTCTTGTAGTGATTTCCTTTAATTATGCATTACAGTACTTGTTGGATGATCTCATTTTTGACAACCCAGATGAGCTTCTTCAAGACCAATACGGCATTAGCCGTAGTGCATGTGGAAGCCCCCTCCAAATGCAAGAATATCTTGACCACTTGAATGCTGTTTTTAGTCAACAAGTGCAGCCAAGCAATCCCACTCCCTTGATTGAAACCCTCTTGTGGGAGTTAGGACATGACATGTTGAAGTTGTCCAACCCTGAATGGTTTAGGAATTATGTCACTAGTGTCATGGAGTGCCACCGTACATGTGTTGATAGCCAAGCGGATATTGTCCAAGGCCATAACTTATACTTCCAAGACTTAGAGTCATATACTGTCATGCGTGCTGGAAATATTGGTGGGAAATTTATTCAGTTGCTGATAGAGTTTGCCAATGATAGCTACATTCCAAGTATAATGAAGATAGATCCATACTTTGAAAAGGTAACCACCACAACTTCCATCCATCTTGGATTTGCAAATGATGTCTTTTCATACCACAAGGAGAGCTCCCTCGAACAAAACCCTCGCAACTTAATCACTGTGCTGATGGAATGTGAAGGGAAGCCTTTTGTCCAGACAGTGCATAGGGCAATAGGCTTGGTGAACATATATGGTCAAGTACTCATAGATTTGGAAGCTGAAGCTCAGAATTCTACTTTGCAAAAGTACTTGCAAGATATCAAAGCACTCATTGCTGGATGGGTTTACCATAATTATATGGACAAGCGCTATCAGCATCCAGATTCAATTTTTCCAGAATTGAGAGGCATGACTAGTAGTTGAAAATTCCTTCCTCATGCCAAAATCTAGGGCTCTAATCTTTTTTTCTTCTCATATGGTTGGTGGGACTATTTTGTTTGTCATTATATGATTTCACTATCTTTACTTCTTAGAAGGAATAGGATATTGTCTCTAATATGTAGAGTGTTAATAAATTATGAACTATTAATTGGTATTTGGATTATCTTTTGACTTTTCTTTTCAATAATTCTTCACTTTGCAAATATGATTTCATTTGTTGTTATTGATAATTGGGGAGATGATGTGTGCTATCACTAGCAAGAGCGATTGCTTTGATTGGCATTTTGTTGGTAGCAATGTTTTTTCATTGGGATAATGTCTTTTTTGTGACAATAGGAAGAAAAGGAAGAAGAAAGAAAGACATAGTATCTTATTTTTTCTTCTTGTGCGTGGAGTATGTAAAAGTGAAGTTTTTGCATAATTAAGTTTCATGTCCCATATCCAATGAAATCCTTGTTTTCATGAAATTTTGGGAGAATTAAGTACTATATACTAATGAGTAAGTTCAAAGGATCAAAATATATGGGATGATGCATATCTGTGCCTATGTATTTATATGCCGAGGAGTTGTGTTGTTTCAATTTATTGTGGGAAATTGAATAGTGCAATTGTGCTATTGTTTGAAGCTTTTTCACTGCAAGATGGTTGAGAATTCTTCAATTTAAAACTTCAACACCAAAAGGGTCTAAATTGCCCCTAAATTGGGTCCCATGTTATTTTCCACAATTGTAAGTAATGTGAAGTTTCTATTCACAATACACCGAGGGAGATTTTTCACTCACCACACGGCCAAGTGAGCTTTGAAAGTTCACCTGCAAGAGAGCCTTGCATGTATTGTATGGTTAGTGGAGCCTCTACCTTGAGTTCAGGTCTAAGAACTGTGAACTGCGAACTGCGAACTGCCTTTTGACAAATTTCATGCATTTTTGATGAACGTCTGCGATTTTCGTCAATAATTCTGACACTGTAAAACCTTCGTTTACGAGGGGTTCAGGACCAGTAGGTGCTGCTAATGTTTCTTCTTTGGTCTACTATACATTGAATTCTTCGGATACTTTGGGAAGGATTTAGAGCACCATGCTCAGATCGAGTTGTGAAGAAGGATTCAAAGTAAGATCGGTTCAGCTTCGTCTTCCGCGAGTAGTGATGCTGCACCAGCTGACATTCCAGCACTCCCCGAGAGCAGCAATGGATCATTCAGTGAATCCCTTGTCTGAGATGGAAACCTCCAATTCAACAGTGCAGGTGGAGTGGCCATTGTTGCTATTCTGGAATTGGCGGTTTTGGGTATTTACTTTCATTGAATTAACCATCCAAGGGAAGCGTTGCAGCTGATTGCAGATCTTTAATTTGCACGTCTTCTTCTTCACGGGCAGGAAGCATTGCAGTTCGATCACTTTGAGCGTCGAATTTCTGTTACTGTAAAGTTTCCAGGATAAGTGCAGTCAGCGGCCATTGGTTGCTTTAGGGATGACTCTCGATGGATCTGTACAATGACAGAGATGTACTGGAGAAGTGTTAGTCATGGTTTACTTCCATTCTCAAGATACTCTTGTGTAAGTTAATGTCTACAGAAGCCATGTTTTGGATTCACTTGGACTGTAAGTCATAAGTGTGCTGTAAGGATTTGGTGCATTGCAGGTATAATTATGTACTTTCAATATTGCTAATGGCAGCAAGTTTTGGTCTATTTGTGAGCAAGGAGGCATAGAATGTTTGGGTGTGTCTCCTATCTACTGGTATTCTATGAATCTTTGATAGATCAAGGATCTATGTAGTCTACATATAACTATTTGATCGATCATATTATATTGTGAATTAAAGTATAATATAGCTGGGTCCAAAACATACAGAAGTAGTTTCGGTGGAGAACACTGAATGTGATGATGAAAATATAGTTATAGTTGGACAAAGAAGTGACTCATGTGACCTTCTCAATATTGCTATAACAATATGAGGCCCAATTGGGGCTTTCTGGTCCTTCGGAGTTTAAATACACCCTCCCTCTTTTCCACAAGTACTCCTTTGTATCATCAATACCAGAAAATTTACCATACATGGCTTCTATTGAAGTATGGTAAGAGAATGCCTTTCATTGCTCCTCAATCTTCTGTTTTTACTTTTGTAGAGTTTGCACACCTCCTTGAATATAGAACGTATAATATGTCAAATATTTGGCAACTCAAATAAAAGCACACCCTCAATCTAGAGTTATGTAGGCAGAGGTTTTCTCCTCCTTTGTCTTTCCAATTCCGGTTTGTATTTTCAATGAAACACAATTTGATGCCCAGTATGTCCTAGAATAGAATCATCTAGTCTTTCTTTGACTCTTGTTGGATTGCTTGAGAATTGTTTAGTCTGAACAATGTTGTGTATGTTTTCAAGGGAGTTTGCATCAGTGATGTGCTTGGGACTTCATACTTGAAAAGGAGCGTTTGTACATTCACCCTAAAGCTGCAAGTGATTTCTTACCGCGTATACTACAGAAGGACAAATATTTGCACTATTAAAAACAAAAAAACCATGAATCCAAAAATTAAGGTGGTCGTTAACCTTTCTAAATTATACTAAGTGAGCCATATCTTTTTTGACTTGCAGCTTGGGGTGAGTCAAGAGAAGTTCAATAAAGTGAGAACCAATGTGCAACGTTTGATTGGAATTGGTTCAACTTTGTCCTCTCAAATTATATTTTCCCATTTTCTAGTTTAGATTTTTTCATTAGAAATCAATATTTACATTATCATAGTAATAACAACATTATCTAGGACAACAAATTCCTAACTTGATTACTAATGGGAGTGTCTATCTTCATTTTCTAAATTTCTTTGGACATTTTGCACAGTTGAGCAATTTTTATTAGGCATGCATAACCCCACCTCATTTCTAGCCAAAGCACCAATTTTTTTTATTGTTTGAAGCTACAACTCTTTCAAACAAACATTTGTTTATGTCTAAACTCACTTGAACCAACATATAATGAACCACATCTTATCAACCTTGAAGTGCTTATAAATAGATTGAATTTGATATCATTTTTTGATAATAACACTCAATTGTTTGTTCAAAGAAAATGAGTTACACACTCTGAAAGTGAATGATGTTTGTTGTGCAAATAGAAGGGTCTAGTGGATGTTAGAATTGACAATGGCATTGGGTTGTTCTACCAAATGTCATTCTTAATCTTACCTCATTTGAAGTAATTATTCTTGAAGTACAATTTGATGTTTGTAAGCACTTTTATGTTCTCCCTTGACATTTAAGTGGAGCACAATGTTCTAATTTTGAAGTGTGATTTTTGAGCTAATGGGTGTCTAACGTTGTCACAAAGTTTTGCTATTAGGTTCAGAGTAGCATGGGGCCTTTGTTATGGAAATGATTTGTAAGTAATATATAATTTTTACTATACCCTAAAAATTATCATATCTAGCTTTAGTTTAGCATAAATTTTAGACAGTAGTTCCAAACAACTTGAAAATTTGCCACAATGTAGATTAACTATCCAAATAATCATTCACCAAATTTAATCATTTTCTAAGGTATTATACAACTTTGATGAACATTTTTCCACTATTGACTTTCTACCCTTCCGACTATGCCCAAAAAATTGTCATAGCTTACTTTAATTTAACATAACTTTTGGATAATAGTTGCAAACAACTTGAAACTTTGCCACAACATAGATCAACTAAACAACTATTCACTTCCAAAATTTCATTACATTCTAATATATAGTTCAAATTTAGTGGACATTTTTGTACTACTAACTTCTTAATCCTTCACTACTTCTTCAACACGGTTGTATTTTGATGCATAATTCCTAGATACTAAGGTCATTGAGGCTAAAATTTTGATGAAAGATATAAAATAAAAAAGATACTCTCAAAGTTTTGTTTTCATTGCACAAGATCTCAATAAGAATAAGTTCCTTAAAAATATCCTCCTTAGCTATTTTTGAATCCAAACACTTTCACTTCAAAGCCTCATAACTTTTTCTCCATAATAGATCTAAATTTGAAACTCGGCATTATAGTAGATCAAGTATTGAAAAACTCAGATCCTGAGGTGTGTATCCATTCATCACTTAACTAAAATACAACACAAAATTCCCTCAAACCATTGCTTTTTTCAACATAAAACAAAACAACTACACAACTAAAGCACTACGAATGCCTCCTACATACACCACATATCCTAAAATATAAGAGAGATACAAGGGACCATCCCTTGTTTCAAGTAGAACTCCAAATTTCAAAACAGCTAGTTGTCAACTAACCTTGACCTTAACCCCACTAACCCATGTATCAACTACTAATCAACCAATTATCAACCGGCTTCTACTAAGCTAACTAACACAAGTGTGAGTGCCCATTTAGTCACTTGGGACTCGTAAATTATTATTTTTGGATTTTATTAGTTTTGAATATAGTTTTATATACAAAAATCCTCCCCAAAAGTGAATAATCAAAATAGAGATGTCACATACCAATAGAACATTTTTGTTTAATTATAATCAAATCCTGCATGTAAATAGGGTAGAAACCTAGAAATTGTATAAAGTAAGCGTGTCTAGTAGAAATTGCCCAACTTGTCTAATTTTGTGTTTCTGTGACAATCCTAGTTAAATTGGTTTGAAGGAACTATGTGAGAATCCTAGTTTAGATTCTCAAAGAGAGATTTCAGTATCTCCATTCCTTCAATGAAATAGTAGAAACTTCAATTGTTAACTTATAGGTGAAGAACACTCAAGATGAACCAGAGAAGGGCATTTACAACCTAAATATGGTGACTTGATGTAAGAATCATGTCAGGAACCCAATGGCACAATCGGTTTGCCAAGATTCCCTTCAATTTAGAAGATTTCTTGATTATCAAAAATTAAAGAAGATAGTAGGATTTGATTCTCCTTCTTCAGATGTGCAAAGTAAAATTATGAGCTTGGACATCTCTTATGGAATTCTATGAGAGGTTCTATGAAAATTCTCGACTTTTTTTGATCTCCAAAAGATCTTTTTCCGAGTAGTCAACCGCTAAAAGCCATGATGAAAAATTCCTAAAAATTATCCAAGCCACGGTAAAATCTCACTAAAAATTATTATAGCTTTTTTATATTAATAATGAGCTTCAACAAGTTTTGTGGCATTCCGATAATCAGAAGACTCAAAACTAACAAAATCCTTCAAAATTGGCAAAATTGAAGATTAAATGTAGAGTTGATCAATGTATCGGGAGCATACGGAATCAAATTGAGGTCAAAGTGGAGTCTTTTCTTACTCCTTTACACCTTCTAAAGAACCTAAGCTAATTACTTTCTTCAAAAAGGTCAACCTTCAAAAGTTGACACTTTTTGAATTCTAGTTGGCACTAACTTTTAGTGGTTTTTTAGTAGATGAAAAAGAAGTGGATGATTCTTTTAGAGTGAAAATGTCTTTCTGAAACCAATGGCGTAATCCGTTTGCAATTTGGAGTTTTTCTTCAAAAGTTAGAGTTTTGAACCAATGTAGAAAGTCAAAAATTTAGAATTAGGATGAAAATCTTAGGTAATAAGATTACCTTGTAAGAATTGGGGGGAGTGAGGCCTTTGAAAAAGTATATAAGGGCTCTCATTTCTCTCTCAATTCACCCCTTAGGTTCATTTTGAACCTAAGGGTTTTCATTTGGATTCATTTAGTTGAATTTGGGCCATTTAGGTTGTGTTGCTAATTCTCGTGTTTTTGAAGCATTTCAAGCTTCATTATTGTTCTTTTTCAAGATTTTTTGAAGGACTTGGGGTCCCTTCAAGCTTGGCTAATTGCTTTGTTGTTTTTGTTGAGTTTTTGAAACTTTAGTTGAAGTTTTTGTTGAAGTATTTTGAAGGTTTTGCACTAACTTGTACTAATTCTAGAGCCCTCTCCCCTTAAGATTGGCATTGCCGCTTAGGGGAGCCTCTAGTGTCTAACTTGTTGTGTATTCTTGAAGTTCTAACTTGTTTTGAGTTTTTTTTTATCTTTGTACTAATACTTATAGTTGTTATACTAACAAGTGTTTGTTATTTTTGTTTAAATATTTCCTTGACCCATTTGGGACAGCAAAGCTTTGACTTTGTAGGAAGTATTTTGTAATTTTTTTTTTTTTTTTTTTTTTTTTTGTCTATTTCCAAACCTATGGTGAAGCTTTGACTTTGTAGGTCTTAATTTATTAAAAAAAAAATTCATTTTCAAAACCACGGTGAAGCTTTGACTTCGTGGGATTTGATTTTTTGTTTATTTTCATTTTGATGGCGAAGCTTTGAACTTCCCCCTTTCCCTTGATTGTTTTTATATAATTAGGCCTTTGGGCCTTAATTTGTTCAAGTTTGTTATTTTTTATGTTAATCTTTTTTTAGGGTCGAGACTAAGGGTATAGTCAGACCCCCATGAAGGAGTGGCAGTACAAATTTGACTTTATAATCTCATATTAGAGGTTAAGAGCTTTCCAAAAACATAAAATACAAAGAAATCCGAGCTAAAATGAGTAAGATGTGAGCGGATGAAATTTTAATTACAAATTAATAATCAAAACTTCATCCATGCATAACTTCTAGTAGAAAAGTTTGATTTGCAAGTTCCGCATCAACTTAGAAAGCTAGTTTTAGCCTTTATAAAGAAAACATACTAGAAGTTTAAAAATAGTAAGATATCAAAAGTCAAACTGAGAGTTAAAGCACTTAGGAAGGAAAAATAGAAGATTAGAAGAGAAATAGGAGAAATTAGGGGATAGAAAAGGAAAAATTAGAAGAAAAGAAGTACAATAGGAGAAGAGAGGTGTGAAATTAGAGAAGGAGTTTTTAGAGTAGAAATTAAAAGAATTAGGAGTAAGGTTTAGCAACTATCTCACAAACTCTTTCTCTTTTCTAGCCTATCTAGTGAGTTCCCAAACTCAAGTGATGAAATTGTGAAGAATGAGTGAAAGAAGTGAAGAATTCATTTGGTAGTTGATGAAAAAGTAGAGTTGATAAGATTTAAAAAGAAATCCTTGAAATCCAATTAAAACCATCAAAAACTTAGGTAGAATAATAATGACTTATAAATATCAAGAGTCAATTATTATTTAGAAGTTGGAACAATTATTTAGTGTTTCAAATTCAACCCTTGGCACTCCAATAATTAAGAGGAATAGTGGGAAAGAAAAAAGGAGATAAGGAAAAGAGATAAGAACTTGAAAGACCTTGAAGTTGAATTTGTATTTTTCACCCCCCTTTAGCCGTGGGTAAAAAATATCAATCAATCTTAAAGGATGGCAAACAATGGGAAGTTTAAAGAAATATAAAACTACCTTAACAATGACATCAATTTCAAGGTGAGTTACTAGTTACAACCCGTACTTTTTAATTATGAAAATTAGACATTTTAATGTAAGTCTGAATTACAAAGCTAAGTCAGAGTGCTTAGAGTAGGTCATTTACAAGAATCAGGTAAGCAAAGCTCTAGATCGTAGTTAGAGGTTTTTGAAACCATATCACACTTAAGAATCGGAGCTAAATTGAGAAAGATATAGATGGATGAAGTTTAAGTTAAAAATTGGATGACTTGTAGCAAAAATAATTTATTAAGGTCAAGACTTGGAATTTAATCAGAAAATTGTAACTTAAAGATAAGAGTAAAATTTCAAGTTAAATTGGAATATGTAATAAGGGTAAAACCTTGGATGAAGTTTTTAGAGCTTCTTAAAGGCTAAACTTCATCCGTTCATAACTTTTGCGAGGAAAGTCAGAATAGGGTGAATTTTATGTTTTTAGAAATGTCATGAAGTGTTCTATTAATTAAAATGTCTAAATTTAGACCATCTTTGAATTAACTAAAAAATACTGGGGCTTAAAAAACCAAGTTAATAAAAAATATACACTTCCAATTTGGCTAGGGTTCATTGATTAAATTTCAAAATAAAAGAGTTAGTACAACATTAGGGAAAGATTCATTGCTTGGAAGGCACAATGAACCGACGTTAAACACCCATAGAAATTAACTATAATTACTAAAACTTGATTGTGCACGTTGATTTATCAAGGGTGGGTAAATAAGCGCTCACAAGCTCAACACCAAGCTACTAACATCAAGCTTCTAACATCAAGTTTTTAATGTTAAACAACTAAAAACACTAAACACATTTTTGCTAATAAATAAAGACGTCATTTTAACTACTAAACAATTTACATCACAACAATGTTGGTCTATTTTGTCTTTCAAGCAATGGATCTTTTTGGTATAGTTTTAAATAATTTTCCAAATGGATAAGGCTTTATCAAATCCTAACTTCAATTTTCAATTTAGGGATGAATGGCCAAATTAACTAGGTCATTGTGGGTTCTAGCAAAATATGCTTCATTCTAATTTTAGCAAACCTAGGCAAAAAAACAAGTTGTGCTATTTTCAAAAATATAATATTCAAAACAATTTGACATCCTTTGCAAAAGATATGACCGGATGAAATGTGACTCTTAGAAAGCTATACATACTTCATCCACTCATTTATCCTAGCTCTTGATTTCAATTAGACTTGTAATTTGAGAAACCTTTTTAGGTTGTAAATTACTTCTTGATTCCCAAGTTTGGACTTGAATGAAGACTTTCTTGTGATTTTCATCCAAAATTTCACCAAATCTTTATATTTTCCTATCTTATGGAATTTTTAGTCTTTTATAGAGTTTAAATAATGGTTGGACATCTCTAGACTTCTTCTAAGAGTTTCTTATTCTAACTTATTTTGACTCACTTCTTAAATTCTTATTTCAATTCTCTTTGACTCTATGTTTTGATGCTACTTTTAATAATTTATTATTTTTAGAACTTTGATAATTTTCGTTTTTGGAGGCTAAATCTAACTTCTTAGAATACTAAGACACTTACAAATTGGATTCTTTCAATAAAAATTATTCTTGGATGAAGATCAATTGCCAATCGGTTTCTTGAACTTCATTTGCAATTTTCTACGAACTTGCAAATTGAAATAAACTTTTGACTTAACTTTTCAATTGGTTTTTGCTACTTAATTTTTTATTCTTGTTCCAAGTTGAAAGTTCTAACTTGGCTATAGGCCTTGGCCCCAAATGAAAACTTATTAATTTGGAAAGATGAAGTGGAAGAAAGTAATTATTTGGGAACGTACCTTAGATTGCACTTCTTTAATTAGGTGGTTGAATACACCCTCAAACTCCTCCTCTTGTGCCATTACATGCGTTTTCAGCCCTTTGGAGGGGTGTGAGAACTGCCCTACAGAGGGCCGCAGGAGCTTGTTGACATGGTTGAGAGATTGCCACGTTAGAAAAAAATAATTCTTTTTCAACTTTTTTCTTCATTTTAAGACTGGAATTTTTTTTGGAATTTTTTTTATTGGGAACAACTGTTCCCCAGAATCTGGAAGGGGGACCAATGTCAAGAACAGGCCTGAAACGGCCCTCCCAAACCCCAAAATTCATCTAATGCATTATACTTGTGCCATTAAGTTATAAGTTTTGCTCACCATTTTTTTGTTATAAGTTTTTTGTTTGTTACAAGTAATGGGTCAAAAATCCCCCTTTTAATCTCTTCCTTCTTCCAAATCTCACATCCAACACTTCATTCTTCCTAACTCTTCTTGCTTTCATACTTTGAGAGCTTCTAAATTTTTGTAGATAGAAGAGTGTAACCTTGGTTTGAACTATTTTGGATACTTTGTTTCTAATATAATCTTTTCCTCTTTCTATCCTCCCTATTTCTTTTTCTACACTCCCTTCTCCCCTCTACTCTGTTAGACTTGGAAAATAATTTGGTTTTGTCGTTTCTCCCTAATTTGAGTTTTGGACTCCCAAGCTCCTCCGATTCCTTGGACTTCCAACTCCTTGGCTCTATCCCTAGCCTTAATATTCACCCCCAGTTCTTGCTCACTATAAGAAACCCATGTTTCATATGACATTTTCATGATTTTAAAAAACAAACTTTAGTGAATGTTCAATAAAACAACCTGTGTTTTTAAGTCAACAATGACGTCCAATGTAACATCTAAATATCTAGTTTACAAGATTTGATCACATCGCATTTCAATTTGAACTCTTCAAGAATCACATTTTCATTACTTAATGGGGTGTCTTTGAACATGAAAGTTATGCTTACAAATGTTTCCTATGTATTTAAGCAATCTAATATATAAGTTCATGATTATTAAATGAAACAATTCAATAATTATGGAGTTTTGGTTTGTTGAAACTGAAATTTAGTATGCTCGATTGGGATTGTGTGAGAATTGAATATTAATTATGTGAATAAAAAGATGCCAATTGTATTCTATATTATGCAAAATTCTTTGAATGGCACAATAGACATTTTGTGAGATTATTGCACCCTATTCTACAGGACTCACTTCCAAGTGACCTCCAATTTGGAGGCCGCTTGTGGGAATCATAACATGTTGCATTGCCCAAGCACAGAAGGGTGTAACTTTGTTTTTCTCAAACAGGCTCCATGGATGAGTTCAGCTTCACTTGTATTCTCTCAATGAGGATGTTGGAATTTTGGGGTGATCAATAACACTGCAGAAAGCAAATCTTTATAATTATGCTCAACTTTCAAATATAAAGTTGTAAAAAGGAGTACAACAGAGCTAATATTTCAAGTATTGAATGCACATACAACTGCCATAGCTGGCTACACATATGGTATATATTGCTATAATGGTTTTGGTGCTGAACAGCAACAGTGACAAGATAAAATCATCAGAGCCCCGGACCTTCGAATTCAGGGAGGATTTTCCAGCTCCTGGTCATGTCTCTCAGTTCTGGAAAAACAGAATCAGGATGCCGATAACGTTTGTCAATGAAACTGAAGTAAACATTTCCAGCAATGAGAGCTTTGAGATCTTGCAAGTGATCTTGCAAAGTGGAGTTCCAAGCTTCAACCTCCAAATCCATCACTGCATAAGCATAGGCGTTCACCAAGTCTATTGCCATATGCACCGTTTGAACAAATGACTTCCCTTCACATTCCATCAGGACGGTGATCAAGTTGCGAGGGTTTTGTTCGAGGGAGCTCTCCTTGTGGTATGAAAAGATATCATTTACAAATCCAAGATGGATGGAAGTTGCCATGGTTACGTTTTCTAAGTATGGATTGACCCTCAATGTACTCGGAATGTAGCTATCCTTGGCAAACTCCACCATCAATTGGATAAATTTCCCGCCAACATTTCCAACACGCATGATAGTATACGATTCCAAATCCTGGAAGCTTAAGTTATGGCCTTGGACAATGTCTTCATGGCTAGCAATATTTATGCGGTGGTGTTCCACGACACATGCAAAAAAAACTTCAAACCATTCAGGGTTGGACAACTCCAACATGTCCCGTCCTGATTCCCACACCATGGTCTCAATTAAGGGAGCAGGATCGCGTGGCTGCACTTGTTGACTGAAAATTGCATCCAAGTAGTTGAAGTATTCTTGAATTTTTTCGGTGCTTCCACATACACTATGGTTAACACCGTACTGGTCTTGAAAAAACTCATTTGGGGCATCAAAAAAGAGATCATCCAACAGGAAATGTAATGTATAATTAATGGAAATTGCCACGAGTTGGTCAACACTAATTACTCCGGGGTGCACGTAGCTTGCTGAACAAAGGCCTGCACGACAATAGGACTCCAAGAAAATGACATTTTGGTAGCGCTCGACATACTCATGCAAGCGTTTTTCGGCCTCATGGACATACTTGGATTGTTGCAAAGGCGGAAGGCCACCAATGATTGTAGAGAGCAATGGCGGAAGTTGATCATCAATTGTAGATGCAAGTTTGGGTAGTAAAATTGGATCCATCAACTTTGTGGTCTTGGTCCCTAAGCAAGACAAATTCAATACAATTTGGATTTTTAGAATTGACTCAAAACAAAAGGAGTGATTAATCCCATGTTCTTTAGTGAAGGGTGCATGTTTGAGGATTTTATCATCAATTGTTTTTGCTATGAACAATTCTTGACAAGACAATAGAAAATCTCACATGCAAGAAGACTTTGTTTTTCAAGCACTATGAGGGATAAAATGTACAATTGCAAAAATACCTTGGTGATCAAGAAGTAGTCTTTCTTTTGTTCATTTTTCTTCACATCTAGAAAGAAAATTGAATGACTTTTGGATGAGAAAGGTCTTGAATATGACTAAAACATGATTTACAACTTGAACATTTGATGAACTTAGAAATATATTACTTTAGCAAGATGTAAATGATTTCCATCTTCTATTGATTTCTATCTTAATTTGAAAGAAAGATGGCTACATGCAACAATGTTTAGAGATGGTCATAGTTTTTCATTGAATCTCCTAAACCTCAAGAGGTAATCTATATACTTAGAATTGTGAAGATGTATTCCAAAATACAACTTGGAAGAATATCTAAATGAAGATTTTCATTGTAAACTTAAGTTGCAAAGCATGATTTCTATAACAAATCTATACAATTGGATTTCCTATTGCAATTACAAATATTTTGCACTAAAATTTCAAGCCAAAAATTAAAAATTTTACTAAAAATTAATTGTTGATTGACTAATAATAATTTCCAAAAGATTTTTTCTCCTTTAAGTTCAAGTTTAAGGTTCTACTTAAAGGTGATTTTTCAAAGATTTTTATTGCACTTCTTTATTAAAGTTGTGTTTGGTGGGTCATTTATTTGAATTCAAAAATGAAATACTTCTTGAGATGGAACATATTTGTACCCTTAGAAATTTAGAACATTCACAGGACAAGTCTTGACAATTCATACATTACAAAAGTTAAAGAAGTAACACAAGAATCTACAAAGAATTAGACAGAATGAAAAACTCAAAATGTTACGTACATAGGACATTGTTTACTCCAAGTCTTTCAAGGGGGGCTTAAAATGACTTGTCTCATAGCACCAAGTGTCTAGAGCTAAAAACTCTATGTCTAACATGAATCCGACTTTTTCAACTAAAATTGTGCCATTTCAATTGACATCACTATTTTGAGTAAGTTAGAACATAACATAAACATGATACACTTTGTCATTCTAAGCAATATTCATGAACCTCACTTGCTATTATCCTTCAATTCCCTAGTTGAATCATTTTTTCACATACCTACTCCAATTATTACCTCCATTATGTTAGAATCATAAATTTTCCTTGAAATTTTACCCACTATTTATCAAATTCTCTTTCCCATTTCCAACAGTACACAATTATTATGCTAATTACCAGTTTTCCCCGATCATTGGCTCGGAGGTGTAAGAGTACAGAAACCTTTTTAAAAAAAAAAAAATAAGAGTACAGAAATAGTTAAAAGTCCCAGTAAGAGAAACTCCCTGTGTTGTGGTACAGTACTGTGCTGTAACAGTGCCGTCGCAGACAGACTGCGGTACCACGGATTTCAAAAAGGTAGAGCACTTTGGAAGGATTCCAAAAAACTTTGCAACTCAATAACGAATGAGAAAATCCCTTATTAATTTTGCAGAGATGAAGTCATACGTCATCAAATTTTCGAATTTGGTGAGGGAAATTTGAAATCAGTGTGAATCTTTTAAGAAAACAATGAAGAAAATTCATATCCAATATGAAATGTACTCAAAATATCTGGAAATTCCACCACAGGAACCAAAGTTACCCTGTCATCCTTAAATTAGAAAATGAACAACAGATGGTTATAGACCCAAAGTTCATATTGCTATAAAAGATTGAAATTTACTAGTTTTTCAAAATTTTCAATTGGGGTAGAAACTTATAGTACGCTTAGCTTACTACCAGTTTTCCCCGATCATTGGCTCAGAGGTGTGCATACATACGTGTCAGAAACAGGGAAAAGTCCCAAGCGAATCCAGTAGCACTGTACAGTGCCCTTGCAAACTGATTGTTTATTAGCCCCTCACCCTTTCACAAAGAGGACGTAGGCTTAGCAATCTATTTGGTTTCAATTGGGAGTTCACTGCTCAGCCGACTGAGTGGATACTGCACGTTGAGAGTTACACTGCAGATGCACTGCGAAGATCTACGTATGTAACTGTCGCATTCTTCCCTCACACTGTCCATCTCATCCATTCTCTGTGAAGTTTTGGTCAAAATTTTGCCCACAAAAGAAGAATGGGTGGAGGCTTACCAGTGGAATCACGCACACTGGTGTTCTTGGCAGGGACGTCAACATCAGATGCATCCTCGGCACGTCGGGAGGAGAAAGACGACGCTTGCTTCATGGTGGAGGTCCTGTCACCTTGGCCCTCATCATGGCGAAATCCAGGTTGTGGGATCCAAGGGGAGCACACACAAATCGGCTGTGCAGCTGCAGAAATCGTCATTGTGGATTGGACCTCGCAAGGAAATTCGACAAACAAACAAAGCCTTGAATAAGCTTACAGACAGGCAGTGTGCTCTCCGGCCTGTTAATACTTCACAGTCGGAATCATCGACACACAGCAGGATCGATAACTATGCATGGCGATGAATTGAAGCCGGTCTGTTCTATACGGTTGCTGCACTGGCCCAGGCCCAGAGCACCAGGAGAGTGGGACCAAAACCAGGACAGACATAACACCGGCAATCTCTGAGAATTTAACGTACCGTCGTGCATGGCATTGCAAACGTTCTGTCCTCGCGCTCACTTTCTGGCAGAAGAATGATTTAACGCTATGACCCCATATGACCAAGGTAGCCATCAAAACTCTCCAATTGTTGGACCAGTTGGTACATTCGTTTTTTCGACAACCAACAGTGAAGTCATCCATTCACTACAAGAGAAATCAGTGATTGCAACAGAGTTGCAATTCATTTGCAATGGTTTTGCACTGGATTGATGTGTAATGGAACTTAGTTTGGATCTTAGAAATGAAAAAATCCATTGCAAAAGCATTGCAAATTTGTAATCAATGAATGGTAAAAGTCTTGGACAAAGAATCCATGCTATAGTATTCTAAAAGTGTTGTAAATTGAAAATGCAAAATCATGTAAGAAACTATTGCAAAAGTGTTGCAATAATCATCGCAAAGAAATATGTAATTACATATAATCAATACGATTCTTAGATTTGGGAGTCTCAAATCTAACTAAAATGTAGCTTTCAAGTTTCAATCTCAATAATTTGAACATTTTAGAATTTTGATCTAGACAATTTCTAGATTTCAAGAGTTCAAAATGTTGATAATATGTACATTTCATTTATTTAAAAATTTCATAAATTCACATACTATGAAATTTTATAGATCCTAAACTACACCAAATCTTGAAGTGGATGGAATTTACTGTTCTAGATTTTGACAACTTACAACTCTTATGTGTTCAACCTCATAGTACCATTGACTATCAATATGGGACATTGCAAACGCTAGTGTAGATGTACCATTGTAGTGCCAATGCAAATACACTGCAAAACCATTGCAAAGTCATTCAAAGAAAAATTGGAGGCATTGCAAAAACCATTGCAGAAACTGTTGCAAACTGTACACTCTCTTGTAGTGATTGGACCATTCTGGTCCATAGCATCCTAGAAAAGCTCTGCAACTTGCACTTGGCTATCATTAGTTGTACTGTAATTGGTACAGGAATGGACTAGACCATTCAAGCCACACCAATGAAATAACTGCAACAGCGAAGGATCAGTGAATCCCTGGAGATGGAAACCTCCAATTCAACAGTGCAGGTGGCTATTGGAGCGGCCATTGTTGCTATTCTGGAACTGGCCCAGGTCCAGAGCACCAGGAGAGTGGGACCAAGGCCACGACAGACGTACCATCGGCAATCTCCTGAATTTAACATACCATCGTGCATGGCATTGCAAACGTGCTGTCCTTGCGCTCACTTTCTGGCAGAAGAATGATGCATCACTGTAAGGATGCAACCCCTACGACCAAGGTATGACCAAGGTATGACCAAGGTATGACCAAGGTATGACCAAGGTAGTCATCAAAACTCCCCAATTGTTGGACAAATAGGTACATTCTCTTTTTCTACAACCAACAGTGAAGTCATCCATTGGACCATTGTGGTCCGTAAAGTCCTTACCGGGTGAAAAAAAAGCTCCGCAACTTGCACTTCGGCTATGAATACTTGTACCATAATTGGCACATGAATGGACTAGACCATGCAAACTAGCACCAATGAAATAAACATGGCCTATAAATTGAACACGTATAGAGAGTGTGGCTTAAAAGGACATTGATGACCATATTTGTCATATTGAAACTTTTTGCAAGTTTTGTCATAATTATTGAGACTTTTTGTAAATTTTGAGACAATGCTAAATATTATAAATTCATTTACACAAATAATAATTGAAATCAAGAATACATTATGCTCAAATAGTGATTCTAAAATGAAATTTAAGAGTTGTTGTTGTTACCTGTTTATAAAAAAATACTATAAAAAAATAAAATAAAGTGATTTATCTTTGAGTTGAAGATGAAAATGAAGCTGCAAAAAGTCTCAATATAGTAAATATGGCCTTAATTGCAAGCTTCTTATGCATTATGAAAGTCAAAACTTCAATTTTCATGTAGTTTTCGATTTTAAATGTTTAAACTTAACTAAGAAAAATATAGCTACAATAATCTTCTTTTTTACTTCACTTGAATTTTTTTTCCAAAATTGCTAAAATTGTATTTTTTGTGAGAGTTTGAAGATAGCATGTGGAAAGTTCAAAATACACCATTTTTGAACTTTTTTTTTATCATATTTCTCTTGGTGCAAGTTGAAGGAGTACATCAATTATGCCATATTTAACTACTTTTGAACTTTGCAAAGTCCAAAATTGGAAAAGGGACATCTAAGACAATTGTAGATTTTGATTTCTATAGATTTTAGGAATCTAGATATGATATATATTTTGGACTAGGTGGTTTGAAAAATGTAGAACAAGTTTAGATTTTAGATATCTATGACAACTGGAGATCTCCCATTGGACAAAGTCCAGAATTCCTTGAAAAAGTCCAAAAGTAGTTAAATATGGCATAATTACACCATGATATTTTTCATACTTTTTCAAACATTTTTTTAATTCCTATGATTTTTGCAATGAAATTTCTTTAAAAAATCATATACATTTCAATTTGATGTTTTTAATTATGAAAAGATGAGATTAAATTTTAGACATATATTATCTCTTGGAACATGGAACATATCAAAAAAAATTGAAATTTTTCTTCTAATGTACAAATACAATGGAATTAGACCAAGCCTAAATATGATATGCCCTTTTGGGGTTAACCTTCAAATGATCAGATTCATCGAAGAAGTGGAATGAGGCTTGAAAAGTGCACACATTTTCAAGAGACATGTTGGGAAATTACTCTTGTGAATTTAGGAAGTTACCAAGAAAAATTTCCAAAAAAATTTCAAGTCTCAAAGAGGTTGCAAGCTTTGTCCCCTATGGTGCAATTATAGAATTTTTGAGCACCACTTTAGATTGGCTATCTTTATTTATATATGCATATAATTCTTGAGGGGTGCACTTGGTTCTACTACAACAAACCACGTGCAAACAAGTGGTTTCTAATAAATTGTAATTTTAACTTCAAATTTTGAACATTGTTTACTAATGACTATAGGATTCTACTCCCAAAATTTCAAATTCAAATAAAATATGGAATGATTTCTAAAAAAGGTTAAAAATGCACTAAAATGGCATGTTTTTTTAACTCAAATATTTTTAGAGAACAAAATTAGATGACCATTGCATTAATATTCAACTCAAAATGAACTTTCAACAAAGAGTTATTTTTAGAAATCTTTTGTTCATTTTTTAAACAATTCTTTCTTATATAATATACGGGTGTAAAAGTTATTTTTTAGTTTTCAATGGACACTCTAAGTGGACCCCAAGATATAATTTTAGTTTTTATTTTAAAAAATATTTGCACCATGAGGGGGCCAAGAATTTAAAAGTGGCCTGAAATTTTTCTTAATGTTAGTATGGAAATAGTTAGCCAATGTATGAAAATTTGGCAAAGTTGTAGATCCTGTGAAGTATTCAACATTGACCTTCATGTGTACATACTCAAGGGAGAAGAAATCACATCAATATAGACATTGAGATGGTTCGGAAATTAAGGGAATTACACCTAAAATTGCACAACCAAGCAATTGAGCATGGTTGCCATTATTATGTTGAAATTTTTTGGTGGGCTCTTGTTGGAAGCCAAATGGAAATTTGAGATTCTCTAAGAATGAATTTTTGAATACCATATGAATAGACAACGAATTTTTAAAGTGTTGGAAATAGAGTTTTGGGTAACTAACAATACACTCTTATAAATAATGCAAGTTTATTGTAGGCAAGAATCTAGCCTACGTGGTTTTAGAAAATGTGTGATTTAACCCTTAAAGTCCCAAAATTTCTACAGGGACTCTTGGGGTTTCAAGCAAGTTTATGCCATATTTAACTACTTTTGGACTTTTAAGGGAATTTTGGACTTTGTCCATCGGGAGATCTCCCGATGTCATAGATCTCTAAAATCTAAACCTATTGTACATTTTTCAAACCACCTAGTCCAAAATCTATATCATTTCTAGATTCATAAAATCTATAGAAGTCAAAGTCTACAATTGTCTTAGATGTCCTTTTATCAATTTTGGACTTTGCAAAGTCCAAAAATAGTTAAATATGGCATGTTTGTGTGACCTCAATTATTGACATAATTTTATAATACTTTTTTGAAAGGTAAGAAATTAGATAAGCTTTCTAGGCATATTATTTTTATTTCAATTAGTGCCTAGATACAAAAGTAATGCCACCATGAGTCTAAAAAGCAACTCAACGGACATCTCCAAAAAAATTTAAGTAAAGAAGATTCAAAGCCAAAAATCTAGCCGATCAAGGTGTAAGAAAAACTTGTTTTCTTCACTCTAAATGCAAATATCTTAGAATCTGTGAGGTCAAAGTTTTTCAATTTTATTCTATGCATTCTTATATTAGTATAATACAAGATCTCTCATTTAGATATGTAAAGAAAATAATATTTAAAGTTTTTAACTCTTTGCAATAGAAATGGCAATTTTGAGTGGGTTTTGATGGAAAAAGGCCTTGGGACTTTAGAGGTTAAGGTGTAGTTACCTTATAAACTTGGGGGGTGCACTATTATATAGGAACTCTGTTGATCACATGCAAACAAGTGGTTTCTAATAAACTATAATTTTAACTTCAAATTTTGAACATTGTTTACTAATGACTATAGGATTCTACTCCCAAAATTTTAAACTCAAATAAAATATGGAATGATAATTAGAAGAGGTTAAAAATGCACTAAAATGGCATGTTTTTTTAACTCAAATATTTTTAGAGAACACATTTAGAAGACCATTGCATCAATATTCAACTCAAAATGAGCTCTCAATAGAGAGTTATTTTTAAGAATTTTTTGTTCATTTTTTAGACGATTTTTTCTTATATAATATAGGGGTGTAAAAGTTATTTTTCAGTTCTACATTGTATCTTTTTACTTCAAAAATTTGTAACTAATTATTAGTAACAAAAAAAAATATCAATAATTCAAAACATAAACTTTCAAAGTAGAAAAATCTATTCATATTTTTTCATTTAATTTTATATAATATTCAAAAAGTATATAGGGGTCTAAAGTTTTGTTTGCTTGCTAACATCAAAAAAAGGGAGAGTGCATCCCCGAGCTTATACAATAATTGCAATGTATACAACGTGATGACAAGAACTAAACCATGAATTTTTTTGCAAAGGCTATTGCAAGGTAAATAAGTTGATAATGTGCAAGGGGAGGTCACTCTCACTACATTGGGGGGACCCACGTGGGGCGAAGTGATTTTTGAAACCCTATTTACTTTGGAATATACTATAATTTCAACCTATAATTTTGAACTTTGATTAATAATGACTATAGATTTCTACTTCCAAAAATTCCCAACTCAAATGACATTTAAAATGACTATTATAATAGGTTGAAAAATGAACTGAAATGGCATGTTTTTCAACTCAAACATTTATAGAGAATGCATTTGGATGACCATTGCATCAATATTCATGAAAAACAAAATTTCAATAGAGAGTTATTTTTAGGACTTTTTTGTTCATTTTTTAGACAATTTTTTATGAAGGAAGTAAAGGGTCCAAAGTTATTTTCAGCTCTACAGTGTATCCTTTTTCTTGAAAATTTTGTAACTAATTATTATCAATTAAAAATAATATCAATAAATCAAAATACAAACTTTCAAAGTAGGAAAACCTATTCATATTTTTAAAATTTTCTTTAAATTAAATTTTATGAAGGAAGTAAGGGGTCCAAAATCTTCGCCGCACGTGGGTTGTGAAAATGTATAGAGTGACCCCCCGTGATAATGTGGAGCTTGCAATGCAAATGTCTTCCAAAAGAGACTCTATGGCACTCACTTTTAGTGAACAAAGCATGACCCATAAGGTAGGAGGCTCTAAAAGCACCCTTCTCCTTCAAATCACCCCTATTATTAGCTAAAGAATGAACATGAGGTGATTCTTAAATGAACCACTTTAGCGATTGAATGAATTTAGAAAAAATTATTTTTTTATTGTAAGAGCCAATCACTGTCTTTAATTTCTACCCATCTCTTTGGGATTTTAAGAGATTTATGATAAAAAATAGGTGCCTATGCCCCAAATCTTTGAAAATTTACAAGTAATTCGAAAATGCTTGGAAAAATATAAAACCACTTCTGTTAGGTTCCACATCTATTTTTCTTTCTCTGAAAAATGGTGTAAGAATATTTTTGTCTATCGAAACCTATGAAAAACGTAGTCCAGCCCTGGAAGGGTCGCTATTACAACCTCCTACCTTACAGATAGCTTGATACCATGATCCCAGCACATTGCCTACCTGCCCACATTGACAAATGTGACAACTTAGTTCCCAATACAATTATAAAATGCACTACATGATGACATTGTACTGCTTGCTTCCTGGTCCTTCTAGAGAATGTTGCATTTTAAGCAGGTTTTTTTTTTTGGACCAGTGTCCCCCTATTGTCCTCACTACAGAGGCCAGTTTTTGGAGGGACGAAGCCAGAGAGGTCAGATTTCTGACAGTCTGGCAAAATTTTGCTAATAAAAAAACCCTAAAATTTTAAGGTAGAAGCATCATAGCATGTCCACTCCTACTCCCTATACAAGGCTGGGACATAACTGGCAAGGGCTGGGAGCCAGGCCAAGGTGAACTGACCCCCTCATTGCCTCGTTTTACCCCTGGGGAAAACGCTGTGCAATTTTTTATTTGCAATCAAATGATTTTTTTTGCAAATTCTGAATTCAGATTTGCAATCAGCGGCCCCAAATTAGCTTTGGGCAGTATAGAAATATAAAAAATCATGGCAAGAAAATAGGGGGCTTTTTTCACAATTAACCCTGGCCGGGGCAATGAGGGGGTCAGTTCTCCCTGGCCCTGGGAGCCATAGCACCCCCCGCTGTGGCACTTGTGGGAAAATTTCAAAGCCCGGGCACAATTTTTCAATGAACACTGCAGCTTGGCGAGGGTGGGGAAGTTTTGAGTGAGCCCTGTGTTGACCGATTTCGAGAGAGTTAATCATTTTCATAATGGCTAGGTGTTGTCAGAATGTTGCTGGACGACGTAGAGGGGGAAGGAATCAGCAAAAGTTTTACAAAAACCTACAAAACAAATCTACGTGTTTTCTGAATTACAATAACTTGAATGCTTCATTATATGTTGTTGTAAAACACTTAAGACCCGAACTCATTAAAAACTAAATTATGAAGAACCATGGCATATTATTCACATTAGTCACAGTGGAGTCAATCTCTCAAACTTTTTGTCTTCTGCATTTGCAAATAGCCATAAAACTTCCCAATAGTTGCAAGACACCCCCATAGAAGCATCCCAACCTATAAAATTTGAAAAGTCATTGCCAATTTCAATTTATTTTATAAAAGGAAAGGAAAACAATCAAAAAGTTGTGAAAAATCCAAAAAGTGTCCAATGCTCCCACAAATTGTTTATAGGTGCCCAATATAGTAAAGAACAAATATAAAAAGTTGTGGTCAATTCAACACACTGTGACTAATGTGACTAATATCCCCAAGGGGCATTAGTCACATTTGTCACAGTGGAATCAATCTCTCAAACTTTTTGTCTTCAGCATTTGAAAATGGCCCCAAAACTTTCCAATATTTGCAAGACACCCCATAGAAGCATTCCAACCTATAAAATTTGAAAAGTCATTGCCAATTACAATTTGTTTATTTAAATGAAAGGAAAAAAATTGAAAAAATTGAAAAAAATCTAAAAAGTGTCCAACACTCCCACAAATTGTCAAATAGGTGTCTAATATAATAAAGAGCAAGTATAAAAGTTGGCATATATAGGATATAGAGTGATGTTTCTCTAAAGACTGCAAAAGACAAAAAATTTGAGAGATTGGCTTCATTGTGACTAATGCCCCTTGGGGGTATTAGTCACGTTAGTCACAATGTTGAATTAGCTACAACTTTTGCGTGGGTAGGTCAAACATTTCAAAAAAATTCATAATTGCTCTTTACTATATTGGACACCTACTTGACAATTTGTGGGAGCATTGGACACTTTTTAGACCTATAAAGGTATGCTTCTATGAGGTGTCTTGCAACCAATGACTTTTCAAATTTTATAGGTTGGGATGCTTCTATGGGGTGTCTTGCAACTATTGAAAAGTTTTGGAGCCATTTTCAAATGCGCAAGACAAAATTTTTGAGAGATTGGCTCCACTATAACTAATGTGACTAATGCCCCTTGGGGGTATCAGTCACATTAGTCATAGTGTGTTGAATTGGTTACAACTTTTGCATGGGCATGTGAAACTTTTTAAAACTTTTTATATTTGCTCTTTACTATATTGGGCACCTACTTGACAATTTGTAGGAGCATTGGATACTTTTTGAATTTCTCACAACTTTTTTATTGTTTTCCTTTCATTTTAAAAAATAAATTGAAGTTGGCAATGACTTTTCAAATTTAATAGGTTGGGATGCTTCTATGGGGTGTCTTGCAACTATTAGGAAGTTTTGGGTCTATTTTCAAATTCTAATTCAATTCCAAATTAATGGCAATTAATTACCGGACCAAGAACTCTGACAAGTACAAGGAGTGGTGACCAATTTTTAGCAAGTCCAATTCCAACCAACGCTATAGGAAGGCCTCTTTACTAGGCACTATGCAAGTAAGGAGCCCACCTAATTGGCTTGCCCATTTGGCCGGGCAATAATGGACATGCTCTCAGTTCTCAACCATGTCAAAGGCCCAACATGTAGTGTGCGCTATTTTCAACGTGAGGTTGAAGCTCAAGCTTGAAATGCGTGTAAGGTAGTATGGCCTTAAGGTGCCTCTTCTTCAGATCGTCCTGTAGGTAGCTATAGAATGGATGCGAGGTGATCCTTGAATGGATCTTTTTGGTCCGTTAATGAATTCAAGAAAAATTATTTCTTTTATTGCAAGAGCCAATTATTGTCTTTGCTTTTTGTGCATTTCTTATGAGTCACAAGGAGACGGATTTTGGGACACCTATGGTCACAAATAGGTACCTATGACCTAAATCTTTGAAAATTCATAAGTAATTTAGACATGCTTGGAAAAATACGAAACTACTTGTATTGTGTTTTGTATTCATTTTTCTTTCTCTGAAAAATGAGCTAAAAATCATTTTGTCCATGTAAACCTCCAAAAAGGGCAAATCAGCCCTTAAAAGGTTGCTTTAAGGCCATACTACCTTATTTTGTTCTTTTCAAGGTTGGAACTAATATGGTTATGCTACATACCAAAAAGTAGGGAGTGAAAGTAGGGAGTAGTTAACAGGAAATTAGTTCTTCAATGATCGGAATTAGAATACTCTAAACATTGACTATAGGTCAACAATACTTTTTGGCTCTTGAAATTAACTGTAACTTCAAATTCAAGAATAAAATTCTGAAAAATTTGCAATCCCTATATTTCCTATCTTCCTATATGGAAAAATTTCCACCACCTCATACTCTTCCTCATCTAGTCAAAATTTGCTTAAGTGGTCCACTACTAATGCTTCCACCTTAGTCATGGTTTACCCAAAAATTTCAAAACATACACAAGTAAATGTTGGTTGTTAACTATTGAGAGAATTTATAAAAATTGTGCTTCCCTCTTTAATAAATTCACCTAAAGGATGGAGGTTGTTTTTAGGCCCGATATTGCTTCAGAGTACTTGAGCACAAAGTAAGGCTAAAATTTTCATCTTCAGTTATTCATTAACAAATTCAATTGTTGGATCTTTTAGTTAACTTGTTGGAGTACATCCTCCTAAAGTTTTAGAATAAAAACCATACTAATTGCAAGATCTTGTCACTTGGATTTTACAAAGAAGTATTTTCAATTCTTCACAAATGGATAAGTTTCATCTTTCAAACTTTTTGCACAAAAACATGTAAATCCTATAACTTGTTATTCTCCACAATATGTTGAAGAATATATAAAAAAAATTTAACAAAAAATATTTCATTAACAAATTTGAAAAAAATAGTAAGTAAAAAGAGGTAAAATATGATTTAAAATACTAAATTGTTAAAAATTTAATCATAGGATTGAAAAATTCCAATTCCAATGGTTGCAATGTTGTAGTAAACAATCTAAATGAAAAACTTTGATTTATTCCATTTGAATTTGCTATGTGAAAGTTATGAACAATATTGTTTTTTGGGCAATCAATTCATTTTCTTGAAAAAAGGAATTGTAGGATTAATTTCTAACCTAAATTTTTCAATTTTTCAATAAAAAAAGTTTTACAAGGTTAAAGTCTTTTCTAAAACAATCTCATTATTGAGAGTAGCGTATTTCAATTCCATCTTAGAGCTATTAACAATTTAGATTTCCTTCAAACTTGAAGTTATTTCTACTTAAAAAGAATTTAATGAATGAAAACTAAGTGTATTTTGTGAAATTTTTTCCTAGATTTTTAATTCAATTTTTCATCATATAAAATTAGAAAGTCAAAATCAATAGAGCAAAAATTATATGTTATGAAGGTTCAAAGCCAAAAAATGTAGTTGAGCAAGGTGAAAAAAATTTATTCCTTCACTTTAAAGTTTAAATACAAATATCTTGAAATTCTAAAATTTCTTCTACACATTCTTATACTAGTCTATTACAAGATTTTATGATTAGACATGTACAAAAAAAACATTTAAACTTTATTTATACTCTTTCCTCTAGAAATGGCAATTTTGAATGTTTTTTGCCATGGAAAAGAGGCCTTGGGACTTTAAGGATTAACCCCAAAGGACCAAACTGTATTTTGGGGTGACATAGCAATTATGGGTAGTTCACTACAAATGGAATTTTTATTTTTTTTCTTTGAAATTTTCATACAACATGTAGACAAGTAGTAACTTTAAGTTCCAATAATTTTTTTTATAACTTTTGACTAGATGGTTAAAAAGTTATTGTATAATATGTAGTTTTTCATTTTGATCAAGCCATTTGTGTAAATAAGAAAATAACTTATTTCAAAAACTAAAATTTGAAATGGTTTTACAAATTTATATGTATGTGGAAAGATTAGAATCACTCCATTTTGATTAATGAGATGAAAGTTATGAAAATCTCTACTCTAAATAAACTTTGAAATCCTTTATTTAACTCAATTTTCAATACTTTTGGAAATAAATAAAATCATAAGATGCCAATTGTTTATTACACCATTACATCCATTGGCATTGAATGGCATTTTTCAATTCTATAACAAAATTCTTAACAATTTAGTATTTTGAATCATTCTCTACTTCTTTCTACTTATTATGTTTTTTCTACTTGTTGTACAATTCCAAATGATTTGAAATTTGTCAAGCATGTAGCCAACTTGCCTTGAAGAATGAATCCAAAGTAGCACCACCAACATGGACATTTTTTCATATTAATGTGACCTTGTGAAGTAGAGCTGCCTTGTTTTTCGCAAAGCTAGAAAAAATGATTTTGTCACTTCAAACACTAATATCTTGCAATCTAGATGATGGAAAATTCTGAAATTTGTTCTACATCTTTTAAAACCAACATACTACAAAATCCTATGGTTATATGTGTCCAAAACTATTTTTTTCTTTTAATTTTGCATTTGTACTAGAAATGGCAATTTTGGAGTTTTTTTATAAAGCAATATGACAAGGTTGGCAATGATCCCCAAAGAGTGCATCAAAACACTACAAAGTGGACAATAATTTATCCAAATTGTCCAAAAACTACTATATATGCCAAATGACACAGGTCAACACTAGAAATTAGGGTGGTTTGGGGAGAATGGAAGATGCCTTATATACTTTCCATCAAGGTTTTATCCCCTCGTTTAACTCCAAAGTTTTTAATGGTTCACTATAGTTGTAATGAAAATGCTTGTATTATATAGAAATCTTGTTTAATGAGGTGTTTGTTTGGGTTTAAATCAATAACCTTTTATGTGAAAAAAGTAAAGGAAGAAAAAAGTGGGGCATGGTGAAAACCAAAATTTATTTTAATGCTGGTGATTTATAGGACTTGTTAATGAATCTTAGGTGTACCACATCTTATCACTAGCTGAAGGGAGGTAGGTGGTTGGTTGGCTATTTATTTCCCTCGGGGGGTGCACTCCCCCTTTTTTATGTTAGCGTGAGAACAAAATTTTGGACCCCCTATATACTTTTTGAATATTATATAAAATTAAATGAAAAAAATATGAATAGATTTTTCTACTTTGAAAGTTTATGTTTTGAATTATCGATATTTTTTTTTGTTAATAATAATTAGTTACAAATTTTTGAAGTAAAAAGATACATTGTAGAACTGAAAAATAACTTTCATGTCCCTATATTATATAAAAAAAATTGTCTAAAAAATGAACAAAAAATTCTTAAAATAATTCTCTATTGAAAACTCATTTTGAGTTGAATATTGATGCAATGGTCATCTAAATGTGTTTTTAAAAATATTTGAGTTAAAAAACATGCCATTTTAGTGCATTTTTAACTTCTTTTAATTATCATTCCATATTTTATTTGAGTTTAAAATTTTAGGAGTAGAATCCTATATTCATTAATAAACAATGCTCAAAATTTGAAGTTAAAATTATAGTTTATTAGAAACCACTTGTTTGCACATGGTTTGTTGTAGTAGAATTAAGTGCACGTCTTTGGATATTTTCTTCTCTTACTAGCAAGTGTTAAGTCGTGAGTCACTTGCGACAATCAACAAGTTCAACAAGAATCACACTTAAATAGTGGGGTGACCTTCAACTGACCTTGATAGCCAACCAAGTCTACGACTTGGCGATTAGCTATGGATTATTGACACTAGAAGAAACCCGCGTTTAACTTGACGGATTTTTTTGTGCATCATGTTACAATTTCATATTTTTATGTCAAAAATTACGTCCAATGTAACATCTAGTGTGAGGATTCTATACCTTCACACTACTAGAAAATTTTATTTTTTCTGTTGTTTTGGTCGCATTGATCCAGTCAAAATCTGACAGAAATCAGACAGAAATCAACAGATTTCTGTCAGATTTTGACCGGATCAACGCGACCAAAACAACAGAAAAACTAAATTTTCTAGTAGTGTCAGTTGTAACTATAGGTTCCTATCCTAAAAAAATTCCTATATTTTATTTGTTAAAGAAGGTTAAAATTTAGTTTTGTTTGGCTATGTTATAGAAAAAGAAAGGTAGAGACTATTTTACCTTTCTATATCTTGTTTTGTTGACTTATAGCCCCATGGATAAAGTTGAGTTGGAGTTATGGGGGGATAACTAATTTTGCCAATAGGATTTTAATGTCTATGTGGCTTAAACATGGGCTAATGTGGCCCTTGAAGTTGGATAAGGAGTCAAGGTTTTTTCCCTTCTTCATTGTTGTTTTTGGGTCTATGGAGTGAGTGCCAAGAGTTTGGAGAGAGATGTCTTAGTGTATATTGTGAATTTATGGGGAATTTCATTAAAATGGCAAATATTCTATGAATTTGACATCCCATAGTTCAAAATGCCCGGTCTGAATTGTGGGAATGGCACACTGTGAAAATGGCACATAAAAAATTGCCATTTTAATGAAATTCCTCATATTTGTAAATGAAAATTTGAAAGAATGTTTATGATATTGTTGTGAATCTCAAATGCTATGTCTATTTGAAGCTTGGATGTGGAAGTTATGAGTGATGGAGTGAAAGGAGGTGTGTTGCCTTTTAGGATTGGAGACCAAAACTTTGAACATTTATAGAATCTTAGTTAGAATGTTTTTAATTTTTAATTTTTGATGAATTAAGTAAAAAGATATTAGATTTTTAAAAATTATAACAATCTTAATTTGGAGTTTTTATGAAAAAGTTATGAGTATAGAAGTATAGAGGTTGTTGATTAATTACCAAATCTAAGACTTATAGAAAGTTCCAACTTTGACAAAACACTATGAGTGGGTTTTTCGTGATTTTGATTTGAGATTTGTAAAATATGTGTGTTATAAGGGTTTTTCTTAAGAAAATACAGCATGAGAAATTTGAAGTTTTTATGAGGCCGATATGTACTTTGAAGTGGAGACATGGGCAGTTGCCATTCAATTGAAGAGTGCAAACTTCATCAACCTATAACTATTGCGTAGTAACTTTTGGGGGTTTGAGTTTTGGGGAGATTGTGTTATATTTTCTTAACTTTTCATAAAACTAAAACACTTTTGATTTGGAGTTTTGAAGCGGCTATGGCATACACTTGAAGTTTGACAACAAGTTTAAGAAGTTTTTGCAAAGATTTTGGTTTAAACATGTTTTATACAATATTTATATATGGTAGGTACATATATGGATATTTTATTTTATATATATTATATATGTATTTATATTTATATTATATCATATATATATTTAAGTTATATGTATTGTATACATATAAATACACAGTTCATATGCTTTATTTATAAAGTTATTTATCTTTATATATGAAAGTTTATACTTCTAATACTTTAAGAGATTTCATATTACAAACTATCCACTTATTATATCTTGAGGTGGTTTACATCATACAATTCTATACTCTTATATCTTGAATCAATTTTAGTTGTAGCTAGAAACTTCATGTTTTTTCAAAGCAAAAGCCTCTCTACTTGATACTGTTAATTATTACAAAAAATTAAATTTACTACTAAACTCTCAACTAAATTAAACCCTAACTTTTGAATAAAACCTCCAAATGCCAAATGGATTGGACCATTGGCTTTAAGAGGTCTATAAGTAGTTCGTTCAATTCTTGATCTTTACCCAAAGTTATTTAAACTTGTAAAATTAGTGAATTGTTTTGATAAAGCATTGTAAACTCCTAGATGAAAGAATCTACACTTTTCAAAGCTTTTGACTTGCTTGGTGTGTTCAAAAGAGGTTTTAGAGTAAGAAAAGACTCCTTTTTGGCTTCATTAGGATGTCTTATGCTCCCATGGCTCTTATCAGTGCTTCAAGTTCATTTAAAATTCACTAAAAATTGTTAGAGTTATTTGTTTGGATCCTTGTTGCTTTTTTGTTTGAATGACTAGGAACTCTAACTTTATCTATTATAAATGTAGGTAACGAGCATTTCTAAACCTAGGGTAGGAAGGAGTTTATAACATATGAAATTCTAAGACCTTTATTTTAGCCAAGTCTTTGACACATGTATTGTTGGTCTCGGCTTGATTGCAATCTCGAAAGGATATTTTGGTATTGATCCCTCATACTATCGTAGATAGACCTATACTTCTTTTAGAACACCTAATCCATCTAAAACTAATAGATTGAAATGTTTCAAGAACTCGGGATTCCAAGAGCAAAACACTATGTTGGTAAATCTTTTTCTTTACCATTTGTAATTTAACAATCTTTTTAAGGGATTTTGTCTATCAATGAAGTGCAAAACCAAGAAAAAAAATTCTAAATCCAAAGTGACAACTAAAAGTCTCACATGAACTTCTATTAAAAGTGTCTCTAAAAATGTCATTGAATAATTCCTGTATTGAACTCCAATTGGTTGACTCAATGCTATTTTTTTCTATATTTTGGTTTTAGAACCAAGCTATGCAACAATTTCACTAGCCCAAGCCCAGGAAGTTCTATTTTAAAAATTCATAAAAAAAGTATCTTTTCTCCTAAAAAAAGGTGCCTCCAATTATACTCACTTGCTTCTTTGGATGGTTTTGGGTGTTTCACCTTATCAAGTTTTGACACTCAGTAAAAAAAGCAGCCAGTTATGGTCCTTTAGGAGTTCACGAATATCTTTTATGTGTGCGCTCAATGACATAAGTGGCATGGGGTCTGCGTGTTTAGGAAATATGTAACTTATGAGTAAACAAGAGTCATGTGCACCACATGTCATGGTGAATTTTTGGGGCCACAAACTCTCTCCTATTATTTTCATGGATAAACTATCTTCCTTTAGCAAAGTCATTGCAGTCCCAGTGCTACTGGAAAAGTAAAGATAAGCGAAGTTCCTTTCCCAAGTTGCTAACCTTTTTTCTTTTCTTTTTCCCCTTCTTCAATCATTTTCTCTTTCAGCCAGAAAAGGAGTGCAAGGACAAAGGTGGTCACTCAGTTCAGAGAGTTTCATTTCTTGTGTTTCATGGTCGCAGCAACAGGTCTTGCCCTGGTGGTTTTCTGGGACAGTCAGTGGCCTATAAAACTAAGATAGACTCCCTGCTTCGTTGTTTTTGTGAGCAAAGATCAATCGATGATTTCAGCCCAAAAGATTGGTGTCATGGGTTCCTTTTGTGTCCTGCTGCGTGGAATTTGCGTTAGTTCCATGGACTCGCTTACTCCGTTGAGGAGACGAGGAAGTCTCAAATGGTGGAGTTGCTTCCGGAAGGGCAACGGTGACAGCACCTTGGCCATCAAGCAAGCATCGTCTTTCTCCTCCCATGCAGAAGGTGCTTCTGAGAATGAAGTCCTGGTGGAGGACATAGCTGTGCGAGGTTCTTCAGGTAAGCCTCCACCTGCACTTGTTTTCTGGGCGAAGTTTTGCCCAGAGTTTTAGAAAGAAGGAGATAGACAGTGGAAGCCATGGAAGCATGCTGAAGCACACCTTCTCTGTGTGTTGTTCAAACAGTTTAATTTATAATAATATGCAGTTTGTGCATGTTGTCAACCAGTGCCCTCCCAGACCAAAAAGTATTAGAGAATGCACTGGTGCAGGCATTCTGCATGGGAGCAAGCCCAGTAGGGTGAGCTTTTGGGTGTGCTCCCATGCAGATGACTCATTCTTGTATGTTAAAGAGCCTGCTCATTCTCATATGTTAAGAGCTGGCTTATTCTCGTATGTTAACCTCTGAGCATCCCATTGCCTTGAATATGGCTTCTCAAAATTTGAAGATCTCCTTGTTTGATCATTAGAATCTTTTCAATGATACATTGAAAGGATCCTTTCCCTATAGCTCTAATCCTATCTCTACTATCAATCAATACGGTCAATTTATATGGATTTCATTTTACATGATAGTTTGATTGATGGATTGAGAAAGGTTTAGATTTTAGCAAATATGGTGTGGGTGCTAAGGGGTTAAGAACCGGTTCATTTTCGTATGTTCAGAGCTGAGGGAACTTGATGGGAACTCTGGAATCAAGCACCCTTGCTAATTTGATGGTCAAATCAGCCACACTCCACCTTCTGCCAGATTTTGCTTTCCAAGCGTGTCTTAAATGTACTAGAGAACGTGCAGGTGCAGGCACATTCTGCACTGGAGCAAGCCCTGGGGTGAGCCGGCAGTGCGAGCTCTTGGATGCGCTCCCATGCAGAATGTGCTTGCACCGTCGAGGGAACTTGACGGGAACTCCAGAATTGGTCACAATTGTGGATTCTGTGGCAGAATCGGCTGCACATCTCATTGCTGCGGATTCTGTTTCCCAGTCGTACCTCAAATTTGGCCGAATCAGACACCCAGGCTCTTAATGTGGCCAAATCAGCCATTGAGGCTGTTAACAATTGTTAAGTTACCTCCTCTTTGTAAAAAGAGGGGAAGGACTACATAATCAATTTGTAGGGCACCGTGCAACATAACATATTTCCTTCACTGGGACTTCTGACTGGGTATTTTTTTTACACAAGTAAAGATACCTTTACTGCAAGAAAGAGAGAACAAAAAGAGCCCAGCCACAAGTGACACAAAACAAATACAAGTCAATACAACTACAACAAGGGCTGCCTTGATGGGAGCCTCCCAACTACAGCCCAAACCACGTTAGGCAGTTGGAAAACTCGACTGTCCATTGAATTGGCACAATTTTAGTTGACAAGTTGGATTCATGTTAAACATATAGTTTCAAGCTCTAAACACTTAGAATGAACACTGGATGAATGGAAATATGTCCTATGCACATTTTGAATTTTTCATCCACCTAATTCTTGGTAGATTTTTGTGTTACTTCTTTAACATTTGTATAGTATAAACTTTCAATGCTTCTTGTGTGAATGTTTTTCTAACCCATAAAGTCCCAAATATTGAATTTGTCTTGCTCAGGGACCAAGACTATGGAGCTCATGGATCAAATTTCACTAGCCAAACTTGTACCCACAGTTCATGATCAACTTCCACCCTTGCTTTCTATGGTCATTGATGGCCTCCCGTCCTTTCAACACTCTAAGTATGTCTATGAGGCCCAAAACCGCTTGCACCAATATGTCAAGCGCTATCAAAATGTCATTTCTTTGAACTCCTATTGCCGTGCAGGCCTATCTGCAGCAAGCTACTTACACCCTAGAGTAATTAGCATCGATCGTCTTGTAGTAATTTCCTTTAATTATGCATTACAGTACTTGTTGGATGATCTCATTGACAATCCAGATGAGCTTCTTCAAGACCACTATGGCATTAGCCATAATGTACGTAGAAACCCCTCCCAAATGCAAGAATATCTTGACCACTTGAATGCTATTTTTAGTCAACAAGTGCAACCAAACAATCCCGCTCCTTTGATTGAAACCCTCATGTGGGAGTTAGGACATGACATGTTGGAGTTGTCCAACCTTGAATGGTTTAGGAATTATGCCACTAGTGTCATGGAGTGCCATCATACATGTGTTGATAGCCAAGCGGATATTGTCCAAGGCCATAACTTATACTTCCAAGACTTAGAGTCATATACTGTCATGCGTGCTGGAAATATTGGTGGGAAACTTATTCAGTTGCTGATAGAGTTTGCCAATGATAGCTACATTCCAAGTATAATGAGGGTGGATCCATACTTTGAAAAGGTAACCACTACAACTTCTATCCATCTTGGATTTGCAAACGATGTCTTCTCATACCACAAGGAGAGCACAATAGAACAAAATCCATGCAACTTGATCACTGTGTTGATGGAATGTAAAGGGAAGCCTTTTGTCCAAACAGTGCATAGGGCAATAGGCTTGGTGAACACATATGCTCAAGTACTCATAGATTTGGAGGTTGAAGCTCGGAACTCCACTTTGCAAAAGCATTTGCATGATATCAAAGCACTCATTGTTGGAGGGGTTTACCATGGTTATATGGACAAGCGCTATCGGCATCCAGATTCAGTTTTTCCAGAACTGAGAGGCATGACTAGTAGTTGAAAAATCCTTCCTAATGTCAAAATCTAGGGCTCTAATCTTTTTTTCTTCTCATGTGGTTGGTGGGACTATTTTTTTTTCTTCTCATGTCATTTCACTATCTTTACTTCTTAGAAGGAATAAAATATTGTCTCTAATATGTAGAGTGTTAATAAATGATGAACTATTAATTGGTATTTGGATTATCTTTTGAAACTCTTTTTCAATAATTATTCACTTTGCAAATATGATTTCATTTGTTGTTATTGATAATTGGGGAGATGATGTGTGATATCACTAGCAAGAGCGATGGCTTTGCTTGGCATTTTATCGGTAGCAATATTTTTGCATTGGAATAATGGATTTTTTGTGACAATAGGAAGAAAAGGGAAAAGGAAGAAAAGTGAAGTATCTAAAAGTGGAGTTTTTGTATAATTATGTTTCATGTTCCATATCTACTGAAATCCTTTTTTTCATGGAATTTTGGAAGAATCAAGTATAGTATATAAGTTCAAAGGATCAACATATATGGAATGATGCATGTTTTGTGCACATGTATTTATATTGCAAGGAATTGTGTTGTTTCAATTTATTGTAGGGACTTGAATAGTACAATTGTGATATGGTTTGAAGCTTTTGCATTGCATAATGGTTGAGAATCCTCTAATTTAAATTTACAACACCAACAGGTCTAAATTCCCCCTAAATTGGGTTCCATGTTATTTTCCACAATTGTAAGTAATGTGAAGTTTCTATTCACAATACACCAAGGGAGATTTTTTGCTCTCCACACAGCCAAGTGAACTTTGAAAGTTCACCTGCAACAAAGCCTTGCATGTATTGTATGATTAGTGGAGCCTCTACCTTTAAGGTAGAACTACCCATTACCATATAGATTTGCAATTTAGGTACTTTGGAGAAGCTATTTATGACCTCTTATATTTTCCAAAAATTGAATTGTTTGAGAGAAGTCAATTGCAAAAAGAATGAAGACATTCCGACAAAAATCCAATTTTTTGTGATTTTTCAAAGTTGAAATGTAAAACTGTGAGTAGACCCTTGTTGAAACATGATCGGGCCATTGTTGAAGCTGGGCTGATGTGTCCGCTCCCCCAGTGCATTGGCATCATGATAATGGATTAGTAAGATTGTGGTAATAGATGGGTCCAGTGATGGAAATGGGAGGAACGTGTAGGTGGCGGAATTGGGTAAACGGTAATATTGGGCAGTTCTACCTTAGTTCAGGTCTACTGAGAACTGCCTTTTGACGAATTTCATGCATTTTTGATGAACGTCTGCGATTTTCGTCAATAATTCTGACATCGTAAAACCTTCGTTTACGAGGGGTTCAGGACCAGTAGGTGCTGCTAATGTTTCTTCTTTCATCTACTATAAATTCAATTTCTTCGGATACTTGGGAAGGATTCAGAGCACCATGCTCAGATCGAGTTGTGAAGAAGGATTCAAAGTAAGATCGACTCAGCTTCGCCTTCCGCGAGCAGTGATGCTGCACCAGCTGACATTCCGGCACTCCCCGACACAGGGAGAACGGGAGGGCGTTACGGGGGGCCGGGGTGTTTTTTTGGGGTATGTAATCGGCTGTGCGGCTGCAGAAATCGTCATTGTACGTGGATTGGACCTCGATCACAAGGGAATTCGACAAACAAACAAAGCCTTGAATAAGCTTACAGACAGGCAGTGTGCTCTCCGGCCTGTTAATACTTCACAGTCGGAATCATCGACACACAGCAGGATCGATAACTATGCATGGCGATGAATTGAAGCCGGTCTGTTCTATACGGTTGCTGCACTGGCCCAGGCCCAGAGCACCAGGAGAGTGGGACCAAAACCAGGACAGACATAACACCGGCAATCTCTGAGAATTTAACGTACCGTCGTGCATGGCATTGCAAACGTTCTGTCCTCGCGCTCACTTCCTGGCAGAAGAATGATTTAACGCTATGACCCCCTATGACCAAGGTAGCCATCAAAACTCTCCAATCGTTTGGACCAGTTGGTACATTTGCTTTTTCTACAACCAACAGTGAGGTCATCCATTGGACCATTCTGGTCCGTAGCATCCTTACCGGGTGAAAAAAAAGCTCTGCAACTTGCACTTGGCTATCATTAGTTGTACCGTAATTGGCACAGGAATGGACTAGACCATTCAAACCACACCAGTGAAATAACTGCAACAGCGAAGGATCAGTGAATCCCTCGAGATGGAAACCTCCAATTCAACAATGCAGGTGGCTATTGGAGCGGCCATTGTTGCTATTCTGGAACTGGCCCAGGTCCAGAGCACCAGGAGAGTGGGACCAAGGCCACGACAGACGTACCATCGGCAATCTCCTGAATTTAACGTACCCTCGTACATGGCAATGCAAACGTGCTGTCGTCGCGCTCACTTTCTGGCCGAAGAATGATGCAACACTGTAAGGATGCGACCACTATGACCAAGGTATGACCAAGGTATGACCAAGGTAGTCATCAAAACTCCCCAATTGTTGGACAAATAGGTACAATCTTTTTTTCTACAACCAACATTGAAGTCATCCATTGGACCATTGTGGTCTGTAAAGTCCTTATTGGGTTAAGAAAAAGCTCCGCAATTTGCACTTTGGCTATCAATAGTTGTACCGTAATTGGTACAGGAATGGACTAGACCATGCAAACTAGCACCAATGAAATAACCATGGCCTATAAATTGAACACATACGGAGAGTGTGGCTTAAAAGGACATTGATGACCATATTTGTCATATTGAAACTTTTTGCAAGTTTTGTCATAATTATTGAGACTTTTTGTAAATTTTGAGACAATTATTGTAAATTCATTTACACAAATAATAATTGAAATCAAGAATAAATTATACTCAAATAGTGATTCTAAAATGAAATTTAAGAGTTGGTGTTGTTACCTATTTATAAAAAAATACTAATAACGAGATAAAATGGTTTATCTTTGAGTTGAAGATAAAAATGAGGTTGTAAAAAGTCTCAATAGAACAAATATGGCCTTAACTACAGGCTTCTTATGCATTATGAAAGTCAAAACTTCAATTTTCACATAATTTTCAATTTTCAATATTTAAACTTAACTGAGAAAAATATTGCTATAATAATTTTCTTTTTTACTTCACTTGAATTGTTTCTAAAATTGCTAAAATTGTAGTTTTTGTGAGGGTTTGAAGATAGCATTTGGAAAGCTCAAAATACACCACTTTTGAACTTTTTCTATCATATTTCTTTTTATACAAGCTGAAGGAGTACATCAATTACACCATGATGTTTTTCACTATTACTTCTATTTTACTTTAAAATCTCATACTATTTCAAACATTTTTGATGGACAGAGTAGGTTAGGGGAAGTTGATGTTGGCATTGTTGTATTGAAGGTCTACAACAAGGATCCGTGCGTTGGGGATATGTGCCTACGATGGCCTATGCGTCAGATTTTCTATCACAACAACAATGGGTATGTAAGTGTCTATGATCATGTCCGCAGACGTCAAGCTATTGATAAAGAATTGGAAAGAATCGTAAAAGAGTGGATGCATGAAAGTATCGCTATGACAGGAGAAATCGGGTTACGACATTGCTAGACAAAAAGAGAAAGATGGTATCGCATGAATCCATCGGTGAGGTCTTCATGGAACTTTGTTACGATAAAGAATGCACTCACAAATTCCCTCCGTCTACCATCCGTGCGCTTTGCACGGAAATGTACATGCAATTATACCAAGTGAAGTCGTCCAAAAATTTGAACGTCCACAGGACAATGCACAAAGTTGTCAAACAAAGGGAGCAACTTGTCACCATCAAAAGCAACATTTGTCTGAAGGTTTGGAGGATTCTTCATAGTATTCTTCTCCGCATATTCAAGAGATATAAAGCTAAGGCCAAGGCCGATGTTAGAGGCGCGTCTCATGGAAACTTCAAAAGAACAAAGTTGAGGACTGCAATTGCTTAGGCAATCAAGACATTGCGCTCATTATTGGAGACAATGACCGACCACATGCCCCATTTGTCTCGCATCCTATGCACTTGTCAAAAAAGTTGGCTTGAAAGTTCTCCCCGCTAGTACTGAGTGGAAGTAGTTATTGGCCACCGTGAATGAGGTAAAATTTGCACATGTACGTAGAATCACCAATATCCTTGATATCACAAGGATATGTTTTTTTTGTTGCATCACTTATAAAAGAGAACTAAATTTCATCAAGATCCACAATAGCATTTGCTGAATGCAAGTATTCAAGACTAGCCATGTACTTTCCACTGTTTGTAGGCGAACGAGGAATTGGGGCTATTCCTAGTGTCGCAATCATACTTTACTAAAATCTGAACAAAATATTTTTCCGATTACGTAATCAAAGGAAGGGAAGATTCCTTTGCAAGATGTAGCATTTGTAACAACTTGAAGTAGTTATGAGTTTCTTTTGCACCTAAATCAAAGGACTATCAGCGAATTCAAAAACGTTTCAAGAAACACTTGTTCTTGCAAGAAGCTTGTCAGTATGTCTATTACTGTAGTAGACGGTTGTCCACATTACGACCAACGCAACTATTATCCATCATGCATGACAAAATGGACCATTCGAAAACATCATGTCTTGCATTGACAAGAAAAATGAAGGCATTAGATGGATTCATGAAGTTGCCCATGAAAGTGTCGAAATTTTTTACACATGGGCACAAAGATGGCAAATACGCACATTACAATTTGGATGTGTTTTAGAGCGACAACTTTATGGTGGGATCGATCACCAAGTTTTTGTGAGATTTGGAAGACCCCCCACAAAGTCTTCCCGATCTCTGTTTAGAGGATCAAACAGTAGGAAGTTGTATCACGGTTGTCATATCGAACGGAATCTCACTGTTCACGGACAGAATCAAACTGATTAGGGTTGACCGGCTGCGAACTTCAGAGGCTTATAATTTTTACAAAAATACTTCAAATGCCTAAAAACATCTCATTTGCCCGATTTGAAGTATTTTTGCAAAAATTATAAGCCTCTGAAGTTCGCATCTGGTCAACCCTAATCAGTCTGATTCTGTCCGTGAACAGTGAGATTCTATCCAATATGACAACTGTAAGTTGTATCAGGTGCTATTTATGGGTAGCGAGATTTGTATAGATTCTTTGGGAGACGTTCCATTGCAATCAATCGAAGCTCGACTATTGCTATTGGTGCTACATGTTTAAATGAACAACTCGTGGAAGGAAAACAAGAACCGGTATGTCTTGTGTTTTTGATCCCTCTTGGTGGCAAGGCAAATTGTAAAAAAAGTAGTCGTATCTTTTATGATAGTGGAACATACACATGATGACATGGATGCATCGTTCAAGCGCTGAAGCATGCAACTCCAAAAAAAAGATCATCCCACCTTGTCATTGTTGATGCAGTCGTACATGGAAATGGAACATGGCCCATTCATTCCCCACCTCATAGAAGAAGTGTCCGATTTCAAGGCTTACATGAAACCTCATATCAAAATGCGCAAGAAACAATTGGTGAGCCACTCCCATGAAAGGCAATACAAATTCTTCATAAATGACAACGGCTGGTCAATCATGCAATACTAATTAGCATGTACAAATCTTCCGTGGTTACAAAAAGAGGGGTTGAAGTTATGGAAGGAAGATGCTAAGTACAAATCTAATCTTCTCCAAGGTGACCCCCCCTTGTGTAACTCCCAAGAAAATGACCAACGAAGTACAAATTTTGCGTGGACTTAATGGGTACATCCAACACTGGACAGACATATCCAAGGAAGATAGGACAATAGAGTACAAGGCCCGAATGTCCCACTTAGTCACATACTGGACCAGCATGAGGAATGTCCTTTGTAATGGAGGCGAAGAAAATCCCAACCAGCCAATAAATTAAAGCATGGATTTTGGCCTTGAACTCACCAAATCAGAGATCTTATGGCGAATTTCATACAAGATGGTAGGACATGAGAGGAGCTTGAGGCAAAAGACCCTTACATCGGAACTCTAGAGGATAGGCCATCACTAACATACAACATGCTCACCAATCTCCGTGAGGGATTCTACCTCTTTGTAAGGCCCAAATTGGATTGTGATGAGTTTGTATGGCTTGGTGGAACACAAAGCCCAATTTCAGATGGAAAATTGATCGTACAGCCCAAAAGACCGACTATGTTTCCACGGACAGCATTATAGCATCATGGAAACCAAAAGAGAATGACGAGAACAACTTCATTGCACCCCGTCAACACGTTCAATTTGCAGTGGATCATTACGTCAAATTGCAGAGGAAGAACAACAAGGCATATGAATCTGAATCTGCCAAAAGGGCTCTTCAAAAGAACATCATTGATGGTAGCAATGGTACCATGCATTGTGGAAAACAAGCCTTCACATAAAACGCAACAAATTGTAATAGTTTGTTTAGTTCAAGAACTTTACTTTCAATTGTTCAGATCTTCTCTAGAATCTAAAGAGTAAGGGGTGCACGGTCATTGATAGTTGTATCTTCAATTTCTTCAATAAAAAAGACAAGGGGTATCCCTTCCATTTCTCATCCATTCCAACGAGCCATATTTTGGATTTGTTGTTTGTTGGCTATGCGCCCATGAATAATGAAGTCGCCAAACCATTGCCCATCATGACACGTAACCAAAATGTGCCTTGCCCAAATAACATAGCACCTACTTCAATCACCAAAGATTCTACAAATATTTCATAGCCACACAATTAGTCACACACTCCTTTCAACCACATCTACAACCATTGCTTTCGCTACAAATCCTACATAGAAATCCACCCATTGGTGGTTACACTTTCACTGTGCAACGCATATTATTACAATGTGTCACCTCTACAGAGCAATACCATTACACTTAATCAACTCAATCGACTTTCATGTCCAAATGGCACATGGAATACCGCCATTTTAATGAAATTCATGTTACTGTCTTTTGACAAATTTCATGCATTTTGATGAACGTTTGCGATTTTCGTCAATAATTCTGACACCGTAAAACCTTTGTTTACTAGGGGTTCAGGACCAATAGGTGCTGCTAATGTTTCTTCTTTCATCTAAGGGAATGTTTTCTACAATAGTTTGTCTTCCAATGAATGCTTTTGTATTTATTTAAATCAACAATTCACGTGGTACCCAAATAGATGATTTCTACGGTGACTAGCTCGTCGTTTAAGGGTTACAAAAAAATGAATAAAACTTTGTATTTTTCTATGTTGATTGAGATGGTTGAGAGTCTTCAACTCTATTGGTTGTCTATTTTTTGGATGTCGGAGTGCTTAGGAATTAAACACCATGGTGTAGTGTGGTATTTAACACTATGATAGAATGCCTTAACTTGTCACTTTCTGACAAACAAATATAGCCACTTGGACTTGTAATTGTGTAACATTATAGTTGAAATATAGAGATATTTATTCTACAAAGTTTGGTCATATGGCATTTCAAATTGAATTCTTCAAAAATCATATTTTTATTACTTAATGGGGTGTCTTTGAACATATAAGTTGTGCACATAGATGTTTCCTATATACCTAGGTGATCGAATTGGGAAAAAAAATTAAACTTCGATTGTTTTGAATCAATTAACATGTAAATCCGTGAATTTTAAATGAAACAATTAATCAAATATGCAGTTTTGGTTTGTTGAAACAAAAAATTTGGTGTGCTTGACTGGAATTGCATTAAAATTGAGTGTTAATTATGTGAGACAAAAGATGCCAATTTTATTTTATATTATACAAAATTCTTCAAATGGCACAATAGACTGTTGTAAGATGATTGCACCATATTGTACATTTGTACAAGATACACTTCCAAGCTACATTGCCCAAGCACAAATGGGGGGCAACTTTGATTTTATAAATAGGCTCCATGGATGAGTTCAACTTCACTTGTATTCTCTCAATGAGGATGTTGGGATTTGGGGTGATCATCGGCATTTAAAGATTTCATATCTACCTATAAACTAAAACTCCTCGTAGCTTTCATCTCATTAATTGAAATGGAATGATTCAAAGCTCTCTACTAATATATAAGTCTAGAGAATCAATTTCAAATTTTTATTTTTTTTAAAAGTGATTTTTAAAGAAGTTTCTTGGGTTGCCCAAGTTGCCCTCCAAATGTTGAAAATCACATATCATGCAATGACTTTTTAACCATGTAGTCAAAAGTTATGAAAATTGTTGCACCTTAAAGCTACTCCTTGGACACATATTTTGTGAAATTTTAAAATTAAAAAAATTAAAAATTCCATGCATAGTGAGCGGTCAAAAATTACTATGATGTCAAGAAACGGTGTTTGGATCTTTAAGGGTTAATCTTTGAGTGCCCCAGTGCCTCAAATATGGCCTCTCAAAACTTAAAGATCTCCTTGTTTGAACATTATAGTCTTTTCAACAATACGGTCCAAAGACGTGTCCCTTTCCCTATAGCTTCGGCCCTATCTCTACTATCAATCAATGCGGTCAATTTATGTGAATCTCATTTTCCGTAATAGTTTGACTAGAATGAATTGCGAAGGATTTAGATTTTAGCAAATACTAGCGGTTGGTGCTTGCTATGCTACGCATTCATCATTAGAATTTTATAAGAATTTTTATATATTAGATAGAATGTAGAACAAAAATTTCAATAAATCTTCAAATAAAAATGACTAAAATCTTTGTATAATTTTTTTTAATAAGTAAGCATATATTGAAATGTACAATAGAAATTTATTGAATGATGAATGAAACATATGCAATGGTAAATACTATAAAAGATACACATATATTAGAATGCATTAGAAATTTGACTCCATTGTTACAAAAAATGGCAATCCAAATTGAAGAATTGGAAAGAAAAACTTATAAATCTCAAAAACTTTATGAACAACTAAATTGTTGTGGAATCCAAAATCACTTCAATTGAATAAATTTCTCAAAATCATTTGGTAGTAGCAATAGAAAATTGAAATCATGAAAGCTCAAAGCTCACAAAAGCACAAAATTATAGAAGTGCAAAGAAGTGTAAAGCCAAGAGAAGCAATGGATTTGCTTCCTCTATAATATCATCTTATGGATCCTTTTTAATATCATCCTTTGTAAAAAGTGATATTACAAAAGTGATTGCAAACTGCTACTCTATTTTTGTAATATCACATTGTGTGAAAATACAATTTCTATGTATGCATGATTGAAAACTGTCATAAATCTGACCTTGTGACTTCAAAAACTGGCCTCTGTAGTGAGGACAACGGGGGACACTGGTCCCAAAATAAAAAGCCCTGCACTACAAGTACATTACTGGTGGTCCAAGTCCAAGTTTGCAAAGCTTTGTTGTTGTTTCTAAATGATTTTTTTTCTGCCACAGAATGAGTACTACGAGGAATGCATGTCAAATTCCTCGTAGGAATGCATTCCTACGAGGAATTCCTCTGTCAAATTCCTCACAAGGTCCAATCCAAAATGATGATTTCAACGTAAATGATTTGCATGTGTTTCCCTTGTACTCGGCAACCTAGAATTCGCCAAAAGGGCCGAGGTGATAGCAACAATGCTAGAGTGTGAGCAGAAAAACGTGAACTTGTGAGCGTTGAGCACATGTATAAATAGATATCCTACAACCATTGAAGGTACTTATAATACAAACACTGAACCTCTATATAAATATCTACAACATGATTATACTGTAACCAAAGAAGGTTTCAATAATATAGACACATGAAATATAGGTGTATAGACTCCTATGTTCATGGGCTCACACTCTTGGGCTCGCTCTTGGGTTCACATAATGATAACCCTCAGAGGTATCAAACACCTTGAAGGTTTCAATTTTTGAACACCTACTTTGTTTTTTATAGAAAGTATTTGTATTTCATTCTATTTGGACTTTTGGTAGCAATGAGGAAGTTATGGACAATCTTGTTTCTTGGGAAATCTAAGTACCTTTTTTAAAAACAAACTCATAGGACTCATTTTTTAACTTGATTTTTACAATTTAGGAAAAAGGTTGACATAAGGTTTAGTGTGCTTGCTAGAATAATCTTGCCATTGGAATTATGGTGTTTTGATTTCATCTTAGACCCATTAACAATAAGTTCTTCTTCCAATCTCATTCTTGCTTCTACTTAACAATTTTTTAAAGAGTAAAAATCAAGTGTGTATATTTTTGAATTTTCTTCCTTGAACTTTCAATTTAGTTCTTCAACATATTAAAAGATTTTTAACTCAATATTGATAATGCAAAATCTTAATCTAAAAAGATTCAAAACCATAAAATCTAGTTAGGCAAGGTGCAAAAAAAATTGGTTTTCTTCACTTCAAATACAAACATCTTGCAATCAATGTTGTTAAAGTTTTTCAAATTTCTTCCATATATTCTTATACTATTCTAGCGCAAGATCTTGTAGTTAGATATGCAAAAAAAATAGTTTATAAAGTTTTTATAGTTTGCAATAGAAATGGTAGCTTTGAATGGAATTTGATTATAATAAAGACCTTGGAACTTTTAGGGGTTAAATATGACCTTATACCATTATCATGAATGCAATTCAGAGTGCCCTTAGAGTATCATTAATGTTCTTTAAGAACTTGGAATCTACTAGTAACTATAGTAGTGGTTCTAAGTACAACTACTCCAATTTCATGAATTTGATATTTCCCTTGAATTGTTTTTCTAATTTTTTATTTTATGGAGACACCCTCCAAATTTTAGTCCAACCAATCTGAAAAATGACTTCATAACAATGTGGCATATGCTGATACAGATCTCTTGATATTTTCAAAAGAATCAAATTACAAAAAAACTTCCAAATTGCCATTTAACCCAAGTCATTTCGCATTTTTGGACCTTCATGGAATTAGTTATAAATTTTTGAAGTTGAAATGTAGTAGTTAGTAAATTTGACCACCTCTTGAAATGTATGTTGTTGGTACATTGAAGAGAGCAAAATTTATCTTTGTATTAGTAATTGCTTTTAAAGCAAGGTCAATTTTAGAGCAATTAGATATGAATAGGGAAACAAATGGATTAGAAACAACTTAGCCATTAATTATTCTATAAATATTCTTGCCTACCAATTAAAATTTCATAGCTTATAATACCACTCCTAATAGTTCCCATGGGCATAGCTACTAGGTTTTGGTATTTAACCTTGCAAAATTATTATAGGCACTAAATGTGTGATAGATGACAAAGAATCCTTTTGTGTAAGGTAAAAGTATAGATGCTCATCCTTGGAATTTTGTGTGAAAAGAGGAGGTCTTGCATAGTAGTTTGATCTCCAAGGAATGCTTTTAGGTTTTTTTAAATAAGTGATTCATATGATTCCCTCAAACTGATGATGTCTACAATTACTAGCCTGGCATTCTAAGGTTAAAGAAAAATTAACTTTCGAAGAGGTATTTCTCATTTTGTGTCAATGTTGCCAAGAATTATCTCTATTTAAGCCAAAAATGGATGCATTTCAAGACTATTTCATTCCATAGAGTGGTTTACATTTGTCGAATGGAAGTTTAGTGTCAACCTTAGCTAATGTTCTATGATAAAAAGTTACATAGTTTTGGTATTTAAATGTTTTTAAACTTGACTAAAAAGATGTAGTTCCAATAATCTTATTTTTATTACATTTTAGTTTTTGCCAAACTGTTAAAATTATAATTTTTTGGACTCTTTGAAGGTAGAATCTTGAAAGCTTAAAATACACCAATTTTGAACTTTTCTATCAAATTTCTCACTTTGTGTGAGCTCAGGGAATACAACAATTACACCATGAATGATGTTTATGGCAATCATCTCCATTATTGCTAAAACTTTCATACTATTTTAAGCATTTTGTCATTATCTTTATTTATATAAAAAAAAGATTTTAAAAAATCATATAAATTTTATTTTAATATTTTAAATTATAAAAAATAAAATTATACTTTAGATATATATTACTACAATCATTAGAAAAATATCAAATTTTGGAAAGGTGTGTTTTAATTTAGAAAACTAATGAAGTTCAACTAAACAAGAACATAGAATGTCCTTTAAGGGTTAAAAGTCTCTTTATTTAACCCCTAAGCACTCAAGTGACCATTTTTTAGTCTTTGCTCGAGTTCAAGCAACATTTTTGGGCAAATTTTTTTTTCAGATTTTTCATTTATTTTTATTTTTAAAGACTAGATTGTCTTTCAATATATTTACGCAAGACTAAGATCACTATGATCAATAAAAAATTATAAGAGAAATAACACAAAGTGTTTAGAATTGGCCTAGTGTTGAAAAACTTACTATTTGGGAAAAGTGTTGGTGTTCTCATTACTAAATCTTATGTATTTTTTTACAAATCAATAGAAACCACAATTTTGACCAATAAAAAAAAATTTAAATGCTAAAGATTGAAATTGCATTTTTGGTGAATTTTTGAAGTTATAACTTCAAAATTCATTTGAAGAAAAACTTAACAACATGGAATTCAATAAATTCAATGAAAAATTCTATGTCTTTTGGTCTTTAACCTAGTCAACACTTTAGGTTTTTATATCTTTTTTCCACACCTCAAAATGATCTAAAAAATTACACATCAAAACTTTAAAACCATAGTGATATATATTGTGGGAAAAAAATCAGAATTTTGGAGTACTTTTGAGCATTTTGATATAGCATTCCGATTTCAACATATGTACAAAGTATCACCTAAATGAACATCTTTTGTCAATTTTGTCAACAGTGTCATTCTCTCAAAAATTGTGCAATTTTGTTGATATTTTTTTCATAGGAAAGCTACATAAGTCTTCTTTCATTTCAACATTGGCAATTATCAAAATTATTCCACTTGAATGAAAAATTATCAAGTAAACAAGAGCTATGCTCATCCCACCCCACCCACCATCTTTAGGGGTTAATTCCTAAACGCATCAAAGGATTGACAACCAATTATCAAATTTTTCATGAGTATACATGAAGAGGATCTATTTTATAGTGAATATGGCTATCAAAATGACAACCTATTTCCAACCACTTAAGCAATTCAACCTATTTATGGCTTGTTGAAGGTTGAAGAATTTTTTTTTGTGTAGAAAAATAGATTTAAAAAAGATTTCATAATTTTTGACATTTTTTCCCTCAAAAACAAAATTATCATGAAGTTTTTTGTAAAATTTTTTTTTGTCCCATTCTTGATTTGTAGGCAAACCAATTTTCAACCATAAGATGCTTATAAAACCAATATAGTTGTCATTGTGGTTTTCAATGTACATTTCATGATTGTTTTATGCTTTCAATGTACACTAGTGTGCCTTGTGTCATTGCCACAATCAAAACAAAAGTAAAACTAATTTTCTAATTTTTTAAGAACAAAAAACAACTAAAAAAATGCATAACTTCACACTGTGTATCCTCTTCGCCAAGAGTTTTCCGATGATACCAAGATTGTGACCAAAATATAAGTAGAAGTAATTTTCTAATTTTTTAGAGCAAAAAATAACTCAAAAATGCATAATTTTCACACTGTATGTCTGAATACCACAAAACCAAGCCAGTGCACCCCTCCTCACCGAGGGCTTTCTGATGGTACCAAGCACGCAACCGGGGGACACACGGTCCGCGAAATCTCAACATGACAAACAAACAAAACAAAACAAAAATCTTAATTTAATGTATAGACTAGGGTACCTTGTGCTGTTGCCATAGTCAAAACAAAAGTAAAACTAATTTTCTAATTTTTAGAACCAAAAACAACTCAAAAATGCATAACTTTCTCACCGTGAGTTGGAATGCCATGAAACAAAGCCTATGTATCCCTCCTTACCAAGAGCTTTCCGACGGTACCAAGATTGTGACTAAAATAAAAATAAAAATAATTTTCTAATTTTTTAGAACCAAAAATAACTCAAAAATGCATAACTTTCACACCGTGAGTTGGAATGCCATGAAACTAAGCCCGTGCACCCCTCCTCGCCAAGGGCTTTCCGACAGTACTAAAAACGCGACTGGAGATGCATGATCCGGGAGATCTCAATGTGACAATCTAATTTTTTTGAACTGAAAACAACTCAAAAATGCATAACTTTCTCAGTATGAGTCAAAATGCCACGAACCCAAGACCGTGCACCCCTCCTCGTTGAGGTTTTTCTGACAGTACTAAGATTGTGACCAAAATATAAGTAAAAGTAATTTTCTAATTTTTTAGAACAAAAAATAAGTCAAAAATGCATAACTTTCACACCGTACGTCCAAATGCCACAAAACCAAGCCGGTGCACCTCTCCTCGCCTTCGATGGTACGAAGCATGTGACTGGGGGACGCACGGTCCGAGAGATCTCAATGTGACAAAACAAAACAAAACAAAACAAACTTTTTCCAGAACATCCTTGTATTGGACACCAATCTGATCAATTCTAAACTTTTTGATTTTAACACTATAGTTTTAAATCAAGGCTTGTTCCAGCCTCAAGTACTACCTCAAAGGTATGTCTATGCTCAAAAAGACTTCCTACATTTCTACTGCAATAATCGATAATCATGAAAATATATCTATTTCTTTATCTACACAAAGAGTCGTATTAGTATCACAGAAGAGACTAAATTTTTATAAAAGTTTGTCAATGCCTTGTACCATACTAGTTCTAACACATTGAAAGTGGAAAGCTTAAATACAATGTAATTCAATAACATGAAAGTTTTGGTTGAGGAGTTTTTTGAAGCTGGTTTGCACATAGCTCCTAGAGGATGTAGACCTCACCTGTGCCCATCCTACAACATGACAACAAATTAGAATGTTAGTGAGGAATCATAGCTCCTAAGAGGATGTAGACCTCACCTGTGCCCATCCTACAACATGACAACAAATTGGAATGTTAGTGAGGAATCATAGCTCCTAGAGGATGTAGACCTCACCTGTACCCATCCCACGACATGAAAACAAATTGGAATGTTAGTGAGGAATCAACACGTGTCTTTAGTCTACATCGCATGTTATACCTTTCACTAGGAGAACAAAACATACAAACTACTCATATTTTTCATGAATCACAAGCTCTTCTATAAACCTGGTCTAATTTAGTCTACATCGCATGTTATACCTTTCACTAGGAGAACAAAACATACAAACTACTCATATTTTTCATGAATCACAAGCTCTTCTATAAACTTGGTCAAAAGTTAGACGCTGTGACGAAGAAGTTGCCATGTTTTTAATCCTAGTCTTCCCAGTATTTCCAACAGCAATGCATCACAAGCTCTTCTATAAACCTGGTCAAAAGTTAGACGCTGTGACGAAGAAGTTCCATGTTTTTAATCCTAGTCTTCCCAGTATTTCCAACAGCAATGCACGCTTGTAGCTAAGTGTAGAAGTTCTTTCACTACTTTATAGAACTTGCATTTCTACTGCCTTTTTCCAACTTGTTGAAGCAAGATTTGGATGGATGTAGTCTTGCCTTGGATGAGTAATAATTTATTACTTCATGAATCTGCAAATCAGATTTGGAGTGATGCCATTAATTGCTTTTGGTGGAGCCTTTGTCCACCTGTGCAAGCTGTAATTTTTTCTTATTAATTGCTTTGTAGCATTAGCTATATTTGGCGCAGTATATTGAAGTTGAAATATCTCTGTACTGTATTAATTTCCACAAAATAGTTTTTTTGGTGATGACATTAATTTTCTAGGGACTCTAATTTTGCACGCACTCACAGAATAAATCAGTGTGCTCGTTGAAGCTCAAACACCTGCGGTCACTCCCGTCATTTAAAAGCTCTGGCGTAAGACATTGCTAAGTGAAGTTCTATATGGCGAGTTTTGGCAGCGTTAGTCTAGGAAATTTTACGTCCAGCTTAGAGAAGGGATTCCCGAACCTGGAAGCGGACAGCTCAATCGTGTAGAGTTTTGCGTGATTCTAGAGCATGGTTATTAGTATAAGGAATTGAAAATCCAAAAATGTTTTAAACCAGGGAGTCCACTTCCGGACTAAATTTTATTTAAGCAGATAAATGATTAAAACTAATTGGGATAAGTGAAAGTAGTTCAACTATGCAGTTTGAAGATGCTCTTCAGTAACGGCAGCAGGGCGCCACAATGTGCCATCGCCCCCATCCATCAAGGCAATACCTACAGCTGCTAATTCTAATCTAATTTGGTCTGACCGTGCATAGTCTTTCGCATTTCGAGCAGCAGCTCTCTCATGAAACCGAGCTGTTAGATCGTCCATACTCAGTCCTGCTCTCTTCAAAGCTAATTCTTTGACTTCGTCCAGTATCTGGAAAAAGGCAACCGCAAACTGATCATTGAATAAAACACTATTTCCGATTCACGATTGAACCACCAAAAAGGCTTAATTCATGACTATTTCATTAGATTCACCCTACTTTTTCACTGAAACAAGGTCAGCAGCTCAGCACCGTCGCTTTGAATGAGTGTAAAGGATAACTCTAATAGCCCAAATGATTGTGGTGTTTGCCATAAAAATTTACACGTAAACAATGAGACCCTTCTAGACGGTACAACCTACGCGATATGATATGCAATAGACTTATAGCACTCATCCATGGAGTGGTGCGGCTGATGCATTACCTTGGAGTAGCTAGGGACTTGAAATCCTAGAATATTCATAGCTCCTTGGATTTCGCTCATGAGCAACTGTAGAGATGCCAGACGGGATTTATCTTTGCGGCCCTGAAGAAACAAAGATAAAATGATTATTTAAAATGAAGTAAATGAGACTGGCTACGGAAGTAGTTTTATGAATGAACTCATCGCCCTGTTCATATGACGGCATCTGAAAAAACAAGATATGATTTGGATTCAAAAGATTCAGATGAATATGGTGTGCAACAATATTTTACTATTGCTTGTTTGCGAGAGAATATAGAAAATACAGCGAGGGAACTATGGAAGTACTTATTTATCCAATTTTGAACCCAAGACGTAAGACGATGTGTGTCAAAGAAAGAAGATTCGAGAGGGTCGGAGCATCTTGGACTCCCTGCCTCTTCTGTGAACTTGCAGTGTTAGGAACTCCTTTAAAAAAGGTAATGTAGGTTGTAGGATCATGAGACTCTAACTATGTGGCACAAATGACGTACATTTAAGAAGAAACGTGTCTAAAGGAGGAACAGAAGGCTCATACCTTGCGAGTATGCAGGAGGTTATTTATGAACTTCAAGGGATCTGAAAAAGCTGCGACGACAACAGGGGTGTGCAAATCATCGGCCATTGATGACATGAAAGTGCCCTTGAAGCTCTCGGCGAGCTCGGTAGCTTCCTTGGAAGGGTTACCGCTAGCCTCTTTGTTGTCTTGCTCACTTAAAACCTCTTCACAGTCCGCAAGTGCCTATCCATACGGAACATCGTTAAGTCAGACTTATCAGAGGTAGAATACAGCCCCACACAAGTCAACAATCTTAACCCCTAAGTGCCCAAATGGCCCAAAGCAACCACTTTCATATGAAAGGGAGTTGAAATAGATCATTCGGGAAGCCTCAAGGAGGTAACAAAAGGTACCAATAGAAAGTAAAACCATACCCTAAATTATTGAATGATGGAAATCTGTTTGAAGTTAGTATAAGAGGCTATAACCTTCCAATGTCTTGGGGCAAGGGTTTCCAAGAAAGGAGAAAATTGGGAACGTGAGGGTTTGCAATGTATTACAACGCTAGGAAAGCACTTGGCTTCAAAGCTCGGCATTGCCTAAGAAAAAGATGCTAGAAACTCCACCTGAAAGAGGTAAAATATGCGGTCCGATGCCACCTCCAGCTGCCGCTTGGAATAATTCACAGGGGATCGATAGTGGGTGCCCAGCAAAAACCAACGCAATGCCAGAGGATGATAGAGCTCCAACACCTTCATCCAAGATTACCACTTGCACTATTAGAATTAGACTTCGACTACACTGAATTTATCAAAAAATGTAAATAGCATTTAAAAAGAGCACATCAAGTAGAAATTCTTCTTAAGCAGGTTTTGCACAAGGATGTAAATCAAAGATGGTAAAAGAGAAGGTTGGACCGCCATCTACCGTCTAGCATTAAATACCATGTAAAAGCACAGTGGTGCAATACTCAAGGTTGTATAGGTGGAATGGATGCCGAAGCAGAGAAAGGATTTGTACACGTTTATTTTGATCTCAAGGTCAGATGGAACAGAAATTGTGCAGAGCCCTAAAGATGCAAAACAAAGAAAGTTTGACATGAAAATATGCAGTCTTGTGGAATAAATTAGCGCTAACACCACCTAGAGGCGGAACTGAGAAAGCTCGAACGCTTGGATAGGCTCTCTAAATATTGTGGATCACTTTAAAAACTGGTTGTAACACATACCTCCCGAATGGTGAAGAAGTTTCCCAGTGACTTCGACATCTTCTCCGAATCCACAGTCACGAAACCGTTGTGCAACCAATAGCTGATTCGACTTTCCGCACATGCAGCACAACTCTGGGCTATTTCGTTCTCGTGATGAGGAAAAATCAAATCCATTCCACCACCATGAATATCAAATTTATAACCTAAATGTTCCGCACTCATGGCACTGCATTCAATGTGCCAGCCCGGCCGTCCAGAACCCCAAGGACTGTCCCAAGCTGGCTCTCCTGGTTTTGTACTCTGCATAGAAATAATTCAAGTAATCTTCAGTAACCAAATCCGGACACAAAGAGATGGAACCCCAAAGAGTCATTAACCCCTAATTGTCCAAGATCAAAAAGGGAAGTCCACTTTGGAAAACAACAGTCGATTATCAAGAGTGTTCTATTGCTTAAAAATGTAAGGCATGATACCTTCTTTTAATTGAGACATTTCTTTAACTTGAAGTTTTCTGAAAGATTAATTGCGACTCCATAAGATATGGAAGCATCCACTTTGACCATTTGGGCACTTAGGTAAAATGGACAAAGATCACAGTTTCTTTTGGACCTCCCAACCCAATCACATAGGCGGTTCCTGAATGAAAATAAAAATTTGAGAATTAATACCAAAGTTCATTACAAAATTGACAAAAAGGACTGCTTTCTCACCACTTGCAAGGGCGCTGACCTTCCAAAGAGCGAAGTCTGCAGGATTTTGCTTCCGATTGTCGACAGTCACACGCTCTCCTGCCCGATTCTCCTCTTGCTTCCGTCCTGACAAGGATCCATACGTTGGAAGGGTGTCCACGGCGAAGTATACGTCGCCTCCGTCCATCACATACCCATTTCCATTTTCTATGATCTGCAATACAGGATTTACACAAATTAGTGTCACATTTCCAAAATCCCATCCACTCCATTTGCTACATAAGCCTCCAAAACCACAAAACTAACCTTGCATATCATTTTTATAATTTGCGGGATGTGGTCGGTTACACGAGGCTCCACACTCGGTGGCAGGCACCTCAGCAGTTCCATGTCCACTTGAAACTCTTCACAAAATCTTCGACTCAGTTCTACGGGATCTTCTCCCAACTCATTCGCCCTATTGATGATCTGCATAGCCAGGTCAAGAATTCAAAACACTCACATTCTAATATCAAGGTATTCACTACTAAAATCCCCCCCTAGAGCTGTTCTACTAAACCTAGCCCTATTAAAACCGCCAGGGTTTATGTTTGAAACTGCTTTCAATAGCGTCACAATAAGCAGGGTTTGAAGCCGATAGTTTTTCCGGAAGAACATGCACTTTGAGGGGGTTCCCAACTGGTGATTTTCCATTATAACCTGCTCAGAAAAATGCTATTTCACAAAACCAAGACACAAAAAATCAAGAATAGGGTTGGGGGAGCATAAACATAACAAACAAGCATACCTTATCATCGATGTCGGTAAAGTTTCGCACATAAGTCACGTCGAAGCCTACGCTCTTCAAGTACCTGATCCAGTACAAAAACCAAATTCACAATTCATTCCAAATTCTGATTACAAATCATGTGCAACAAAGGCAGATTAGGTCAAGTGCTGTGTTCTCACCGGAAAAGGACATCAAAGGCGACGTATACACGAGCGTGGCCGATGTGACTATAGTCGTAAGAAGTCACGCCGCACACATACATGCTCACTTTCCCCGGCACAAGGGGCCGAAAAAACTCTTTCTGTCTTTTCATGGTATTGTACAACTGAATCTGCACTTCAGTCGCATTATTAGGGCTGCTAGCGCTGGAACAACATATCGTTCTGTGTTGATGTATTCGCGCCTTCTCCTTACGTAACTCTGCTCCATACAAAGACACCCCTACACCGGCATGACGATGAATACAATGAGGCCTGATGACCACGGCTCGGGACAGAAGCGCTGTGCTGTAGCAACTCATCATGCGAGCGGCCATGGCCATAGCTTTTAAAAGACTAAATCGACAATGTCATTCTAAGTCTAGCAGGCAATGTCATTGCAGCTCAAATCCACCATCGAAAAGGGGAAATGCTAGATGAGGTCGCTCTGGCTGCAGACAATCCAACAAAACGAAAGTGTTAAGAGTAGATTGTTATCTCACGCTGTCTACAGAACAACAATTCATTATTCAACACTGCTAAGTTTTCTATAATTCAATACTGATAGGTTTAGGAATTCATTCCAGAAGAAAAGAGAAAGTAGGACGTGCAAAATGCCATGAGGTATTTGTATAGAAGCTCTCAAGCACCCTCACATTTCTAAGAGCGTCCCTAGAATCACAAACATTGCCCGAATTCTTACAAAGCACATCCAAGTTGGATTCCCCATTGGAACAAACGGATTGTAACATGCAATCCAAGCGCAAGCATCAGGACACACTGGATTCCACACTCGTCCTCCGAATATTTAAGGGAAGTCACTTATCAACTATAAGACGAAAGTACACAGAAACCCTACAATCCACAACCCGAAATTCAAAACACACAACAGAAATTCTCAAGATTACCATCAAATCAACACAAGCCAGCTGAGGAGATTGTGGCCGAGAAGCCCAAACACACAAGAGGCGGAAAACCTTCCTGAGCTCATAGGTCGATGATGCCCTGATCGATACGGGACTGATATTGAAGACCGGATATAGTCTGGCGGATATTTTGGACGGGTATGGTTAGGCAGATGTAGGCAGACGGATATGTAGACTGACTTTGCGCGACCGATGCAATAGTGCTCCTACGGCCCATATTTAGCCTTATAACTCTTTATTTATGGTTTAATATATGAATTGTGATGCATTGTTTAATTACGAACTATCATGATTATTAATTTATTTTGTACTGAAAAGTTCTGTTCAATGTTTTTCTAATCAAATACCACTGAATTTGTAATATATGATGCAACCACAAATTGGTTTTAGGCCTTTCAACAATTAACCCCTAAAGGTCTAAATATTGTTTATTTGGCATCATAGCAATTTTGGGCAGCTCACTACAAATGGAATTTTTATTTCTTTTCTTTGAAAATTTCACAAAACATGTTCCCAAAGAATAACTTTAAGACAACATAATAAACTTCATAACTTTTGACTACATGGTTAAAAAGTTATTGCGTGATATGCAATTTTCAACATTCGGTAGGCAACTTGGGCAACCCAAAAAACTTCTTAAAAAAGTGATTTTTGGGTTGCCCAAGTTCTTGCCCAAATTGCCCGCCGAATGTTGAAAATTACATATCATGCAATAACTTTTTAACCATGCAGTCAAAAATTATGAAAATTGTTGTACCTTGAAGATACTCCTCAAACACATATTTTGTGAAATTTTCAAAGAAAATAAATAAAAATTTCATTCATAATGAGCTACCCAAATTTGCTATGATGCCCCAAAACGGTATTTGAACCTTTAGGGGTTAATACCTGAGGCCAAATTGAAGACTAATCCAAATTCTCCATGTTTGAATCAATAGGATTACTCAATATCTTCAAATTCAATCCAAAGGCTTTATAACTAGAGCGAAGTTGGAACCATAATTCATTCTACATGTCTCTTTAGATGGCATAGTTTTGGTGTCAAACCTTTTGATCTGAAAAGAGCAATCAAGACAAGGTTTGGGGTGGCCCAAACTCCCACCTAGGGCTAGATTGGGCTCCATTGCTAGATTGTATAAATTTCCGCCATTTACTAATGTAAGGTTTTTGGTTTTCTTTTTTAGTAAATATTTATTGATTTCTTCCCAATCATCTGTTGCTGTTGAATTTTTGAAGCCCTAGTAATTTATTTTTTTTAAAATTAGAAACTATTTCTAGTATTTTCTTATTCAATAATACAAAAAATAATCATTTGTTGTAATGCATAGTATTGTTGGATATTTCACATTGCCATTTGGATTGTGTACACTATTTGTACTTAAAATTTTAGTAGACTCTCTAGTATAACAAGATTTTCAGTGCAATTTTTTTTATTGGATTAATGACATTACATTATTTTTAATAGCTAACTAAGTGATTTTTATTACAAGATCAAAAAATATAATGTTTATTTCTTATTCTTGTAACAAATACTTGAAAAGAAATGTAATGTTATTGAAGTACTAAAAATATAATGTACAATGAAACCTTAAAATAAGTTGTAAAGTATTACATTTATTATTAAACTCATTCAAGTTTTCAAAATAAAAAGAATTCATATTTAAAAAAAAAGAAATAATTTTTTTTTTTAAAAAGAGATAAAAAAGAGATGTTTCTCAAATTATCCATTTAGATGTGTGATTATTTTCAACCCGCTCTACTCATATAGTGACAAGACTAAAATTATATGTTGCTCGAAGTTCTTTAAATTCTCATGAAAATAAATAACTATTATATAAATAAATAAATAAAAATAAAAAATAAAAAATAAATGGATTGCAAAAAATAACCCTCTTTCTTTTATTCTCACAATAGAGAAAATAGGAATAGAAAGAAAAAGGTGCACGTTCTATTTTTCTGAAATTGAACATTAAAATTTTTTAGGAGCACATATAAAAAATTAAGCCCCCAAATTGAGTCTAAACACTTTACATTAACTTTGGCTGGATCGAGGGCAAATTGGGCTGACCTTCCATCCGACCCCAAGGCTACTATAAACCTCATTGAAATAGGCTATGTCTTGCGTGACCATCAAGAAAGCCAAAATTAATTCATTGCTTCCTGAAGTACTTGTGGGCCGTCCGATCCATCCCATCATCATGAGAACGCAGCAACGTTCCCTAACTGAAAGGGAACCTCTGCCCTAACGAGCCTCTTGTCCTCTTCACCTCTTCTCTCTTGCTCTTTGTGGCGCCTCCTCCTCTGCCCTAAGGAGGCTCCTCCTCGCTTTTGCACCGTCTGCGTCCTCTTTCGATCTCTCCCTAGACAGCCAGAGCTTGGGGCTGCCAGGACGAAGTTTGCAGCCATGGTGCTCCTCAATTTCAAGCGGATTACGGTGGTGCCGACGGGCAAGGAGTTCGTGGACATCATCCTGTCCCGGACGCAGCGCCAGACGCCCACGGTGGTGCACAAGGGCTACGCTATCAACCGACTCCGACAGTTCTACATGCGCAAGGTCAAGTTCACGCAGACGAACTTTCACGAGAAGATTTCCACCATCTTGGAGGACTTCCCGCGCCTTGATGACATCCATCCGTTCTACGGGGAGCTCATGAATCAGCTGTACAACAGGGACCATTACAAGCTGGCTCTGGGGCAGCTCAACACCGCAAGGAACTTGATTGAGAAAATCTCCAAGGATTACGTGCGCTTGTTGAAGTACGGGGACTCGCTCTACAGGTGCGTACTTTCTACTGACGGGGGTTGGGGGGGGGCGGTTTTAGGGTTTGTTACCACTCCTGTCACTATAGTTTCTTAAGCTATGATGCTCGAAATATATATCTCCTGGCTTTATTTCGAGTGCTTTTGGGTTTAGGGTTTAGGGCTACTTGCTCTTATTAAATCATGCGGACTCGCGGAACATATCTAGCGGTACTATTGCAAGTGTTTGCCGATTTTTAGGGTTTAGGGCTACTTGCAATCCTGTTGCTACGGTTTTCAAGTTATTTGACTTCAGGATCTTAAGCAAGGTTCTTATATCAAATGTTAAGTGGTTCTAGGACGTGGTTATTATCAATTGCTTGTTGGTTTTAGGACGAGGTTAGCTGAATTGGAGTTTGCTTTTTCAGGTGCAAGATTTTGAAGAAAGCAGCGTTGGGTAGGATGTGCACAGTGATGAAGCGTGTTAGCCCTAGTCTGGCATACCTGGAATACGTCCGCAAGCATTTGTCAAGGTTGCCCTCAATCGATCCCAACACTCGAACTATCTTGATCTGTGGTTCTCCCAATGTCGGAAAGAGCAGTTTCATCAACAAAATTACGCGCGCTGATGTAGATGTGCAGCCGTATGCGTTCACCACGAAGTCTCTGTTTGTAGGTCACACCGATTACAAGTATATGCGGTGGCAGGTAGACAACTCATCACACTTTATTTAAAAGCGCTTTTCTACTTCCAGCACCTCCTACTTAGGGCGTTGTCAAAGTGATTGTCAGTTATTTGCAATCGGCGCATTATGTGCTAAAAATGATTTCGTATTGTGTAGGTGATCGACACTCCCGGTCTTTTGGATCGTCCTTTGGAAGAGTGTAACGTGATTGAGATGATGGGTATCACAGCCTTGTCGCATCTCAGAGCTGCAGTTCTTTTCGTGATTGATCTCTCTGGCAATTGTGGCTTCACTATTGCCCAGCAAGTAGCGTTGTTTCATTCAATCAAAATGCTGTTCGCCAACAAACCAGTGATCATCGCCTGCAACAAGACCGATTTGCAGCCATTTGAGACGCTTCCAGAGTCTGATAAGAAGCTTATTGAGGAGATGAGGAAAGAAGCTGCTAGAATTGGAGCAGGTCTCGTTGACGGTTCTCCGCCTGATGAAGAGAATTGCATGTTGGCCATGAGTACTATGACAGAGGAGGGCATTATCAATGTGAAGAATGCTGCATGTGAGAAGTTGCTGGAGATGCGTGTGGACATGAAGATGAAATCAAAGAAGGTCAACGATTGTCTCAATCGAATTCACGTGGCTGTGCCAAAACTCCGGGATCAGAAAGAACGTCCACCTGTTATTCCCCAGGCAGTTCTCGACGCTAAGGCTGCTGAGAACAAGAGGAAACTGGAGAAAGATCTTGAGAACGAAAATGGTGGTGCAGGTCCGTCAGTTTCACAATTATTTTCTTGGTTAGAAATGTTAATAGTGTTTACCTCCATTTTAGTATCATTTCTGTGCAAGCCAACTGCATCCAGTGGCTTTTTTTTGAGATGGTATGCGTTTGGATTTCAGGTATGACATCAACGACTGATGAGTGCGTGTTTGTGTGGATGTGTGCTATGACAGGAGTGTATTCTGCGAATATGCACAAGCATTACTTGTTGTTGGATCCGGATTGGAAGGATGACATCGTCCCTGAGATTATGGATGGGCACAATATTGCTGACTTTGTTGATGCCGACATTCTTCAAAGATTAGATGAATTGGAGAGGGAGGAGGATGAGCGTGCCGCAGCAGCGGAGGGAATGGAGGAGGACGAGGACATGAGCGACCAGGTCAATTTTTTTGCAGTTTTTGAAGGATTTACTTATTTTAAATCTGATTTTTGTGTGTGCTATCTTGATCTCTGTCGACGTGAAGGTGTCATACTGAAAACTGTTTTGGTTTCTTTTTGAACAGGACTTGACACCCGAGGAAGCAGAGGCTCTGGCTGCAATTCGACGGAAGAAGAGGCTCATGTTGGCTGAACATAGGGCGAAAAAGAAAACTGCTGATAATAAACCTGTAATGCCTAGAAGGCATGATGTAGAACGACAATTTAATACTAGTCGGATGGGAAGACATCTTTCAAGCTTGGGCTTGGACCCTAATGCCGCAGTGAATAGAGCAAGGAGTAGGTCTGCTGCTGGAACAAGAAGTAGGAAGCGGGATAGATCTGAAGGGGCAGGTGGTGATGACATGGAAGTGGATGAGCAAGCTCAGAAGAGAATTCGTTCTAAAACTCGTTCATTATCTCGGCCACATAAAGAAGCACTTCCAGGTACAGTCTTCTTTTATAGTATGTGGAACCTTGTATGGGCTCCCATAGTTTCTGAAAATTCTGGAGAAGTTTTTGCTTATCGTCGTTTTATTAAAACTATGTAGTTGCCGGAAGCAATTTGGGCACTTTCTTATTAGTTGCAAAGAGCTTGTGAATCTTTCTAATCAATACCACCAATCTGTCCTAAACAATATTTTACATGAATTGATGCAGGTGAAGGATTCAAGGACAGTGCCCAGAAGGTTAAGGCAATGCAGATAGGTAAGAATGCTGTGAGGCAAAGGAATTTGGATGCTAGGAAGGGAGAAGCAGATCGTGTTCACTACAACAAAAAGCCAAAGCATTTGTTTTCTGGCAAGCGAGGAACTGGTAAAACGGACCGGAGGTAACTCGTTTGGATTGGTTTAGTGTAGGACAATTTTGCGTAGGCTTAGTAGTAGTAGTACCTTACAGTGCTTCCTCAAATTCCCGGAGTAAAGGCGTCTTTCGCAACCTTGCCGAGTATTTGATCTCACTGATTGTTTGACTCATTTTCCTTGACCTCGTTTGCCACGAATGAATGTGTTGGTGATACCTCGACATATTGTTCTACATTATTGGCTTTTGAAGATAGTTGAGTTATTGCTGCCGTTGGTTTTTATTACGAGTACATATCTACCGATTCTAATTATGTAGAGATCCATCTTACATTTGAAATGCATGTTATGTATTCCGTGTCATTGAGATCTGACTATGCAGATCTGCTGCACAAGTTTTACACGTGCGCTCTGATACCTGAATAAAGCATTGCTGCCCAGAGAGAATCTAACTTAGTATGAAGTAGGTCGTCTCCTGCAGATGGACATCCTCTGTGACCATGACAACAATCCGTTGTGACTCGTGCACATTGAGTTTAGGGCTTCCATTGTTTACTAATTCTGATGTTTGTGAGCTCAAGAATAGTTTACTGTTTTGGTTCTCAATGTCGAAATATCCGAAAAGCAGCCTGCTGCTCTACAGGACTAATTCTGTTTCATATCCTGTCAGTATGTATGAAGCTGATCTAGACAGGATCAAAATGGGCTCAATTTGAAGAAGTCCTGAATTTCTTCATTACATTAAGACTTCACAACTGATAAGTTACTACTGATGTGGAACTCTAGCTTTTGAATCATTTCACAGGCCATATGGATTATTTATGATACTAAAAGTACAAGCAGAAGTGATTTGTTTGTCCTTAAGTGTGTTGAAAATGAGGAAGGCCATCAATGAAACATGACATCAAATAATGCACATCACATCCTGAAGAGAGAGACCACAAGTCTCATTAAAAATGATGCATCATATGTAACTCACCTTACATGAACTCTCATCATCATGCAAAAGTTCAAGTCATCAAAATAATGTACAATTTACAGTTACAGTGATTGGTTCCTCATAATTTTAAGGACCTCACTGGTCACTGGTTGCTGAAGGGAACTTGTGCAACACAAAAAAAGAGACGTTTGTTACATTCCTCGTTCAAAACATTTGGAACCAAGTTGACGTGATTGTTTGGGTTTTGAAGTCGCCTTAATTCTAATTTGTAGTCCGTAGAGCTTACTGATACTCAGATTCCTGCTTAGAATCCTGCATGATTAATAGGAACATCGTCCATGAAGTTGCCTTTCATGCACATGAAAATTTTGCTGCACCTGAATACGAAGGTTCAATCAAATACCTGGGATTTCATTCAACAGTTACTTGAATGCAATTTCCAGTGACTGATTAACAGAAAAACAATACGACGGAGCTCAAAAACCCAGCATGGGCTTGAAAACGGCACATACCACTTTTGGAAACATCCAGTGCCATTCTACAGAAGATGTACTTCAGGAATTGTGTTGCCTCTTTTGGACGTGTCATGCTCACGTTGCGTATTGTTTTGTGCAAACACAAAATGATGTTGCGGGCGTCGACGTTCCTTCAGTATTTCAAAGCCCGTGAAATTTGTCTCTGGATACCTGCGCCGCAAGTTTTCCTGCCAAATCCACTCAGGCGCCTTTAGTCAACTTCTACGTAATTCAATCCATCTGGAACAATCGATCGCAATGAAATCAAAAGTCAGAGCTCCTAAGTTTTCACACATTATTTACCTTTTTGCGAGCAATTATGGTTGCAATTGTCTCGCTTGCTATTGTCGTTTCATTTGTGGTCCGTCTTCTTGGTCCTCTTGATCTCATTCGTGAATTAGATTCCCTGTCATACAAGACAGCACTCAACAAGGCTTAGAAATGAAGACTAGCAACGGAAGGAGAAGTCCTCGAAGAAGTCAGAGCTAGAGACCTTGCTCTTTCGAGTAAGTTCAGGGTGTTTTAACCCGTGAAGAACCAAGAACTCATGATTTCATGATGATCTAGTGTATTATAAGATGACGAAGAGCATTCTAAGACTGATGAGCAAGTATATTGCGAAAAGTACAATTCAGATGCGACCAAATTCTGTAACATTAGAATCAATGAAATATTACTTCATGTGCACGTCAGAAAACGAACCTGCTCGTCCTGCTCTTTTGAGGTTGGCTGCTCCTATTCATCGTCCTCACCAAACCCTCCACGTTCTTGTAATCACTGATCAATGTCTGCAGATGGAAATTATCGCAGACGAAACAGCTCCATTTTAGTGTAGGCGATTCAATGGCGTTGAGAATCTCTTCTCCAAAGTTACGTTTGATGCAAGGTTTGCAAAACGCTTTGGGACAAGTGTCGCAGAGAATCACTTCGCCACCGTCGCCGCACCAGCGGCACTCATTCTCATGCTCAAACGGGTCTTCGGGATTGTCCTGCAAAACGTACTTGAGTTCAGAGATTGTGAAGAAAAATGTGATAACAACCAAAATTCACATTTAGCCCAGAATTCTTGGTTTTGAAACGCCGAAACCAATTGATGAGAATTGAGAAAGTTTTAATCCAGATGGAGCAAAATTTTATCTCACCAGAATGAGTGAAGGACATTATTCAGGTGGGTAAAAAAATAGATTCAATTGAATGAAAGTTAATCATTTATGACCACCATAAAACTGGTGAAAAAACATACGTCAATTAGAGTTTAGGGATCTGAGATGACGTACCTTGGTGAAGGGGCTGCTGAAGAGGAAACCGTAACAAATCCCGCAGACCCCCACGTGGAGCACTGGATGTGCTTGCACTTCGACAATGGCCACGCTGCGACCACATGCTGTACACATGAATTGTGCATCATCTTCATGCTTTCCGAAATTCTGCCTCCCCTGTCATGATAAAGTCTCTCGTCAAGCATTACACGAAAACATTATGGAATCATTAGCTAGTGATGGCAGATGCAGAACATTGGTAATGCTTTCATTTGATTCTGCAGCAACGTCTTCTGATTGCAAGGAATTGCAGAACGTCCAACCTCAAGCTACAATGGTAGTGATAGACTGTGCTCGTGATTGGGACCCTAAATAATACAACAAGAATTCATTACTTGTTCTCATGGTATCCAACCAATACTATTTGTAGTGCATTCAAATCCTCTTGCAAGACCAACAGGAAGGGAACAGAGAACTAGCATTCAGATAATAATGGAACCCTCTCACTGGAATGGTTTCTCTCCCTTACGTAATGCTCTTTGTAGTGCATAGAAATCCTCTTGAAAATAGGGACAATTGTAAAACAAACAGGAAGAAACAGACATAGAATTTCCATTCGAATAACGAAACTCTCTCAAAACACCGGAATACTTTCTCTCCCTTACGAAGCAGAGTTTCTATTTTTCATTGCGACAAAGGAGGAAATAATGCAATCGACACCAGTTGACACCAGTCTTCTTCAAGCAACTTCCGATCCAAAGATATGCATCCCCAAGCAAGTCCAGTCTAACGCAAAGAAGAGTAGAGTATATATGGTTGACCTGTGGCATGACATAACCGTGCACTGCTTCCTCCGAAGCCAAGTTCTGGTCGCTCCGAGCCAAGCTCTGGTCGTTCCCGGCCAAGTTCTGGTCACTCCCGGCCAAGTTCTGGTCGCTCCCAGCCAAGTTCTCGCCATCGCTTACCATATTCAAAGAGTTCGACCCTCCCCCCACCAGCGGTGACTTCTTCTCCAACCTGTCCTGTTGCCCGGCGTGCTCCACTCCACTGTGATCAACCAGCCACGTCGCCTCTTTCTTCACTCTCATGTGCATCACTCTCCCATTCTCCAACTTCACTCCACTGTGATCTTCCTGCCAGGTCGCCTCTGTCTTCTCTCTCATGTGCATCACTCTCCCATTCTCCAACTTCACAGCTTGCTCCGCTCCCACACCCTTGAATCATCAACCACCATGCAGACAGACAGACTCCATTACTAACTTACAATTGCCAAAACTGAGGTCTTCAGTAGAAAACGACGACTCCAAGCTCGCACAAAACGAATGAACAAACCGCCAAGTACGTGTTTTACATCATCAATGCAAAAAACAAACGTTCCAATGGTAAGGAACAGCAGAACGCTAGGAATATATATCCAAACGTGCATGGACTCCCTCCCGGGATATGTCCCCTGGCCGGGCTTCACAACCAGACCGCAGATCGATCGACCTAATTACTTACTAACTTACAATTAAACGCGCAATTGCCAAAAATTGAGACTACGTCTCTATTGGAAAACCTATAACTCAAAGCTCTCACAATACTAACATTCATACCCAAGTGTAATATCATCAACGGAAGAAAGACAAAGTTCAGTGCATTGCAAGAGGAATCAGAAGGTTCAATTGGCGATCTACTACACTGACCGGTACCCTCGCTCCCGGGAATACTCCCCTGGATTGCATAACGTCCACCAGAGTCGGGTACTCGACGACATGACTCCCCTGCGCCTGGCCCCTCCCGAGCGGCGCTGCCTTCGGTCTCTAAGTACACCATTTCGACCACACAAAATCAGTTCAAACGAAATTAAGACAGTCGCGTCGGCCAACAGTACATACATGCATATACACAAATTGAAAATCAGCTACTGTAGGAACCAAGTATATAAATCGATCACCATCTAGCTAGCTAGCACCAAAACTTCGATGTCAATGAAGAACTCCAACATACCGCCATGGTTGGAATTGAATGCTACGCACGAAAGACCGAACTCTCCCCACAAAGCTAGCTCTGAACGTGCAAAGCGCGCATGCAGTGAACTCGGAGCTTGATCGAAGGGAAACTGCGGAACTGCGAAACTGCGAAAGTGGGCAACTTCGTAGCGAGGATTAATTAGAAGCCATTGTTCGAAGAGCTTGAAGAGCTTGGATGTTTGGCGATGCGTGGAGTGTGCGAGATCGCGTGCTGAGGAGGAAAGGCGTGCAATTGATGTGAAAGGCTGGTTCCCACGGTGGTGATGGCGACAAGGTCTCGTTCAGTGACGACGACACAGTTCATTAATTGATTGTTTCGGTGGTTGTCAGGGATTGGACTATTGGAGCCATGGGCAGTTTTGAAAAAGTTGGGATGGCATGTGTTGGTGGGGGTGGGAATGGAAGTGGAGTCTTAATTCATATTGGTGGGGTAAGTTAGGTTGGCAAGTGAAATTAGATTCGGAATGCACTTTAATGTGCATTTTTTGGACTCAAGATGAAGAAGTTATGGATTTTCTAAAGTATTGTCTTTAAGGTGGAGTCACCCATAATTGATTGCTTAGAGCAGCCCTATAGTAACATGCCAAAGCAAATCAATGGAGGACATTCCTCATTATTGAAAGATCAATGGTACAAAACCTTTACAATGTTGCTTCAAAGTATTGCTATGGGGTTGCTCTTAAGCACTCATTAGATAAATTTTGGACTTTATTGAAGGTTGCTAGGAAGTGCCAAAAGAGACCCCTATATTACATTTATTTTGCTCGAGGAAGAACTTTTTTTCTATTTTGGCACATCATAAGTATTTCCAAATGTCAAAGTATTGGTCTATAAGTATTACTATAAAATGGAGGAGGGTGTTGATAGTTAGTGTTTTACATTCAATCGCAATTAAACAAAATCATTTTAGGTGTGCTTCCACTAGAAGAAAATGAGGGGTCTTGCAACTACAAAGAACAAATGGTTTTTGGGTTGCATCAAACATTTACTACTAGTGAGAATCTAGAGGTCCCTAGTTGCTATAGATAAGTTTTTTAGTCGTATTGTAGTTGCAAGGCAAAATGGGATTGTTTCTCATTTGTCAACTTACTTGGAACTTCATCAATGTGTTTAGTTTATGACATAGTTGTTTATGTGGCATTTGTTGCCTTGTGAGGTCAATTACTCGATCAATGAGTTGTACAACTTATTAACAACTCATTTGCAAATAATACATAATGACTTGTTTGCAATTCATTTGTGACTTCGTTGCAATTTGTTTATGACTCATTTGCAACTCATTTATAACTTCGTTGTAACTTGTTTGTGACTCATTTGCAATTCATTTGTGACTCGTTTGCGACTCAATTGTAACTTCATTGTGACTCGTTTGCAATTCAATTGTATGTGACTCAATTGTAACTTCATTGTGAATTTGTGACTCGTTTGTGATTCAAATTGTTTGCAACTCAATTGTAACTTAATTGTAACTTCATTGTGACTCATTTGCAACTTATTTGTAATTTCATTGCAACTAGTTTGTGACTTGTAGAATTTGTAGATTTTAAAATCTACAAATTGTAAAAATCTTAGAATTCTATTAACAAAAATCATTGCATAAGGGTACAATTATTTAGAAATCTTATTTGTTCAACCTAATGATATTCTTAACAATTAATATGGGACAATTGGTATAAGACAATCAAAAAAATTATATAGAAACAATTAGGAAACAACTACAAAACAACTAAGAAATAACTACCCCGTCATTTTACAATTGCAATTGTTTCCTAATCATTTTTTAATTGTTGTTTGTGACTGCAAAATTGACACGATGGATATCATAGAGTGTGGACTAGTCCACATTGACAATTGTGATGAATATTGAATACAAAATAACTCACATTTATTCTAAATTTGTATTACAACTCTCACAATCCTACACTTCATTCTATATTTGCTTTGTGACTAAAACAATATATTCAATTCATTCTACAACCACTTTGCAACTAGAACATTGTACTAATGATATAAAGCAATGACATAAGAATTTGGTGCAAAAAAAGAGAGCTATAGTTGTAGGATAGTTGTTTAGGACATTTAGTTACATTTTAGCTAGTTGTGGTGGACATGTTTTTCTTCAAATATCCTCTAACAACTACGGAGTAGGAAAGTTATGTATTCTTTTTGTTTGTTAAGATATTCATACAAAGTGAAACTTTATTTTGTTAGAGATTTTGTCCTTTTCCTAGCTCCTTAAGACATCAAAAATAGACTCATTTCTCAAATCCTGACAATGTTCTAGGGAGTTCAAAATTTCTCTAATATTTGATGATTTAAAGTACTATTAAGGTGGTGCAAATTTTTTCCTCGTAGAAAGATAGAAATTACAAGGATTGCAAATTTTTTTGTAATTTTATTCATGGAATTGAAATCTATAGCCTAAATGAGGTTCTTTATTTGTTTTGTTTGTCATGGTGAAATCAATCCACCACTAAAACAATATTAGTATTTTTTGACTGCAAAATACAACTACAATGAGTCATAAAATAAAAAAATATGATGCACACAAAAATCACTATATACAATTTGTTATCTAACTAAGTCTAGTCTTTATCGATGAGTCGCTTTGGACAAGAGTCATATTTATAGTTATGAGAGTTGAGAGTTGAGAGTTATAATTAGTCATAATTAGCCATATTTTGCCAACATGGTATATACATTGGCTATCTTTGGGGGCTTGATTTTTTTTTGAACTATTCAAACAAAGAAAAAATCCTACATGACATATGACTCCATATACTCCTATTTTTGGTTGATATGAAATATGATTTTTGTGAGTCATATTTGTCGTTGGTGTGGTGAGTTCATGTGAATGTCATTGGTAATTTTATAACTAACTAGAGCAATGTTTTTAGAGGTGCTAGGCACATTTTGGCACACGTAACTATGAGCATTATATGACTAAAGCTAATTACATTCTAGTCAACATATATTATGAAATATAATTTAAACAAGGTTTGTTTTTTGGTTAGATTTGATAGAATTCGACAAAATCAAGCTAATTTTGTGAAAAGAAAGTTTTATAATCTAAATGATTGAGAATTACATTTCTTAGACTCATATGTGGCTATATAGAGTTTGTGATTGGGGTAATTAAGGTTCATGATAGCTTTGTTATAAACTACAATCACATTTTCCATGCATTTAAATGGACATGACATGTTGCAATCATACATCAAAATGATTTAACATTCAATTGAATAAGAAACTCTATATAATTAAAAATGAATACTTATGATTTGGGAGATATAAAAGAGACAGTCATATTGGGGAGGGAAAATGCGACTTTCTTCAATGACATTTATTATTAGTCACCAATAATATATATATATATATCACAATTATGAATCATTCACACAAGCTAATAGGGCCTATATTCCTTATATTAATGTGAAGATAGCTCTATTGGATTGTAAATAGTCTCCAACAATTTTGTTTCAACTTTCAATACCTACATATATAATTAAAAAAACAAGAGGTTAATTTTTAGTGAATGAATGTAGTCTAAATTGGAAATTCTTTTTTGACCAATTGGTGGTTTTGTGGGTTTACTAGTAACTTTTACCGATCGGTAGTGTAGTTTAGAGGTTTACTATCAGTGGTTGCCAATTGAGATTGAAATTCAGCCAAATTGTAATGTAGAAGGATTTAACTTCTAATCAGTAGTATGTCGTTTGGTGGTTAGGTGTATACGTTGGTGATTTTCCAATTGTTTAGTTTAGTTGTCCTTGGTGAAGTAGAAACTTCTTTCAGCAATGAAAGTAAACAATTGTTTTTGTAATTTGGTTGTTGATGAATAGATGAGTTTGTTTGCAATTGTGAGTTATATGTGATGTGTGTGTGATTGAGATATTGGATGTGTATGAATTTGTGCCAATTGTATAATGGATTGAGAATTTCTGTGAGTGTGAGCTATAAGACCAATAGAATGGAATGTGTGCCAATTGGAGATAACTGAATGAATAAATGTTGTATGCTAGGTGTATGATAAGTTTGTATGATCAATTGGAAGAATTAAATTTTTGGATATGGAATTTGTAATTGGAAAATGAATTGTGCAATTAGAGCTTGAATAAAATTAAATTAGTAAAAATGTGAAGATTGTGTGAAATTAGAAGAAATTAGCTGAAGTCGATTGGATGTTGAGGAATGTAAATGATATGTGAATGGCATTAGTATGTAGATAGTATCAATTGTGAGAAATTTGTTGTATAGGGTTTAAAAATTGTAAATGAAAAATTAATATAAATTAGTCGGTTAGAGATTTATAAAATTATAGTTGGGAAACATTGGTCTAGTGAATTGATAAACTATGATTGGAGAGAATCAAGTTGGTGAGGTTTTATTTATAAGGAGCAGACCAATCAGATGATATAGAAAAGAATGGAATATATACTGATGAAGAAATCAATCGGGAGAGATGATGAAGAACCTTGAAGCTAGATCTGGAAAGATTGAGGAGATCAATTGGAGTTAAATAAAAGATAATGATTAAAGCGTTGGAAAAGAAGCAATTGAAATAAAGCTAAAGAATATCAGCTAATAGAACTGGGATAAGTATATTCAAAACTTAGCCTATTGATGTGATGGAATTGAATGTTTATGTCAAAATCATGCAATTGATGCTTTTAGGGAGTAAATAGCACAACCTATTGAAATAGTTTACTTCCCATAGTTCAAATTCATTTTTATAGGGATTTATTTTAATAGTCTAAAGAAATAAAAACCTATTTACATTTAGGCAACAGTGTTGGGGATGTAATAAGTTTATTTCAATCTGAAGTATAGAATTTACATGCCCTAATTGTTCAATTGGGATGGTTGTTTATTATATCATGAGGGAATCTCATGAGTTTTAATGGATTTCTCAAATCTAGTCTAAATACAAGGGAGGGGAGAGCTCATGTAGGAGAGGAAAGGACTCATAGACAGTCAAGATATCGATGGTGTCTTAATCAATTTAAGCCCAATCGGTTAGTGTCATTATCTAATAGTCCCAATTGGAAAAATTACAGCACAAATTTAGAAAAAGTACCTATAATATAGTGCCACTAGCTATGTGGGCTAGGAATGATGCCGATTGGCCTTATTCATTAGTCCAATTTTCTTACTTTTATAGCCAGATTGGTAATGATCCTGATAGGCATATTCATGAATTTTTAACTGTTTGTAATACGAATAACATTAGGACTGAAGCCCATTGGCTTAGTATATTTCCAATTACTTTACAAGAATGTGCAAAACAATGGTTTCAGCAGCAAGCCCCTAGCCATTTTGCCGATTGGAATGCATTGAAAACTAAATTTTTAGCACAATTTTGACCAATAGCTTATGAAGAGCAATTGAATGAACAATTACAAGATATTACGATGACTCTAGGAGAATCCATTGATTCATATTATGGTTGATTGGAAGATTTGGTCTTAAGGCTTCAGTTGGCCATGGTTACACTAACCAAATGTTAATGAGATTTTTCATTAGAGGATTAGTGCCACATTGTTTAAAAACATATGTAAAAGAAATTGTTTCAAATACCTTAAATGCTACCTATAGAAGGGCAAAATTATAAGAGGAAGTAAACTTTGAAGATAATTATAGAATAGCCATCCAATCTCAACCCCAACTCATACCCACTAGGAATGAGAGATTGGCACCGGCAGTCCTACACCAAAATCCTTATTCTCCAACTTCCTATGTTCCTCTTAATTATGTCCTAGTATCAATACCAACAACATTTCCAATAAATGTGGGGCTAGTACAATCTTTGCCTATTGGTACAACGGTGACTAACCCAATACCAATAGAACAAACTAAAATTGAGGCCAAATTATTAGATTTAATATATAAATTTGAGGACCTAGCACTTCATTTAAATAATGCTACAAAAAAGAAGGCATAGCCCCCTAATGATAAGGCAAACATTTGGTGTACCAATTGCAAGGGTCAAGTTCATATGTTACCGGATTGTTCATCTCCACGAAGCCTACTTCCTAAATGAAGATTTTGTAGGGGAAAACGTGACACTGAATCTTATTGTAATTTACAAAAAAGTTTAATAGTAGTTGCAAATCAACATAGTCAATTCGGTCAAGTATACCTAATGGATAGTGATAATAATAATTATAACAATAATTATAATCCCAATAGATTTACAAAACAATCAAATTATAGAGGAAATAATTTTAATCCCAATTTTGTACCAAATAATCAAAATTTTAATCTGAATTTTAATTCTAAGAATTTTAACAATGGGGGATATAGTGGAAATTCCAATCTCGATATCTACCACAAAATCCCACAAACCAAAATAAGGGATGGAATCAAATGCCATATGGTAATCCTAATTAGTAAAATCCCATGTATGGTGAAAATAATCCAAGTTGGCAAGATAATCCAAATATATCGTATTATAATTTTAAACAATTGGAACATTTTGCTAGGAATTGTCCAAATCCCATGGCAAATTTCCCTTATGTCCCATTGTGTGGGCAATTGTAACCAAGGTGGTCACACAATTAATGAATGCAATGGACCAAAATAGGATAATCCTAGAAATAATGATGGGTTAGTGCAAAATAATAATATAGGCCCAAAATTAGTCCTTCTTACAGAGGATAGAGTAGTCCATCACATTTTGGTACATCAAAAAAGAGTACCAATTGCTTTTGTTAATTTTATGTTAAAAGAACAATTTAAATCTCAAGATGATGTTAAAAATGTTGAGCAAGTAACAACTAGAGCCAAAGCAGCCAAACAAATACCAATTTGGTAGTGAACCCAAAATTAATGCTGATATACCTTTATCAATGGGAAATATTATTTCTAATTAGGATATAGAAAATCCGGTACTAGTGGTGACACCACTAATTCAATTAGAGTCCACCACTATTCCAGTTGTTAACAAGGGGAGTCATTTATTATAAGATAAAAACAATCGGGTTGTACTGCAACAAGGATCCCATTGAGTACCACAGAGTATACCATTGAACAAATCAAATCTATCAATAGTTCCTGTTAAATCACATTTTAAAAATTTGAATCCTGTAACCAATGGGGTTGCCATTAGCCTTGATCTGGGTGCTCCCATGATTGATGTGACAATTGATGGTATTTTAATTAGTGGTGTGCAAATTGATGGCAGTTGGAGTGTTAATTTGATGAATTGGAAAACTATGATTAGTCCTCATTTAGAGGGATTATAGGAAGCTAAATTAGTCCTACGTATGGCCCATAAAGCCGTGTAATACTAAAAGGAATATTACCAAAAATAAAAGCTATGATATCCGGTATTGTTTATTATATAGATTATATTGTATTTCAACAATTGTCACCTAATACATCCTATCCTATTTTATTGGGTTGGCCTTGGCTATATCAAGCCAAGGCTAAAGATGATTGGAGTAGAGGGTTATTAATAATTGGGTCTGGATTACTTAAAGTAAAATTACAAATGTATTCAAAAAAATATTATGGATAGACATAGTGAAAATCACTTGAGCATACAAGTGATTTTGATTATGACTCTAATAATGAAGATAATATGGAGGCCAAATGGCCAATCAAGTTCAATTACATGGGGCTTCAAAAATAAATAAAACACCAATTGGTAGAGTATTTAAAGAAATTGGACAGGGGGAATACTTGTTGCCTTGTAAAGAGGATGAAGATTCTGATTGAGTAATTGGAGCTTGGCCAATAGACAGGTCATCCATCGCTGACAACCAATCGGAATTGGAATCTGATTGGGAATCTGAAAACCTATAGGATTATTCTTTTGATCCCACACCAATTGAAAAACATGTCCCTAAGGACTTATGTCAAGATTTAAATATTGGTAGTGAAGAAAATCCAAAAATAATTCAAATTTGTCGAGAATTAAATTTGGATGAATTTAATCAATGGTTAGATTTCTTTAAAAATTATTTGAATACATTTATTTTTTCCTATAAAGATTTAAATGGTGTGCTACTAGAGTTATGTCAACACCACATAACTTTAGAAGAAAATGCTAAACTAGTGCACCAAAGGCAATACTGACTTAATCCAAAATATTCTCTATTGGTGAAAGAAGAGATCGATAAACTTTTAGATATAGGATTTATTTATCTTGTGCCATTTAGTGAATGGATCACTTCAATTGTTGTTGTACCCAAAAAGAATGGAAAAATTTGTATATGTCAAGACTATAAGAAATTAAATGCAGACACAAAAAAGGATTACTTCCCATTGCCCTTTACGGATAGTATATTGGGTTCGGAAGCGAGCCATGAGATGTATTCATTTTTAGATGGTTTCTTTAGTTATAACGAAATTATTATAGCTTTAAAGACCAATTGTTGACTACTTTTACTACCGATTGGGGTACATATTTCCATCAGAGAATGCCATTTGGGGTGTGCAATGAACCAACCACTTTCCGATGACTTGTCACAATAGCCTTCCATGAATTTTTCCATAAGTTTATGGAGATTTTTCTGGACAACTTTTGTATTATTGGCAAAAAAAGGACCACCCTAACCATTTGGCATTTTGTTTTGAACAATGTAATAAATTCAGTATTTCTCTTTATGCAGTAAGTGCCAATTTGTTGTTCTTTATGGTAAACTATTTGGTCATATTGTGAATAAGGAGGGTATTAGCACCAATCCAGATAAAATTAATTTAATTATTAATACTCCCCAAGGTGATTGCAAGAAACACTTGTCCTATTTGGGTGTTCACTTGTCCTATTTGGATGTCCCCTTGCCCATGGACAAGTGTTTTTTTGCTCATAACTTTTGCATCATAGGTCCGTTTTCTATGAAATTTGAAATAAAAGGAGATGAAGTAGTTTTAGACATTGTGTAAATTTTTGGATTTAAAAAAAATTATTTTACTATTTTTAAATATTTCTTGATTGGGTGTCTACCTTGGCCATTTTGGAGGTTTGAGTCCTATTTTCGACCCAAAAATGCAAATATAAATTTCAAAATTATTATATGATGACATCTACTAAGGTTACACAATCATGCCAAATATTATTGTAAAATAATAATCTGTCCACCTTCCATATGTACTCAAAGTGCACTACCTTTGTGCAGCCATAGAGAACGTGATTTTTTTCCCTAGAGATAAATTGCTTGAGAAGGAGCATCTTTAGGTTAGGAAAAATGTCTTATTTTTTATTTTTTAGAGTTTATTTAATATTTTTTTTAAATATAACTTCAAAGTTTGTATTTTCTTGGTGTTTTTCATTGTGCATTTTTGGTGCATAACTTTTAGAGATAAATTTTTTTAGGTTTAAAATTTCATAGGCATTCTATTTTCAATGCTTTACAAGTTATATATTTTTTATTTTATTTAAAAAAAAATTATTCCAAAAGTCATAGTACTCACCTAAATAGGCCTTTTTGTCCCCAAACCGGTAAGTGTTTCTTGCAATCACCCCCCAACCTAAAACTATAATGGATGTCTGGAGTTTTGTGAGTCTTGGGAGCTATAAGAGAGCGGTTAAGGATTTTGCTACACATGTTGCACCTTTAACAAATTTATTTTAAAAATTAGAAAAAGGGGCAAGTCCTATATAGACACCAGAATGTACTAAGGCATTTATCACCTTAAAAGAATGTTTGAGTACCGCTCCAATATTAATTCCTCTCAATTGGGATGAACCCTTTCATGTTTACGTGGATGCTTTCAACATAGCATTGGGTTGTGTTTTTAGTCAAAAAGATAAAAAGAGTATGGACCACCCAATTTATTTTGCAAGCAGACAATTGATAGTGGTAAAGAGAAACTATACTACCACTGAGTGTGCAAGATGTCAAAGAGTGGGTCATCCTACATCTTCTAAAGCTATGCCATTACAAACCCTATTGGCCTTAGCCCCATTTGAAAAATGGGAGTTTGATTTTGTCGGTCCAATAGCCCCTCCATCTAAACGTGGTAGACAACGTTATATATTGAATGCAACAAATTACACCACTAAATGGGCGTAAGTCATGGCTACTAAAAATAATGATGTCCAAACTGTGGCAAGGTTCTTGTATGAAAATATCATTTCATATTTTGGTTGTCCAATTGAATTAATAAGTGATACAGGTTACAAGTATGCATTTTTAAAATGAAACAATTGAAGCTTTAATTACAAAATTTCTTATTGAACACTAGAAAACTACTCCTTATCATCCCCGTGCCAATGGGTAGACAAAAAATTTACGTAGAATATTAATGAATAATATTCATGTGTCAAGATGGTAATTTCAATTATAAAGTTTAAAGTATGGAGCTCTTTGGGCTTATCGCATAGCATACAAAGTAACTACTAAGTACACACCATTCTAATTGGTCTATGGGCAAGAAGCTATCTTTTCAATTGAATTTGAAATACCTTCTTTGAGAATAGCTATTGCCAATAGGTTAGGTGATATTTCTAGCCTAAAGGCCAAGCTTTATCAATTGGAACGTTTAAATGAAAATAGAAGAGAGGCTGTCTATAATACTTATGTTGCTCAACAAAAACACAAATCTTTTTATAATAGTAAACTACACCCTAAACTTTTTAAAGAAATGAATTTAGTGTTGCCTTATGATAGTAGATTCATTAAGTTTTCTGGGAAATTTCAAATCCATTGGTTAGAACCTTATATAATTAAAGATATGAATCCTAATGGTTCGGCTCAATTGCAAGATTTTGAAGGAAAACTCCTTCCTACTGACATTAATGACTATCGGTTAAGACTTTATTATAATTCAGCTTGGGTTGGCTTCAATGATGGAGTGGGGAAGGTATAATTTAAATGGTTTATTTGAGAAGGATATAAGTTACAAAAAAAATTTAATTTAAAAAGAAAGAAATAGATAGAAATAAAACATGATAATAAGAAAAGATAATAAATAAGAAAAAAAATAGGAAGAAGAGTAGAAGACGAAAGAAAAAGAAAAATAGAAAAAAAAATATGATAAATAATAATAATATTCAAAGTTATATTAATAATTCAACAATAATTAGTAGTTTAATGTAGAAATATAGTAATTTTAGAATATAAATATTAATAAGAAATAAGGAAAGAAAATAAATAAAGAGTAGAAAGGTTAGAGATTAAGATAGGGAGTGGTGAGAATTATATATATATAATAAAATATAAAATATAAAATAAATATAATATAATATAAATAATAACACATAACACAAATAATAATAAGTGATAGTATTATAAGAGGGATAAGTTATTTTGTTAAATTAATAATTAGGAAATAAGATCATTAATGTGGAAAAAGAGAAATGTTTAATATAGGGGCATAATGTAAGTGTAGAATTAGAATTAATGGTATAGGGAGTGTTAATAATTATATAGCCAATAGGATAAAATAAGAAAACATGATAATAATCCGTAATATAATTATTAATAATAAGATTGATTTTAAAAGTAATAAATCAGAGACAAAGAGTGGGAATTTAGATTATTGAATTTAATAATATAATTGAGAGACCAATTGTGAGGTATAAATTTGAAAATAGAAGTGAATATAGAAATGTTGAGAGATGTATTTTTCAATTGGAGACTTATAAATTAAATTTTAAGAAATAGAGAGAGAAAGAAAGAGATAAAAACAAAAAAATTATAGATAGATAGATAATATCATTCTTTAAAATAAAATTAAAAAAAGAATAATAAAAATAATAATGCAAACATTTTTTTGACCAATTGCAAATACAAGATTAAGTTATGCTTATAATGTGTGGATGGGGTGATAATTACCAATTGCAATTGATGGAAAATTAGGAAGAATTATCAATTGGGAAAGAGATGACTAATACAGCTGAAACTAATTGGTAGGGTTGGAGAAAGACAGCACAACAGAGACAAGACAGGGCGCATATTTTATCATTTCAAAAATTTGGGAGAGAATCAATTGCAAAGTTTGCACATTGGTGATACCAATTAGAACATTGTAGGTTACCGATTGTGAATGTAGAAGCTAGGTGAGTTTGCATACAAATTGGATAAAGTTGTGTTGCAAATATAGGAAGTTAGGAGCATCCGTGAAGAACAGATTGTTGCAATGTTGAAGGAGGTGGAGGTTGTAGAGGAGAGTGATGATGAAGTAATTTTTATGAAACAAGTGAAGCTAGAAGTGGATCGGTCTCTTACAGACTTTTTACAATTGATAAAGAAATCCAAGATTGAGGGTGAAGTGTCTGAGTCCGAGGTTGTGGGGGGAGTGCAAGTTTCATCCGATCGGTACCCTGGCTAGTTGTAAGTGCACAATTGGAGTTTCATTGCCGGAAGTAAATTGTAAAGAATCTGAGAGAGGCGGGATTGTTGGGATTTTTTCTACAAGTTTGGTACCTACGGAAGTGTAAAATCAGAATGTGGCTGAATTTGTAGAGAAGTATCAATTGGCAACTCGTGTTGGCATGGTACGAGGTAAACAATTAGAATTGACAATGGAGGAGGTGAGCAAAGCATTGTCTTCACTTAATCACGGAATTACTTGTATGAGTCTGAGGGAGGAAGATTATTAATTGGTGGGTGTTTTTCAACACCAATATAATTGACACCAAAGGTGGAAGACTCAAATAGGATACATAAAAGTCAATTGACAAAGGAGTGGAGAGAAATGGTGGAGTATGTTCAGCGCTAGCTTTTCTTGGATTTGAATGCTGAGATGGTAGAATATGACGTAGTGGTGGTGACAATGGTAGTGTTGTCGTGATGTGGGCCGTCTAGTGTTTAAAATTAACATTTTCCTTTAATTATAAAAAGTTGAAGCTTTAGGTTTGAAAGGCTTTATGTAGTTAAGTTAAGGCTTTAAGTTATTATGAAGTTAGGTTTGAAGCGGTGGCTTGGCGGCTAAGGTTAGCTTGGCAGCTAGGGTTTGGACTTTTGGGACCCCTACTTGAAGGCTTGGTTGCTTCCTCTTTGTTCATCTTGTTTCCTGGGGTTTCACTTGTGTTTAGGACGCTTGGTACATGATGAGTTTAATACATAAAAACCTTTAGGTGATCATTCGAATTGAAGATTTTTTATACTTTGTTGTGTGTTGCAAAGGATTTATGTTGGATTCTTTTGAGTTTCATTTGGAAGGTTGCTAAGAGCTGAGAGGGTACAATAGGCAAACTTGGAAGGGTTTCAAGTTCTACTATAATTTAAATCAGTTTGTAGTGATTTTTCATGAATTCAGCCTAAGGGCAGAAAGCTTTTGTAGATTTATCAAGAATTCTTTTGGCCTAGTTTATGTAGTCTTCTGTAGTGGGTTTGGATGCAAAAATAGTTTCTGGATTGTTAGATTTATTTTATTTTATTTTCACAGACATTACTACAACCATAAGTTTTGTACTTTTCTGGATAGATCGCAATCTTTACGACATTTTTGGTGAACCCGACGTGAAACATCCGGAGTTTGTGTAGGTTTTGAGAGGTGTGATGGAACGTGAGGGCAAAGGTGATGAGGGAGGGCCATGGGATGGTCGATTTGGCAAAGACGGTGGTGTGCCAAACGATGGTACGTTGCAGATGTTTGAGGCAATGAACTTGCTTTTGCGCCAATAGCAAGATGTGAAGCAGAAGGAGGCTCATTCAACTAAGGCACTGCACTCTATTGTGAATCGGATGGATCAGTTTGACGGATGTAATGTTTCAAAGTACATCTAGTTCTATGCTCGAGAGATGGAGCTAAATAGGGTTACTGAAGAAGAGATGGTTGCAAGTTTCCAATTGGCCATTATTCCAGAGATTTGTAGACGAGTGAGGGAGTTGCAGGACAATGATGGAGGAAGCTGGGGAGATTTTGCCCAAGCACTGAGGGAAGAGTATTTCATGGAGGATTTGGAGAGGGTGACAAAAAAACCCTTCTTGGAATGGATTGCATGGCCAAGTAAAGGTTCGTCAACAAACAAGCTACTTCGGGAATTTGAGTGTCAATTTGTACAACTGACAGAGACAGAAAGAGCAACATTGGAGGTAGAGAAAACAAAGTTGTTCATATAGGCAACGGATCCGTGGTTACAAGAGAAGCTTGATCCACTTTTGGAAGATCAAAATGAAGAATGTGGTTGAAGTCTGACTGGAAGAATGTTGAGGGGGAAATGTCTTTGCTTACAAAGAGGCAGCGACAGAGAGACAAGTCTATAGTCAATGATACAAAAATTGTGGTACCAATTGGGGCACATTTGTATGGCCATCCGTCTTGCTACTCCAAGCTTTCTCATGTTCCTACAAAGATAGAAGACTCGGACATGGATGAATTAATAAAGGGGATGCGGGATTTGAAGTTGAAGTTTGCAAAGCTTGAAGAAAATGGTACAGTTCTGGGTGATCCAACATTAAAGCCAAAAATTGGGCAGGCGGGAGGACGGTTGCCTCTTTGTTGTATGTGGTGTGACAATTTTGAGTATTCATGGAGGGATTGTTCGCATTTCACTGAGGCTTTACGAAACAATGTTGTGTTTTTCAAAGAAGGCTGTATTCATTCACGAGAGACAGGGTTATTGGTGGAAAAAAACTTTGGCAAACAGGCAAAGGTGGTATGAAGGAGTTGGTAGAGGGTTTAACAAAAGAACAAACAAATGAGAAGGTAGGGCGAAGTACATTTGGGATTGGGCTTGGGCTTATTCGTGATTGTGCTGGTGTAAACATTGATGCACCAAACCGATTTGATGTTGTGTGGATGAGAGCCATGGAGCTTGTTGAGGGTAGAGGACTTCTTGATGAGAAATTGATATTAGCCGGAAATTCTATTTGCCAAGCTATTGGTTGGGATGATCCGGTGGATAGCTTATCTATTCATACATACATTGTAAGAAATCAACATGAGGCATTGGTGGAAGAGAAGTGAAAAAGAGATGATGTTGTTGAAGGTCTATTGAAAGAATTACCAAAAGTGAGAAAGTGCAATAAGCAAAGTCAGGACCAGAGATTGCAATGAAGGGCAAGGGCAAGGCTCCATCTTACAAGCTACAATCTGATATTGAAGCAGCAAAGAATTTGAAGAAGGTACTGGAGAAGTGCATATTGAATGGTAAGGTGGAGTTTACCTTGAGTGAAGTCCTTGGAATTGCAAAACGAGAATTTCATGAAGTTATCATGGACATCATCAAGCAAAAACGACACAATTTGGGTGAGGCTACAACGAAAGATGAGTGAAGGTTGGCAAAGATGAAAGTGTTGAAGACTATATCTATGAAGGTGTTGCATGAATGGGGTTTATTCCAGAGGGTGGAGAGAGTCAGGCTTCAAGTTACTATTCTCAAAGTCATTAGGCAAGGGCTACAACAGAGATATTGGTTAAGCTCGGAGATTTGGAAGAACATGTTGCTTTGGTGGACCACGGTTTGGAAATCAATCTGATGTCTAAGGAGTTGTACGAGCAAAGCAAGTGGCCTATTAATATAGACCATGGTTGGCTTATTAGGGCAACCAAAAACACACGTGGAGACTTGTATGGAGCATGTTCGAATGTCATTGTGAAGATTGGAGATGTTAGAGATGAGCAAATTTTTTTTGTGCAGACTAATTCTTCTTATACAATCATTCTAGGACATCCTTATATTACAGCTACATGAATGGAGACAAAGGTTATGGACAATGGTTCAACATATGCGAGGATTAAATCTTGAGATGGGAAGCAAGCTGTGCAGTTCTTGACAGTTTGTGCAAATCATGAGAGAAATCGTGAGAGTTTGAGGGCTTATCTTTTACCAAGGGTGAGTAGGGAGTTTGGTGATAGTTTTGCTCATGTGAGGGATTTTCATTAGATGCCATTGTTAGGCGGGGCAGCAATGGTATTAGGGGTGAGGGGTCCCTGCAAAGAGAGATGAAAGAATGAACTATGGGTTTGATTGAATTATCTCGGGATGGGTCTATTATATACAAAAGCATAAAAAGGTTGAAGAGAGAAGAAAGGTAGTATATCAAAGATATCGAGAGTGAAGAAGGTAGGAGAACTTGAGGGATGTTTGAAGAATCAGGTTTAAGTGATATGGTGGGTGAGTTGAAGATGTTATTAGAAATGGAGTTTGAGGGTGAGGATAAGATAGTAAATGTGCATTTGAGAGAACTTTATGATGAGATGGAAAGTTATATTGGTATGTATGAGGTGCAAGTTGATACAAAGTACAAGATTGTTGCAAAGAAAGTTAAACCGGTAACAGTTCCATTACCGTTAGATTGTGAGGAGAAAGTTGAGAGAGCCACTATGCAACTAAATTTGAGAGATCCAAAGAAGATTGGACATGAGTTTACAGACATGGCATTGAGTGGACTAAGGTTGGAGATGAAGACTTTTTGACAAAGGTTGAAGTAAAAAGTTTTAAGGAGATGTTAATATGCCATAGGAGAGCATTTGCATTTGAGACACATGAAATTGGATGCATTGATCCGGGAGTTGTAGCACCTATGGTTATCTTTGTTGTTCCACATGTACTATGGAATTTGCGACCAATTTCAGTACCAAGGGCACATTTGCCATAGTTGGTGGAATTATTCAATGAGAAGATCATGATGGGCATATTGAAGCCATCTATGGCACCATACTCCAATCGGTGGTTTACAATTATGAAGAAGAGTGAAAAGTTGAGGTTTATTCAAGATTTACAACCGGTGATCAAAGTAACGATTCGAAATATGGGTTCTAGTCCAATTGTGGATGAATTTGTAGAGACATTTGCTGGAAAGGCGATCTATTCAATGGGAGATCTTTATTGAGGATATGATCAATTCCAATTGGCTATGCAGAACAAAGACTTGACTACATTGAAGACGCCATTGGGATTATTGAGGATGTGTACATTACCTTAGAAAGCAACGAATTCTGTTGCACACATGATGAATGCGATGAACAAGGTATTAAAGGACTTCATTCTTGAGAAGACTATGCCGTTTTTGGATGATGTACCTATTAAGGGGTGTATAAAGATGAAGCATTGGATTCAAATGGGTACCAAAAGTTTGTTGCTGAGCATATTGAAGACTGTGATAAGATTTTGTCGAGGTTGGAGGAGGTCCACTTGATTTTATCAAGGGTTAAGTCGATGATTGGAGTGAAGGAGGTTTTGGTTGTAGGTCATGTGTGCGGATCATATAGTCGGAAGCCATCTACAGAGAAGGTGGATGCTATTCAGAAGATGAAAGAGTGTGAAAACACAAAGGAGGTATGAAGGATTTTGGGAGCATGCATTTTCTATTGTATCTGGATTTCAGACTATGCACATGTAGCAGATCCACTATACTGTTTATTGAGAATGAGACAAAAGTTCTGTACTTTTCTAAACAGACCACAATCTTTACGAAAACGTTTCAGTATGGGAATAAAATCAATTGGACAAAATTGTTTCAAGACAACTGCATCAATTGGTGGAAGAAGTGAAGCTGAACCCAATTGATTCAGAGAAGACTTTTTGTGGGGGTTATTACTTGACAAAGATTTTTGATGCGGTTATACCAATTGAGGCTACAATGAAGTTAGAGATGGAGAAGACAGGTACTCAATTGGCAAATGCACGAGCACCAATGTTAAAGCAGGGAGCAAAATTTTATCAAAGATTGGCATAAGAGGCAAGTCAATTGGGGAAGCTAGCGGAGCATCCAATGATTTTTAACGACTTCAAGCATTTGAAGGAGCGGTATGAAGCTCTCCAAAATCATTATCAATTGTTGTAGATTCAAGTAGAATAATTGAAGACTAGTGGGACAGAAGAGCTGCAATAGTAATTAGTGAATCTCAAGGACCAATTGACAAAGTGCAAAATTGAAGAAGTGGCATAGAAGGAGGCTTATGCAAAATTCAACACCAAGCATGTCCAATTGCAATTGGAGATGGCGAGTCAAATGCAAAAGATTGAAGAACTCATTAATCGGTTACAATTGTTGCAGCAAGAGCATGAGTTACTTACACGGCAAATGACCAATCGAAAAGGCAAGGATAGTGTAGCATCAAAAGAGCAGCTAGGAGACCAATTGGAGATTCAAGGAGGGACAATCAATGTTGACAACCTATTGGCTTTATCAACTTTTGTTCTACCTGCGCAAAATTTGGAGCAGGCTTACACTTACAATTAGCAAGTATTTTTCATGACTACAAAACTTTCATTAAACCAGTGTCTATTGATGACTGAATTTCAAAATGTTTGGAAAAGGGCCAAGAATTTTAAACAAGAAGACCTATTGGTAAAGATTATTGTACATTGTGATCTTCAATTAGAGGACTATGTTGAAGCCTATTGGTTAATTGATGATATGGGAGTTTGACTACTTCGTTACTATTACCAATTGGAGGAGGTAAAAGTACATCTGTCGACATCGATTGGAGTTTCAATGTGCATCAACCTAAGTGTGCCAATTGGAAAAAAAAAACAGCGGTAAAGTTGGCAATTCATTGGAAGCAGTGTCTAATTGTAAAATGGAAGACAGTCTTATAAAAGTTTTTAGATGAATATCAATCTGAGGGATGGTTGAAGGATAATCAAGATGGTGAAGGATAATCAAGATCAATTGGTGCATACACGATTTTTGAATGTTCATCCAAGTGAGTACTTTTATACCTTTTGGAATTCAAAGATTTAGTTGGAGCATATAGTAAAAGCTAGGACATTTTTTCAATTGTTGCCGTTTGAGTTGGATACCCAAGCTATTTTCAAGAATAAATACAATTGGGTAGTGTCACCAGAGGTTGTAGTAGGAATGCCGTTAAATCTTGATACTTGAAGTTTTGGGACAAATATCAATGCAACAGATGACCAATTTTTTGGTAAATGGAAGAACTTATTTTTTACAATTAGTGACCAATCGGATGTATTGTTATGGGAAGTTTTGCTTTGGATTAGGAAGGACTACAACCATGAGCAAGCGGCACTAATTAAACCAATTGAGGCTTCAATTGCTGATGACGCTAATCTCCGATTGGATATTGGTGAGGTGCCCAAAAAAGTGCACAAGAATTCCAATTGGTGTTTATCTGAGAGCTGATACAAGTGGTGTATAGATGCCCAATTAGATACTGTGTGGTACAATTGGCCAGTTATTCCTGGGAGTTGGACCAATTAGTGGGAGTGTGTGGATTCTTATCTTCAGTTTTGGCGTGAACACAAAAGCCATAGGGATCTTGTGTGTTTCCGAGTGGTCATATTTTGCAAAGCAATACCCAATTGGTGTCAAATTTTCAAGATTATCATTGATCCTCAATTGGGTGGTCAAATGCTACAAGATAATGAACTATATGCCCGATTAAAATACAATTGTTTTAAAAAGATGCGCCTATTGGAATTGATGTTTATGATGCAATTTCTACAAGGGGCACATCATAATTTCATTGGGGATAAGAAGGCCAATTGGAGGGGAGCCATGGACATGTTTCTCAATCGGGATCGGGATGTTACTTTCAAACAGGAGTATGGCAATTGAAGAACGTTATCATTGAAATGCAAGAAAGCCAATCAAGCAGAGTTTTAGAAGGGAGCAATACGCCTAGACTACATGATGCCATTGCAATGGGTACAAGCTATGAACTACAATTGGTTCCATATGGGGTTTCCTCCAAATCTACAAAATCGGTGAAGGAAGAAGTAACGATGTCAATTAAGATACATTTAAAGGAATTGATGTTTGCGGGGACGCAAACGATGAGGTGGGGGCCATGTAGTCTACATTGAAATTTTCTTTTTGATAAATTGGTAATTTGTAGGTTTATTAGTAACTTTTACCAATTGGTAGTGTAGTTTAAAGACTTACTATTGGTAGTTGCCAATTGAGATTGGAATTTAACCAAATTGTAATATAGAAGGATTCAACTTCCAATTGGTAGTATGTTGTTTGGTGGTTACAATAGGTGTATAGGTTGGTGATTTTACAATTGTTTAGTTTAGTTGTTCTTGGTGAAGCAGGAAGCCAAGAACTCCTTCTAGCAACAGAAGTAAAACAATTGTTTTCGTAATTTGCTTGTTGATGAATAGATGAGTTTGTTTGCAGTTGTGAGTTTTGTGTGATGTGTATGATTGAGATGCTGAATGTATATGAATTATATAAGTGCCAATTGTCTAGTGGATTGAAATTTATATGTGAGTGTGAGCTATAAAATCAATAGAATGGATTGTGTGCCAATTGGAGATAATTTAATGAGTAAATGTTGTATGCTAGGTGTGTGATAAGTTTGTATGATCAATTGGAGGAATTGGAGGAGAATGAATTGTGCAATTAGAGCGTGAATAAAATTAAATCAGTAAAAATCAACTGGAGTGAAATTGTGAAGATTGTGTGAAATTAGAAGAAATTAGTTGAAGTCGATTGGATGTTGAGGAATGTAAATGATATGTGAATGGCATTAGAATGTAGATAGTATCAATTGTGAGAAATTTGTTGTATAGGGTTTAAAAATTGTAAATGAAAAATTAATATAAATCAGTCGGTTAGAGATTTATAAAATTATAGTTGGGAAACATTGGTCTAGTAAATTGATAAAATTATGATTGGAGAGAATCAAGGTGGTGAGGTTTTATTTATAAGGAGCAAACCAATCAGATGATATAGAAAAGAATGGAATATCAATTGGAGTTAAATAAAAGATAATGATTAAAGCGTTGGAGAAGAAGCAATTGGAATAAAGCTAAAGAATATCAGCTAATAGAACTGGGATAAGTATATTCAAAACTTAGCCTATTGATGTGATGGAATTGAATGTTTATGTCAAAATCATGCAATTGATGCTTTTAGGGAGTAAATAGCACAACCTATTGAAATAGTTTACTTTCCATAGTTCATATTCATTTTTATAGGGATTTATTTTAATAGTTTAAAGAAATAAAAACCTATTTACAATGAACAACAAAGCTCAACCTCTAAAGGCTTATGAGTTATGACAATACAAAATATGTAGCACAAGTTTAGGGTAGGAAGAATAATAATGGTGATGGAGAAAACAAGAAGAAAAAAGTAGCAAGTATGAAGAGTCAACAAGAAGCACGAGTTAAGATACATCAATAAATAAGAAGCAACAATAAAGAAGCAACAAGAAACAATAAGAAACAAGAGTTAATATGCAACAAGAAGAAACAAGAAGCATGAACTAAAAAGTAATAAGAAACAAGAGTTAAGATGCAATAAAAGGGAACAACTAAAAAAAAAGGAAAAAAAAAGAAGCATCAAGAAGAGCTAAGAGGCAACAATAGACAAGGAAGAAAAGCTCAACGAAGTGGCAAGAATAAGTTTCAAAACCCTAAAAAATGGTAACTAGGTTTTCAAATCCTAAATAAATGCTAGCTATGGTTTCAAAACCCTAAAAATGGTAACTAAATTTCCAAATCCTAAATAAATGCTAGCTATGGTTTCAAAATCCTAAAAAAGTGGTAACTAGGTTTTAAAATCTTAAAAAAGAGGTGGTTAGAATTTCAAAATCCTAATCAACGGTTTGTTCATATTTTTTTGGACTGCCCCAAAAGAAAAAATGTCATCACAATGAAAATATGACTAGCAATATGACTCAACATTCTCCAAATACGTTCCCTACTGTTCCAATGAAATATTTTTGTGTTTCCAGTAGACATATAGAATACACCCATGAAGTATAAGGCCCGAAAGTGACTAGCAATCATATTTTGTAGTCATATTTCTCCCCAAGGTGTTGGCTTTCAAAAATAGGACTGTGAGTAATTGCTAATTATCCCTAATCATATTTATGCAATCATAATATATCCATTTTTCTTTTATAGTGGAAGGTCATTTATTTTGGTCAAAAATCACTAAAAATTACCATTTCTATAGCACTGAGTCAAAAAAACAAAGAAAAAATTCTTATTGAATCATAGGATCTTATCCTAAACTTGTATTAGAAGACTTGGTATATTTTTTGTAAAGTTTGCCCTTATAGTTTGGATGATATTAGCATTTGAAGTAAAGATGATTTTTTTCTTTCATTGTACTACCAACACAAGACAATAAGACTTTCAATCTTTTGAATTTCAATTTTTTATACAAGTGATTTTTAAAATTTTATATTGAAAATTGAATTAAAAATTTTGAAAAAAAAATTAATAAAAAAAATGTTATTTTCATCCTTTAAGAAATAGTTAAGCAAATATAGGTTAAAGATGCAAAAAAAACTATATTGTTAATAGTTCTAAAATGGAATAAAAGTTTGCAAATCCCAATGGTGAGATTATATTGACAAAAAAAACAAATCTCAAGGACTTCTTGAAAACTTCAAAGAATTGAATTGAATAACAAAGTCAATATGTTATTTATTCACAAAGATGCTCTAAATGCCTACAAAACAAAATGTTTTATAGCTTTCGTGTCACTTATCCAAATGTAATGATTCAAAGATTTCCAAATAAAAAATAAAAAAATAAAAAAATAATATATATATATATATATTCCATGAATTTAAAAAAATTTAAAAATTCATTTCGAGTTTCTGTGATTGTTTTGTATTGACGAAACTTGACTAATTTTAGTTTTGGTGGCACAAATTTTGCAATTGTATACATATCAAAATATGAAATATATTCCCAAAAAATTGATTAAATTTTCTATCTAAAAAATCATGCCAAAAATCCAATCCTACCTAATTTTACATTTTTCTTTTAAGAAAACTTTGAGTTTCTAAAAAATTAAACAATATTTAATAAGTTATGGATTTTTAAAGTATTGTCTCAAGGTATACAAAAAAGTGACACAAGTCTCATTGGTTTTCATAATTTGTTTCATTCTAATTACGTACAATGTGTATAATCAATAACACATGATTTTCAAAGTATTGTATCCTAGTGTAGCCAAAGTTGATACTACATCTTCATGGGATGTTGTGTCTTGTTTGTGTATGTCATGCAATCAATATTGAGGTTTTAGTGTCTCTTTCTAGTGCAAAAATATGTATGTGTTGTATTTTGTAGTGTGATGATTATGAGTGTTCAAATGTTTTTTAAGTTTCTTTTGTTCCAAAAGGTGTAGAAATATAGAACCTTGATATTAGCCTATTCCAACCTATTTTTTCAATTTGTTTTAGAAAGTTTAATGATTAGTTTATCTTGAGAATGAATGTAGGTTTTTTTAGTAGATATATACTAGTAGGAATTGCAATCAGGTGCATTTAGATTAAGTTAGTATTTAATAAGTTATAAAATACATTGATGGTATGTTGCAAAGATGAAACATTATGTAGTTGATGGTTTTATACCATAGTTCTAGAAAATAGAAGGTCAATTTACATAAAAGATTTTTTTTAATTTGTAAATATTATATATATATATATATATATATATATATATATATATATATATATATATTTATAAAGATGTATCTAATGTGAACTAAGAAATACTAATCATAAATAATTATCAATGTGTTATAGAGACTAACTTTAGGAAGTTGGTTTAACCCATAAAGAACCAAGCTATGTTTTTTTAGCAACATAGCAATTTTGAGTAGCTCACTACAAATGGAATTTTTATTTATGTGGACAAGGTTTTTCCTTAAGGCCCAACAATTTTCATAACTTTTGACTACATGATTAAAAAAGTTAAATTGTATAGTTTGTAGTTTTTTTCCTTGGTTGAGCAATGCAAGCAAATAAAAAATCACCTTTTTCAAGAAAAAAAGTTGAATTTGGTTTTCTAGATTTATAAATATGTAGAAAGTTTTGAATCATTCCATTTTGATTAATGAGATGAAAGTTATGAAGACTTTTAGTTGGCAAGCAATTATGGAATTTCTATTCTAAAATCAACTTTGAGGTCCTTTATTTAATTCAATTTTCAATATTTTTGGAAAAAAATAAAATAATAGGATGTAAATTGTTTATTATAACATTGGGATTAACATTTTTCAATCATACTACTAAAATCATAAGCCCCTCTATAATATCACAAATGCTACCATTAATACTAGGGGCTCGTACTTGCTATGCTACGCATTCATTGTATCACATATTAGTAAAAATTTGATATATTTGAATAGAATGCATGATAATGATTTCAACAAGTCTTTAAAATAATTATTTTTAATATTTTGTAAAAATATTTCCAATCATACATACATAGAAATTGTATTTTTATACAATGTGATATTACAAAAATAGAATAGTAGTTCACAATCACCTCTGTAATATCACTTTTTACAAATGGTGATATTATAGAAATAATATAGTTGTTGCAATTGAGGTGATATTAAAGAGGATCAATATGGTGATATTATAAAGGTAGCAATTCCATTGCTTTTCTTGACTTTATACTTCTTTTGTATTTCTATGATTTTTTGCTTTTGTGAGCTTTGAATTAAATTGTTCACGAAGCTTTTGAGATTTACAAGTTTTTCCTTTGAATTCTTCTATTTGGGTTGCCATTGTTTGTAACAATTGAGTTAAATTTTTAATGCATTCTAATTTATGTGTATCTTTTACCATATTCATCATTGCATATATTTCATTCATCATTCATTAAATTTCTATTGTTTATTTTAGTATATGCTTATTTATAAAAAAAATTATATGAAGATTTTAGTAATTTTTACCTAAAGATTTATTGAAATTCTTGCTCTGTATTCTATCTAATACATAAAAATTCTAATGAAATTCTAATGGTGAATGCGTAGCGTAGCAAGCACCAACCGCTAGTTCCATAACTAAATTCTTAATAGTTTTGTAACTTGAATAATTCTCTACTCCTTTCTACTTATTATTTTTTTCCAAATGATTTGAAAATTTTCAAACAAGTAGACAAATTGCCTTGAAAAATGAATTTAAAGAATAACCAATTGCATAGAAATTTTTTCATACAAATGTGACCTTATGAAGTGTAGCTACCTTATTTTTTTGTAAGGCTAAAAAAATAATTTTCATCAATTCAAACACTAAATAATATCTTGCAATCTACATAGGTGGAAATTTCTGAAATTTTTTTTACATCTTTTCAAACTTGCATACTACAAGATCCTATGGTTATGTGTCAAAAAACTATATTTTAAAAAAATTTGGTACTTATACTAGAAATGGTAGTTTGGGAGAGTTTTTGATAAGTCAAGGAACTTTAGGGATTAAAGCAAAGAAATGAAATGAATTATGAAACATATTCAATTATTTGAAGTGCCTATTGAAAGGAACAATAACCAATTTGGAAATTACTCTTTGATATAATATGTTTGAACCAAGGGAGGCTTGTCAATGGAAATTTTATACCAATAAAGAAATTATCTTTGGCTTCTACTTCCAATTAGGGATTTGTTTCCAACACAATTGCTCAACACTCCAATTAAGGTAAAACAACCCATTGTAGTCAATATGAGGAGTTTAACATCATTTTGTTGCTGAAATTTTTCAATTTTTTTCCCACATTAGTACAAGTGTGAGAAACAACAAGTGCAATTGAAATTATATTTTTTTTGACAAAAAATGAATTTTTTAGGAATTTTTGAAGTGTTTAATGCATCACGCCCCAAAAGAGTATGTAGACTACCCCATAACCAACAAAATCTGAATCCATAATCCTCATCTTTTTAGTAACCTAATGCAATCACAATATTTTCTATCGTAGAAGGCCTAAAATGTCAATTTTTACAATGAATTTCACATTGAAAAGTTAGAAGTTCCTAATGAGGTCACTGTTCACTCTATTATTGTCATATAAGACATGCATTGTGGCCCACATCTCACATACTGAAAAAACTACAATGGGGTTATTTCCTAGAATGATAACCACAATGGGTCATTCAACCGCAATGGGCTGGTTTACCTTAGACATAATTCAACAACTACATCAACCCAATTAACTCATGTACAGTAAGGTTACTTCATTTACGAATTTTGGCTCCCCGGCAGTTTTCACTAGCAAGTTCCTAAACTTTAGTAAACCATATCATGCTCAAAAATGAATCAATTTTCAAACCGCAAGTTGTGTTGGAATTGTAGAGAAGAGTACTTTATCACCATAACAAATATGTATATGTGAAATTCAAAATTATACAACATTTTGGAAGTTTTTTGTACACTATCTATTATTTATTAGTACCACCTTTTGCCAAAATTTCTGCTCACATTTGATTAGGCATGTTCAAAATGATTGTTTGTAGTTGTTGTAGATACACTTCATTCTATACTAGTTGAATTGCTTGCATGATTTCTTGCTTATTCTTCACCCCATTGCAAAAAATCTTTGACTATCTTCCAAAGGATGGTAGATATTGTATAAAAGAAATTCAAATTGTGGTAAGATTTTGGATTTCACATTTTCACTTGTTATGAAGTTGAAGTGCACTTCATTGAGATTCCAACACAATTTGTGGTTTCAAAATTGGTTTGTTTTTGAGCATGCTCGACTGCTCGAGCTTCCTAAAGTTGAACTTTGTAATGAAAACGGATTGAAAAATTTGTAAATGAGGTAGACCTTACTGTACATTCAAGAATTTTGACAATTACAATTTCAGTCTAGCATACACGTGGTCATATAATAAGTACTCATAGATCCAATACAAACTCATGATTCAAAAACACAAACAAATCCAAATAGGCGATTAAATTCTAATAATCACTAATCCAAAAAACACTAAAGACCTGACTAAATAGGAAAAAATAAAATAAAATTTGAAATTCAAATTTTATAAGCCTAATATTAAATCTATAGCTCCAAATCATTTATTTAAACCTATATTAGATCTAAAGAATAAATCTTGTCCTATTCTTTATTAACCCCTAAAGTCTCATTGTCCCCCCAAGGGACAAAATAGATTTTGGGCAAGCTCCTATGGTTTCAATATTTGTTGTGATTTTTAAAAATCTTTTAGTAAAGATAAGAAAACACATTAGTTTTTCAAAAATATAGTTTTTATTTCAATCAGAGCCCAAGAGCAAAAGTTATAGAACAAAAAATCCTTTTTTTTGGCTTAGTGGGCAGAAAAAAATCTTCTAAAAAAATTGAAGTAAAAAAATTAATTTTGGGGGCATAGATTGTATTTTTGTGTACATGGAAAGATTTTATTCATTCCATTGGGATTTGTTATGAGAAACTTATGGACAATCTTGTTTTTCAGGTGATTAGATCATCTTCTTAAAAAAATTACTTGTAGAATTCATTTTTGACCTCAATTTTCACAATTTAAAAAAAAGTTTCACAAGGTTAAAATTTTTGCTAGAATAATCTCACCACTGAGATTGGTGTATTTCAATTCTATCTTAGAGCTATTAACAATTTTGATTTTCCTTCAATCTTGAACCTACTTCTACTTAACAATTTTCTTAAGAATGAAAATTATATGTGTGTTTCTTGAATTTTTTTCCTAGAATATCAACTCAATTCTTTATTATACACAATTACAAATTCAAAATCAACAGAGAAAAAATGAAAAATTATGAAAGTTTAAAGCCAAGTAATGTAGTTGAGCAAGGTGCAAAAAAATTTGTTTTCTTCACTTTAACCCCTTACCGCCCAAGGGGACCCAAAAGTGTCCTCACACAGTCTAGCAGTCAACTTCAAAGTGCTGTAACTTTTGCATCCAATGTCCAAATTCAATAAAACTTGTTGCGAAAGTTGCGCATAATAGTCTATTTTTTGCAGGGTTGCTAGCAGGCGAGCTTGTGAGTGTGAGCCCATGAGCCTGTGAGCCTATGAGCGGGAAATTTTTTTTATTAAGAAAATGTGGGGGACCTATGACTGTGGATGTAAGTGTCTTATTTTTTTTGAAGATGCGAGCTCATTCTTCATAAATTTAACTTACTTACAAACTTAAATGAAATTATAAATTGCAACAACCAATTGTGTTTAATCCATAAACGCCGCGGAGGACGTCAAATGTTTAATGAATGACAAAAGAATCTCATATATAGGACATAATTGCAACTATTCATCCACATAATTAAGGGTGGGAAAGAGAGATCTTCTACAGTACTTTGACTCCCAATAAGTTTTTTTGGTATTTTTAAAGTATATGATGTCACAGGGTTCTAGAATCACTGATTTCCACGGTAATCAGCTCGACGTTCAAGAATTAATTTTCATAGAAAATATAAAATGCAAAATTTTGAAGGGGAATGAATCATACTAAAGATGTAGCTATAAAACACACAATCAAATCAAATGGTATTGAAAATGAATACATAACAATTTGACTCATGAGATATGTCAATCTCATAAATCTAGGTTGTAATGGACTCAGCTGCAGATGCCAAGCTACTCTCAGACTCCGAAGTCTCTTTCCCCTCTGATGCCGATCCATCTATGAATTGCAAAACATTAAGAGCATATGTATCTTTTCTACGTTTTGGTTCTAAGCTACCAAAGTTTGCAAATGCTGATGCTAATTGCTCAGCATAAATTGGGAGATCAAAAGACTTCTTTGGACTTAGTACCAGTTTGCGTCTCTTCCTCAATGCATCCACGAACATCAGTTTCTAATGCCTAAAAAAAACATATAGAATATTAGAGTCACGAAATAGAAGAAGTAGGATGTCAAAGAACACTTCAAAAATATGAAAAACTTACTTACTAGGTTTAGTTCGGCGAGGAAATTTTCGAGGAACCACAGTCATTGCGTTAGGATCTTGTGAAGATGCAACCGGCATTGGCGGTTGCGTTTCAGTTATTATCACATCTTCTTGAGTGTTCCTTTTCATGGGTTCAAGGATGCCATGAAAAACACTATTGTCTTCCTCTAAAGCCACTATGTGTCGTCATGTGCCGCGACATGCTGTAATTGATGCACCTACAATTTACAAAATGCAATTCATATCAATGAATCACTATATCAATACATATATGAAAATCCAATTCTTGAAATGAAAACTAACCAGTGGATGCTGTGCAGTCCAAAACCAAGTCGCCTTCTTTAGTTGTCCCCTCTATAAGGAATTGGAAGAGCCTAGTATCCTTTTCGCGAGGCCCTCGCCATGGAATTTTGGTTTGTGGATTGACCAACATGCTCTCTTCAGTTGTGTAGTTAATTAATATATCATCCTTGCGTAGGTCTACTTTTGCCTTCTACATTGCTTGTGACCGCTTCAAAGAAAACTTCAACTTCTCTTTATCACCGAGGTCCTTCACCAAGAGAGTGATTCCAAATTTCAAAGTCTACAGTCATAAAAAAATTATATATTAGAAAAGAATACAACCATTTGTGAATGTCAATTTCCATTAAAATCATGAAAATATTTGAAAACACTAACCGTTTCTGAGTCATCCACAGCTGACGTTAAGTGCATACGATTGATACCCAACCATTCCTTCTTCTTCACTAGTGAAGGATAAGACTCGCACAATCTTGCAATAATGCCCTTTGAATTGGCACACCATGATTGAAATACTATCATGCAACCATGGTCTTGTAAGTGCATATCTGCAAAGAAGAAAGCCGATTGAATGGCTTTATACTCTGGATCTGAATTCCATGAAGGTATTGCTTTCTCTGGAGTATGTACATCCGGGACAGGTAAATTATCCTGGCAGTCAAAAAAGATGAGGTCCACTAAAGGAGCTCGGCTCACTTTACCTCCATACATACGGGCCTTCCCTAGTGTCAACTGCACAAACGAATTTATACAAACAATCAATTATTCATACAACTTTGTTTCAAAGGGCCAAAAAAAAAAGGATTCTTAGTTTTAGGCAAAACATCATGGTTACCTTCTTCAAAAAGGTTGTCACTTCAGTATAGCACGTAGGCATGTCGGACTCCATGTTATCTATGACGTCGACAATAGAGATGTTTAAGATCAATTCCTCTGAAGTGATGTCTACATCATCACCAAGGACTATGACTTGAGTACCTTGTGTCACGATGTCCTTTGTAAAATCTGGAAGTATTGCCTTCCTCTTCAATCCACTTTGGTATCCACTTTGCATGTGCGAGTTTTGATCAACCGTTGAAGAGGCCGGTACTTGCTTATTGCCTTCTTCCTTGTTCTTGCCTTTGCCTTTCCCCTTCCCCTCTTCTTTCTCCTTCTCCTTCTCTACCAACTTGAGAAGACGCTCCGCTTCTTTTTTCTCCTTGTTCTCACGAATCTCTTGCTCTTTGTTCTCTTTCTTCTTGTCAACAACTATTCTCCTTGCAGTTGCTCTCTTCTTCTGTTGATCACTGTAGTTGTTGAATTCGGGAACATCCAAGTCAATGACGCCGAGACCATCTAGTGATTTCCGAAGTTCTATTTTTGATGGATGAGTGAATGTCAACGGACAATCTAGGTACCATGCACCACCATTGAGATGAGCCGTCGTGAATGTCTTCAGTTGGCTTGATATGTACATGCAGTCTTCAGAACTCCGGTCCAACCATGTGGTTAGAAATGGAGGAAGATCCTCCCTAGAGATGGCGTTCTTCCCTAGAAGCTCGTACTTGAAATACCTACAATAAGAACATTACAAAAGTTAGTAACAATGACATAGCCAAATTCTTTGTTACTAATAATACACATTCACTGAACAAATAACTATATATGCTAATCCTCCAAAGAAATCAAGGAAATATGAAATTCATTTTTACATAAATGTACCGAAAAATAACTCTACGAACAGCTTCATTTGATCCATCAAAATTTGAGAAGGTCTCTGACTTCTTGAAAGGGTTTGATCCCTTCAAAGACGGGCCAAAACCCTGATCCCAAATCTTCCTTCTCCATCCCTCTATATACTCTGGAAGATACTCTGGTTAAAGCGGGGCTGCCATATTGATTTCGAGACCATCTTTATTGACTACATTGTCAAAGTACTCTACCGCACTATCCTCAATCTGCATCATGTTGTTGTCAGTATATTTTCATTGTTGTTCGATATACATAAAAAAACAAAACTTTACAATGTAGTACTTCAAGATTTTGACATTATATATATATGAAAAGTCATTTAGATAAATACAAACACTTACCCCTGCCCAGCAAACCCATTTATTGAGGAAGGGCCCCAATTTCTCTTCGGAAACTGGCTTTGGAGGGAAACATCTAGCATCCCGTGAAGGCAAGGATGAGTTCCACCACTTCAACAACTTTGTCTTCTGTGTTGCAGAGGTATTGCAAGTAGCTATCATTTGGAGCTTTTCCAAAGTCATTTCAGGAACCTCATTCGTGGTCCAATGCTTTTCAACCTTCAAAATGAAATAGAATTTTATCAACAATAAATACACCATAATAACAAAAAATATAACAATCAATTTTCACATCAAAATTCTCCATCACCTCTTCCAAAAATCCTGGACCGTGAGTAGGATTTGCCACCGCAAGCAATTTTCCCATTTTCACGTATAGCTTCGCCGCCTTCTCCTTAGCTCCAATCCTCATGGCATTAGCCACCCCTTAATCACTTTTATCTTCACTTGCTGTCACTTCATTGTACTTTCGTACTGCGGCATTTGCTCCTTGTGCTATTTCTTGCTATAAAATAACATCAACACAATTTCAATTATACCAAATTTTCACATTCTTCAACCTTTCCTATATTATCATGACATAAAATGAAACATATATAAAACAGTTAGAACATTTTCACTCTTACCCGAAAAACAAATGCCGTGAAGACCTCCATTGGCATTGAGTACCATGTTTTTCACACAGATTGCGTATCACAACGTTTCCTTTCAGAAGGTCTTAACATTTCATTGAACTTCTCCATGGGAAGAAGCCCATACTTCTGAATACGATAAAGAGTGTGAACTAGATTGGTCTTGACATGGGAATCCTCCGTCGACCTACAATTCACATTAAACAATAAGTTCATTTCATAGATATAAAGAAATTGAGCCTCAAAATACTAAAAGTCAAAGATTATGTTAAATCAAACACCTTTATATGATACATTCTTACTTACTTGTTGATGTCATGCATAATCTGCATGACAAGCTCTATTCTCCCTTTTGTGTCCAGAATGATGCTGTCTATTGAAATGTGCCAAGCCCTTTCCGCCACATGCAGCCTTGATATATGATTCATCCATGCCAAGCGACGGTGATTTCCATCACAGATAAAGAACTTGGAGTTCTTCAAGTAACTCAATTCCGGCAAAGAATCTAAGTACTCATTGAAGATGTCATTTTCTGATTTCCACAAAGGACCCCAAGCATCTATTTCATCTCTTGAGAATTCCGAAGATTCCCCCGCCTCATTAGTTGTGGACACGTAAAAAATTGCGGCTCCATCCCGATATCCATGAACAAACTCTTGTTCAAGTTTTACAAGATCACAAGAGAGGGTGGGCCTAACCATTAGCATGAGTACCAATCTGCACAAAGGTATGCGCATTCGGGAGTGTTTTTGAGGCCTCATCCTCAAACTCTCAATGGTAGCCACGGAGTCTACCTTATGCAACCATCGGAGTTCATCTTCCAGCAACTCCTTCTCCTCCTCCTCCTCAACATCATTCACCTCAACATCTCCTTCTTCCTCAGTGCCAATTTCTGGTTGACCTCTTTCACTAGTAGGTGGAGTTGAATGAACTTCCTCTGGCTGTGACAGATTAATTGGTGACTCCTCCATTTGCAAGACCATGTACATTTCCGAAGTCAATTAGGAAATACACGGAAGTCCTCATGAAGTTCCAAGTTGAACTTGCAAACCAAATCTTTACTATGATGGTAAGAAAGTCCTCAATACAAAAGATTGTACAAGTAATACATAATGGAACATTTTATGATAATACCAATGACTAAGTAATACAAATGCTGCAACACTGGAATGGCGTCTATTCCTTTCCAACTCAATCAATTTCTACACTAGCATCTGAGTCAGAACTCAAGTGGATGAGGAAAATTTTGTGCTTGCCCAAATTGGAGTTGCAAGCACTATCTCTAATATCCTCTATTGATGGACTAGAAATGGAGATTGATGTTTGACAGTTACAGCTGCTGTACTCAGTCTTAGAACTCTCAAGAGAGAACACTAGTTGTTTTCGCTTTCGTCTGTTGGAATCACTGAACCTACTGCAACAAGGTTCATCTAATTGATCAGCTGTTCGGTCACAAGCATCAAGAATGTCTCCAAGGCTTACCAAGTCAGTGTCTTCATGAGGCAATGACTGGCTACCAATGTTGACGTTCCTGTCTTCTGGAGTCCTAGGTTCCGAAGTTCCTGCAGTCCTAGGTTCTGAAGTTCCTGCAACATCTGCAATATGGATTGCCATATTGGAAGGTACTGGTAAAAGCGCATGGTTGTTCAGACTCTCATGTGTATGCATCTGCAAAAGCATTTTAATAATGAGGTAGGCCAATGTCAGTCAGAATGGAATAAAATTTTCAAAAAATAATACTAAAAATACATCAATAAAAAGTAGGAAGAAAGAAATAATATTAAAATAAAAACCTAACATCCGAAAATTACTTGACTTCCATTTCCTATAGCTGGAATATTAAATATTTAACATTCCTATAGTTGGAATACCAAATATTTATAAATTTTGTAATTTGCACCAAAATTGGAAAAGTCCTCTTATGAAATATGCCTATCCCTTCCTTCAAATTCTACAGGTAGGAAACTCAAAGAATCAAAACAATTATTGAAACATAACTCATGCACATTAAAACTTCCCTAAAATTAAAAATATACTTCCTTCTGCAAGACCAAAATGAAGGGTAATGCAACCCACCCCCCAAAACCCTATCCGGTCGGACGGAGGTGTGTACAATACCTTGCGCTACCTTGTTTTAAAGTTTTTTAGTCCCTAAACAGAAACCAACTACGAGAGGTTGGATACTTTATGTGTAGTAAAAACATTAAAGCTCAAAGTAAACGACTTTTTTACATTAGTTCCCTTCATTGCATCCTCAAAAAGCATTTCCAGAACTTTCCGTATAAAATAAGCTATTAATACTCTATGACTTTTCCATCAAAGGATTTACAAATTTAAATTAGACTTGACAAAAACTAGAGTCGAATTTCGACTTTTCTTCAATACAACCGAAACACAATCACGTCAACAATATTTGAGGTCGTTGACGGTCCAGGCACCCAACGATGGTTCCAAGTATTTATTTTGCCTCAAATCATCAAGATCAGACCACCGACATGAACCTCAACCATGAGACAATATAAATAAATAGGACAAACAAAAAAAGACAAGTAGCGGCAGTTTTGGAAAAAAAAAACAAGAAAAAAGGGGGATGCCTGCTCCTAACGAAGCATGCGGTACCGAATTGCTGCTGCATCAATCGGATATTCAAGGACACCTCGTTTTTTGAAAAATGAAAATGGGGGTAGCGTGAGCTACCCTAGGAAATTCTATCAGGTTCGACAGGGTTCCTTGGGGTAGCTCACGCTACCCCCGGTTTCTGTATTGCTAGTTGAAGTCCCCTGATTCACGACATGAGGAACTGCATGGTTCTGTTTCGGTACCCCTACTTCACACATTGAAGTCTGCAAGGTGGACTGGCTTTGTGTCACGCCCCTATCTACTTGGGGTGCCCAAATGAACCTTAGTGCGCAAGGGGGGACCTTGGGGGTGACTTCCCAAGCCTTGCAATAGACTAGGTAGGGAGAATGAAGAGACTCCCGATTAAACAGGGTGCAATAGCGCCCTGGTTTTGAAGTGGACATGAGAATGCCACACATTCTTGGAAAGCTCTTGACAATACGCTTCTAATGGCGCAAATAACGCGCAATTTGGAGTTGTGAGCGAAAAGTTATGGCCGCTCAAAGTTGACTGGATCCCGGTGGCGTCGGGACACTTGAGGGCTAGGTGTGAGGGGTTCCCAATGAATCCCACAACAAAGTATGGCATGTGGCATATCATTGGAAAGCTATGAACACAAGAAACCTAGAATGACAAGCATTACGAGGTTCTAAGACATGAGTCAAAAGTTATGGCCAAAAGAAGAGCCGTGGTGAAGGCGTGACGCCTCCCCCGGTGCATCCGAATCTTTAGAGGGCCATAACTTTGCGAGTATTTGTCCAAATGGGACGTGTGAGCAGTCCATCGGCATCTACTCGTTGCGTAGATATCTAAAATGGGCTTGCATGTGGGATTTGGAGCTTTGAGCGCAAAGTTACACCGGTTGGAAGTTCGGGAGCCCAAACGGTGACGTAACTTGGCGATTTGGGTTGGAAGTGGGTGGTCTTCCACAACCCAAGGTTATCCAAGGACTTCCTTCGACCTAGGACGGGGGGGTCTGCCGAATACCACAGAGAGTACTATAGGAGGGGTTGGTCTCCCTCCTCCCTCCCTCTTGAAGCCTTGATGAGTCCCGGTGACTCATGGTTGGTGGTGGTGACTTCACCACCACTTCAAGGCACCATGGGACACTTGTGTGTGTCCCGTGGCATCGGTGGGGTGGAGTCCCGCTCCTTACTAGGCCTCCTTGGATGTGTCCCGAGTTGTGAGCGTTGGTTACCTCTAGTGGATGAGTAGCAAATGCAAAAAGGGCTAGCATGGAGTGGGGTGACACTCAAGGGCGGTGAGGACCATGGTGAGTAGTGCCACCATGGGTCCTTGAACATTAAGGTGGAAGTTCCGCCCCATGTTACTAAGTGACATGCCCGGTGTCACGATGGGAGTGTGTGCTAGTAGTCCTGGTGACTGGGACTTGGCAAACTGAATTAAAAATGGGGACTAACACTGTGGGTGCTTGGCATGTGCAGTGTTAGGTAGTTGGTGACCAAGTGACGCTATAAGTGGGTTGGAGTGAACCTAGTGAGCTACTGGAAGCTGTTAGGTGTCACTTGGATCGCGACACTTTGCCTCTGGATTTTGGTGATTGGATTCGAGTTTCCACGCCGTGCTTTGCAACGGCCACAGACTACAAAAGGGGCAGCGACAGTTTTGGAGAAAAAGAACAAGAAAAAAGGGGGATGTCTGCTCCTAACGAAGCATGCGGTACCGAACTGCTGCTGCATCAATCGGATATTCAAGGACACCTCGTTTTTTGAAAAACGAAAATGGGGGTAGCGTGAGCTACCCCAAGAAATCCTATCGGGTCCGACAGGGTTCTTTGGGGTAGCTCACGCTACCCCTGGTTTCTGTATTGCTAGTTGAAGTCCCCTGATTCACGACATCTGCAAGACATGACCACATTTTCTAGCAGAGGTCCCTGACCTGGTTGTTGTGCAGCTCATTTGAAGTCGGTGTCGGCTTTGTCTCTCCCGGCTCCATTCGCCGGCGTCTCTTGGTGTTGCGCATTCTCGGAATTTGGAACGTTTCGAAGAAGTTGAAAGCCACCTGCAGGACTGGAGATGCTTAATTTCTGAATTCGTTCAAGCGTAGATATATAAGGTAAACCACCTTCGGGGATCCTGTAGTTCATCACTGACAGTGCAGAAATGAACGAGGATATAACGATGGGAATGTAAACTTCATGATGCAGTATAAGAAAAGAAGATGTTTATCAAAGAGGAGGACCTCAGGGTAACCACGGAGAACTCCTGGACCGTGTAGCTAGATCTGTGAGTGTTGAATGGAAGAAAGATACCATGTGCAATGCTCATTGGAAATGAAGTGAAGCAGAGGTAGAGACGCCACGGACAGTCTGGTCCTTGATTTGAGCATGGCCACAAGCGGTCCTAGATTTTAGTAGCAAGTCAAAAAAATTCAATATGGCCACATGATGAAATGGATTTCAGTAGTCTAGGAGATTCTGCACGCAGGAGAAGTTCACATGGAGTACAGGTAGTTTAGGGGGAAATGGATTTTCGGTGGCATTCGGATTTAGCAAGTCCACAGCATGAGATGACACCTTATGCATGCGACGTCGTGGAAGCTTGAAATTTCGACGTCTGAATTATGAATTTCCTGATTTCAAGCAAAAGTTAATTTCCATGCATGAGGTCGGTTGTCTCTGGAAGAATCTCAGGGTAATCTAATTTAAGAAGACGCTCCATGCATTTGGAATGTTCACTTCTACTTTCCATTAATCTCAGAACATCAAGGTAGAAAGACGGTTTTATTGGAATGGATTGTATGCAGACCATGTGAAGCTCCAGATCACAAAAATCATCCAGTCCTAGTCGTGAAGCTCTTCTAGTCCTTCTTGATAACTCAGGTCTTTGCCTAGTGAAAATTGAGAAGTTAGATACCATCATAGAATTGTCTCGTGAATCAGAAGGAGAGTCCCCTGACTTAACAGTTCAGAAAAATGCATGCAAAATTGAAGTTGCATGGCAAGAAAATGGTTTGGTGAAGCCACTGTCAAGCACCCCATCAAACAATGGAGGTCAAACTGGAGTGCCCCGTCCTCCATTGCATCCAGATATAGGGAACCGAGTGAGTATAATAGAGTCTTTGAGGGGATTAGGTAAAATGCATCGTTCACGGAATGAGTTGTCAACGACGGACTTAAACAGCATGAAGCACCATCGCGTACAGTTTCTTCCACCCATGTTCAATGGAAATGTCATATTTGAGTTGCCTCCATGTCGTTCATCTTCTTCTTCATCAGCGGCCAAGAACTTGGAAGGAATGGACAAGAAATATGATGGACACCCATGGTGCAAGTTGGTGACCACAAACATCCACAACTGCGATAAGTTGAAGTTCCGTAAGTCATACTACGCTGGTTATCTTGTTTGTCTAAATGTAGAGTGTGACTATCTGAAGCGGGCTTCAAAGCGCAACGAAACTGAGTGGAGTGGTGCAACAAGCTTCGCTTTCATAGTAGGGGATACTCCTCCCAAAGACTGTACTCTGGTTTGTAAACTTTGTAGAAAAACTCCTACGTGTTTAAGCACCTGTGATGCTAGGATGTACTACTGCTATAGTGAGAATCCAAAAATGACTAGGACCGCTATTCATTTTGGAGATCATGCTCACCCTATTGCCAAAGGCATGTATAGAGATTCTGCAAAGAAGATTAGTGAATTGATTGCGGAGCAAGTGGCCAAAACACCTACGGCCACATACTCCGCCATTGCTCTGTCGGCAAGCAAAGACTTCCTTACAAACTATCTATTTCACAACGGAAATGGAGAGAAAAAGATGTTGGAAGGAGAGGAATTAGAGGAAGTGATGGATCGTTTCCAGTATTTGAGCAGTCCTAACATTCGGAATGTGATTTCTTCATTTCGCTCAAACAATAGAGGAGGACTCATAGACAACATTATGACCATGAAGAGAGACTCGAAGTTCGAGTTCATTCATGATAGCGTTTTTCCTGGTCAAGGAAAGGAGAAAGTATACCTTTTCAAGATGCTCACCGAAGGACCTGGTAGTGGAGTGGACTTGGTGAAGCGCATGCAACCAGGGGGAAATCTGCAGAATGCATGGATGATGTTTGACCACGTCAAGTGTGTGAAGGATTGGACCACAATGGCTTGCCACGTGTACGATTCCGAATACAAAAAGGTAATGACCATTGCAACATGCGATATGTAGTCCGAAGATACGGAAATTCAAGTGCAATTCTGGAGGTCATTGAATGTTGTAATGTCAAGACATGGATTACATCACCCAAACTTCAAAGGGTTCATGGCAGATAGTGCTATGGCCAATTGGAATGCAGTTCGAATTGTCTACAGAAGTGGATGTGCCAATGCCAAAATGGAAAATAGGGAGAGGACATGCTTACTACATTGGAGTACTTCTCTCCAAAAACATACTCAGAAACATATAAAGGAAGCATTTCAACAACAACACAATACACTCTGCAAACAGTATAAAGATGCGAAAACTATGGAGGAGGCAGAGACACGTTACCTAGCAATTCGTTCATGGTGGTTATCATCAGGTGCTACCACGGAAGATGCGCTTCATCACTTGGAGCATTGGTTGGCATTTTGGCATTTCAGATATCGATAGTGGGGGGGCTTCATGCAAATGGTAAGAGAATATTTACTTTGGTGTATGTCATTTTGCTACCATACGGACTAGTTGTAGTCATATTGGACTTAAGAAATGAGTAGTATGTTGATGACATATTTGTTTGAGCAAGAATAGTATGTTCTTATAATTAATTGATTAGGAATGCCTTTCATCCCATTTGAACTATACATGCACATAGTTTGTGGTCTTTACTATTTTCTGTGGCTAGAATGAATGAAAGTAATTATGAGAAGTAATTTTGATTATTAGATGCATGTCTAGGATTTGAATTTGGAGGAAATGGCAGACATGCCTTCGTGCAATCTATCAAAGACAGTTCATAATAAGTGGCTTCAAATGTCTGGCAACCGAGGAAACAATTTGTTTGATGCCACATGTGATGATAGCATCCGTGCGTGGATGCAAATGACAAACTACCGTGCATATTTGAGAGGCCATGCCTCTCGATCTGGTCCGTCAAAGGGGGAGTTGAAGTTGAGAGCTGTAAGACGAAGTGGAGATCCTAAGAAAATGGCAGAAGCATTGAATTCCCTACTTGGGTCTGAAGGAATTGGAAGTCGTATACCACATTTGGAAGGAGAAGAGATCTTTGGGAGCACAAAGAGGAAATTGGACGTTCCAATTGGCGATGCAGGAGATTCACATCGACCAGACAAAGTAAATTTCTCTCAACCTCATGTCCGAACAAGGTCCACTATTCTTCCTACAAACTCTTCAAAGGGCAAAGGAAAAGAACCAGAGTCAAATAGGTATAACCATGTCATAATTGCATTTGAAAGCGACTGTGACACATCAAAGTGGCACATTGCAAGGATCAATCACAAATCTAATGCTAAGTGTCAAGCTCAGCAGCGAGGGTCAAATATCAAGTGCACTGTTCGAATTGCAAGAGGACGAAAGGGAACACCAACTCCAACTTATCGAACCATACGGCGAATAGCAAATGCACCAACTGTAGAACAACGCAATAAGTGGAAGAGTGTAGGCAATGTTAGAGGTCAAATTCTAGGAGTGACCTTGCTTCCTTTCCTAGGACTAGGTGCAATCATATCTCTAGAGACTGGAATAGATCAGAACAGAAATGTGTATCGAGTGACAATGGGTATGTTTCCTTCTTGCACATGCCTAGACTTTGTGAACATGTCTACTTCAGCTATTGGAGGACGTCAACAGTACGTGAATTGCAAGCACTTATATTACTTGTATCGATATTTCTACAAGATGGACATCCACGACGACAAATTCATTCATGCACCGAGTTATAGTTTTAATGAGTTGAAACTTCTTTTACTTCGAGCAGGAATAATCACTGTGCCACAATAGGCATGTAGTAAACTTCATATGTATTTCAGTGGTATTTTATTAATATATTCAAAATACCATTGAATTGATGGGAAGTAAAGGAAAATGTAGTTATGAAAATATGAATATGTGACATTTTTTTTTCATTTTTTTTTTTTTTCCTTGAATTGTATTTCTCATGTGTTTCCCCTTTTTTCCCTTGGGTTTCCATTAGTATTTCCATTCTTCTTGAAATTGACTTTCATTTATTTCGTCATGCATTTGTATGTTTTTTTTATATTTTTCCTATCCCAAGTCCATACTATTGTTTTTTCCTCCATTGTTACTTTTATTTCATTTTAGTTTTCTATTTTGTATCATTTAGTACCCTCCTTTTTACCCTTCACTTCCCATTTCTTCCTTTTGTTTTCTTTTTCTCTTCTATGTCATTTCTTTTTCATAGTTGCTTACCCATTTTTCTAGTCCAACGTCTTCTATGCTTTATATTTATTTTTTTCACTTGAGTAATCACTCCATTAAGTTGGGGTATATTAGCGAGAGGTCTATGAGACTGAATTGTGATGGCCCGGGTTTGAATCCCGTGAGGCCCCAAATTATGCCGTTGGGCGCAATCTCTGTATTGAGCTAAGTCTTAAGAATTCTTCAATAACAGCTATTGTGGAGGCTAGTTAATATCCACCAAATATTTTCTGTAGTATTAAACTCTAAACTAATTATATTTTTTCCTATAAATGATTGGTGAATGCATACATAGTTGCATTATAGAGTTGGAAGTACATGCCTAAATGTATACTAATGTTTAAGGAAATTTTCCCATTTCAAATGGTCATTATTGAAATAACTTCTTTTTTTTAAATTCACGGTTATAGGTGTCTTGGTCATAGGTCCCAAATTTTACTAAAAATAGTAAATATACGTCTAATTTTGGAAAAAAAATTATCTTTTTTGGGTTTTTTTTTGGGGGGGGGTTTCCAATTTTTGGGGCTCCACGCTCGCAAGGCCTACGCTCGCAGCTCACAAGCTCGCCGCTCAAGGCTTGCATGCTAGCATCGTTGTATTTTTTGTGGTAACATTTTCAGGTCTATCCAAGATGTAATGAGTTTTTGAAATCCATTCAAAGTTCGCAGGTTCAATTTGAGTTCACCACAGTGCAATGAGATGGCTGCAACTTTGGGGGCTTGTATCTTTTTCATCAAATGTTAGTTTTCAATAAAATTTGTTGGGTTTTGTTCCCCATAAAGTCTACTTATTGTGATAAAGTTTTCATGTCAATCCAAGTTGTTTTCAATGCTTGGGAGCAATTTGAAGTTCAATTTCCAGACATTTTTGCATTATAGTGAACTTTGGCGACTTATAACTTCTTCAGACAGGGTTTGTTTTCAATAATTTTTGTTGGAAAAGTTGTGCATACTAGTCTAGTTCTTGTGGTAAAAATTTCATATCAATCCAAGAAGTTATGATTAACTAAGAAGCATTTTAGTAGAGGTAGGTTTAGCCATAGATGTGTTTTTTTTTGCTACTTTTTCACTGTTTTTTGACATTTCAAAACAATTTTGCAAACGCAATGAGTCAATTGAATGATTTTTTTTACACCAAAGTGTTTGTCTTTTGATTTTAAATCACTTTGTAGTTTAAAGTTTTTTCATTTGAGTAGGTTTAGAAATCGAATTTCACCTCCAAATGTGTTTTTAGGAAAATTTCAGCATCTTTTGTCAACACTAAAACATTATAATCTTTCAATCTATACGGTCAAATGACCCCAAATTTTATTTACACCATCTACAACATGCACACTACAAGATTGTATGATTAAGATTTTCATAACTTACTCATATTTAGACTTATAACACTCGAAAAGCAAGGTTGTTTTTTGACATGGTTAGGCCTTGGGCGGTAAGGGGTTAAACACAAATATGAAAGATTGTACGTGGTCATGATGATATAGAGTTCTCAGTGTACTCGTATGAGAAGAGGTCCTCTATTGCTGTCCACACAATTGCATAAGGAATCATCTTGTGAAGGAGATCAACTTTCACGTCAGCAGCAACCCAAAGAAATCCACGAATCGCAAACAAAGAGCCTGGTTATACAAGTACACAGCTCCACACATGAGAAAACATGACATTTTACACACTGATGTTCAACATAAGCTGCAGCTTAAATTCTATTCAAAATGGGTTCCCAAATATCATGAAGCTATTGCTCAAAACAAAAAGAGAACCGACTAGAACGAATCAAAAGAGTTACTGTAAACAAACAATTTACATCCTTCTTAACTTTGTCCCACGTTGAATCGTGGACCTTGCCAATAGAGGGTGAATTCAGACCTTTGCATTGAAGTGAATCAACGATAAGGACATCTACCCCAATCGAGAGTTTCTTAAATATCAGGAGCAGAAATTGTGGCTAAAGATGCACTTCATTGCAAAGGTCTGAACCCCAATAATGACGAATTTTTCCCTTCCAAAAATCATAGCACAGAGTTGTTACCTTTGGTGACTAATTGGTTGAAGACAATCCTTGGTTAGAAGTCTCATCGTCTTCTTCCATTATAACCCAATGAAATGAAGGCCGTTGCTGTAGATTTTTTCATGCAATATCCTTGCAGTTGGTTTGGCTCTCGATTTTTCCTTTCAGCGGATGAATGCATCGTCGTTTCATGCCGATCTCAGGCGTTTGCAAACAGATGATAAGTATTTGCATTCATGACGATGCTCCGAAACGAAGCTATGCAGCCCATCACTCCAACGATGGAAAACACCACAATGATGGTCCAGTTTAACCAGAAAATCTTGGTTCGTCTGGAAGGTTTGAACACCAGCTGGTAGAACAGCATGGGCAGAACGAAGTCCAGAGGCGTATACCCAAACGCCCCTATCAGCGAAACAATGTCTCCAAAGAAGGGAAGCATGGCTGCCAGCACCGTGGCAATGGCCAAGTAAAGAGATCGGACCACCAGACGAGGGGCCACGTTCCGGAAACTGTATCTGCCTTCTCGAACATCTGCGGTTTTACTTTCCAGAACCTCATATATGGGTTGGACATACACCTGCACTCATCCATTGGTTGAGTTAGATAACAAAATTTCACCCTAAACCCTATTCCTTGTACTTAACATACAGTTCCTAAGGTAGGAAACCCATTCCTGTCAATTTCAAGCTGTTCTGAGTGGTTTCTCGTATTAGAATGGAATATATTTACATTAATGTGATTCTTATCCGCATCTTCTAGAGGATTCTAACACGGTAAAATACACACTATTTAGGTATCGTAAGGATAAGTTGTAAAGTTTCACAGTTTTACTTATAAGGGTGAGTAATAGTGTAAGTAGTCTCTCACTCTTCAGATGATGTAAACTTTATTCAGTACATTCTAAATATGTACTTACTAGTTACTCCACTAATGGCCTATTCAAAGGCTACCACCCTTACTAGTTACCAGGACAAAAGGCCTCACGTGAGAAAGATCACTATCTTTTTAGCTTCTAGCATGTTTTGACACAAGGGCATTGCAGATACTTACCAAACCAATGGCAAGGAGTTGTACGACGATGGCGATACTTGCAGTGCCCACCAGCCATTGTGGCAGGAGGTCTGGTCCGTCATCAGGAACTAGATTGTCGAAAATGTTGCCTTGGGCTTGATTACCAAATGCCCAGTAGCCAGAGATGGCCACAGGGTAGAAGGTGATAAACACAACTAAGTAGCACAATGCAATCCCCTTCTCCATCTTCCCTGTTACAGGTGGCGCCACCGTTGCCTGTCGTGGAAGTCCAAAATGAGATTCAAAATACTTTTAAACCTATAATATGATTAACTTTTATATGATTTATTTCAACTCCTATAGATATGCAGTGACCACTTTGGGCCATTCAGGCACTTATTTTGTCACTGAAAGACAATATACCTGTATTTCAGGAATGAGAGCCACACCATATACACCAGCCATAACTGATAGAGCTGTGAAGACTCCAAATATCTTGTGAATGGGGCTGCCTTCAACGCTGTAGTGCTTGGGGGGAACGTTTGGGTTAAAGCCTGCAGAGGAGCATAGACATTGCCAATTCACGAACGTACACTATGCATGGAACGGGAAATTGATTGAACATAGGAGCACACTAAAAATCCGTTGGACATAGAATTGGACATAACTTTGGCAAATTCCAAATGCAGTGGGGTTGCTTTGAGAAGTTCCAGACCTGCAATAATGGACCCGGCCACCGCGCAAGCACTGTATGTCAAGCACAAGACGAGGGAAACGAGACTTATATATCGCAGTGAATGAAAAGACGGCAGTTGCGCTAGAACCATCATCACAGCACCAAAACCGGCAACAAATACCCACAGCTGAATTGGGCCATCTGGAACTAGACCCTGATATATTAGCTGCATTCACAAGTAAAAAACGGCATTAAAATCTCGGTTTCTGGTGTCTGCACGGTAGAGGATACTAAATCTGACAGGGGCCAGATCTCAATTCCTCTGCTGGCCTCCATTACCATATATCTATACAGCTGTTTGGGTCTTGTACTCAAAGAACTCTCAACAACACTAACACTATAATGATCTCCCAAGAATCGCATATATTAAAATACTTAGACTGACGCAAATAGTATCGTTGACCTTGGCACTCGAAAATATCTTCAAACTATTAAAAGAATGCAAGGAGGCAAGGACAGGAAAAACAGTGGCAATTTTCCCATTATCTGAGCCCAGTTGCAACAGCAATGAAATTGGGACTAAGATTCTCACTTTGCAGCCATAACCTCCAGTCAGGACCACTCCAATTAGGGTCACAAAACAGACTCCAAACTGCACCGGTATCACAAAATACACTGTCCATGCTTTTCCTGCCAGCCAAAGCCCCAAACATAAGTCTCATTAACCAGATTCCAACAGCCCATACAATACCGGATCTCTCTTCGCTTCATATAATAAAATTAAAACTCGACATAAGATACAGGATACTAATATTGTTAGGGACCTGATTCTGTCTCCTATACTGATCCCTGTTACCAACAGTATCTCATCTTTTCATACGCTTGGTCGGCCTTCAATTAGCAAGACGTGTAAACTCAACTTGGATAAATGATAATGGCCATTGATTCTCAAACTGACATGGGGTGGTCTGCCGTCACTTACAGCAGTCTAAAACCTCCCACTTTGATTGATTACGTAAGAAATTCATACACAGTAGTAAGACCTTGATCTCAAAAGATTCGGCTCTTGTACCCACATATATATTCCAAAAATCACACTCCAACACTTGTTAAAATGCTTAAAGTGACGCAAGGAGTATCCTCTACTTTAGATCTTTTGATGCAAGTTATAATAAATTGCATAATTATGTGCACCTGTCACGTACCTATGACAACTTCGGAAAGGTCTCGAAACCGTAGGCATCGCTGGCCTTGGGAAGCAAAATGCTCCAACACTCTAGACAACAAGCAGTAAGCGTAACTGGAGACTGCCCCACCGATCGTGAGCGCCAGCAATCCAGGACCCCATCCCAAAAAATGAATTGCATATGGCAAGGTGAGTAAAGATGGCCCGGCTATGGCTGTCGTCAGATGGTATCCCGCGTGCATCCATGTCCCTGTATTTCAAAAATCAAGCTCCTTCAATACAGGGAGTGACCCCTTGTGATGCCCCGAAGATTGATGCACACCCAACATTAGGGTTTAGGGTTCATGCGAACATTTACTTCATTAAAAACTAGCGTACGTGCTCTACTCAGATTACTGAAATGTAACTGGCCACGTGTGGGGGTTGCAATGTCAAACTAATCCTTGTGCAAGCCATTTGGGACCAGAGTCCGTCTCCTACTCACCCCTGTTACCGATGGCAACTGATCTACTAATACACTCAATAGTTGGACTTATACACGAATTTGCTAAATGTAATTCCCCACTCATCTTTGAATGGAAATGGGGTTGCCTATTGCCAATACTAGTGGTCTCTGACTTCTCATTCTGAATTTGCACAAGAAATTCACACAAATTGACTAAAACTTGATCTAAAAAGATTTTCTCTAGTACCCACAGTGATCTCTCCAGAACTCTCCAGTAATCTCCAAAAATTCACAATCCTAGAAAACTATTTTAAATGCTTAAAGTGACGCAAATCCTGTCCTCTAGCTTAACCCTAAACTTGAAGCACTGAACGCGTCCCCATGCCTGCACTTGCAGTGAAACTGGTACTATTCACACACATCTCTACAAAAGTACACTACCAACATTCCACAGCCAATTCAAACCCCCAGGAAGAAGCTACTAAGAAGAGTCAAACCATAAACTCCCAAATGGATTTTCCCTCACTTCTCTATTACGGATACCCAAAATCTTGTACGTTTACAGCACCTGCGCAAACTCTTCTAGTGTGACAGGAACCGAAAGCTCGCAAGTGAATGAACCGAGCCTTACCTTTGGATTCGAGGACAAAGAGTGCCCCCGCGTCTTTGGTTGTTCCTTCCACATCCGATGCATCTTCAGCAGCGGAGAGCAGAGGCGACGGTTGGTCCATAGCCAGGGTGCTGTACCCTCGCCCATTGGGAAAACAACTTCCGTTTCCCGCCATTGGAGACAAAGCCCCTAAAACCCTTCTTCAACAAAACTTCTTCTGTAACTTACGTCTTGCCCACAGGGCCAGGCTTCTCTACCAGGGACACCTTGAGTGGGACCATGGACTGTACAGTACAACCTAAACTGCCAAAAGATTTTCAAAGAAGTAACCCAAATGGAGCTCTTGATCGTCGATATTCTTCACATGCACATTATTCTCTGGAATGAGAATTGATTCCAACTTGCTAGCAACTTGCATGTTCTCCAGAGTAGATAGCATAATTTTTTAGTTCGGTGAGGAGGTTGTCAATGTGCACAGATTTGCGCTTCTGATGCCAGGGCTTGAAATTTTAGGCTCCAAATTTCATGTACTAGAACTCATAGAGTTCATTGTTGATGGATTGAGAAAGGCCAGTGTCTTGTGGTTCATGTTAAAACTCTACCAGGGATTGGCACAGAATTCTCCAGATGGAATCCTCTTGCTCACACACGCAAAGTCTAGTTCTCGTGTTGCTTGCGTTGGACGGCAGTTACGAGGTAATTGCACCTCAAATGGACCACTCTTCAACTTCGACCCCTATTTTTTCTAAGGGAGGATACACAAAATGAAGTGTATGACAAAGGACAAATGTAAAGTGAATTTTGAGTAGTGTGCAGCTCTATTAATAATACTTTGGAGGTGGCAACCTTGGAAGTGAACAATTTTGAGTACACTTCCTGTTGCTTTAACCCCTAAACGTTTAAAGTCTTTTCCACAATTGACAATTTGAAAAAAATCATCATAAAGTACATTTTGGAAGCATATTTTGGAATTGAGAAACTAGTAAAAGCTATAAACTTTGAGTTTTAGATTTCATCTATATAGTTAAATCACTAATGCTATCACCAATATTTTCTATAAATTTTGAAAGGAAAATTTCAAAGTTCCTTTGAAATTCAATTACAAACAAAATATTGTCATTTTTTGAGTAAAATTTGTTAAATTGGATTTGAAATGAGATTCTCTTGATATAGTGATTTTTTGAAAATTTTCTATTCTTTAAATCTATAACCTCATTTTTGTAAATTTAGTTTTGAACTAAAGTCAATGCAATTTTGACTTGGTCAACCACTTGACACACTTCTACATTTGTAATTCTTTTTTAAAATGTTCTATAATAATACCAAATCCAACCATTAGATAGGACAACAACTTGATAAAGTATCTCCACAAATTAGGATGACTTTTGTCCAAATAATAATGAGAAAAAAAAGTGATTTGCAATCTGTTCATTGTTTAAAAATCGAATGTTAAAGTGCTTCAGGGTCAACTTCTTCTCGAGTGTCATTCTTTTGTGTGCATTGAATGCATTTTGGCATCACCTACATGACATTTTTAGCACCCTAGGGTAGGCAAACCTAATTCTGGTTGGTCTTCAAAGTCATACCCTACATTTGGCACCTTTACCGTGTAGTTGAGATTTGGAAATCTTGTGATAATGGTAGCAGATGAGATTGGAAGGGCATAAATTTGTGATCATTAGTTGATGGATTTTTTGGTAATTTGAGTGGATTTAAATATGGAGAAGGTTGGTGATGACACTTATTTGCATGCTCAAATTTTTATATTGCAATGACCTATCCTCTTCAACAGATGGATATAGGTTTGCTTGTCTTACACCTTGCATCTTTGAAAGTTTGTAACTAATTCATAATGTGTCCAAAAATTATGGAACCACCTTTACCAACGTGCAAAGTTGTTGTTCATTTTCTAAAGCATATTAGTCATGCTGCAAAGCTTATTCTTGCAATTTTAGAGTTACCTTAGCCCTCACTAGTAGAAAACACAGAAATTTCTGTTGTTTCGGTGATGTTGTTTTGGTCACCGAACAACAGATTTCTGTTGAAATTTACAAAAATCTGTAAATTTCAGCAGAAATCTGTTGTTCGGTGACCAAAACGACGTCACTGAAACAACAGAAATTTCAGCGTTTTCTACTAGTGCCTTAGGATTTCTAAAGTCAATGGAGAGCTTTTCTAATGGGGTAGAAAGTCACCCATTTGTAATGTAATAAGAGTGGACTTCTATGGAGTGGGAAAATTATAAACACAAAAGAGACCAATAAATTGTTGATAGGTGCTATATGGAAGTCTACTCTATAGCATGTATTGGGCTCTAAAGATTTGGTTTTGACTTTCTTTTAAATCCATAAACAATGCAACAAATGTTTTGTGTCTAATGATGAACAATAGAAAATCCTTCTATGTAAGATAGAAATGCAACTATTTATAATTTTGTTGTAAAAAGAGGTCATTTATATTAGTTTGACTTTCAATGAGTATTTTGCATTATTTTAATTCAATGATTCCCACAATATTCACAAGAATATGATTTCCACGATCACCAATCCATCCTTTAAGGGCTAATAGAACACGTGAAAATTGCCAATTGGTGGTACGACCACAGTGGTGCTGCATGGACCTCCTTCACCAATGTTATAAAATATAGAACTGCAACTTACAATTGGTCATATTCCATAATTATGAAACCAATCATAATGATTACCATCTAAACACATGCTTATAGAAAATTATATACTTCTCTTCTTATCACTACTTATCACAATCAAACATATTTCTTGAAGTATGGATTTTTTTGAAATATGATATAGATGCAATACTCATGATTCAAGGGTAGTCTAGGCTACAATTGAAACCCTACTCAAATCTCAACTTGAATTCAACAATTCAACTTGAATTCAAATTATATATAATTTGGTATATTAGAAACCCCTCAAGATGGGGACAAGACCCACAAAAATCAATTGAATGAAAAAATCAATTCTATCAACGAAAACCACTTGTTGTGGTTAGAGTTTCAATTTTAATAATGAAAAACTAATTTTTTACAATGGAATTATGTAGGTGTGATGAATTTGTAGCCCCCTCTAAACAGCTTAACCACTTCAACCACTTTAATGGCACACAAGCACCATTAGATTGTTGCTTTTGCCTTATTGATGGAATGGATACTGTATCAAGAATTCTAAAAAACTGATTGTCTATGCCAAGAGGAATCATAGTGAAATACTTATCTCCGTTTGAAATACTTATCTCCATTTGAATGTAGTGTTTAACTTTCTCAAATTTTATTCCCATGACAAATAGTGCTAAACAAAGCACACTGTATATGAAAGTTCTCAACAAAGCATGAAATTGAAGAAGGATTTCTTTCTACAAAACTGTACACTTCAGATTACAATACCCCTGAATTGGCGACTTGGATGCCTGGTATACAAACCTTACCTCATTCACAATCTAAATGGCATCATCAGAAATTAAACGTGTTCTACCGCAGGAAGTGGTGGACGAGTAATCAGAAAGTGTGCTTGGTCTCCTTGATTCCTCGTCCCCTTACGGTGGCCTCAGCTTGTGTAATCGCCCTTCAACAATGCTCGGTCGGTATCCTTGGGTGAAGCAGCAATCCAAGCTGAGATTTCATCTACTAGACTCTCAATGTTTGCAATTGTTTCTGCTCGACGCCGTTGCGCTACAGGATTTACACCAAGTCCTTTTGCAAGGTCGACCCACGGAGTGCCAGCTGCCATGCTTGAAAACATCTCAGTGCCTCGATTGAGAGTACTTGTGAATTCTTCAGGTAGTTCAGGGAAAACCTGCACAAAAGCAATATGTCATACACCTCCGTGGTCAAACTCTTGCTTTGCAAATATATCTCGCAAAAAACTTAGCCCTATGATTAAGTTGGAGATCTGCGAATACACATATCACAACACATTCCAGCTTTAACTGATCAGAAACTCCTTAAATCACCTACGTTAACATAACATTCATTAAATGTAGTCAGCCTACACCCGTTTACTTCGAGAATCAGAATCACCATCGCATTCTAACATAATTGTTTCAAGATTGACCGTCTTTCTGAACTTGAATTTTATCAAGCCTTCTCTCATAGAGCTTTATTGGATCTTTGGCACGTTCTAGATGTCAAGATAGCAAGCCACCATGCAGACCTTATATAGAACAGTTAGAAGAATCAGAATGATGATTTGGGTCTTTGGGTGTCACAGTGGGCTTCTAAAGAAAGTAACGCATTGGAGATAAGCTTCCGACACTTTGAAAACTGCAGTTCCATATGTAAAGGGTGCTTTTAGACTGATTTCGTCTCACCTGTAGACACGGGCGAGAATGGTCTCCAGGTAAAGCTCGCAATGTGAGGTCAAGAAAAGTGCTCACTGCTGATTTATGGACTAAGATCTGTGCTAAGCGAGGCGTCTCGTCGATAGTATCGTCCTTGAACTTGATCAGTAGATTTCGCTTCACGCCATAATATGCTTTAATCTGCAAAGTAGAGCTCACGTTCAAAATTCCAGATAGGTGTGGCACATACATACGGGGAAGTAAAATAAAACCAGAAAAGCATATGGACTAGACTAGCTTAGAGAGCCGGGAGGCTCAAGAAGGGTATTGGACATAAGGTTAAGCTGTTTCATCGAATCTCAAACTTCCAGATCAGTACTACTGATAAGTTGATGAAAGGGCTCAATTGATCTGAAAATAACCTTCGTCTGACCAGACAACAAGAGTGTGACGCGGTTGCCTCAAAACTTGGACATGGCATTATGCACTCACCAGACGGTCTGTCTCCGGAGGAGCAGGCGTAAATTGGTCTTTCCCATTTGCGAAGTCCTCGTAGAGAGGGACTAGCTGATCCAAGAATGGCATGACCTGCTTGAACATGGGCGGGCTTATGTTCCCAAACTCCTTCAGCCTTTTCAACGCAACTTCAGCCTGCAAACCTCACCCAATAGACCAAAGAGGAAATTAGAGTGACATAAGCCTAAAACAGAAGAGTGAGTGACATAGGCCCACGAGAATGAAGAATCTGTTGGGGATAGATTAAGCCTCTAAAATCGAAAAGCCAACTACGGCCAAACTTCTTGCATACTTCAATTACAGGATGAGAAAACGATATTCGAAAGGAAAGTTCAAGGAATTTACATACCCCAAGGCGAACTGCTGGTGATGACGTTAACTGCGACAAAAGTGGACCGATGTTTTGTGTCATGGGTGCTACCATCGGCGATAAAAAGGGTATTGCATCGCTTGCTGACTGCATGAAAAGAAGAACACAGTCTGGTTAAGAGCTGATGACCACCTTCGCAAGTGTTCGATGTTCAACTGCAAGTGCACTATGTCCCCAAACCAGAAAAGAAACCCGTTTTCTCCGGATTTTTTTTACTTCAATAATTCCTCCTTGTGCGCAGTGTGTCGTGTGCAGGAGACAACTGATGTTTGTGGTCTATTTTTTTCATCACAAGAATTCTTGAAAATAAAGCATAAGGATCTTGTATAGAGAGGTCTTGCCTAGAGTAAACTTTCTCACCTTCCAGTTAGAACATCATAAAATATTGAACGAATATATGCTAATTTCATCACGCGACGTTCCTAATAAAGAACGAAAAAAACTAAAGAAGGAAAGTTTGCTTACCCTGTTGTTGAAAGATATAATTACATTGCCCTTCCGTTGAACCGCGTACCTAGCCCCTGCGAAGACGAAGACACCCTTTTAAAAACAAAAAGCTGTCCTTGAAACTATTCCAAACAAAGAAGCTGACTAGCACGGTCACGACTTACACGTACTCGTCGACCAACAATCCTGTTTTCAGTTGCGAATAGACACAAGCGAAGACTAGACAACAAAGCACCTCACCTATGAGAAGATGGGTCAATGCTCCAAGTGAGTGCCCCACTCCAAAAACAGGCATATCCTCCACCTATCATAAGCAACAACACTAAAATATTAGTACCTCTATGGAGATTGACGCAGAGGCATGAGCATTGTAAGTAAAAGGATTATAGTATAAGCAGGATAGAACAGAGAGAAGACTGAGTTACTGCACCAGAGGTCGATATTTGTAGTCATCCACTAAAGCACGTACACAACGGTCGAACTTGAACTGAGCCTCATCCGCAATTCTTAGGTGATCAAATCCACTAGCGTACGGTGTTGCAATAATAACATAGCCCCTGCCATCAAGAGACAGTACATGATGAGATCCAACATTGGCAGATTGAACAAAATGCAGAAGAGATAATGAAGTAAAGGAATAAAAACAATTGGTTACCTTTCACAAAGACGTTCCAGAAACAAACGGTATGTCAATTGCGGTGTTGCTCCAACAAAGACTCCGCCTATGAAGTGCACTACGGCCACAGCTTCCTTCTTACTTGGTGTAAGTACCCATGAGCCCTAAACTCATCCCCCAAACTCTTTAGCATAAAACAACTGCGTAGACATACACTCAAGTCTCTTTAACCTTACCGCTTGATCCCATTTTTTTCACTATGACATAGATTGTACGTGTGGCAAGTGTGCTAGACTCAATGACAGCGTGGCAAGTGTGCAGGATATATTAGAATTTCAATTTAGAGAAGATCGTAATAAAGAGGTTTGAGTGTAAAGTGACCTGGCAGAGAAGTACAATAGGGTGGATTTCATTGAAAGAGAACATACTTAGAGATCTTATGATTCGGACCCCTTGAAGAGTTTAATAGCAAACCTGGACACAAAATTTCATGGTCCAGCATCACTAAAATTGAAGTTCCAGCAAATTTGAGCAATGTGCTCCTTCCCAACTAGAACGGGAACAACGAAACAATGTCAACACGCTACAACTGGAATGCAAAGATTCATTACACACCTGAATATCTTTCCACCTTCCGGGGTCCGTGTCACCACCAGTGGTCCGTTGGGCTGTATCAGCGATCACCCTAATTCCCCACCAGATCCCATTTAACCAAACGTTACCACAATTATAATGACACAAGCAAGAAGCTAGAAATTTTGTAGCAACACAGAAGGTTACGTATACAAATAGCACAATATAACATCTATTCCATGATTGCAGATGCAGTACCTCTTAGTGCCCAAACCCTAAAATATATAGAACCAACTTTGGAAGCTCATTGCCAAATATACTAATTTCCAAAAACAGCTTTTTACAATTCAAAAATGTAGCAAATTGTTCCTTCTTTCTACAACCTCACCTCTTTAATCCACTGCCTAGGTCCCAAAACACTGGCAATGAAATAATTGAATTTGTCACAAGTGTGCAGAATATTCCAAAATGTCATTCTAGAAGGGGCCATAATAAACAAGTCTAAATGTAGTGGCATGTTTACTACCTTCCTCAAACTTCCTAAATGATTCATTTCGAGTCCAATAGACATGGATGCAATCGCTTGCGGCTCTACTTGTAGTGACTTAACCTGGAAGTGGGAAGTATCCACTTCTGGCCATATACGGACTTTAGAGGTTACCACTACAATCAACAAATCTACCCCAAAAACAATTATTCAAAAGACCTAACACAGCACAACACCTTGGCCCATCTGCTCATTCAAAGGAAGAATCACGATATGCAAGAGACCTTGATCCTCTAAAATTTTCTTTAATTGGCACAGATCCTTTATAATTTGAGTTCAAGAATGAAAGACACTCAGCCAACTACTGTAAATAGGTTTAAGAGCCCCCAACCCCTTGAATCCAGCCCCTTGAGTCCATCTGCTGATTCAAGGAAGAATTGCGATATCCAAGAGACCCTAATCCTCTGACATTTTCTTCAATTGGCACAGCTCTTTTATACCTTCAGTTCAAGATAAAAGAGTTTGCACGAAGACCAACTATGTTAAAAATAGGTTTAGTCACTGCCAACCATAGTGCAGCTACGGTGGTCGATCAACCCTGCCCTGAAACGTTATGAATTACTTGAATGGACACATTACACGGACAAACGTCTGAATTCTTGCTCTAAACCTGAAAGACTAGAGCACACAAAAGGAATGCGACTTTCTTAACCATTCTCAGATATGCAACTGCCTGACCTCTCAATCTTGCCATAGAGCTGCAAACTCTCCTTCTGCTTATCATTAAGATCCGCTCTTGCTTGCAGCATTCTGTGACGCCTGTTTCCCGGACTCCTTCCACGTCTACCATACATCGCCACATCTGCGCTTGTGCGCAACCCCCCCGTGAAGCCATTGCACACTGCAAGTCCACAATTCACATGCCCTGGAATCACACGTCCCGAGCTCGAGACCGAGATCGCAGTGACCGCAATAGCCACTCCGACCGATGCGTGTGCCGCCATCACTGCACATGAAAAGTTCTCGAATTCAGCTCAAATGCAACTTCATTCAGCCCCAAAACAGGGAGCTATCCCAAAATTCAATTGCAACGAATGTTTACTTGGAAACTGGGGATTGGGGAATTGGAATTGAATTGAATTGAAGAGAGAGGAAAAAGGAGATTGAGAAAACGGAAGGGGAGAATTGAAGAGCATGCACCTGAGGAGTGGGGCGAGCCAGAAATAGTGGAGAGAGAATTTTCAAGGCACTCGCGCAAGGCTTGTTTGTGGTTTGGGGGATGGTTTTTCGAATTTGCAGAAGGGGAAACCAGATGAGAAATCTGGGAGAGAGTTTGTGAAGAGTGCGTGACAAGCGAGAGAGCTCACCACGGCGTTGAGTCTTGAGGGGGAGTCTTGAGGGGGGGTCTTGGGGGGCAGTCTTGAGAAGAAGGAGAACCGACTATTAGAAAGCGGCGTCCTACAGGTGGCGAGGGCTAACCACACTCTTCATTCTATTTAGTGTATTCTACACTAAATAGATAACGTGCCTAAATAGATAACATTACAATATTTGAGATAACTTTGTTTCGTGTTGCTCCCATGATTTAACCTTTTCGACATCCAATTTCTGGACGACGAACAGATTCATGTTCCTATTTCTTTCTCATTTGTGCTTGGATGAAAGTCATCTTAATTTGAGGAGGTATTTTATCAAATTCTTGTCTTATCTAATGGTTGGATTTGGTATTCTTGGAGTGCATATTTTTCTAAAATTACAAATGGGGAAATGTGTCAAATGGTCAAATTGCATTGACTCTAGTTCTAAATTGGATTTGCAAAAATGAGGTCATAGATGTAAAGAACACAAAAATTTCATAAAATCACCATGTCAAGAGAACCTCATTTCAAATCCATTCCAACAAGTTTTACTCAAAAAATGATAATATTTTGTTTGTAATCAAATTTAGAAGGAATTTTGAAATTTTCCTTTCAAAATTTATAGAAAAATATTGGTGATAGCATTGGTGAATCTAACCGTACGGATGGAATCTACAACTCAAAATCTACAACTTTTATTTATATACCAATTCCAAAATATTCTTCCTAATTGTACTTTATAATGGTTTTCCCCAAATTGTCAATTTTGGAGATGATTCTAAACATTTAGGGCTTAAGGAATCCACACTATAAAGTGACTGAGTTTTTCATTTTACTTTGAATGATGTTATAATTACATGTATATATAGCGTATAATAAGGTCTTTGCCATTTATGGTGTTTGTAATGTAGGAGGGTAGTTGATGATAAAAATTCTATTTAGTGAGTCCCCATGTTTGTACTATTTGAAAAACAAATCTAAATAGAATGAAGAATGGAGGTGGAGGTTTCTATTTTTAAAATTTTTGGTAACAAATCTTCTAGTTGTACCTTTAGAATTAGTTTTATTGAATTATAGTTTGTTTATTTTTTGTTTGTTTGAAGTTTGGAATTCAAGATTGGAATTTTGAATCTTGAAGATGCATGGGGGAATCAAAGTCACCTACTCATGGATTATAAGTCAAGTAATGTTTGTTTACAAATTTCTTTAGAGTGTTCATAGACCCTATAAAATATGATTCTGAAGTGATTTATTGTTCAATGGTAATATAATTTTTTTGAAGAATTTTTTGGGAATGTTCATATATCCAATTAAATGTAATTCTATAGTTATTTATTGCTCAATAGTGATATAATTTTCTTTGAAGAAAAATTTGATAACATATTCCTCCTTCTCACAATATAGCTGAAATCATTAAATTGCTACAGAACCTTTAGAGAATAGTGGACTATAGTATCCTTGTAAATGTAAACACTTTTGAATTAACAAGTGAGGTATCATTTACATTTTGCATGTTTCATCCATGTCCATAGATATAAAGGATTTATAGCTACAAATCAACAAAAGGAAGTTTATGACTACTACAAAAATAAAATTGAACACCCTAACCCCTACCTATGAACAATTTGGTATTTAGAGGGCATACAAGATAAATTCATAATAAATTATAATTTCCAATACTTTTGTCAAATATTGCATTATTTTTTTTTTGTAGAAGTAGAAATTTTCTACAAAAAGTTCAAATGCTTAGCCCTTAAAGGACAGACTATTGACCATGTAAACTATCCCCTTGATTACCATGTGAATCATTGACTTAAAAAAATGCAAAAAACACTCATTGAAAGTCAAACTATTGTAGAAGACCTGCCCTTTTCACAACAAAATTTTGAAGATGAATAATTGCACTTCTGTCCTACTAGAAATATTCTGTCATCCATCGGATGAGAACATCCTCATCAGCATTGCAGGGGAAAAGTAAATATATGGGAATAGGTACTTCCACTTTGAAGAACAGTAGCACAACAGGCTTGTCTCAAACCTGCCTGCAAGGGGGAAAAAGGAAGGTAAACGGAAATAAAATCGGCAAAGAAATAAAAGGACAAACGGAAATCAACTCATGGAAATTGCTCAACATGAGATTCAGCCAAAGAGAGAGACCATGAAGATTATTAGTACTCCAACCCTGTTGGTTTCAACTAAGTTAAATCACAGATGAAATGCAGAGGTTGATGAGCGCACATGAATGTAGCCTCCACCTAGAGGCATACTGTAGGTTGTCATGAGGGGTCTTTTAACATGATGTAATTGGAAAACAGCTTGGTTACATGCACTAAATGTTTCTAAACACTGAGAGACTCCAACTCTGCCGTCTTTAAAACTATGAAGGCATGATTTGAATTCCAAGTTCTAGACATATACAATTTTTTTACTGTGATTGGGTTAAGAACCCAGTGAACTGATTTACATTTGACTACTTGCAGAGCACACAAACTACGTTGTTCCATTACAGTTTTCGTCATATAATGCCGGTGTTCCTATCCCACGTACGAGGTGCTTGAAACTCAGGCGAGTGAGTTGTGCACCCGCTCTAGCAAGCGCAACACGCGGTCAACAGGGAGGCTTCGTTCAAGGAAAGAAGATCCTGGGTTTGGAACGCTAAGGGAAACGACACCCTGAGGTTCTGTTAATACATTCTCCTGTTGGGTGCTTGTTAATTCAAGGAACTGGCACAGCATATCACCATCCAGGACTTCACAGACTCCAGCCTACAATTCAAGTCAAGATGTCAGGCACGTCAGTAAATCACAAAAGTTAGGAAACTTTTCTGGTGAAGCAACTAATCAAGTATCGTGAAAGTGATAGTTCTCTAACCGGATGAGACAGAGCAGAATGTATCATAAACTAACTGGAAATGTTTAAAACATAGCAACAAAAGAATGCTTCAACTTAAGTCAAATGCATGCCAACATGTATACGCGACAATCAGAAACTGGGAAGCAGCTTCAAAGACAAGTTATCAAAGGCACCACTGAAATTCGAGTGGTCAGGGAAAACTTACAGGGCAGCCTTGGCTGCGGTAATCATCGTGATTGTTTCCCAAAAGCGGAGCAGTAAGAGGATAGAATGCAAGCCGTGATTGCACAGCTTTCAACAGATCGTACTCCTCCCTGCGCATACAACATATGAAGGATTAATATAGAGAACAGATATCGTCACATTCTGATTTGAGCTTCAAGGTGTTGGAACTTGACTAGCTCAAACAAGCGGAACAAACGAAAGACCTTCACTGCAGAAAATTGTTCCAGGAGTGAAGCTCTATGAATTATTCTTTACCTAGTGACTTTGATGAATATGAACACACTGCCCAGAAGCGAACTGGCGACCACAGAGGAATGGGTAGAGTGAGTAACAGCATCATTGCTACCACAGTTCTTCAAACTCTCCTGTGTGGGACTTTCATATGCAAAAGAGGCCTGCTGCAACAACGGGCGTCAATCTAAATCCTTGGCAACTCACAAAACCATACTTCCAACAAGTGGCCAGCATATAGAGGCAAAGACAATATCATTGGAAGTATGGGCAAAAAACAGGACCAAACACCAGTAAATTGACTTGCATCAATCCACCAGCAAAGGGAACTAAGACATGTACTGTACAGCACTCTGAGCTAGTCGATAGATGATTATTATTATAAATACAATTATATATTTCTGAAGTCACATATCAACTGGAAGTTCAACTAGTCGTACCTTGTGGATCCTCATCAATGTCTCGCCAACATGGTACCAGCAGGTCAGAGATAAGTTACGTTCTGGACTCACGCTTTCTACAAACACAGCAGCCAAACAGAGGAAAATGTAACCAAAACTGTAGGACGCACAACAGAAACCGAAATCTATAATCAATGGCAGAACTCATCACAAAATTTGGAATAACCAACAAATACCACCAAAGGAGAAATTAAGAAGCACCTTCGGGAGTACTGACGCTGGACAATGTGCAAAAGTTCCCACGGCGGTCTGTAACTGCAGCAGTGTCCACATCCATGAGCACACAATCCGCGACTAGCTGTTGAATGGGATCACAGTACAACTGCTCCAGCTGCTGAGTGACCTAAAGGCAGTAAATCGGAACACAAAGAATCAAATTCATGACAGGGAATTAGAACTCAGCCAGGAACACATCAACCATGAGCACCCGTCTTAATATACATCCTTCCTCCGACTTGAGCAATCCAAACTTTTTTAGCGGATTTCTTGACTAAAATTATGCATTTGCACTGTACTTCTATAGGAGCTAAAAGTACCTCTTGATATGAATAAAATAAAATCCCATCGCGGCAATCACCAACGGCAATCCTTGAGAGATGAACTGCAATACTGGTAATCATGAAGCGAGTCTTCACCATCGCAAATTTCCGAGGCCGCTGTGGTGAGTCAGACGGAAATCCTAAGCAAAACAGCTGATGACCCACAAAACAAAATTTAGAATACCATGCATTACAGCAATGAGTCAGCAAAAGAAAAAGCTATACAATCGAAAACACAAAATAAGTATTTTCAACTACTTCTCCCTCTCTACACTCGGAGCAAAATGCACAACCATAAGCATAGCACCCGAACGGCCAAAATGATGTCACTCAATTCAAGTCTAACCATTGGCAGAGGTTGTGTAGAATCATGTCACTCACACAATTGCCAGCAGACGCAAGTACATACTGTCCTAAGTATGAGCACAACGCTAGGACGGCACCGGGAAGAAGAACATGAGTTTTGAGTCGCAACTCCCAGACTTCGCCATCAGCTAAATCACTCTCGTCGGTTGAAATGGACGAATCAGAAAGCACCATAGGATCAGCTGCCGAAGAACCTGGCGTTGTTTGGTTGGATGAGGTCGGCGTATTCGTGGAGCTTGTAACAACCTGAGAATAAGTCCTTGAGTTCTTTGATTCCAGCTGAAATACCAGCAACCGACCCTTTGAACTACATGGCAACATAGAAAAATGATTAGATTCTGATCTGCATCAATCAAGAAAATAATATTCATAAACAGGATCCATAAACAAGCTGCTTCTAAAAATGAAGTTCGATTAAACTAGATCAAAGAAGCGGAATTGGGAATCAGAGCAAATACCTTACTGCTTCACCACTAGACAAAACCCCACCTCTGGTGAGACTCGTCCCAACCAGCAAAAGTAGCTCCTGTCCATATTTCCATAACTGGATAGAACGAGCGACTTCTCCAGCATCGAGAGTGTAGCAAGAGTGACTGGCGCCACTGAGCGGATCCACACAACATAAATCAGAAACCAAGATACCATCGGGGCCAGGGTCTGTTCGCATTACAATCAACGTCTTGGACACTGAGTGATACAGGACCCGGCGTGGGGTTCGACCCAAGGGTAACTTCTGGACGTTCAGCCGCTTCAAGTGCTCCATTTCCACCTGAAACATGCGTGACCAAAAGTCATTACAGCCCTAGTCATGGCCACGAAAAATGAGCAACACCAGTCACATGCACCCTTGATAGGACAGTTGAGCAGATTAATTGTACCAGAAATCAGTACATATATCAAACCAGTAGATGTTCAAAGCGTTGCTTCATCGGATGCAAAAGGGTAGAGGACTAACCAAGTGTAAACTGCAATCCGACACAAAAAGTATACCATTGGGGCAGTCAATGGAGTTCACAGGCGTGGCATGCGTAGACGGTGGAAAAGAGATGGAGGTATATGCGATGCGCTGGCTGTGCCTTGCCGTTTGCAGTAACCAAGGTCGATCACTCAGGGCTACGATATCAGAACTCAACGAAGCTTGCAGAGAGATTAAAGAAACGGGAGAAACACCTATTCTCCGCACTGCCACCAGATGTAGTGAGACTGGTGGTGAATCCTCCCCAACATCTTTGTCTGCGCTCAAACCCAGTTGTGTGATGCCCACACTTTCAGAACCCAAAGTCGGGAGCAGATACTTGGAACCTGGCAGCACAGCAGTAGAGCTAGCTGGCCACTCGTAACGCAAAAGCATTCCATTCCTTAGCCCAGCAAGTATATAAAGCCCATCAAACTGCGCAAGTCTAACACTTTCAGGAACACACCCGCTTAGCGTTGTCCCTACACAGCTTACAAGAGAAATGTGACCCACGGCCAGAGGAGCCAAGCATTCACCAGGAACTATAGAAAGAACTTCCACTGACGGCTCATGAGTCCCTACGACACAGATCCTGCCCACCTCTACTCCTAATGGGTTCCTACTTTGGGGAGTGCCTTCCACGAGCCCAACAATAGACGGCGGCAGAGGCGAGGAGGTCCAGTCCTCTTCGTCGGGGATTGATATGCAAGATAACTCTGCCTTTAATTCGCATTGCTGTAGTATGCAAAGATCCAGAGCTCCATTTTCACCTTGCTGAGAGCCCAACATCACGATAAGCCCTGGTTTGGATAAGGCCAGAATGATGGTCTTGTTAGCTACTGCTCCCAAACTTACAACAAGACCCTGTGGAGGTTTCCACGACGAACAAAGAGGGAGAAGTGAATCTATGCCCGCTGGATGAGCAGCTTTAGTGGGAACACAAACAGTAACCTCTTTGCTGCAGACTTGAACCACATGATAATCCTCAATTGTCCCACAAGCAAGTGTAGACGCACACGGCTGAAATCCAACAGCTTCTGTGATGTCCACAAAGTTGAGCCCAACAGAAAGTACTCGAGTTTCCTGAACAAAGGACATCACAAAGAAAGCGTGGTATGGGTCCCTGCGGCACATCCGCATTGTATATGTTCCTGTCACACCCTGAGAGCTCACCATGTCACAAATGCGCATTCAGTAACTTGTGACCAAAACATAAGTTTATCAGGTCACCTGATGGCAATAAGAAAACAGGAGTTAACCAGTTTCTTTGAGTATATAACTATAGAGTGAACTCGACATCAGTTTCATATCAAGGACCTAGGTCAGAAATTTGTTCCAAGTCGTATCAAATACTTGACCCAAAAATCATGAAAATCACACAAAAAGCGCAGATACTCACTTGGTATATTGGAGATGTTGTGTGCAGTTTCTCAACACTAATTCCGTTTCGTATCACTCGTAATGAGCCCTCAATACCAGCCCCTGAGCATGCAAACATCTGATCTTGTTTCTCATTGTGGTAGTCGGCAAGTGCAAAATCAAGAATAGGAGCCAGATTTTGAATAAGGCTTTTGAAAGTCACTTTTCCACTTTCAGTACATTGGAGAACCTGTCCATCCCCCATTTCAACAAATACGGCAAGAAAATCTCCCTTCGTCCACAGAACTAAATTGCAAGGAGAGCATTTATACTGCCGCTGTTGAACTTCCATCCGAGGTACATCCTCGGAACTTTTGAAGCTCAAGCGTGCCAAGTGTATCTCCCCTGTATCCATAGCAAGCGCAAGCCTCGATTGATCCTCAGCGTAAGGTTCCCAATTCCACGCCGTGATAGTTGGTAAAGATAAAGGGTCAAAATTCAAGTCCATAACTTCTGCAGGTTCACATTTGGGAGCTAGACTTTTCTTACAATTGCCATCTTGACCACTTGATAAAAGCTCAAGCAGCGCAGATGCTGCTACGCTATTTAAGCTACCTTCTTCTTCATCCAAAATTTTCTGAAAACTAAAGACACCAGCTAATGAAGGACTACTGGGACGTCTTAGATCAAGTAGAAGTAGTTCCCCTGGCCGAGAAAGTAGCAAAAAACCAGGAGCTGCAGGAACATCCAAAATACTTATCCCAAGGGGTGACATGAAGGGTCTTATTGTAGACGGGTCGTACCGGGCCTTCGCCTGAATGATCCGCTCTTTGGTATCGCACGTAAGGATAAAAATTTCATTGCTTGCCGCACCTTTCCTGTGAACAAGAACTACAAGAAGTAGAAGCGAGTCTGGCTTGGCACTTAACGTTAAGTCGTCGTCTGGCATGCCAACAAACGTCATACTCCAGACCGTTCCCCAGCCTGTAAATTTTTCCTCGACTCCGCTAGTGCTTGCTTCCGATAACCCTGTCGAGCTCAGCAGCTCTTTTGGATAAATCATTCTCTGTGAACCACATCAGCAGTACCGGTATATAAGATGCCAGATCCAAAACCATATCACTCAAGGAAGCACTTCAGCCTGATAGACGAAAGTAAAATTATTTAAGAACATTGCAGCTATAAGTAAGACATTCTACCTTTTCTCACAGAAGGGAAAAAGGCAAGGCAAGTGAAGAAACCTTATCAACAATGTTATTTCCAGCGGCTATGGAGGTGGGAAAAATTGCAATTCTATCTTCAAAAGCAGCGACAGCGACTGCACGACCCCTGCACGTTGCAAAAATCATACAATTTAACCCAGAAACGACGACAAGGCCATTTTGTGGCTTTTGGATTAATGTTTCTTGAATTGTAGAGAGCTGGGAAGCAGTTTTTCATTCACTTCTTTATTGTTGACCTTCCATGTTGGGTTATGAAGATAATCTAGTTGAGTTTGGAGTCATGCTATTGTCTGTCTTATGAGAAGTTACCAAAAAAACGGATCACAAAATATGCTATTTTAGTGTATTTTAGAGTTGTTGCTCCTTGCTTTAAATCTGATATTTGAGACCAACTAACAAAATAAAGTTCATTCACTCTAATTTGAATTTTGAAAAAATTCCTAATAATCAATTTTTTATTGCAGTTTGAACTTTGAATGTATTTTCAATGTCTACTACGTACTAATTATAGAATGCCACGGAAATTGAGTTTACACCATGTTGTTCATCACTTTAATATGCACACATGGTGAAATTTTCAGATTTTTTGAAATAATTTTCTATTTGATATGATTTTTCTTCATTGTATCTTCAAAAATTCACAAAAAAATCAATTATTCACAAAAAAATATAAAATTTTGGTGAAACAAAGAAGACATGTTTTTTCATCTCTGGAAAATAAATTAAAAAATCTTCATACATATCTTGTTGCAAAATGGCAATAAACTAAGTGATGACAGTGAGGCTTAAAATCAACGGTAATAGGTCCGTCATTTAGGGGTTAAGCCACTTTCGATAGTTGAAGGAATCCCATGCCCGTGAACATGAAAACTATACGCTGACAATGTGAGCATTATGTGATTCTTGAACAGTATTTACGTGATAAACATGACTTCCGTCAAGATAATCACCTGGGTTCAATTGCCAGCAGTCTTCCCAATTCTCGCCGTAAGTTTCCATAATCTGCAATCTGGACATGGGCAACAGCCAAAAATCTGACAAAACCACAGCGACACAGTCGATCTTCAGTCTTCTAAGAAATGATAGCAATTCTCTAGTTTGAAGCTAACAGGTGATAGATACGTAGCAAAGTCACAACTAATGTCCTGCACCGTAAGAAGCGACAAATCAAGACTCAGGCATGATATAGGTTCATGTAATATTCTGTATAATCCGAGGTCGATTAGTCATACACCAATGTCGCTGCATGTCGAAAAATAAGAACACCGCTAAGGCACCTAAACTGACTTTTGTGCTGCTTCAGACTAAAAAGGAAAAAAGAAAGAAAAAAATACCTATGGAGCTCAATGTTGAAAGTTAAAAAAGAGAGTTTCCCCGAATCCGAAAGAAGCACCAGCAAGTCCTTCTCGTATGTCTGCATGAACCCATTCGAGAATGCTAATCTTAGGCATTTGCATAGAATTTCTCAAACAAGAACAGACACAGAAATGAAATGACATCAAGTGTTTTCATAGAGATCAGGCGAAGACTAATTTGACCTAAAATTGCCTCTATTCAGATTAAGCTACATGTGCAATCCACACATGTAATGCTAGGGAGGCTACATCTGTGGACTGCCAATATCGACCATATGCTGTACGAGCAGATGCGTCCTTGCTTGCTCGTTACACCGAAAAACAATAGATGGCAACTCAGATGCCGACAAAGGCTAATGAAATAAGTGGATGTTCAGAGATTCAAAAACCTGTGGAAGTGGACTTCGACGAGATTCGTTCCAGGGCAGAACCCGAAGATCTTTGATAGTCCCGAACACTGGCTGCTCACAAACTGACTGGACAATCCCGTCCTCGCTCACGACGACAAGCTCCAATGATGTTTCCTGTCGGGAAAAAATTTAAGAGTCACAGGATTCAGCATTATCTATATTTAAAGAATGAAACGGCAAAACAACCTTCCTCTTCTACCACAAAAACAGTCCGAAATACCCTGAACGTGATGTCCTTCATGTGATATCTTAGTTTGAGGTATAAACGTCAAATCTGAGCTGTTTCGTTGCATGCGGCAGCCTCATCCACGAAGGAGATTGCCAAGAAATACAATTTACAAAGCCAAAGCGACTCATATTAATTTGTAGAGCTGCTCCTAGTCACTTTCTCTCAATCGAGCATTACGAGGAAAGCAATTTCGATAGTATACGAAGAGTACCCTACCGTAAACCAGTGAGACAAAACAAAAAACATACTCAGAATGCTTTTGACTTAGAACAAGGCATGCAAGACCTTTAATTCAGCCCCGCAGAAGAATCTAACCCATAATTGAGTTCTCTTGATTACTCGCTCCTGATGCTGTATTAGCGAATAATCAAATGAAGCGAAAAGCGAAAGAAAGACAGAATTCGAAATTTTAAATTCAAGAAAAAAAATAGTAAACAATTCGTCTTACCTTGCCAAGTACAACATCAAATGTGGAAGAGCATCGAATATGCCCATACACGGCGTGCAATACCACGCTACTCTTCAGCACACATTTCGCTAAATAGCGCGCTCTAATTGCCTCTCCTGGATCCTCCCCTCCCCCATCCTGGACCGCCATTGTTTCCTCACTATTATTCTCAATGTAATCTTATCGTGGCTCCAACGCCTCCGCTTCTGTCAACGAAGGATTAATTTCTCCACTCCCCACGGCAGTTGATCTGCTGTAAGTACTGCATTTGTAAGGAGTCGAATCATCTCACAAATTTTTGCTCCAACTAGCACTGTCCTAATCAACCAAACGCTTCCAACTCCACAAAACCAAACACTACAATTGAGATGCCTGATTCCGAACCACGACCATCGCCATACATCGCTTCTCTCTCGTCGCAATAGCTCTTCATTCTCTTTCTTAACCAACTGCTCTCGCCCGAGTCTCGTAAATATCCCACTTTACCAACATAATTCGTCAGTGGAAAACCTTCCACAATTGGCTCAAATCGACAGCTGGAATGAAAACCCTTCAAAGCCCTAAAAAATGAGAAGCGGCAATACACGTTCCGCCTGACGGCAGGCTTGTAGAATAATTTACAACGGCAATAACACGTTGCCGTCGAATAAACTTATTGATAAAAGAAAACAATCTTCGAGTAATTCTATTCCACCCGAACATCGGTTCACTGCTTCATTTAGAAGCATCCAAGTTAATGAGCTATCACATACTCAATTCCTCGATCACACCTACACGGATTCAATTCGGAAAAACTCTATGAACCCTGTCCTTGATCGCTCTCAATCAAACTTCCGCTACAAATCCACAATTTCGCACCAGATCCACCACAAACACGGATCCAAGTATCTCGACATTCCAGATTGGAAGCAAGCTCCGATTGCGAACCAATCCAAATTTTCACAGACTCCAACCGACATATGAAGGAACAGTCCAAAACGCCAATTCTCGGACCAGTTCACGACCTCAGCTAGCGCTGAGTCGCTCCGAATCGCAAAGTCTCCATCGTCAAGCTTGGAATTCGATTTCCTGTGACCCCAAACGAACGCGTTTCCGCAATCGAAACCCGACCTCGCGCAATGAGGGTGAGAACTCGAAGCCCTAACCCTAACTTAGCTTCTCTTCGCGCTTCTGATCCAGTGTTGACTGACACTCTGACACTAGGGACCTTACTATTGGCTTAAAATTTTAATTTAGGATGGATGGGTTCCTGATATGCATACGTGTCACACTGTGATTCCTCAGTTTTATATTTTTTTATTCCCTTTTTATTCCTTTGGGCACAAACAAACGCTGAACTGACTGGAGTCCAGGCCGGCAGGTTCAATGCATAGGTTCAATTGGTGAAATTTCGCCACATTCTGACGTCCTTCCGTTAAGCAGGGGAGCCAGATGAAACTTAATTTGGAGAGGTTGACCCCTAAATGCCCAAGGCCTTATTTGAGATTCCTGAAACTTGCTCAAAGTGCCAACATTTTGATAAGTTTCATCAATTTCATTTGAATTGTAACTTAAAGTAAAAATTCAAACTAGACATGTTAAAGCATTACCACTTGTCTTCCCAAATGTGGCTTGCAAAATGGAGGGCCATCCATTTTGCAAGCCTCATTTAAATGCTTTGTTCCTCCCTCATAACCTATTAACAAGCCAAGCATGAGTGAGTTGTGAGGTAAGAAACAAAAAAGTATTGGTACAATTGAACAAATTACCAACGAAGCAAATGAATTGTTGATCAATTTCCAACAAATTGAATGAATTGCCAATCAATTTCCAACTATCAGTTTGTGATGATGTTAATTTGTGATCATTCAATTTTTGATGATGTGAATTTGCAATCAATGAATTTGCGATGCTATTAATTTGTGATGCTATTAATTTGTGATGTTGTTAATTTGTGATAAATGAATTTGCAATATTGTTAATTTGTGATCATTCAATTTTCAATGTTGTGAATTTGCAATCAACAAATTTGCAATGCTATAAATTTGGGATCATTCAATTCTTGATGTTGTGAAGTTGTAATCAATCAATTTGCAATGCTAGTAATTTACAAATTTCAATCAATTTGTAATTATGTTAATTTATTATCAATCAATTTACCAATCAATCAATAAATTTGCATACGAAGGATAACACCAGTGTGAAAGTGCTTGGCGCGTAGCTTCCACCCAACAATGCAAAAAGACAAATTTGAAGGCCACTCTCATTGCCAAATCATCCATTTTGGAGGACGGGCAGGCATGTTCTTAGAGATCACATGGGAAAAAAAAAAAAAAAATTCCACTTACTAAGTTAGGCTATTGGTTTGGTTTGGTTGTTACATTGAGATCTCTCAAACCATGTGCCTTGTTACTATCGGAAAGCTCTCGGCAACGAGAAGCTTTGTTTCATGGCATTTGGACCCATGATGGGAAAGTTATGGATTTTATTTGTTTATTTTTGGATCTTGAATTGTAGAAAGTTACTTTTACTTTTATTTTGATTGTGGCAAGAGCACATGGCACACTAGTATCACTTATAGACTAAAAGACATATAATGTTTGATCACAAGGGTGTTAAAATTGTGAAAGTGATATGAAGTCTTTCAATCCTCTTTTCATGTATCAAATCTAAAAAATTGGTATCCAAAAAAATATGAGGTTAAAGCTCAGTTAAAGGGCATAACATGCATAACCCCAATCAATTTACGGCTTTCCAAAATCTACTCTACAAATTTTTAAAATGAATTTATAATGTGACTTTTTCTCCAAGATAGTGTATTTGAAGCCCATTTCCAAGAATCCTCAACACTGAAAGTCAAGATTTGCAATGGACATCATTGCACAAAATTGCAACTTGGTTAGGTTTTATTTAACTTCAAAATATTGTCAACACCAGAATTTGGTGCCTCAGGCATTTAGAGGGTAAACTACTTGAAATATTTTCAATAAATTTTCCTTAAAAGACAAATGGAATTAACATCTAACACAAGTCATTTCATAATACTTGGAATTGTATGGAATTAATATGATTTTTTGAAATTAAAACTTAGTAGTCTCTAAAAGCATCTATTTACTGAAATGTACACTATTTGTAGGATTTAGGGTACAATGAAAAAGCAACAGGTACAAATAGATTACATTTGAGGAGGAGGATGCTTCTAAAGCCCAAACGCTTTGTAGACCTCCTACCTTGTACTATAAATAAAATAAATTATTTTTTGTGATGTATATATACATTTCCTAAACCATTAGGCAGACATGGGAGTAGTTATTGTAGATAACCAAATTGGATGTATGTTTTGTAAATTTTTGAGCTATTTTTGGTGTAATTTGAGAATTTTCGGCACTTATTTGGTTGGTTGTGTTGTCCAAATGGAGTGTTTAGTCACTGATTTTGTTCCAAATGGAAGTTATTTTGTTGCCCAGTTGGTTGGTTTGATGATTTAAGTTCCAAGTCGGGGATCTAATTAGTGTGTGGTGGGTGATAGATGTTGAGTTCCAATTTGGTAGATGAGTGACAAGTGGGTGGTGTGTTCAGCCGAATTGGATGAATGGCCAGTTGTTGGTCTTGAATGTATGTCATTGCTGATGTCTGGTGAAATCCCAAATCGGAGGTGGTTGTCAGTTGGTTGTCTTCCCCGATTTGGCAACTGTCAGTGCAAGTCCTATTAGGTTCCGAATGGTGTTCATTTTCTTTTATCCATTGTTGAGCGATTTTCCAATGCGTGTCCCAGTCGGTTAGACTGTGTATGTTTTGTTTTCTTTGTGTGTGTGTGTGTTTTAATGTTCGTATGTGTAAATTCCCAGTTGGGAGTTGTGTATGTGTTGATCCAAGTTTGAATCGGTGTGAATTTGTGTCTATGTCCTAGTTAGGATGTATGTGTGCCAATGTATGGCGGTGTATTTGTTGATGTGCAGAAGCATGGGAATTTTAATTGGAATTATCCAAGTTGGAGGTTGATTTGAAGAAGTGTGTGTTAAATGTTAAATTTGTGAAAGTCTAAAGCTGGGAAGATGAGATTTAGTATCCGGAAGTAGTAACTTTATATTAAAACTTAGTTTAAGCAGTGAACAATTATTGGAGCCTAGTTGGAATGTCGAGAGTGTTGAAAATTAAATTCTAATTAGGAAGGCAATTAGAGTATAAAGAATAATTTGCAGTGATAGTTGTAAGAATGTGTCGGATGATCAATTTGCACAACTGATGTTAAAAGTGTAAACGGTGAATTACTCATCAATTTGGTGTTATAATAAATTTTGTTTAAGCCGAATTGTTGATCCATTAGAAGACATTTGAGGCTTCAATAGGGGCGTTACAGTCCTGTTCCCCTCGCACCAACGAAACAGCCAATTGTCAGAAAAAAAATTAGTTCTTAGAATGCCAAAAAAAATTGAAATTTAAAAAATAAAAATAAAAAATGACGTGGCAGGGTCTCGACCACATCAGCACGTTGCGTTGTCACTGTTGCAGCGCACTGTGGGGAGTTCCCTGCCATGATAACTCACGGCCCTATAGAGGCCTCAAATGTCTTCTAGTGTGTGTGTATGGTATATTTGCATTTATGGAGTTAAATTCCAATTTGGAAACAAAGTCTGGCCAGTGATATGATTCAGGTTGGAAAATTCGATTTATGGAAATTGTGCTAATTTATTCCAAGTCAGCTCTTGGGTATGCTTTGACTGGCTGTTTGAAGTCCGAATTGAAAGTTTATGAGTCTGTATGCTGTGAGTTTAAATCCAATTTGGTGCTGATTTTTGAGAGTTGTTGTTTTTCAAGTTGGAAGCATGGTCTGACAAGTTGAGAGATATTGAATGGAATATTTTAACGATTGTATGTGTTTATTATATTTTATCCAAATTGGTAGTTGTATATGAGTTATTTAGATGATTAAAAACCGATTTGGAGAGTTCAGTGAGTGGAAGTTGTGGAAAGTTAATTCCAAGTAGGGTCTAATTTAGAAGTGGAACAGTGAGTGTGATTGAAGAATCAATTCCAAGTTGGTGGAATTAGATTCCCTGGTAGTTGAGAAGTTTGACCTGACCCATTTGGTATTTGAAAGTTGGGATTCCTGGGAAGACCTATTCAGGAAGAAGCAAGGCTTTATCAAGCTACAGTGTTGACAAGTCTGATTTGGAATTAAAGAATTAAAGATAAAAAAAAGATAATATTGGGAGATTCACTTAACCCTTGTGGCTTTTAAGAGTGAAGTGAAAAATTTAGCAATTAGACCATGTTTCTTAAACAATTACTTATTTGCATTAAATATAAAAATAAAAATAAAAGTGCTAGTGTGATATTGCGGCAACTGAAATATTACATATGGTAGCTAGTCAACCAATGGGTGATCCGCCATGATTTTTTAGAACCAATTTTTCAATTTTCAATGCAATAAAAGCTTCAAATTACAATATTTCATATGTCATTGCTTTGTTGATACTTTATTTTTATCTTTATTTTATTTAAAATTTAAAATTTGGTTGCTAATAGTTTTGATATTTTTTATGCAAAAAATTATTGTAGAAAGAATAATTATATTACAAAAATTCATATAACACAATGATATTAGATATCAATGTTGCACATGATTTATCACATTTAAAGGATTGAAAAATGGGTATAAAAGGAGATTGAAGACAGCTTACCTATCACTTTTGTAGCAATTACAAATGACATATTAATAGTTGTGACAACAACAAAAGGCATACTAGTCTATATTATTAAAATAGACATTTGTTTTGTTTTGTTTATCTATTTGTTTTGTGATATATTTAAAGATCTCCTATACCATTAGACTAATAGGGATATGCTTACTATCAACCAAAAGCCCTTAAAGAGTATGTTAAAAAAAAGTTCCCTGTTCTTTTGACCGATGGATTGAGAGTTATTGAATTTTGAAATATTTTTTGCTTTAAAAATAAAAAATTGGTTATGGAGAACCATCATGCTACTAGCCTAGCCTATATGTTGATGAGTTATTAAATTCAATCTTTAGTTGCTTCCAATGTTGTTGCAATAATTTTACTTTTATTTTGCTTTATATTTTTATTTGTATTTGTATTTGTATTGTCATGCCCCTTAGTGACACTTATATCTTTAAATTCTTGAGTGTGCCTTTGAGAAAGCACTTAATTCCATGCCTTATCCTAAAACCAAGCTTTAAAAGACTCCCGATCTTTCAATCTAAATAATTTTTAGCTCTAAAATCTAAATCCAAAGTACAAATGTCAATTTTGTAAATTTCCACAGATCATTGCAAATTGCTGACTTTCTCAAATGCAACAAGTATTAAGCAAGTCATGGCCCTTCAAATGTCTAAGTCTCCAAGAGGTGTAGTTCTCCTAAATTCTTCTCCTTTTATTTGTCCATAATTTCTAACTTCTAGCTAAACTCTACATAAGCCTTAGCATTCTTGAATCTTTATTTCCTTATCTTTTCAACAACATGTGGGATGTCCTATTTGGACGAGGAATTCTTTATGAAACTTCCACATCCCACAACTTAATTTTGTAGTAAGGATAGTGCCAATTTTGAGGAGCCATATTTTTTGCCTCACAACTTGGATCCTTGCGTTCTTTGAACCTAGAGATAAGTACTCACACTAGCTTTCCAAAAATGTGTTTCATGTCACATGACTTGTCCCAACTAGAGTATTATTAATCCGTGTCTCTCCATTTCTATTTATCTTGTTTCTTGCCAAGCTTGAAAGCCCCCCTAAATCCCCTTGCTCACCAAGGTGGCACAAGCATGCCTTATAATGAGATTTGTGGCTATATATAGAACAAGGCTAATTGATATGGATGTAGACTCTATATGGACCCTGAGAGAGACCCGGTGGCATATTAATGAGGATTAATAGGAAGTGTAGCAAGATGGCATGCCTCAATTTTTTTTAATATTCTAGCGATGGATAAAGACATCATTAAGATTGTGCAATGCTATCACAAAGGAGGAAGATTAGATCCTATAGAAATCCAAGAGGTTTAAATGGAAGGGGAGTCTTTTGCTATTAGATATTAAATGCAAGAAGTTATTATATAGGAAAAAACACATGGTTCCATTACTACAAGATTGAAAGAAGATTGTTGTACATGTGCATGAAAAGTTGGAACATTTGGAAGTTTAGAAGATCCACAACTTTTTACAAAACCAATTAGTAATGATGGAAAGGTATTAAAATAGAGTAGTGGAAGTTGAAGAATTTTTTGAACCAATTAAAGTTGAACATTTCTTCCTTCAAAGGTGTTCATTTAAATGAAGTTTGGGCATGATAGGTACCCTACTCTTTTAATTTTAAAATCTATAGAATGTTGTGGAATACTAGAGAATTAAGAAATAATTTGGTTTGATTTCCACTTGAGTAGACTAATGCTCTTATAGAAAATCATCATTTGAATCACTTTTCTAACAGGGGAAGTATTAGTGTGAGCAAAAATGACAAAGTTCATATGCATGTACTATATACAGGGCATTTGGTACATGAGGTAGAATATTAAGGTTTTGCTCTACTTCACCAAATTCTAATAAGCAAACAAGAGAAAATTCTAATGGTTCAAGAATGGCACCATGCTCTAGACACTCTTCTTCTATGTTGGTTTCATCATTTGAATTTGTTGGCTTGAGAAGATTGCCTCACTTTCAACTACAAAGACATGCTTCAAAATTTATGTGAAAGTTCAAACTAGTTCAATCTCTCACTTGAATGTCCATATTTAATGATCTTGTAAGAAGAAATGGTTGGATTAAATTTATGAACAATTTTTTTCAACTCACATTCAATACCCAAAAACATGACAATTTTTTATGAGATTATCACAAAGTTTAGACTCTACTGTTTATCAACAATTATCATGTGATTATCATTTTTTCATGGTTTTGCACGTTAATCACAATTTATTGCATCATTACAATGCATTACTTTGCATTGTTCACATTGTTACAATGCATTACTTGCAACTACATTATAACGATGCTAAGTAATGCATTGTAATGATGCAATAAATTATAATTAATGTGTGAACCCATGAAACAACGATAACCACATGATAATTGTTGACAAATTATAAGGTCTAAACTTTGTGATGATGGCAACTCATTTCCAACCAATTAAGGAATTGAGCCTGTTTGTTGTTGGTGTGTGTTCAAGAAAATATTTTTCCCGTGCAATGAAATTGAATTCAGAAAGACTTGAGATTTTCTACATTTTTTGGTCAAAAATGAAATTACTCTAAATTTTTTTTAGAAAGATTTTGTAAAACATATTCTTGTTGTATAGAATACTGCATTTCCAACCATAGGGTGGTCGAATAATTGACCATAAAGAATTCTTGAAAGTAATGAACATGGCCCTCATTTGTGCTTTCCTTGTCTAGCCTATACCGTGTAGTTACATGTGCCCAATATGCTTGGAAATACAATAGCCTATACTATGGAAATGGGGTGGTGGTTGGAAATGGGTTGCCTACTCTATATGAGCACTTGACTAAAAATATCCTACCAAATTTAATATCTCACCATTTGTTACCACTCTTTAATAATCTATAGTTCTTCAAAACTTTAGACAATTTTATCTTTTAAAAACACACTTTTTTGCAAACACCCTACGTGAATGGCCCATAAAAATTAAAATATGGAGTATTGAAAATCAAACATAAGAAGGGAAAATATATATATGGGGAATTTCATTAAAATGGTGATTATTCTATGAAAATGACACAAAGGGGACTGCAAAATGGAAGAAATTTATAGAAAGATGACAAGGGGTGAAGAAACATAAGAGTTGTGTTGCAATTTAGTGTATGGAGCATGTCGGTGGTTTGAAAATATTGGGTGAGGTTTGATTGATCAGTGGAGGATTGTTGAGGAATCTGCTTGGTGTGATTTTAGGTTTAGGGTTTCAGGAGACGACGGAACTTATGAGTTTTCGATTGCTGCTGAGTGATTTGGGTGCATGGCGAGTGTGTGAGGGGCATCCGGCAACTTGCAATAAGCATATAGAACACCGTCCAATTTTAGTGTAACAGCTATGTGAAACCTCGCTTAAATTTTGGATTCCTGTGCTCAGTCGACGTGGAATTGCGGTGTGGAAAGAAACTTGCCTTCTATCGAGTAATAGTAGGGCTTATCACTCTCAGTTATCGAAGATAGATCTGGTGAGAACTCACCATCATACGTTAGATTCCAACTACTGATCAAAAGTAAGTGATTGCGCTCTAATTAGGTCGAAGCTTATTGCAAAGCTTTTGAATTGTCTATTATTTCTTCATTCCTCAGAATTTGGGGAAGTTATTACGTTAGTATTTCTGTTGTGAGAATTTGATCGACACTCAGACCTACATTGTGAAGAATGCGGGATGGTGAAAAATTTGCAGATGGAGGACTTGAGATCGGGATCTTGTAGAGGAGATTAGTCATGGCGGTGAGCGCTTTCTTCCGCTCGACCTCCTCGATTGTTGCCGCTCGCCTGTTCGCTACTTCTGCCAAACGTGCTCCTTTACAGGAGCGGAAACTGGTGGACCGCTTCCGGCTGAGCGTCCGGGGTGGCCCTGGCGGCTCCGGTTGCACCAGCTTCCGCAAGAGTCGCCATTCACGCCATGGCATTGCAGACGGTGAATTTACTGTACCCTGGACCATGAATGGAATTTCCTTCCTTGTCGTCTCTTCGTCATGCGTTGAGAACCTAGATTTATGCATTTTGCATTGAGCATTGTGTCTGGTCTATTATTGATCGGTTCTTGATTGCGATTGAAAGTGGGTGTCATTTGACTGAAGAATGTGTTTGGATACCGTATGCGAAAGTTATTAGGGTTCAAAACTTTTCGTGTAGATATCCTAAAACCAATACAAGACCTGATGTCATATTCACTAAGTTGATGTACATTCTCATATTCAATATGTACTCATCATTCAAGATTTTAAGGTTGGAATTAGACTTGGATTCTCGTGCTTTAATCGTTTACCAATGCAGGGGGTAATGGAGGACGGGGTGGTGATGTCATCCTTGTCAGTTCTGCCGCCGAATGGGACTTCAGCAACTTGCAACATCACCTTGTATGCCTTCTTCCTACCGTTAATGATTTCGAGGATTTTAGCTTTCCTCATTCATTTTTGAGCTGAAAAAGTAACTATTTTCATTTCTAGGATCTGACATATGGGGCCCTACATTGATCATTATTATTTGCTGGTATGTGCAGAACGGCAAGAAAGGTTGCCAAGGTTCGTCGAAGCGTCGAGTTGGCAGCAGAGGTTTGGACAAGGTACTTGGTCGCAGGGTTAATGCTTTGCTGATTAATTATGAGAACATTGTGTAGAGCCGTCCTGGAGCACCCTCCGAAAAGGAATCCTTGACACGTGGTTTTCAATGTTAAGCTCAATTTGAACATGTGAGAGCTCGTCTCTTCAAGCCAATGAGCCATGGGCCTCACATGTGAGATTATGTCAAAGCTTTATTTCCTTTTGACTTTCTTTAATTTGGCATGACTTTTTCTAAATAGTTTACTCTTAGTTGCAGTGTTCTCAAGAGTTACCCTGCCACTTACACTCAAGAATGCTGCCTGATATTGATTACTTCTTGTTTACCTCAGATAGTACAAGTCCCCGTTGGTACAGTGGTGCACTTGGTGTCTGGTTCGATTCCTTCGCTTGAGCAGTCCCCTGTTACTGCCGATCATACAACGTGGGAGCACTCCAAAATCCCTGATCATCCAGAGGGTGCTGCTGGTACCATATCCAACGACGAAGAGTCGTCAGAAATATCAGCTGCATGGTTGGACAACTTATTTCTGGACAACGCTAAAGCAAGACTTCTGGTAAAGAATTCCAGTCAATTCGTGTCGGACTTTAAAGATCAACAGGACGAGCACGGTGATGGAATGGGAGCTCCCGGTGGACAAGAGAAGGTACCAGTTGCTGAATCACCCCTGAGCAGTCCTGCCGATGATGACGAGCACTTGGTTATCGATGAAAGTAGAGTTGCTGAGGAGGAGGATCAACTACTGCATTGCTCTAGGGAAGGTCAAAGACCATCACAAGAACTTTCCTTGCAACTTCTTGCGTTGTCAGCAATGCACCTGTTTTATCGTATACTACGTAACCGGTTGAGGGCCGGGAGGTGCGAGAGGCCCGAGACTGGTTTTGAATGCAACCTTTCCCTATAGACAACAAAATCAGGGCTTTCAGATCTTGGATATCTATAGCACTCTGAGAAAACAGAGATTATGACTTCAGTCCCTCCTGTTTTTCAAACGCAATGGAGGACGGCGAGGTTAATATTGAATTTTTGGCTTTGTATCCTCTTTTCAGTATTTCCATATTCCTGATGAGAATTTGAAGATTACTAGTATGTCTGTCAATGCCACATTTGAAGCTAATATAACATGGTTGGCAGGCGATGAAGACAGTGAGGAAGAAGATGAAGACGAGGAAGACGAGGATGGTTTAGAAAACGCCGATCAAGCGACTGAAGTGATTCCTAGCAGCAGGAACACAGTTACTAAATATGCAGTTACTGAATTTGTGAAGCCTGGACAGAGTCTAGTAATGGGAACCGGAGGTGAAGGGGGCCGAGGGAACGCATCCATTGCAAGAGGAGTGGGTAAAACAAAATCACTTCCCAGCCTGGAACATGAGGATGGCTCACCTGGATCGGAAGCTATCTTAGTGTTGGAGTTAAAAACGATAGCTGATGTTGGGTTAGTGGGCGCTCCAAACGCTGGGAAGAGTACTTTGTTGGGTGCAATGTCACGAGCAAAGCCCATAGTCGGGCATTATGCGTTCACAACTCTAAGACCAAACATTGGGAAGTTAGAATATGACGATCATTTCGCCCTGACGGTGGCAGATATCCCTGGACTGATAAAGGGGGCACATCAAAACCGTGGGCTAGGCCATGCATTTTTACGCCACATTGAGCGAACGAAAGCACTTGCATACGTTGTAGACTTGTCAGCCGGTATAGGAGACCAGAAAGGCCCTTTGCCATGGGACCAATTAGAGGAGCTCAAGTTTGAACTGGATATGTACGACGCTGGCCTGTCCACTCGCCCAGCCCTCGTTGTGGCCAACAAAATCGACGAACCTGGAACGGAATTAGCACTGGAGGAGCTTCGAAGGAGAGTGGGTGACGAGATGCCTGTTTTCCCAGTCTGTGCAGTTTTGGAGGAAGGAGTTGATGAGCTCAGAGTAGGGTTGCGAATGCTCATTGACGAAAAGAGAGCCGATAGAACCAGAAACAACACTGCTTGGATGAGGTCACGGCCGTCTGCTGTAACGTCGAGCTGAGCGTTAATGTGAACCTGGACTACTTTTTGTTTGAGAAGAACGCAACGGACAGGTTCTTTTTATTTCTATTTGTCTGCTTGTTTCATGCTTGACAAGAGGGTACGGCTTGGATTGCTTTGAGAGGTAATGATTTCAAGGTAGAGGATGACACTACTTGCGTCACTTGAAGCATTTTGTCATTGTTACATTGTCCGCGATACTCACTTGGCTGGCATGCATGAAGCTATTTCATGAGCTTCCCTGTTTTGGTCCAGATTGCTCTGAAGTCCAACCGATTTTCAGTCAATGATAGAGATCATTTCAGTCATTTGTTGCAAGCATGCCTCTGGTGGCGAGTGCTCTGGGCATGAAACATAGTAACGGAAGGTAGGAGCTCCAAACCAACCACTTTGTAACTCCGCCATCTATATTTTGGCCTCCAATGCCCACCTTCACCCAATACCGCCGAATGGTTTCAAGAGCAACCAATGGGAGTCGAAGAATACTTTGAGGCATCCCATGGGAGTGTAGGGGCATGAATAGTACCGTATATGTTTTCAGCTTTGAAAATAGTCATAGAATATTGTGAGTACGAGAATATTACAAAATGACTTGGGTTGGTTTGTATTTGAGTAGGCCAACATTCTTACCAAAAAATTCATCATTTGGACCATGCACCTAATAAGGCAACAAAAGTATTGGGTTTTGGTAAAAATCACCTCTTAACCTTAGAAGGGCCCTTTGTGGTTGTATAGTATATTATCAACATAGTAGTATTTGATTAGAAAAATATTGATCAAATATTATTTAGTACAAAATATATTGATGGTTATGGTAGTATGTAAATAACAATGTATCACAATTCATATAGTAAACCACAATTGAAGAGTTATAAGGTTAAATATGGGTTGTATAGAGGGACCCCAAGGGCCTTTCAAGGGTTAAATCAACTTGAAATGTGGATTTCAATATCTAAATGGAAATTGAACAATTTGACCCCACACTTTTGAATGGAAATTGAACAAGTATAATACCTAAAATAGTAGAAGGGCAACTACATTGTGGTGTTGATTATCATTTTTGGAGTTTGGAATATGAATGGGTCTTCTTAGAGATTGTTTTTTGTAAATGTGCTTTGTATAATGTATTGGGTTTATAGGAGTTGAGATTGTCCATTGGATTTGGTAAGCCTACACAACTCCAAGGCATAAGGTAGTATATGCTTTGTGTAACTATATAGAGTGTACCTAAAATTGCAACCCTCATTCATATATGGTATTGTGAAAGTGGTGGCTTTGTTAGGTGGTTTTAGTATAATTTGGCCAATGTTTTGATATTATAAATATCTTTACTAAGTGTTCACTAGATGGATTTTGGGTCCACTTATGTTTCATTTATAGTCTCTCATGTTAACATGAATCTTTAAAACCTCACTAATTCATTGTACATCCAAAATTTACACAACCATTTGTATTTCACTTCATAAACATTTGTCAATATATAGAATTATTGTATGTCCATTGAGCCACAAAGCTTAATAGGTCAATTTTAGGTGTGTTCCCATTTCCAGTACTTAAAAGATGTTGTTTGAAGCATCTTTGTGAAGATGAGAAACTACATTTCAACAATGCATGAAGGTAAGTGAATCAATTGTGGACCAAAGCAGAGCAAAATATTGTGGACAAAATTATATTAGCAGTGTGCATTTCAAAACTTGAATGTACTATACACCACCATTACAATTTTGTCCACAATGGACTCATTTACCTTACTTTAGAGATGTTTGTAAACCTCTCTTAGTTCTAGAGTTCAAGAAGGATGCTAATAGAATGCAACAAAAATACCTAGAAATTCAAAATAGCATGCAGTAAAGTCCATCTAATGAATCCAAAATCTAACCAACCACCAAATAGCATGCAGCTAAAATACCTGGAAGTGAACACCGGGATCAGTTTAACCCCTAAATGCCCAAAGCCTATTTTGAGCTTTTTAAAATTTGCTCTAAATAAAACAAAATGCCAACATTTTGATAAGTTGTATCAATTTTTTTGATTTGTAATTGTACAAATTCAAACTAAACATGTTAGAGATCTGATAGGAAATGAAAACACAACAATCACTTATGGAGTGAAAGATTATAATGTTTGACTATGAAGGTGTTAAAACTATGAAGATCTTCCAACTCTCTTTTTGCATGTCAAATCTAAAAAGTTGGTGACCAAAAAAATATGAGGTTAAAGGGCCTAACATGTATATCCCCAATCAATTTAAAGCTTCTTAAAATCTACTCTATAGTTTTTTTTAAATGAATTTTGAATGTGATTTTTTCTTCAAGATCTAGTGAACTTGAGGCTCATTTCCAAGAGCTCTCAACACTACGGGAAGTCAAGATTGGGAAGTCAAGATTGCAATGGGTACCCTTGCACAAAATCTTGAATAGAAAAATATCATTTATTTTCAAGATCAGATTTTTGATGCTAAAATTAGACTTCAAGAACTTTTCAAAAATATAAACTACTAAAAATAACATATTGGTTAGGTTTTATTTAACTTCAAAGTTTTGCAAACACCTGATTTTGGTGCCTCGGGCATTTAGGGGTTAATACCCACGTCAAAAACCCTGACGTCTCCAATGCCGAGGGTAGGAACTTTTACCGCTTCTCAGACAGACTGGACATGACATCCAATACGCAGATTTTCTCATAATCTCGTGCAAGTAAATTATTATTGTAGGTTTGCTTGACCAAATTAAGTTGTATATCTTCAGAAGATTTCAAGCATTGAAGGTTGTAAGTATATATACAGAGAATACATCCTTTATAAACACGAGAGATGGACTTGAGCAAATCCAAGAGGGATTGGCAAGATCGCTGACAGGATTACAGAAGTGACCACATACATACTGTACGTCCGTGAATGGAAACTCTACAAGAATTCTGAAGTAGGTAAAAGCATGAAGGAATCGCCATAAGTAACCAAGAGAGGCAGCGGCAAAACTGAAATCTAAATGGGGTGGAACACCATTTGCTGTAGTAGTCCTGTCTTCTCTCGAACAAAATTGTAATTTACCTAATCTCTTTGAAGAATTTGTACTGGTATGCAAAGGACCCTATCTCACATGTACTAGCCAGTAAAACAAAGGAAACTGGGCCAAAGCCATTAGCAAAAGCAGGTAATGGTGCCGAGTTGAATCTCTATCATACCTCCTTGCCTCGGCAAACAGCAAACGTTTCATCGTCCTCACCAAAAAGCTCGCCATGCAGAGACTTGTATAGACCCATGTCAAGTAGTAAGCATAAGTCGAAAACAAGTTGGAAAACACAGCCAAAGACACTCCAATGAAAGAGTACCCCCCGTAAGCTAAAATATCTAACGTTGGAGCATCTTTGCTTCCTAAAGCCCATCCGAGTGACTTCAACATTATCGTTTCCACGGCCCACCCCACCGTTGCTTTCGTAACCAGTCCACTCATGACGTCTGGTTTGAACCTGCAAGAGAAGATGTGCATGAATATCAAGGAAGTTGATAAAAGGCTAAATGTCATCAAAGTAAAGCCTGGACAAGTCTATAGGTGACGGAACGAAGACGCATGCCCCTGAGACCTAAATATGAGCAACTTTATTTCATCTTTTGTAATTATGGCACTAAAACAGTGTCAATTCAGTACCAACCGATCGATCAATTGAAGTAGCACTGAAACAGTTCATATTTTCTGGGGAAGGAACTTTAGGATGTTTCCTTCAAGAAATCAAAGCAACGTGGAAAAGATACGAAGATACATACTTGCCCGCCTGCCCGAGCGTAAAGCCACACAGCATGATGTACGTTGCAAAAGCCATGAGAGGAAGGTAGAGGTCTGGAGCATTGATGTCATGACGAGGAGGCTTGTATTTCAAACCTCCTGCCACTTGCTCTGCTATTCTGGTCCAATGGCCCTGTAGAAGACGAATTGACAATCTAGTCAGCTTGGATTCACAAAAAAGTACCAAAACATACTCAGATCAACCTTTCAAGGACTTATTGCAGGAAGATAGTCGTGATGGAGAGGAGGCTTTATAATGAGAGGATGAAACCTTATGAAGGAAAGGGCAGAGAACCACTTTGAGCTTGTTCTTTATGTATTGATCGGTCACTTGAAAATAATACTGAATGTCGTGAGTTGCCAAATACCTGCTGACCTGTTAGCCACATATGTGCATGTCATCACGTGAAAATAACTTTAGAAGATCTTAACCACTCAGAATTCAGTTTTTAAAAGTCTCAAACAAATAACAGCAACATTCAAGCACTCGGAGCTGGAAAATTGAGAGCCGACTTACGTTGCTCTGCACATAATCTTTGCTGTTCCCCAAGTAAGTTTCCAATAATCCTGGACCGGCACCATAAAACATGTCATTCAATGGATTACTTGGCCCCATTGGAGCTTGCGGCATTCCCGGTTGCATCCCCGGTTGCATTCCTGGTTGCGCGCCATATTGATCGAAGCCAGGGCCTGGTTGCCAGGCCATAGCTCACTTAAAGGCCAACGATCCTACAAAATTAATTAAAAATGGTCAGAAACTAAAAAAATTCCGCTTCAAAGAAACGGGCGACGCCACGACTAAAGCTTCGAAAAATATCACCATAACGTGCAGCAAACCAAAACTCAGAATGATGCGATCCTGAGATTTTGAGCGATTTCTCACTCCACCATTGAATCACATATCAAATTAAAGATCTCGCAAAGAATCTCAATCTCACTCTCAAGAGTCTCTACCCGCCTCCAAATTTCCAAAATTGAGAACTTCACTCCCGATTGAAGTATCGGCATTAGAAACAATTAGGTCACCTTAGAGTCTTCATTACTCGCCCACCCTAAACATACACAAGGCTGTCCTCTCAACCTCCTACGAATTTTCCAATTCTTGAGAGAAAACACTCCTAACAGTCTCTAATCGGCTCAATATTCTACAAAATAAATTCCACCACCACCAAAGCTCACCCTAAATTTGAATCTCAACGATAACTAGAAGGGATCCAACTGCCACCAATAGTGGAAAACCCTAACTGGTGCAATCAAAATTCCGATCCAAAAGCAGAGACAAAATGCTGACCAAAACCTCGATGAATCACGCAAAAGAAAGAATACCACGCCTTTATCAAGCAAGCAAACCCTAGGAACTGACCAGCGGCAACTGATGAGCTTCTACCGACACCAAGCTTCACCAGACTCCGTCAAATTTGCACGAACACTTCAGTTGGATCTGAGCTACCCCAGCAACCGCAGACACGAATTGTTGATGCGCGGGTTCGATGTTGAGAAAATCGGGATCCAGGATTCCAGCTCGACGTCGATGCTGGTTAAGCGAACTCGACCGGATTCGAAGACTCCAGAACTTTCGGAGGACACTCTAGGTTATATTCTATTTTTGACTATAATTAAGTTAGTGGTTGGCGCTTGCTATGCTACGCATTCATCATGCTATTCATACAACAACCCAAAAAAAAAGTAATAAATTTTCAAATTTAAATGTTTATAGAAATGCATACATAAAAATGTGCAATAAAAATTTTAATGAATGAAGTGTATGCAATGGTGAATACATTAAAAAAATATACATGCATTAAAATGTAGTACTACCTCCATCCCAAAATGATCTTCTTGTTGAACAAAATCTTTTGGATTAAGGCTAAAAATAACTTTTTAAAGATTTATTTTGCACAATAAGTAGATTTTGATGATCTCTTCCCATCCTAAAAAATTTGAGTTTTAGAACCCTTTTCAAAGTGCAGTTTTAGAATATTGAAAAATGAAAAAATTTGGGCATTTTCAAAGAACACCAGTGAACACCTAATTGTTGAGTGTCAAGGTGTCATTTTGTGGGCATTTAGTATGTGGCTAAAACCAAGTACAGAACTTTGTTTTGCCTCCTAAAGCTTAATCTATTTCAATTGGAGAATGCTCAAAGAGATGCAAAAAATAAGAAAAAACCATGTTCATTGATCTCTTCAATCATTTTATTTGTCTTTTACTTGATGATTGTATGGATAGAGGGGGAACTACTATTAAGAATTGTTTTCCTAGTCCCAAACAACAATTACAAGCCAAACCTAATCAATTTCAACATCACAAAAGTGCAATAAGAAGATCATTTTGGGATTAAAAAACAAGGCCAAAAAGAAGATCATTATGGGACAGAGGGAGTATAATTTATATCTAAACAGTAAAAATGTTTAAAATATAAATTGATTATAAATATCAATATAATAGGTTGTCTCAATTGAAACAATGACATAATGAAGGACACCAAAAGAATACAGTTGGATGGAAGGGGATGTCGTCGAAGCATGTATGAATCCTAAATATGGAGAGTTTGAAACAAATTCTTAACTTTTTTATCCACTTGATCAAAGTGTTGATATTTGTAAGAATCTACATGACAAATGTCATACAAACACCTCATGGTAAACCACATTTTTTCACGGCATTTGGATTTGGATTTTCATAAACTAGATAATATTTACATATTGAAGAATTTTTGGAAAAAAAAATCAAAAAATAATCCAAATACCAATTAGTAGTTCATCATTCAATATCTATTTTCTAGAGCTAGTTGCCTATTCCTAAGGGACCTAGAGGAAAATAAAATGTCCATTGGTAGATAAATTTGCATTGTCTAACTATCAACATGACAAGATAAAATAATTAAAGCCCTATCAACTATTGGTCATGTCTCTTTGTTCAGGAAATATTGAATCGGGATGTCGATAGCACTTGTCCATGCAACCATAGTAATCATTTCCAGCAATGAGAGCCTTGATATCTGGCAAGTGCTTTTGCAAAGTAGAGTCCCAAGCTTGAGACTCCAAATCCATCAATGCATGAGCATATGCATTCACCAAGCCTATTGCCATATGTACCGTTTGGACAAAAGACTTTCTTTCACATTCCAGTAGCATGGAGATCAAATTGCGAGGTTTTTTTTCTAGCAAGCTCTCTTTGTCGTATGAGAAGACATCGTTTGCAAATCCAAGATGAATGGAAGTTGCCATGGTTATGTTTTCTAAGTATGGAATCATCCGCAATATACTTAGAATATAGGAATCATTAGTAAACTCTATCGCCAATTGAGTAAATTTTCCACCAACATTTCTAGCACATATAAAAGTATAAGACTCTAAATCTTGGAAGCATAAGTTATGGCCTTGGACAATATTTGCATGACTAGCAACACTTGTGTAATGGTATTCTATAACACTTGCAATGTAATTACTAAACCATTCAGGATTGGATAACTTTAACATGTCATGTCTGGACTCCCACAGTAGGGTCTCAATCAAAGGAGTGAGATTTTTTGGTTGCACTTGTTGAATGAAAATTGCATTCAAGTGGTCAAGGTATTGTTGAATTTTATCAAGATTCCTATATATGTTGCAGCTAATGTCATATTGGTCTTGAAGAAACTCATTTGGGGTGTCGAAAAAGATATCATCCAACAAGAACTATAATGCATAATAAATGGAAATTGCTACAAGACGATCAAGGTTGATTACTCTAGGATACATGTGGCTTGCTATAGAAAGGCCTACACGATAATAGGAGTCCAAAGAATGGACATTATGATAGTGCTCAACATATTGGTACAAGCATTTTTTGGCCTCATATAAGTACTTAGATTGTTGCAAAGGTGGGAGGCCATCAAAGCATCAATGACCATCAAGAGCAAGGGTGGAAGTTGATCATCAATTGTGGATGCAAGCTATTTCATAGGTGAAATTAGACCTATGAGCTCCATAGTCTTGATTCCTAAGCAAGGCAAAATGTTTCAATCTTCAAAATTGACTTAAAACAAGAAGAGTGATAAATTTCATGTTCTTTAGTAAAGAATGGATGTTTCATGATTTTATCATCCCTTGTTTATATTATGAATGATTCTTGACAAGTTAATAGAAAATCTAACATGTAGCGCACTATTGCAAAATAAACACCGAATTAGGCATTTTTGCACTTGGGGGGTTTGACATTGCACTTGGCTCGTACGCCATGAAAAGTGGACAAGTTCAAGTCTGAAGGGCGGGGAAAGATTTATAAACACTTAGAGCACTTTTTGAACCAAAAAAAATTTGATTAGTAGACGTGAAGTTGGTCAAAACTTTTTAATTAATTCATGGAAATCTTATACACTTCTCAAACAACATTATTCACAAGGAATGTTTCTTTGCACTTCACATTATAATATATAAAAATGCCTACAACTACAAGGAAAAAAGGTATTGTATCATTGTATGACACATATCTGCTCTAATACATATTCAAATCATTTTGCAAACGCTGGTCGTCTAGGTCCTCCATTTGCATCGCCATGTACTCCAAAAGATGTGGTTTAGCCTTTGCTGGAATGTTCACTACCTCCTCCGTTTGGACACCATGCACTACAATGCTTCCACGAGCTACGTGACCATTTTTTCCTTGACGTGGCACATCCAACCATGAATATATAGCTGCTTCCTTCTCAATCCAAGAAAATCTTTCACCTGACGGTTCCCATGTAGATTCCATGCAATTTGCGTACCTCATTCTATTACTTTCTGCTTCGTTTTCTGTTCCGCGTCTCATTGTCGGCCAATACCATAGAATTTTCATCTTATTGGCCCACCTTCCTTGGCCAAACTCCAATACCTTTCCTAGATAAAAAGGTACTCCTCCTTTCACTTCACTCAATTCTACAGTAAGAGCCACAAACTGTCCTACGGTAATGTCATCCATTGGATTGAATGGAGGAAAAGGATCTTCATTTCCATCTCTTAGTACTTCAACTGTTGATTCATTACTTTTCCCTCTATTTCTCCTTCCTGTCAATCTTCGGGATATTTCTTGAGGAGGTCTATCTTTACAGGGTCCAAAATAACCCCTCCTCTGTGGATTAGGCATTGTTCCCATCATCAAGTCTACAGCTGCATTCTCTACTATGTTTCCTGCCGCATGCGCTACTACATTCTCATTTGTACCTTCTTCTTCCACATTGGGAACAACATTGTCATTTTCAACGTCGATTGGCCAAAATGGTAAATGATAAATGCCTTCACGATTTCGTTGCGGAAATTCTTGAAGGTACTCCTTGAATTCTTCTGTTTTGTCAACAACTTCTGCATTTTTTATTGCATCAAAGCCTCTTAGTACTAACTTCTTCTTATATGCAATGAATTCATCCAATGCTTTCAATTCTCTCTGATCAGCTGCAAAAACTTCAGCAAAATCTGGTGTCTCTGCTCTACTCGGTAATGAGTGCAAACACACATGTCCTGTTGTTGGACCCCATTCATCTGAGCTGAAATGTTTGTGTTGCACACGAACAGACCCACTCTCCATGTAAAACCTCATATGGTGCTTAAATGTGATGCCCGTGAATTGCTCCCCTCCTCGTAGCAAATGAGGTGTGATGAAGGACTTCCAGTCACGAACGTGTTCAAGTTGGCGAGCACTCACAAAAGCTTCTGTGTACGACGTCCCTTTCTCCACCAACTTCAACATCTCTTCCAATGTATCTATGTCCTTCCTCTTCAATACGTTCGAAATGACACTGAATCTCTGATCAATGTCTTCATGCGTGTGCCCCACAATTAAAAAACAAAGATGCACTTCTTTGAAGAAACCAAGACCTACCAGTGCAGCACACATGGCAAACATGTAGATGTTCTTATTCTCCCTCGTGGTATTATCTGCTTGAATCCTCAACGTTGGTGGCAATGATCCTTTCCTTCGCTTCATGTCACATATTACGTTCATAATCGACGTTATAACTTGATTGCTATCATGCTTGTGGTGAGCATCGATCCACACATCTGCATATAGGCCTATCCCATGTACTAGTACCCCACAAAGATGAGTCTTCACGAATCGAGATTCAATGTTCTTCACAGATTGTCTCATCTTTGGTATCATAGTTGTATTTTGATCCATACCATCCACAATCAAACACATGAAAATATCTGGTGTAATCATTGCTGATCTCTTGAACAACCAGTAATCTCGCCTCTCCTCCATTTGAATTCGAATGTGGATGATGTATAATTCTTTTATCTTTTGTTTTGCTACTGCATTTGTTGTGGATTCCATTCCGCACTTATACTCCCAACAATGATAGCACTTTGAGAACCTTGAGAATGGTGGAATTTGAACATGTGGAAATTCCTTCCTCCAAAGCCGACGGAACGAGCTCATAGATAATTCTGAACCATCTACTAGCTTCTTCACTTCTTCATTTACATATCGAAATACATCAAGCTTGGTTGTATTCATAGGCAACAGAATCAGTGGTAACACTGCATTGTCCATTTTCCTTCGAAGCGATCGATGAAGTTGTTGACATCCAGCTTCATTGACAAAAACAGTGAAGCTCTCCCTAGTAGCCGACATTTTTGCACTTTCTCTTCCTTGACATGTATTTCCATGAACAGCAGCCACTCGGCCATATACAGCATGTGATGTCTTCAGTTGCTTAAACCGCCTCTGAGAATAACCCAATGCTGCGGCATAACATGCATTGCAAACCACTATGCCATCTAACTTAGTCACATACTTGTCTCTTACCAAACCCTCCGTGCGAGTGTAAAAAGCATTCAGCATTTGCATTATCCATGTAGCTCTCGCTTCATACTTCTGTCCCCATGCCATATATCGTTGATTCAATATATACTTTGCATCGATATGACGTAAGCAATTGCGTTTGCATGCCCCTTTCTCCTTCACACACACAACACTTTCAAGAGAGACTTTCTGACTTGCTGACTCTCCCCGCTCTCTCGAACTTCTCACCCTCGCCCTTCGATTTGTCATTGAATACCTCCTCTTTGGTGCACCTAAAGAGATCCCTTCCACTCTTGTTCCATCAGGAGTGTTGCCTTCAGAGCCTTGTGTCATAGGAGAATTTCTTTCATTTGTGCTTATTCCACCTTGACTTAATGGTGTCACATTGGAATTGCTGGCACTCTCCTCTACGTCTTGGAAATCAAACTGTGGTGCATGGACAGGTGGAAAGTTGAAATTTTGCCCCTCCCTTGGATTAGCATTTGTTGTTCTCATTTCTGAAGGACGTGCCTAACGGACTAAAGATCGACGCCATCGAATGACTTTCTCTTTACAATCTCCAAGATACTTCCCTATCACCTCTCCGACCCATTTCCTTTCATCTATAACATGCGTTATACGAACCGCAATTTCAAATGATCGTAATTTAACTTGGTGAAGTTCTACACCACATTGAAAACTGTCATCCACTTCACCCACTCCGACAATGTCACCATTGTCCCCAAGAAGTTGTACCATCCCATTCGTTGTTTCAGAGACAAAATGTGTTGTTTCATGATTCTCTTCTTCGAAAAGTCTTCCTCGTATTACACGCGCAAGCCTTTCTCCTATGCTCCTTTGTTTCGTTCCAACCAACGTACTATCTCGAACATTGAAGACCACTGGACTTCCAAACGCTTGCGTTGTCATTTTTTGCAATAACGTATGCACTATTGTTGTTCACATGGTCATAAGCTTCGCAAATTTCCTTCCTTCCTTCAAGATCTTATTTTATATCTACACTTCCAAACAATTACAGAAAAATGTACAATTAGACACTTCTGTCTTCATCTGAAGAAAGAATAACCTACCAATATTATAAAATAAATTCATGTATTCACAGTTTCTGACAAAAGACAATATATATAGATATGTTATTTTTTGATTTATTTTATACTAGAATACTATGTAGGAACTAATAGGAACAAATTGAAATATTGCATTGCATATTCTATCTACCACTTCAACAATTTCTTACAATTCTGAACAATGCTTTTGCAACTACATAAGTTTTTGAAGCCTTCACCATTCAGGAATAATAATATACAACTTCAAGACATTCTTCAATCCTATGAAATTCTAATTCACACTTTATTATAATACTTAAATGTTCAATAGATGACCTTTCTTGTACATCAATTTCATGTAATTGCAAAAAATGATATTGCTTCCACAAAAAGTACTCTAACAGGTGCCACAACTGAATAGAAACATTGAGGCTTCTAAGGTAAACCAAGGTTGCTTTTACAACACCATACGTTGTTAGCAAGTACTTCAATGGGCTTATGCTTAGCATTTAATTGCCATTTCCATTCAATTTATAACATAATACATTCATTCATGATTTCGTTCCTATAAAAATTAAAGATAAATTCTTAAATTACTTTGCTCCTTATCCCATGGAAACAAAGTACACCTACATTTCATATTTTACATATACCTCAACCATTTAAATTCTTGGACTCTTCATTAGTCAGCAATAGCATAGCAAGTACCTATAATTAAGGGAATGTAACTTTGTATCACATGGCATGCATGCATGCATTCATTCATTCAATCAATTGTTCATTACAATTTTCAACTAATGCTTTGTAGTATGAACAAGAATTGGAGCTTCACTAATCAATAAAAATGCAGAGTTCAAAAAAAACTCAAACTAATTATAACACCTAAAAATATAGGAAGGTCTTAAACAATGTCAGCGAAATAATAGAAGTATTCCATTACCTTTTAAGGAAACTCGCAAAATGCAAGTGGATCTTCTAGAATTGCAAGGTACCTAAATTTACAAATATACGTTCATATCTGTAGATTTCTCCTTAAACTACCAAAGGAATTCATTTTTTAAGCCGGAACCCCACATTTTGAAACCATGAAATTCATAACCCCCAAAATTTTAAAGGTGAAATACAACCTCGATGTTCTACCTTAATAACTCTTTCATTGATTTTTTTAAACACTTTAAATTATTCTGTGGCCACCACACGTATCTTCTGCAATGCTTTCTTTGACATGGAAATTGTACCTTTTAATCACTACTGCTTTACCTTATACTGTTGCAAAAGTCAAAACTAAAATAAAATTAATTTTTCTATTTCATTAAAATAAAAAATAAGTAAAAAAATGCAAAATCTTGACACAGTGAGTCTCAACTCAACGAAACAACGATGAAGCACTCCTTTCCGTCGAGAACTTATCAATGGTACGAAAATTGTGCAAAAAATATAAGAAAAAAACATTCTCCACTTTTGTAGAACCAGAAATTTCTTAAAAAAACACATAACTTCCAGAACATATGTCTTCACACCATGAAACAAAGTTCGTACACCTTACCTTACCCAGGACTTTACGATGGTACTAAGCACACAATGTGTGGAAGTATAATCCGGAGAATCTCAGCGTGACAAACAAAAAATATAAACAAAGAGAAAAGTTCAAGGTATGAACTACTGTGCCCTTTGTCGCTACAACAGTCTAAACAAATATCAAACTCTTTCTTCAAATTTTTTAGAACAAAAAATAACTCAAAAAAAAATAACATTTTCACTGCGAGTCAGAATGTCAAAAAACAGAGCTTCTGCACACCTTCTTCCTAAGAGTTCAATTTCTAACAACACCAAGATTGTGACCAAAATAGAAGTACAAATATTTCTCTACTTTTTTAGTGTGACAAATGCCATAGCCACAATGAGAACAACCAAAAAACAATTTCCTCATATTTTAGTTCATAAAAAAACTTTAAAATCCAACTTTTTCCACAACGTGAAATATGAAAACAGAAAACCAAGTTGTTGCTCCTCTCCTCGCCAAGGGCTTTCCAACAGTACGAAGATTGCAACTAAAATATTAAAAAATAATTTACTAATTTCAGAGAATAAAAAAAAATTTAAAAACACAACTTCAACAACTTACATTCAAATGCCACTAAACAAATGCAGTGCACTAGTCCTCAGCAAAGGACTTCTTACGGTACCAAGCATGTGACCAGGGGACGCACGGTCCGGGAGATCTCAACATAACAAGAATAAAAAAAATAAAAAAAATAAAAAACATTTTGTACAAGATAATCCATAGCAAACATCATGCATAAAATAATGCAAAACAAACATCTTCTTTTTCAAGAGATTACTCTACAACAAACATAATCTCATATTTTTCAACATGATAATTCCCTCGCCTTCACATACTGGATAAACTTGAAATATACTATCGAATTCTTTTCAATGTTAAAGATGCTTGAAAGTTTTTTCAAATTGCTCATGATGGATACAAAAGCCTGGGCAACAGAAAGCTAGGATTCTACTGACATCGGCAATTGGCTAATCTTCTACAATTAAGTTATTTTCAAGAAAACAATAGAATTCCAATGCTTACTTACAAGGAAATTGATAGTGGGGTATAGTGCATTTGAATACCTCTGTTGTTGTAACACACTTCTTGAATCAATTGCGTGCCGAAGCCAAGTAAATTTCTCTGTAACAAAGAAACACTTTTCTGGTTATACAAGAAGTTCATCAATTATTTATTTCCTTATGCAAGGTACACATAAAGAAGTAAACATGTAGTTATTTCAGAAAACAAATGACCTCTACTACAAAAAAAACAAGCAAATGAACAGAATGTGAAGCCTTCGTCACTGCTTTGCTCTTCATAGAAAGGCATTCTATTAGGTATAGGGACACATTAAGGTGCATCTACCTTACTGCAATAAATTCCACAAACTAATTATGGGATCAATACTCTAAAGTATTGCTGTACAGCAAATTCCCAAGACATTTCCAACCATCCCTCCATTTCCAACTTGTACAGTACGGAACCCGTTTGCAAGAGTTGTGTCGTTATTCAAAGAGTACTTCTAATGCATTATGATTGAAGACAAGGTTGTTAATACTGCAACTGCTTCTATGTCGATTAATAATGTCATAATGTAGCAATGGGTCTTGTTCTTAAGGGGTTAAATTTTCAACATCCATCCTCTTAGTTACGATGTCTGTTTCTTTGTTTTTTTAAATACATTCATATCTCCCAAGTTGTATGTTCGTAGTTCCATTTTTGGTACCATTAGGAAGCGCTCAACCAGGAGGACTGTAAGGCTCTGTTTTTTTACATTTGGACCCACGATGGGAAACTCATGGAATTACAAAGTTTTTATGAGTAAGAAAATTAATATATTCATTTTTCAATTTACTAAGGCAACTACAAAAAGCAAATTATTTTTTGAAAAGTAAATTGTCGTTGTTCATTTTGTTTTATTTGTTACAGCGAGATCTTATAGATTGTGTATCTTCTACTTGCATTTTTTGTACCGCTAAAAAGCCCTCATTCCAAAGGAGAGCGAGGGCTTCAATTCATGGCATTTGGAACTATGTTGGAAAAGATATTTAATTTTGAATTTGTTTTTAAAATTTAAGGTCGGTACACCCAAATATGCCATTGTACTTAAACCGCCATCTACACTATATACACATCTCCAAAATCAGTTCCGTAACTACGTGGAAGAAACACATTAAGAACCAATTTAAACTTTGTTGTTTAATACATTTTGCATACAAAATCTAAATGCTGCGTTCTTCGCTGCGTTGGAATCTCTTTTCACTTACCAACAAAAACATATAAAAATTTGACAACTCTAATAATAAAAAATAGGCTTAGTAGCAAAAACTGGTGCTTCTGGGTGTACCTACCTTAGATTCGAATTTCATTTCATTTTGGCTATGGCAATGGAATACAGCACTACTAAGAACTGAAGGCCTGCGTCAAGAACCACGGATTCAAGAAGATAAATAATGATAGAACAATATTTATGAAGAATGGACTGCAAAGAGACAATGCAGAATATGACCAACGACACCTCACTGTTGGCGTCAGCATACATTCATTTCCGTCCATTTCCATAGTCATATGCATCATGACTTCATGCGGAAACAGTCTGTCACCCAATGCTCCTTCCAACAGTCTAGGCAAGGCAAGCGAAACATTGGCTTGCCATTCCTTCGCACTTCAAGTTAACGCAATGTACTTACAAGCTCATTTGTGGAGTTGACGTTCTAGCTAGGTTTCTCTTGAACTTAAAAAAATTTAAGGATTTACATTGCAGTTCTGCATGATTGATTATTACATGCGAGGAGGAGGCTACTAATTGCTTGCACTTGTCCTTGGTTGTCCTAAAACTTTTGACTTCAAATTTTGTAACTTTAACACAAAGGTTTTACCTAAGCCTTTGAGGAGGCACAAAAAGCAACTTCAAAAGAAAATGAAGTCATAGATGAAGGTTGCTGAGGAATCATAGCAAAAATTGGAGAAAATGGCCACTAAAATTGGAGGTAATGATGACAAACCATTCCTTCTTATGGTGATGGGAAAAAAACTCGGTGACTTTTTTAAAGTGAAGTCATATAAGATTCGGCAACTTAATGCTATGAAAAGAAACTACTTTTACACATTTCAAACTGTGTACAAGCCATCACAAAGTTGGTATACAAAAATGTAGATGATGTAGAGAAGGTGCTCATTTTCAATGCAGGTAAGGATTGGAACAAAAAATTTAAGAAGAGAATTTAGGCTATGAAGAAGCTCATTGATTAGCACAACCAACATTTATTCCAATCAATTTCTATTCATTCTTTTTCTATCCATAGTATGTTTATTTTGTATATTTTTTCTTCTTATAGGTTATTAAGAACTAATAATCCCTTTCAAAATACTTTGTGGTACAGGTAAAATACGATTAAATCAAAGCTGCTTCATTGATGTTTTATTGGAGAAGTTAAGGCCCCTCACATGTTAAAAAAGCCCCCACTTCTTTAAAGTTAAGAATACTACGCAAATTTTTTCTTAGCTTGTTAATTGAAGGTCAACCAAATACATTGGAAGTTTAAGATAATAATTATAGTTTGAATGAATTTTTTTTCTATTCTTTCCTTTTGAACAACAATACAAATGCAAGACTTTAAGAAAAATCATTCAATATTAATCCATCTATCAATATTTACTTTCATCAATATATTTTAATATAAAAAAATAGTAAATTGCATATAAAAAAATGGTAAATACTTCATTTCTTGAAAATATTTTTGGCAATTTCATGTATTTTTTGGTCAACTTCTCTAGTTCAAAAGTAGCCAACATTGTTATCAAATCAGACATTGGCAAAAATAAATCAAGAAAAATTAACTACATAATAATATCTAAGAAACAAGATTAGGTCCCTAATATTTTTAGTTTTTTTGTGCTTCTAGTGTGTCTTTCTTCGCACCATCAATTGCTAATTATCTCATTTTTTTACATCAAATCAAATGAATGGAAAATTCTAGAGTGAATGGGAATCATGTCCCTCATACTTTTAGTTTAAATGTTATTGTATTGAAGATAAATCTCCCCAATAGTTTTCGTATGTCATTGTAAAGAAGGCAAATCTCAAACAATCTCCCAAATTTAATTTTCAATGAATCTGGAAATGGAAATATTTATCAATGAGGTAGTCAACTTGAAAAATAATCTAATCATTATATAAATAGGTGCACTTTTTATTTCTTTCAAAGAGAAAGGGGTGTTTTAAATAAATTATAAAGTATATTTTTAGGCATATAATTATAGAATTTAAGGACAGTTTTAGTAAAAATTAACTAAAAATAAATGTATTTTTCATAGAACTTGACTGAAAATCTCTTGAAAGGACATTACCTGTAATCTCATGTTTAGGACTATACTTAAAAACTCACTGAAAATATCCCTTTCTCTTGTGTTGTTTTGTTTTTTGAAAATCATGCACTACACACTTTCAGTCTTTTACATCCTTAACAAGATAACTTTTTATTTGTCTTATCTTTTATGAAGATTATTGGAGTAATCATTCTTCTTCCCCTATTTTTTTTTCATTTTCTTATTGTGTTTTAAAAGTCATTATGGCACAAATGAATTTTTTTTTCCTTTCTTTAATATACCACCAATATTCATTTTAGGAGGTGAATAGTTTTAGTGATCACAATGTGTTACAACTTCATAAATTCATAACTAATTTCATGAAGATCAAAAAAATATGGAACGACTTGGGTTAAATGCCAATTCCATTTTTCTTCAAAGAGTTCATTCCCAAAAGGCAAATAGCTCTTGAAATGGTCGCTTCAAAACCAGACTACCTTAGGCCTACTGTAGTACCGTACCAGATAACGGTTACTTGGTGGTCCTCATGCCTGAACCCTGGCCTTCGAGGTGTGAGACTTACAAACAGAGCAGGTGAATATCGTCGACCATAACACGGCGAAACAACTTTAGGTTTTGGGTTACTTTCATATTTTTTTTCCTTTTGTCTCTTAGATAATCTGTAGACCTTGTTCTGCACTTCAATGCGGAGTGCCCACTTGTATCCCGCGGAACTATTCATTCAGTGGCCGATCGAGGAGCATCGACTGCACTGATTCAGAATTCCAGTAGGTCCTACCGTGCTTTTGTTCATTCGGTCACAGTTCATTGCATCGGCCCAGCTTGGCTTTCGGTTTAGACGACGAAGACATTTTGGCGATGGAAACATTGTTTTTTTTAAGCCTTCGGTGCAAACCTGAACGCGGACAACGGTGGCAAAAGGTTGCGCAGAGTGAGGCTTCTTGCAGATGTTGGTAGACGAGGTCACCCGCAGTTTAAGCACTACGTCAACAAGAAGGCGAAACCCTTTTCCAAACTGCCGGTAGACAACAAGTCCAGAATTGCCGTAAGCTTCGTCTGCAATGTCGGCTACAATTACTTGGAGTTGAGCAAGAACAGGCGGTGGGCTCATCAAGGGTATATGAAGAATGCAATCGCAGGTAAGTGGTTTACTGGACATTGCTAAGCTTCATTTAGTTCAACTCTTGTGACCTAGCTTACAGAGAGAGGGTTCCGACTTCTTCTTTGGAATCTACGAGCACAGCGAACAGGTAATTTCTTGTGGTCTGGCCTACCGAACTTCGACATTTTTCCAATTAGGGTTTTATTATTGCATTAGAAATCTGTCAGTCCTTCGCTGCCATCCACAGGTACAAACTGAGAATCCGAAAATGAAAATTTTAAGCTTGCGAAATCGCAGTACGTACTGGCGAGGTTTTTTTCTCTTGATGAATAGTGAACGTCCGCGGGTGCGGACGTTCACTGTTCACCTTCAATTTCGATTTCAGATGAACAGTGAACGCCCGCACCCGCGGACGTTCACTATTCACCTTTTAATCAATTTTTCAAATTAAAAAAATTGTTAGTTCAATTGACATGAGTATGGGCGGCCTTGGTGCCACGACTGAAAATCTAGGTAGCGGTCACTTGCGGTAGCCTTATCGCCAGGACCTCTCACTACGTCGGTCACCTTATCATTTCGTCACCTTATCCGATGAGCTTACCTGCATCCCGAGATCTCCGGCAGTCTCCGTGTAGCTCGTCCGTTTCGCTCCGAACTTCAGTTTCCTTTGTTGGTTCTCCTTCGCATAAGCTCCAAGCCTGCATTTTTAAAAGTGATTCCTACGGTAAAATTCATTAGGTATGCAGACCATATGAATTCAGCAATTCCTTCAAAGCATTTTAATGCTTTGGTATTGGAGCCCTCTTCGTGCAAGGCTGAATACATTCCTTAGCTTAGGACCCTGCTTGAGATTCTTCATAGTACTGTGCTGTTTTTGATAGGTTGATGTGGTAAAAAAATTTTGCAGGTGGTGTAGAATTCCGGGATTCAGTTTCTAGGTGCCACCTTCAGGGCAGTAAACGGGGACTTCGTGCAAAGTACTACTTCAGGTATGGAATACATTTACTTCCTATAACAAACTCCTGTACACTGTTCAATTATGGAAGAGAGAAAAAGCAGGGATTTGTTGAAGTTCGAGTACTCACTTGAACGTTATCTTGTTTCCGTGCTCAGGACTCTGAGCTCCAGTTATGCAAAGATCTCTGACTGAATATAGCCGCTCTTTCTTCAGCTTGGACCCCTCGTTGCACATGTGGCACAACCTCCCTCTCAACTATCTGCCTTCCGAACTGGTGTTCTCAGTTTCTGCAGGAGGCTTGATCTGCTTCATGAACAAGGTGCAAGCCCACACGGACGTTTAGCTCTTCTTCAGCAACCCGACCCCTCGTTGCATAGGTGGTACAACCTCCCTCTCAGCTATCTGCCTTCCGAACTGCTGTTCTCGGTGTCAGCAGGAAGCTTGATCTGCTTCATGAACAAGGTACAAGCCCACATAGACATGTAGGTTCATCTCTTCTTCAACAACCTATTCGACGTCTTGGAGGGGACAGAGGAAAATGAAACGGGAGCGAAGGAAACACTTCGAATTTGGCAGCGATGATTTGAAGGACTAACCTAATCTATGGAATCAGATGCAGCAGTGGTCTAGCTGAGAGTGCAGGAAGACAATCACGTTCTGCGGCAGTCAGAGCATCAGGTGATGTCAAGTACGGAGTGGCCAGTGCCGTGCGCGCATTTTGTAACTTCTCGAGCATATTATTGATAAGCAAAATTCAGGGGTAGCATGGTCGCTATGCATGAAGCTGAAGGACTTGACGCAAGCTATTCAGTATCAGAACAGAAGTTGTAGCGTCGGAAAACTATTTCTACGTGTTTCCAGAGGAAAATACAAAAACGGCTGAAAAAAAAAATTCATAGAAGCGAAGTAGGAGTGCATGAGTAGGGTTTGAGCTGTCACTGACTTCTGCGGCAACTAAGACTTCGGGTTTTTGGATCAAGGTATCCGCAAAGCAGTCTACGACAGCAAGACTTGGAAAGAGTACATTCCAACGTCAACAAAGCAGTCTACAACAACAGGACCTAGAAAGAATACAGTCCAACGCCAACTGTGACTTCTGAGAGAAGACATTATTGGGGTTTGGGGAGGAATAAGGTAACAGGGCCAGAATTTGACCACCGTGGAGCTGAAAATTATTTTTGGGAATGAGAAGCTTCATAAATTAATTTTTGGTAAATTCTATTTGAAGAGAAGTTGAATTGAGATGTAAACTAAGTCGTTTCATAATTTATGGACCTCTTAGGCATATAGTTATACAATTTTGAAGTTAAAAGGATATAGGGCTCTAAAATTGCCCACCTCTTGAAATCTATACATAATTTATGGACATCTGTGGAATTAGTTATACAATTCTGAATTTAAAAGGATGTAGTGCTCTACAATTGCCCACTTCCTAAAATCTAAAAGATTTCTACATTGTAAAAGGCTACGAGAAAGCAACATGATTGCACAATGTGAATTTTAAAGATGTGGGCAATTTTAGAGGTTCTTCGATTTGAGAGCGTACTATGTTATGGTCACAAGTTTGAAATTTAAAGCATTTCACTTAAGGACACTACCAAGAGTGTAGTAAGACATGAGTTCTCACTTAAATAGAGTATGTAACTTCTGCCTTTTAGTATACCTCACATGCATTGTGGCTTCCGTATTGCTAGACTTTCATTTCAACACACTTTGTACGTTGTAGCTTTAGTGGATTATGTAAACCATTGTTGTATTGCAGCATTCATTTGGTAGCACTATGTTTTTGTTGTAAAGTTGAATTACAATATTATGCACTAGGAATGTCTTTGTAGGAGTGAAAAATGTGCAACCTTTCAACTAGTTACAGTACCTTCGTTAGAAGACCAATCCTAGTTGAATAAATTTCATAGATACAATTCAATTATTAGGCTTGGTCAACTTCTACGAGGTTCATAAGAATAGAAAGTGGTATATATGAACAACCTATTCTAATTTCAAGAATCAAAATCAATAGATCATGATGCTTGAAACCTAAGTGATTGATGCACATTGATGAACATAATCCTTTACAGTTTGATGAATTCAAAAGAAATGCTTTATTTCTTTTGCTCATTTCTGAAGTCATTGGATTTGACCATGTGTTGTGAATGGGTTTGAAACATTCTACCGCGAGCTAATGATCTTTCAATTTCAGTATTCTATTTATTAGTACACACTATAGTATTTCAATATTCCATACAAAAGTTATGAAGAGGCAGAGCACTATTTAGTAAATGTTTGAAAATGACTTTTACAATTGAGGTAGAATTTGTTGAAATTAATTTATAGTATATTAACTTAAATTCTTAGTAGTCATTAAAAAGAAAATTGCTAAATACATGAAATGTTTAACATTTTTCATTTCAAAACATGATTGAGTGTTTGTAAAAGAGAGTCATTGCTTCTTTTTTTGTTTTCCATTTTATGAAATACATTGAAAGGAAATAATTACTAAAAATGTTAATTACGCATTTTGTTGTCGCAGGTGCATGAAGGAAAAAGAAATCACATATTGGAGTCTGTGAGTGTTGGAGCTTGATTATCAATTATAGTGAACACAGCCTTATTATGTATTTACAGAATTTCTGTTTCATTGGTAAGTGTACAAGTAAAAATATGCGAATGTCTTTTTTTTTCTATTATAGTGTTCGTGTTATTGTGAAAATGAGAATAGTTCTGAAGAAGGAAATTTTCTTTGAGTTTTGGTTTTCTCTTGTTTGAATTCAAGTAGTATTTCTGGATATTTCACATTGGGGGGAATGAACTTCTATGCAAAATTTTTAGAATTGTAATTGCTGACAATAGATTTGTAATAGAAAACTTCTTTCATTATGACTACTTTTAATATATTTGGGGGGAGAGGCAGAATCTATGAAGCTAGATTTGTGAAAACATTGAAAATTACATGTACTTACGATAGTTTGTATTTCAATATATTAACATTTCACATGCAATTATTTTGTGAGACTGAAATCATGAATGTAGAAGTACAGAAATCTATACATCCATGTTATAGGTGTTTGTAATTTTTTTTTGAAACCTTTGCGATTGTAGTGTAATTATGTACCTAAAACCTGCACTGTAGTTTCAGTTCCTTGAATGGTTTCAGAGTGTTCACTTATACATTTGCTGAAGGCTTGTACGCTTGCATTCCCATGATCACCTATTAATGTTACTTGATTTTCTATGTAAAGTATGCCCTAATCAATATGTTTAGTCATATTTTTGTGTAAATGAAAGTTTAAGTGCTATAAATATTCTTAACAAGGACCACTGTAGATTGCAAACAAGTTAATTGGAAAAATAATGTATAATTAATTGTTAGAATTGTAGAAAATTTAATTTATCCAAGAGTAATTAGTATACAAACAAGTAAATTAGGAATTTTTTAAAAATTGAAATGAAGAGATATATGACTTATGCCGAGTTGTATGTTTGGCAATATGCGGATTTAGAATTCAGTAGTGCACTACAAGAAGGTATGTAAATGCAATTACTTAACTTAATTATGTACTTCAGTAACACCGGAAATGGACTGTACTGAAAACAAAATGTCTAACGAAAACTTTTCATAAACCATCATAAATAAGTACCAATGATTTTTTTGAAAGAAGAAATGAGAGATGAAACATTTTCTTATGAATCCCTAAAGTGCCCTAGCCCTTTTCTTAGCAAAATCAGTGAAAATTAAAACTTCTAGTACAGTTTTGCACAAAATTGATCTTGGAAAATATATTTTCTAATGTAACCGTACAATCTTGTTGTACACTTGTCTTAGATAAAGTGTGATTTATTTTTGTGAATTACGACTGTAATGATAGAAATATATTGCCATTGAAAGTGACAGAAACTAATTTCTCTTCAGAAGTTGCCATGATTGTCCACCCAAAAAACAAGATTCATAACTTTCACATGTCCAATCCAAATGGAATGAATCAAAGTTTTTCATTTACCAAAAATTTAATGTCCAATGAAAATAAAATTTCACAATTTATTTCAATATTTTTTTTGGTGTTGTCATCTCTCCCTCGTTCTAAGGTTATAGTGACACTTCTTTAGCTTCCAGGCACCAACTGAATTAAAAATTGTATTGTTGGAAAGCTTTGAATTTTTCCTAGACTATGAAAAAGTTTCAAGAAGTTTTAGTATAACTTGAGGTTATAGTAGCCTATCCTAAATTCATTCTGTCCCCTTTAGGGAGAATGGGACTTTTGGGTTCAGAAGCTTTTTGATTAAGATGAATGTACATCCTCATCTTTTAGTGAAAATGTGTTAAATATCACTGGAATGAAGACATGCATTGTATGACTCATAAGAATACTAAATACATAAGCTCAATACTATATCTTAATAGGAAGGAAGGTCATTAATTTTTAGTTATTTGCATTGAAAAAAAATAAATTGGTATAAAATGATGGGAAGTAAGGGAGGTTTTTTTATGGAAAATAAAGAGAAGGAAAAGTCTGTAGAGAAATTACTACATTGTGGATGACAACTTCATTATTGATATGTGATGTGTGCACAATGAAAAAGACCACTAATTGTTTTTTAAATAATTTTGGCTTTTCAAAATTGTTTGCATAACATCAAATTGTGATGTATACTTGCATACGTTGTTTTTCATTTGGTTTGAAATGTAGACGGAATTCTTATAGAAAAGATACAATGACATTTGATTTTCTATCAATCCAAATGTTGCCACACATAAATAATGTTGTACGTCTTTTCCATATCGTTAGTGCAGGACAAAGAGAAGAAAAGAAATGGTAGAACTTGTAAGCGTATCTATAATGATGCTTTGAAAGAAGTACAGGATGAAGAAATAGACAATGCTTCCGTACATGCGCTATATTAGAATATAATGAAAGGACGGTTCATTTTGGAATGGACTTTGGAAATTCACAAGTGAACACATTTTTCTGTTAGTTTCTTTATGATTGAAGATTGAGAATTAATTGAAGGACTTCCTGGTACAACAATGGCAATTAGTTTTTTAATATTAATTAATGGACAAGTTGTATCCATTCAACATGCGTAAATGGATTGTTTGAATGTATTTTGGTACATGAAGTCATTTTTTGTTTTCAAAATGGTATTTTAAATATTTTACATTTATTTTGTTCTGGTGGTATGCAACTAATGCGTGCGCTGAAGTTTGTGTTCTCTATGTGTTCTGCTTGACCAATACATATGTTGCAAGAAATGTTAAAGTTCCCAATCAAAAATATTCATATGGAAAAGTAACTTACAGTTTTAATTGTTAAAATTTGTCTTCAATAATATATGAAAACAACAAGGATTGCATTATTATTATATTGTGTTTGAAGGAATTACATTTGGATTTTGAAAGGTAGAAAAATAATTGGAAATATACAGTAGTAGATTGTGAACATACATTGAAAAAGAAGTGTTATTTATTAAAAAATAGTGTTTGTCTTTTGAGGTGTAGGACATTATGGCACCTAAGGTGCATTTCAAGTGGTTGGAACATGGATGGTGGATAGAGGCGAACAATATGGAGAAGCCCAATTTGTGGATCACAGATTTTCCAATTGAAGAAGGGAAATATTGGGCTCCTTTGGGTACTTTATATGGAGGCATAGAGTCGATCGCCGGAACTGCTGATGGAGGACTGACTATCTCAATAACCAATACTGAAACGGTCTACGAGAAGTATAAGCTGAGGAAGAAGCTCATGATGGCACCTATTCCACCAGAACTCCTGTTAGTGCTTTCACCTATACATGGTTTGAAGACACTGGTGACTTACTGGAAAGCCATGCCTCATGCATTGAAGGATCGAAGAGAAGCTTGCATTAAAAAATTCAAAGATTCAACTCCTGAGCAATTATTTCGAGCACGATCAATATATATAGAGATTCGAAGGTATGAGGAACTTCAAAATATTGACCCAGTTGCTGCTGAAGAACGACCTCCGCCTAGAGAACCCGAGGATACAGACGATTTGTACAGACTTTATGCAGCTCCTGTACAAGAAAATTGGATTCCGGTGTCTGAAAGGAACCGCAAGCGCATTGTTGTTGAAGAAGGATATGCAGAGCCTTTAGAACAAAGGGGTGCTTCTGAAAGACCAAGAGCACAACGCCAGCGTATTGTATCTGCAACAACAAATATTGAAATGGAATCTTTAAGGGTAAATGATACTGAAAGAGATGACGAAGCACTACTGCAAGGGAGTGCACCAGTTTTTCCAGCATCTAGGCAAATGGAAATTGGAGAGGAGTCAATGCAACTCGATCAAATGGCAACCGACAGAAATGTACCACATGAAGATGAAACAATTGTTGGACATGAAATTGAAATGGAGGTTCAAAATGAAAGAGGTGTCACAGAAGGAGAATCAGGATCTAGAGGTCTAAGACGTGGCTCAGGAAGTCGCCTATACAGATCAAAGATAAGAATGTCCAATATTAACGCCGGAAAATCAATTACGGCTAGAGGACGTGTTATTGGTACAGGACGTACTGGTCGTGGAGGACGTGGAGGACGTGGTGGTCTTAGAACACGTGGTGGTCGTGGAGGAAATGGTGGAAGTAGAGGTGAACATCAATTTGTTACAAATGACATCATAGAAGAACAACAAACACTTCACACTACAAGAACACCAATTGAAGAAGATCGAAACATCCGTACTCGTACTGCAGTTCGAAGACATCAACAAAGAGTAGAGATGGAAGGACGTCCAATACAAGGAAATGACGGTGGACAAGAAATGGATGATGATTCTGAGCTTGCACGTACAAACATTATACTAAAAAGTTCTACCAAAGCACAAGTGGTTTTTCCTACAGAGATTGAGTACAAGGCTGGGTACATATGGGGACATGATATGGTTTTCAATGCAAACATTGATAGTATTCATAACGTAACAAATGCAGAGACAAACCATAGGACGTTAATGGATTGGCGAGTTCATGAGATGTATGAACGTCTGAAGGGATTTGAAGCTGATGGGGTTAGTGCAATAACACTACGCCCCATTGCATATCAATATGAGAGAACCAATGACGAAGGGGAGATGGAGAAGGTGCAAATACCTTTTAGTCATGAAGGTGCTGCACGGGAATTTGAGGTAGCGTTTTTAACACATTGCCAAGCTGATCCAGGTACATCCAGGATTACAGTGAGGACCGAATGGTTACAAAAAAACATTGTGTGGGAACCAGTGGATGGACAACATATTGTTGCTGCTTGTAAACGAGCTCAAAAAGAACATGAAGATGGTAGCATGTCAGAAGAAGAATACTTTATGCATTTTGCAAGACGGAAAGCAAAGTTTGTGGTCTACAACAATCCCCAGTTCTATATAGAAGCGTCGGTTCGAATCAATGCAAGGGAATTCAACCGCAAATTCTTTACCACATATTACGAAAATTTGATCAAGCTACGAGAAATTTGGAGAGCCTGTGGAAGTCCCAGTTCTGTTGCTCGACTTGATGATGTTTACAGAGCTAAGGCCTTAACAATGGCAGCGACTGCATTGCATTGAACTCAAGATTTACCGCAAAATATGTCATTGACGGAGCTTTCAAAGAGAATGTTAGAGTACACACGACATGCATGGAATGAGGATGACGAAGCATATGAGGCAATTTTGCAGGTCTGCAAAGATTATGAAGATGGAAAGTTATTTTTCAACAAAAGATCAGAGGATCAGTGGAAAAAATTGGCGAAGGAGCAGAACTTGGACATCACTTTGGATAAGAACCCGAGGAGGAAAAGGATGGAGAAGTCATGGTTTAGGCCTTTAAGCAGAGTCTCTAAAGAGGTTTATTTGCATGTTGTGAAACAAATGGCTGCCAAGGACGTGGTTGATGGAAAGCGACCTTCACAGCAATACTATTTCGACAATGCAAAGTTTAATAATCCCCCCAAAGGAACTGTTGCATATGCCGTGGATCGATTGCAACGGAAAAATGCAGTGAGGAACCAAATCCATTTTTTAATGGTAGAAGCAGGGGATGAGAAACCATTGTCTATGGATGAGTTCATGGCCATAGATGCGAGTCGGTTTGGAGATGAGGGTGGGAAACAGTTCACTCTAATGGGGAAGACATTGAATGTTGAATCTAAGACATTATGGTGTGCGCCATCGGTGAAAACAGTTCAATCGTTGAGAAGTTTTGATCATTTAATTCCACCATTTGTTAAACAACACTTTACAGACATTAGAGCGGGACGAAGAGGTTTTGCAGGCTACAGCCGAGATGTGGAGGATGTGTCAAATGCTCGATGGGATTGGCAAGTCGCAGTTGGCATCGTTGAAGATCAAATGACAGAAAAAACAATCCATGTGAGGTGTAGAGGAGGGTTCTTTGAAGATGCTTATGTTGAACTTGGAAAACCATATCTATGGGTTTTCGATTGTAGACGAGGAGGTTCAAGAGGAGAAGACGAGGAATGGTCAAATGAGGACTATAGCAAAGTTGTAACGCAACTTCAGAATTGGATGTCTTCCATTGTACGGTGGACAGCAATTTTTTTATTCCCTCCAAGTATGGAATTTGACGAAGCAATGCAGTCGATGATGGCCTTACCAAACAACTGTCATTGCTTGAAGGGTAAATGGATTTTTGAACCACAAACTATTGCATCATATGTGCATGATCTACATCATGGAGGGCAACGTCAACGTAGCGTGCAAGCAGTGGGAGACATTGTCATTGTTTTGCAGTATCCAAGAGAAAGTGGACCTATGGAAAATCTACCTCGTACTTCAAATTGTCTAGATGTGATTTTCTGGGACTCATGGAGTGCAGATGTAATGCCGCGAGTAGTAGACAAATTAGAGAGGACACCAATGGAGTTGAAGAGGATGGTCCAAATGTATCTACCACAGAAATGGGGATTGGTAACAATGGGCATTACAGTGGCCGTGCCTGGAATTTTGGAGACTGGTTTTGTGGGCAACGAAATTATCATCATAGAAGGTGGAACAACCCGTACGCAATTCGTATACAATACATTGCAGGTGATGTATGGAGAGAAAATGGTGATGTTAAATAGTGAGCGCAGGGCAGCTGATAGAAGATATGCACAAGTATTGAATACGGGAGGCGAATCACCTAGTGATGATCTTCCTATAAAAAATACAAGAATTCCACGTGGTAGACAGGAAAGGATACTGCGATCATCTAGCGACTCATCGGATGGAAGAAGAAGGTTTCAAAAGAGGCAACAGAAAAAACAAAAAGGCAAAGAAATTGCAGTTGACTCTGGAGCTTCTTCATCAAGTGGAGGTGATACAGATTCAGAGCAAATGCACTCTGATGATTTACCTAGTGGTGGATGAAGTTTGGGTTCAGTTGACACTGATGTAGGAAGTGATGCACATGGAGACCAAACAGACTTATTGGAAGTGGAAGAAGACCCTGATTATGCTCCTTCACAATTTAATAGAGATGTTGACAATACAGAAGCAAAAGATGTTGGAGTTGAAGGTGCAAAACTCCAGAATTCACCAACAAGAACGGAAATGGGAGTTCAAGGTATAGGAGCAAAAAATACAACAACGCGAACGAATATTGAAGTTCAAGGAGGAGAAGTAGATAATACTTCAACACCAGCAGATGTTGTTGTTCAGGTTGGACAACTAGAAGGTATATTGGTAGATGCGGATGTTGGAGTTCAAGGTGCAGAGATGGAATGCATTGCAGTAGCCACAAATGCTGGAATGGAGTCTGAAGAAGTGGAAGAAATATTTACAACATCAGAACCGATATCAGCATTATTAGCATTCAACAATCAGAATTTGGAGAGCTTCACTTTGGGTGAAGATGGATATTATTATGATAAGGACCACATAAAATATATTCGAATGGGAAATGAAGGGTCTTACTATTACGAACGCATTGTTTCTGTCTTTGAAGGAACAATTGGATCACCAATTTTGACAGAGGGGGTATCAACGCCTGTTGCAAGTGCTATGGTGGACAGGGCATTGGAATATGCCTCTCCACCTCCATTAACTCCAATTGTGGAGCAACATGTTAACAAAGAGATAGAGGCAATTGAAGAAGGAGAAATCGAATTGATACAATCAGCAGAACATGTGTTGTAGACACCGAATGCAAAAGTGCAGAAAATGAAGGAGGATAGTAGTACAAGAGATAGTAGTATGTAGTTTGTGGAAGTGTGGACGAACTATAGTTGTTTTGAAAGTATTTGTAGAAGTTCATATAGTTTTTGTTTGACTTGTGTGAATTATAAATAAAATAATGGAAAGGCAGTGGATATCCCTTTTCATTTGTTTTAATTCTCTGAAGAATTCTTTCAATAATAAGAATGAGTCTGTATTGTACATGTCAAATGAGTATAAATACAATGTGATTTTGTTGTGTTAGGGGTGTATGATGCTAGAAAACTCAAATATAAATAATTATAACAGTAATGGATATGAGAAAAGTGTATATTCCTAAGTTGTTTCACTTAAAAATATTCAGAATTACATCTCTATAAGAATTTTGTATATTCAATTGAAATTGAACAGAGTACAACGGAAGACCATTCTTAGGAAAAAGGTGAGGGGTATCCACCTTTGTAAAAACAAAATTCTTGTGAATAGTAATGCATATGATGATTGCACTTGGCCAAGTGCAAGAATGTCTAATTCCATGTTAATAATGGTGTACTTTGGTAATCAAGAAGTAGTCTTTCATTTGCCAATTTTTCTTCATATTCAAAAAGAAAATTGGAAGAATTTTGGATGAGAAAAGGGCTTCAATTTGACTAAAATGTGATTTATAATTTTATAATTTGATGAATATAAAAATATTTTGCTTCTTCAATATGCAAATGATTTCCACCAATTAAAACTCTTTTTCAAAAATGAAAGAAAGATGGCTATATACAACAATGTTTAGAGATGATTATAGTTGTTTAACTCCTATAGGATCAAGAAATCATTTAAATATTTAGAATTGTGAATATAGATTATAGAATGCAACTTGGTAGACTATCTAAATGATGGTTTCTTTATTATAATGTTGCAAAGCATAATTTATAAAATATATCTATACAATTACTATTGCATGATTTACTATTGCATTTATGAATGTTTAGTACTAAGATTTAAAATAAAAAATTATAAATTTGGTTTGAAATTAATTGTAGATTGAATAATAATAATTTCCACAAGATGCTTATCCTTCTTAAGTTCAAATTATGTTCATTTTTTTTAAGATTTGTATTTCATTTCTTTATTCAAGTTGTATTTGGTGGCTCATTTTTTAACTTAGAAGTGAATTACTTTTTGAATGGAAACATATTTGTACACATTGATATATAAAGTTTTCACACAACAAGTCTTGAAAATTATACATTACAAATGTTTAAAAAGTAACACATGAATCTACAAGAATTAGCTATGGGTGAAAATTCAAAATGTTGTATAAATAGGACATATTTATGTTCATATATTGTTCATTCCAAGTCCTTACAAGGTTAAAATGACTTAAGTCATAGCACCAAGCATTTAGAACTCAAAACTCTATGCTTAATATGGATATGACTTTTCAATTGAAATAGTGTCAATTTAATTGACATTACCATTTTCACTAAATAATTTAGGGTGAAATTTGAATGAAACATAAACATGAATATTTTATTGCTCTTAGTATTAATCATGAACTTTCCTATGACATTGTTTATTATCCTTCAATTTCAATTTCTAGGTTTAATTGTTTTCTATGTACCTACCTTAGTTATTGCCTCTATTTAGATGAGAGTTAGAAATTTTCTTCAAACTTTGCCTACTATTTACCATGCCAATGGTTTCAAAACTCTTTTCTCCATTATCCCCCATTCACAATATGCTAACTACAAGTTTACTATATGCTAACTAGAAATACATAGTATGCTAATTAAGAGTTCAGAACACGCTTAAGTACCTCATGCCATGTTCCATTGATAGACAAAGTTTGTAAAGGAAGCTATAGGGTTCAAGTGAGCAATTGCATTGACATATAGACTCGATGGGTGGGGAGGGATTCAGTTAGTACAATTTCTACATGTATTAATTCCCTCAAAATTGACCAATCTCAACCAATTTCAGTGAGGTATGAAATCCCACTTTTTGCTCACCTACTTTGGCAAGACAATCAGTGGAACTCTCCTTGTCTTGTGTTTTTCTATCCATCAATGAAACACAGCAAGAAGTCTTAACTAAAGTAAAACAACCCATTGCGGTCAAATGACCCATAGTGGTCACCTAGGAAATGACCCCATTGTGGGTTTTTTCAATATGTGAGATTTGGGCCACAATCACTATCTTACATGACAGTGGTGGAGTAAAGAGTGACCTCATTAGGAACTTCCAACTTTTCAGTGTGAGAATCATTGTAAGAATTAACTATTTAAGCCTTCCATGTTAGAAAATATTGTGACTACATTAGGTAGTAAGATGAGCACTATTGATTCAAAATTTGTTGGTTGTGGGTTAGTCTATAGACTCCTTTGGACCATGATGCACTAAACACTTCAAAAATTCCTAACAAATTCAAATTTTGTCAAAAAAATATGATTTCAATTGCACTTCAAAAATTCCTAACAAATTCATATTTTGTTGAAAAAAATATGATTTCAATTGCACTTGTTGCTTCTCACACTTGTCTTTAAGTGGGAAAAGAATTGAAAATTTTCAACAATAGTGTGAGGCCAAACTCTAAACTCTGACCACAATAGGCTGTTTTACCCTACCAGTTCACAATATGCCAACTAGGAGTTTACAATATGCTTAACTTACTATCAGTTTTTCCTAATCATTGGCTTAGAGGTGTAACAATTAAAAGCCCCAGTAAGAGGTTTGAGACGACCCTAAACTATTGGATAATGGTGGAAAGGTACCCAAAACCGAATGGTGTGGTTGTGGGTTTGATACCTGGCAGCGATAGGTGGTTTATCTAGTGTGAAATCAGCCTTATCTACCTGACGGAAACCCTTGCAGTGTGTTGTGTAAAATAAAAATAAATAAAAAAACAGTAAGGGAAACTCCTGCAATCCTGCAGCATACTGTAGCTGCACAGTGCCCTCACAAAAGGGACACTCCTGTAATCCTACAGTATACTGTAGCACTGTACAAACTGATTTAGACCCTCACTCTTTAACAAAGAAGAGGAGGTAGAGCAGCAATCTATTTGGTCTGGGAGGGCACTAGCTGTTCAGCCTGCTGGATGCGCAACAACAACATGAGCTGCACTCTGAAAGTTACACTGCAAGATGCACTGCGAAGATCTACTGTGGCATTCTTCCCTCACACTGCTCATCTAATTCTCTGTAGAAAATTTTGCTTGAGAATAAGGGCTTGTTGAAGGGTGGAGGCTTACCAGTGAAATGGCGCACACTGGCATCCTTCACAGGGACTTCATTGTCAGATGCCTCTTCAGCGCTGGAGGAGAAAGGCGACGCCTGCTCTGTGGCCAAGGTGCTGCGACCTCGGCCCTTCTGCGACCACTGGAGACTAGACGAGCGGGACACGCACGAGTGGACCTCACCAGGGGGGATAGTGGCGAAGTGGTGTGTGCTCTCCTGCTGATAAGGTAAACCAGCCCATTGTGGTCAGAATGAAGAGTTTGGCATCATCTTGTTGCTGAAATTTTTCAATTTTTTCCTCACATTAGTACAAGTGTGAGAAACAGCAAGTGCAAATAAAATAAAATTTTCTTGACAAAGTATGAATTCACTAAGAATATCTAAAACATTCCGCCCAAAAGAGTCTGTAGACTATCTTAAGACCAACAAAATCTGAATCTGTAATGCTCAACTCACTACCTAATGCAGTCAAAATATTTTCTATTACAGAAGGCCAAAAAAGTCAATTTTTATAATGAACTTCACATTGAAAACTCAGAAGTTTCTAATAAGGTCAGTGTTCAGAACACTCCATTGCTGTCATGTAAGACATGCATTGTGACCCATGTCCCACATCCCGGAAAAAAACACCACAGTGGGTCATTTGACCACAGTGGGTCATTTGACCACAATGGGCTGTCTTACCTTAACTTCATCGAACTGGGTTATGAAAACAGATGAAGTGAGTTTTTCTTTTATAGGGCACACTGCTCCAGAAAACTGGGCCAGGGTAGGAGTGGACCTCACAAGAGAAAATGGCAAAGCCTTTAATGCATGCTCACTTGCTAACTAGCTCCTGTGATTAAAAAACAACCTCTCCTGTGAAAAAACAAGCCCCCACAGGTGAGAAAAAACAAGAGCTGTCAATTAAAAAACACCTCCCCAGGGAAAAAAACCAGAACTGTCAATTAAAAGAGGGAAGGAAATATCCCCTGCCCCTGCTGTCAATTTCAAGTTTTGAAGGTGGAATCTGATTGTCAATCTTAGCTCCAGGGCAGCATTGCATCTTTGCTGTCGGTCTGGGATATAGATATGAATATGAATATAAATACAAGTATAGATACAGATACAGAGGACAAATATGGATAGATGTATAGGAAATGGATATGGATATGAATATGAGTATAGCTACAAAAGATGTATACATATACATTTTATGAATACGAACAAGGGGTAGAAAATCCCATATCAATTGCAGAAGCCCATATCAATTTGAAATTACAAATTATGTGTGGGGGGTAGGGTTTGGATTTGAATTTGAGTTGAAAAAATTAAAAAAATACTTAATTTGAGTTGGGGGATTGGGTTGGGGAATTTTATTTTTTTAAATAATATGGATTCAAGAATTAAAAAATATATATTTAGTTTGAGTTTGGGGATGGGGTAATCCTTTGCCTCACTATGCACTCAAAAGACAACTTACAATATTCTTTCTTGTTAACAATCTGGCTAATGAAAACAAGGAAGCAACAAAGCGGGTATAGGTTTGATTTTTCATAAGAAGTTTGAGCCTTGATAAGGGCCATCAATTCCTTGACAATAGGAAATGTTGTCTATGCACTCAAAAGACGACTTACAGTATTCTCTTTTGTTAACAATTTGGCTAATGAAAACAAAGAAGCAATAAAGCGGGTCTTGGTTTGATTTTTCATAAGAAGTTTGAATCCTAACAAGGGCCATTAATTCCTTCACACTAGAGAATGCTATATGAAATAACGAAAAAAATAAATTATTTGATTTCGATGATTTTGATGAGGAGGAGGAGGACGAGGATAACAATGATGATGGAAAAGAAAAATTATTTGATTTTGATGATTTTGATGACGATGACGATGAGGAGGATGAAGATGAGGGTAATGATGGTGATGGCAACAATGATAGTGACGATGACGATGATCATGATCATCCCTGAATGAACACAACAAGAATGGTAATTTTGAGTGTTTTTTGATTAAAAAATGGCCTTGGTCTTTTAAGGATTTAGTAGAATCAATTAATATTATTTTATTGTATATTTTTAGCTTCTTGGTTTGACAATAATATAAATAAAGAAACCTATTACTTTTTCAATATTTATAAACATCACCATCCAATAAACAACAAGGCTTGGATGGCATGGAATAGGTTTAACAAATACTTTTAAAAACATTAAAAATGATTTTTAAATGTAATTTTAAAATTAAATTCGAAATTACAAAACTTTAACAATTTGATGTGGTACAACTATGGCTACATTAAATTGTGGTTATTTTATTATTTTTATTCAATTTTTTAAAATTATTATTTTAAGTATTTTTTGTTTTTTAGTTTTTAAAAAATTATTAAATAATCTAATGAGTGTTGTGCTTGTTCATAGCTTAGGAAATCTTTTCTTAATAGCCCTTTCAAGGCCTAAATTTTTTCCTAATGGAGGCCACACTATCCCAAAACACTACTGGAGGAATTGTAATTCAAGCAATCTCTGAAATAAGATACCTACTCCACTAACTACCTTTAACCCCTAAATGCCCAAGGGCCTTTTTTGAGCTTTTAGGAATTTGCTTTAACTTGAACAAAAAGCCAACATTTTGATAAGTTGTATTAATTTTTTTTAAATTGTAACCATACAAATTCAAACTAGACATATTAGAGATCACATAGGAAAAGAAAACACATCAATATTACTTATGGATTGAAAAATTATAATGTTTGATCACGAGGGTGTTAAAACTACAAAAGTGATTTGAAGTCTTTCAATTCACTTTTCACATGTCAAATCTAAAAAACTAATCACCAAAAAAACATGAAGATAAAGGGTCTAGCATGCATAACCCCAATTGATTTATGGCTTTTCAAAATCTATTTGACATTTTTTTAAATGAATTTCTAATGTGATAATTACTCCAGTGTATTTGAGGCTCATTTCCAAGAACCCTCAACACTATTGAAAGTCAAGACCCCCTTGCACAAAACCTTGAATAAAAATATCATAATCAATCATTTTCATAATCACATTTTTGATGCTAAAACTAGACCTCAAAAGGAAAATATAAAGTATTAAAAATAGCAACTTGGTTAGGTTTTATTTGACTTCAAAGTATTGTTGACACCAAAGTTTGGTGCCTTGGACATTTACGGATTAACTCCTCATTGCCCAAGGCCTAACTATGTCAAAAAACAACCTTGCTTTTCAAGTGTTATAAGTCTAAATGTGAGTAAGTTATGAAAATCTCAACCGTACAATCTTATAGTGTGCATGTTGTAGATGGTGTAAATCAAATTTGGGGTCATTTGACCGTATAGATTGAAAGATTATAATGTTTTAGTGTTGACAAAAGATGCTGAAATTTTTCTAAAAACACATTTGGAGGTGAAATTCGATTTCTAAACCTACTCAAATGAAAAAAACTTTAAACTACAAAGTGATTTGAAATCAAAAGACAAATACTTTGGTGGAAAAAAAATCATTCAATTGACTCATTGCATTTGCAAAATTGTTTTAAAATATTAAAAAAAAGTGAAAAAAGTAGCAAAAAAACACATCTATGGTTGAACCTACCTCTGCTTCTCAGTCAATCATAACTTCTTGGATTGATATGAAATTTTTACCACAAGAACTAGACTAGTATGCGCAACTTTTCCAACAAAAATGATTGAAAACAAACCCTGTCTGAAGAAGTTATAAGCCGCCAAAGTTCACTGTAATGCAAAAATGTCTGGATTTTGAACTTCGAATTGCTCCCAAGCATTCAAAAAAACTTGGATTGACATGAAATTTTTATCACAGTAAGTAGACTTTATGGGGAACAAAACCCAACAAATTTTATTGAAAACTAACATTTGATGAAAAAGATACAAGCCCCCGAAGTTGCAGCCATCTCATTGCAGCGTGGTGGAAATTGAACCTACTAACTTTGAATGACTTTCAAAAACTCCTTACATCTTGGATGGATCTGAAAATTTTACCACAAAAAATAGACTATTATGTGCAACTTTCCCAACAAGTTTGATTGAATTTGGACATTGGATGCAAAAGTTACAACACTTTGCTAGACTGTGTGAGGACACTTTTGGTCCCCTTGGGCGGTGAGGGGTTAAGTTACTCATGCATTCCTCATCAAGGATTTATTTTTTGTTACAACAGTGCTTCAAATTATAGCATTCATCCACATATTGGATAGGAAATCCACATAATTATTGGATAGGAAATATCACATCCTTGTACATATCACATGCCTTTAATTTTATTTCCATCCACAATTTGGTGATTTCATCCAAGTTCTTTTTTTTAAGCCAAAATATTTTTTTCTGGTGCAATTTGCCTCCACCAAAAAAAGTCTGCTTATCAATTTCTGGCAGAAAAAAAGTTTTAAGAAAACTAAAGCTTACCACTTCTTTATGGTAAGGAACTGGACTGTAGTGGCTTTTCCAACCAGCACCAGCCAATTAAACATCATGACATGGTAACGTGGCCTAAAAAACATCACGGTAGAGTGTACCACTTTTCTAGCACATAACTTACGTAAGGGTGCTTCTACCTTTATGTAAGTGTTACGGCTGATGGTTTTGTTTTGACTGTGAAGCTCAGATACGTAAAGGAGGCTCTAAAAGCGACCTTTTAAGAGCTGATTTGCCTTTTTCACAGGTTTCCATGGACAGAATGATTTTTAGCTCATTTTTCAGAGAAAGAAAAATAGATGCGGAACACAACACAAGTAGTTTCGTCTTTTTCCAAGCATTTTTGAATTACTTACGATTTTTCAAAGATTCAGGTCATAGGCACCTATTTGTGACCACAGGTGTCCCAAAATCTGTCCCCTTGTGACTTATAAAGAAATGTGCAGAAATCAAAGACAATGATTGGCTCATGCAATAAAAAAACAATTTTTTTGGAATTCAGTAACAGACCAAAGAGGTCCATTCAAAGATCACCTTGCATCCATTCTACAGCTATCTACAAGACAATCTAAAGAAGATCGAGGAGCGGATTTTGAGCCACCTACCTTAGTGGATCATTTAACCCCTGAGCGCCCAGCCCGTGTATAGTGAAGAGAGGAGCTTGGTGACCTCTTCCCACATAAATTGGCGGTGGTGACTCAATTTTCAGATCCATGGAAATTCACCATAGAAAATAAGACTTCACTACCTCCTCTACTGATGGAAAGGGTCCGCAGAATTTTTCGCCGTCTGTTTTTTAAATTTATAATGGTCAAAATGAGGTTGACATTTCATAAAGCAAATTCTGAGCAACAGGATCCCGTCACAGGGGCGCTCAGGGGTTAAGCAATTTTGGAGCAGATCGTCAAGAGTATGAGGTGGTGGAAATTTTTTTACATGTAGGAAGATAGGAAATATGGGGATAGCAAGATTTTCATAATTTTATATTCCCAAAATTGAAGTTACTGTGAATTTCAAGTGCTAGAAAGTATTGTTGTCCCACAATCAATGTTTAGAGTATTCTAAGGCCATATTCATTAAAACGAGACAAAATGGTTATATTGAGATCTTAAAGCCCCACCTCTCAAAGATAAGTTGTTGAAAGCGAAAATAAATAAAGGCATCTCTATCACCAATGAATCAAAAGATTACAAATTAGAAATAGATACCATGATGAAAGTACCATATATTTTAAGAAAACATAGAGAAATCCAAGACCAAAACTATAAAGAGATGAAAACATTAGAAATGTAATTGCACTTGAGTGATAAAAAAGAATGTGACATTTATAAAATTTGATCACTCTATATCTAAAGACATTAATTTATTTGAGGACCCATATACATATGAAACAATTTATCTTGCTTGTATATATACTTTATTTCTTACTAAATGAAATATAGGTAATTCTAATGATTGAATGTGTTAGTGTAAAAATGTACGGACTTTGTGCACATGAAGTACTTACCTTTGCTAAAATTTGTATTATTTATGTAAATGACTTATCTATTAATAGTAAAAAATCTTTCATAAAGCAATCAAGTTTGTAAACAAGAATCATTCAGCTAGACATTGTTCTTGGTGGAAGAACTAGTGGGTCCAAACTAGGTAATAGGAGTCAATTTTGACGTAACCACTGCTTTTTTTGGACCATTATTGATTGTGTAGGTCAAATTTTGTTATATTTCTCCAAAATAAACATGACTTATGCTTCCTAAATGTTATAGTGTCATTTTCCAATATTACATACTCTATAATGTCATCATTGTATATTAATTAAGTACAAAAAACTTCATGTAACCAGTGCTTAATGTACTTCTTGGACTATAAAATGGATGAAAGTGGTTCCAAAGTAGATGTAGAATAAACATTTTTCATTCGGTCCATGGAGAATGAATTCTACCCATGGGACTGAGGATGAATGTACAAGGATTGCATTTTCTTTTAGGGCAATGATCAACGGCCGTGGTTGTGTTGCACTCATCGAAGCATCTAGACCATTTATACTATCTTCGCAGAATTAAGGTTTTAGGAAGCATTGTGTGTTAGAGAAGTAGTAGCTTTCTTGTTGTTAGCTTGTGCTTCGGATTTTTGTACAAACTACTTGGTTTGGGTTCTGCAAATGTGTGATGCAAGCGCTAAAGTATGGATATTGTCGATGCGTTATTTTGGAAGTTGTAGACGCAATGAACTTATCTAGAATGGGAGATCCAAATAAAAAAATTTGCTTATATTTTTGTAGCAGCTGAAAGGGCAATTCCAACCTAGTGAGATTGCTAGTGTTCAGGCATTAGAAGTATGTTAAAGCTGTACATGAACTTTCTTCTCCTACAAATAGTACATATAGGACAACATTTGTATTTTCTTTAAATTTTGAGAGTACCGATGAATAGGTTTAGTTCTTTGGTAATTTTTGCAGTTTCTTGTTTGGAGTATATGTGCGTTTGGAGCAAACTATTTTGAAGTGAATACTTGAGGGAACAATGCGCATTTTAAACCCATATAATTAATACAAAGTGACTAGAGGTATAGAGTTCATGTGTATATTTAGGATTGTCCTTTTTTGTTTCTCTTCCTAGTGCTTTTTTGTTGAGTGTCTAGTGTGTTCTTGTAAATTTTTAGGTTAGAAGGGATTCATGATTTAGGTCACACCGTAAAAAAATTTGGTCTGTTCGTTGCATTTTTTATGAAAGAACTTCAAGACTTTTTTAGTGTGTTGTACACATTCTAACAAAAAAGTTTTACAATGTTGGTTAAAATTCCAAATTGAAATGGCTTATATGGCTCTTTTGACTGTAGGTACAACATACATAACTATTTGTTGTGGGTGCTTTGGTTTTAGGACTTGCGGATTGAAGAAATATATTGACTGCATGTAATCTCAGAGTGTTTTAGCGTATATCTTGTATTTTGCTAATTTTTAGGTTTAACTCTATCAACAACTCAAGTTTACTTATGAATTGAAGAAGTAAATTCATGTCATGCAAAAAGAATTTGAAGGAAGTATTGTTTGATTTGTCTTAGGGTTTTGAAGATTGGGAGGATTTTAGAGCTTTCAGTCTACCCTACAATCTTCGTGGGCATCAATTTTAATATGTTTTTGTTATTTGTGTACATTAGAAGAGTTCTTTAAGGTTTAGGGTATGGATCCAAGTGAAGGAGTTAGTGAAGATTATCTTCAATACTATAGATTGGATTACATCGAGAAGAGAAAGGTTGATAATAGAGAGAGGGTACGTTTGTGTAGATCTAAAAAGGCGGCTCAACATGAATCTAAGGTTTTTAATATGACTGCATGTATTCAAAATCCAAGTTTAGGATCTATAGATGTATCTAATTGCATGGCTTATTGCGTTGTTGAATAGAGGTTTGCCTTGGAAAATCACGAGGATTTTAGCTGCAACAAAAAATGGATTGCTAAGAAGTTTAGTCAAATTTTCAAGTCTTCAAGTCTTCAAACTGCTTCCCGTTGGCCTATCCTATTGGTGTTCTAAATGAGTTCAAGGACTAAAGTAGGTGACAAGAAACCACAGGCCTTGGACAAGTAAAACAAGACGGTTAGATTATGAGTTGAATTGTTTGAGAGATTGGCTTCTAAATTTCAAATTCATGGTGACCAACAAACGTACTTCACCAATGGGAACAACAAAAAGTACAATCATATGAGTGATCAATCCCATTTCGTCATTTCCACGATACAAAAAGAAGTTAAGCAATGTTTTTACCCATGCTACCCGCAACAACAAAGTTTACAAGGAAAAACAAGCCACAAGTCACAACACACAAGTCTTCAAAATCTCCTTCATTTTTCAAACTCCAATTCCTTGGCTAAATTTTGGTGTGGTGCCACCGATGATCTATGCACTCAAATAAAATGTATAATAGCCTTCTAGAAAGCTTACACAATTCTCTACTATTTCTCCAAAACTCAAGTCAACTTAACACTCTATTCATTTTTTATAGTCACTTAAAGTTTTGGCTTCTAAAATTGAAGGTAGCACACCCTCCTTCACTTCCACACTTACAACTCACTCACAAATGCTCCAAATACAATGAATGATAACTATTTGGAAAGCTAATAAATTTTCTCACAACTTCTATAAATTTCATTGCAAACCAAAAACTTGTCCTTCTTCTATAGAAGGTCAAAGTCTCTGTTTCTTCATATGAGAGGCAATAAACCTTCTTTCACTCAAACTAAGACAAGTCTCAACTCACAACTTCAATTCAAGCAATAGAGGATTTTTTGAAAAGATAACAGTATGATACAAAATTGATTCAAATTTTATTCCAAAATTCTCAAAACTCAACACAATATGGTTCCTCAAACATTTGGGCTTCTTAAACCAATAATGGAGAAGAAGATGAACAATGTCACCTTATCCTCCATTTCAATAATACAACTCAATAATGCAAATCCAAATGAACATCAACCTATAACTTGGCCATAGGCTACCCTACCACCCATTGGTCAAATATTTGACCAAACTATAAAATTCACCTCCTTAATTAGAAGGTAAACCAACCTAAAATCACTAGAAGGCTATTAATTTCTATATTTTCCTTCTATGATTTTAAACACACAAAATAAAATTTATAAAAAAACATCTTGAAATTCTTTCTCAAGACAATTGTATTTTTTTCTTTTTTTTCTTAGTTATATCAACTTACTTATGTTGGTTTGTCCCACATGCTTGACTATTGGTTGTATTTTCAACCAATGAAATAACTATGACATAATATTTTGTATAAAGATTTGGTGAAGAAGCATCAACCATTGTTAAATAATATTATAACATTCAACCATCCCTTGTAGGAATTTAGTTTTTAGAGTTTCAAGGTAGTATAATCTGTATCTTCACTAGAATTATGAAATTACATCCCTAATAATGTAGTAAGACTGTGGATCAAACATCATGTATTCAATCTTTAATGTAGTGATGTCATTGTCTTGTGAAATTTTTCTAGTTAATTTTGGAGATTTCATTATTTCTAAAATGGATTTTTTTTCAAAACATTCCATAATTATTCCAAAATTACCAATTGTAAGATATAAAACCATATTTTTCAATTATTTATAATATAATTGTTCATTCTTTGAAATTTTCAAAATGTACCAGAATGAGTAATCTCCTAATTGGACAACACTTTCATATCTAGTCCATTTAGAAATTAGAATCCATTCATTTCTTTAGGACAAAATTATTAGAGAAGGTTGAAATGTACATCTAGAATTTTTATTGCCCTAGCTTAAACTCCTAAAATGCAAGTATTTATGAGAATTTTGATAATGTTGAAAACAATAAGTAGTTTAGGTTGTATATTAGAGTGACAATAAACAAATATGAAAAGTTGTAGGAGTCTATAAGGTGGTTTTGAATTTTGGGATATTTTCAAGTTACAATATACAAGTTCTTTTTGGTTATAGTGTATATACTATGAAATGGTATTTTGATAAATTGAAAAAAAAATTGTAATAAATGTACATTGAACTTACAAGTAGAAGACAGTATTTGGAAAACCAAGGCTATCTAAGCTAAATGAATACCTCCAAAACACAAAAATTAAAATTTTCAAATGCTCAAAATAAATAAATTGACACCAAAGAAAGTTTTTGTCACAATGTGAATACTAAATTTAGTGATATCATTAATAAAGATTGAAATAAAATTTTAATATAGATATTTAGTATCACAAAGATTTTATATTTCATATTCATATAATTTTAGAATTTTTTGTATATTTTATATTTAGACTTCTTAAACTTTTGATATCGAAGGCCTTAGATTAATTTTTAAGGAACTACAAAAATTACAATTTTCACTTTCTGTTGTTTTAAATGTGCATTTTATACCAATTGCAAGTCTTGAAATCAAATTGAAAGTAAAGATTGTAAATTAGCTTTGGCATAAAAAGGTAGATATTTTAGTTGAAATTTTGGTGCAAATATAAAAATAAACTATGCAATACCAATGCAAATTAAACATTTCTATACACCTTGAGTGCATGATAAGACTTTGTGCACCTGATATGCAAATAACCTTTCATTATCACAATTGTATATTGTTTTTTGTGATGTAATAGACTATAAACTCTTTCTAGATGATATTAAATTTTTTTCAAAAATGTAAAAATCTTGAAGCATTTGACAAATAATCTTTTAGTTTATATATTATGTTGAAAAATATGTTAAATTTTAATAAAAAATAATTTTTTTTGATAGATTTGTAAAGTTAAATCCTCTTAGATTAATTTGATAAATATCTATGAAGAGTTTTTTAATGATAATTTTATGAGTAATTCTAATCATTATACTTAATAACATCAAAACTTTAAAAAAATCTTTAATTATTGAATCATTTATATTTTAATTTGTCTGAAAGTTAGTAGACAATTTCTACATTAAAATTAGAGTACTTGTCTCTTATTTCATGTCTCTAACAAAGCATTAAACTAAAGAAATTGAGTATATTTTCAAAAGAATATATATATATAACAAAAAATAACTACATTTTGTCCAAATGAATGAGATATAAAAATCATTATTTTTTTAATAAATTAGTGTTTCCAACATTCAATATTCTTCAGTTAACCTGAATTATTATCAAATCATTTATAATTTTGTTTATATGATAAAATTTTAGTCAAGAAAAATGATGGAAAATCAAAGAAAAGATATATATATTTTTTTACACAATGAATTAATGATAATTCAAATTGAAAGTTAAAAAAATTATTTAGAACATGCTTGTGAAAATTTATTTCCTAGTTTAGATCTCAATTTATATCTCCAATATCTTAGAATAAAATACTATATGTTGGGGTCAGATTCATTAATCCTTAAAGTCCCATTGGCCCTACGGGTGACAAAATGGATTTCGGGTAGGCTCCTATGATCTCAATTTTTACTAAAACTTTTAAAAACTTTTTCATAGGATAGAAAAACTTAAAAGTTTTCTGAAAATATAATTTTTTATTTCAATCGGTGCTTGGGAGCAAAAGTTATGCCACAATAATCTCAAAATAGGAGAGATTGGGCAGCAAAAAAAATCCACAAAAAATTGAAATAAATTTTTTTAATATTTTTTTCTTGTAGATTATATTCTTTTGTAAATGGAAAGCTTTGATTCATTTTATTTGGATTAGAGATGTGAAAGTTATGGAGCTTCTTGTTTTGCGGGCAATCATAGTGACTTCTTGAAAGAAATTTATTTCTTTCACTTTGAATGCTAATATCTTTCAATATATAAGGCCAAAAATCACAAAATAAATTATCACATGATTTAAAACAAGATCCTATGGTTAGATTCTAAAAAATATTTTTTCAAAATTTATTTTGTAGGTGATTGTAGTAGAAGTGGTAGTTTTCAGTGGTTATGGCAAAAAAATGGCCATGGGACTTTAGGGGTTAAACCCATATAAAATAATTTTTTTTGGATTAAATATCCTTTTATTAACTTGCTTTACCACAGTACCCAAGCTTTACAAAATCTTTTGTGAGCGGGAGGGGGAGGGGGAGGGGGAGGGGGAGGGGGAGGGGGAGGGGGAGAGGGGTGTTTGATCATGAGGGTGTTAAAACAATGAAAGCAATTTGAAGTCTTTCAATCCTCTTTCCACATGTCAAATCCAAAAAATTGGTCACCACAAACATGTGAGGTTAAAGGGTATAACATGTCTTAACCCCAACCAATTTATGGCTTCTCAAAATCTTCTCTATAATTTTTTTAAATGAATTTTTAATGTGATTTTCTCTCCAAGATTCGAGGCTCATTTCCAAGAGCCCTCAACACTAGAAAATCAAGATTTGCAATGGACACCCTTAGACAAAACCATGAATAGAAAAATCATAATCATTCATTTTCAAAATTAGATTTTTGATGCTAAAACTAGACTTCGAAAAGTATTTTTTTTTTCAAAAATATAAACTACTAGAAAACAGTGACTTGGTTAAGTTTTATTTATCTTTAAGGTATTGTCTACACTAGAATTTAGCCCCTCTGGCATCTAGGGATTAGTTCTATTTTCAAGTATTTTTTAACAAATCTGACTCATCAAGCGTAGTGTAGCTTAAAAGCTTTTTATGATTTTATTTAAGGTAAGAGGTCCATAAATCACCCATTTAAGCCTACTTACCTCATCAATGAGGTAATAAATATTTCAAGGAGCATGTCACTCACTCTTAGATAGAAGACACATTTAGAACCTAGTTGATTTAAAGACCTCCTAACTTATCCATTGGAAGCTACCTTACAATGAAGAATGATCACACAACTCATTATAGAATTATACAATAAAAAAAATTAAAGTTAGTTAAAGACTCTTTTCAAATAATTTTTAAAAGATTTTCAAGGTGTTTTTTGAGCTAATCACATGTACTTGGATTTTCTATTGGCCTTGAAGCATCATCTGCTGCTACTTTTTCTGGGTCAACAATGAGAAGGATTTTTCCAAAGTGGGTATTTGATTCCATAAGTCGATGAGCCCAAACAGCTTTTTCCAAAGGAAAAGTATGTTCTATAATTGGTTTGATTTTCTTTGTTTCTATGAGGGGCCATATATATTCTTCAACTTTTCTTATCACTTCAGCTTTCACTTCAATACTTTGGCCTCGCAAAGATGCAGCTGCAATAAATCTAATATGTCAATCAAAATAATGTAATATTCCCTCCATCCTAAAAATGATCTTCTAGTTCTCTTTAATATTTTTTGGTCCAAGATGGTCTAATGGTTGCTAAAAAATGATCATTTTTGTTCCTAAAGATTCACTCGATGGATAACAACTTCCTTAAAATATTTAGAAATGGATTGAAATTACATTATTTTCAGCCTTGATTCCAAACATTTTGTTCAACCAAAAGATCATTTTGGGACAGAGGAAATATAATTTAAATTGAAAATATGATACATACATATACATTTTATAATAAACTTACGTTGAATAGAACATTGTTTTGTATACACTGGACCAATCAAAATGTCTGAAAATTTTCCTGTCCTCATACCAACAATAAAAAGTATTCCCTCTCTCTTCAATATCCTAAGGTTTTGACTCGTCCATGATGCTCCAATAACATCAAGGACCATATCCACTCCTGTCACTCAATATTACATTGCAATTATTAAAAATGAATCTTCATATTGATGTTTCATATTGCCTATTAAGTGATGTACTTTTTATTTAATTTAATTATTATTTTCAAGTGCTAGTTGTTATTGATCCATTGATTTTAAAATGCAAGTAGTTTGTAGTGAAGGTAGATAATTATCTTAGTACTATAGTTGATTAGACACAAATTATTTATTTTAAAAATATTATAATTTATAAATGTCATTGTTGAAATTATGTAATATTTAATTATTATTTTTTAAATCAATCAAATATTGAGTCTAGACATGTATTATAATATATATGTGTTTAAGAACTATGGCTATAAGGGGCTTGTTTTTTCTTTTAGGATGAAGACTTTCTTGAGTGCAACATAAATAAGTGATTAGATAGAAAAATTATTGCCTAGTACCTAGTTTTCTTTTTTGTCATCAAGAATGGTGTAACCATTTTGATTCCTTCTTTTTGTCCATATTGTCCCTCCTACTTATTCATTTGTGGGATTGAGTTATATCAATGTGGTGATTAAAATTTATTTGATGAATGAATGACAAATTCTTAATATATATTCAAAAGAACATTATCCAACCTGGCTCATTTAATGTCATAGTATCCCTCCATATTTTGTCCACAAAATTTTCTTCATTATAATTGATTGCCATATGTGCTCCAAGTTGTTCGCACTTCATAGCTTTGTCCGTAGTAGCTATCCAATGAAAGAAATGACAATTGAAATGAGGTTGCTAATGTAAAGCTTCAATTTTGCAAATTATATTTGATGTTAATTTTTGTATATTATCACAAAATTGTAATATGACAATTAATAGATGAAAATATTGCAAAACATTCAAGGATGACTCATTGAGATTTTGATTATAACAAAGTTTTGATAAAACATTATTTTCACATTATAGGCTCAAACAATTTGACGATGATGTTTGATCTTAGATTTTGTCATAGTTTAAGAAATATTAGTGATTAGATTGTATGCATGCATGTATTGTATTATACATACAAGTAGTGCAATATACTTTACAGCCTTTAGCTTTTGCAAATTGAATTGCAATAGTACCAACACCACTACCACCACCAGTTATCTACAAAACAATAAATATAATGAAAAATTTATTGTCAATTGGACATTTTTTTTTACTTCAAATATCAATATTATAGAATTATTGTGTACATGAATGATATTTTCTAACATACATAAATATATTTATAAATTGTATTATTAAATTATTAAAAAAAAAAAAGTTCTTAACCTTTTCAATAACTTAAGCTCTACTTTATTCATTCATTTATATAAAACTATATTTTTTAAATTTGAGCTGATTTTATACTAGTTCTTTTTAAATTAATAACCATGATGGATTATATTTAGTCTCGCGTGGCACAATAAACTTTAGAAATATATCTTCTCAAAGAAAATAAATATATCTCAACAATAAAAATGGAAAGTTGAATAAAATTATATCATCTTTAATACAACAAATAAATAAATAAATATAAATGAAAAAAACTTGAATTCAATTTGAACTTACTAATACTCTCAATGGCTCTTTTCGAGGAGTATTATTTGCTATACCCGGATATGTAAAAATGCTTAAAATAATGTTACATGCAACTTCAGGAAAACAAGCAGCAGCACTTGTTGTAATATTTCTTGGTATGGGTAAACATAGATCTTCATGAGTTACCACTTTAGTAGCATATCCTCCTCCACTTAGTAAAGCAACTACCTAAAGTAATATTATAGCTAATAAACCAATTTACATAAAAAAATATTAATTGATTGCATGCATTAATAAAGACGTTAAAATCATAGTGAGATTTTTTTTTGTAAATATATATCAATGGACATTTTTTTGTCACTTAACCCCTAAAAGATGAATTGGTCTTACAATGTTCAATTGGAAATTTGAATACATTTCTATAAAGTCAATCAAAGATTTGAATGAATTAAAGTCAAATTTGAAATTTTGTCATAAGATGTGGATATATGCCTTCTTTGTTGGAATGTGAGATATTCCTAAATTGAGTGTCAAATGAAAAAAAATTTAGGCCTAAAAAAATACAAGCTAGCCTTGTAGTTTTGAGCAACATGTACTATTTTTTTCCTCTATTTTTGAGATTTGACAAGCATATAACTACGTGATATATTGGTAGTATGCAATGTTACAAAAAAAATGACTTAATTGTAGTGCTAGTCCAACTCCACTTAGAAGACTCAAAGTCATTTACTAGTCTAAGACACTTGAATAGAGTACAAAGAGTTTGTTTTTTTCTAACTTAAATTGAAATAATCTTGACAATGTAATCTAAGGGTTCAAAAATTCAAAAATTTTTATATACATTCTCAAATTACTCTATTCCAAATTTGTTTAGTTGGATTTTTTTAACTATTTTTAATTTTTTCTCAATGTTTTAGAAAATGGTCGTTTTTGATAATTTCTACCTTAAATGGCCCAATCCTTTTAGAGATTAAAATTTGTTCAAATCTATGTATTTATTATAAAAGTTTTATTTCATATTTTATACCTCAAGAAAATATTAACATGTGCTTCAAATACATCTTATCAATCTACTTAGGTAATATTTTCATTAATTAATAAAAAAATTCAAAATTCAATCTCTATTACTACCCAAAACATCAAAACATATACTTACTTCATCTCCTACTTTCCATTTAGTCACTCCCAGACCAATGTTTTCAATAACTCCAGCACAATCTATTCCCGGATAAATATCATCTCCTGGTGCTGGAGAACATGAACCTTTGCGTAACATTGTATCATATTTATTGATTGAGGCTGCGGTAACTCGTATTAAAACTTCGCCCCTTTTGGGTTTAGGAGTTGTTACTATTTTATACTCTAGTACTTCAGGACCTCCGGGCATTCAAATTCGAATAGCACCCATTAATGGTGTTGGCACCGGTGGTAATTTTCCTACTATTACAGGAATTTTATTTAGAATTTTATTAGGATCTTGGTCATCATTTGGAGAGTTTGGTTGCTTTGGTTTGTTTATGTTAATGATTGGGTCCATAACAGAACCCAATCTTGGGTGTGTAATTATTGCAAGCTCCATATTAATTAGTGTTGAGTAATTGTTTAAATTTTTAAAAAATTTACTTAATTGATTTTTTGTTGATTCTTAGTATTAATGTAATTAAATTTCAGCCTTAAAGAACTGCAATTCTTTATTCGTGTGTCAATTATATACAATGCTACTAAAAATTAAGGATGAACTAAGTTTGAAAATTATTGTCAAAGTATTATTAATATTTCCAAGTCTTGAGTAACCATTCCCTCCTTGCCATGCTATTTTTCATTCTTTTTTGTTTTTGTAAATAATTTTTAAGTTTTGATAAGTTTCGTTCAATTCGGTCTAAAGTTCTTTCTCTAACTTCGATTTCTTGTACTCTTTTTGCCACCTCAAGTTCATTTTGGTACTTTTGATTGATAATGTTAGATTTTGGTATTTTCAACACATCTTTTTTGACAACTTCTATATCATTTATTGATTGTTTAGCATCGGTTGCTATATTTTTTAACAAACTCATAGTGCAATCATCCTTGATCTTTCACTTTCAGATAATGATTTTCACTTTTCATGCACTTGATTGATAAAGTCTCCACATTTTAAGTTGATAAAAAAAATCATCCATTGTGCAATCAATACATCTAAAAATATATAAAGAATGTTTAATAAATCAACCAAATAATCACAATACTTACAAACAATTTTTATTGTGATTATCTTTTCATATAGTTAGAAGTATTAGTATAAAAGCACATGTTTTATACATCATTGCCACACAATATATAGAAAAATGAAAATAAAATATGTAAAAAAACATAAATAATAATTACAAATGATAAGCAAATTACCAAAATTGATGTCTATTCTTGATCCATATATAACCAAAACAACAATATTTTTTATGTTATCAAAACTCAAGGCTAAGTAAATTTGTTTTGATGTAATAAAACTTTTTAAAAATTGCTGCAAATTAATATGCTATGATTTTTGCAAGAGTTACAAACATTTAGTATTATGAATTGATGATCTTTTGATAAATTAGTCAAATATACACCAATGAGCATAGGATTTAAATTACTTCTTTTAGTTTTCTTTTATATAGAATGGATTAGATATATAATATTTCTATATTTATTTATCAATCAAACTATAATTTATCAAACTTTTTTAATTCAACATTTGTCTCTTTATAACTGCTAATTGACCTATAATATGAAAATCTAGGATTTTGGAAGATTAACTAGTGTTCTATAATCTAGGAATATAGAATTTTAGAAGATAACTTAACACTTATATGGTATTGTATCTTACTAGTAGCTTTGGCAAGAAAATAATAAAAAGTATACATACCTAAATTTTTTGAAAATTGTAATTTCTAGTTGCTTTATTTGTAGAAATTAATTCAGATTAAATAAATCCCAAGATCCTTCATTTTGGTACATCAATCATGTCTTCAAAATTAACAAGCTATGCAAATTGAGTGTTATACTCTATATACAACCCCATGACACTCTAAGTGATAAATCTATAGTTTAAAGGTAAAATAATAGCAATGTGTCTACAATTTGAGCCCATAGTAATTTTTTTAGGCATGCATGTGTGTGTTGATCCAAAAAAACATCTAAAAATGATAAACTTATTTTACTCTTGACAAATCATATTTTCAAACTTTAAATGATTGTTAGGTAGGTAAGGTATTTGGATTTGGAATACATTGTTTCAATTATTATCCTTTAAAAATATGTATTATTCTATGATTTAAAAACATCATTTCATTCATTGCTCATAAATCCTAGAATGCTTAAGAGTCAAAGAATATGGCTTAGGATAACAATTAAAGCTTAGCCTACTACAAAACATAAAACAATGGATTTTCATCTAATTTTTTTAATAATCTACTTGCTCTTTTTTGATATTATGATCTAAAGTATATCATCATGGGTGCCTTGTATGTTCTTAAATGATATCAAAATGCATTCTAGGACTTATGAATTTAACCTCTAAATGCCCAAGGTCTTTTTTGAGCTTCTAGGAATTTGCTTTAAATTGAATAAAAAGCCAAAATTTTGATAAGTTGTATCAATTTGAATTGTAACCGTCCAAATTCAAACTAGACATGTTAGAGATTACATGTTGAAGAAGGATAATTACCGAATTGGAAATTACCCTATTAGTATAATAAGTTCGTTCCAAGGGAGAGCGTCAAGTAGGAAATGTATGCTAATGGATTAATCCAACTTGAAACTCTATCACCAAAAACATTATTACAACGATACACCAAATCCAATGAGGCTTACAAATTCTACACTCTTGCATTTCATAATTTAATTTCATCACATCAAGTACACACATTTATACAAATTGGTGTGTAATTTCTCTTCTTATTTTTTTTATTAATTTTCTAATTGGTGACATATCACCATTACAAATAAGTTTTGCATTTAACTCACTTATTATCCATCACTCAGACTTCACAAGCTATTTTTAATTTATATATATATATATATATATATTTAATTAATTTTTTAATTTATGTAATTGCTAGCTAATCTTTCCAGCTAGCTTCTCATTCAATCAATATCCAATTTGGGTTTCAGCATCTTCTTCTAATCTCATCATTCTCCACCCGATTAGGACTTAATTCATAAACCAAATTTATGCCATTCCACCATCTGCTCATACATCTCTCCAACTTGGAATACTCCAAATTCCACAGTTAGGCATTCACCATTTCTCTCCATCACATTAAAACTTCAAAGACTCAATCACAAATTCACATGCAACATAAACTCAAGCACCTGCTTGACACACACACATAAACAAACAAATACACAGCTTCACCAAGCTGGGACTCGCACTGGCTCTCTCCAAGTGGGTGAATAGAAATGACACAAAAACAAACCCAAATAGGAAATTCCAAAACGATTAGCAAACCAATTCGGTAATGCAACAGCCGCTTCTCCTAACTACTGCACCCTTGTTTGGAAACTGCAATTCCAACTTGGATTTTAATTCAATCCCAACTGGACTTCTACTTCACCTATTTGGAAATAACTACCCATGCCAGGTTGTACACTCACACCTCACACACTCTCTTCCAAATAGGACGAAAATAACTACTTCCAACTTGGTTCCTGTAACTCCGACTTGGCCCTGCCTTGCCATCACACTCGACTAGACTCACAACCTAATTGGTAAATATCTTTAACTCATGCATAGATCCAACTTGGAAAATTAGACGGCCATCTCAATAACCCGACTTGGTAAATTATTCTCTCACTTTCCACCACATTCCAAAATTCATCCAATCATAGACACAAAATAACACACTCCCAATTAGAAAACATACACACAACATACAAGGAATACACACAAAATCAGCAAAAATGACTCAAAAAATTCACTCAAAGCATTTCAAAAATTTAAAACTTTACTGCCTAATTGTATATCTACATTACATAAAAAAAAAATTAATATTACTTATGAATTGAAAGATTGTAATGTTTGATCATGAGGGTGTTAAAACTACAAAAGTGATTTGAAGTCTTTCAATCCTCTTTTCACATATCAAATCTAAAAAAATTGTCACCAAAAAAATATGAAGATAAAGGATCTAGTATACATAACCCCAATCAATTTATGGCTTTTCAAAATTTACTCGACAATTTTTTTAAATGAATCTTTAATGTGCTTTTTCTCCAAGATCTAGTATATTTGAGGCTCATTTCCAAGAGCCCTCAATACTACAAAAAGTCAAGATTGCATTGGACACCCTTGGACAAAACCTTGAATAGAAAAATTATAATCAACCATTTTCAAAATTGGAGTGTTGATGCTAAAATTAGACTTCAAAAAGATTTTTTCAAAAATATGAACTATTAGAATTAGTAACTTGGTTAAGTTTTATTTGACTTCAAAGTATTGTCAACACCAAAATATGGTGCGTTGGGCATTTAGGGGTTAAACATGTGCCATGGATCACATTGTAGTATATTTGACAACTTCTAGCTCTTTTTAGATATGAATTTGACCATTGAAAATGATGATTCTAAAACTTATCCCCAAGTTATTATAGTCTAAGTTCTATTTCAATTTCAAAATTTTAAAATTTTCTAAAATCAAATACTTTATTATCTCAATGATTTGATTTTCTATTTATAAAATAATATGGAATTTTGCATGTGCTAGATTATTCTTCACTATAATATACACCTATGATGAAAATTTCAGATTTTTTGAGCTAATTTTACATTTGAGATGAGTTATTTTTAAACATTTTTAGCAAAATACATAGTAAATTTGGATCTTCTAAAAAAAATCTGAAATTTCATGATTTCTAGAAGACATGTGATTTCATCTCTAAAAAAATTGAGTAACTTATTATGACAAAATGAAGCATGTAGTCTATAGTTATAGGCTTCATCTTACCATGGTTTAGACACTACTAACATAGTGTTTTATTTGCCTTTCAATCTTTCATGTATGATTTCCTCTATTAGATATTGAGTTGTATGTGTTTGGCTACAATTCTAGAAGTCTAATGTGTAATCATCTTATGCCAATTTTGGTACAATGCACATTTGAATGCTCGGTCTCATACTCTACATTAGAAGAGAATTGACTCCTTTGCATTATTTACCTCATTATGTGAAGAAAAATATTCAAATCTTTCTACTAAGGTTCTTGGATTATTGAGAGCATTGCATGCAACTTCTTCAAAGACAATGTGAGAATCCAAAGTAGAGGAAGCACTATACAATGCCCATCATGCTTGCCTTCACTTGTTCACTATTTAATGGTTGTAAACAATTTTCTATTTTACTAGAAAAACGCAACTTCTTCACAACTCAAATTTTCAATGTGTGTCTAAGAAGGTGAAAAAGTTGCCTCACACTCTAACAAACTAGACTCAAGTTGCAATAGCTTCCATCTCTAAAGACAAAAATATGAGCAAGAATTTCTTCCTCTCATCCCTTCTAATACACAAGAATAAAAAACAAAGCAACAATAAGAGCAAGTAGTCTTTTGCATAAAAGTTTTTAAGGCCCAAAATAGCATACCTTCAAGAGACTCACAAGACACTCACAAGATACTCTAAAGACATAAGATTATGATCGAGACATTTTTCCTAGTCTTGTATCTCCTTTTGTTGTATCTTGGATTAAACAACCTTTTTCTACTCCCTATTTGTATTACAATAGCACATAGATTGATTAAACTAAAACAATGGCAAGGCATGGCCTCACACGGCTAAAAATCCAACTAGAAAACTAACTATGTAAGTCTATTTTTGTCAGTCCATTTTTATTAATCAAAATCAAAATTTCAACAAATTTTGAACCCTTCCACGTGTATGTTAAGTTCTAATACTCAAGGTAATGTATCTTAGCAGAGTTAGTATATACTTCAAAATCTTGCCTTCTCTCTTACAATATAACTATTAATGGCAAGTGTGTAGTAGAAATGAAGTAGGAAAAAGGGAGAGTGGAAGGATTTTGAATTTTATTTTTATGGCTATCAACTTTGGGAGGATATGTATATTATAAACATCTACATCTAAATTTTCAAAATGTATAGGTTATGAATATGAATGAAATTAAATGTTATGTAGCTATCCAACATTCTCAACTTTGAAAATATTATTAGAATGTCAAAGAATTACAAAATCACTAAGGTTTTGTTTTTCTTGAGTTTACCTATAATTTTATCAATTTGTTTTGGCCTTTGAAATATTGGACTCTCAAAAAGTGTTAGCTTTATGGAAATGTAATTTATATTTCAATTAGTATAGAGTAGCAAAAGTTATGCCACAATAAGCCCAAAACAAGCAAGAGTGGGGAGCAAAAAAAATCTACAAAAGCTTAAATAATTATTATTTAAAATTTATTTCTTTTAGGTTATATATTTTTTTCAGTGCGGAAATATTTGATTCATTCTATTTGGATAAATGATGTAAAAGTTATGAAGATTCTTGTTGTGCAAGCAATTTTAGCAAACTTTTGTAAAAATAATAAACTAGATATGTTTCTGAATCCAATTTTCATAATTTAAAAACCCCCTGCAAATGGTTTAATTTTCTTTCTAGAAAAATCTCACTATTGAATGAATGTTTCAATTATATCTTAGAGCTATCAACAATTTAGTTTTTCTTTCTATCTTGTATGTGGTTTAATTTAACAATTCTTTTGAAAGAATGAAAATCATTGGGTTTTAAATTCTTTTCCTTGAACTCTCAATTCAATTCTTTAGCATTAATTTTCTTAAAATTCACAATTTGTAGTACAAAAATTTTAAGTTATGAGGATTTTTGAAGGTCTTTTAATCTACTAGTACTTAGGCTAGGAGCAAAAAAATTCATTTTTTTTACTTTAAACCCGTATATCTTATAATCAATACAATCAAAGCTTTTGAAATCTTTTTTACAAGTTCTCATATTAGTCTAGTGTAAGATCCTATCATCATGTGGCAAAATAAACAACTCATAAATTTTTTTGTTATTTGCCTTGAAAATGGTTATTTCAGTGTTTTTTAATGAAAAAATGGAATTATGACTTTAGGGATTATTAAAATCATACACTATTAAAATGTTAAATTTCATAATTTGTTGCATTTTGAAGTATTTTGAGTATCCCAAATAATAAATTTAACTTGGAAATTCTTAAATTTCAAATAATATGGACTATAGGTGGAAATGTATAATACACTTTTTGATACTTATTTCAAACATATATGACCCAATATCCCAAAATTTATATTGGCATTTGAGTATGATATACAACTAATGACATAAAACACAACAAATTAATATTTCAAGCTTTCATCTTAAATCCCCTCCCCTTAAAAGGAAACCAAGTCTCTAGGACTCCCTATATTGATGCTTTTATCCCTAGATTTACATGTTTAGCATCATATTTTTTTTAAACAATTTTTTTCCAAGAAATTGTCTTTTTTTTTTGAATGCCCATATGAAACCTTAGATTAAAACAATTTGAGTCTCTAGTGCTACTCTAAATAATTGAAGAGACCTTGTGAATACTCAAGAATATGATCATCATTATACTTGTGTTAACACATGTTGTGCCTTGGTCAAAAATGATATCTAATTTTAAGGTCAACTTTGTTGAATTGGCAAAAATCCACAACAATACCATTTTTTGGGTGTAAACCCATCCTAAAATGTAAATCTATATCAATCCCAGTTTTCATAGTTTTGTAGTGATTGATCCAAAGTTGTGTTAAATGATCAAATTATCAAAATTGACGGTATTTTCCATGAATATACAAATGTAAGAGTTTGGAGTAGGATAGGTAGCCTGGCTTGAGTTTGATCACCACCAATTTCAACTTCAAATGGGGTTGCCATCCTTGCAAGTTATGCATAAGCTTGTATTAGAGCATAGGATTTCACTTGTATACTACAGACACTTATGAAGCAGCCAACAATTTGCCAATAAGACATGACAATTCTATTTAATTTGGAAAATTAATTGACCCATGTGCTTGCTTTTTGGTTGTTATGAAGCAAATCAAAATGTTGGAATCCAAATAAGGCCAAATCCCTTTTTCATGCTGAAGTGGCAAGTTTAGGTCAAATTCAACATCAAAAGGTGGTGGCAGTTGTATGGATGGTGTCTTCAAAAAGGCAAATTATTATTGATGCTTGATTACATGTCCAATGGAACTCTCAATGACTACTTCACATAAATAGAAACCAACAAGTATTAAGATATCATTGAAAATGTGGCATTCCATACTTGAAGAAGTGGACGTAGCTCTAGAATACTTGCATGAGGATTGCTTGAGTTGTATTTTATATCAAGATATTAAGTTTGGTAATGTATTTTCAAGAGTCTATATTTTAAAACTTTGGACTTGCTCGTGTGATGAATCACCATAAATTAAACAAGACCACTTTGGTAGCACATACATTTGGTGGACTACATGGCTCTTGAATTATCATATATGGGCAAAAACACATATAAATTGAATGTTTGTAGATTAATAGGACTTTATTAATTATTGGAATTCTTACACAACGATATCTCAAACACATTAGTTTCATGTTCTCCTACTTCATTGGTTTTCCTCTCCTATCAAAGATACTAACACAAGAAAGCTATGGTGAGCATGATTGGGCATGATGGCACCAATTAGTTCTTCATTGCAATGCCATGTTTAAAAGTTTGATACTTTCATTGGTGGAACAATAGCTTAACCCCTCACCACTCAAGGGGACCAAGTGTGTCCCTTGCAAATTAAAAAAGGTCCCCACGCGGCGGTAAGGGGGAGAATTGTTAGTCATAATTGCAATTCAGGGCATAGTAGGCGTCAAGAGTAGGACACTTGAATTTGTAGCCTAGCAAGTGTACAAATTATGAGAGGTGTGGTGCGGATTAGGTGAAGGTCAAAAATAGGACCCAATAGTCGAGATGGTAGTTTGTACTCTGTTTCCGAATTATGACCGGCACCAAGTATTCTCAGACCGTTGGGCCTTGGATGTGTCCAAAGGGGAGGGAGGCTTGTACTCAAAAAAGAGAGGTGCAATCGTTTTTATGATGCAAGTGGTGTGAGGAGATCATCGGAGATTGGTGAAGGCAATAGTTGTGTACAAATTTACGAAGACAATGGGATGTGGTACTTATCTTCGCAAAATTTTGTTGATAGGAGGGAGGGGGGGGCGCTCCAATAACATCATTTTTGGGAGTGTGGGGTTTACAAGAGCATTTTCTGTTCAAGGTTGTGGGCATTCCACCTTCTATGTTCACAATCGCCTAGTGAAATTGTAGCAGCGTAACAGACTGACGAGCGCCTTGCACTGTGGAAGAGCCACGGACAATGAGCTACAAGAGATGCAACATTTCCTTCATAAATGGACGTTTAAACAAAGTGGGAGCAAGGACATTGCGCAACGAGTTGTCAATTGCCTCCAAGAATGTCTTTTGTTCGACTTTGAGGCGCTAGCTTTGAGTACGTGGCAACAATATCCGACAAACAAGGTGTGGAGACACTTGTGCTATAGTCACATTGTGAGGGCATTGGGGTGGACATAGAGGGTGACGAAAGGTGATCCTTGGGGAATTCTGGCAAGCATCTATACATTTATACAAACAAAATTGTGTCTCAACGAGGAATTTCATCATGAAGGTAGGGGCAAGGAAAAAGGCGACAGAGTGTCTTCGGAACACACCTCAGCACCAATGGTTGTGGGTGGTTTTAGCGCTACCAACAATTCAAGTTCAATTGAACAAATTAGGACTCCAGATGATGGGATCCAAATTACGGTCTCCCTTGCCATAGGTCGGACATACAAATATGACCACTGTCCACAGACATCGTCAACTTCAGACGAAGGCAGAAGCAACTACCAAGGTGTGGGGAATTCGGCTAGAGGGTGGTGAATCTCGATGTACAAGGGGCGGATGGGGCGGGCAAGGTAGGCGAGGTGAGGGAAGAAAATTGAACTGAGGTGGGTGTGCAACTGCAAATGTGGGAGCTGGATTAGGGCTTGAGGACAATCCACACACATGCAAGTGCACAGCAGTAGGGAGATGGTCTGAACGGAGTTTGAGACGAAGTTAGACATATGCACTTGAGAGGACATTGGAGGGGGGCGTGGGTGTCATGACTTAGAGCCGGTTTCCATTGCCAAGTTGGAGGGGGGCTAGAGGGGGGCCCGGAGGGAATAATGCAATCCGGAATGCCTAGCAGCTTTCCATTGCCCTCTAGACTTCTAGAACCTAGAGGAGCCACAATCGGAGTAAGAAGTGAATAAACGAATGATTTTAACACTTTTGACCTCATCACCTTCAGTTCATTATAATAATGTGCAATTCATTATTAATTTGTTGTTTCAATTCATTTAATTAAGTTTGTTTAATTATGTGCTTTTTGAATTTACCTTGTACACCTCTCCTAGCTTACTTCTAGGCCTCTGAATGCAAATGAGAATTCAAAATTTGCAAATTTTGTTCATGCACGAGAAATAAAAAAATAAAGCCTAAACCACATGGATTGAGTAAGGGGGTCTCACTTTACTCCAAGCCCTTGAACTCACCAAACTACAATGGCTCAACAAAAAATAACCGGTTCAATAACTTTCTATATAAGCAATTGTACCTATAGCAAAGAGTAGCTTGGACTGTACCTTGGAATGGGGGGTCCAATTCCACCCTCTAGCCTCTCCAAGTTTGTGTTTCCCCCAAACATGGACTAGAACTTGGAGGTTTGACTGGAGGTCCAAGTCTCTATGGAAAGTGACTAAAGGGATCCAGGCCTAACTGTCCAGGCCCCAATGGAAAACGGCTCTTACAAGCGGTTGATGCTTTGCTTGAGTGGATACCACACTTGTTGCAGGCCCCTACCACAATCTAGAAACCATGTCAAGACCCCCCTAGCGACAACCAGTAGTAGGCGGTTGCCTTCCTTTGGATGAACCGGTATCTTTGTTAGCGAAGTCAACTTTGTCTCATCACACATGCAATGTTATACCACGAAGAATTCTCTAAACCAAACCCAACGCAAATTTGTCTATCGGTGCAAATTATTGGGTGATTCCCAATAATTTTGGAGGCAAACTATCAATTACAACAAGTGTCAAACATTTCGAGGTATGACTGAATGGCCTCAAAGTCCATTGATTCCCAAGATTCCTTCGAGATTTGTATCTAATTTTACGAAATCTGAATGGTGAAATCTCAATAAGACAAAATCTATGGCTCCACCAGAAAGGTACTTGTCAATTTATATAGTGGAGATCTCCATTTCTATTCCAATCTCACGCTACGAGCCAAAAATTCTAGAGGTCCCAAAAAACCTTCTCCACAACGCATTCAGCCATGGGTGGTGAGGGTTTAAGCTTCACACTTTAGTTTTGATGTGTAAATTGCCTTGATTTGTGTGAAAAAATCAAATCATGAAAACACAACAACATTCCCCATTAACTACATTAGGCAAATTAAACCCTAAATCTATGATTGCAATGCAAGTCAATGATAATCTCTTGGAATTTTGAATAACACATTTGATCTTTATTCCTATCTTTGAATTGTCCAAGTCTATGTTGCATTTTGTCAAAATTGTCCAAGAATCGCATTTGATCATGGTTTCTATTATTGAATTGTCCAAGCCTTTGTTGTATCTTGCCTTAGGAGTCAAATTCCAATTTTTTTAGCATGCATTTTTTGGACACCATATAAATGAATCAGAGATTTTCAAAGTGCTAAAAATGTATGCATCCAAAAATAGACTTATGCTCTTAAGAAGTCTTAAACAAAAATTGTATATAAAGACAAGAATACGTTTGGTTGAATTTAGAAAGAATCCCAATTGAGAGTTTAATTCCTATCATTTAGTTATCTTAGATTTGCAAGCAATGGAAAGTAGATTATAGATTCTTTAAGAGACTATTTCTTTAGATACTATATTGATAATATATGAATAAATTGTAAATATTTGAAATGAAATGTTTTAAAATTGTTTTGAAAAAATAAATCTATAAAGATATTTTATGTTTGATCACATAGATAGATTTTGAAATTGATGTCTATCATCTTCTCTTTTAATACATATATTGTAGCACATTTTAGATTTTGTCTAAAAATTATGAAACATAAAAATATATGAAACATTAAGATTTAAAATTTTTAATCTTGTAAAGATGTGGCCCCAAATGACCAAGGTAGTTACCAAAATACTGTGATTAATAGGTCAATAGGTGTAGTCTTTCTTTATTTCTTTAGGTAAGGATTAGGTAAGAATGATGTCCCATGGGATCTTTTATGGAAAAAATATCAATTGAGTTCACTCTAAGAGCATCACCACCCGTCCTCCAAAATGGATGGCCTATGGATGGCCTCTTAAGAGGGGCCTCCAAATCCGCCCCACTCGTCCTTCAAAACGGATGACCTCTTAAGAGGCGTCTCTTGGAAATAAACTTTGGCCTCTATATGAGGGTGGTTTTGGGGGCCTCAACTCGGCCTGCAAAACAGGAAAAGTCATGTGTTGCTCTCTGTCACGCGTTGCTCTCCGCAATTCTGGCAAGTGGTTCACGCCAAGTTTTTTTCCATATAAATTTGTGGAGGAGGGCAACATGGAAGAACCAATAAGAAAGTGCCATGTATGAAGTGGTCATGGAGGAAATTTTTTGTGGGGGCGATGGACCTGGCCTTTACTAGAATGGGACCAACATTGGGGCAAACGGTTCCTACTTTGGTATCAGAAAAGACAAAACTCAAACCAATGAGAACAATCCACTTGTACAACCTTCTAAATGACAAAAAATACACTGTAGCTACTGTGGCATGTGATAATGGCCAATTCCTAACTTACAACCATTTTTACAACTTTCAGAGCATGATGGCATGAAAACGACAGTAGCCACATCGGTTTCAGCTGACAAAACCTTCAAAACATTTACACCAAAGAAACGTTGCAAAGCATCCCAACTAACAATTTAATGAAAGATGCAATAAGATATACAAACATTGTAAAGAAAAACAACAACTTCAAACATTACAAAAAGAACATTTTTAAGTTGTAGCAATTCAAATTTGAATTCGCAGCTCTCCAATTGCATACAAATTCATCACAATGGTTGAAATTCCAAACCCTCCTATTTCTCTTTGCTACATTGGAGGACCAATAGACATAGTTAGAACTTGGACAAGGCAACAAGGAGCAAGTGCACAACAAGAGAGACTTATTCTAGTAGTCAAACTATCTTACCAAGTTGCCTAGGCTAAAGAAGTGGAAAGACATTGGCACTACTTCAAAGAATAGGGCTTTTAGATCTAAATACTATTAGCAAGTAGCTCACATTTTGAAGTGGAAGGAGAGGCATGTAGATGGGTTCTCTGAATCGGGCTTTTAGATTTAGATACTATTAGCAAGTAGCTCACATTTTGAAGTGAAAGGAGAGGCGTGTAGATGGGTTCTCTGAATCGGGCTTTTAGATCTAGATACTATTAGCAAGTAGCTCACATTTTGAAGTGGAAGGAGAGGCATGTAGATGGGTTCTCTGAATCTCTAAGAGACACTTTGAAGATAGTGGTGAGGCCAGATCATGGAAGAGAACACAGAAGCATGGAAGGAGACAATCCTCAAGGCATTGGAGGGAAGGGGAGCAACCACATTGATGCTTCAATGGAATGATTTGCAGTGGCCAAGGACAACAAATTGGAAGAGCCAGATACCCAAGTTGGCAATCAAGAGGTGCACATCAAAAACGAGGAGACAAGTTTCTTACACCAAAGGTTGGACAGAAGGAAAGAAGCAAGTAAAGAAGAGATGGAAGCTTGCTTTGAAAAAGGGAGGCGCTACAACAATGGGAGAGGCATCTGCAGCAGTGGTAGAGGCAACAAACGTTCAAAAACAGAAGAGGAAGGCAATACATTTGGAGCCACAAGCAAGTCTGGAGGGGGAAAGGGACGTGTCCTTCCTAAGTGGTTTCAATGAACTTAGATTGACAGAAGTTACAATGCAAGAACATGAAGTAGTAGTGAGAGTTCCCTCATATATTGTGAATGAAGTAGAACAATCAACATAGAAAGGAGAGGAACAAGAAAGCATTGATTGGATAAAAGGTGTAGTTCAAAAGAGTTACATAGATGAGAAATCAAATGTTAAAATGTATCAAGTTTTATTTTCCAATGGAGTTACAAAATGCATTCTAAGTGGATTTACAGAGCAAATATTGAGGTTTGAACAAGATGCAATAGAAACAACACTAAGCAATGAACCTATGTGTAACTCCTCAAGTGATGATGAATCAGAAGATGAAGAAGGGACTCAGGATGGTGACAACAGCTGGCCTGCAGATAAAGATGACAACCTTCAATATCAAGCTGTAGAGTGGAAAGCTTGGGAACAAAGTCGACTTGTCACAACCAAGGAAACATCTACACAAAACATAGGCACAGTAGTGAGAGAACTTTCTACAGTAGTAGGAAAACAACAAAACAAAGAGAACTCTACAGAGAGAAGAAAGAAGCAAGATGTTGCAGTGAAGGTACCTGCAAAACGAACAAACGCTATTGTGGGCAAGGGAGAATCATAAAGCAAGAGCATGCTTGGAGAAAGGCAGCAAAAGAAGCTCAAAACATTTCAGGAGGAGGCAGGCGAGAACGGAGCAAATTTGAACGTGGGCGAGAGCGGAGCGGACAAAGGCGGGCTGCAAAGGAAGGCGGAGTAGCTTGGCATCCAAGCGGGGTGGAGGCCGCCAGGCCCCCCGCAGCCCGAGGAGGCAAGCCCCGCAACTGGCGGAGGTAGCAGTCGGCCCTTCGCATCTGGTAGGGGTGGTAGGCCCTCCACAATTGGCGGAGGCAACAGCAGGCCTTCTGCTTGCAACTACCCCGCAACTGGGGTTTGCCGTTTCCCCACAGCTAGTGGAGGTGGCAGCAGCCTCACAGCTAGGGTGTGCAACTGCCCTGCAGCTGCTGCCCGCCTTGCACATGACCTAGGGGGCAGTGGTGTCAACGTGGTGGAGGGCGGGCCAATATCAATAACTCCCTCTCCCTCCCCCAACGGCCTTTTTGGTAAGTCTTTGTTTTGTTTTTTGTTTTTTGATTTTGTTTTTCTAATCTAAAACAAATGAAATGGAATTTCATTGCTAGCTAGGGTCCTTAGGGGTCTGTTTTGAGGTCTGTTTCATAGACTGCTTTGTTTTTGTTTTTCACCTTATCATTTTTTTCATGTAGAGTTTGTATTTTTGTCACTTACAATTTTTTTTTATGGTTTTTGGTTGGGGTGGAGATTGGCATTATTGGAGATGGAAAGAGAATGGGCAAAGAAAAATCACCGGGGTTGAAGAGGAACTTTATAATGAGGATTCATGGGAGAAGACATTTTCTATGTTTGATCCATCTCCAATTGCATTTAGTGGTCCTACCCCGGGATTATCAAACCCTTCACCAAAAATGCCCACTCTATATGGTCTATTCCATAAATTTTGGACCAAAGAGAATTTACGCAAAATATGTGCAAAGATAAACAGGTATGCCTCTGAGATAAAACCATAGTCTAGTTGTACACCTAAGAAGTTATGGGGTGGAGAGACATGGGTTGTGCTACATCCACTGGAGTTGAGGGCATTTTGTACTATCTCTTTGTACATGGGGATCAAAATTGAACCAAATGTTAGATGTTATTGGAAGAAATTATGTGACTTTCTTTGGTGCCCAATCATATCATCTATTATGTCACGAAATCGTTATGAACACATCATACGGTATTTACATGTGCATAATGATCATGAAGCAACTATAGACCGGTCAAGTGTAGAATTTGACAAATTGGTGAAATTGAGGTGGCTTTTAGATGAGATTAGAGATTGGTGCAAAGATATGTGGAATTTGGGGGAGAAGGTGACAATTGATGAGATGATGATACAATACAAGGGGAAGTATTGTGCCATTTGTCAATATATGCCCAAGAAACCAACTAAATGGGGGATTAAAGTTTGGTGCTTCACCGATTCGGAAGCGAAGTATGTATGGACATTTGAGGTTTATTGTGGAGCCAACAAGGGGATTACCGGGATTACCAGTATTAAGAAGGGTGACGCTACACAAGGGGCAAATGAAGTACATGGATTATTGTTTGGGTTAGAGAATAGAAGACATATAGTGATCATGGATAATTTTTTTTCCTTGGTGCCTTTGTTTATGGACCTTTTGAACAAAGGCACATATGCAACGGACACGGTTAGGGCAAATCGCATTGGCCTTCCCAAGGTTTTGGCTACTAAATCCCTTTACAAGAAATGCACTCAAGGACATTTGGAATAGAGAATGCATCAATCCAAGCAACTTAGTGTCATAATGTGGGTTGACAAGAAACCGGTTCTTGCTATGTCTACGATTGCACCACCTATCCATGAAGTCGGCGAAGAGTGTCCAGTGTTTCAACGATGGGTAGGACATTTGCAAAAGCCAATAGAAACATCTCCAATGCATTTTCAATACATTACATTCATGCAGGGAGTGAATGTCGCCAACCAATTGAGAGGTGAATATTCTTTCCAAGTTCGCACTCACAAGTGGTGGCATAGGCTTTTTTTCTTCCTCTTGGACACCACTATGGTGAACATGTTGAAACTCCATTCTTAACAATCTTTGATTTGGTGAATGAAAAGGTTGTCCCACAAATCTTTTCAACTTTGTCTTGCTAAGGTTTTAGCATCACACCATCTTTGATCTCGTAGATGTACTTCACGTTACAACCAACATGAGGCATTTTTTCACATGTCAATGTGGAATGCACCAAAACCTGGCGGTATGATCTTTTGTGAAATCCTTGGACGGGATTACATTAGAGGCTAATCTGCCTCCACAAAGCACCCTAGGCAAATTGAAGGATGCCATCCAAGATGTCCAAGATGTCTGGGGCATCCCAGTAAGCCTACAAAATTTGTGCAAACACTTTGGAAATCCTTGCACCCCATCAACGCCAATGTTGTGGATGAAATACAATTTGCATATTGGTAAATTAAAACTGCATATCTACAGGGAAAACGAGCTACTTGTGGAAGCTTGTCATCATGCTTTGGTACAATTCAATTGAACAGTGACTACAGGAAGCGAAGGCCAAAATGATATGAAATCAAAACCTACTAAGCTGATGGCCTGATGCTTTCAATAGTTTCCAATGACACTTCGAGTTGTGACAATCTCTACCTAAATAGTTGTGACAATCTATACATTCTCTGTCAATAGTTCTTTCTAGTTTTAGAAGATTTTTCAGAATTCACTCTAATCTCTTTTAGAAGCCGAATTAATTCAATCAGTAATGTCGAGCAAATTAATCATTAATTATTATCACTAATCTTTTCCTTGATTCAGACTAGATCAGTGGTGTTTATCATTATGCTTCTACATGTTTCTTAGCCCAAAACCTGAACGCAAATAGAATTCTGTATTGAACTTTACATGAAACCACAAACTGCAGGAGCATCCTCAATTCGCCAAAAGATACATGGCTTGAATTATACAGGACTGGCTAGATGATCTTTCAACCATTCACGAGAGTGTAGTCCATAATTTCATGTCTAGCAGTGATCGATAAAATCTGTACCTCACAAGGCTTAAAAAACAATGTGCTTCTTCTATTGTTCAACCATGGAGAAGAAACTGTGGGTAGTAACAAGTTCTTGTGAGTCGTTCGTATTGGTTAGGTTTGGTGCACAATTATATTAGAAGCAAAGAATCGTGCATTGAGAAATCAATCAGTTTATTTGATATATGACCCTGCTAGTCCCACTTTGCAACATGTGATTTTTGCAAGAAAAAAAATGAGAGTAATCTAAGAGATTGAATCCCATCTCAATATTCGATGCGAGAAAAGGTACTGAAGTCAAATTTACCAGCCTTCTGGCTATCTACTCTGAACTGAGGCTTTATTGGCAGTAGCCCATTCATCACAAGTTTTGAATGTTATTGATTCTAATGTACCGAAACATGTGTTATTTGAATATCGAAGAAGTTAGTTGACTTTATTTAGAGTATCCCCAACAGAGTGTGAATAAGCTTGATTTAATTTCCGTTTAATATTGCCATTCATGGAAGAAACTATCCAACAACAAAGTTTATTACAATTTGTTCCTATAGAAAGTCGGAAAAACAATCTTCGAAACAAATATACACACTACCTTCAATAATAGCATCGCATATCAATTTGGAACGGTTATCACTTTTTGAGATAAGATTATGAGAACTTGACACAAGAAAATATAATATCCAGGGGTGCCAAAGATCAAAAACCTTAGTCAATTAAAACAATGCCGACTATGTATCCATTTAGATTCGTATAGAACTTCGCAGTGGATTGACTCGACCACAACCCAAGTTTCATCATAGCATTCGGTACACTTATTTGCATAACAAATATTGAATTACACTGGTCGAGAACTACGGGCCAACATATAATCGGGCATTATCTTGTCTCCTCCAAACTAAATCAAGACCATCAAATCTTGGAGATTTAGGGTTCAAGATTTTACAACAAACCAATACAATTAATAATGTGTGTTGCAATCGTTTATAGAAGGCTGCCACAAAGAGGAAGAGGATGTGGTTTTGGATGCCTTGCAACAGAAGGAAAAAGTGTCTGCTTCGGCTATGAAAGGTAGCTAATACCAAACTACACCAAACTGGCACAAAAGTGTAGATAAACTCACAAAGTTCTCTATAAAGAAACTGCTGCCAAAAAGATGTCGTTTCAGTGCACTCACCCCAAAAAGGAAGGAAATACACTATACTCAACATGATACAACGTACTATCAAATAGCATACCTTAAATCTCTTGACATCATCATTTTAGATTGACAGAGAGTACATATAAATCAATCACATTCCATTTCAAGACAACAAAAGGGCTAAAAAAACCAACACAAAACTCTAAAAAAACACAAATTCAATCAAGTTCCGTGCTACTACACTACAAAACCTTACAATCCCTAATTTGGATACCACTCTCACCCTGTGAATAGAGTCCATCACTAGGAAATATGCCCAACCCTACTCTGCTACCCAACCCCTAAAACCACCAATTACGACCTGCATGTTACGACCTGCCTCTGAAACCACCAGTTCAATCATTCACCAACTGTCACCCTACCCCACAACCACCGTCAAAAACAACATACTTTGCCATGTTCAATTGGTTGCACATCAAAATCTCATTGAAAATGTTCGTGAAAAAGGACATACAAAAACATACCTCGAGGGTCATGATTTCTTCCTTTGTCTTACCAAATGCAAAGGCCAACAGTCAAACCCAAATGGGTTGCTGTTTGGCAACCTCTATTGCAAAAACGATATCAAAAATATCGAAGAAGTCAATCTCGTATATGCTTTTATTAGATGTTGTAAGAAGGTTTTCTATTCCTACTTAAAATAAATCCCTAAAGTTGGATTCGAACTCTAGGAGGCAAATTATTATCAATCGGAATGGGTCTAATACAATTCTCTAAAAAAATTTCCAATTGCAAGAGAGAGGATTTATTATTCCTATATGCATATCAATGACTTAGGGTTGTAGATCTTTCACTACAAGAGAAAGTCGTCCTAATTGACAGAAATCAGCCCCTCCTAATCTACAGAAATTTGACAAGTTTCTGTCAATTAGGACAAAAACTGTCCGAATTGACAGAAAATTGTCCAAATTGACAAAAATCTGTCAATTTTCTGTCAATTAGGAGGGGCTGATTTCTGTCAATTAGGACGACTTTCTGTCAATTCGGACAGGTTTTCTTGTAGTGTTCTTATCAAAATTCCAATCGGTTCCAAGCTCCTAGCTTTTGCTCCTCTTGATCCTCACTCCTATTGATCTCTACCGAGTTATTTTTGCCTTCTCTTTCTCCAACTAGTATTGACATTTTTCTTCATGAAATTCTCCTTTTAAATCTTGCACTTCATTCTCACATAATCCAATTCTAGCAAAAATTATACTCCTTCTATTTTTATTTTATAATTTCTTCTTTATTCATTTTTATTTTATTTATTTATCTTTCACACAATTTTCTCTCAATCGGTTTTCTCAACAAAATCCTCAACTCAATACACTCTCTTTGTTACATCAACTCCTAACCCAATTGATTTTATTCCTCACAGTCACTCCATATTCTCATCAATTAAACCCAATTCAACTCCAATCATAAATACCAAACCTGATTCTTATATTATTAAATTTCCCAATCGGTTTATTCTCCTCACTCACATACATCACAGTACACATTCACACAAATCATTCAGGGCTCAACTTTGACCAAACTCTCCCAGTTTTTCAATATATAATGATTCATTCAATCTCTCGTATTAGTAATCACTCCATTCATTTCACTCATACACATTTGCAAATTTATAATCAATTACACAATTGGCACTCACTTACAACAACCAACATCTACACACATAGTTACACATACTCAAAACTCACAATTGCAAACACTCAGCAAACATAAAAGAAATACAATTGCAAATATTCCTTATATTAATCACTTAGTAATAGAAACAAACACAACAAAATCTCCCAATTATTTTTACTTCTGCACCCGGAAGAAGTGCTTCTTTCTCTCCGAAGTCAACTGATCTACCAATTGAAAAATCCCAAACTAAAATACCCTCCAATCCAATAACCACTGATTGGTTCACAACCCTTAAAATCACAAATCGGCTGAATGCATCTTCCTATTGTTAACTCACATTAGTAACCAGGTGAACTATACTACCAATTGATAAAAACCACATTTAGACTCTCACAACCCCCTATCGGCTGAAATCAAAATGCAAAATCAGACTCCAGATGCCAAGAAGCCAACGCCAAATAACTTCTTCACTTGGGCAATTTTATGTAAGTCACTATCTTCTCCAAAAACCTTGTCCCAATCATCTCCACCAAAAGTTTTGAAGTAATTTTTACAAGTCTCATTGGAATCCAACTTTGGTTTATCCAAGAGGTCCATTATTTTCTTCAGCGCCTTTTCCAAGAGAACCCGTTGTTTGACTTGATTCGTAAGGAGCACATGCTGCTTCAACTCATCATGCACCACTTTGAGGTTTTCACGCAGTGCGTGAATTTCACTTTTGAATTTCCCTTCGAACTTCTCAAACTTCTCCTCTAACTCCTCAAACTTCTCCTATGAAAAATTACAACAAACCCAATTAAACAAATAATTCATATGTAATACACATTGACACATGATAGATCAATAAAGGAAAAGGCAACAAGTGTTGTTGATGTACCTTCATCTAAATATATTTGAGTATTTTTTTAAACTTTATATATATTATTTTATATTTTTGTTTGTATTTATTTATATTGTTTATATTTTATTAGGATTTTCTTTACACTTTGGAAATACGAGGTTGATGCATTGTGAAGAGTTGCATCCAAAGCATCTCCTCATACCCAAAGTTGTAATTTGAAGATAAATCATGAGTCATTTTTGGTTTTGGATATAAGACTTTCTCTACACTTTGGAAATACGAGGTTGATGCATTGTGAAGAGTTGCATCCAAAGCATCTCCTCATACCCAAAGTTGTAATTTGAAGATAAATCACAAGTCATTGTTTGGTTTTGGATATAAGACTTTCTCTACACTTTGGAAATACGAGGTTGATGCATTGTGAAGAGTTGCATCCAAAGCATCTCCTCATACCCAAAGTTGTAATTTGAAGATAAATCACGAGTTATTGTTTGGTTTTGGATATAAGGCTTTCTCTACACTTTGGAAATACGAGGTTGATGCATTGTGAAGAGTTGCATCCAAAGCATCTCCTCATACCCAAAGTTGTAATTTGAAGAAAATCTATTGGAAATTTTTTATTTGAATTTTTATTTAAAAGAAACTCTATGCTTTAGTATCTATAAGGGGAAAAAAAACACTCAAAACTAAGTTGATATGCAAAAGTTATGTAACCTTCAAGTTCATCTAAAAGTTTTGAGAGACTCTGAAATTTTACAAGATAGGTGTTGTCATTTCAAGGCGTCCCTAGGAATAGTGAATTAAAAATAATAATAATATTCACTTGGAGAAAATGTGTCATGAGAATATCTAATGGGCCCAACAACTTTCACGCTAAAATATTAATTAATGTAGAAGTTATGGCCGCTTGACTAATATTGGTTTTGATGGCAGCATTTTCAGTGGGAGGGCGTTGGGGACATTATTGGGAACTACCTTCTTCATTTAGAAGGTACCTTGTGCCTTGGTAGGATGGTTCCCATTATTTAAAGGAAGGGTGGAGACAGAGCATGATGGTGTTCTTGACTTTGAGCAATTTTACTTCGATTTTAGATCTAAGAAGTTGTACTTATCCATTTTCTTTGAAAATGGTCCTTATGGAAAGAGTAAATCATTTTCTTTACTTTCACCGTTAAAAAGTTCAATATTCAAGTGCTGATTTGGAGCTATTTGCAGTTTTTAAACATCGAGTGTAAAACACAAAAAAAATGCATTTCTACATTTGCAAGGTGGATTGTGAAATGAGTTTGATAGCTTTTCATGTGAAATTAAGTTTTTTGGAAGTGCATATTAGTGTCCTAATACCATTTACAGTTGTTCATGTCACCTTTCATCTCAAAAAAACTTTTATATGCAAATTTCAGTTTCATTGTGGGGACGGACAGCATGTTGAAAATAGAAAACACAAACTTCTCTTGTTATAATCTCACAACTCCTATGGAATTTTGTGCTGAAAATTGGTATTCATACTAATTAGCAAGCTCTTTAAACATCTATATGGTTAGATTTTGAAAAAAAACACAATTTTCTTTGTTGGGGCTAACTATAAGTCCATGCTCTTTTATCATGAACGAAATGCTCTTGGAAAGGCTTGGGCATTTAGGGGTTAACTACTTTTTCAAAGCTATAATTTTTTTCAAAAAAAGAATATTTCTGTCAAGAGCATAGATGTCAAGAGGAGAATCTCTTTAAATATAGTTGGTAAAAAATTCATCGAGGATAAAAATTTATTGCATTTTAAGATTATTTAGTACAAGTGACACCAAATAAGTTTTTTAGTGTATCAAGTTGGTTCAAATGCAAGGCCCTTTGTTGATTTGTCAATTTGTGAAAGCAAATCAATTCCAAATTACGAAAAAAAAATAAAGGAAAGTGCACTTAAATGTGACACGTTTGCAATTTGTCCCATCTAGATTCTTGTCTAAAATTTAATTTTAGCATTTTGAATATTCATGATTTATTCATACATCATTCTAAAAATTCATGCAAAGAGAATCTCATATCTTTTGTAGACTTAGGACCAACATATTTATTTTGGACTAGCATTGTCCTAGTTGGCTTCAATATGTAGGCTAATTTGGGGAGGTATGAGGCTAGAGAATGTATTACTTTGAGTGAAATTTCACCCACATTAAAAACTTGGCTTAGAACAAGATTCAACAAAAATATAGATAATTCAATAATGAGAACCATGTTCAAATGCACATTATTTTGAATTATTTAAGTTTCAATTTTTTTTAGTGACAACCCTCTTATAAGAAAATTGTAGCTAATTGCAATCTATTTGAGTTTTTTTTTAAACTAATTATATTAATCCTTGACTCTCCCAAAAAAATCTTCTTATAAAATTAATTTTGATGAAACTAAATAAAAAATAATAATTGTACAAAGATATAAATAAAATATGTAAATATTAAAAAAATTATTTGGTCATTCAAGGATGAAGATTCTTCTACTTGATAGTTTGTGTGTTACCAATACACATCATAAATAAATGACTTATATTATAGACAAAATGACAAATGAGAACTTTTAAAGAAGAAAGCTGACATGTTCCTCAAGGGAATATATACAATAGTTGTAGGCCAAGTGTGGTAGACTATAATTCTAAAATTACAGATGCTTCACTATGAAAGATTTTTTTTAAAAGCAAGATTTTTTTTATACGTAAATAGTGTTGGGTGGTTATTAGTGTTGTTCCCTATTTTTTACCTCAACACTATTTTTCAACTTATGTGTAAATAGTGTTGGGGCACTTAACTCTTGCCATCTGTCGTAGCACAGGAAAGCAAAAATCCTTCTCTAAGGCTCAATATTTCTTAAAAGAGGCCCTAAAGTGACTCGAGTATCGTTCCCACAAAGATCGAATTTCCTAGGTTCACAATTACCGGAAAATGGTAGAGTGATGGTCACAAAACACACACAAATACAAAACCCCAAGCAAAACAATAGACCGGAACTTCCACTTGGCCTCCTTGTTTCCGTGGACAAACACGACTAGATCTCTCCGGTCCAACAATTACTACTACACTTTAGACCGGATCTTCCCGATCTAATAACACTGACCGGATTGATTCCGGTCTAACACCCATTGGTTTATCACACAGACTCTCTAACTGGTTAGTTTACTACCCCACGGCTTTACACTACCCTGTAACTCTCCCAACACTTCTATTCACATACCTTTAGTGGTTACATGTATTTACGTTTTTCAGACCGTAACCATAACCCGCGTTTCCACAGATTTAACCTTAACCTCTAGTATTCACATCCGGTCTAGATCTCTAATTGTAACCATGTGGATTTTAACCTCTCGACGAGGGATCTGCTTAATTGGGCTTTAGGAAGGAAGCTTAACTCCTACCCTTCCTTTTTAAAGTGTTAGAAGTTTCACTATGTGATCAAACTTTCAAAAATAAACTTTCAAATCCTACAAATGAGAAAACAGACCGTCCTCACAACTGGAAAGGAAACGCAGTCGTGTCCAGCAGGTCACGCAAGCCGGTCTAATCCCTCCTAACCAATGCTACAACGACAGCCTATTGAGTTAGTCCTAAATCCGGTCTGAACTAGCGGGGAAGAGAGGGGAAACGAGCGTTGTAGAGGCGTGCTAACCCTTACTCTTTCCGGAGAGTGGTCCTCAATCCGTACTCCCTTCCGAGTCCACTCCTAGTCCACACTAGAGATCCCTTCTGCCTCCATCCACACGCACTAATTCAATACTGGACCGGATAAACTCAGCATCCGGGTACACCTTGTATCCACTCACACTCACTTTCCAGCCTGAACTTCCAAAACACGGACAAGTGTCAAGTACACACAACTATGATTTCTTTCAATCACGCCAAGAGCGAACTCCCAAGTACTCATGAATATAAGAAGGTAAGATAAAGATGCACACCGGGACCAAAGAAGTCCCGGATTTAAATACTAAACTACTCCCTCAAAATCCTTACCTCAAAGTAACGCTCCAGCCAATCAGGGTTCAACACGTTTCATTCCCTTACTAATTTCTAGCCCTGTTGACTTTCACTCAAACTTCCACTACTTCCGTTAAAAGTGGATCTCAGATCCTATAATTACGGACCCGGTCACTTTCCAACTGCTAGTGGCCGTGTCACTCAAAAAGTAAACTGCCTAATTATGTACAACTATCCCAAAACTTCAGATTTTCACTACCCTATCCTCAGAAATTTACCCCACGTAACTTTCTAAGTTTTTAACTTCTTCACGGCCGGCTTCTTTCCGGTTCCGGTCTTCTGTTCCTGGCGTACCTTACCCCGAGCGGCAAGCTTCTTCTTCTTGGATGCTGCAGCCTTGGTTGCCCGAGTCTTTGCCAGTGCTTGATCCGGGTTAGAATACGGCTCCGAGTCCTCCTCAGTACCGGATTCTTCATCCTCGTCTTCTTCTTCTTCTTCTTCTTCCTCCTTGTCATCGTCCTCTAGAATCGTCCTCTTCTTATGTGTCATAATTGGAGGCTTCTTCTTCTGCGTGGTTGGTGTGGGCGGAACATTGGCCCTAGCACTCTGAGGAGTGGTTTCCTCAATCGGTCTGCTCTTCCCGGATCCTTGCCCCTGTGATCCGGTCTTCCTTTCCTCCATCTTGCGGTGGTAGGACACTAACGCCATCATCAGGTTGGCTGGAATTTGCTTTCCGGTCTCCATCACCTTCTCGTCAAACAACATTGCTTTGTTGATGATTTCGCTCGGATTGCCGATGAACTCCCGGATCGCCTGAAGGTTCTTTGCGGTTGTCTTGGAGAATTTCTTTTGCTGGTCCATTTCTTCTCTCTTCTCCTCCAACTCCCTCGTTAGCTGGTCCACCTTACTCGCGGCTTCGCTCAACTCTTTCTTCACCGCTTCCTTCATCTTCCAGTCCAGTTGGACAACGAGCTGCTGCGGCTGACTGACCTTCAGCAGCTGACATAGTTCTTGAATGGTCTCCTGGCTCTTCCCGTACTAGATCCGGAACTCACTGAGTTCCCTCACAATTCGACCTAGGGGATCCTGGTTCCAGACCGGATCGACTCCCTTACTACCTTCTCCTATTTCTGAGTCTTTCTCTTTCCGGTCCTGCCTCCTCCACTGAGACTTAGCTTCCTCGACCGGTATAGTGTCTGCCTCTGAATCTTCCTCTTCTTGCCCGGCTTCTTCATCCGGGTCTTCTATATCGAATTCTAACATGGCTCTGGCCATATCATATGAATCTATCTCTCTATTTGTAAGCCAGCCATGTGCTTGATACAAGTGGTAGAGAAAAGGGGTTATAGGGGAAGGCTTAGACTTCCCTATACCTCCTACCAATCTCTTGATCTGATCTCTCATCACTACGCCCCAATCTACTTTCCGGTCACCCGACAATGCACCGAAAATAGTGTTCATCAGGGTGACCGTAATCCTGTTTGGTCGCTCTAGACTAAGGATGGCTGCTAGGTATTTCATTAAACGTTTCTCCCTACCATTTATGCACTCTACCACAGGGAAACCATCCTTCTTCGTTGGAGGATTCTGGAACTTACCCACGTAGAAGCGATCCGTCTGGGAAGCCGGTCCCTTGTCCGTCTTCTTGAAATCGTACGTCTCCCTCCACAGCGTTGGAGTCCAGTCTTCAGGCCGACTTCTCGACGTCCCCTTCCACTTTCTTAGCGGCGCGCCGATTACCTCTCTCACGATCTCCTCGTCTTTCAAATTCCATGGCTGGGCTAGAAATCCCTCACACCCCATTTGTCGGAGGTCTTCTTTTAGCTCCGCTTTCTCTCGTGGATCCGTTGGTACCACCGGCTTCACCATGCGCAAGGATACAGCTACCTCTTCTCTCACCATCGTGGGCTGTTCTCTCAAACCCTCTCAAACCCTCTCAGTGATCGGAATCACTATTTGAGGTCTCACAATCACTCGCACTCTAGTTTTCCTATTCCGCTCAAGGACCCTCCTCAAAAGTCGTCTTACCAGTACACTCCTGACTCCACACTCATACGTGAACTTCTAAGTGAACTCTCCTCTCAAGACCCGTCTGTCCTTAATCCGGTCCGTAAACTGAGCCCGTAATTTCTTTTCTTTGGCTGACATATAAGTACACCTCAAATGCTCCTCACCAATCTCTTCTCAAGGTAGCTTCCGCGCAAAAGGAGGTCTGAGCCACCTGCCCCTCCTATTTCTAGGGCTGTACTCACTCGGGCCGTTACAGGTGACCGTTTTCCCCAAAATAGACCCGCTCTCAAGTATGGTCTAGAACTAGGTAGGCACCTGTTACACCTGGATTGCCTGTCTTCCGTTTCCGGTCTCCGGTCTTCTATTTTATTCCGGTTTCCGGTTTCTAATGAAAATCACTCTGACCTACTCCTGACCTATCTATGCCGTTTCCGGACTTTCGGTTTCCGGTTACTTCTGTTAACACTATTATCTATTCTAAAGTAACCCTATTCCGGTATTCAGTCCCTAACTACTTACGGTCTACTTTTCTAAATAAAAACAAAAAAAATATGGAGTAAAAAGAGCTCTATTCCCTTTATTTCCCTTCTAAACCTAAAGACTGGATTTCCGTGCTCCCACACCGTCTAACACTAAATGCAATCTCGTAGAAATGTTGAAATGACCAAATTTTAATATAGAGCCAAATTAGTGTTAGAATGGGTAAATAATGTTCTAACACTAACCTTGCAAATCACAATAGTGTTATTGTTGACAATTAGTGTAGCCAACACTATTTACCAATTTCAGTGTAGTGATCTCTCTAAATTTATTTTTAGCATCTATCAATTTTTTTTTTTAAAATTAATTATTTATCAAAGAAGTGCCTACTAAGAAATGACCTTTTCATTTTGCAAGAGGATTATTTCCCATAATCTCTTCCTAATGCATGAAATCTACGTAATTGATGATTATAAATTTTTCATTCATCAATCACATACTTCATCCATTTCCAAGTGAACATTTACATTAGACAATCTCCTCATTGTTGGAAATCCTAAAAAACCACAAGCATTCCTCATGGGGCTTCACCATCCCTATCAACCATTTTCGTGCCATAGGCCCCTATTTATGACCCTATATCTTCCATAAATCATTCACTTTTAACTTCTAAAAAAAGATGGAGAAAACAATGATAATGATTGACTCTTGCAATTAATAATGATTTTTCTTCGATTCATTCAAATGACTATACTGGTCAATTTAAGAATCACCTTGTGTCCATTTCACAGCTATTTATAGGGGCAATTCTTAATGCCCGTACAATTTCATAGCCTCCTACTACATAAACCTCTTTATACCACCAAATCCCACACCACTACTACTTGCCTAATATACTATCACTACAACAATGGTAGTGTTTTATGATTGCAAAATTATGACTGAGGATGACTGGCGACTGCTTGTAGTCATATTTTTGAAGGTAAAAAAAATATGACTGCAAATATAACTGCGAGTCATATTCTAACCTTATACATCATGGCCGTATAGTATATGGCCATTGGGAACACCAAAATATTTCATAGAGAATGGTAGGGAACATATTTAGGGAACGTCCAGTCATATTTTCTAGTCATATTTTGCAATCACATTTCTATAATAGTAAGATTTTTTTTTAGGGCAACCCAAAAACAATTTGAGTAGGAGATATATTTAGAAAGTACCTAGTCATATTTTTCCACGTAGGATTTTTTTGTAGTCATATTTTTTTTAAATCATTTTTTTGTAGTTGCCACTAATTTATGATTTTGAAACCCTAGCCACCACAAAATTAGGGTGTTGAAACCCAAGCCACTACAAAATTTGGGTTTTGAAACCCTAGCCACCACTTTTGTAGCCACTCCTCTTTTTGCCCCTTCTTCTTTCTTTTTTGTTTCTTCTTCTTTGTTTTTGTTGGTTTTTAAGTTTTGTTTTTTGTTGCTTCTTAGGTTTTTCTTCTTCTTGCTTCTTCTTACTTCTTCTTATTTCTTAGGTTTTGTTTCTTCTTCTTATTTAGGTTTTGCTTCTTTTTCTTTGTTTTTGTTGCTTCTTAAGTTTTGTTTTTTGTTGCTTCTTAGGTTTTTCTTCTTCTTGCTTCTTTTTGCTTCTTCTTACTTCTTCTTATTTCTTAGATTTTGCTTCTTTTTCCTATTTAGGTTTTGCTTCTTCTTCTTTGTTTTTGTTGCTTCTTAAGTTTTGTTTCTTGTTGCTTCTTAGGTTTTTCTTCTTCTTGCTTCTTCTTACTTGGTCTTGCTCCTTCTTACTTCTTGCTCTTTAGGTTTGCTTCTTCTTCTTTCTTAGGTTTTGCTTCTTCTTGCCTTTCAACTTTTATTTCTTTTTCCTTCTTAAGTTTTGCTTCTTCTTGCTTCTTAAATTTTGCTTTTTAGATTTTGCTTCTTCTTCTTTTTCCTCTTAGATTTCACTTCTTCTTCTTCTTAGATTTTGCTTCTTCTTCTTAGATTTTGCTTCTTCTTCCTTCTTAAATTTTGCTCCTTTTTCCTTCTTAGATTTTGCTTCTTCTTACCTCCTAACTTTTGCTTCTTTTTCCATCTTAGATTTTGCTTCTTCTTGCTTTTTAACTTTTGTTTCTTCTTCCATCTTAGATATTTCTTTTTCTTGCCTCCTAGTCATATTTTGCAGTCATATTTTGCAATCATAAAGTCACTTAGTTTTTGCTTCTTCTTTTTTGCTACTTTTTGCGTCTTAGTCTCTCTATCATCAATTGTTATTTTTTTTTTGTTATTTATAATTTTTGAATATATAATGATTATAACTTTTTTTATTTTAAACATATTTACATATTTTGTAGTGCTTTAAATCTTTAAAGTTTGAATTATATTGTTCATTTATTGAAAACTAACCTTCTTGTTTATACATGTAGGCATTGGAGATTGAAATGAAGTTATTGAAGACTACTTGCAATACAAAAGAGGTAACATCTTTACATTTTTGTTGGAATATAGGTTCTACAAGTATGTGGAAATATATAAAGAGCCATTGTGATATATTTTGTGTTAGTAATTAATAAATGTTATTGAAAAAAATCACAATTTTTCTTGTATTTGACTTTCTAATGTGATTAATTTTTGCCCATTTAAGAAATCATATGTATTCATTTTTAATTAAATGGATTCTCTCACTTAATTACTAAACTATGTTGATGTATGACTATACATAGTCGTTTTACAAATCATCAAAAAATATGACTGAAAAGAATTGTTTTACACATCATTCAAAAATATGATTGGGAAAAGTCATATTTCGTATTACTACAAAATATGACTCATCATAGTCATATTTCATATCACTGCAAAATATGACTCACTACAGTCATATTCCACATCATTGCAAAATATGACTCACTACAGTCATATTTCCATGTCATCAAAAACTATTACTTACTACAGTCATATTCCACATCATTGCAAAATATGACTCACTATAGTCATATTCCATATCATCAAAAAATATGACTCGCCATAGTCATATTCCATGTCATCAAAAAATATGACTCGCCATAGTCATATTTCATGTCATCAAAAAATATGACTCACCATAGTCATATTGCACGTAGGATTTTTTTGTTTGCCTGGGCAACTCAACAAAAAGTCAAGACCCCTTTAGGAGAGTCAAAGTATACGCCATATTGGCATACTATGGCTAAATATGGGTATTTATACCCTTCAACTTATATGACTGCCAATATGACTAATGTCTGAAGCGACTGCTTCCAAACGACTAGAGTCAGTCATATCCCGAATCATCTACAATGATTTCTGCGTGAGTCATATTTTTTGATTTTACGACTCACTGCAATCATATTTTGCAGTCATAAAACACTGTTTTTGTTGTAGTGTATAGGATTTAACTACACAAATGAACAAATTTATTAAAAACAAAGTCTAAACTAAATACATAGATAGATTCATTGCATCCATGCTTATATGCAAAGTACTTTCTAAAAGAGATTCTAAGTGGTTCAATTGAAAACCTCACAATTTAAAAATCTTGGTTCACTACAGTCAAACCATTACACAATTATGTGCCCTATATCAATCTCTACACTCCACTCCAACTAACATTACTTAGCAATCTAATAAACTGATCACCATTTAGCTCCCACAAAAACAACAAATCAGCATACAAATTCTTGTTTTCAATACTGACACTGAAGCTTTCAATACAAAGTCAAGGTCAACCAAGAACAGAACCTAGGACTATTCAAGATGTATGCAACTATAATAACTACTACTTAATTCAGTCTAGTGTTGATTTCAACTCTACTAGGGCAACTGCCCAACTCAACCCACCACATAAATACTCAATGCACTATACCATTGCATCCAACAACTATATTGTCTTGGACTTGATGACCCTAAACATGCACATTTGTATTTCCACTTGCAATAATACCTTAATAAATACATATTATACCTATTACTAGACTAGGTTTTGAAATACACTAGAATCTACCCTCTCACGGGTTTGTAGTAATTGAGTCATATACAATATCCATGTAGATATTAAGGTGGAAACTTTAATTTAAGGAATAAATTCTTTAATTAATTTAGTTCATAAAATAATTGAAGCTTCTTCATTAAGCCCTCATATCAATTGCAAACCCTATTGTTGTGCCCAATTGTGCTTTCTTGCACTCTATTGTGATGAAAAATATAAAAGAATGGCATTAGAGAATTTCAAACTTGAATCATTAGGGGAGAATTGAACCCTCAAAATAGTTGTAAGAATTCTTATTATTATAGTCATTGTTGTATTATGCTTGCCGTAAAAGATTGGCTATTTAGTAAAGCATTGAAGTGAGTAGGTAGGCAAAGCTTAGCTCTATGAGTGGTCTATGGTGTGTTCTACTAATTGGCCATCATGACCGGCCAAATGTTTCTCTTTCATGTGTTGTTAGGATTATTCAAAGCTTGATGTTATGTTGGGTTGTTATAATGGACATCATCTAAAATTTATCACCTAAAACATATGTTTCTTATAGTGATTAATGAATTCTTATTTCTATTCTGTTTAGTGTTTGAGAAGTTTTTTGAGTTTTACCGGCTATTTTCCTTCAATTCCCAAATTGAACCAGCTTTCCAAGTATAGTGTCTAGTTATTTTCTCTATTTTTCATTCAAAATAGAAAACTTTCAAATTTTTGCACCAATTTTTTGCCAATGTTTTCAAATTGCAAACGGTTTTTTCCCCAATTCCACCGGCTAACTTTGAACTAGCCGTTGGTTCTTTCCAGACATTGATTTTGTTGGTCAGCCTTTCTTGCATTGGGGCAACCCCTTCTTAGGTCCATTTTTCTACTAATTTGGGTTGAAAGGGGTAGAATTTAATTGAATAGTTACAATTTTGTAACTTCAAGGAACACCATGTTGTTTAGACACATGGGCAAAGGTTCATTCATTATTCTACAAGTTAAAGGGATACTTTTGGTTTACCATTGCAATCATGTAGGGAGTTCAAAGAACCACATTAAAATCAACAAGAATCACCTCTGGGACAATAATGGGAAGCTATATATTTTTACTTATAGTATGCCTTTTTTTTTATTGAAACACGTGTAAAAAACTCTCTAATTTATCATTCTATTGCAACAAAAAATTGTGAAGTCAAAGTCTAAATATGTGCAATGACTGAGGGGATCACAATGGATATACTTACCTTAATTAAAATTTTAGAGTCTAAAATGACATGGGACTCTTGCCAAGAGAGTGGTGCTATTTTATCCAAGGTGCTTGAGGTGTGCTTAAACTTTTCCCCTTATAACATACATAGTAGAGTTTTCAAAAGTGTACATTTCTAGATGGACATATTTTTAGAGCATTGTCTAATTTCAACTTCAAAAATTTATAAGTTCGTGATGTCTATGCTAGATATATACACATTTAAAAATGTTTAAGGAGACTAGTGTTGCATTAGCTTTATAATTGTTAAACAAACAAATTAAAACCAAACTACCAATACTGATACAAAGTTATTACAAATTTCATCACTGTAATCATCATCATTCTCATATTCTTCAAGATCAATAGAAAACTTTAGGTTATGAAAATCATCCAAATCATAAAATTAAAGGCAATCCCTAGAAAAATACTAGAATCAATTAACTTGAATATTAGACAATATTTTGACAACAACATTCTTGGACCATTTCCCTACACTCATAGAAAAAAAGGTTTGGAACTTCACTATAGTGTCAAGGCTTTGTTCCAATAGCCCATATAGGCATCATACTAGTGCCCATATTAACTTTCGTCGCTTAGCTTTGACAATGTAACTTGATATTCTCAAAGACTTCCTTTCTATTAGTTGCAATCTTTTAGTGTGAAGACATAAACAAATAAATCAAGAACAACACACATTATGTATAGTCTCATATGCAACAATAGCCATAGATGCACTTCATTGACTTTAGGCTTATTGAGCACAAACACATCCTACCAACATGATAGATAGTGTGCCAATAGTGAATAATAAGCCTTATAATTGGCTAGCTATCTAACTACATTGAAACCTAATAGCACTTGATTGACAGTGAATACTTTGGTCATAGGGAAAATGCCACATGACTTGTGACTTGTAACGCATGTCACAATCATGGAAAAGTCCTACAAATAATGATCAAAATACAAAAAAATTAAAACTTTCTTTGAGGGCTAAACATAGGAGTTTGAGTGTGAATAAGGGATTAATTTGGCAAGAAAACTTGCCATATGGGTTGAAAGTAGCCCATCTTGAAAAAATCAGCACTACTTAATCCAACTTAAAATACTAATAGAATGCCCCCAAACCCTAATTTGCCTTTAAAAATTGAATGCTATTGATTACAAGCATCCATAGGGGAATTTTAGAGATAATTTAGGGGATTTTAGGAGGTTTGGGAGATGAATTTGGTGATTTGACTTAAAATTTCAGCTCACTTAAGTTGACCAAAAATTGACCTATTTGACTCACTTGTTTTTACGTCAAAACACCAATATCATCCCCTAAACCTCCTAAAATCCCTTAAATCATCTCCAAAATCATCCTAGCATCCACTTTGAAAAAGGCAAATTTGGGTTTGGGAGCATTGTACTAAGGTTTTAGGTTGAATTATGTGTATTGATTTTTTAAAGATGGGCTACTTTCTGCCCATTTAGCCAATTTTCTTTGCCAAATCAATCCCAAGCTCACACTGAAATTCTTATGCTTAGCCTTCAAGGAAATGTAAGTTCTAAAAATTTAAAATTTAAAATTTTGAATTCTTTTTATAATATTAATTAATTACCTTTCATTGATCTCCAATTAACCCTAATCAATTATAGTTAAGCCTTAACCCTGCTTAATTATCTCTTGCCAGGCCTTCCATTTTGCAAGCCGGGAGCAATCAACCTAATCAACTTCAGTGGTCGGGTAGTAATCAACTTCATTGGTCAGGGTAATCAACTTCACTGGTCAACCTCAAACTGGGGCAGCAATCAACCCAATCTGAACATTTTGAAAGTAAGAGAGATTTTGGAAGGGGGAGACCACTTTTTCTTCTTTGCTGTTTTGCAAGACGGTGGGTGGCTTGCAAAATGGCCCCATTATGCAAACCACCCCGCTTGCAAGCCCTGCCTCTTAAGATGTCAAAAGTCATCCGTTCATCCGTTGTGCAAGACGGGTGGCTGCCCCTCAAAGCCACACAATGCCCACCCAGCACCAAGAAGCTTCGTGCTCCAGAGCGACAGTGTTAGCAACAGCACTCTGGTGTAATTCCGTCCCAAGTGTACAGAAAAGACCCTCGAACTCCCAGACACAGATTTCTCTCCGCAGCTGTTCCTCGGGCATCCGATCACCAAACACGTACCGAGCTTTTAATCAAAACAGACCCCGACCCCAACAATCCTTACACGCAGTTAGCTCCTACCCCGCTCATGCACTTCGTCTCGCACGCCAGGCCCACAGCAATCGTACCCTACGTCCCTCATGCAACGTCCCAGGTACAGTTCACGAACATGCACTGATCACCCCTCGACTTGCTTCACATACTGTCGCAGGGTCGCTCAGGTTCCTGTTGAAGCTACAGTACAAACTCGCACTTCTCGAGTAATAAAAGGTGAGAGAAAGTAATAAAACTTGAGAGAAAGTTCTGAAAAAGTTTTTAGAACCTCACAAACACAAATAGTCAAGTATTAAAGAATATGTACAAACTAGGATAAAACTCCAAAGCAAAATGATTCACTTTTATCATGTGAGGGACTCAACTTGAAGACGAGTTTGCAAATCATCATGTGAAAGACATGGGCAACCAAGGTCCCAACCAAGGTGTCAAAAGTGTCGCCAAGACCTAAACCAAGGTTCAGTAGCTCCAAAACACTCCATCTTCCTTCACCGCCATTGTGCTCCGCAATGTCAAGCCCGATTAGAAATCCACGCCACGCATCACATGATAGGTTCATTTTCAATCTTGAATGTACAGATTCCAGTAGCTATCTCTCATAAATAGAGTGATACACCAAGATCAAGTAGATGTCGCAAGAAGTTTGGATCATCAATGATCATCCATTGTAACCCTCAATCAGCCAATTGTTAAATGGATTCTGAAAAAATTCAAGAATTTCTCATAGGAGCTACATAAGACACATAAAATACATCGAAGTATGATAAGAATGAAAATTTTGAATATTCTTCAGTGATGGAGTGGTCACTCAATGCTTTGTGATTGTGCACTATTGCAAAGACTCCAACTCTGTTCATGCGGGATGGGAAGTAACAAAAACTTTGGATCTTTATGTCTAAATTCTTCGTAGGCTATAATTTATTCTGCCTAAATAGCTCCAGATTTACATCCTCTCCTCCACCCGGGACTCTTGGGGGCTAGAGTTACAAGACCAGAAGCAGGAGTTATAACGTGAAACTCAAAATCGTAAGCCAAATGTTTCTCCTACTGGAAATAGATGCATGCTACATATCACTTTTACTTGTCTAGTCAAAAGGAATTTGGGCTTATAATTCCTCCTGTCAATCAATCAGTAAAGAAACTCAGCACAAGGACTACTCCATTCGCCACAAGCTCAATCCCAAACAAGTGACACAAAGCACCTCAAAAAGATGAACGAGTAAAAATGCTACACTAGATCATAGAATTAGTCACATACATGGAGATGAAACCCGCTTAAGCCAGTCGCTCCAAGGAGGTGGCGTCCTGAGAGTAACCTTCTACTGAGCTGCATATCAGCACCCTGTTGTCCGTCTAACAAAATTAAAGCTTTACATTCAACTTTCAATCAACTCAACCGTAATGCTTTGCTGACAGTAATGCACAACTGGCCTGAAGATCTATGGCAACTCTAAAGTAAGTCGTAATTAGCATATGCTACAAACACTGGGTTGCCCACGAAAACGATGCCACGTTAAAGAGTTAACAGCAAGCACTCGCTTTGCAGTATAATCTACAACAGTATGGTTGTGGTAACAACAAATAAGGTAAATTTTAGGACCCGTATTGAAACAATGGTATGAACAACAAACAGTGTTGTCACCGGATAATTGGTACCCAAGAGAGGTTGGTCTTCAAGCTGCTTGTGCCACAAGTTTTTCCGAAGACTTGTCTTCCACGTTGGCATTCGCTTCTGGGGTGTCTTCCTCGCTGGGTGGCACCAGTTGCCAGAACAAAGGCAGGTACTTGTCCCAGTTAGCTAAAATCTCTTTCCCTTTGTTGCTTCCTGTCTCATCCTGATCACACCAAATATCACATAATCTTAGGGAATTACCACAATACAACGAAGGAAAGCAACACCACTTCTGAAAGACCCAGTCCACATGGCATGAAAAATAAATAAAATTTCTTCCTTTACTTCATTTTATAGATTAGTGCGGACAAGAAAAAGACTTGCTTCTTCATTGACATGAAAAAACGGACTCTCCATCATTTTCTTGCCGATCCTCTAGTATGAAAGCTACTTGCTCAAATAGACCAATGCCATGCTTCCAGCTCAATAGCCTTTCCGTCGGTAAGCCCTTTGACCACTCCAGACAATTTATGAAATACTGAACCATTATAGAGTTGCCAGCATTACAATAGTCCATCACATTGTAAGATTCTTACCACATGGGATTGCAGAAGGCGTCGCAGCTGTTGTTGACCAGCTGGAGCAATTACTCGTTGCATTTTCACAATCTCCTTGTTTACCTGAAAGAAATAGGGCATTAGTTTGAACCGCAACTTGGCTTGCAACTATGTCATGTACATGACTTCCAGAAATGGCAACAAGACGAGAATGGCAACCTCAAGCTACTCTCGTACGATACAAGAGAAGAGAGATTCAACGACTGGCTGGCGGAGAGTGTTACTTGCACTGATGATTGAAAAAAGGAGTTATGCTAGAATGCAAAATTTGCTTCTGGGAGAGTACCTTAGTAGGGAAGGTCTCATCCTCGTCCAAGAAGTATCCAATGCCTCCTGTCATACCAGCAGCGACATTGCGGCCAACCCTACATAACAGAAGAAAATCAGATATGGACTTCACTTCATAAGCAATATGAGAAAAGGGATACCTCTAAAGGACCAAGGATTCATGGTTTTAAAATGACCAAATTCATTGATCATATTGCGCAAATTGAAGTTCTCCACTTGACTTTCTCAACAAGAACAAATGAGGCCCAATTTCGGCTTCTTTAGCATGCAGGCGTTAACATCGATCACAGCAGTGTGAGATTGTATTCGGGAAGCACTTACTTGCCGATGGCCACAATGCACCCACCCGTCATGTACTCGCAAGCATGGTCCCCTGCTCCTTCAATGACAGCTTCAGCAAGTGAGTTCCTTACTGCAAATCGTTCACCGGCCTTCCCGTTAGCGAACAACTGCCCACCTGTGGCTCCGTACAAGCAGGTGTTGCCGACTATAGTGGCATCCTCAGCTTTGTAACCAGAACCCGAGGGTGGAGAAATCGCGATCTTTCCACCTGCCATCCCCTGCACAATTCAAACAGTTTTCATTCATCAACTCCTATTTCGCTATACTTGCACAGATAATAACTTCCTGATGCAGAAAACATAATGGTCACGGCAATCAGTAATAAGTTCATTATAGTACCTTGCCAACGTAGTCATTGGCTTCTCCCACCAAATGCAAATGCACTCCTGGAGTCAAGAAACATCCAAAAGATTGTCCTGCACTGCCTTCAAATCTGCATACAATGAAATACATATCATTTAACATGTGCTAATTCATGACAAGGCGTCCATAAATTTTATCTGATTGATCTTACATAATTTCTTAGCCCTAAACGACAGATATTTCATTAAATTAAAACGACCAATTTGATTGATCACACTGTGAACATATAATGCAGACAGGGATCGAGTTCATATCACCAGAATAAATTATGCAAATAGCATGCGTTCGTTGAAAAAAACAAGAAAAATCATGCAAAAGAAATATGTGCCACTCCAGAGGTTTTTCCCAATATGAGCCACTCAAGAGGTTTTTTCACACGACGCTCATTTTGGGCGTTCGTGGCGTTCATTTAAGGATTAAATAAATTGTGGAAAGACAGAAGCAGCGGCGTTAGATACATACGACAACTTGATTTCTCCAGCAAAACCAGAGTCTCCGTATCTCTTGGCAATTTCACCACTAACACGACCACCAACAGATCGGTCCACGTTGAAAATTTTCATCTTTTTCTCAACGCTCTTCTCGTTTTCAATTGCGTCGGCAACCTGCAAAGAGAGTGAATCTACTGTGAATCACGCAGGTCAAGACAAACTTCTGGACATTTTGAAAAGATTTCTAATTCAGCCAAAATATGCATTAAAATTTCATTCCATTATTTCGAGTTGATTTCTACACGAAAGAAATTGGATGAATCCAGATTTAACCTGGAAGAAAGAGGTTCACCTCTGGGTCAGCAAGTAGAGAGTCGTCCAACACTGAGCCGTTAGTATGTACTTCCTGCTTGCGAATCTTTGTACTCGTCCATTTTGGAAGGCCGGTGCTCTGTGGTGCCCAAAGAATAATAAATCAGTACTGGCAACAAGACTCTGCATTCACTTTTAACAATCTCATCTGTATTCTTTGCAGGAGTAGCAAAATGACATCTAAAATAAACTTATTAACTTATAAAGTGGTAACCATTATGGAGGCTCGACTGTACTGATTCTTATGAGTGACACTTTTGAAAGCACTCTGACGTGGCCGGCGTGTTTATCAATCACAAAAGCTAGCTAGCTGAAATTATTTGCAATTGGCTGTGATGCACGTTGACACTGAAGAACTTACTGCCATCAAAAAGCTCAAATCCAGAGACTGAGTCTTTGCAAGTTGGACATCCCGCCGCTTCAGAATCTCGGTCCTTCCAATTATGTCGTCAAGTTTTTCGTATCCCAATTGAGCTAGTATACCACGAACCTGGAAGATATATGAAAGCAATTAAATCCTGAGCTCTTGGGATTGCAAGGTTTCTGAGACAGCTTACACAATACTGCTGCCTTAAGGTCTTGTTCTAAATGAGAAAACACAAACAAGTGACATCTGTCAGCCTAGCCAACGGCTAAATCTTCCAGGTCAGAGATGTGATGTATACCTCTTCACCAACGTAGAGGAAGTAGTTGACTAGATCGCCCGGCACTCCAGGGAATCTAGCACGCATTTCCTCCCGCTGCAAAACCACCAATTAATGAGCTTAGAAACACAATCCGACACTAGAAGGACATGAGAAAGTCGAAGCATGCATGGGTAAGAAACCCAAAGAAAAAGAGTTGCCACGTACTTGACTCGCAACACCAACAGGGCAGTTATTAGTATGGCAAATGCGAGCCATGACACAGCCAGTGGCTATCATAGCCAAAGACCCGAATCCAAACTCATCGGCACCCATGGCTGCCGCCATGATCACGTCCACTCCACTCTTGAATCCTCCGTCCACTCTCAATGCCACCCTCTCACGAAGAGAGTTGCTGATCAGAGTCTGTCAATCAATCGTTGTATGCATTAGTGAATGTACCCAGAATTCAAAGGACCTGGAAACAGAGCAGATAATGTCGAGCGCGTGTGCCTAGCATGGGTTCACTACCAACACAAGCTCTTCATATATCCATCTCAAATAAATTCATACTAGAGTTATCCTCAAAGTTATTCAAAGCAAGAGTGCCAAGCTTGTTTCAAAGAAACGAAGGGGTGAGTCTTATAAACAATGCCATGAATAGGTGTTGTCAAGCCCTTTTTATGATGATTCAATCACGAATCTACTATGATGTAGAGTATGAGGATAAAAAATTCTTATTTTTTCTTATATTTATCCCATGAATATTTTTTCAAATTTTTCATATCCATCTCGTGATTCGTGAATAAGGAAAAAGGTCAACCTGGTGGGTTTCCGCGAGACCCATCTCCCACGGGCCTCCAGCGTGCTTGATTGAGCTGATTGGGCTAGCTCCCGTTCCTCCATCGAACCCGGAAATCTAAAACATAAGAAGATAATTTTCAATTGCCAAAAGGAATAATAAGGAGAATAAAATGATAAGAGAACCACAATTCACTCATCTATGTATCATTCGCAGTCAAAGATTAACTAATGCAGTCTCAGTTCAAACATAACGGACATTTACTCAAGCAGCAACAGAATTGATGCCACTGAAATTGAACCCGGGAGAAAGAGTGAATTACCTGGATAACATCCGCATTAGCTTTCGCAACCCCGCTGGCAACTGTTCCAATTCCAATTTCAGCAACCAACTTCACCGAAACCTTTGCCTTTGGATTCACCTAATATCAAAAATCAAGCAACCAGTTGTCAGGTAATACAGTAACAATCAATTCACGGTAATTGAATTAGAAGCACAACTTGAAGCGGGTAGCATAAAATTTAACTCGCAAGTTGGTCATTCCAAGGAAAAGACAACGCTATGCTAACTGCACCATTCATTCTATTTAGTACCGTCCATGATTTGATTTTCCACCAAACAAGCGTGTCGTAAAGTAAATGAACTAGTTTTCTTCAACATTGTACTTGATTTGACCTTAGGACCACTATCAAAAGAAAGAAAAAAGAAGCTTTTGAGTGAACAGTGAGTCAATCAACAGGGGGCTCGGGAGCTTAGGATAAGCATCTTTTGCTAAATAGTGTTCAAATTTTATTCATCCATAGATCATAAATACGTGGTTTTCCAATTAGCATCAAACACTGAAATAGTGTATCATAAACGAAATAGAATAAATGGTGTACCTGATGAAGGTCGTAGATGAGTTGGGCCAAATCTTCAATGGAGTAGATATCGTGATGGGGAGGAGGAGAGATAAGAGGAACTCCAGGTTTCGAGTTCCTTAGTGAAGCAATGTAAGGACTAACTTTCTTCCCAGGCAGCTGGCCACCTTCACCTGGCTTTGCCCCTTGAGCAATCTTAATTTCAATCTGCTCCGAATTCGCCAAAAAAGATGGCGTGACACCGAACCGACCTGAAGCTACCTGCTTAATAGCACTCGATGCAATATCCCCATTCTCTAGACCCTTGAGGTGGGGTAAGGTTCCCGAGAGACCGTTTTCCACGTCAGAAAGATGTTCCCACCTAATAGGATCCTCCCCACCTTCTCCAGAGTTCGACTTGCCACCGATTCTGTTCATCGCTATGGCAATGACTTCATGCGTTTCTCGAGAGATGGCTCCCAGCGACATGCCACCAGTCACGAAACGCTCCATGATAGAGGATGCAGGTTCCACGTTCTCCAAAGGAATAGGCTGTCTCTCACTCTGAAACTCGAGCAGATCACGCAAGACCTGGACAGACAATAGCAAACAAGCAGTCATTCTTGCATGCTCTAGCTATCTCTCAAAATTATGGTACTAAACCTCCGCCTCTGCACCAAAAGGGCACTTTCTATTCATTGAGAAGGTTAACGGTGTTCTCGTATCCTCTCAAAGCTGAGAACAATATCCAGACTGTTTCAACTTTTGATTTCTCCCTTCATTATGATGTATAAAAACATCCCTGTATCTCATAAATGGCGGCAATGCACTCCACTAGTCCAGCATCTATGAATCCAAGATTAAATCTAGATTGGTAAGGTTCAGTATTAGTACTCCTAGCACTGCCACTAAATACAACACTAAGAGTAGTAGAGTAGCAGGTGCCACAAATATAGCCAGTCATTCTTGGAATTACTCTTTCTAAATCCATTTTAAGTTATACGCCATAAATTTTTCAGACTAAAAGTGGTCGAGATCAATGAGATGTTCAAACAAACCCATTTCCAACAGTTGCTAAAAAACTAACCTTTTCACTAAATAATCAGCAGTTATTCATCAGGCACACATAGTTTCACTGAAAATTAAACACAGGTACCAAAGAGAAGAGGGTATCAGTGAGATGCCATACATTGACTGGTCGGTTTGAAAGGTGCTCCTGATAAACGGCATAAGCACTCTGGTTCTTCTCACGAACAGCCTTATGTAAGAGCTTCGACATCTCTGGATTGTTTCCATGGTACTCACCTACAACCAGTCGCACAAACTTTGATCGGTACATAGATATAATAGGCTAATCAACTTCATTCATAGATGACCCGATTAGAAGTAGTGACAATTGCAACATGTACCTCCAGGTCGCAGTTGGATGAAACCGAAGTTCTCAAGCTTCTTAGCTGCCTCCGCAGCAAAGCCCTTCGTCCAAAATGACACCGTTTCCCTGGCCAACTGTTCGATGAAGACAACGCAATTAAAAAGAGCAGACAGCACCAAGACACTTATACTTTTTACAAATGATATTAGACGAAATGTTTAAGAAGAAAGTGATGTTTCAAGTCGAACCTCATTCAATGAAAGACCACCAATGCGAGACGTGCTTCCACGGAATGCTGTATCCACCACTTCGGATCCCAAACCGTAGATCTCAAAGATCTGAGCGCCATGGTAACTGCGAAAAAAACGAAAGACAGTAGATGCACATATCAATAGAAGTTCCTGCCATTGAGAGCAACTTTAATGCAAATGGTTCGTTATGTAAATGCATACCTTGTTAACAGGGAGATACCCATCTTGGACAAGATCTTCAAGAGACCAGCTCTCACTGCCTGCAAGCAACGACATAATAGCTCTTAAACTCAGTAAAGCACGAAACTCTGCACCCGGGTCAAACCTCACTTAATTGTATTATGTTAAGAACTCCAAAAGAAAAAAGAATTTACAAAATGAAGGAGTGCCTCCCATCCTCCATTCACTACCGCTAGTGGATACAAATGTTTAGGTAAAGTAGTTAGATTTTGGAATCATTCAAGAACATTTTAACCTCTTGTTGTTGACTTTGAATAGAAACTTTAAGAGACTCTTTAATTTCCAAACCATGTCATTCCATGTGGTGACAAACCACATCATGTATTCACCTATCGCAGTGATGTTTAAATGACTGTTTTGAATGAATGAAAATTCGTTTCACAGTTATATTAATTGAGGTATGACACGATCAGGCATGTTAAAATACTAAATTTGATTAAATCAGAAGGCTAGGAAAGATACAAACCTTCTTGAAATTCTTCTGAGTTTGCTCAATAGATAAGGGTGGGAGCTTTCCGCTCTTGATGAAGTTGATGGTTTTGTTACTCATTCGCCATTGGCGACAGGTCTCCAGTGCAAGGTAGGGACAAATAGCACTACAGTACACAAGAATTGCACACTTGTTAGAGCATCCGTTCAGTAATAATATGTCAACACTCAGTATCTCATGTATTAGACACTGTTCACTCAGTAGTAATAAGTCACACACATGGAACTCGGCAATGAAGCAGAACGCTCAGTGAGGGATAGGAGCTTCCGACCAACACATACCTGGCACCATAACCGATCAGACAAGCAAAGTGATGAGTGCTGAAACATTGCGCACTGTCAACGACGATGGACGCTGACATACGCATACCATTAGAGATAAGGTGGTGATGCACAGCGCCAACTGCCAGTAGTGGTGGAATAGCTGGCTTTGTTGCGTCCTGAAATAAGATTTCTATCAAAATAAGATTTCCATTTTCTTATGTTCTGAACAAAGGAATCGGTAATCAGAAAGAAAGGACCAGGGTCCAATAATAAATCAACTTCAAGACAAGTGAAGCTATCTTAGGCGATACAGCGTAGAGCAAGGGCAAGTAAGTGGCAGTCCCTGGAATATACTGCCATTCACAGGCTGTATCGCTAAGTAAACACGCTGGTAAGGACGTAATGACGGGTCTCAAGAACATACCATGTAATCAGTACGATCACTGAGAACCAGTAGCTGGGAACCCGACCGAACTGCCTCATCTGCTGCTTCACACAACTTATCCAAACCTCTTTGCAGAGCTCCCTCAATGCCATCACTTACATCAAAAAAAGTCGTCAAAGTTGTTGGCTTCAGTGACTCAGTAGCTTGAAGGGAACTGAGCTCGCCTTCACTCAAAATGGGATCTGCAAGTCTAACCTGCACGACAGGAGACCCGTCAAATTTATCAGTGTTATATTTCAAAACAAAGGCCGCAAGTTAATCCTGAATTTAAAACTTTCGAGGAGAATAATGCTGTCCTGCCTCTAAATTTAAGATAGGCAGTATCCCCGCCAACAAGCATAATGCAGAGAGTAGGTAAAAATATGCCTACCTGAGCCGCATTTTCAGGACCAGCATTCAGCAGATTTTCCCGCTTGCCGAGATCCATTTCGAGGGACATAACTAGACCTTCCCTCAAAGAATCAATTGCAGGATTTGTAACCTGCGCAAGAGATATACATAACAGAAAACTCAGCTTACACAAACTCCACCGCATCAACATGCTTGCTTTGGTGTTTAGTGTATTTCCCACCTGAGATCTAAATTCTAAACTCCGACTTGGAGTAGACTCGATTCTAACAAGCAAAATGATTTGGTTACCTGTCAAGAAACCATACCTGAGCAAAACGCTGCTTGAAGTAATCATATAGCAAGTGTGCTCTCTCTGACAAAACCGCGAGCGGAGTGTCGTCTCCCATGCAGAAGGTAGGCTCCTTCCCAGTTGACGCCATACTTTCTATTACCATCTGAACATCTTCAATTGAGTAACCGAAAGCCCTGACAACAAAAAAACAGACCAAAGATCACAAAGTAAACTCACTGTAATTTTGAAGAAATAAAATAAAATATTCTTGAAGGGTGTTAGACGAGAGTCCGCTGACAAGGTTTTTATATCTCACACTCACTAGAAGAGGGGAAATCTAATAAAGAAGGAAAAGTACATACTGCTGATGCTTCAGTAAGCTATCTGAGCTGTACAAAAGTGAGTCATTGAATTCCACTGGCTCCATCTTTCGACTGCCTTCAGCCAACCATTTCCCATAAGGTTTAGCATTTGCAACGCGTTTCTTCACCTCCGTGTTTTCGTAGACCTGCATCAACAATGTCAATTCTTGCTAAAGGATTACAGGAAAAGTTTCACCGCAGGCTCATTTTAAATCATGAATCAAAAGTGACGGACAACTGTCTCCCAATGTCAACAAACAGCACTCGCATATCCATTCTCAGTGAAAGCAGACTCGAAGACCTCTCATTCTTGATCTCGTCCATTCGACAGTTGAGGACCTTCAGTAGACTCGAGTAAAACAAAGAAATAAATGAAATTTGCCTTTCCAAAAGAGGGGGGCTGTAAATCTCTCATAAAGGGTTGAGATTCTCGGAAATTACCTCTCCAGTTTCCAGGTTGACACAAATCATCATTCCTGGCCCCAACCGACCTTTCATTGTCATATCAGAGGCTTTGATATCAAGCACACCAACCTCTGAGGCCACGTAAATGAGATCATCCTTCGTCCTCCAGTACCGAGCTGGTCGAAGACCATTGCGATCCAAGCAGGCACCCACCGTTTTTCCATTACTTCAAATCCAGAAACAAGCAGTATAATTTCAGCTTAATACCATGTGAGTTCGTAGACAATAGATTACAAAATAGTCCTCAAAATCACAAACAAGAGGACGAAACCCTACAACCTTTTCAGGCTCGTAAATTGGAGGTAAGGATTTGCGAGACAAGTAAGTAGGTACCTGAAAAGAAGCAATGCAGGTCCATCCCAAGCTTCCATCTGACCCTTGTAATACTCATAGAAGTCCACAACCTGCAGGACAAGAATTGATCTCATTAACTCCAAGTTGGCCCATTGTGTTGACAAGAAAGTGATGAATCTAAATAAGCAGAGCATTCCAAATCGCAGAGGTCGGCTCATCAAACAGAAAAGCCGAGACACTTACCTCCGGGTACTTGACCATTAAGGTAGGGTGTTTCTTGTAAGCTTCAGGAACCATCATCATCATCGTCTCTTCTGGGCTATACCCGCTCCGCATCAACAACTACACAATAAATGCCATCTCTTCAGGCCAGTGAATCCAGAGTCTCCCAATAATTGGCACCCCCTCAATAAAACAATGGCAATGGCAAAAAGAGTTCCGTACCTCTGCAATCATATCCAAATTTGCAGAATCTGAAGCCTTGATATTTCCAAATGGCCGAAGCTCTTCATCTCGACCTCGCCAAATGGGAGATTCCATGACGGCCTCACGCGATCGCATCCAATTCAGATTGCCCTGTTACAGATCAGTTGTACACTCAGACCTAATCTTCTCAAAAACGACATTCTTGACTATCCTGCACACTTCACACTGCGATTGAGTGTAGCGCAGTTGTCACACATTCAAATAATGTCATTTTCAGGGACCCCAGACAGGTCGGTGAACCTCAAAGGATACGCAAGTAGAGAATAAAATGAATTGCAATTGAGCAGGGCTGTTATCGGCCTGGTGGCTTGGGCAACAAAAATACCTGCAAAGTATTGATTTCTCCGTTGTGACCCAGGAAGCGCATAGGTTGTGCAAGAGGCCACTTTGGTGTGGTATTGGTACTATACCGACGGTGATAGATAGCAAACTGCGTGGTGTAATCCTCATTTCGTAAGTCGTCATAGAACTGGCCCACAACTTCCGAGCGCAGCATTCCCTTGTAGACGATGGTCCGGCTGGACAAGGAGCAGAAGTAAAAATCCTCCCCCCATGGCTCTGTAGAGGCAGCACGTTCGATCAGTTTCCGGGAGATGTAGAGCTCCCTCTCAATGTCATCCATGGCATCTTCGGCAGCCACCTTCACAAATACCTGTTCAATCCTTGGCATGGTAATCTTCGCAAATTGCCCCACCACAGATTCAGTCACAGGCACAGGACGCCAGCCTAGGACTTCAACTCCCTCCTTCTTGAACACATCCTCCACCACTGCACAAAGTACACAAAATTGTCTCAAACTCAGTATTCCGTGTATTAGTAGCTTCACAAACTAATTGCTGATCTATGATCCGAGGTAATGGATTGACAATATCTGTACCATAAGATTGCCACTGCTATTGGAATTACAAGCAAACCATGCTTGCAGTGTACGCTTCCAGCCCAGTGAACAGACCTTCGATCAAATTCTTCAGGTAATGCAACAAATGTACTATACAGCTTGTTTCCAGTGATAGTGCTAGTATTTTTAATCGAGCTACCCATAGGGTGAACCCCTAAGGGGCCGAGGATTCATACATTGAAAATAATATATTCGGAAAATATATTCGGATGCGATCAAATTTTTTACTGCAAAAATTGGTGTTTAACATCGCATGTGTTGATCAAATAAACTTCTTAAATCCGACTGAAGGCAGTCTTAATATGACCTACTCAAAACTGTTGTTGAAACTCGAGGTCCAATTCCGGCTTCTTAGTATTTTAGGATTAACGCCTTTCACGCACCTAAATCTCGTGGCAATTGGTAAACGAAATGAAAAGAATTGCTATTTGAATGCCAACTACGTACCTGCTTTAGCTGCAACAGCAAAAGCTTCATCTCTGGGAAGGAAAACCTGTCCAACACCAGAATGGGACTCATCCAACTCCGACAGGCCTTGCTCTTGAAACCACTTCTTAAACAGACCCCAGGGAATGCTAGTCATCACCCCAGCTCCATCCCCAGAGTCGTTATCTGCGCCACATCCACCTCGGTGCTCCATGCACCCAAGGGAAGTAAGCGCATCGCGAACAATCTTATGGGACGATTCATTTCTTAAGCTCGCTATGTACCCCACTCCACACGCATCTCGCTCCGCTATGAGATCCTCCAGATTCGCCACCTGAATTTCGAAAAAGTCACAAATTCAATCACCAAATCTCACCGCCAATGCCAACCCTTGCTCATACTGAGGCCTCCTAGCCCACAAGAACCGGGAAAAAAGAAACTACACACGAGGTAACAAATGCTGATTTCCAAGACACAACCTCTGTAACAGTAAAGGATTCCGGTTCGTAAATGCCAATTCATGGTACATCAAGAGATTCCAATTTGAATCGGAATCCAATTCGGTCCAAAAATCAAACACAATTACTCGTGAGCATAAAAAGCCAAGTCGTCACTTCTTTCGCTACAACGCTTCTCCCGCTGAGGTCAGTTCAACTATCCCTTCCGTTGGGATTCAAGCTCTTCTGAATTGAGTCCAAGTGAATCACACGCAAACCATTGCAATCGTTACATACAACGCCACCGCTTCCTCAGAGAACACTTTCAACAAGAGAGCGTTGAGATGCGCAACTGACCTCATATTGCCTTTCTTCCTTCCTTGAACTCGCCCACCATTTCCTACACGATCCCGTGCTCCTGCCATGGAGAACCGAATTCTTCTTGGCGCACGGCACCCGAACAGCGGCGCCCACGAACTCCGAGTATCGAACGTGGAACGCAGTCAATCCGAGGTTGACGACTCTGTTCGAAGTGGAGCACGACGACGACGAAGCAGCAAACGAAGAATTGTTTTTGTGTACTTTCCTCTTCTCAGCGAGAATGGGAGAGACCAAGCAGCTCTTGGTTGCCAATGCCATAGCCCCTCCCAAATCTTGTCAAATCTCTTGATAAGGTGGTTGCCAAACCTCTTCACAAGCTCCAAGCCAACAATCGAGCAATCCAGTAAGCAGGGCGTGCGGAGGAAGAGCAAGGGAGAGGGAGAAAGAGCCAGTCGAGACTAAGCTGAATGCGAGAGTGTGTGGTGATAAGAGCGCATGAGCGAGGGCAGCAGCGGCGGAGAATCGAATCTTGAGTTGCGCACCCTCTTTCCGCCACCACAGATTTGTTGTCCGCAAGTTGTGGACGACACACTTTTGCGAAAGAGGCTCCGCCACACACGAAATGCTGATCCAAGGACCAACTGCAGCGCACGAAATTTCTAAAAATCACTCGCTCGGGGGCCTGTCATCGCTTGGTGGAGACGAGACGACGACGATGACGATGACGACGACGACGACGACGATTACTTGCGGACACGATTCCCCTAACTAGGAACTTGCGTGTGACACTAATTTATTGAAGTCACACTATTTTAAAGTTTGCACCTGAAATCTTTCTAGTGAGTCGTTATTTAAAAGAGGTTTCAGCTGCAAAGTTCCATTAAGAAGATGCTTGGATGTCATTAGGGTTTATATGAATTTATATAAAGATTAAATGAAAGGATGAAAATTCAATGGATAAAAACAATACACAACACAAAACTATGGATAAAAGTGTACAATTAATATTTGAATGTACATGAAGATTCACTTCATTATGACTAAAATCCATTATTTGTAAAGGTGGGCAACTTCACCAAAATATTATGTGTTCTCGTACAAAGAGCGCATTGGCATAATCAACAATAGAAATGTATTTTCTTTTAGACACTACAAGATTTATAAATGGTGGGAAGTTTATTTATCAAGTTATGCAACTAGACTTCAAAAATAAATTTTAAAAGTGTAAACTACTAGAAATAGTAACTCGGTAAGGTTTATTCAACTTCAAAGTATTTTCTAACACCAGATGACCAGAATTTGGTGCCTCGGGCAGATATAAAAGTTTGACCGCTCACTCAGGTGAGGATGATGCTCTTCCTACCACCAAAACTGGCTGATGTTGCAACCAATAAGCAGACTGACTTTCATTGAAAAGCTCCCAGCTCATTGGTTGCAATGTTCAACCTCTTTTAAACGGTTCTCTTTAAGAAAAAATTAAAGGAAAAAAAAAAGGTTCTTCAACTACTTTTAAAAGGAAATTCAATGCAAACAGTCTCCCTCCAGGGAGTTGGTTTTCAGTTACAGTTGAGAAGACAGACCCACTGACAGCCAGTGTGGTACTGCAGATGAGCTTCACCAGACATTCGTGTTGGGGTTCCCCTTGCACTCCCCCCGAAATACCACCCAATGATTCTTTGCAACTTTCCAGTCATCCAATGACACTAGCATTGTAACTTTCCAGCCAGTCAATTATATACCGTATTCTTGCTTCAGATTATCCTACGCTAAGGTCAGATTTGTTAAAAAAATAATTCAAAATATAATTCAATTATATGGCATCAAATGAATTTTTCAAAAATCATAACATGGCATAATTGAATAGTGTGAAAAATGTTAATGAAAATACTCTTAATCTTGGAAAAAATCATGAAGTTGAAGCCATGAGTATTGGTAAAGCCCCGAGTACCAAGTAAAGCTATGACTATGAATTCAAAATTCATATTGATTTCTGTTCAAGCAATAGGATTACTAGATTTTGGCAATCCCCCTCATTTCTATTTCTACACCTATGGAAATATTTTTGTCACCTTACTGTACTCCACATCATGTCCATAATTGTTTATTTGGTCAATTATAGGTGGTTCTACCTTACTACTACACTAAATAGTGAAATTAGATTGCCTTACTTAGGAAAATTACCTCACGACTCACCACTTGTCCAGATGGAGGTGCACAATCAATTCTCTAAACCCAAGCCATGAACTAGTGCACCAACCCATGCAACACACATGGTTCCTATATTACTGCATCCTTCTACAACAACTGTACATATTTATATAGTGTAGAATATTGGGAAATTAGTGTGGGGCAACCTAATTTCACTATTTAGTGTAGAGGTCATTGAATATTCTTAAATCGTACTCAAGGTCACAACATATTCCAAACCCTATCAAATGAACTTTCAAAAATTTCTAAACAAAAAAAAATGATTTCGTATTGGGCCTAATGAATTTGACCCCGACGTTTAGTATAACTAAATTACCCCCTTGTGATAGAACCACCCATAGTCAACCACTTAAGCAATTCCGTGCATGTTCTAGAACAATATAAGGCAATGTAAATTTTTTGTCATGTAAGAAGATAGAAAACATAGTGATTGCGAATTTTATGGTAGTTTTATGTCTTGAATTGAAATTTCTATGAATTTTGGAAGTCAAAAGTTGACTTTATCCATATCCAATATATAGACTCTTCCAATTTTGATCATTCACGAACTACTTTCCTGTTTCCTACATTGGGACATGTGTCATGATTTTATTAGCCTCAACCTTGAAAAGTAGGAAAAAAACATATTCTAAACTTTGATTGAAAATCTATTCTAACCTTAGTTGGAATTGGTTGCATCCTATAGGTTGGATATAGAATTGTGGTTGGGAATGGATGGTTCTATTATAACAATATTTAGAAGATGTCAATAGCCAGTTCAAAGTTAATTGGTAAAATTGGAAAAAAAAAATTTGCAATTTGAAAAACATTAGCAAAAATCTAGTGAAAAAATTTGTAAAATTTCTATTTAGAGTGAAAAATAGAGAAAATAATCAAACCCAATTTTTTATAAAACAATTTGATATGGGAATTGAAGGAAATTAGCCCATAAAACTAAAAAAAATTCCAAAAGACTAGTCTCTAGGCATCCAAGGAGGCATCAATGTATCCTTTCCAAGGGAAAATGGTTGAAACCAATTAACAATGTTATGTAGTATATGAGAGAAATTGCTTTTGGAAATTGCAAAATTCATATTGAAGTCATGAACAATGGTTAATTTTCATGTTGCATTTATGCATAAAATAACATAAGTACACCTAATTTTGACTACTTTCTAAAACCAATCACTCAATAGATTCTTGCCTAAAACATGCTTCGACTATTCACAAGAGTCTTAAGTTCATTTTAAAAACACCTATTTTCAGCAATTTGAAAATTCATAGTTTATTCATATAGTATCCAAAAATGTATTTTAAAAGAATCTAGAATCCTTTTTTGACTACCAACAAGATCCAACAAAAAGTTTTTCAATCCATTATTAAGTTACGATGTTTTTTGTTTTTTATTGTTATGTTGAGATCTCCTCGATTGTATGTCTCCTAGTAGTGTAATTGGTATCGTTGAAAAGCCCTTAGTAGGAGGGGGGCTTGAACTTTGTTTCGTGGCATTTTGACATATAGTGCGAAAGTCATTGAATTTCAAAGTTTTTATGAATTAAAAATTTAGAAAATTATTTTTACTAACTTATTTTGGCTATGGCAATGGCACAAGGCACACTAGTGATAACAAAGGGAACCATGTTGAATTGCTTGTTTGTGCAATTTTAGATGTAGTTACCTTACTCTAATGACGGGGTGAAGGGCAAATGGACATCCAATTACTTCAATGAAAAAGTAATTTACTAATGAACAACATCAATTGAAGACTAATGTGCGGGGAGAACCATTGATTATTTCATCATTAGTTGGTGGAATTGGGGGATCAGAAAATTTTATATTTTTAAATGGTGAAAAAATCTATGAGTTTTTTATTTGGAGTAAAAATAGAGAGAAAAAAACAAACTCAATACTTGAAAAAACAGTTCAATAGAATGGAAGAAAAATATTTTGTAAAACTCAAACAAAGTATTTGGAAAACTGCAGTTAAGACAGACTGATGTAAGGTAAGCTTGCTTGTCGTGCATGTAAAAAAGACGTCCTAAGGCAGTGTGCTCATAAAGCAACTCTTTGAGGGCTAGTCGACCTTTTCAATGGTTTTCACATGTTCAAAATTATTTTTCCTTATTTTTCACTTGAAGAAGGATTGATGAGGAATCTAACACAAGTGTTTTCATATTTTTTGAAACATTTATGGATTACTTATGAATTTTCAAAGAACTTTGTAATAAGTACCTATTTTTTTATCATAGGTTGCAAAACACACATAGTCTGAAAAAAGATATGGCTTGACCAAAAACAAGCATTGTGGCGTTCAAAAAGTAATACACAAGGCTCCTAAATACGACCCTTACTAAACTTAAATGGCCCCTAAATTCTTTTAACATTTGTAAGAAGGCAATTGGGCAAACAATTTTCATTTAGAAAAATTAAGTGGACAGACCTTGGCTTTGAAATGAATCCTCCCTTACTCTTATTCTATCCATTGGTGAAGTATGAATCAATATTTGACTAATCTTAATATGCTTTGACATTGTTGGCAATCCATTTTAGAACTACTTATTGTTTATTTCAGAGCTCCCTATAAGGACTGTTTGAAGAAAAGGATCGCAATAAGAGCCCACTAGTATATTTTGTGCTTGATTAATTTATCTTCTATTCCTCTCCTAACTAATTTGATGCCTCCAATTGCAAATATGAATTCAAATTTTGCAAATTTTATCATGTGTGGCAAATAAAAAATTCCAGTGTTTTCCTTTGGGGATGAGCAAGGGGGTTAGTTCACCCAAACCTTGAAATTGCTACCAAATATTCCCTAGAGGCAATTCAATTGAATATTATGAGGTGATAAATTAGAGGAGGTCATGAATTCAAATGTTACATTGGACGTTATTGTTGACACGGAAATACAAATTATTCTATTGGACATTACCTAAAATCTGTCACCAAAAATTATAAAACATCACATAAATCACAAGTTCCTTATAGTGATAGTGAACTTGATAGCTACACATTGCAATGACAACCCCGGATAAACTAACGTTACACCAAAATGTCTCTTCCAAAAATTTCTAACTCTCACAGAACATTGTGGAAGCTTGAATATAATTATATTCTATTCATATAGGTTGAGGTTTGGATGTTTTGGAGAGAGACGGCAACAACTAACTAAGCTTAAAAACAGTTCAAAACTATGATTTTGGATTATTTATACTAAGTTAGTGTGCTTTTAAAGTGACTATTTAAGAGGTGATTGCCTTTTCCAGGAAGCTAAATTTCTTGAAACAATTTTGAGTAAATTTTCTTAAAAAGGAAAATGGAATTGACATCTAACCCAAATTGTTTCATATTTTTGGACTTTTCTGGAATCAATTATGAACTTTTGAAGTTGAAATGCAATGGTCTCTAAAAGCGACCATCTCTTGAAATGAAATGTGTATTCCCTATATATTGAAGAAAGTAAAATGCACCTCCATGTCATGATCACTATTAGAGCACAGTCACTTCTAGAGCAAACTACCTTATATCCAAATAATAATGTATTCTAAGAGAATCTAAAATCTTCTTTCAACTCCCAGCAAGATGCAACAATAGTTTAAATAGTTTAACCCTTAAAGGACTTGGCCCTCATGACCAAGGTAGTCACTCCACTACTAGAAAATTTAATTTTTCTGTTGTTTTGGTCACGTTTATCCGGTCAGAATCTGACAAAAATTTGTTAAAATCAACAAATTTCTATCAGATTTTGACCACATCAACGCGACCAAAACAACAGAAAACTTAAATTTTCTAGTAGTGCTCAAAGGCTCCAATTGTTGAACCAACAAAGTCATCCATTGACTATTTTTCAGCCTCAATGTCCTTCAAGGGTTAATAATGGGAACCATGTTCAAATGTTTATTTAGACAATTTTAGGCGTAGTTACTGTAGTAGTATGGTAAAACCACCTATTACCAACTAGGATCCCATTGGCAAACAATAGGATTTGTGAATTTGAGCAAAGGCTTAGACTCATTTTTGTATTTGTTTTTTTGGATGGTAATAATAAGATTCAAAGTTTGATTGCTTGTAGTGTTAATAGTAGGACAAGACATGATTGCTAGGTGTTATAAAAATTACAACATGAGATACTTGAAACAATGGCATGTCATGACACACGTCCTAGGTTTTTTTTATACATTTTCTTAGTTTTGTTGGCACTATGGGTGCAGAAGTGTCATGACACATGGTCATGACATTAGATGCAAAATTCAATAAGAAATAGTACTAGAATGAGTAATTATAGAAGATTCTATAGTAATATCAATTTAAGGCATAAAATTACTAAAAAATTTGCAATCCCTATGATTTCTATCTTCCTACATGGCAAAAAATTTGTACTGACTTATACTGCTCCTAAACGTGCATGGATTGGCTATGGGGGATTCCATGATAGTAGTAGAGAACTGCAAATCACAAAAACTTTGTGAATCAAACCATATAGTACAGTATTCTCCAAGAAGTCTTGCAATCCTATTATAAAATCCTCCAAACTTTTTCTTTTTAACTTTATTATAAGAATAATTTATTAAAGCTATCCTATTAAATCTATTGCTTTATAGAACCTTAACCAACATATGAATTTTAATGTTTGAAAATAGAAAATCTATTTTTGGTAAATTAATTTTTTTTTCACGATTTCACATAAAAATTAATTAAAAAATATATGTGATGAATCTTGAAGATGTAATTGCACATGTGTTTAGGAAACATCATTGTTCACATCTTTCATATTATAAAGATTCACACTACATAGGTAACATTTTCCTCTATGTATTATAAATACGTTTTGCAATTTTTTTCATACACATTCAAGGCATAGGAAATCAAGTTCAAGTATTAAACAAAAACTTGAACAAATGCAGTCCAATAAGATTTTATTAGAAAGCTATATTATTCTAAAAGTCTACTATAAGCTAAATTTTACATTATATCTTGCTCACTAGCAACTATTTTACAACAAAGTCATACATTTGCTACCATCAAGTGCTACCACCTTGAATTGCCTTTGAATTGCTATCGCAGATGCCATTTGGTTTGGCATCGTAGAAATTCACTTTTGGATAGTTTCTTGAGATATATCTTCCCATGCCAAATTAATTGATGTCCATATTTGGTCTTTATTATGAATCTACATCTTTTTGCACTAAATCTAAAACTTGCTTCCATATATTTTCTATAAGATTGAAGTAAAAAGAATTTCATAGCTCTTCAATGAATTTTACATTATACCATGGTGCAAAGTTAACTAACACAACTTAAAACTTCACAAAGTTTGCTTATAAAAATCCTAGCAATATCATATACACAATATCTTAGACAAACATCAATCTTTTCTCATAAAACTTCTAGACTAAGTTTGCAAGAAACAATCACTAGAAGCATACATGCAATAATGTTGATCCTTTCAACTCCAAAGCTAATTGAAATACACTACTTGTGATCTCCTACAATGAAATTTTGAAAGTGTAGCATTGTACCTCTAAATTCAACTTAGTGTTTCCAAAATCAACCACCTCTCACAAAGAGAAATATTTTTAAAAAGTAGAATGAGGTATGTGACTCACCTTGTTCAAGGCAAAAAATCTCAATCAAATGTCTAAATTTGCTTGCCGCAACATAGTAGGTAAAGTAGGTACACTTTATGCTTCAACATTTTTCAAATGCCATCTGGGATCCATCAAGGAAGAACCAAGGTACCTAAGATGCCATTCTCTTTACACATCTCTCTGACACTAATCATATTAAGTTAAACCTCGAGTTCAAGAACTGAAAGGGGTGGTAATCGCTCAGCTAACTTCTATTATACACAATTGTAACTTAGTCAAATGGATCCGACATTATCATCACAACGTCATATTCCTCAGGAAACCAACAACCCTAAGCTTACATTGCACAAACAAGAACCAACTGCAAATCTCAAATCGACATCCAACTGCCGAACATCACAAATTCACAGCAACTGGCAGACAGGGATCCAGCAATATTCAAACAATATAAGTTAGAATACCATGATTTGCAGTAAAATGAGACTGCCCCATAATCTACAAAAAAGGTTTGCATTGATAATGCAGAGGACTCCCCATGTGCCGAGTCATGGGAGGCTTCCATAACATCACTGACCATACGAGGACCTCCCCCAACAACGATTCTTTTTACGATGTTGTGTTAAGGTTCTTGAAACAGTCTAATTTTACTGAAAACACTGTTGAAAGAGGAATGTGCAACAACATGCACCTGAATTGGTACATTGTCATAAGAAAAACCAGAACAAGGAGATCAATACAAAAGAATCTCAATTCAAAAGAAGAGTCAGCATAATCACCAAAATGTCAGATTGCTAAAATTCACAGGTGTCCACTCCATGTAGATCCAGTAACTTCCTCTACAACCCTGAATTCAAGATTCTAAAACCATTCCAGGAACAGGAACATCCTGAAAACCTGCATACAGGGACCTTAATAATGTACAGATATACAATAAACATGCTGGAACCACCTGTCTGTGAACATACAAGAACACATTCATTGTCCGCTTTCTATGTAGTCTTCCGCCATAACGTTCGCGGTTTGAAGAAGATGACTCAGTCCGCAAGGAGATCCCCCAATTCAGCTTCAACTTGGCTCCTTAAAGCGTTGCCTACAATTAAATTTTATCAGTTAAAAGTACAATCTAAATCATGATTGTAAAACATTGACAACCAATGACAAATACCGCAATTTCAGATTTCGTTCATGGAAATGTCTTCGGATGAAACTTTCTCGTGCAAGGCTGTAAGAGTTATAAACCATGCTGTTAACGTAATCCAGTTTTTGGTTTTGAGAAAGACGCCTGCGAGACTTCGAAAATTCATAATTAATTCAACACAACTCTAGAAATTACAAAACGACTTGAGTTGCGCTCCATTTTCTCTCATCTTTCACAAAAAAATTCCAACTAGTTGTTTGCATCCCCACTCAATCCAGAATTCCTTATAATTGTAAGATCTATCTGTACGAGAACCATAAACCAGCGAAACCAATGAGACTTATGACATTCTAAGATTCCATTCACGGAAATGTATTCGCTTGCAACACTGTAAGGAATGAGGAAGGCATGCTCTAAGCAAAGCCTAGTGCTCGATTATGAAAAGGACACCACACTCCCTTTAAAATTTCACAACTAATTCAATCCACCAACCAAATAACAAAACAAATTGATGTAAGCTCCATTTCCTTTCTGAAACCCACACCCCTACAGATTCGTTACAGATTCTTGCCTAATATGAACGACCCTTACGGTATCCAAAATATGCATAAATGCTAAGAGTATGCATAGGAGAGAATCTAGAATACTTCCAACAAGATCCAACCAAAAATTAAGCTTTTTCATGATAGGAACATTGCTCCATTGCTTAATCTTATTCGGACTTATTCGGACGGACGCAATTCGGTGATGTTCCCCCTTACCTTAGGTAGCGGACGCAGCAGGTGGCGGGTCGCTCGTCCCCACCGTCAAGTCTCGGTTGAGATCCCACAACCGCCAGCTCAACGCCGTCGCAAACAGCACCCACGCCAAATAGGGTTTCAACAAATTCGCCGCCACAGCATTCACACTCTGAAACTTGACAATCGTCGCCACCAGCACCACATCCAATGCCACTATATCATAAAACGCCGCCCCCAGTCGCTTTGAACCAAAGAAGAGCGCCTGCCAGGCCAAGTTCAACCCCAGCTGCACGGCATACAACGTCAACGGCACCGCTTGCTTCGCGAACCCCCCTTCCGCCCACACCAACCACGACGCCAGCCCCATCAACGGATACAAAATACTCCACGCCCCTCCGAAAACCGGACCAGGAGGCTGCCATTTCGGCTTCTTCAAGTCGAAGTACCATTGTTGCGCGGGGCTGTTGAAGAGCGAGTCCACAAACCCTAACAAGACAGGGATCCCGACAGCAATGTAGAGGCTCTGGTACCCAACGGAATGGGGCACCACGCTGTTGACGGACGCGCGGACTGCGACAGATGAGCGGATGCTTGGAGGGAAGCTGACGTTGGGCGATGGGGATTTGAGAGCCACGCCGCTGAGGAAATGTGAACCCAGCTTGGGGACGCTGGCGCGGCGAGAGGGGCGAAATGGAGACGCGGACAAGATGGGGAGGGGCCTGCAAGTCGCGACATGCGGGCCTAGTGCAAGCATCGCCATGGGCACCAATTCAAAACACCCCAAACACCAGAAAAACACCAGAAAAACGCTAGAAAAACACTGGAAAACCACCAGTAAACAACCCAGACACAAGAGAAGGTTTGAGTGATGGGGATTGAGACTGGGAGATGGAATTGGCAGCGAGATTTGTACGTTGTTTGTGTTCCAGTCAGTTCTTGTTGCACATGGGCAGATGGTGTAAAAGTGGTGGGGGCTACGTGGCGGCGTTTCAGGGGGAGGAAATCCTTCAGGCTTGAGGAGGCGATGCCATGTGGATTGCAGGAGGGAGGTCGGAGAGGAAGGGATGATTGGCTAGGAGTGGATGGGGCTTGGTGAGTGGTGAGTGGCTGGCTGGGAGGAGGACTGACTGCAGTGGAATTGGCGGAGATTTCCACTTGCTATGAGGTAGAGCAGCCTAATACCGTTTGGAACCCAATTCCATGGATACACCGGCCCAATTCTGTTACCTACTTTGGGCCCCAATTCTCTTCATTTTATGCCAAAAACAGAGAATGCTATGACAAAATCAGTGATTTTATGACAACAAGGGGTAACGTGTCACTCCATTAATAAATAATATCTAGTACTTGATTGGGCAGTTTTAGGTTGTTTATGGCTTGAGTCTAGTGACGGTTTTGTAATTTTAGAGTTGATTACTTCAAAAATTTACAGAAATTACAAATTTGATTGGACAATTATAATTCCACTTGGATTTATCTCATGAAACAAGCACACACCTCTGAAAAATATGTGCCCCTCTTGGAATTGGCCCTAAGATGTCCAGATTTCAAATCAGGGTGGTAATAGGCTTGTCTACCTTATTGGTTCTTGTGAGACTATCAACCCATGTACATGGCTACTTTTATCCAGGCACCTGGCAGAGAAAAAAAAACCCACCAATGCTAGTGTCACCTTCCCCCCGCCTCGTTTTGCCTTAGGTATGGGGTAGTAGGGAATTTCTTTTACAACTTTCTAGCTGTTTTTTTTGGTGGATGCAGGTAGGTGCCAGTGTTTTCGCTTAAGCGCCTAATAGAACTAGCTTCGGCAGAAAAAAGTCCCACTAGCACCAACGTCACCTACACCCCACCCTATTTTGCCTTTGGTAGTGAGGAAGTGGGGAAATTTTTTTACTTTTTTTAACAACTTCCCCACAATTTTCTGGTAGCTATAGCTTCATTGTCTCCACTTTGTCTTCCCAAGCAAGTTAGCTCCAGCACTCATGGGAGTGTTTTTTTGTTTTCTGGATGTAGTACTGGTGTTGAGGGTTTCATTTAGGGTGCAATTCTTTGGGATTTAGGGATTTAAGCAAGGGTAGGGTTTGAGGGTACAATGGAGGAAGAAGGTTTAGGGAGGTTGCTAGTCTTGAGTGGTCTCCAAAATTTGCAGGGCACTTCTTCTCAACCACCTCCTCTTTCTTTTATTCGCACAAGTCCTGCAGGAGCGTCATTGGAGTAATTTTGTAGTCAAATTTTTATTATCGCAATGTAAGGAGCATGTGGAAGCTTACAACTCTATCATAATGCGACAACATTAGTGGGTAATAATCCAAAAGCTCTTAATTGTACAATTTCCTCAAGAATCTGATAGAAAAGTGAAATCCTTGTCAAATAAGTGGGAGAAGTTGCGGAACATATACAACAAGATGAAGAAGCTCCGAAATCAAACAAGTGGCATCATTCAAGATGATGGTGCCAAATTTATTTGGTATGATACATTTGAGAGAATTTTCAACCTTATTACAAAGGTCAATGGTGTGCTTGGTAGGATAGATCAAGGTGTACCAGTGTTAGGAATGTCAATTGCACTCGTTGATCTCATGGAGGAGTACGATGGAGAGAATCAACCCTCTTCATTGTAGTCCTCCCTGGTATGCTCCAGCTTCATTCACTAGCAACAATCCGAGGAAAAACCACAAAAGCACTAGAAGCAACCTTCGAACACGTGCTATAAATTTAGTGGGTTGTCGCGGTAAAGGTACTTCAAAATCAACTACTAAGAGGGTTAGAGTTGATAGAAGTTTGGTGCAAACTTTAGAAAAACTAGTTAATTCCATTGTCAAGATTGAGAGGCTTAGAATTGAAGCCACTATGACCATACACAAAAATAATTTGGTAGACCGTCAAGAGAATAGAAAATTGGAACTAGAGCTCTTCTAATTGCAACAGGCCAATAGTAAGAAAATGGCCTCTATTTTTGCAAACGTTGTAAAAAAAATTAGATTAGGATTGACATTATTTCTTCATTTTATATTGTACTTCACTCCCTCTATCATTGTAATTTGTTTTCATTAATATGCAATTAATTGCTTCTTTACCTTGCATTGTATAAGTACATGTTGAAAATGAGTGTCGTCAGGTCTGTTTTGCCTTATTTTGGATTCATGTTTTCATACTTGAAGTTATATGGTGCTTCAAAATTAATTTAACTTTCTATGATAAAGGTTCAACATCTACTATTGATTATCTGCTTTAACCTTTGAATCATTGGTTCCTTGTCTAAGCTTGTTCAAATCTTGAGAATTGCCGTTAGTTAATTTAGGATTTTTTACACCTATTTGTTCATTTCAATAGTAACAAAGATGCTCTTTCAATCATTATCAAATCATTTCATATTCTAATGAACTCCTCATAATTAATAATTTATTTTCAAAGTTGAAATGTATTACTAACTTAAATGTTTCATTTACTTCTGTTTTAAAAAGAAAATTTTTCTCGTGGTCAATCTGCCAAGAGCTTCCTGTTGTACCAATGGGATTTAGGGTATTTAGTGATTGTCAAGTTTTTGTTCAAGATTTACCTTTCCTTCATTATAATTGTTTCTTATAATTCATTCACAAGTGATCTCTCTATTATTCGCAATTGTGTTTGGGTTTCTTAATAAGTTGTAGACATAGAAGATTACATAGCATTGGATACTTGAAGTTGTCTTTGATTATATTTTAAAGATGAATTTAGGTCAATTACATTTGATTTTGGTAGATTGATCTAATAGATATGCTAATTTGTTTCCAAATTCTCCTGTACAAATGTGGCTATCTTTCATGTGAATTTAGAATCATTTTCTAACCATCCAGATTGTGTAATGTGCCTTTTTAAAAAAAATTGAATGTGTGAATCTTGTTCTATGTAAATTTTATTCATTTGTGAACTCAATGAGCATCGACTTATTTACTCTATTTGGCATTTGATAGTATACAAAATGAATTTTGGTAATCTTCATTTCTAAGTTGCTTACATTTGAAATTTGAATTTGAATTTTTTTTTTGAATTCATAAAATGTTTAAACCCATGTGAATTTCCTATATATACTTCTATTATGAATTTAGGATCTGCTTCAATTTGTGGATGTGTACTAGTAAACAAGAATAATGTGAATAATGAATTTTCACAATTTATAATCAGATTTTGTCATGTAAAAGTGTAAATTAAGTTCAAAATCTGGACTTAGAATGCAAATGTTCAACATTTCATACCGTGCTTTCCTTTAATTTCATTTAATCATATGTGATATTTAAAAGATGATTTGAACCTTATTGGAATGTTTTTCACAATTTTTGTCTTTTAATAGGTAATTATGTTTTAAGTTTATTCTTAGAATCAAGGTTTTTTTAATTTTGTTTCCATAATTGTGTTGTAGTTTTGATTTTATTAATTTTTTGTAATTGCCTTGTAATTTCATGACTATGAGATTAACGTGTGCTATTACATATCTATTATCATATTTTATGTAGAATCTAGTATTTTCACTAAAAAGATTTTTTGAATTTGAATTTTTTTTATAATTTCCTTTTCTTTTAGTATATTTAAAAAAAATTAGGTTTGGTGCTAGGCCTATTATTTTGGTGCAATTTCATGACAAATCTTTAGAAAAAAACTGTGTGTACAATTGAATTCCACATTTTTGAAGAAAGACTATCTTTTCTACTCAAATTTAAAAGCACTTGTGTCCATTGCAATTATGACTTCCTGTCCTATTAATGTCTTTTTAGAAAGAACATTAAATGAAGTGATGTTCAATAGGTATTTAATTTAAGAATTTAGATTTTTAAATTGTAGAACTTATTTAGAGAAGTTGTAAATGGATTGGGATTGTGTATGTTATGTCCTTTAAGATCTTGTATTTTTTAGTGACCCCTTTTTTGAATTAGGCTCTTCATAGAATAAAACCATTTCAAGTAATTGTCGTAGGTTCCATGAAAGAAAATTATATTTTTTAAATCCTCAATCAGTATTTTGCTATATTTTCCATGTATTTTCAAACTTATCTATTTTGAATTTGTATGGATACTTTTAAAAGAAAAGATGAAGCGGTCAACTATAAGGAGTTCTTGTTCATTTTGAAATAATGTATGTCATTGAGGGTTTTTACGTCTTAGAAATTTCAAAGTCATATTGAGTACTTGAAGTCCAAAAAAAAATGTAATGTAATATTTTATTCAACATTTTTTGCTACCAAATCAAAAAAGAATTCCATGTACAGAAAAGAGAAATCAACCAAAAGAAGAAAGTGAATTGAAATGCATTTCACTCTAAAAAATGTGAACATAATGAAAATAATTCTATAATGTCTACTACCAACACATAGTTATAAGTTCTAGTACAAGGAAATTTAGCCCTACACATGCCTAAATTTCATAGTGGATTATGTTCAATGCATAATGCAAATAAAGTGTCTCTCATACCCTCTCCTTCCAATTTTGCTACCAAACCTTCTAATGGAAGTTTCATTCTTCCAACATGAAATCCAATGTAAGGGTCATGTTGAAGTCTGACATTTGCAGGTACTAGCATTTACTGCCTTCTCAACTCACAATAGTTGTACAACACACAATAGGCTAAAGTAACAAGAACAACTTTGTCAACTAACATGTTGAACCCTTTAAGAATGTGCCAATGATTCTTTAGAGCTCCAAATGCTTTTTCAATAACTATTCTTCCACTATTAACAAAGGAGTCAAAGTTGAACAAACTACAAAATATTTTTTATAAGAGACAAGTAGGAAATGAAAGTTTTTTAGCATAGTGAAGGATAAAATGAGTAGGATTTAGACATGAACATACTTGTTGTAATCTACCATAGCTGAATTACCCGTTTTGAAATTCCTAAGCAAATACGGTTTGTTTGGGTAAGCTATATCACCAATAAGATATGGCTTGATATCCATCCCACTCAAGCAAATGACTAGCATTGCCAAAATTTGTTTTCTATTTAATTGGGCAACAACTGAAGATACTACAAACTGCCCAGTATATTAGACCTCTAGGTTGGCCCACACAAACATTCCAAAATAGCCTATTTGAGTCATACACTCTCTATAAAACAATGTTATGGAACTTTTTCTAATTAAAAAAATCCTGAGGCATGGGAGTATATCGTCTATTAGGTTGGCACGTGAGAAGAATGTGAGTGCCATCAATTACACCAACAATATTTGATAGGCCAATAATGTCTCTAAAACTTTCTATAATATTTTGTAAGCAATCACTATGAGGGGTATGAATGAACTTAAAAAATAAACCATCCTCTCTTCTAGTCTCTAATGCTCAATATACAATCATAATATATTTACGAATAATAGATTCACTGCAATTGTATAATTTGTATATTCTAGCACAACTAACACTATGAGCCAATTAATACAAAACAAGCTTATCTTGTTTTCTAATTAAAATAGGCGGTCTTACAAATGTAGCCGCAGTGGGACACAAGAAGGGTGTCAACAAATCAACTAAAGCCTCAAATGCCAAGAAGTCCATGCAATAGGTTTATCAATACCTCATATCCAACATTTCTAGGGTTGTATGTCAAATGTCATACATCATCTTCTACAACATTGTGGTGTATGTACTACTATGGCTCAACCCACCATATGCAATGTGGAAAACATTGCCTCCAAACCATGACCACAATAATCGGCAATAAATATTGCATCAATTGCCCTCCTTCAATTTGAATTGGAACAATTGGTTGTATACGATGATGTCTATGACCAAAAAATGTCAAGAGTACAATTACAAACGTGAAAAAATCCGAGAAGTGGTTGGCCATCCTTAAATTCTACTGACTACAATTTGTAGCACTCCCAAGAAACCTACAAAATTTGAAAAAGGAAGAGCTTGAGATACTTGATAGAAATTCAAATTTTCCTAACTCTAATCCCCTAAACAAATTTTGCAATTTTGCTAGAGCTTAGTGTTTGAACCTTAGAACAATAAAATGAGTTTCTAAAAAACACCTAGGTAGGGTTGGGTGGGGTTCTATTGCTTAGTTCAAGTATGTAAGGAGGCCAATGCGCCATTGCTAACCACCCACCAAATCCGAGCTGGCCAGTGGCGCCGCGCCACCTGGCTAGGTGGCTAGCGGCTAGTATGATGGGGTTAACCATGTAGGGGGGCTATATGGCATCAATTTTGGTATCATAATCTGAATTTTCAAATTCTATCTATAACTGCATTCACATTTGCACAACATGGTTAGGATTCTAACTAGTCAAATTCTACCTTCTTATGCGATTGGTTGGATTAGGGGTCTGATTTTATTATTTTTATATTTTTATATTTGCTTGATTATCATTGATTCAATGTTCTTTTTTTAATTTTACCACTATCCACTATCAATAACTAATATTCCATATTGTTATTTACATAGGATAGAGTCTCATGGATCACATTGTTTTTCTTTATGTTTGAAACAAATAGAGGGAGTCACGGTTGATGGATCATCTCCCTAAACTAAAAGCATCTTTACTCTTTTACTAGGAAGGGATTTGGTCTAGTCTATGACAAGCTTGGTCAACTTTGAGTATCCTATTGATAACTCGTAGGCAAGCCCTATTACTTTGGCCACATTGAAAAAATGCAATCTTCTCACTAACCTTCTGAGTCCTATTCATCTTCTCCCACTGCCTAATTCTCATTAGAGGATTCTTATCATGACTTGTTTTTCATTTGAACTTGAAACAAAGCCTCCTAACTACTACTCTATTTTTTCAACTTTGTCCTTCATATGTAGAGGTTGTTGCTCCTTTCTTTCATGTATGTATTGAACACAATATGTAACATGCATTCAATGTTTTATTTTGTACTGCTTGTTTTAGAATGGCCAAGGAGGTAAACACCATAATCAAATGCTTTGTTTGTGAAGTTGATGCTTAATCCCTAATGCTTAGCTCCTAATGCTTAACCCCTAATGTAGGTACAAACTTGAATGTGGTCTATTATCACTAGTAGAAAACGCAGAAATTTCTGTTGTTTCGGTGACGTTGTTTTGGTCACCGAACAACAGATTTTGCGTTTTCTACTAGTGTATATGAGGGTTTCTTCATTGTGTCTTGTTTGTATGATCTTTGTATGTCTGCTTTCAACTTGCATTATATGTCAAGGTTGCTAAAGGAATAACAAGCATTGAGTATTTTCAGAAGAACTTGTAAAAATACTGTAATTGTCAATCATAAGATGTCTATATCCATGGTTTATTGTAAAAACATATGGCTATAAATGTGTTCAAAGAGAATGAATGGATATGAATGGAGTTGGATGGATTTTTGTAGTTGAATTTGTTGGATGAAATACACTTGTTTGTAACATTGGATGAAAAGGGATTTAGATTATTGCTAGATGATTGGGATTATAAAATCAAGTATTTATGATAAGTGTCAATTGCGAAGTACCTTAGATTCAAGGTTTAAGGTGAATTTTTGGAAACTAAGGACTTGTGTTTAGATGGTGTTATGAAACCATTTTAGGGTGAAGATGGTTGCAAGCATGCCTGGGATACATTATAAGGATTGTCATAATAGATAATTGTGAAAATTCATCCTTTTAACTTAGGTTAGATTATAAATCTTATTATAAAAGCATAATTTTAATATAACTTTAATTGCTTCAAGTAGAATACAATATGGAAGTATTTAAAAAAATTATTATTAATTGCTTAAAGTTGTTAATATGATTCATGTAGTACATATTTTGGATTATATTATAGTACGAGTTTTAATTCAAGAATTAAATAAGAATATAAATACATAATAAAAACTGTTTGTTATTGAATATACTGATTTATGGTGTTTTAATAATCAATTGTGGTATTTTACAACATGGCATGTGGTATATAACTATTTATTATTATTTCTAAGCTCCTCTCAAATATTATGAGGAAGGGCTACATCTAGAAGGACTTCAAAATTAAAGATTTTTTTTAATTTGAAATTTGAAACATAAAAAATAAATTAAAAGGTAGTGACCAAATGAAAATTTTATGATAAAACTCTTATATATACATGTTTGTTTCCCATTGATATGATATTAGGTGCTAAATATTTATATATATAAATTAATAATTATATATATATTTATTTATAAAAATGATATGATTACATATATTCTAATAATAAATAATATTTTTAAGAATTTATTTTATTTTTATTTATAAAATATGAAATTTAAAAATTCTTTCATTTGTAATTTTTTGGACCTTAATTAGGATATCTCAACTTTCAAAGCATGCTTGTATCCAAATACCATTTTTAATTAAAATTTATAATTCCTTTCAAGCATTATTGAAGTTCATCAAATTTATTTCTATGCTAACTTTAACATTTATAAATTTTTATTACATGTTTTCATTTAAGAAAAGTGGCATATTGCTAATAGAAATAAATAAATTCAATCCACACAAATTCCTAATATTTGACCTCTAGAATGAAGATGTCTTTTAGAATGGATGTCTTTTAGAATGAAGATGACCTTTACTATTACTCCAAGGATTACAAAAATGCAAAACAATTCAAGAATATGATAAGATGCAAAAATGTAGTGGCCCTTTTAGTCTCACTACATGACATTAGAAATTCAAGTAATAACAATAGTGTTTAGAACAAGATCAATTTGACCCAATACCATACATTATCACAGAGTTTAGACCCTACAGTTTGTTAATAGTTATCTGGTTATCGTTGTTTCATGGGTTTGCATATTAATTACAATTTATCACATCATTACAATGCATTACTTTGCATCGTTTTTGCATCATTACAATGCATTATTTGCAACTACATTATAATGATGCAATAAATTGTAATTAACGTGTGAACCCATGAAACAACGATAATCACATAATAACTATTGACAAATCATAGGGTCTAAACTTTGTAATGATGGAAAAAAAATGATCACTAGCTTCACTACTATCACTGTATGTAAGCCCTCGTGTCTCAACATTGGCTTCAAGGACAAAAAACTTCTTGACAACAACATTGTATGAACAACATCTAGCAATAAGAATGGGTAATGGAGCCTCTACCATAGTTGTTGCTAGAGTCTCAATGCATCATGTCAAATCTTTAGAACTAAGAGAAGGCAAAAGTATAAGTTGTTGGAGAAGATTGTCTATACAAGATGCAATGAATAAACAATTAAAAATTTTAAATAAATTTTGAGATATTGCACAAGAAAAGAAAAGAAAAACATGTCTAATAGCAACAACCAACTTACTTATAGCAACATCTCTTTCAAGGCTTTGTAGAAGGCTTGACAATGTCCTTGCTATTGAAATCATCTAGGTCTATAGGTAGAGGATGCTTGATTTGTAAAGTAGAAATAGAAGGGGTGTTTAAAAGTTGAAGGAATAATTTGAATATCTCACTATCACTCTCCAAGGCCACCAAATGACATTCAATGCTGCCATGCATGGATAGCTAGGCCCCTATTCATTGAAAGTAATATCATTAGTTGTAGTAAATATATTACACAAAATGTAAAAAGAATATGGTTTAAGTAATTGAAGGTACATGTAGATGTATAATAATCCAACACTACATCACTAGGTTTTGAAAATGCCTTGATCAATAGCTATACAAATATAGGATCCTTTTCATGGGCACCTCTCCATGAAATTGTACCATTTATAAGTTGAGTTTACAAGGAAGTGAAGTTGTAGAGTAGGTCAACTTCTTCAAGGTTTATACTTGCATTGCTTAGCTGTTGGTTTACATACATAAAGAACTTAGCCACCATTGATGTTTCTTCCAATAATCTTCGTACAAAAAAGAGGATCTGAAAGCATTGCTACTACTATAAATAAATAAAACAATTAGTACTTGACAAACACAATATTATTAGAAGTGGGTGCAAAACATCAAAAACTATAAATGAAGGAAACTTTAGTGGAATTTATCCAATCTTTGGATTTTTTTGAAACTGGAAAGCCTCAATTCATTCATGCCCATCTAAGAGTCAAATAGACAAAAACCATACGTGTTGGTATGTTTAAGTGTAAATTCTTTTACACTTCCATTTTTTAGGTGAAACAATAAAATTACTCTATCATCATGAATATACTCCATAGTAAACTCAAAGATGGGTTCAATAACCTCTTTTTGATTTAACACATTCCAAACAGAAATAGTGAAAGGTGGAACTGAGATGTTGGGAACCGGTAGTCCATCTAAGATATCAACAATAACCAAGTCACATTGCTTCCAAGAGTTCGCACTCACTCCCTTCCAACTTTGACATTAATAAATACACATTGTTAAATGTATGAATGAATTGCAATGCCATGCTTAGAACTTAATGTAAAATGAAAGGAGAGAATTATAATAAGGTTAGAGAATATAGATCATATTTTTTTTTGCAAAATCAAGCATTTGATCTTATGCTAATGTATTATCTCTCGTCTTTTCTTTGACATTGAGCATTGCAGAAATCAATGATGGTAGAATTAGAATTTAAGGTTCAATACCATATCTATTAGATTGAACTGCAAATCTAGCAACGTACTATGATGAAGTAAAAACATCTGTGATAGTGGACATAAGAGTTGGAAGGCAATGAGAGTGGACCGTATCAATGACTTCCAAAGTAATAGGAGCATAAGAATAGATGTTGGCACAGATAAAGAGGAGGTATCATCCTTCATAGCTGTCTTTTTCACCGTCTTATAACACTACTAGAAAATTTTGTATTTCTGTTGTTTTGGTCGCGTTGATCCGGTCAAAATCTGACAGAAATCTGTTAAAACCAACAGATTTCTGTCAGATTTTGACCGGATCAACGCAACCAAAACAACAGAAATACAAAATTTTCTAGTAGTGCTTCTTTGAAGCCTTCTTTTTCCTTGGCTTGTGCCCTTTCTTCACTAGTGCAACTTCTTCATCTAAAGACTCCTTTTATACGAATGTTTTGGGATGATCTTTAGCAACTTCTTTATTAGATCCTTCAAACACCAGAGAAAAATTCCTTAAACACTTTAGGTATTAAGAACATACTTGAAGTTCTTAGACAGAAACCTTCTGTTGTTCAATCAAGGTGAACATATAGTTCTTCAAAGAAATGTCAAGCCATTCTTTAAAAAGCTTGGGCATGAATTTCCTCTAAATCCCATCCTTTTGAATCAATGCTTACTTGAAATATTTGCATTTATAGAATATATGTGATTATTACAATGATGATGCAAACTCAATTATTCTATGAATTTGTAAAGCAACTCAAATTTGCAAAAATAGATACAATTGAAGCGAAAGATATATCTTTATAGAATCTTCCTTATCATAGTGTGTGTACCCTATTATTCTCTAAAAGGAGTAGACCTTGAAAATGAAGAGTCCTTGAAGAGCCATCAAAAATTATGATTCCATAAGACAATGCACCATGTCTCCACATAATCTCCAATTGTATCAAGCACATCATTGACACTCCATTGGACCACAATACTTTTAGATTTGATGATGCTTGTAAATTCTATTTGAATTGCTTTTTTCAATTGTAAGGAATTCAAAAAATATAAGTATAAAAACATTATTAAGCCAAAATACATCATGATACAACAATACACTACACCAAAAAGTGGTAAAAAAGAATTGTAGTCAAAATCGACTTTGGTTTTTTTATCCATAGTCTTGTATATGCTGTCAATAATTACAATCGGTTTCTTTTCTAATTTCGACTAGAATTTTTGGAATTTTTGGGTGTGTAATATACCATTGGAAAACTATTAGAATATTTTATTTTTAATTATAAATATATATTTATATATACATTTGAATTTTGAAAGACCTTCAAAGGCATATATATACTACTAGTAGAAGTTAGAATATATATACTACTAGTAGAAGTTAAACTTGTTAACTTTACTTGTTTTTTGAGATCAAAAAAATTGTACTAATCTATTTGTTTTGAAAATAGCCCTAATGAAAAGAGTAAAGTGTCTCTATACTTTTCACCATTAAAAATTTAAACATGAAAGTGTTTATATGGAGTTATTTGTGATTTCCACTTATAATAAAATTTGCAATTCAATAGTTGCAAGGTGGATTGTGTAACGAGTTTGATAGCTCTTCATTTCACCTCAAGGTTTTTAAAAGTGCATTTTAGTGTGCTAACACAATTTTTAGTTGTTCATGTCACCTCCAATCTCCAAAAAACCTTATATGAAAATATCTCAATCATTGCCAAGAGGGGCAATACAACAACGCTAGTGTAGGAGTCTAGAAATGTAAGCCTACAAGCCTTGAGCCTAGGTGCAAGTAGGTAGCTTACAACCATTGAAGGTGTGTCTATAATATAGATACCTACAACATAGGTACCTTCAACATACATCCCCTTAACCATGGAAGGTGCTTATAACATAGATTCTTGTATTACATAGGTGCTAAGGCTCCTCGACTCTTGGACTTTTGAGCTTGAGATCCTAAGCTCACATGCTAGCAACCGTGAGGGGCAATATATATTAAAAATACAATACATGCATTTCTTTTGCTATAACCTCGCAACTCCTACACAATTTCACACCCAAAACTAGTACACTTACTAATTAGCAAGCTCTTCAAAAAATGAAATTTGTTTCATTGGAGAAAACCATAAATCCATGCTTTTTTTTCATAAGAAAAAACCACTTAGAAATGTTAGGCATTTTGGAGTTAAAGGTTAACTACAATTTTCCTAGTATCCAAAACCAATTGGAATGTTTATATGAGCTTAACAAAAAATCAAAATATAAAAACTAGAGTTGGACTGAAAAAATATCTCTAAAACTGTATCGTGCTTCAAAAAATTCTTAAATATTTATGAAGCTAACCAAAACATAAAGATACCTAAAGGAAATGTAGAATTAACCCCTAAAGGACCCAAGCCATTTTTTTGCCAAAACCCACTTGAAATTGTCATTTTTATTGCATTCACTCAAGAATTTTTTTTTTAATAATCTAACCACAGGATCATATACTTTATTTGTCTAAGTTCATGTGGAAAAAATTTCATAAAGTTTGACCATATAGATTGGAAGATATTAACATTCAAAGTTGAAAAATAAAGTTTTTTTAAACACTAGCTTGCAAAATCAAACAACTTTGACTGCTATTTGTGGAATTTTTTTGCACTATGGACTTTGAATTTAAAGCTTTTTGTATCGAAGAATTGAATTGAAAGTCTAGAAAAAAATTTCAAATAAAAAATGCTTGATTTTTCTTCTTTAAAAAATTATCTAGAATTAGGTTCAAGATTGTAAGAAAAAATAAATCGTTAATAGTTCTAAGATGGGATTGAAACACAATAATTCCAATGGTGAGATTGTTCTAACAAGAAAACTTAATCTTGTCAAACAATTTTTTTTGAAAAAATATGAATATTGCATTCAAAAATGAATCCTATAAGTATTTTTTCAAGAAGATGCTTAGATTACCCTAAAAACAAGATTGTCCATACCTTTTACATCACTAATCCAAATGGAATAAATCAAAGCTTCACATGTAGACAAATACAAGATCTATAAGAATTAAAAAAAAAAAATTATTTCAAGTTTTTGTGGATTTCATTTTTTGCCTATCAACATGAAAATTATATTTGGAATTATGTTTAAGCTTTTGCTCCTAGGCACCAATTGAAATTAATATTATATTCCCACTAAACTAATAAGTTTTTCTATCTTATCAAAAAGTTTCACCAAAAATTGAGGTCATAGGAACCTACCCAAACTCCTCAAAGTCAGCCAGGGGACTCTTGGTCCTTTAGGGGTAAAATGCTGTTCAGCCAGTGACCTTGAGCACAAACTACAAGACTAGTGTGGTGAACAAGGCAGCATAGATTTGAGAATTGGAACAACCCAGGTTTGGGGATTCAAAGCCCTGCAAACTCGAGCATTCAGCTTCGCAATGCAAGATGAAATTCACATCCCAGATTTTATGGCACATCTGAGGAGCTTGAGGAAAAACAAGAGGATTGAAAATTCATTACCGTTTTCGAACATCAAGTGTACAGTACAGTACAAAGGCAGCCCGCAGATGACAGCCTGTTCTCATTTCTTTGGATACAAACTACTACGTACTATCTACGAATCAATCAAAACTTTAGAGCATTTACACTTGAAGGATATCAGCAGCTTGATGTCTTGCATAGGCACAAAGCAAAATGCTAACTTAGTGCAATACACGATGTGTCTATTCAAGTAATTTCTACACTCAGAAGTCGTCTCCCCGGAAGAACGGAGGAGTGTAGAAGGCGCTCGGGAATGTGCCCGCACTGTTGGGGAACAGAGTCAAGAAACAGATGACAGCGAGCGCAATGGCCCAGATCTTACGCTCATTGCCCAGCTGAGTGATTTCGTCTTGCGCCGGCAGCTCCTCACCACCTCGGAAGAAGGTCGCAATGAAGCCCCATACCAGACTGAGGATACTCCCCGTGACACCGCCGAAGCCAAGGGCCAGCGTAGTGAAGAAGGAGAGGCGTCCTGCCAGACGGCGGCCCAGGACTGCTTGTGCAATGCGTCCCCCTTCCAGACGGCCTGATGGCAGCATGTTCAGAGATGTCACGACAATACCTGCAAGGCAGAAACCAAAGAAATTGAAGCCATTCTGGTTCAGTTAGTGCAACGATCTAATTACATAATTCCAGTCTAGGATTGAAAACGCTACATTCCACTATTTAAAATTAAAAGAAGACCCTCATTAAGACTTGAAACCTCAACCTTTGTTCCAGTAAAAAGCAGTTAGCAACAGAGTAGTGCAAGAACTCCGGTTCGTGTATGTGACATTTGGAAGTAGACAAGACTAACTTATCAACTTTGAGAGAAAATCTGTAGTTTTAGGGAGCTCATTTGCAACGAGTCGAGGAGGGAAAATTAGTAAGAAGCACCGAAAAGACAATAATTATACGCATATGTATGCGTCAGTGTAAGAAATCACCAACGATTGGATCAACTTGGAGTTTGGAATTGTGTACAATACTTGGAATCTGAGCGAATGCTCAAGGGAAGAGACACTTGGGTAGTACCTACTGAGCCACGCTAGAACCTATCTTGGTGCTAGTGTGGCTCGGTAGGTATTCCCAAGCGACCATTTTTTACCCAGATTCCAAATTTCCAATTACCTAGCACATAACTTCACTAGAGAATGTCGGTCAACAATCACTTCATAATGGTCGTCACAGATTGCTTGATACAATTCCACTACTTTCAAAACAGTTGAGAGCAGAGACCAGATTCAAATTGATGAAGAGAAGGTTGGAGCATACCGAGTAGTCCAGCAAATGCAAGAGGGTCGATCGGAACACCAAGTCCAGGAACAGCCTGAGGAAGGACGTTGCCAAGCTCGTCACTGTAGGGTCCAATCACATACTGTACGAATGAGAGCAGAGGGTTGTTGACGAAGAATTGAGGGCGAATATACCTGACAGGCAATACAACAGGACATTACATTCCAACATTATGTAAACACTGAAATCTAAATGCCCGAAGATTAGTGAAGAATATAAGAGCTAAACCCTGAGTGCCTAAAGCGGTCGCTTCCATATCAATAGGAGTTGAAATTAATCACTAAGAAATCTTCAAGGAAGGTAAAAAATGTATCAATAAAGAGAAGAAATCATACTCTACTATTTTTGAATGATAGAAATAAGTTATGCAAGCTCCTAGCTTCAAAAGTGAAATTTCTATTTAAAGTTCGGGCAGTTAGGTTAAAAGATGTCAAGGATGATGAGACGCATACAAGGCATTGTCTCCGCCATTCCAACTCTGGTCGAGTAAGAATGCCGAAACGGCTAAGCCCAGGGATGCCAAATACGAGCTGGTGATGCGCGTTGCAGCAATATCAAACAAGGCCTTCTTGCTAGGCAAGAGAGATTCGTAGTTGTTGACCACGCCCAAACACCCCGTCCAGTTTGAAGGAATCATAAACGTGGGACTCAGCTTCACTCCATACCTGGATGCTACAAAACGCGTAGCTATCTGAGAAAAACGACACCAAAAGGGTTTAAGACGAGCAAGTCGACTCCCAGCAAGACACTATCAATCGACTGAAAAAAGTGTTCATAGCCAACGATGATTCATGCTGCAGTCCATAATCCAGAACTTGAAGAAACCCAACTATTAAACCTTTGAAGGACCAGGGAGGCCAAAATTGGGACTCATCTGATTTTAGCAATTTTGAGTAGATCTTATGGTAACATTTCTTATTTCCAATTTTATTTCTTTTTTTACTAACACATGGAATGATCTTCACCGATTCCGATGATGCAAAATTTGGCCCATGCGAATTGCATTTTCACAACATGATCAATCAAATTTGACAATTTAAAACGATGAAATCGTGGTCAGTTGGGGGATCAGTGAGATGTTAGTGGTACACACCTCCGAGGTCCCAAAGATGGCGAGATATCCGGTGAAGAGGGGGAGGACACGGCTCACGTAGTCATCGTACGTTGCATCAGGAGTGAGGAAGAAACCACTCATGATGCTAATTGTGCCAAATGTGGTGACTCCCAGCAACAAAGCACTTACGTATCCTGATAAAGTGCTCAAATTCTGCGCTTCGAGCTGGAGATCAATCTCCGCTTTCGGTTGCACCACACATACCTGCAAAATAAAGGTTCTTCCTGAAAACTTCGTTTCTTCTTTAAAACCTTGTCTGTTCTTTGGACGGTCTGGGGTCTTAATGAGAATCTCATTATTCATTTCGAAAAAAACAGCGTTGTAATCAGAAGAAAATAACGTACTTGTTTAGTTAGATCATCCACAGTTTCTTCCATGAACCAAAGATCCACTTCCCGACCACATGCCTGCGCAATCTTCGCTTCCAACTTAGGTCTGACTTCCTCCAAGGGCCTTCTCAAATTCCCAATGACAATGCCTCCATCACCCATTCTTCGGACATCACTCGCATAGAATGTGTCAATCCCAAAACAGCCCTTTACCTGCAGCCAAGAAGCCGCATCATTTTCTACTCTCCCGGCACAGAGAGTGTGGATACTAAGTGTGCAAACCTTGAAAACTAAGACCGCAGCAATTAAAAGAGAACTATGAAAGTTTTCTTACCTTGCTCAAGTCTAATGCAATGAATGTCTTTTCAGCTTTATCAAGTCTCTCCTTCTCTCGTTCCAACGATTGCCTGCTCAAGGTTCCATCACCGGGACACCGCAAGAAATACTGACAATTAGACATACACGAGAGATTTAATCGTCTAGTACATGAAAAAAAGAGATGGGAGAGGCACCGTCGTGTGTGGATTGCCTAGCATAAATACCTGACGAAGAAGTTGATTATATTCCTGAAGAAGTTCCCCTGCTCCTGGTTATTGATTTCTTTCAATCTTTCCTCGGCGCGCTTCCTCTCGAGCTTCAAAGCAGATTCAATTGAAGGACTGCTCATGAACTTCTTGAAGTCCTCATCTAGTCTCCAGTCTCGTTCTTGTTTCTTCTCCACTATCTCCTCCTTTTTGGGCTCCTCTGCTTTGGGGGGATCCTCTGTTGTTTTCTTCTCCTCCAATTTTGTTCCTGTACTCCACAGGATTCCACCCCCAACACATGAAACCCCCAAATCTGTAGTTTAATTCACTATAACTGCCTAGCAGTACTGCCCCGTACAAGCACCAAGCAAGGAGCGGGCAGGCACACCAATCATTCTATGTCTGTATGCTTCATCATTTACTGTAACACCAAAATAGTGTGCCATAAAGTAAATGAATTGTTTTTCCTAAACGATGTACCATGAGAGCAGTTAGAAAACGAGAAGAATATGGCGCTTTCGGCAGAAGAATAAGATTAATCACCTTGTGGCTGAGAGTTATTCTTGTCATCCTTGACTTCGGCTCTTGCAAGAAGGCGGTGCGAGCGCCTAGCTTTCAAAGGCGCGAACTGCAAGTTTCCACTGGAAAGCTGTTGTCCCCATACCTGATAAACAAACAGTAAACATCCTCACAATCACGAAATTACTAAAGCACTATGTCCTCAACCCCCATATACCTCCACAAGTGCTAATGCACAGGATTTTGAAATCACTTCGGATAATGAGGTTTTACCTGGGAGGGACGAGAAACTGTGCTGCAACTCTGCTTCTCATGCGTTAAATTCGACCACAAAGGTGTAGAGAGGTTGCCCACAGTGAGTGATTGCAGAGCCATCGACACCATTATTGGAATGTACTAATTGACTGTGTACGTTGAAACCCTGCAGAAAGGCAGAACTTTTTTTAACCTAGCAACATGACTCTGTCATTCAAGTGTGCGCAACATACACAAATTGAGGTACTGTCCTGTCCGTTGCATGCATTTCTCATGCACCACTAGTACCTTCACCACCAGGAGCCAAAAATGGAAGAATGATAAGTCCTGAGAGATCGATCAAACCCCATTAAAACATACGAAAGAGAACCTTCTCATAGTAAAGAACAAGCTGCAGAAACGACCTACTAGTGATAGTGACAATCTTGCACCACTAATATCTTCACAACCTTCACCAGCAGTCAAAGATGGAAAACTAATGAAAAATCAATAACTCCTGAGAGAAAGACAGGAAAGCAAATGAAATAGAGCCTCCTCAAAACAAAATGGAAGCCACAAAAACAACCTGATAACCATACTAGCGCCTACATACCTGTTGTAGCAATAATTTAGCACTAACTCCAAAATCCTCAGCCCCAAATTGACACTCTGAGTTCCTGTTTTCACAACACAACCAAATCAAAAGCTAGCCATTACGAAACCGAAAGCTGGGTATACGTGAACTAAAAGAGTTACCAAACCTCAATAATAACAGAGCGCGTTACCTCAAAAAAATAAAAACCCACTAAACCCCAACAAAACACGACACCAATTCACACATTCGAGGCCATCTCGCCCTCTGCAACACCCTTGAAATAGAGGAACCCGTAATGAATTCCACCAAATCACCACCAAAACATCATTCACCTGCAACAAGGTCCGGAGCTCCCCGAAGAATCTGAGACTGAACCGAAAATGGCTGCAATGGAAGGGAAATTTCAGTGCAATTCCAACGAATCCTCGCCACAAAATGTCAAATGGCGTCCTGCATGAGAGAAAGTAGTACTAAATTAATATCCTGCAACATGAAGGGAGAATGAATGATGTGAGGAGGAAAGAAGCGCCCACTTGGCAGCATGCAAGGGCAGAGGACTTGCTGGCATCAGATGGGGACCCATTCAGCCAGGAACAACATTTTTCAAAAAGCAAATCGCCGTCTCTCTCGACGTTCCGTTGCCTTATCTGTCGGCTTGCGTTGTGAAGCTTTCGCAGGCGCACACATGCCATGGCCATGCACACCGCGATTGCAATTTGCAAGCAATTCTCATTTTTCGTATTTTTCCTCCTATTTCATTTTCTTTTCTTTTTCTTTTCCACTTTTTTTCCACTTTTTCTTTCATTTTATCTTTTTCTTTCAATTGTTTTTTATGTACAATACAATACAAACCCCTTGATCTAACTACTTGGGAGTCAATCATATTACATGTCAAATAGTTTGCATGTGAGACAAGTGTGCTACAAGCAATGATAATCCCTAAAGTCCCGAGGGTGTTTTCTATCAAAAACCACTCACAATTTTCACCTTTGCTATGTTCACCTAAGAAAACCAAAAAAGTTCCTTTTTAAAAAATCTAACTATAGGATCTTATACTTAACTTGTTTGAGAACATGTGGTAAGAATATCATCAAATTTGACCGCATAGATTGCAAGATATTTGCATCCAAAGTGAAGAAAATAAGTTTTTTTGCAACTTATTTGACTAGATTTTTTAATTTTGAATCTTTTCTAATTTTAAGTTCAATCTTTTTAATTTTGAATCTTGTTTAGTTAGATCTGCACAATTGAAAGATTTTGAGGGGAAATTTCTCCCTACCCAAATCAATGGATATAGACTTAAACTTTATCACAATTAAGCCGGGGTCGGCTTGTCCTAGAAGAGGGGGAGGAGTGGTTCTTTAAAAAATAAAATAAAATAAATAAATTTGAATTAATGGGATATTTTTTAGTATTTTGGTAGATGAAAAGATGATTAATAAAGTTATATTTAAATAATTATAGTGATAGTTTCTATAGTATAAAGAATAGTATTAATTAAGAGTGGTGAGAAAAGAAAGTGTGGGATGGATTAATAAGAGAGAAAAATAAGGAGAGTGGTGAGCAATAGTATTTAGAATAAAATTTAAATCTGAAAAAAATCCTAATAAAAATGGAATTTAATAAAAATCTTTAAAATAAAATAAAAAATAGAATATCTATAGTTCGGCAGGGAAAAGAAGTACAACTATAGATGTAATCAATAGTAATGATGATGGTATAGTGAGAGGCACTATAGTTCTGTATAACTATAGTTCGGTATTGATTCGATACTATAGATATTGGTAGATAAAATAGATAAAAAAAATTTAAAATTAAAAAAAAAGATATTTTTAAAATAATGATTAAAAATAAATGATTAAATAAAGAAATAAAGAAAATTTTAAAAATATATAATAAATAAATTTAAAAAAATAATAATTAAAAAGAAAAATATAAAAATACTAAAAATGAAATATAAGAGAAAAAAACATGATAACATTACAAAGTTAGAGAAAAATATATATTAAAAAAATGATTGTAAAAGAATGAAAAAAACCATGAAAAAATATAAAAAAAGAGAAAAAGAAAAAAGAAACATGATAAAAATATTTGGAAAAAAATATATAATGAAATAGTAATTTAAAATTTAAAAACAAACAAACAAACAAACATTAAAAAATATTAATTAAAAATTTAAAAACAAAACTATAAAAACATGATAAAAAAAATTATATGATAATAAAATGATGTAAAAGGAATAATTTATGGATAAGAATAATAAGGGGAATGTTAAACTAAGAGCTATTTATGGGAGATACCTATAGTATTAAATGCAAGTATTAATTTTTCTTATTTTTGAATCTATTGAGTGAGAATGACTAATCATCATGAAGGAAAATTTGAAAGAAAATTCCATATCAATAGAATCATGAGTGTGAGCCGCCAAGAGGAAACAACAGTTGAGTACGTTTTTAACAAACTTGAGTGAGAATTTCTCATTCTTGATTGTGAGAGGAGGGCTGGAACTATAGTGCGAGGTAGTTGTAGAGATTAGAAGAGAGGACCATTGTGAGTCGAGAGGGTTGTGGAATTTGTGAGCTAACTATTGTGTGAGTAATTTGAGTAGTGAGGTGGAGTGCAATTGTGAATGGAACTTAGGATTGTGAGAGAATTGAGTACAATTGTTCATTGAGCGATTAGGGTTGCTATAGAGAGCATGCCAAGTGGAACCGCAGAGATAGTTGCCGATTGCCCACCAAAGATTACAATGGAGGAAGGAAAATGACGATTGTCTAATGATTGGGGTGAAGGAGGGCCCAGTTGTGTGGAGCCAAGTGAAAAAGATCAAATTGGAGGAAGGAGCAATACCAATTGCAACATCTCCAGCGGCTATGGTGAGCCCAGGAGGTCAATTGCGCATGTCGACCAACCAGAGCGAGAGGAGTTCCATGGTGCTACAGGATGTTCGTGTGAAAGAGGAGAAAGATTTGGCACTAGAAGCACGTAGGAAAGCGACCAAGATGAAGCTATTGGCTAAGAAGATGAGAATGCAAGAGGAGTTGGACCTGTTGGACAAGGAGATGCAGCAACAAACAGAGGAGGAGCACCGAATTGCTGAATTGGAGGATCAATTGAAGAAGGCGGAAACTTCTGTAGCTAGTCGTGAGCTATGGTTTCAACGCCAACTAGACGAGTTGAAGGCGGGCCACCAGAGTGAGAAGAACAATTGGAAAAATCTATTGAACACTTGGAAAGCCACCAATGAGCAATTGGAAGAGCAGAGGAGAAACATGCAACAATCGTGGTAGGTGGTGAAGCAAAGGGTAGAACAATTGGAAGCTGAAATTCGAGAGGAAAAAGGCCGTGTTACTCAATTGGAAACGAAAAAGACAAGGTTGGAGGACAAGGTGGCGCAATCGCAAAAGATAGTTCAAGGTGATGAAGACTTTGAGCAACACGAGGGAGTAGATCTGATTGTTACTAGAAGAGGCCGGGTTTTACAAGCGGAAGACCTATTTAGCTTGATGGAACATTTACCACCAGTCCAGCGAGTAGAACAGACCTATAGGTGGGATTGCGAGGTCTTCTTCTTATTGATACATGTACAATTTGGTGACTGCTTGAGTACACCTTGATTGGCAAAACTTTGGACCAAAAGCCAGGACTATGGGATGGAGAATTTGTTTGTAGAAATGTTGGTGCGAAGAGAGTTCATGGTTGAGGACCCATTCCAGATGTATCTATTGATGGGGGATGTTGCTGTAAGGACATTTCTCTATAGTAAAGAAGTTGAGCATCAGCAGAGTCGTTGAAGAATGCGAGAACAATCTATGGGTTTGGAAACTCGTGTTCCGGTTTGTAGTAGTTGGACTTTACCGATTTTGCAAGGGTTCGATAGCTACGGACGATCATGGGATTCTGAAGTTATTACAGCATGGAAAGAACGGATAAAACTATTGGTACAGATTTTTAGAGAGGAGGAATGGGTCACAAAGATGATCCAATTGTGCAAGGAGCGGGCGATGTGAGCCAACCAGGTGGACATCCATTGATTGGTATATTTTTATACCTATAGGTTCCATGAAGGCCGTCTGAAGCAATTAGCTTCAACAACAAGACCAAGAGCCCTATTGCCCTTCAATCTAGAGAAGGATAGTGGTCTGAAAGCTGCACATCAATTGGTGGTGAGACCCCCTAATCTTTATGGGATAGGGCCAGATTTAGACAATTGGAGTCCAATTTTTGCGACTATATCGGAGGACAAAAGATTTTTGGACAAATATAACAATCTATTTGTCAAGCGGGATCGTCAGCCCGATTCTCTATCATGGGAGGCATTGCGGTGGATGGAAAAGGACTTCAGAAGTCAGACTGAGATTCTATTGCATCCGATTGAGGTGCTCATTCACCAGGAGCAAGGTTTGAGGCAACCAAGATTACCTCCTATGGTTGCTAAGGATCCGCGATTGTGTGATGTCCCGAGACGGTATTAATGGTGGGTGACTGATTGTTTGGATACACCTTGGTACAATTGGTGCCAAATGGACGGAGAATGAAGTACATCGGAGGAGTGTGTGGAGAATTTTCAAAAATTCTTTGTCACCCGTAGAAACCATCTGGATCCGGTCTGTTTCCGACAGGCGGTGTTTTGCAATGCATTGGCTCAATGGTGCCGAGAATTTAACATAGTGATGGATCCGCATATTGGTGAAAGACAAGGACAGGATGGGCAATTGTACACAAAGATCAAGTATATGGCAACAAGACGATTACGGTTGTTTGAGCTTATGTGCTCTACTCATTTTCTACAAGGAGTTCACAACGTGATTTTGGTTGAGTACAAGGGCAGCCGGTATGCAGCTATGGATACTTTGAACGGAAGAGGCTTGGGTATCAACAATTGTATTAGGAGATGGTTCTTCATAACGATGCAGTGTTGACACGTGGTGTTGGGGAGCTATGGTGTATGCCATTAGAATGGCACAATAGTAACACATCCTGTCCAGTGGAGCAAGTGTTGGGAGAACTACCAGGTTCCAAAATGAAGACAATGGCAGGTTCATTACAAACTAAATAAAGAGTATGGTGTTCTATGGTCTTTGGGTGTGATACTATCGGACTATGCTATGGAGACTGTTTTGTTTAGCGCATGTTCCAGGTTACATCAATTTTGCTTTGCGGGGTCGCAAAGGTCTAAGAGGAAGACTATGTAATATAGGAATTTGGGAAAAAATATGCAATAGTTTCAAAATTTTGTTAATTTCTTGATTTTCTCTTATGCTATAGTTTTGGAAGTGTTAATCAATAGGTTTTACCGGTTAGTAGAGATTCACTATGGTTTTCATCTATAGATGTTGAGATGGATGAATGGAGTTTGATCTATCGAGGTGGTTATTTGGTTGTCAGGAATGTCAGCTGAATGGAGTGAAGTTGGGTTGCGGAAAATGATTGTTCTCAGTTTGGAAAAGCGATCCAGAGCTCCTGCAACAATGAGGCTGGCAGTGTGTGAGCGTAGTTGATTGGAACAGTTAGTTGCAATAGTATCTGTATGTGTGGTGGTGGCAATTTGAAATTAGTATGGAGCTAAAAGGAATTGACCAATTGTAAATGTGCGGGATAATAAAATGATATTCCATTGTAACCTGTGTGTTTAATTGTGCTGAAATTGTGTGTATCTATTGTGAATGTATGATTGGGTTGAGTATGGAGTCTATGGATTTAATTTTGTAAGTGGTTTCTATTGTTTGGCTGGATGTGAAGATCTGCTTGTATTTGATCTACACGTTCTATCAATCATGTTTGGGTGATTTGGATGATAGGCTCATCTTTAGAGTGAATGTATACAGTGCCTATTGGACATTGAGTCAATAGATTTAAGTTGAAAGAATGATGAGCGTAAGCGATGTAAGTAAGAACGGAGGAAATTCTGAGTCAAAAATGAAGAAATGTAATTAAAGGGAATTGGTGAAGCTGATTGAGAAGATAGGAAGATAAAAGAAATCTATGGAAGCATTTGTATTCAATTGAGTCCATCTATGGTTAAATTTGAAATAAAGTTCATATATCTATTGTATGGGCCTGGAGTGGAAATTCCCAATTATTTTTCAATTGTGCATAGTGTGGGCTAATAACATTGTCTTAAAAATTACCTATTGTAAACCAAACCTCTCTATGAACGAACTCGTAGCTATAGGGATTTATCAATAGTTGCATCTATAAGAAATTCCCATCTACAACACATTTTTCTTCTAGTGTGTGGGATGTTTTTTGATGTATTTTGCGTTTTAGATACATGTGAAAAATTAGTAAAACATTTTCCTAATATGATATTGAAAGTATAGACTCAAGTATAGAAGATTTTTGAGTTCAAAATTCATAGTGCAAAAATAGTTGTCAAATGGCAGCCAAAGTCTTCTAAGATTCTTGGGTAAGATTGAGAAAACCTTTTTCATTGACTTCAAATCCTAAAATATTAACCCCTAAAGGACCAAAGCCTTATTTTTGCCAAAAAACACTCAAAACTGCCATTTTTGTAGCAAAGAGTAAAAATTTGAAGATTATTATTTTTGTACATCCAACCATAGGATCTTATGCCTTACTAGTATGAAAATTTGTAGAAAATTTTTCAGAAATTTTTACTGCAAAATTAAAAGATATTTGCGTTTAAAGTGAAAAAATCAATTTTTTTAGTACCTTGTGGGACTGGATTATTTGACTTTGAACTTCTTTAACTTAAATTTTTTGCACTAAAGAGTTTTGAGCTTTAAATTTTTATTGTGGGAAATTGAGTTGAGAGTCTAGGGGAAAAAAATTCAAAAAAACCCTTAATTTTCATACTTAAAAAAATTGTTAAGTAGAAGTACGTATGAGAAAGAAGGAAAATCTAAATTGTTGATATTTTTAAGATGAAATTAAAATGTACTAATCCCAATGGTGAGATTGTTCTAGCAAGCAAACAAAATCATGCAATAAAAATTTCAGAAAAATTACAAAAATTATATTCAGAAATGAATTCTATAAGTTATTTTTTCAGGAAGATGCTTTAACTGCCCAAAAAACAATATTGTCCATAACTTCCTCATAAAAAGTCCAAATCAAATGAACAAAAGATTTCCATATAGAAAAAATATAATTTATGAAAAAAAAATTAAAGAAAAAAATTCAAATTTTTGAATTTTTTTATGCCCCCTCTCTCCTCTTTTGAGTTTATATGGGCATAACTTTTGTTCCCAGGCATCAATTGAAAAAAAATTATATTCCTATGAAGCTCATCAGTTTTTTTATCTTCAAAAAAAGTTTCAAAAAATCATGACAAAATTTTAGCCCGTAGGTACCTGCTTAAAATCCAATTTATCTATCGAAGGAACAATGGTCCTTTAGGGGTTAAAATATGTATAGTCAAACTTCACAAAAAATTTACCTCATATTTTAATACAAATGAAGTATAAGACCCCATGGCTAGATTTTTGAAAAAAATATATTTTTGATTACTTGGCTCAATGTAGTAAAAATGACAATTTTGAATGTTTTTTGATGAAAAAATATCTTAGAATCTAGGGGTTAAAGGGCTTGTCTAGAATGTGTCTCCTTTTGTTTCTTCCTTTGGTTTTTTCATCTCCAAGAAAAACAATAGATAGATGCTATAAGAGGTTAAAATTGCCTCACTTTTCAAGTAGAATTCTAATCAAACTTCCTCTTCATTCATTGTAAATGTAACTTTTGTTAATACAAGCCTCCACTTTGATCTAAAACCGTTTCATGAAGGTCTATTCATGTGGCTATTCATGTAGCACTAGCTCCTTTTGGAGTCAGATTCTCTTCAAACTTCTTCATATTCATCTCAATGTCCATTAACTTTTGACAATACAAAGCCCTCAGTCTTTTTTTTATTCAAATTTGGATGGAGAACACTAACATCGTGAGTATATTCTCATGAGCATTTTTGAAAATTAGTAAAACATTGAACTATTAAACTGAACTTCACCACATACATCTAGCTTCATTTTGAATGTATGACATTTATGGTTTAGATTGTGCGATTCAAAATGTACACATGTCCTAGATGATACTTTTATGGTTTAGATTGCACAACCTAAAATGTACACCTATCCTATATGGCACTTTTACAATTTAGACAGCACAATCTAAAAATGGCATATGAAATGTGCCAAATTAATAAAATTCCCTATTACGAGAGGATGTGCTGACTAGGCAGGAGGATCAAATTTCCATTGATATGCATGGACACCAATTACAAGATTTGTGCTAACGGAGGCTGCTAAAAGGCCAACCTGCTTTGGGGATGAGTTAGGTACATTGTGTTTGCACCAAGTTGTTTTTTTTTCCTTTTCTATGAAGTGCCATAGTGGCAATATTAGATGTAATAGTGGTGCTCCAAATTTCAACATTCATCCACATAATGAATAGAAAACATCACATTAGTCCATATCACATATCCATAATTCTATTTTCATCCACAATTTGGCGATTTAATCTAAGATTCTTTTTTAATTTGAAGTTTTTTGGCAATTTACAAGATTTTTTTATGTTTTTTTTTCTATAGACGTGGTGCCAAAAAATTTGGTGCAATTTTGTACCAAATCACCAGAAAAAAGAACATTGGTTGCGCATGACACACACAGTTTGGGGTGAGCATCACTGGAGGTGGGGATTGCGAGCTAATGAACTTGAGTTCTTGATGGCTTTTCTTCAGGAGTACTTGAAGTTTCAATTTGCAGATATGCTAGCTTGAGGTCAAGAATCTGGGCAAGCAGGGCAACTCATTTGAGCAGCAAAGAGAGAAAATAAGTGATACAATTTTTTGATGTTAATTAGCAAGACTGGAAGTTGGAAACAAAAGGCATTTCAATTTGGGAACCAGAAGAGATGATTTCCCAACTGTGGTAGAAGTGAAGGTTTGGAGTATGGAGCAACATCGTATTATCAACACTCCTCTTCCCAATTGCAGTTAGTGTACTAGAGAATGTGCCTATATCAGCGCATTCTCTTACGTTAAGAGTTAAAATTGGTCATCCCTATCGATTTGGTGGCAGAATTAGTTACATTCCTTCTTGCGACATGTTCTACTTCCTTAAATGGGATTGAATTAGCCACTGACAGAGGCTCTTAACAACATGGTTCAATGTTATCACCAAAAACTCTTCTATGTCTCAACATCCTATTTGTATTTTATCTCCCAATTGCAACTGCGAACATGTGAATCACCTTCCCCTAGATCTTTCTTGTTGCATGACAATTTCATCACATTGGAGTTTGTTGTGTATGACCCGTCAAGAGTTCCTACATCATCATTGCAAGTGCTAGGATGCTTGCTTCTAGTATGAGAATCTTCTGGAGCTCTATTTTATGGAAAAACAATTTGCATTCAAAATGGAACAACTAGAAGTCATAGTAGCTTGAGGAATGGCTTCCCTCAACACCCCTTTCTCCTTTAGGTTCACCACGCACGACTTGGGTTCAGATAATAGGAACAACACCTTGAATTGGGAGCAAATTTGACTTCACCTTATAAGGTGCATAAAAGTCCAAATAATGGTGTAGAAAGAATTTGTGATGGTTGAGAAGTCCCAAGAACTTTTGGATCTGTCATACTAAACAATATGTAAAATTCACCTTCATGAGCTCATCCAACTGTAGACAACAATACAAGATCCATAGGCTTGATTGTCTACAAATCCAAGGGACACCTTCTAAACACCATTTCCAACACCCAAATGTCAAAACTATGAACATCCAATTCCTTTATTGTTTTTCCTATATACAACAAGTTAGGAGTTGTGTAGCCAAATGTGACTATTGCCAAAAGTGGTCTTGACTAACTTATGGTGGTTTACCAAATGAACCAATCCAAAGTATACCAAATAGGCTTTGAAATCCACATCCAACAACATATTACTCCACTTGACGTCTTAAATAACATACAATTAGACCAATTTTTGTGCAAGTATTGTAGGGCTATACCCACCTCTTTAAAAATGGAACACCATGTGGGTCATTGCAAGAAACACCAACTGTCTTTGGTAGCTTTTTCCCAAACTGGTTTCTGTCTAAACTATAACTTTTGAATTTTAAATCTAATGCCAAAAACAAAAAAATTGTTTTTCAGAGTTTTTGATTGTAATAGTATCCCTTATTTTTCAAAAATTAAAAAAATACATTTTATATTTAAAAATCAATTTTGTTAATTTGTCACAAAATTAATTTTAGTGGTTTTTTATACTATTGAGCAGTTCAATTTAATGATTTTTAGCTAAAATGTCTATGGCATATTCCTATAGTAGACGGACATGTTTCTACCAAATGGTCTTTAAAAACACATTATTTTATGTCCTCCACATTTATACAAATAGGCTTTTTTTGGCCTCCTTTGTGTGTGCACTTCAAAACATTAGTGATGGTTTTGACCTAATTTTTTTTGGTCAAGTCTCATCACAAAGAAGTCCTTCCAAATGGCCAATTTTTAGTTTCTTTTAAAAAAAAATTCCTATTTCTACAAATTAAAATGTCCAACAATGTATTTTCTAGGACATATTTTAGGACATAGAATTCTAATAAAAATACCTTAAAAAATACATCAGAGGCCATGAAATAAAGTTGTAAAAATTTCAGGTTGTAATTTAGAATTCTATGTACTAAAAAAAATCCAAAATGCCAAGTATGAAAAACTTTGGGAATACTATTCTACATTCATTCTATTTATGAAAAGTATCCAAAAAATATGGTAGAATTATTCCTCCTTGTACAACCTTTGTAAAAATTTCATAGCAATCAAAATAGAACTCCAAAACTTAATTGGCCCACAATATGTGACTCAAAATAGTACAAATGTATCTTGCAATGACACCTCCATCTTTCTATAAGTGAAGAACAATCCCTCCATAACTTCTCATGATAAGGTTTATGATGGAAATTTTGGTATAGAGGTTGAACCATCTAAGCAAGAGTATGAGAGAAGATGACTAGGGAGTTGTGATAGACAAAGCTCTACTACCATGTTAACTTATAATAATCTATAGTATTAAGATATAATAAAATTAAACAAGGTGCTTTGTTAAATACATGAGGCCTAGAAGCTAATAAAAGAGGGGACCTTTGAAAGTCTACCAAATGGTGATTGCATGAGCATGAATTAAACTCCACTAAAAGTTCATCCAAGAAAACCTAATAAAACAAATGTACAAATGGATATAATATCAACAAGAATTAAACAAAAGTATTAGGCAATGATTGGAAGGTGGTCTATATAAGTTGCAACAAAACTTTCATTGAAAATTGCAACATGCTTACTTTGCTTCTCTATGATAATTCTTTATGCAAAAACTCTTGAATTGGTCAAATTTCAAGAATTTGCTTCACCAATTTGCTCCAAAAGATTTCACCTTCTTTCCATTGATACCAAATTAGTGTCACAAAGAGTTTGGATACTGATGTCATTTTGAAATTGCAAGGTATGGCAATTTTTTGCATTTGGATAACCAATAAGAAATGGTCCCTTTCTTGCAAAGACTTACAAAAATTTGTGTGGGATGATTCCAAGTGAGGCCATATTGAATCTTATAATCTACACGTTTCATTTGTGTCCATGGACGAAAATAGCTTCATCACACCAATGACTCTCACTTTTGCACTACCTAAAACAAACAACTTCATTATGATCCTATTGCATCAAATCAGTTTTGAGCAAAATCCTACACAAACATCTTCACATCTAGCTTTTGTCGATGCAAGAGGCCTCCTTTCCTTCAATCCAAAGTCAACAAATGAAATAATGAAACTGCACAACACCAAGGCAACAACTCCTAATTATGACATGTTTCTTAAACTGACTACTGTAGAGCTTTGCCTTAAAATGTACAAGCATTCCAAACTCCTCAAAGCCTAGTATTGATCTCAGGAACATCTATTTCATCACTTTTAAAAATCCATACTCTATAATTCATTGCAATGTCTAGAAATTGCTTTCTAAGAAAATCTAAAATTGTGTTTCGACTGCAAACAAGATCCAACAGAAAAAAAAAAAAAAAAAACTCCTTCAAATAAAATATATTCGGTCGAATTGAGGTACTGTTACCTCCATGATTGTCCCAATGTTGCAGTGCTCCATATTACCACGTGCACTTTGGCGGTGACATTAAAGAGAGCTTGGGAGTAATGGCGAAGCAGAATTATTAAAACTTGGCAGAATGTACTACGACTCCGTCTCTCTCATCTCTGGACTGCGTCGTCCTTCAGGCTTGCAATCACAACTGCTCAGATGGCATTGGGCTTGATTCACAGCTCTACCGGATGCCCAGCCTCACAACATTCACTCATCATGCTCGCATCGTGTGCGCTTGTTTTCAAGCTTGTTTTCTAGACTAGCTAAGTTGTGGAGATTGCAGTCCATGGCGTTCAGATCACTTGATCTCGTTGCTTGAATCGGAAGAGAGAGAGAGCACGCTTCCAAGGAAGTGGATTAGGGTTTAGAAGAGGAGATTTGACAGCAGGGCTTGCTTGATAGCTCCTGCTTTGTTGCATTCGGATTTGGATTGGTTTAGGGCGCTGGCGGAGGTCGATCTGAGAGAGATGGGTCGCATGAAGCCGGCTGCGTTGTTGCAGCAGAGTAAGAAGAAGAAGGGCCCGGCCCGGATGAACATTGCTACCGTCGTGGTGGTTGGCGTGGTCATCGTTCTTGTGCTTGTGTCCGCTGTGGTGTTGCACAGACAAAAATCTAGAGAGTGAGACACAAAATCCTTCTGTGGTGTCTTCATTTCGGACTTTGAAAAGAGTTTATTTTTTTTCCTTAGAAATCTGTTCTTTGGTGTAGAGTAGGGTACAAATTTGGTTGAGTTAATTTAATACGATTTTAGATATACGTCATTGTCTTTGGTATTGAGCAGGTTGCATATTTTGTTGATTCCATCTAACATGATATGTCTTTGGTGTTGAATGGGGTGCATGTTTTTTTGACTGTATGTTTTCAGGTGTCATTGTCTTTGGCATTGATCCGGTTGCATGTTCTGTTTTGATTCAATGTACCATGTTTTTAGATATGTCTTCGTAAAGCCTGCATTTAGTTGTGTTGCAGTGCTCTCAGTAGTGCATCTCGTGGTCTTGCCATTGCTGCAGAAATATGACTGGAGATGAAGTGTACCGAGGGCACCATCAACTGGATGTCGTGGAGGGCGGTGCTGAAAAGACGGATGATGCAGAAGGTGGACAATTTCAACGATATGCGGTACAATGTCTCTACCGCAATGTGTTGCATGATCACTTGAGCATTGTATTTGCATGGTTCAGAAGTATAGGATATGTCATTTACATGTGATGATGGTGTGATAACAGACCTTGAATACTACGAAGGGGTCTTTCACTATAGAGCTCTTCAAGAAGGATGCACCCCTCGCTGTGGAGAATTTCGTCACCCACAGGTACATATCAAATGATCTCCCTTTTTTATGCACAAAGTTATTATTGGTAAGTTAATAACATTAGATCATTGTTAAGATAATGTTAAATTAATGTCAGGTTAATGGAATTATCCTTACAGTCAACACTCTTTTGAGATTTGTGATTGAAGCACCCTCAAAAGCTTGCTAACACTTATTCATGGCATTATTCATCAAATAATCCTCTACTTTTGCACTGGAACATGGTCAACACCGCAAATGGATGAGTTTTAAGGATAATGCTAATGTCGACAATGTTCCCTTAATAGTTGCCAATGGAATATCAAGTTAATGCTAACATCATATTTACATTAAGTTAACATCATTTGCGTTACTAACACTAGTATTAATGCAACATGAGTACTTTGTGAACTTAATCCCTATTGACTTAACATTACGGACTTCGTCTATCTAGTGGAGGATTCTTTTGTGATGACATCTCTTCATATTCTTCCTTCGCCTAGCAGAGGAACATCAGTTTTAAACAAGTGGAGGTCAGTAGGCCTTGAGTTTCTTGTGTCTAGAAAGTAGTGTATACACTAATCTTATTGTAAATTTTTTGTGCAGTAAGAAGGGCTACTACAATGGATTGGTATTTCATCGTGTTATCAAGGACTTCATAATTCAGACTGGCGACCCTAAGGGTGATGGAACAGGTGGCGAGTCAATATGGGGAGGCAGCTTTAACGACGAATTCAAGAAAGAGTATGAAGTTAATTTTTTTCCTTCGTTCTGTAAAATTCCCTTTGGTGGATAATATTCATGCTTTTTATGATGGCAATTACTGTGCAAGATATCGACGTGAGAAAAATATGCGCTTGCTCGCTGTGTTGTGGCGTTTGATTTGCCTCTCTTTTCTTAGAAGTCGAACTGAATTTGGGTGCTGCTGTTTGCAGGTTGACTCATGATCCATTTACTGTATCGATGGCAAACATTGGCAAAGCCAATTCAAATAGATCGCAGTTCTTCATAACGACAGCGGCCACACCTCATTTGGACATGAAACATACAGTGTTTGGGCGTGTAATTCGTGGTCACGACGTTGTTCGGGTAATTCCTGTACCCTGTAGATCTATAGAACTTCTCTTTAACCCGAGTGCCAAAACGGCCTAAGTGCCCGTTTCAATGAGTTGAATAAATCATATAAGAAGCGTCAAGGAAAGTACAAAATTTACGGAAGAAAGAAATGATGTGGTACAGTTTAACGATAGAAATGTCTTTTGAAAGTCACAGCTATCGACTATTAGCTTCCAAAGTGGGCTTCATAATTTTAGCGCGGGCATATATCGGTAAAATCCCACGAAATTGCCGTCCTCTTATGCAAGTACATTCATCGCCTCTTTTGCATCTTTATGTGAGACGAGAGTATCCTAATTTCCGCGGGCACTGTCTTCTGCAGGCAATTGAAAATGTGGAAACAGATGCTACCGACAGACCTCTCAAACCAGTTTACTTAAAGAGTATCACAATTCTTGAGGAGCTGCCCAAATGAGCTGTTATGTTTGGCATTGCTATGACTGGCAGCAGAAGTAGCTTCAACTGCACATGCTCTGTTGGTTGTGATTCAAGCACGGGGTTGCAGATAGTGAGCTTTTATCTTCCAGGCTATTCTTATTATGGATCTGTTCATCAGTTGTCTGTTACTGGTCTCAAGACAACCAGGTGAGTGTATCAGGGTCTTCAACCCTAGGATGAGGTCCTCTCGACTAGAGCTTTGGATTATTCTATTGGCATTAGTGTAGAAAGGAGTAAGGAGTTGGTGTTGCAGTGATTCCCGAATCTGCAGCATTGGTGTAGTAGCAGCATGCTCGGGAAGTTAGTATGTTGCTTTATAGTAGGTTTGTTGTATAAGTACGCACAAGGTATGAAGCTGAGCACTGCAGGGATATGCAAGAGTATGGTTGCTGCCACTTGGATTCGCCAAGTTTGATATAAATTATTTGCTCTGTAGCTTACTTCCACATTAATTTTTATTCTGCATACCAATATCTGCCGTATTGACTTGAATGTATGCTCTGATAGGTATGCGCATCTCCAGGCCCTTTTGCCGTGATTTCTTTCCGAACTTTGGACTGACAAGGGTTTTTGCTCACTCTGTGCCTTAGTCAGCGGTAATCTTTGGTTTTCTTTCTGTAAATGCTCGCAAGATTTTGGTGGAGGATTGTTACGATGTGCGAGTGATTTTGACGATGACACAAGTAGCTTTGACTATGCAAACGAAAGGCCCTGAAGAGGAAATTTGATTCGGCATGTTGCTTAAGTGCAATTCATAGGGATGGCCGTGTCTGCGGTACTGTCCAAGCGGTCGGCTCATGCAACCTGCCTGATGTGTGCATACTCTCGTGAGCTCTTGGGCTGGATAGCACTGAGTTCACCAATAACTTGATCGGAGGGCTGCAACCCTTGCGAGCTCGTTTCATTTTGAAGGCTCATGAATCCCAATGCAAGGTCCCTACCCCCGAGTGATCAGATTGTCATCCGATACTGAAGGCAACAAGTACCGGCCAATAAGGTATGTGCACCGATAATCGCCATTAATTGCAACTGAGCTTACTTACTATTCAGTATTCATAGGCAGTCAGTTTCTACGTACAGTAAGTTAACTAAAATTTGTAATTGATTCCCCATGTAGCTTGCTGTGGTGCCTGGCCTCTTAAGCATATAGGGTAGTACTGTTCAAGTTGCTGGCTCACGTAACGTGTGCACATATCTTGGAAATTGTATGGTATGGGTAGCCCTATTGCAACTCACTTGGTCATGAGGTTGCCACCCTCCCAAGCTATTTCATCGTGGAGGAGCTTGATCGAATCAGAATGCAAGGTTCGATGTTGATACTTCAAACAAATATCTTTTTGTCATTGCATTCAGAGTTGAGGGCAACATCGAAAAAGCCAACTAGTAGAAATACTACTCGAGGAATTCGCCGGTTGAATTGGGCGTGACGAGTCTTCGTCGTCTTCGGGAACATCAGTAACTGGATTTGCGCCTTCAGAGGTGTGAAGATCGAGGGCAACCTGCCATTGAGAATGGGCTGGGATAGTTGTGCGTGTACTTGCCGCTCACACGACGTACGTTAGACCGTTCTGCAGGGGGAAGCGTTAAGGACTGCGAACTCCCGTGCATGTGTTCTGGCTTGATTACCTACGGGAATAACAGAAGTTTCCAGATTCTAGCTTTTGCTCTCGGAAGGCCGCGGGGGGGGGGGGATCAGGAAAAAAAATTTAGCGGAAGAGAGAGAATCAATGACACAAATTTTCCTGTTGGTAAGACTATAAACCTGTATTTGATGGCAGTCCGGTAACCAGAAATAATCAACCTACTGTGGTAAAAGTGGAGACTTGGGGGCGTCGTGGGAGCAACATCGAGATAATTCATTACGATTGCAAATAGTGACTGATTCAACGTTGTCCACAACGACTATTCTACGTCTCATCGTCTTGTTCGTGTTCCATCTCCCGATTGCAACTGCAGACACGAAAATCACCTTCCCCAACTTCTCGCCTCATGATGATTTCTTCACATTTGAAAATGTTGCGTACGATCCCAGCAATCGTTCCTACATCAGCAACGCAGGTGCCAGGACGAATGCCTCCCGGGGGTCTTGTGCAGTGCTGTTTTATGGGAAAACGATCCGCATTGAGAATGGAGCAACTGGGAAAGCGGCTTCCCTCAGCACCTCTTTCATCTGCAGGTTTACCACGCACGGCTTGCCTTTGGATAACTGTATCAACTCCTTGGAAGGGAATGGAATCCACTCAGTGGGTTCTCCTTAAATTTGCCTTCATCCCTGATTTACGCATGGCAACCTTGGACGATATTGTCTCCCAATCGGGAAGGTTCGGTGCATGCAGGACGTATCGGACTCTCATTGATTACGGACTTGTACAAGCTTCACAGCCTGTTTTGACACAGATTATAATCTGAATCTCAACAAGGAGTCCAAGAATAACTTCACGATTGTGGAAAACCGTGACTGAATATGATGTCGAAGCGTACACTCACAACGTCTACGACAATGCAACGCACAGCTTATATTTCTCCAGTGGGAGGATTTTCACTGCTTGGATCGATACCACTAGCTCATCTGAGACATTGGAATTCAGGATTGCAAATGGATCAAATCCCAAGCCCGTCCTGCCTCTGCTGCTCATTTCCAATTACAAATTTCCGAAGTCGCTCCGAGATGGCGTATTCCTCTTTGATGCCAACCATGTCCTGGAGCTTCTTTTGCACCAGGATATCAGAGTCTAAGCTCCAAATGATGCTTCACTAACTTTGCTATTGATATCTGGACATCCATCTTCAGGGAGCTGTGTGGTGGGATTGGAGAACTGATGGCCATTTAGCAGTCAGCAATGCGAACAGGCACTCCTGCCCATCCGTCTCAATGAAAATCAGTTGGAAGAAAAAATTTATCCTGGGACGGAAGCTCCTCTCAATTAGGTTAAAGTAGGTTTCTTGATGAACTGCATTTTTTGTGGGTAATACACCATAATCTCAATGTAGGAGAGCCCATATTTGGTTAAGGAGAGGCAGATTTAAGACTCATAATGCTTGCTGCTTGCTTGTGCAAATTTTCAACAGGGTGGTAGGGTGGTATGAAGTAGAAATTTTATTGGTCTCTCAATGAGAGAAATTTGAGAGAAATTTGAGAGAAATCTCTAGTACTACCATCTGGTATTAAGTATTAATTTAGTGAGTGCGAATCCACCTAACTTTATGTAGTGAGTTTATGAGATTGTTATATTCACCTAACTTTTCATCCAACTATGCATCTATTCTTGCCCTAATTCTTGTTGTTAGTTAATATTACAATCTTGAACAATCAAATAAGTCAAATGGCTTAACTCTCCTACATTGAGATTATATTTGATAATTGCAAAGCATGCCAAGTCATCAAAAATAATTGCAAGTCAGTACTAACCTTGCCACCCACAGCTTGCTAGGTCCTAACTAGTGATATTTTTTATAATGTAACTTGCTTTGCAATTACCTAGACAGTCCTTTGTTTTAGCAATCTTCTTGACTCAATTCAATTCCTTAAAAAAAATTTGATGTTATTGAAACTCATGTTTAATCCAAATGGTGTTTTGATTGTTGTGAAACAAATCAATATGTTGAATCCCAACAAGTTAAATCTTTCTTTTATATTGAAGTAGCAAGCATAAACCAAATTCAACAGTGAAATGTGACATGCTTGCAAGGGTGATGCTAAGAAAAAGACAAATTATAAATGGTATATAATTACATGTCCAATGGAACTCAAGGATTGGCTTCACAAAAGAAATAGCCAACAAGTACTATTGTTGAAAATGTAGCATTCCATTCTTGAATAGTCCTTGGATACTTGGATAAAGATTGTTCTAGTTGTGTATTGCACCCAAGATGTTAAGTGGAATAATGTCTTGTTGAAAACCTATGTTGGAGACTTTGGACATGTTCATTTAATGGATCAATCACCATAAATTAGACAAAACCACTTTGATAGCATGACATTTGGGCTACATAGCTCCTAAGTTGTCATACAGAGGGAAAGCAACAAAAGAATTGAATGTTTAGAATTTTGGCATTTTAGTGTTGAAGGTGGTATATGGAAGGCATTCCTTGAATTTGCAAACAATAGAGCTTCAGGATCTTGTATTGTTGTCCATAGTTTGGCAAGTTCATGAAGGTGGGTTTCACTCTCTATTATGGCAAATTTAAAAATGCTTTGGACTTCTCAACCATCAAGCAAATTTGAACCTCTTTTTGATGAGACATTACAACTTCCTTCTAAACCATTGGCCCATCATGAGCTCACCAACTATGACAATTAATCAAAGATCTTCATACTCCATTCACTATAAGAAAACTTTGTCTGCCGCGACATCGCAATTTGGACACCCGGACATCGCGCGTGACGTCTTCTATGTCTGGATTGATGTTCAATCACTTTATGTTGCTGTGGACATGCCAAAAACATGGTACGTTGCATCAGATTTACAGGCCCAGCATCGTGATGTCCAAAAAAACATCAGTCAACGGGTAACTTCAGGAGTTGACATATGGCTGCCACTTAGGCGCGGAAAAGCCAGAGTGTCATTTTTTTCATTCATTGCCCATCTATGATATGGCATTTGACATGTAATTGACGTGGCATGCCACGTCCGTGCTCACGGAATTGGCTAACGTGGCATCTGTAGATGCTGACATGGCATTTTGGGGGGCTACTTGTTTGGTTTGCCTAGCATTTTAGGATGTCTTTTGAGACATCGCTGTGGACGTCCAGGTGTCTTAAATGACGTAAGGTGAAACAGTTGTATGCTAATTGAAATGTCCATCCGAGCGTGTGGAGTTTGCACATGCGTGCTTCTTAAAGCATACCCTATCATAGGAGATGTCTACTTGCACAAGCCAGCACAAGTACATGCTAGGGTAGTAGATGGCTTCTTGCATTGTAGGATGTTAGCGGCGACATCCACTTGTTTGATCTTCGTAGAAGGAGATGCATTTATGAACACACTTATTTTTTGGGACGTCTCCTAGAACGCATGTATGCATTGTATTGGACATTCTAATGACATCCACTTGTTTGATCTTCGTAGAAGGAGATGCATTTATGAACACACTTATTTTTTGGGACGTCTCCTGGAACGCATGTATGCATTGTATTGGACATTCTAATGTTGTCAATGTAGTAATATGTTGTACACAATATAAAATATGCAATATATGCTATATCATATGCAATACAAAATATAATATGCCATACAAAATACAATACATATACAACATGTCATATAAATATACCATATAAAATACAATATATATATACAACATGTCATACAAAGTTCACCATACAATATGCCATACATTATATTTATCAAATATATTGAATGGCTCAAAAATCTACTTATTAATTGATGAAAAGACAAGCCTTCTATACTAGTGAGGTGTAGGAGGCATGACAAACAATATGGGATATACAAAACTAAAATATGAGCAGCAACATAAATACAATGATGTTTGAAATGATGTTTTAAAAACATTTACATGTCTTAGTTATGTTTTTTTCAACGTCATTGTAAACATTCAAAAGAACATCTGTAGTATGAAATTCGACATTCACATCAATGTTGTTTTAAACATTTGCTTCAACAATTTTTAAATTTTCTACAAATCTTATTTGTTGTTTATGATGTCATGGTAAACATTTGCATGTCATTTCCAACATATATGGGGATGTCTCCTTTAACATTTAATTGATAAAGTCACATTTATTAAATCTAGGTTGTTTGCAACATCAACTTCAATATAGTATGACACAACAATACATCCAACATGGAATTCCAATTGTAGATTATATTTTTGTCTATCTGGAAAGCTCTGATTCATTTCATTTGGATTTGTTATGAGAAAGTTATGGACATTTTTGTTTTTTAGGCAATTAGAGCATCTTCTTGAAAAAAATAACTTGTTGGATGCATTTCTGAATGCAATTTTTACAATTTTTTCAAAATAAAAATTTCATGTGGTTTAGTTTACTTGCTAGAACAATCTCACCATTGGGATTAGTGCATTTTAATTCCATCTAAACTATATTAATATTTTAGATTTTTCTTCTATCTCATACCTACTTCTACTTAACAATTTTCTTAAGAATGAAATTTAAGTTTTTTTATTTTTTATTTATGATCCTGAACTCTCAACTCAATTCTCTACTATAAATATTTAAATCTCAAAACTCTATACTGCAAAATTTTACAAAGTCAAAAAATCTAGTCCCTCAATGCATTAAAAAACTTGTTTTTTCCACTTTAAATCTATGCGGTCAAAAATTCTGAAATTTTTTCTACAATTTTTTCTACTTGTTAGGTGTAAGACACTATAGTTAGATGTGGAAAAAAATTAAAATTTCTTTTACTCTTTGCTACAGAAATGGCAATTTTCAATGTTTTCTGGCAAATAAAAAGACCGTGGTCCTTTAAGGGTTAAGATGTCAAATATCTCAAAGTCCAAGAATACTAGAAAATCACCCCACATTAGATATGAATGATTTGAAAATAATAAGTTAAGAAGGTAAAATAGCAATAAAAATTATTAAAATTTGATGCAAAACTTATGATTTTAAACTAATAAAATTTAGAATTTAAATCTTAAGTTAAAAATAAATATTTTTATATAGTATAATATTGATATGATTTTGTAAACCTTTTTTCATAACAAATCCATTCATCTAATTTATATAAAAAATTTATATAAATTAAATCTATATAGCTTATAACATTTTGAAGAATTTTCTGAACATTTTTGAAAACATTTGATGTCCACAACAATGTCTTAAATTGCATCATTGTTTTTCATAGCACCAACATGCTGTGACTAAAATTTAGCAATGCTTTCTACAACATCAAACCAAAATCTCTACTTTTCCAACGTCCGTCGACGTGACATCCCAATGTCTTCTCAGACGTATGATGTTATCTTGAACGTATAACGTTTTTGGTCTGACATCAGAAAAAATACAATTTTCTTATATGGTGCAGTTGGTGAATGATAGGGACTTCGATGGCCTACAACCATTGCAATAAGTCGTGGACATAGTGCGCCAACCAACAGACAATGGTGGAGAGTATGTTGCCGTAGTTAGCGATGACATTGCATCTGAGGAAGAAACATAGGGTGTTCACATCACTGACATGTGTTTGCTGTGCCAGCATTTTGACGTCACGTAGGACGTTTGAGAAATACAAAGCTTGTTCATATCTTCCAAGTAGACCCGTTGCATCTTGAACGTGCATTTTGTGGCAGAGTTTGTCTTGCTTGGTGTTGCAAGTGACATCGTATGAATAGGGTGGAATTTTATCCTAATGAAGTTTGTTGAGCGTGCGCATAATGTAAAACTTCAATAGCCCAAAAATGAACCTAAACCAAGTAAACACATAATTCATTTTGTACTACATAGGAAGAACGTGCATCATGTGCAAATTCAACCTTGGGCATAAAGTCATGTCATGCATCTATAGTCATTTTGGCATCAAAGAAGACGCCTACAATTGCTTCCACAATACCCACACGTCCAGTCAGACGTAATGAAACACACAGTGGATAGCATGTGGTTTGAAGTTACATTCGTAGTAAGTACAAAATGTTGACGCCAGAAGTGACGTCAATGTGGACGTCAGTACATCACTTGTGACATCCATGGAGACATCCAAGATCGGAACATGGATAGACTAAGTATGCTGACGTGGCATGCCACGTCATCACCCATGTTCACGTCACACAATTTCCACCTCATCACGCCACGTTAGATGCCACATAAGCTTTTAGGAGTCACCACCTGCCCGTTGTCCTCTTTTTAACCTTGGACAGTCACTTTACCTCTGACTTCAACAAAATTTTAAATCAACTTCTGAGCTAAGTTTGACCAAAGATGGTGACATGGCTGAACATGTTATTGTAGACATCCTTGGAAACATCTGGTGTTCACCTGGATGTCTTACATTGCATCATTGTTTTTCGTAGCATCAATATGCTGTGACTGAAAATCTAGCAATGCTATCGAAGACATCAGAGCAAAATCTTCACTTTTTTGGCCTGACATCCCAACGTCTTCTGCGACGTATCGTATTTTCGCAGACATACGTCGTTTTTGGTTGGATGTCTAGGCAGATGCAATTTTCTTATAGTGATTGTCCGCAAATTCAACAAACATCTTTCACATACTACTTCCAATACCAAAATGCTGTCAAAACTACAAACATCCTATACTTTTGTAGCTTCAGTATTGTGTTGTAACTCAAGAGCCACATAGCCAAATGTGCCAATTGCTATAATGGTCTTGTCCAACTTGTTGTGGTCCATCAAACAATCAAGTTCAGAGAATTTTCTACATAGGTTTAATCCCGAAAGGACCAAATTATGTTTTTTGGCAATATAGAGATTTGGGGTAGCTCACTACGAATAGAATTTTTATTTTTTTCTTTGAAATTTTCTCACAATATGTGTTCAAGGAGTAGATTTAAGGCCTAACAATTTTCACAACTATTGACTACATGGTTAAAAGTTATTGTATGATATATAATTTTTAGGGTTCAGCGGTTAGCTTGAGCAACAAAAATTTGAAATTGATTTTCTAGATTTATTTATACATGGAAAGCTTTGAATCATTCCATTTTGATTTCAACATTCATCCACATATTGGATAGAAAATATCACATTAGTACATATCACATATTCATAATTATGTTTTTATTCACAATTTAGCAGTTTCACCCAAGATTTTTTTTAATTTGAAGTTTTTGGCAAAAAACTTCATGTTTTTTTTTTGTTTTTTAGCCAAATTATTTTTTTCTAGTGCAATCTAGCACTATAAAGTAAAAAAAAAGCCCTATTGGTTTGGATGAGTTTGTGTGTATTGGACTTGGGGGGTGCACTTAGTTCTACTATAACAAACCATGTGCAAACAAGTGGTTTCTAATAAACTATAATTTTAACTTCAAATTTTGAGCATTGTTTACTAATGACTATAGGATTCTACTCCCAAAATTTCAAACTCAAATAAAATATGGAATGATTTTTAGAAGAGGTTAAAAATGCACTAAAATGACATGTTTTTTTAACTCAAATATTTTTAGAGAATACATTTAGATGACCATTTCATGTGTGTGAAAGTAACTTTGCATGCAGGGGTGTGAAAGTATGCAGGGGTGTAAAAGCATGCAGGGGTGTGAAAGTATAGGGGTGTAAAAGTTATTTTTCAATTTTACAATGTGTCTTTTTACTTCAAAAATTTGTAACTAATTATTATTAACAAATAAAATTATCAATAATTCAAAATATAAACTTTCAAAGTAAAAAAATCTATTCATATTTTTTATTTAATTTGATTTTAAATTCAAGAAATATATAGGGGGTCCAAAGTTTTGTTCGCATGCTAACATCAAAAAAAGGGGGAGTGCACCCCCTAAGGTATTGGAATTTTATTGTTATGAAGGATTGTGGCCATCAACGCATGTGTATATTCAAAATTTGGTGTTGTAGTTTCTAGTAGTGACTATGGAGGAAAAGACCAATGTAGATAAGTAGACTTCCATTGACTCTTTTTCTAGTGAACAAGTTGGAGGAAGATCCATGGAAATGCATGGAGCTAGATATATTCATGCTACTTTAGATCTATTGGAGATTTGGAGGTGGTACAAGCTTAGGTGGAAGAGTGGTGGATTCATCTTTCAATAGATTATGGCATAGATTTTTGTGTTTCATTGTTTTTTTGGCACTCATGGTCATTAGATCCTAGTGTAGATGACTTATCCACTATTATGCTAGTGTAATATACTGTTTGATTTAGTATTTTGGAAAATAGAGTTGGATGGATTACATGATGTTGAGGATGGTGCACTATTTGTTGAAGACTTAAAATTGATATTTCAATTGTAACATGGAGGATTTCTTGAAAGGAAGAAATGTTGTGTATAACTCAAAGGGTGGGTATTCTTTGTTCTTGATGTGTATTCATGGTAGATCTACAAATATTGAAGGTGGTTGATTAATTTCTAATCTTTTTTGTTGAGGAGGTTTTACATAGTTGAATATTTGATGACAATAGTGTTGATGACTTTAAGTGTTTGTTTTATATTTATTTGTGATATAGAGTGTGTGATGTAATGCTTGAAGAGGAGCTTTATGCATTGTGCCTCTAGCTCTAGTAGTAAGTACTATTAGTACAAATGTGTTCCAACCTTGTTGAATGTATTCTATAAGTGAATTAAATTTTGCTTTTTTTCTATTTGAGGCTTCATTTGAGAAGCAATCATAGCAAAAGGTGATTTCTATATACTATACTATGATATTTGGGTGTGGAATGAATGGTGATTGAGTTTGATGTAGTTAGTTTACTTGGTTGTATAAATACATTATATTGGGATAGAATCGTGCCTTGTGCTACAACATCTTAGTAAATAGCATGAGCATGAAGGGATCCAAGAAATTACAATGTTTTGTAGTGGTTGGGATTCAAAATTTCTTCCATTAATTAGAGTAAAGTGTCTAAGGTAACTACACCTTAAATTGCACTCTTTCTGAAACAACACAAGCTAGATTCTTGCCTAAAATGTACTTCTACTATTCATGAGAGTCTATGGTTGATTACCTTAACTCCTAAAAGTCCCATTGTCCCCTCAAGGAACAAAATGGATTTTGGGTAGGCTCCTATGGTCTCAATGTTTTTTTGAATTTTTTTGAATTTTTTTGTGAAGATAGGAAAATACTTTAGCTTTCCAAAAATATAATTTTTATTTCAATCGGAGCCCAAGAGCAAAAGTTATGGAACAAAATGTCCTTTCTTCCATTCGGTGTGTAGAAAAAAAACTTCAAAAAAACTTGAAGTAAAAAATTAATTTTTTTCTATATAGATTATATTTTTATGTATATGGAAAGCTTTGATTCATTCCATTTCAATTTGTTATAAGAAAGTTATGAACAATTTTGTTTTTTGGGCAATTAGAGCATCTTCTTGAAAAAATAACTTGTAGAATTCATTTCTGACCTCAATTTTCACAATTTAAAAAAAAAAAGTTTCACAAGGTTAAGATGTCTTGCTAGGACAATCTCACCATTGAGATTAGTATATTTCAATTTCATCTTAGAGCTATTAACAATTTAGATTTTCCTTCAATCTTGAACCTACTTCTACTTAACAATTTTTCAATGATTGAAAATTATATTTCTTTTTAAATAAAAAAAATTCTAAAATCTCAACTCAATTTTTTATCATATAATATTATAAATTCAACATTAATAGAGCAAAAATGATAAGTTATGAAGGTTTAAAGCCAAATAATGTAGTTGAGCAAGGTGCAAAAAAATTGTTTTCTTCACTTTAAGCACAAATATATTGCAATCTATGTGGTCAAAGTTTGTAAAATTTTTGCCATACATTCTTATACTAGTCCAGTACAAGATCCTATAGTTAGATATGGAAAAAAAAACTTTTTTTTAAAACTTTTTGCTCATTGCTATAGAAATGGCAGTTTTGAGTGGTTTTTGATGGAAAAGAGGCCTTGGGACTTAAGGGGGTAAACCTTATTTTTTACACTTTGAAAATTTGTAGTTTTTTCATATAGTGTCCAAAAAATGCATTCTTAAAGAATCTAAAATCTCCTTTTGGCTTCCAATAAGATCCCACCAAACGTTCTTTTAATATAATAATGGAAATCATGTTAAATTGTTTATTTGTGCAATTTTAAGTGTAGTTGCCTTACACTACAAGGGAAATGGGCCCTAATCTACAGAATTTTTGACAGAGAAGTGTCCAAAATGACAGCCTAATGTCCCAAATGACAACCAGAACTTCTTGTCAATTTTTTTGTCAATATCTTGTCAATTTTTCAATCAATTTTGACAAACAAGGTGAAAGTCTTATACAAACACAGCAAGATTTTACATATAATTTACTTTATATTCAAAAGGATGAAAATATATTTTACTGACACTAAGAGAAAATGTACTTCTTTGCAACCTTTAACGACTCACAACCAACACCTTCAATTCACATATCAATTCATCTGAGCTCCCTCTATATATTTGGAGTGGTAGGAAATTGACCAAATAATGTGGGATATATGAATTGTTGAAGTTGTGAGGGCTCGTACTGAAGTTAGAAACCCGAAATTTTGTATTAAAAGTACAATTTCAGACCTCATTTAAGTATAGTAAAGTGTCTTTTTTTAAAAAACTTTAAACTAAAACTAGTTACAATATACATTGAAGTTTCAATTACAAAACTCCTTTTGACATTTCAAGTTTTCAATAAAAAGTTATGGACCAATTTCAAAGAGCATTTTGAAAAAATATAATAAGAACAATTTCAAACACCTCTTTGAAATTCCATAACTTTTGATTTAAAGCTCAAAATGTCAAAATTATTTTTTTATGAAAAACTTTAGTTCATTTTCTAACTAATATTAGTTAAATGTTTTATGAAGCAACACATTATACTATGCCTAAATGATGTCTGAACGCCTATATTTAACACAGAATTTCGGGTTTCTAACTTAGTGTTTTCAGTTAGAAACCCGAAATTCTGTGTTAAATATAGGAGTTCAGACCTCATGTAGGCATAGTATAATGTGTTTTTTCATAAAACATTTAACTAATATTATTTAGACAATGAACTAAAGTTTTTCATACAAAAATAATTTTGACATTTTGAGCTTTAAATCAAAAGTTATGGAATTGAAAGAGGTGTTTGAAATTGAAAAGAGGTGTTTGAAATTGTTCTTATTATATTTTTTCAAAATGCTCTTTGAAATTGGTCCATAACTTTTTATTGAAAACTTGAAACGTCAAAAGGAGTTTTGTAATTGAAACTTCAATGTATATTCTAACTAGTCTTAGTTTAAAGTTTCTTAAAAAAAGACACTCTACTATACTTAAATGAGGTCTGAAATTGTACTTTTAATACAAAATTTCGGGTTTCTAACTTCACTACAACTTCAACAATTCATATATCCCATATGGATTGGTTGACCCCCTACCTCCATATGTGTATGTATATAACGAGCTTCTCTTCCCCATTCTCAACATTGAATGCAAATGGTTCATGGAGTGAAGTAATTTAGTAAATACATTATCTCCGGTATTTTATTTTGTTTTGGTAAATATTCTTGAGAGATGATAAAAAAAATTAATTTTTTTATTCATTTAAAAGGATTTGATCTAAAAGTATTTCAGTCATCTGATAAAATCTTGTCAATGGATTGACAAAGTATTGATTTTGCAACCAAATTCTGTCTTGTGATTGACAGAATCTTGTCAATGGAGTGTCCAAATTGAGTGGAATCAGTCCCTCCTAATTGACAGAGGAATTGACGAAATTCTGTCATTTTTCTGTCAATTTGGACACAATTCCCCTAGTAGTGTTAGAAGGGAAGGAATAGTGGAATAACTACTTCCCAATAATGTGTATGATTTATTTGATTCTCGTCTAGAATCTTGTCAATGGAGTGTCCAAATTGAGTGGAATCAGCCCCTCCTAATTGACAGAGGAATTGACGAAATTCTGTCATTTTTCTGTCAATTTGGACACAATTCCCCTTGTAGTGTTAGAAGGGGAGGAATAGTGGAATAATTACTTCCCAATAATGTGTGTGATTTATTTGATTCTCGTCTAGCTGTTTGTGATAAGATTCTCAATGTGCCATATAAAGGAGATCACTCATTTCCTACCAACCCTCCATTCTTGCATCACAGGGTGGTCCATTTCCAATCAATTTGACATGAATCACTAATTAATTCTAATACATTATGGTCGGGAATAGGATCCCGCTTGTTAAGTTTACAACTAGTGGTGAGCATGATTGAAAATTGATATGAGGTAGCACAATGTGAGGTGGAGATTGAAAGCAATTGTCAAATTTTTTTTTCACAATTGTCAATTGCTCGAATGAAGCATTCTCAATTCTGCAACCACACACTACAAGAAAACCTGTCCAAAATGACAGAAATTCGTCCTAATTGACAAAAATCAGCCCGTCCTAATCTACAGAAAATTGACAGATTTTTGTCAATTTGGACAATTTTCTGTCAATTCGGACAGAAATTTGTCCTAATTGACAAAAATCTGTCAATTTTCTGTAGACTAGGATGGGCTGATTTTTGTCAATTAGGACGCATTTCTCTTGTAGTGACACATTGGTTGGAAATAGGATAAACTATATGACAATTTCAAGACAAATATAATCTTCACTTTTTATAATTTATGGTAATTTAAAAAAAAAAATGAAGGTGTGGAAAAATATGAAACTCTTTTCAACTTTATTGTAGGCATTGAATTTTTTTCCTCAACCTTCTTCATGTTGCACATAGGCTAAATTGCTTAAGTGGTTGGAAATGGATGATCCTCTTCATAGGTGGATGTAGGCAACATACTCTCTATCTGTACAATAATTTTTTGAATGCAAAATTGATGGTGGCCAATTTAGTTAGGTCAATCCAAAAATCCAACCTCCTACCACTACAAGAAAACATGCCCGAAATGACAGAAATTGGTCCTAAATGGCAGGAATCAGCCCCTCCTAATTGATTGAAAATTGACAGTTTTTTGTCAATTTGGACAATTTTCTGTCAATTCGGACAATTTTTGTCCGAATTGACAGAAACTTGTCAAATTTCTGTCATTTAGGAGGGGCTGATTTTTGTCATTTAGGACACGTTTCTCTGTAGTGTACGAGTGCCTTCTAATGATCCTAGAACTAGTTTATGGAATTTAGTGCAATATGCTACCTTCAAGACAAACATGCAACAACTTTGGCTACCTTGAAAGTGAGTAGTATTAAAAAAATAGGAAAGAATGGATTTTGCAAGTTGTAAAGGATTATTGGGAGTACTATAACATAAAACTGACAAAATAGATTCTAATTTCAATGTAGAGGAAGTTGCAAATGGGCTATCAAATTCTAATGTTCACCACAAGAAAACCTATCCAAAATGATAGAAACTCGTCCTAATTGACAAAAATCAGCCCCTCCTAATCTACAGAAAATTGACGGATTTTTGTCAATTTGGACAGTTTTCTGTCAATTCGGACAGTTTTTTGTCCTATTTGACAAAAACCTGTCAAATTTCTGTAGATTAGGAGGGGCTAATTTTTGTCAATTAGGACGAGTTTCTCTTGTAGTGTGTTTGTTTGAGTCTTGGCTAAAATCTAATTTTTCAAGGAATTTTTCCAATGTACATTTAGTTACTAAAAATTTTAAGTAGAAATGGAGCAAATTTTAGCAAGTTGTGTCCAAATTGTTGAACTTACTATATATAGTAGTGTGCTATAAAATGACCCCTTGCCTTCAAATTGTCCCTATTTTTAAGGGGAGAATGGAGATGAGGTGATCCTTAAATGGACCACTTTAGCAATTAAATTAATGAATTTTTTTTCTATTGTAAGAGTCAATCATTGTCTTTGATTTCCTGACATTTGCAAATAGATGGATTTAGAGAGACCTATGGTCACAAATAGGTACCTTTATACCCCAGATCTTTGAAATTTTATGAACAATTCAAAAATTCTTGGAAAAATACAAAACCACTTGTGTTGCATTCCACATCTATTTTTCTTTCTCTAAAAAATGATCTAAAATATTTTTGTTCACTGAAAGTTTGAAACCTATGAGAAACCGTTAAATGGTCACTTCTAGAGCATACTACCATAATGGGCATGTACTTACCGATTTAGGTAGCTAACCCATTTCCAACCACTTAAGTAATTACACATATTTGGAGTGCAAGTTTTTTGAGTACAAAACTTTTTCCATGTATTGAAATAGAGCTTGGAAGGATGTATATTTTGCAAAATTTCATCATACAAAATATAATTATTATGAATTTTTTGTGAAAATTTCTCTTTGACATGTAATGGTACTAATATAGAACTTTTAGTTTCTAACCATAGGCTGATTGCAAAATTAATTAAGGACTAGTTGCAATATTGATAGCCTTACAATCAATCATAATGTGCCACAATTGCTCCTTGAACCCCACCACAACTTCACGGAAAGAAAATAGCCTATAGATTGAAAATAGGGTGATGGTTAAAAATAAGGTGATGATTGGAAATGGGTCAGGTACTATACATATAACTGAACTTATCAGTGCAGTAGATCAGGCTCTCCCGCTGCCAATGAATAACAACCTGCCAAATGATTCTATTCTGAGCTTCGCAGTCAAAACAAAACCATCAGCCCAATGATAAGGTAGGAGGTTTTAAAAGCGACCTTTTAAGGGCTGATTTGCCTTTTTCACAAGTTTTCATGGACAAAATGATTTTTAGCTCATTTTTCAGAGAAAGAAAAATAGATGCGGAACACAACACAAGCAGTTTTGTATTTTTCCAAGCACTTTTGAATTACATATGAATTTTCAAAGATTTAGGTCATAGGCACCTATTTGTGACCATAGGTGTCCCAAAATCCATCCCCTTGTGACTTATAAAGAAATGTGAAAAAACCAAAGACCTCTTGCAATAAGAAAACAATTTTTCTTGAATTCATTAATGGACCAAAGAGGTCCATTCAAGCATCACCTTGCATCCATTCTACAGCTACCTACAAGATGGTCTAAAGAAGAAGGGCGGGTTTTGAGCCACCTACCTTAGATAGACCTAGAAATACACAAATGAGTAATAGTTTGTTATTTCTTGGACCAAAGGGTAGGAGACTTTGTGTTGACAAAAACTACAATCAAAATTATGTGGTAGAATCATCCATAACTGACCAAATAAGCAATTGTGGACATGATGTGGAGTATAGTAACAAAGGAATTATTTCCACAAGTGCAGAGATAGAAATGAGGGAGATTGCCAAAATTTGGTAATTTTATCACTTGAACTGAAATTACTATGAATTTTCACTACAAGAGAAACGCGTCCTAATTGACAAAAATCAGCCCGCCCTAATCTACAGAAAATTGACAGATTTTTGTCAATTAGGACAAAAAACTGTCCGAATTGACAGAAAATTGTCCAAATTGACAAAAATCTGTCAATTTTTTGTAGATTAGGACGGGCTGATTTTTGTCAATTAGGACGAGTTTCTGTCATTTTGGACAGGTTTTCTTGTAGTGAGACTACCAAAACCGCCCATTTAAGATACTACTTCTTGTTCACTTTGACACTTTAAATCAAGTAGATGTGTCATAAAGAGTATGGAGGAATTAATGGGTGGAAATCAAGAACTCCTATTTGAAAATTAGTTCAACCTTTCTTGAATTTCAACTCTCTAGGCCTATTGATTGCACTACAAGAAAACCTGTCCAAAATGACAGAAACTCGTCCTAATTGACAAAAATCAGCCCGTCCTAATCTACAGAAAATTGACAGATTTTTGTCAATTCAGACAGTTTTTTGTCCTAATTGACAAAAATCTGTCAATTTTCTGTAGATTAGGGCGGGTTGATTTTTGTCAATTAGGACGCGTTTCTCTTGTAGTGTTGGTGATGGGTGGTTCTACTATAATAAACGTGGGGAAGTTTGAGGGTTTAGGACCTAACTCAAGGAAGTTGTCTTGAGCAAAAGTGTACTTGGCATGTGTGTATAGGTGTTTAGGGGTAGTGTAATTGACCTTGCAATTCAAAGCCTATTCAACTATCCAAAATAGGGGCATCTTTTGCACTATGCACTTGTATAGTACACATTTAGAACTACATTTTCCTAACTCAATTTAGAGCTAGTGACAAAATGTCTTGTAGTTGATAGGTTCTTTTTCTTTACTTCTTTAATTGTCGCAATTTCAACAATGAATGAGAATCATTGATTTAGTGCATATAAATCATGGTAGCAAGCTCTTTGTAGAGGATATCTTATCCCTTGAGAGTTAAACACTAGGACTTATTATATACCATTGATGATCAAGTTGAAAAATTTGAATTCACATTTGGAATCAAGGGCCACAAATTAAATTAGCTATGAGAAGTTAAGAAATGCATTTCTAACAACCACAAAATAAGGGACACATTCTAATGTTGATCCTTGTGAAGATTGTTAAGGGGCGCTTAGTCTACATGAAGTTCACTGATTCAATTTAAGAGCATCTCCATTGGTACAACAAATGTAGAGATATAATATTTTTGGAATGAAAAGTGTGTTTAAAATGCAAGAACCTATTAAGTGATTCCCTTTCACTTGGGAAAAATTGCATATTTTCAATCTTTTGGCAACTCTATTAACACTACTTTTCTCCTACAATAGTTTATTGGATAGCAATGATTGAGATCATATTTGCTTTTGCACACTAAGAGTCCTCACTACAAGAGAAACGCGTCCTAATTGACAAAAATCAGCCCATCCTAATCTACAGAAAATTGACAGATTTTTTTCAATTAGGACAAAAAACTGTCCAAATTGACAGAAAATTGTCCAAATTGACAAAAATCTGTCAATTTTCTGTAGATTAGGAGGGGCTGATTTTTGTCAATTAGGACGAATTTCTGTCATTTTGGACAGGTTTTCTTGTAGTGCCTACAATTGGTTAGAAGTTAATACAATAAGTTGAACAAGGTCAAACAAATATATTACCTACTTTTTTAATAAAAAATGACCTCGTGTTTTGATGAGATGAACTTTCACTAGATAGACAATGATGCTCTATAGTAAGTTCTATACATCCCATTGATTTAAATGCAAAGCAATCTTCTTATTGATATAATGATTGGGGCCAAAATTGCACCATTTTAAAATATTGAGTCTCTACCTTTTTTCAAATACAAGTAGTCTTTTTCTTGCTAGAAGTTTTCCATTTCTCTATAAATATGGATGAAGTTGTTAAATTTGAATGAAAAGGAACATGAATATAATTGCAAAATGCTTTTTGATCCAAAAGATGGATGAATCTAGAGATGTTGGCTTCACCAAATTTGAAGTAATTGGCCCTTTCTCAAAAAGTAAAAACAATGCCATGGCTAGTCCAAAGTAGCAGTCTTGTATTGACAGTTATGTTGTAGGAGATCCAACTAAGAGCAATTCCAATGCCAACCTTGGAAGGAGCATGGGAACATGTCCGAGCTAGGTGTATTGCTAGACTACAAGGCAGGCCGGGCCTATTTCCAACATGCCATTTGTAACCGCGTCCCCAATGCATAAATGGATTTAGGATCTACAAACATGTTTTTTCGAGTGAATTTCTTCCACTATTGGTGAGAGTGCACTTTGGGGATCACCACCACTCACTACAAGAAAACTTGTCCAAAATGACAGAAATTCGTCCTAATTGACAAAAATCAGCCCCTCCTAATCTACAGAAAATTGACAGATTTTTGTCAATTAGGACAATTTTCTGTCATTTCGGACAGTTTTTTGTCCTAATTGACAAAAATCTGTCAATTTTCTGTAGATTAGGAGGGGCTGATTTTTGTCAATTAGGACGCATTTCTCTTGTAGTGACTTGTCAATGAATCTAAGGGCCAGTTTATACTTGGGCCAAATTGAGGGCCGGCCGGAACTCTCCAAGTTTGAACCAATAGGAGTGCTCAATTTCTCCAAATCCGGCCCAACATCACAAAGTTCCCGTGTCACGATTTGTCAATATTAATCATACGATTATCGTCGGGCATTGTTTTCATGTTACATTCATTCATTTGGAAATATTGTTACAATACGAAATTGCCTTTCATGATTAGAGTGCAGTTTAGGCATATCATTCATATTTGAGTTTGAAGTGTTAAAGTTGCACAATAACTATACTTGACAAAATATGCATGATTTCAGTGGTTTAGTGATGGGCTACTAACTTCGTGCAACATTTGTACTTATTTAAGACATATGAAGTTAGTGCAATAATCACACAACATCAAGTCCATGCATAGTTATTGCACTAACATTGCATTTTTTTTATCTTTTACAATTTTAGTACCAAGTCAATTGAAAAGCAGGAATTGTATTCAAAGTAAAAATTCAGACCTCATTTAAGCATAGTAGAAGAATTTTTCTTGAAAAACTTTGAACTAAGAAAAGTTGTGAAATTGAGCCAAAATTCATCTCCAAAAATCCGTTTGACATTTTAAGTCTCTAATCAAAAGTTATAAGCAAATTTTAGAGAGGCGTTGGAAGGGAATTTTTTTTGACAATTTCTAATGCTTCTCTGAAATTTGTTCATAACTTTTGATTGAAGACTTGAAATGTCAAACGAATTTTTAGAGATGAAATATGGCTTAATTTACCACCTTTTCTTAGTTTAAATTTTTTTTTTAAAGTTACTCTACTATGCTTAAATGAGGTCTGAAATTATGTTTTTAACACAATTCCTGCATTTTCAAGTTGACAATGAGTGGTCAACCAAGCCTTTCATCTTTAAGTTATCCCATATGCTTTGAGTGGTTGTGACAAACAATGAATTTCAATATAAAAAGAACCTCTCCACTCTCTGATCTCACCAAGTGCCATTGGAGTGAATCTATCATCACGTTGTCAAGTTTCTTGTTAGTTTGGTCATGGATTTAATCCAAACATTTGGTGCAGTTGTACATTTCTATCACTACATCATCAAGTTTCTTGTTGGTCTAGTCATGGATTTAGTTCAACATTTGGTGCAATTATACAGATGTACATTATAATTTATTAGATTATACTAATTAGTTAATAAACAAAATGAAATAAATTTAATTAAGAAAAAAATTACTGCTAATTAGAAAGGTGATCAACAATTACACATTGACAATATTTTTCAAACAGCGATAACATTTAATAAGAGTCACTCCAGTACAAATAGCAATGACGTTATTGTCATGAATTTTTCGTGTACTTCAACGTAGATAAAATACACGACAAAGATAATAGTTTTTTGTGCATAATTTGTGTCATTAGCACACCTACGATTATCGTATAGAGGTCACATAGTTAATACAGATGAAAAAATAGTGTCACTTCTTTGCAGTAATCGTGTGCATTGTAACGATGCAATAACTTACAAATTAACGTACGCACCTGTGAAATAATAGTAACTACATGGTAATTGCTAACAATTCGTTGGGCCAGAACTTTCAGATGAAGGCGTTTATACTTGGGGCTGGATGGAACTACAACTCATCCTACGTGTCGCCTTAGGTGGCATGGTTTTGGCACCAAACCTTCCAGCCCAAGGGAAGCAATCAGGACGAGGTTTTTGGTGGCTCGAACTCCCATCTAGGGCCGGATTGGGGCCAAATTGAGCTCCTCCGTTGGATTGTACAAATCTCCACCGTCTACGAATGTGAATTCTTTTGTTTTCTATTTTGGTGCGTGCTTGTTAATTGTGAGCTCAAGAAACTTCCACCAATATGCATTGCTAAATTTTTAGAGCTTCATCTATTGCCAATATTTCAGTTTGAAATTGGGAGCAGTGGGTTGGGAGCTTTGGAATGGAAGTGTGCACAGTTTATAATGCATTATATAAACTTATTATAAAATAATATATAAATTCGTCACAATATAATATATAAACTTATTATAATATAATATATACAATCTTGTTTGCTTGATAAGATGTTTTATAAAATTATTCATAACTAAATATGAGATTTTAAAGCTTATTTGGTTCAATCATTTTTCAGACTCAAAATAAGATGTTTATTTTTATTTGGAATTTGGTACGTGTTTATTTGATAGAATTGTTCTTAATTTCTAAATACCCTAAGCACCAAATTTTGGTGTGAACAATACTTTGAAGTTTAATAAAACTTAACCAAGTTGTTATTCGTAATAGTTTATATAAATTTTAAAGTCTTTTTTAAGTCTAATTTTAGCATCAAAAATCCAATTTTCAAAATGATTGATCATGATTTTTTTATTCAAGATTTTGTACAAGAGTGTCCATCACAATCTTGACTTTCATAGTGTTGAGGGCTTTTGGAAATGAGCCTCAAATACACTAGATCTTGAAGAAAAAATCACATTAAAGATTCATTTAAAAAATTGTAGAGTAGATTTTGAAAAGCTATAAATTGATTGGGATTATGCATGTTATGCCCTTTATCCTCATATTTTTTTGGTGACTTGATTTGTTTCATATTTTTTAGATCTTTGTGTAATTAGTTATAAATTTTTTTAAGTTGAGAGGTAACGATCACTAAAAGTGACCATGTCCTAAAATGTGCTAGTACATTCAATAAAGTGAAATGTACCTCTCCGTCATGATCACTCTTAGAGCATGGGTGTTTTTAGAGCAAACTCCCTTATGTATTTACTTTTTTAATTTTAAAGGAAAATCATCATCTAAGTGACTACAATGAAGTACCTATGTTTTAGCATTAAACATGTTGATTACAAATGCATGTTCTATATAAGAGGAAAATCAAAACATTAAATTTTTTTAATTTTCAAGTAAATAAATAAATAAACTTTTTTTATATTTTAGAAATAAAATATATAAGAAAAAAAGGAAAAAAAAAAGAAAAAGAAAAAAATCTTTGTTTTTAATTAAAAAGAAAAGAAGAGAAAGGTAAACATGCATATTATTATATATTTTTTTAATTGAGCACTAGTGGTTGGCGTTTGCTACGCATTAACTATATTACTTTCATCAATTTCTCATGCAATAAATGTAGATTAATAAAGTATGTATAATCTTTAAATGAAAATGTTATTTGAAAATACATATATTGTGCAATAGAAAGTAATTAAAGAAAATCTTTATATCATAATTTTAAAAAAAAAAATCTTTGCAAACATGAAAACATTGCAAGGACACCACCACTTGATAAATTTCTTCACTCACAAACAATAGTGACCAAAATTGAAGAATTGAAATGCAAATTTGTCAAATTGCAAAAACTTTGTAAATACTTTGTTGTAGAATCCAAAATTACTTCAATCTAACAAAGCTTCAAATCATTTGGTAGTAAGAAAAAAAACATTAGAATTGAGAACATTCAAAGCTTAAAAAATCATAGAATTGTAAAAGTAAAATGAAGTGTGAAGTCAAGAAGTATGAAACCTCCATAATATCACTGTACCTCTATAATGTCACATTTTAACACTGTGTGATATTAAAGAGGTGAAATGGTCATTAGAACTCTATAATATCACATTGTGTATAAATATGATATTACAGAGGTATTGGACCTCTATAATATCATACAATGTAAAAATGTGATATTATAGAAGGCTTTGTGATTTTAGTAGTATGATTGAGAAAATCCAAGAGCACATGAATTGGAAATTCAGCCTTAGAATTTGGACCAAGAGATTTACATTAATTGGGTCCGGATGGAAAAACTTGGGCCGGATTGAAGGCCGGATTGAAGGCAAATCCGGCCGGCCTTCCATCCGGCCTTAGGCACAGTATAAACCCACCCTAAGCTTCCCATGTACTCTTCCATACTCAACAAATTGCCCCAAAATGCTAAGCGGGGCTCTCAAGTGAAGAGCCTTGGAAAATGCCGTTGTAACCAATGGTTCCATTGAGGAGTGGATTTTTGGAAAAGCACGTTATAAACCCCATTGCTTCTATAACTTACCGTATCTCACGGGCATGAATAGTGTCGTGATAAGTAGCGTGAGTCAACAGATCAATTTCCAGACAATTCTTAACTTCAAGATAATTTCCTCTTCCGAAAATGCAATGGCCGGAAGATAAGTTCATAGTGCCCAACGTACGCTACTCCTCACCGTCACTCGCAGACGGATCATGCCGAAATGGACCAAATTCAGTGTCAGTGTCATATCGGAAGCGACAATTGGCCTGTCTGCACTGGCCCAGACGGGGGAATTCAATCACTTGGTCACGCTTATCTTGTTTGGGAGCTTCAACTGATGCCATGAAGTTATCCACATCGAGTCACAATTAAGTTACACGGACGGAATGACTGCCGATCGGGGTGCTCTTCACTAGACTCTAAAAAAAATCACCAGACTCGAATCTTCATGCACTGAAGTGTTAGTGTAGTGTATAATGTAGGGCAACGTAATGGAAATTGTTCAGTTAGTGCTGAAGCAGAACTGTTGTCACTTTGGAGGTAAGATGTATTGGGCTGCCATAAAACCAACTGTGGTTCGATGGATTTTTAATGTTTGAAAAAGACACAGCAAATTATAGAAGGAGAACTTCGTTTGCTTTTGTCACGGTTTGTGTACTGTACATCTCTGTACACGTGGTGAATTTTTTTTCCAAAAGGCTAGCTTGGAGAGTCTAAAAGATATCTCCCAAATATATGGACACTAAACTCTTCAACTGGTTTGCCAGTGAAAAATCTAATGGGTCATACAATGACCCTTGTGCAATTGCTCAGTTAACACTTTTAAGCCCATTAAAAAGGAAATTCATGACTTTGTTGCTTTTTTTTCAAGACGGATATCTGAAGTAGTAATCTATACGTGTCCTAGTTCAGAGCTCAGAGCAGTTGAATGCCAAAAGGTTTAACTCTCGTATTTCCCCTAAAATAACAAAGTTGACATTCTTGCATTCCTACCATGTGTCGAGCTAGGTCTCCAATTATCTTGATGAAGTTGCATGAGGATCACCTAATCTTGGACCTTGAAGTTTCATGAATGGAAGGTGCAAACCAAAAAATCTTGCTAGAGTGAAGATAGTTCTGGGAAATTGATGAGCATCATAAGCCCTCATATCAACCAAAAATCACTCATTTGAATCACATGTTCAACAAAATGCATTGGAGGTAGTTCTACAACCTACGTCACATGGACAGATAGAGAGAGAAACCCTTCAAGGGTGGATTTTACTGATCATAAACGCCCGAAGGCCATTACACCCGCAGGCACGGGGAGAGGAAGAAATCGACGCCAAAAAGGCAGGGGACAGATAGCCACGGCTACCCTTAATTAAGAAGTCAGCTTTACGACAAAGACTATTCGAGAGAAACCCATATTGGAGACAAAGACTATTGATCAAGACAGTTTACAATCTGTTGTTTAGTCTTCACGCCTAGTCACCTTATCGTGTACAGGTTGTACCAGGAGCATTATGATTGCAGGGGAACGGATTGCTGACAGAAGATAAGGCTATTGTACCAATTCTCGCTCAGAGCAACCAACTGATTTTCTGCGTTTCTATCCATAGAACTCGATCCTGTCCACATTGTGCACGTTGTGTGTACATACTATGCATCTTACAGGGCAAGGTGACGCAGAGCGTCGGACTAACTTAAACGAATGAGGGATCTGGGGAAGCACCCCTCCTGCAATCCTTCATTCACGATTGTCGTCATGTCGTACGATACGGAGTATCATTTCCCTTTTTTCTTTGTATTTTCTCTTGTCGCAGACAGACAAGACTGGAGACAACAGAAGACTCGTTTGTTTGTTGAATTGGGGAAATACCTTTAGTTATTAGCATTTGGAACAGCACTGGAAGAGAGGTGACGCAGCTGGGATGCAGGTGGAGGCTGACCATTGGTTCCAAGTAAAATGGACTTATCAATCCAAGTGGCAAGGACCCAGTCTCTTTGCAGTGGCAAGGAGCTTTCGGAGCCGTGGGAGCCTGATTGGGTGCAGGACGCTCGTCGAAATCTTTGGCTGTTCTGTTGGGATGAGGCGCCTCGGTGGCAGATGAGTACTTTCCACTTTCCGTGCTCCCGGCAGCACCCATAAGTTATCAAGTTTCAACAACTCCAACTTTTGAACTCGCTCCTCCGTCTGCAATGCTTGGCCAACTTTTACTTTCAGTTATTTCTATTTGCGGTTTGTTGAACTTCAAGTTGGTGTGGAGACTTGAACAAGGACGTTAAGGGTCTGGGTGGCCAATTCTGCCTGTTTTAGGGCTCATATATTTGGCAGAATCGGCCGTTGACATAATCTGCAGTTTGCAGAATTGGCACTTCTTAAATAGAGAGAGTCACTTGACTTTAATTCAAACGTCATCGGCCACCCAGACTCTTAATGCCAGAGAAGCTTCCGCATGCAACAGATTCTGCAATGTGGTTCGGCAAGTTGGCTCGCCCTTCGGGCTCACCCGCGGCCTCACCACATTTCAGAATTTGCCGCATGCGGAAGCTTCTCTAGTACGATAAAATCGGGAGGCTTTGTTCCATTAGAAGAAGAAGAAGAAGAGTAACTCTCATCATATGACCAATGTTGATTGAAGAGTCTATTGAGGATAATTCTACTACCAAAGCCATCCCATTTGAAGCATAACATTGTTTAACCAACCTAAACCATTCTCCCTTGGAAATTGGGAATTTGGGATAATGTATCCTTGGATCCCTAGGATTAAATTTAGTTTAATCTAAACATTGTGGATTCATGCTTTTGGAGGGAGAAAAAGGCATGTTACAAAATGTAGTTATATGTGAATGTAATTTTTTAGAAAAGAGGAATATTTTTACCAATGGTATTTGTGATGCTTTTTTAGCATGAATAGTATTTATAATGTAAGAAGTCTATAAACTAATCAAGCTCCAAATGCATCTCCTATTTAGAAATGAGTGACACTTTCCTTGAAATACCTATCTATTGTCATAGATAGGTTAGGTAGGCTTAAAGGGACAGTTTATTGACCTCTTACCTTACTCATAAAATGTGTAAAAGTATTATTCTCTTCTAAAAAGTTCTAATCTATATATAAATTAATTTTATAACTATACCGAATTGTAACCAATTTCTTGAACAAACTCTAATCTGAAATGTACAACTACTACAATGAGAGACTAGAGTAACATTAGATGAACATTTTTTTTAGTATTTTGTGAATTCATAGTTAATTTTATTCATATACACATACAATGTCAAAATTTTACATTCTATAATCTAAAATTCTAAAAAAATCTAAAATCCCCTTATGAGTTTTGACTACTATGGCAACATGAGCATGCTCAAAAATCTATTTCAACAATTTTAGCTGCTATGGTTGCACATTAAACACTGGTGAAAATTTGCCTGTTTAGTACAAACACTTAAATTGAGTTTAAAATCTTAATCTCTTAATCCAAATTTTCATATTTTAGGCACCCCTTGGTGTGAAAGTACTCTACTTCGTACAACTACACTTTGAAGGTGCAAGAAGACTTAGTCCAACTTTGTTGCTTCTTTACAAAAGCCAATAGACTGAAAACAGAGTCTCCGACTCGTAGAGAAGTACATAACTTGGAGTCAGTGATCCCTAGAACTAGTTTATGGAATTTACTCGTAGAGAAGTACATAACTAGAAGCACATAACTTGGAGTCAGTGATCCCTAGAACTAGTTTATGGAATTTACTCGTAGAGAAGTACATAACTAGAAGCACATAACTTGGAGTCAGTGATCCCTAGAACTAGTTTATAGAATTTAGCACTAGATTATGGAATTTAGCACTAGTTTATGGAATTTAGTGCAACATGCTACCTTGAAGACAAACAAACATCAACTTTGGCTACCTTGAGAGTGAGGAGTATTAAAAAAATAGAAAAAAAGGATTCTGTAAGTTGTAAAGGAGTACTATTATAACACAAAACATATTGAATAGCTGCTAATTCCAATGTGGAGGAAGTTGCAAATTGGCTACCAAATTCTATTGGTTGTTGCAGTCTCGACCTAAATCTAAAATTTTCAAAGATTTTCTCCAACGTACATTTAGCTACTGAAAATTTTAAGTAGCAGTGGAGCGAATTTTAGCCAGTTCTGTGAACGCTGCTTGGAGTAGGTGCTCCTACTTCAGTTATCAGCATCATCATTCCATCGTTCCCCTGTACGCTTCACCGTGGCTGCAATTTGCAGAATGGTAGAAATGGGAAGTGCAGGACTTCCTATGGAGCGGAATTGATGATCCCGGCTGAAGTCGCTCACTCAATTTGCGTCTGGGTTTTCGAAGGAAGATCGAGATAGAGTAGGTGGTGCTCATTCTTATCAGCAGCATCAGCATCATTCCATGGTTCTGTACGCGCGCTTCACAGTGGCTGCAATTTCCAGAACGGTAGAAACGGGAAGAGCAGGAGGGGTCCTGTGGAAAAGACTGACTGATGAGCCGGATCGCCCAATTCGAGGACCAGTTATGAAATTTCGGTGGCATAATTTTGGGTACTACTGCTGCTGGAGGTGTCGTGTAAGTGAGCTTCACTCCTTCGTTACCATATTACGTGTAAGGTAGCAGGCTATGAAATTGTACGGGCATTAAGAATCGCCCCTGTAAATAGCTGTGAAATGGACACAAGGTGATTCTTAAATTGACCAGTGTATAGTCATTTGAATGAATCGAAGAAAAATCATTATTAATTGCAAGAGTCAATCATTATCATTGTTTTCTCCATCTTTTTTTAGAAGTTAAAAGTGAATGATTCATGAAAGATATAGGGTCATAAATAGGGGCCTATGACACGAAAATGGTTGATAGGGACGGTGAAGCCCCATGAGGAATGCTTGGTTTTTTAGGATTCCCAACAATGAGGAGATTGCCTAATGTAAATGTCCACTTGGAAATGGATGAAGTATGTGATTGATGAATGAAAAATTTGTAATCACCAATTACGCAGATTTCATGCATTAGGAAGAGATTATGGGAAATAATCCTCTTGCAAAATGAAAAGATCATTTCTTAGTAGGCACTTCTTTGATAAATAATTAATTTTTAAAAAAAAAGTTTTGATAGATGCTAAAAATAAATTTAGAGAGATCACTACACTAAAATTGGTAAATAGTGTTGGCTACACTAATTGTCAACAATAACACTATTGTGATTTGCAAGGCTAGTGTTAGAACATTATTTACCCATTCTAACACTAATTTAGCTCTATAGTAAAATTTGGTCATTTCAAACATTTCTACGAGATTGCATTTAGTGTTAGATGGCAAGAGTTAAGTGCCCCCCAACACTATTTACACATAAGTTGGAAAATAGTGTTGGAGGCAAAAAAACAGGGAACAACACTAATAATCACCCAACACTATTTCCGTATAAAAAAATCCTATAGATTACAAGATATTTGCATTCAAAGTAAAGAAAACAAGTTTTTCTTACACCTTGATTGGCTAGATTTTTGGCTTTGAATCTTCTTAACTTAAAATTTTTGCACTATTGGTTTTGATTTTTTAATTTTTTATGTTGAAGAATTGAGTTGAGAATCTAGGAAAAAAAATTCATCAGAAAAACACTTAATTTTTTCTCATTAAAAAATTGTTAAGTAAAAATAGGTTCAAAATTGAAGGGATAACCAAACCATTAATAGTCTTAAGATGGAATTGAAACACAATAATCCCAACGGTGAGATTGTTCTAACAAGAAAACTTAACTATGTCTAAATTTTTTTTTTAAATTGTTAAAATTGCATTCAAAAATGAAGTTTGTAGGTTATTTTTTCAAGAAAATGCTTAGATTGCCCCAAAATCAAGATTGTCCATAACTTTCTCATTACTAGTCCAAATAGAATGAATCAAAGCTTCAGATGTAGACAAAAATGTAATCTTTGAGAATAAATAAATAAATTTTAAAAATTATAATTTTTGTGATTTTTTGGGGGCTGTCTTTAGTGTTGATTTTTCATTTTTGGACTCATGGTGGCATAACTTTTGTTTTGGGGCACCAATTGAAATAAAAGCTATATGCCTACAAAGCTTAAGTAATTTCCTATCTTTAAAAAAAATTTCATAAAATCATGTCAAAAATTGAGATTACACAAGTCTACTTGATATCCCAAGAGTCTTTTAAAGGAACTTTGGGACTTTAGGGATTAAATGCAAGGACTTGACAAATGATTCCCTTTGGCTTAGGGAAAATTGCATATTTGCTAATGTTTTGACAACTTTGGCAATACTACTTTTTTTCCATAATAGTTCATTGAATAACAATGATGGAGATTCTTTTTTACTTTTGCCCACAAGGAGTCTTACAATTGGTTGGAAGTTAATATAGTAACTTACACATGTGGAACAAATATTAGAATTTGCTTTCTTCAAAAAAAACCTATAACACTATGTTTTTGAGTCTTTTGACAAAATAAAACAAATATATAATCCTCTCTCTTCATAAAAAATTTGTGACCCTATATTTTGAGTATTTTGACAAAATGAACTTTCACTAAATCATATGGAGATGCTCTGCAAAAACCCTTTCACTTCAAATATACATAAAACATTTTTTTTTAAAATTTACAATAATTTTTTTTCCACTCAATTTTTCTTCAAAAGGCTAATCAACACAAATTAACCCCTATAGGACCAAACAACATTTTTGGGCAACATATCAATTTTGGGCAAGCTCAATACAAATGGAGTATTTGGGTTTTTCTTTGAAATTTTCACACAATATGTGCCGGAGGAGTAGTTTTAAGGCCCAACAATTTTTATGAATTTTGACTACATGGTTAAAAAGTTATTATATGATATGTAGTTTTCTTTGTTTAGTGGGCACTCTAGGTAGAAAAAAAACTTCTTTAAAAATCACTTTTCAAAAAAAAAATTTGAAATTGGTTTTCTAAATTTATTTATACATAGATATCTTCGAATCATTCCATTTTGATTAATGAGATGAAAATTATGAGAAGTTTTAGTTGTGGGTAGTTTGAAGGTAGTTATGAAAAAACTTTGAAATCCTTTGTTTAACTCAATTTTCAATATTTTTGGAAAAAAACAAAAACATTAGGTGTAAATTGTTTATTACAACATTGCAACCATTGGGATTGGCATTTTTCAATTTCACAAAAAAATTGTTAACAATTTAGTATTTTGAATCATTGTCTACTTCTTCCTACTTCCTACTTTTTTCCTATATGTTGTGCAATTCCAAATGATTTGAAAATTTTCAAGCATGTGTCCAACTTGCCTTGAAGAACGAATCCAAAGAGTAACCACCATTTTGGACATTTTTTCATACAAATGTGACCTTGTGAAGTGTAGCTACCTGTTTTTTTGAAGGGACTAAAAAAGGATATTTGTCACTTCAAATGCTAATATCTTGCACTCTACATGGTGAAAATTTCTGAAATTTTTTCCATGTCTTTTCAATTTCAAACTAAAGTACTATAAGATCCTATGGTTAGATGAGTCAAAAAATGTTTTTTTGTCAAAAATTTGGTACTTGTACTAGAGATGGCAGTTGTGGAGCAGTTTGGGTGAATCAATTATGTCTCTTGACAACAAAATTTGAAGGGACAAACTTTGAAGGGTCCGGCATGGGTCAGATTATCTTCGCCAACAGTGAGGACACTTGGACAGTTACTGTTCAAGAAAAAAGCTCTGCTCTATAGTTAAGTTCCACATGTCGCATTGATTTCAGCGCAAGACGGAGCAGCAGTCTGGTATTGACGGTTACGTTGCGCGAGAACCAACTAACTTACCGTATCTCACGGCATGAACAGTGTCGTGATAAGCAGGGTGAGTCAACAGATTTCCCGATAATTGTTAAGGCTTCAGATAATTTCCTCTTGGGAATATGCAACGCTGATGCCGCACCCCGCCGGATCTCAAGATAAGTTCATTATATTCTACCCAACCTAAGTTCCTCACCGTCACTCGCAGACGGATCACGTCGAAATGGACCAAATTCAATGTCAGTGTCATATCGGAAGCGACAATTGGCCTGTCTGCACTGGCCCAGACGGGGGAATTCAATCACTTGGTCACGCTTATCATGTTTGGGAGCTTCAACTGATGCCATGAAGTTATCCACATCGAGTCACAAATAAGTGACACTGACGGAATGACTGCCGATCGGGTGCCCGTCACTAGACGTCACTAAAAAAGTCACTAGACTCGAATCTTCAAGCACTGAAGGGAGTCTAATGTAGGGCAACGTAATGGAAATTGTTCAGTTAGTGATGAAGCAGAACTGTTGTATGTCACTTTGGAGGTAAGTTTAAAACCAAGTGGTTGGATGGGTTTTCATGATTGAATAAGGACGGACACAGCAAATTATTCAAGGACTCTAATTTTTTGCTTTTCTGTACAACTCAGTACAGATGATGTTTTGTTTTCTCCAAAAGACGAGCCTAATAGAATGTTCCCAAATTCCTGGACACCCAACTCTTCAACGTAACTGGTTTGCCTGTGAATCTGATGTGTCATAGAATGGACGTTTTTGCAATTGGGCCCACGGCGTGACATGGCTTGCAGATAAAAAGGTAAATGGGTATGAAAATTAAAAATTAAAAGCCCAAAATCATGCCTTGACTCTCCTATTGCCTGTTGCACCGAAATAACAAAAGTTGACGTTCTTGAAAGAAACCATGTACTCATCAGATGACAACAAGTTCCTACCATGTGTCCCGGGTCTCCATTAATCTGCAAGTGCATCATTTCTTGAAGAAGTTGCATGAGGATCACCTAATCTTGGACCTTGAAATTTCATGAATGGAGGGTGCAAACTTGAAAATCGTGTTAGAGTGAAGATAGTTACGGGAAATTGACGAGCATCATAACCCCTCAGATCAACCCAAAATTAGTGTACAGGTCGTACCAGGAGCATTATGATTGCAGGGGAACGGATTGCTGACAGAAGATAAGGCTATTGTACCAATTCTCGCTCAGAGCAACCAACTGATTTTCTGCGTTTCTATCCATAGAACTCGATCCTGTCAACGTTGTGCACGTTGTGTGTACATACACTATGTATCTTACAGGGCAAAGTGACGCAGAGCGTCGGACTAACTTAAATGAATGAGGGATCTGGGGAAGCACCCCTCCTGCAATCCTTCATTCACGATTGTCGTCATGTTGTACGATAAGGAGTATCATTTCCATTTTTCTTTGTATTTTCTCTTGTCGCAGACAGACAAGACTGGAGACAACTGAAGACTCGTTTGTTTGTTGAATTGGGGAAATACCTTTAGTTATTAGCATTTGGAACAGCACTGGAAGAGAGGTGACGGAGTGGTGACGCAGTTGGGATGCAGGGAAGGGCGACCATTGGTTCCAAGTAAAATGGACTTATCAATCCATGTGGCAAGGACCCAGTCTCTCTGCAGTGGCAAGGAGCTTTTGGAGCCGTGGGAGAACTGATTGGGTGCAGGACGCTCGTAAAAGTCCGTGGCTGTACGTTGCGATGAGGCGCCTCGGTGGCGCGGATGAGCCCCTTCCACTTTCCGTGCTCCCCAGATACCATAAAGTTGTGGAGTTTCAACAAAACGCCAATTTCCACTGGCTCCTCTGCAATGGGGACTTGAGGTTGGTGTGTGTCCTTGAACAAGGACGGAAAAAACTAGGAAGCTTTGTTTCATTGGAAGTAAAGTAACTCAGCCCATGACTTGTCAACTTTGGACCAACCTAATGCAGGTCAAAAAATTATTGTGAGGTAAGGTAGGTACACCCAAATGTGCCACTCACCTTAAACCGCCATCTATACTATATGTACATCTTCAAAATCAGTTCTATACATGATTGTGTGGAAGAAACGCTTTCAGAACCAAATTTTGTTCCTTAATAACTTTTGAATACAATATCCAAATGCCACATTCTCTAGTGCATTGGAACCTCCTTTCACATGCCAACAAGAACATATGAAAATTTGACCAAGTCTAATAATAGAAGATAGGCTCAATAGCAAAAAGTGGCAGTTTTGGGTGTACCTACCTTACATTTCACAAGACACAACTAAAGAAATTTTGGGCCTGCATTAGGTTGGTTTGAAGTCGCCCTGTCACAGGTTGAGTTACCTTGTAACATTGTTAACCAACCTAAACCATTTTCATTGGTTGGTTAGGAAGTTGCAATGTTGTGGATTCTTGCTTTTGGAGGGAGCAAAATGGACCTCTCTAGTGTTGGTTAATAATGTAATGAGCCACAATCATTGATTTGTCCTACTAGTGCATGCTACAAAATGTAGTTACATGTGGATGTAACTTTTTGGAAAAGAGGAATGCTTTTAACCAATGGTATTTGGGATGATTCTTTAGCATAAATAACACTATTACAAACAAAATGTGTAAAAAGATTATTTTCTTACAAAAAAACTACAATGACTTCAAAAACAGAGTCTATGTTGTGTTTAGTTTCAATCCATACTCCATTTGTTGAAAATGAGTGGACAAATCCAAATGAATAGACATAAATGCTGTGGTATCCTTTGTGTACTACAATTCTTAAAAAGCTTGAAGCAAAAAAGCAATTACGGTTTGGAAGTATATGAATTCTAAAGCTATCCATCCCATAAGCTCAATTCTTGAGGCCATGTCAAGGTTGCTAACCCCTAAAGGTCCAAACACTATTTTTTTGGCATCATAGTGATTTTGGGTAGCTCACTACAAGTGGAATTTTTTTTTCTTTGAAAATTCGACAAAACATGTGCCCAAGGAGTAGCTTTAAGGCGCAACAATTTCATAACTTTTGACTATACGGGTAAAAAGTCATTGCATAATATGTAATTTTCAACATTCGGCGGGCAACTTGGGCAGCCTAAAATAGTTTTTAAAGTATTATAGTATACAAAAGGTACTACTCCTCGGGCACATATTTTGTGAAATTTTCAAAGAAAAAAAATAAAAATTCCATTTGTAGCGAGTTGTCCAAAATCACTATAATGCCAAAAATGATGTTTGGACCTTTAAGGGTTAAAATGTGAGTGTAGCAAAATAGGCACCTACATTATAAGCTTCAATGGTTGTAGGATATCTATTTACATATAGGTTCAAGTCTCATAGGCTTACATTTTGAGGCTCACATGCTAGCATCGTTGCCTTATATGTGTGTGATATAGGAGAACTAAATTCCTCAAAAGTTTGAATGGTCACTTCATAAGTTGTAGGAGATGGATTCAATTCTTGTTACTTACATCGCTTAGTAGATCCATGTATAGATCACATTGGAATACATATTGATTGGTGTATATACTTATTTATCTTGTGGTCGGAATCATCTTGTTGCCAATAATTGAATTTGTATTTTTTGTTTGATTAGATAAAAATTCACTTAACTATTAAGTGAAGAACTTGACTTAGAAGACAACTTAGATCTTGAGACCATCTCCAAATTATCTCAATAGTTATCTTGCTAGTCTATCAAACCTATGATTTTATTAGTGATTGAATTGTCTAAGCTTTTGTTGAATTAAAAAGGATTCAAGCACACATTTTTTGAACAAGGTAGTAATAACAATGACTTTTGAAAGTGCCAAAAATAGTTGTATCTAAATCAATACTAGTCTCTTTTATATTGAAGCCCTATATTTTAGAAAATAATTTGTAGGTGTTAGTTTTAGAAACCACTTGCAAATTAATTAGGCTTATTTTCCTAACAACAGGGTTGTTACTATAATAATTACACCTAAAATTGTTCAAATAAGTGCTTGAGAATAATATTTTTTTAATAAACTATCTAAATTCTTTTGGATTTTGTTCAAAGTTTAAAGGAAATTTAAGATAAATTTTTGGCAATCATTTTTTGGATTAGTTAATTATGAATCTTCAAAGTGTTGTAATAAGGGGAACCAAAAATTAATTAGAAGATAGTAGAAGATGGAAGATAGAAGAAATATTATTTGTGATTATACAATGATCCAAAATCATTGATGAGTAATGTAGGACTTGCAAAACAATTCAATTTTAGTGCAATGTGATGAAGACTTTTGATAAAATGCTTTGTAATTTAGAAAAATATGTAAGGGTCTTTAGCACATGAGTTCCTTTGTTAAAATCCCTGTCATACATGATGCTTCTTTTAATAATACAAACTCCTTTTCTTAATTTGACATTAAATTTTCCTTTTAATTTTAAGAATTTCCTACTTCTAATATTTTTTATTTTTTATTTTTTATTTTAAAAATTCAATAATTTTTTTTTCTATAAATTTTTAAAATGGTATCTAAATGATAAAATTTCATAACAAGGATTTTGTTCATATATTTTATGCTAAAGTAAAGGACCTAGTGTGAGTGAGCTAAAAAAATAAAATCTAACCTAAAATCTTGAAAATTTGAAATTTATTCATATTTTTCTTGATATTTTAAAATTACAGATACGAGTATTTTTGAAGTAGATAAATCAAAATATACAAAATAAAATGGTCAATGAAAAATACATTAATCAATTTAAAATCAAAAAATTAAAAAGTTTTATACACTTGTAAATTTTCAAGTATATAGTGTTCAAAGATTTAAGCATTGCAATCTTTTCAAAATATCAATATTGAATTAGTAGTCACTATACAATGTAATTCAATTAGTATGACTTGTAATAATACTAGGACTATTTTGGAAATTATGTGAATTTTTGAAGTGTACCAATACAATATTTTCATTGTGATTTTAATAACATAAATATAATGTGGTGTATATTGTTTTTAAAACATTTCAAATAGAATTTTTTTTGTCAAAGTTTCATTCAAATTTTATCCACATTCATCCAACATACATCCACTTTCACGATTGTTTAAGAGGTGTTGTTGTCATGGTAGCACTTTTATTGCCCTACACTCATTTATAATGATTTTTTTTATTGTTCATTTGCCAATCACAAGTTACATTGTCTATTGTTGTCTTCTAATGAAAAAAATTGCAATTACTACATTCTTTTCATTAGCATGAAAAAATGATAATAGGAATAGCAATGTGCTATTAATAACCCAAGATCCACTCTTTTGAATTGTCAAATAGGATTTGTGCATATTGAATAATGAATGATTTTCATCCAATGTTTAGTGTGCAATTTTTTTGACATTGTATTCACATCATTGAGTTTAAGACATTTTAGTTATTTCTTAATTTTATATAGGGTGTTTTATCAAAAAATGATACACTATACAATGTATTTCAATACTTTAAGCCTTTTTATTCCCCTTAAAACATGATTTTAACATTCAAAATGATTTCTTTTACTATTGAGCAAAACTAATAAAGTAAAAGTTCTAAAATTTAGTTTTTACTTTATTTCATTGAAGTTTATTAAAGTTGAGGATATATAACCATGTTTCTATATATGCAATGGCATAAAAAAATTCTTTTCACCACAATATATTTCTATTTTGAATTAATTAATTTATAGATTATTTAAACATGCTTTATATCTATTATGAATTTTTTTAATGTCTTCTTTGGAAAATTCATTATAATGAGATATTTTTACAGAAAATTCTGAATTTCTTAATGATATATATTATTTATCACCTCTCAAAAGTAAAACCGATTTTTTTTTCTTAATATCAAGGTTGGGGGACTTTCAAGTTTGACTACACGTTCATAGACTCCTTTGCTTTAGGGTTAGGTGCCCGCAGACCTTTTCCATTGGCTCTCCTGCATCCCACGTGGCCGATTTTGTCCAATTACGAACTCTCCCGGAATATTGGTACCCTTGATTCCCGCCTTTTCAGAACGGATTACGAACGGAACGGTCTTCCGCTCTGCAGAACGGGTACCCGTGGAGCCAGAACAGGCCGTCGGGCCTTTGTATAGAAGCCTTTGGGCCTGAGCTTGGAGTCTTGCTCTTCATCGTATTTCGTTGCATTGTTGCTTATATCGATGGCGATGGCGATGTCCATGCGCGCTGTGCACTTGAGAAGCGCCGTTGATGCTTTGGCGGTGGATCAGGGCGCTTCAAGCTCCAGTGTATTCGGTGAAGCTGTGCAGCAGCGATGTGGCAACAGCGTTGGGACCTTGCGATTGCAGCAGAAAGCCTTGTCGCAGCCGGTGAGCGTGGTAACTCAATTGGCCATCGTTCTTTGCTGATTCATATGGACGCCAGGGCTGTCGTTGGAACTGTGGCGTTTACTTCAATTAATTTTTTCTACTCTTACAGTTTTTAGTGCAGAATATTTTCGCGCCTCCGAGTCTATAGAATGAGAATTTATTTTTCTTCCCGAATTTTTAGAGTTTCTTTCTCTCTGTCTGGACTAAAAAGAATTTGTGTTTTACTTTTCTCTTTCGAAATAATGAGTGAGTAATGGTATGTTAAGCTTACAAGAAGAGTTTGTTTGATCAGGCTTGTAACGCTTGATGCTTTGGTTTGTTGCACAGTAGTTGTATTGGAATTCGACCTTGCTGAACTCGTCTCTTGCCCTCTGAATTGATGAAATGAATGCCCTACGCCGTTGGTGTTATCCATGAATTTTATTGCCTGCTGGCTTTCGGTAGTGCCTGCCTTGGTTCACAGTCGGCAGCTGTCAGGACGATGGCGGACTCAGGTTAGCTTAGGGTTGCGACGCCCCGGCATTGTTGACAGGAAACGCTGGATAGCGTGATTGCTTGCATAATGATGTGTGATCAGGTGGTGAGCGCTGCTGTTATTGCGAGAAAAGTTACTTGAAAGGAGTGCATTAATTGGGCTGTTAGTTAGTAGGAAGGTTTTCGAGGAGCTTGGCTGTGATTTGTAAAAAGGACGTCAGTCTAGGGGCAATTTGGACACAAATTTTATTATTTCTGAAAAGTTTGGAAATTGTTCCGAAGTAATGGTTCATTTTTGTATGAAAAATTCCGAATTTCAGACAGTTATTGGAAAAGCACGTGTTGAACCTTTCCTGGGACTGCAATAGCAGCAAAGCTGTTGACTCTGGCTCCCAGCGGGATAGGACCTGTGTTTTCTGTCTGTTGTGTTTAGTATGCGTTCCGTGAATAGGTCGTCGGTGTCGTTTTGGATGCTTGCCTTGTTCCGTTCCCGTTCCGCGGTGCTAGAGCCCCAGTGGTTCTTGATATTATTCTTTTGATTTTTGGATCGACGTCCGTCTTGTGCCTTATTTGGTGTTCTTCTGATTGTTCTACTTTGGCAGCGTGCTCACAACTGCGTATTCCTGACTTGGACGAGTTTCGCTTGATTTCGACCCAGGACTGATTATGTTTGTTGTGTCTATCGTTACAGAAGTGCATCATAGCGGATTCGTCGTCAAATTCGTCTGTTTCTTCGCCTGGACGGGTAATAATTCCTCCAATGCATCAGAACAACTGGAGCAACATGTCGTTTGGATCCAGGACTGTGACTGACCTGGTAGGGCGTGACCTGCGAAACGACTGCACGCGGCTGAAGATATTCTCTGGCTCCGCTAACCCTCAGCTCGCTCAGGTACAGGATCTTTGCGCAGAGTTTTTTTTAGCTTTTTCTCTATTGTTTGAGGCGTTCTGAGGACTTGACTGGTTGAGTTCTGTTGATCATCTGAAGTGTTGCCCACACCCTTCATTCTTTCTGGGGTCATCCTTGATTTCATGTGCCACCAAGGTAGCATACCAGACTGTCGTTGCAATTTTCGGGCTCAGTAGTGTACCTTGGGACCCCTACCTGGATGCTTTTGAGGGAATAGTCAACTCGTGGCCAACACTAGATCCAAAGCCCATTATTAATGCTCCTAACTTATCCATCGATAGATGCACCTAGACATGCTGTTCAAATTAGCATGAAACCTATGATGATATAGTTTCCTGGCACCAGGTGGGGCCCGAGACCTACCAAGATCTGTACAGAACGTGTGGAGATTGTGTCAAGTTTTGTGTCGGCACTAGCATCTACTCTGTTTGGTTGCGAAATAGGAATGTTAGTTCACTATCTTATAGTTCCTCATCGGGCAAAAGTCATCCCTGTTTTGGGGTAAAACTCCATCGTAACCTACCGACTTGCATGTGCAGGAAATTGCTTGTTACATGGGACTTGACTTGGGTAAGATTAAGATCAAGCGTTTTGCGGACGGGGAGATCTATGTGCAGCTTGAAGAGAGCGTGCGTGGATGCGATGTCTTCTTGGTGCAACCAACCTGCCCACCTGCCAATGAAAACCTCATGGAGCTTTTGATCATGATAGATGCATGCCGAAGAGCATCTGCAAAGACCATCACCGCTGTGATACCCTACTTTGGTTATGCTAGGGCCGATCGCAAGGTGAGGAGACTGCTTGTGTGAATCTGTTTTTTAGTAGTTGCTGCCCCCTGAAGCGCCCCATTTAGTCAGACGGTGAGTCATTGATAGTGGTCTTCCTAAATTGTGTTTGTCTTTAATCTATTTCAGACGCAAGGCCGAGAATCGATTGCTGCCAAGCTTGCTGCCAATCTGATTACCGAAGCAGGAGCCAACCGTGTGCTTGCTTGTGACCTGCACTCTGGCCAGTCGATGGGCTACTTTGATATTCCCGTCGATCATGTTTATGGCCAGCCCGTGATTCTCGACTATTTGGCGAGCAAGATGATCTCGTCGGAGGACCTGGTCGTGGTGTCCCCTGATGTGGGAGGAGTAGCTCGGGCTCGGGCTTTTGCTAAGAAATTGTCAGATGCTCCTTTGGCCATAGTGGACAAGAGGCGACAGGGCCATAACATCTCCGAGGTGTGCTTCTGTGTGCTTCACAGTTACCATTTAGCTTATTTCTAATCGCAATTTTTATTCCTCCTATTTTTTGGGGGGCGGGGGTGGGGTGGGGATGGGGGGTTGATCTGTTGCTCATTATTATTTTTATTTTTCTATCTCTCCTATTTTTGCCTTCATGTACAAGCCGTTTCCTTCCATTACATAATGTGCTTGAAAATGTGAAAAGACATTGCAGTGTATTTAATTTGCAGCAGAAAGTTGGTATGGATGGTTAATATTTATGAAGCTGAGTGTGGATGATTACAGGTTATGAATCTGATCGGGGATGTCAAAGGGAAAGTGGCTGTCATGGTAGACGACATGATAGATACTGCTGGTATGGACTCTTCCTGCAAATTGAGTAATGTAGGCGTGTAACGTGGCTAGTAGTGTAGGCGTGAAAGAATTATATAACCTGTGCTGGTTTTATAGAAATCTTGTTGCGTGCACTGGTTAATGCTTTCTTTATGCGCTTCGCACAGGTACCATTACCAACAGTGCAGCCCTTCTACACGCAGAAGGAGCCCGGGAGGTCTATGCTTGCTGCACACATGCAGTTTTCAGGTGGGTTCTTCAACGGAAAACTCAATCTAAGCTGTAGATTCTGTGTACTGGAATTTTTCTCTGCGATGGTTCCTCTAAACGGAACTGGCTATGAATTTACCTTGAATGCAATTTTAATGGAATGAAGTTTTGTAGAATTAGTTAGGAATCACTGCCTGCATTGAACTTTATGGACCTCAGGTTCACGGAGATTATTCTTTTTGACCATAGCCACGTTTGTGAGCTCCTGGAAATCTTACTGGAATCCTGTGTTCCTCGACAGTCCACCTGCAATCGAGCGGTTGTCTGGCGGCCTGTTCCAAGAGGTGATTGTTACAAATACCATCCCTGTGAAGGAGAAGAATTACTTTCCCCAGCTGACGGTGTTGTCAGTAGCAAATCTTCTGGGCGAAACAATTTGGCGTGTCTACGATGACTCTTCTGTGATGAGCATGTTCCGTTGACCATCGATTCAATCTTCAGAACATTTCGACTGCAATGAATCGGTTTTAGTTTTGTGGCTGCTTTCGAACGGAAGCTCCATTTCGGTTCATTCCTGGAATGATGGGCCAGGTTTTCTCAATTTTGTAGAATACTCATTTCCTTATTTATCAACAGAACACCCGATGCGCGCCCGTTTACTACACTGGATTCAGTATATCGATTATTTACGACGCTGACATGCTGTGAGTTTTTTGGTGGCCGCCAAAATGACATGAAGGTCTTATTAGAGGTTTAGGTTTAGGTATGTACACCAAAAAGCTTCCAAAGAAGCATGTGATACTTGTTTCAGTGGAGCCAACTGATGAAATTCTTGAAATTTGACGAACTCAAGAGTCTCGAACGTTCTTAGGAAGAGTTGTCATCGAGAAGTAAAACATGCATGTCCCTATTTACAATGAGAGTTTGTTTTAGGTGGCATATGGAATATAAAGTTATTGGCTACATTAACTTGTAAGTAGCTAAGGTGGAGGCACCAGTGCCCCATAGGCAATCAGAGGGTGGGACTCATTTGCATTAATTTTGAATTCAAAGAAATTAGGTTCCATAACCAATGTGGTCCCAACTTTGCTACAAAACTTGTGCCTCCTTCTGTGTGCCAGAGTTACCTACAAGTATTCTTCTAGTGATCAATTTTGTAAGATTCCAGACATTAGACATGTGTCTAGCCCAACTTTAGGCTTTCATAATTCATGGTAATTTCAGTTCAAGCTGTAAATTCATCAAACTTTTTACTACAACACTATTTCTATCTTTGTACTTCAGTAAATATTTGCTTTGCCAAATATTGTTGCAGATCATATTTGCCATGGCTTAAGTTATTGGTTGTGGGTGGCTTCACCTTATTGTCAGATGATTTTTTTAATTATTTGATAACATGTTTTACAACAATTTCAGAAAGAAGATGATTTTTTTAATTATTTGATAACATGTTTTACAACAATTTCAGAAAGAAGATTGGCAGCAGTGTACCTCGTGATTGACAAGTTTGCCCTTACGACCTTATTTTTCTTGAGAAACCCAATGCAATCCTAATTTTGAATAGTGTGAAGATATGTTAAAATGTCCAACTGACAAGGATCATTTAACCCTATAATCATTTTTTGGTCTCACTTAAAATTGACATTTCTAATTTAAAGAGAAATAAATTTAAACATTTGTAATCAATGGATATCCATTTGAAGAATCTTGCACTAGATGATGTGTATTGCACTAAATAATGTGTAGAAGATAATTTAGAAACTTTGGCCTCTTAGATTGTAAGATTTTTGTATTTAAAGTAAAGAAAACAAGTGTTTGTATCTTACAATCTATACTTTGAATGTAGATATTTTAAATTGTCTTAATTTTGCACTACAAATTTTAAATACAAAAATTTATAAGTTGCAAAATTGAATTGAGGGTGTGGAAAAATGAATGCCAAAATAAAAACTTGATCCTTATTCTTCAAAGAACTTTTAAGAAGAAGTAGGCATGAGATAGAAGGAAAAAAACAAATCAATAATGGTTTTGAGATGAAATTGAAATTCTAACAAACTATTACTTTTAATGCATTATTTTTTTTGTAAGATGCTTTGATTACACTCAAAATAAAGTGTTCCTTAAAGTTTACATCACTAATCCTAATGGAATGAATTAAATGTTTCCATGTAGACAAATAAATAATCTATAAGAAATAAAAATCAATCAATTTTATTTCAAAATTTAGTATTTTTTGGTTGCCTTCACTTAACTATTTTTAGTTTGGTGGCATATCTTTTTCTCTAAGCCACACTAATTGAAATATGAATTGTATTTTAAAAAATCTACTCCATTTTCTTATTATTTTTAAGAAATCTCAAGAAATCCTACCAAAAGTTGAGATCATTGGAACCTACCTAGGACTTGAGGAGACACTTGGGACATTTTAGATAAATGATGATTTTCATAAAACAATTGTAAACCATTGCCCACATATATCACAAATATGCAGTTGAATCTACAATTTCTTTAGCTAATATGTATCAATACAATTTGTAACCAAAAATTGAGATTTTCTATATAAATTGATTGTGGATTGAATATGAGCGATTTTCACAAAAAGTTTTTTTCCCACTTAAGTCTAGTTTCTACGTGTTGCAATTTAAACACATTTCTATTATACTACTTTATTGAAGTCATTTTTTAAAGGGTTTTTTTTTGAAGTGTTGAGACTAAGACATTGAGCAGTGACTTTCGCCCCTGTCCTACTGAAGCTTGTTTCATCCAAATCCAAACAACAGGACCTTAGACTCTGTCCTACTGAGCTTGTTTCATCCAAGACCAAGCAACAGGCCGTAGACTCTTTTCTAAATTTAATTTAATGCATCTCTGACTAGATCCAATGAACGGGTTTAATTTAATGCATCTCTGACTAGATCCAATGAACGGGGAGTCCAAGCATTTATAAGTTAGCCGGTTGAAATCTAGAATTTCTGAATTGAGTTCAAAATCTTCGAAAAAAACCCGATCATTTTAGAGGAAAATAAGAGAATATTCTTCATTTTCTTAAGGCCTAGCCGAGAGTATACTCTAGACAACCGGTTGGTCCAAGAAAATGTAGGATCTTAGCCGGTTGAGCTAAATTTTCTCCCCGGACTGTGACTAGATCGTAAAAGTACTGCATACGCTCCATACTAAATCCCACATGCTCCGACACTTGTGTTCGATTTATCACTGTGTCAGTCAAGGACGATCTGCAAACCAATCGAGTAATTGGGCCTTCTGTTATAAGTTATAACCTTGATTGTGATGTGCAGAGCATCCATATCCACTTCAAAATCATGCTCTCCGAGTCGACGTCCCATACAGGTCAAACAGTGGGTTTGGGCTAACCATGTTCCGCTCGGAGCTTGTCCTCGCCTAAAACCTTCTTGCCGATACTTGCAGTAGGCAGCAGAAGACTAACTTTGTACGTGTGATCACAGAAAGTCTCAGAGTTTTCAAACGGGTTGCAGTAGATGGATTTCCCCTTGGATTTCAGCTTTTCCTCACAGCTTCCCCTTTGCCAGTCGTTGTAGATGTCTCCCCCCAACAGTATGTTCAAACCATATTAAACCTGTCATTTTTCCGACGCGAGAAAATCTTGCAAACCCACGTCCACAGGCAGCGCTGCAATCAAAGCAAACACGAACAAGACTCTGGCGTGAAGATCCTCCTCTCATTTGAAGTCCACTGAAAAATCAGTCCGTAGACCTAAACCCCAAAAGCGAAGAGCGCTGTGAAATTCATTTGATTTCACTCACTAGCAGCACACAGATTGCGCGATATTCACTCTGTATTTGTACCCAAGAGCACTTGCTATGTAAATTACAGCAGATCAATACAACATGTAACACTACGTAGATCTTCCCTAAGAGAAACACAAAATGCATGCGTTGTGTGTAGACTTGCAATTTGCAACGCCTCTAACAGTTGATATCGTCTGGAAGAAGTGATTGAAGGAGCAGCAAGTGTTGAGTCCCTGTGCAGCAACCCTCACCCATTCTTGCTAGTAGAGATGGATTCACTGTTGTTGGTATAGACAGGGAGAATGTAGTCGGTACAGACCGGTAACAAAGATGTCATACCTATTATATTAGACACTAAGTGCATCAGAGCATCTCCACCGTTTCAAGGTAAGACCGCCGACACGGCCATTGGAGAGCCCGGCCTCAAGTTCTGCAGACAGGCCAATTGAAAAACAGCCGGCCTCTGCAAAATGAGCGCTCAACACGCCATCCTTGCATCTCTTCACCGCGCTTGGATTTCGCTTGACCTGACTATGTTTTTGTGTCAATTTTTGCAACGTTTGACAAATATAGTAATTCCCACCAATGAGTGCAAGCACCACGAAGCTCCACTTCGGTGTGCATGGTTTTTTTCCCTGTGGCATCTGAGAGGTGTGGTCATATCAGCAACTCAACCAGTAGGGTCTTCAGTTTGCACCTCTCTATCATACCATTGAGATCTTCTGTGACGTTCGCTGGATGAAGCATCGATAGTCACATTCGTTCACTACTGATCGTCGTGGGCTGGGCGTCCTGCAGGAATATGCAGGAATCTGCGGGAATCTGCGTTAAGTACTTGGGTCACGGTTTCTGGAAAGTTAGCAACTAATCGTCATGTCGGAGGATTGGATCAGACAAAAGAAATGCATCAATTACGGGATCGATTTACTCGTTAGAAAAAATTCCATAACTAAGTCATTCGGTCCCCAAGATTCTTGCTTCCCGGCATTCACTATTTTGCAAGTTAACACTTGGAGAACATTGGACGATGACAGATGTACTACGTAACAGAAAAAATAGCTGGCAGAGATTCTGGAGCTTGAAAAGTGAATGATTTTTTGACTCAAGGATGGTCAACTTCTTTAGAACTCAGGAACCAACCCTACAAAGTATTCTCCTAATGAAATTATTGCTGAAAGTTCAAGATGTACCTTCAAAAATCAAAACAAAATTGTAGCTCTGAGGTCGATCTCGTTGTCGATTGCTGATTGAATCTCTGGAATGAAAATAACAGTTTATAATCTTCCTTGTTGGTTTGAAGTCTTCAGTGCACAATTTCTTTGATCCCTTTGATACCGAAACTGTGATCACACTATGGACCGAAGGTGGCATGGTCGTCAGTAGAGATGACAAATGTGAATGATTGGTGCTGTAATGTACACATAGAATGGAACGTTGGTCGACAAAATCCTACTTCTGCGACCTCAATACAAACCGATGCTTCAGGGAATGCTCCACTTGATCAAACAAGTCTGCAAAGTCGGCTCCTGCAAATCATTTTGCAAAGATCAGGTACCACTCGCTGATATATGTCAGAACTGACATATGGACTTGGTTATCTACTCTTAGGAGCTTATCCGATCGTCTGTTGGTTGTACTCTTCTTCCCCGCCGTTATTTATGGCTCCATTGTTGAGTTACCCTGTCGAGAGTTTGTAATACAAACAAGGAAGATGATAAACTGTGACTTGCATTCCTTGATGGTTTGATACAAAAGTTCTCTGCTTTCTCACTAATGCTACCAATTAAAGCGTTAGAAATTTACCATGTTCGCTACTCTTGCTCAGAGAAGCCTTCACTAGCAGAGACCCAGGTGCTTGCTGGAAAACCTGCCACACAACTGAAGGTCAGGAACTTCCCTTTCAGGAAATAATGGCCCCTGGACCCGGAGATCCTTTACAGAAATACCACTGTCAATTCCACCTTACAGCTCACATCGATCTACCAAAATACACACTTGAGTCTGATTACGAAGTACACTTACCCAGGCCATAAATGAACGACTGATGTCGACTCCGGCACCATTTGAGGACATTACAACTTCAGAACTTATTTCATCTGTTTTCTCCCTTTTTCTCTTTCCAAGAACATCCTCATTATGAACCGCAAATGCATCGCAATTATCTCGAAGAGAACCCTGTGGCATAAACCAAAATCAATGTTAACTCCAGTACTGAAGGACCCACCTTATAAGCTGTAGTTTAAGAAGACTTTTTCAAGATCGGAAGGAAGTACTCCGTAATAAAATCCAATGAACAGTTGGACTCGAAACACGGAAGAGAACGCGAAACAAGCGTTTTGACTTCCTGTGCACAGCATTGTCAACCCAGGTTGGAATTCAACAGCATCGTTTAAAAGATGGATAAAGGTGCTATCAAAGCGTTAGGAACAGGGAAATTAAAGCTTACAGAAATGGAGAAGTCGGATAGGTTGATGGAGCAAAAAGCACCAAGTGCTTGCAGCTGTGACGCCAGACCTTGCAGCACATCTACTGCAGTGCATCCTCGACCAAGGCCCTATACAAAAAATAACTTCAGTGGTCCTTCAATTCTTTGTCAGAAAGACACTGTCTAACGGCAGTAACAAAGCTAAAATCACATGGATGTGGCAGTCTTTGCTAACAGAAAATATGGCAAAGAACAACTTGCAACAACCAAAAGAAATAGAAGAGGATGGCACGTTTATTAACGGATTATTTAAGCAGGAACTGCATTGGAGTTAACTTGGTGATCTACCTCCAGCATGAAAGAATGGTTCCTCTTATTCGAGACAGGATTCTTCTTCTTTGCAGCTTTTGGAGGAGGGGTGAAAGACCAAGCGAGGCCCCACCGTGAGGTACGGCCCTGCACGAACTCCGTCGTTCGAACCGCTGCTGCTCCCAATGCCCAAAGCTTGGCTGCCAACCCCTTGAGAGTCGCTTTGCGTCCCACCATTGTCGTAAACCAGCTGGTTTTAGCAAGAAAAAAGTAAAGACAATCGTCAACTTCTAGAACTTACACAAAGCAACCTCTGTAACCCTCTTCCAAAAACACCGACAATAGGTTAGGAACTAAAATCACGAAAAAGATCACGAATGCCCTTCAAAGACTGCCCATCAAGTAGATAACGAATGCAGATATATTAAAAGTAAACAAAACTGTGATGAAAATACGAAGCAAAGCAACGGCCTGAATCTACAACCTATTAGGACGATCGCACTGTGACGAGAATGGTACGCACTGAATCACATGCTTCAGATTTGTACTGTCTTCAATAATGTGTGCCACAAACGCCTCTTCTCCCCCTGGACATACCATTTCTGCCTCGGTTCCTCCGCAAGCAGTACGAGGGTTCAAGCCGGCCTCTTCCATGCTTGCAAAGAAAGGAGGATTGCACATACAAAAATCAAATCTCTCCTCCTCACTCACAACCCCTACTAGCACACCTAGGCTCCTCTCAGCTGGAGTATCATTTCCAGGTTCTGCACTTCCTAAGCGCTCAGAATAATATCCAGGCTCGTTGCATACCGTGGATGGGATTGTCAGTTCCGAAGGTACTTCACCTGGACTCCTTTCAGGACTACGCTCGATCTCATCGGAGAGAACTTTAGAAGGGTCCATACCTAAAGATCCCATGACTAATTCTTTTCCCGAAAACTGTGAACCATGAGGCGCTTGTTCGACCACAGACTCGTGTTTTGAAAGTGGAAGAGCAGGGTCAACTACATCGTAAGCAGAAATGCTCGGTTCGTTTTCATCCCCACTCGTGTCACCGTCCAGAACCGCACTTCGAACCTCAATTAGTGCCGAAATGTGAGGATTTGACTCAACATTCCACTTCGCCCACTCCAATGCAACCGATGTAATGTCTGCACACCAACAACAAGAGTCTGAAAACTCACAGGAGATAAAACTGTAAATAAAAATGCATTGTTCAAGCAATATGATTCCCTTTAGTGAAATTTGAAAAGTGCTACAGAGATGCTGCAAATTTAATCATCCAATTTTATGCATATGCCTGTCTCATAGAATGACATCAAAAAACACATACTGTAAACAACTATCATATGTACAAATTCTCACGACACAAAAACTTCCTATCACATGATCCAGCACATCGTTGTAGTAGTATTGCGCAAGAATACTTAGCATTGTGGTACACAATAGTGTGGACTAGTTACCTGTACCAACAAACCTCCAACCATGCAACGAAGCACCTAGTAAAGGATAGATGCAATTCGCCCCCGTGCCAATGTCCATGCCAATCACTTGGCGAGCACCAGAAGCTTGCCACGGCGCAGGAGCTAATGCAAGCAAGTCCTCAATCCAATGAATATAATTCGCGCGGTTGGTAACAGCAGGACAAAGCTGACCATCCGGAATCCACCTACAAACAAAGGCCATACAATGTGAAGCAAAACAAGGAAGTTTTTGTTTTTTTATCACCCCAATAGGCTTCACTGACTTCGTGCAAATGCTTCACCTCCAATATGCAGAGTTAATCAGAGGAACTCATAATTGAGGACTCAAAAAGAATGATCTGGGAGGAAGAGAAGATCCAAACCTCACCAGTCTAGCTGCATAATCCACCATTTCAAATGTAGTTATAAACCCTAAACCCTGAAGATACAATAAAATCAGACTCACCAAGAAATCCCGTAGTCATGATGAAGAAGAGACCGTGTAAGCTCCCGAGTGGCGTTGAAATCCGTCCAGTCGATCCGCGGTCTCTGATTAGCACCGTAAGTCACGTAATCTTTGAACTCGGGGTACAATCCCGCCAACAGACCAAAATCCGGCGGCTTCTCCGCATACTTATTACGAGGATGCATCTTGGCTTCAATCTTCAAAAAATCCTACACCCTGACGCCAAGGAACACGACCATAATCACGCCAGCTTCAGTGGATGATACCAGCACCTGAAAAAGTTCATTATTCTGAAACTGACTTGGAAACGGCGACGACGCTCAAATCATGCAAAAAAAAAAATTCCCACAAGTTCAATCCACGAAAAGCTAAAAAAAAATTAATGAGGAAGATTAACACAACCACGATGGATAATATAAAAGACTGAAAAAATGACTGCAGTCTGAAACAGTCGTGTACACGCCGACGAATCTCAAAGGATGCACCTTCTTTCCATGATTTCAATCTATGAGAAGCTACAAAACTCTAACACGGACATACACACGCCAGCTTCAACGGATGACACAAACACCTTGAAAAGAAAAAGTGCGAAACTGCCTTGTAAACGCGAGACTTTCAAAGATGCACTTTCTACTCCACGGTCTCGATCTATGAGAAGCTCCTCAAACCCTAAACCCTAAACTCTGAAACGACAAACACACATGCCAGCTTCAGTCGATGATACCTGAAAAATCAGCGCACAGTTGGAAACGGCGATGAAGCTGAATTTGGGAAAACAGAGATACTACGATAATCTTGCCCGAATTCCGGAGCAACGCCATGACTCTCAATGGGTGCATTTCTATTCCATGATTCCAATCTATGAGAAGCTCCAAAAACCCAAAACCCTAACGGCAAACATACCAAAGCCATCTTCAATCGACGATGCACTGAAACATCAGTGCACATTTGGAAACGGCGATAGCATTCAATTCGGCAAAAAGAGATAATACAGCAATCTTCCCCGAATTCCGCAACAATGAAACGGGTCCAAAAGATGCCTTCTATTCCATAATTTCAAACTATGAGAAGCTCCAGAAACCCTAAACCCAAACAACAACGAACTCAGTCCATTTCAAGCGATGATACCTGAAAAATCAGTTCACTGTTCGGCTCAATTTAGTTAAAACGAGATACTACTACAATCTTCCCTGAATTCCGGAGCAATGTCACGGCTCTCACAGCATGCATTTTCTATTTCATGGTCTCAATCTAAGAGAAGATCCAAAACCCGTAAACCCTGACGACAAACATACTTACGACATTTCAATCGATGATGCACAGTTGGAAACGGCGACGACGCTCATTTTGGCAAGAAAGAGATACGATTGCAATATTCCTCGAATTCGGGTCCGAATGATGCGTGCCTCCCGATCGCTGATGCGAGGAAGGTGTGCGGAAGCCAAGTGGCCTGCCTAATAGCGCCGCTGTAGCAGGTATTCTGCACCAATTCGGGAACGCCAAGCCCTTCGTTTCAAATCAAAATGGAATCAGAGGCATGTGAGAAGCGCGCCGGTGGTCTTCGAGGATCCAATTCATCGTCGGCACTCGGCAGCAGGGGTTTTGTGAAATCGTTGCAGCAGAAATCGTGGCCTCTTGGAGGTCATGGCAAACAACGGCAACAATGCCTTGCTCGCCGATTCCTAGTGTTCACACATGCATGGTTTCGGTTTTTCGAATGATCCTGTTCACACAGGAAGTACACCCGACATCTTTAACCCAAATGCCCAAGACTTGTTTTGAGCTTCTTGGAATTTGTTCTAAATTGGACAAAAATGTTGTCAACATTTTGATAAGTTGTATCAATTTTTTTTTTAAATTATAACCATAAAAATTCAAACTAGACATGTTAGAGATCTCATAGGAAAAAAATATATAACAATATCATTGAAGGATTGAAAGATTATAATGTTTGATCATGAGGGTGTAAAAATTATGAAAATCTTTCAGCTCTCTTTTTGCATGTCAAATCTAAAAAATTGGCCACCCAAAAAATATGAGGTTGAAGTGCCTAATACGCATAATCCCAATCAATTTATGGTTTCTCAAAATCTATTCTATAATTTTTTTAAATAAATTGTTAAAGTAATTTTTCTCCAAGATCTAGTGTATTTGAGGCTCATTTACAAAAGCCCTCAACACTACATAAATTCAAGATTACAATGGACACCCTTGCACAAATCTAGAATGGAAAAATCATAATCATTCATTTTCAAAATCGGATTTTTGATGCTAAAACTAAACTTCAAAAAGAATTTGTCAAAAATATGAACTATTAAAAACAGCAACTTTGGTTGGGTCTTATATAGCTTCAAAGTATTGTCAACACTAGAATTTGGTACCTCCGTCGGGCATTTAAGGGTTAATACCATATGCATCTCTCTATTATCCCATTCACTATTTTCACACCAAAAACAGTGTTGAAAATTCACCAAGGTGTAGGCATACCCCAAATCGCCCCTTTTCTAATTGCATTTCCTATCTATTGAAATATTTGTTCTATTTCTTACTTATTCAAACAATATTTTTCAAACAATCTTTCATACAAATATTGGAGCTTGAAAAGCATTGTATTTCTATTGGGAACTCAATTGGGAATCATTTTTTCATTGATATTTGTAGGTTTTCATTTGTGATTTTACTTAAAATATATATATTTTTTAAATACTTGATTATATATTTTGAAAAATGAATTTGTAATCATGGATTGCTGATTTTGTAATTTTAGAATGACACAAAAAAATATTGCCTATAATGTTTGACACTCTAAAATAAACTTGATTTTCAAATTTTTTTGAGCATCAATTCTCTTGGATATGAATTCATTTTCAATTCTTTTTATTTTAAGATTCATGATAATTTCAAATTTTCTCAAAAGTAATGTGAAATTTTTACAACTACCATAATAGTAGACATGCTTGCATAGTAAATCCTTTCAACTCTCAGTTTTTTTAATCCAAAATTTCATTGACTTTATTTTGGAAAATAATTGAATTATCCCAAAGTTTTCCATTTGTTTTTTCAAAAGAAATTTCAACTCCCTATACAAGAAACATTCACTAAATCCTTTATAGATCGGCACCCCATAATTACCAAATGGACCCTTTCAATTTTTTTTTTAAAATTCCAAATTTAGTAGGCCTTGACTTGAGAAATTAATTGGACTTCAAACATTCATGTTCATTTCCTAAAAAAACTTTTCAACTCCTTCAATTCAAAAGACTTGATTTCTTTATGGGCTTCAATTTTAGTTGTGTGACTTTGAAATTCTATTATTTTTATTCTAACTTCAAAGAGCCCCCATGGTCACAAAAGTGGACCTCATATTTGTTAGTATAGAAAATTCAAAGGTCACTTTAAAAATTGGCTAAACTAATTCCAACTTAAAGGTTGTTACTAAAATTTTATAACAACTTGATCTTTGGATCTATAACAATAGGGTTCTTATTTTCTAATTGTAGAACAATAAAGTAAAAAATTGCACCATGATGTTCTACACTATATTACAATCTTAAAGAGAAATTTTCAAACATCAATTGCATTTAAATTGCATTGTTTCACTTTTCGTTCATATATTCATAGTAATTTCAAATTTCTTACAAAAAATGAAAATGCAAAAAAATTATGATTAATAAAAGATACAAAATCACATCTCTCAATAATAAATACAAAATCCCATTTGTATTATAAGTACTTACAAATGAAGTTTGAAAAAGTGGTAATAGGCCAATCCTTTCAAGGTTACAAGTCTAGAGAATGCACTTGATGCTGAAATTGTAGTAGAAGTTTTAGTAAACATAACTCATTATAGTTAACTTGGGAAGTATATGTTGACCACTAGCCATTATTGGGCCCTATATTTGTCAATATAGAAACTCAAAGATTAATTGACTCAAAAACTTTCAAATTTTATAATATATTTTATATTAATTCAAAAAACTTCAAGCCTATAAATTAATTGAAATCTAAAAGGTCCTCATTGATTCTCCAATTTTTTTTTGAAATCACTCATTTGAAAAGACACTATAGTTTTCAATATTAGTCTTGTGACTTCAAATTTCCATTGTATTTATCTTAAATTCATTCTCCCATTTTTATTTTGGCTTCATTTCATTCTAATTATAGTGCTTGAAAGGCACCTTGTGGTTGCAAAGTAGATGCTATCTATGTCAATATAAAAATCCTAAACGTCACTCAAATATTGACTGAACCAATTCTAACATAAAGGTTGTCAATAAGACATCAAGATTAAGATTTTGGAGTCTTGTTAAGAAGTAAAAGGGGGATTTGATGCAATGTGCTATAAGGTAGAAGTACCTATTTTGGATAACTTAAGCATTTCAATGTGTATGATTTGGAAAAGTCATGGAGGAACTAATTTAGGATGTGCAAAAATAAGTTTGCTCAAGAATGCCAAAAGAAATAGAATTTTTTCTCTTAAAATGAATATTTTTTTAATATAACTAATGGTTGGCACTTACTATGCTATGCATTCATCATTAGAATTTTATAAAAATATTTATGTATTAGATAGAATGCAGAACAAAAATTTCAATAAATCTTCAAATAAAAATGACTAAAATCTTTGTATAATTTTTTTTTATAAGTAAGTATATTTTGAAATGTACAATAGAAATTTATTTAATGATGAATGAAACATATGCAATGGTAAATACTATGAAAGATACACATACATTAAAATGCATTAGAAATTTGACTCCATTGTTACAAAAAATGGCAATCCAAATTGAAGAATTGAAAAGAAAACTTATAAATCTCAAAAACTTTGTGGACAACTTAATTATTTTAAAGACTTATCGAAATTATTATCATGCATTCTAGTCAAATATATCAAAATTTTACTAAAATATAAAAGAGGATTTTTTAATCTAGATCCATTCTAGTTTCATAAACTCAACTATTCTGGAGACAGTTTTTTTTATCAAACCCTAACTGGGCGGGGAGCAGGACCGTCGTTCCACGAAGGCTAGTAAAAGCCCAGTTAGGGTTTCACAGCTCCCTCTTTTGCCCTCCAGTTTGGGTCGACGCTGTGCCCCCGTTCGCCGCTGCTCCGACCTCACGCGACCGGACCTCTCTTCGCACCATGGTACCCCTCCCGTCCTCGTTCCTTGTCCCTTGCGCACGCGTGCTTGTGCTGCGCTGCATTTGCCGCTCAGTTCGAATTCCGGTCTCATGAACGAGTGGCATTTTCGTGTGTTCGTGCAGGCGGACGCTGCGGAAGTCGAGATTCAGCAGCCCAAGAAGAGGACGTTCAAGAAGTTCACCTTCCGAGGAGTCGATCTCGATGCCCTCCTGGACATGAGCTCGGATGAGCTCGTCGAGCTGTTCCACTCTCGCGCACGCCGCAGGTTCGGTTTCTAGCAAATTCGGAAAGCCCTAAAATCACTAATTTGAAACGTTATTTAGGAGAGAAATTGTGAGAATTCGTATGGAAGCTTGAATTTGTGCATGAAGCCTTCATTTTAGGGTTTAGGGCTGCAGGAACAGGGTTAGTGCCCATCTGCACGTCTGAGAATGGGTTTAGGGATTGCGACGTGCTCTAATTTTCCTGTGGAGCGTTAATTGGCTGCAAGTTTAAAATCAAACTATCCTGGGCGTTAAACTCAGCACCTGTGTATTCTTTTTCCTGTATTGGGAAAGGTATATCATGGTTCCTAGGGTACAGAACTTTAGAATTTCGGGATTATTTTAACCTCCCTGTGTCCCTTGGGTTGACTTCCATGGTGACGTGTGAGCAATTATCTACAGGTTGGGAGGAAGCTTCTTCGTGTGTGGTTTCATACTGCTCGAATTTTACCTTAAGTTTCGTATGTGTCTTTCTTAGCTGCATCTACTGAACGAGATTGTATTGATTGTCTGTTTTGAGCAGGTTCCAGCGTGGGTTGAAGCGCAAGCCCATGGCTTTGATCAAGAAGCTACGCAAAGCAGTAAGATCATCTGGACCTTTTCCTGTTGACCCGGAAATGGTTGGAGACTAGAAATGATAACATCTGACCAATAACTTTTCACTTGGTCTTTTTGAAGTATTGAGTTGAAGTTGCACGACAGTATTCTTTGTTCTGAACTTCTCTTCCTGCATATTGCAGAAGCGTGAGGCACCAGCTGGTGAAAAGCCTGAACCGGTGAGGACCCACCTGCGCAACATGATCATCGTTCCAGAGATGATCGGCAGCGTCATCGGTGTGTACAACGGCAAGACCTTCAACCAGGTTGAGATCAAGGTATTGAAATAGAGATCTCTCTTGGCTTATTGCAGGTTCAGCATTTATAAGAGGATAGGGTATGGATTTGACTTTCTTGTAAAAGCTTATGCTGTTTCTGTAAGCTATGGTGCTTCTGTTTTAGATCGGCGAGGATAGCGTGTGGTAGTTTTCTGTAACTGCGTCTGATTTTGCATTGTGCTTTGTGCAGCCCGAGATGATTGGACACTACTTGGCAGAGTTTTCGATCTCGTACAAGCCTGTGAAACACGGTAGGCCCGGTATCGGAGCTACCCACTCTTCTCGGTTCATCCCGCTGAAGTAGATAGAGAGTGAAGTTTGGTGGGTGACATATTGTACACCATTTCTGTCCATGAATTTGGAATGGGCAACGATGAAATGAGGAATGTAAGTTGCAGAGGGTGTGATGCCGATCACCTAGTTGCCTGTCTTTGTTGTTTTGGTGAAAGCCTTTCCCTCTGGATCGTCTTTGAACAATTGCGTTACTTATTTGGTAGATAAGTTGTGAATCACTAACGTGGCTCACCTTGTTTATAAGATTAATCACTGTGTTTTGTTACACTGATTGCTTTAAATTTGGAAACTTTATGCCTGCTTCTAACTTTCTCACTTTAACACATTGAGACGTTCATGTCGTGTTATGAGCCTTATGAGCAATAGCGGGAATTTACTTCATAAGTACAGTAGTCAGATCTAGAAATACCAATTCTATACGATGCTACTGCCAGGGACAACAGGATTTCGGATGAGATCGCAAATTGAGTAATGACTGTACAAACTGCAACAAAAACATCTCAGAAAAAAGAAAATGCAATCAAAAACAGTCAGTGTGCAAGTCCTTTCTCTCTTCTCAACTAGCGTAAACCAATCTAACAGTAACTGGCATACAAGCACCACCAAAACACACGTTAACTCCTAACACTCCAAAACGGGTTTTGAGAAATTTGGGCATTTACGATGAAGTGTCAAATTTTGTATCCTTTTCTTTTTGATATGGGAAATGAATGAACTTCAAGGGAGTTTGATTTTGGGGTACTAGCCTGGCCAGGGGATTGTAAGATTGCATTAAAACATTCTGCTTTGAAAAATTGCATACTCCTTAGTAACTTGAAGGCAAGGAAATGTGGCTTGAAAGTATAAAAAAGCCACCTTGTCTTAAAAAATCATTTTGTTCTACTTTGGAAGCTTTATTCTCACACGTACATTATCTTCATACCTTAACTTTTTATGTGGAAAAACATACTAATCAATTTTAGGAATTTTAGGATTTACATGTTGGTTGTATTGACACCTTTGGTGAGAATTGGTACCAATGAATGTAAAGGATGTGGTCATAATCTTAAACATCCTCACCTTCTTCCTTGATTTATATCATTAGGAAAAATTCAAGCTTCAAAGAGGTTGCAAGGTTTGCACCCTCGCCTCTCCTTTGATTTACATCATCAGGAAAAAAAAATTTGTACTTGCATTGCTAGAGTGACAAAAATAAAAAATTGGTAGCCTTTTTAGGCTTGAAATTTTTCCTAATAGTATATCATTTGTATGACCTCTAGTGCAAAGATACATTTTGCTTTCTCATTGCACCAACAATGTACATTTTAGGAGGTGGATGCATGTAGTGACCATAGCATTTCAACCTCAAATTCATTTGACAAAGCTCCAAAAAATGTGAAACAACTTGGATTAGATGCTAATTCCATTTTTCTTTCAAGGAAAATTTATTAAATAATATTTCAAGAAATTTAATCTTTCCAAATTAGTTTTCAACCCTTGAATGGGTGCTTTCTGTATCTCCTACCTTGTACCATACTACTTTCATTCAAACTTTTGTTAATGTAAGAAGCCTAGAAATTGTCCACCTAAGAGTTGAAAATGAAATTTTGGGGAGGCAAAGCTTCTTGAAATAATTTTTAGTAAATTTTCCTTGAAAGACAAGTAAAATTGGCATAGGGCTCTAAAATTTTCCACCTCCTAAGTTGTATATTGTTTGCACATTGCTAAAGGCTATGAAAAAGCAACATGTATACAAAGTGTACATTTGATGATATAGGTGGTTTTAGAGCCTATTACCTTATAATGCAAATGGAGGAGCAAGTTTCAAGACATATATTTTTGAAATTGTTTACCATTTTTTTGTGAGACTTGTTGTTGTGTCTTTTGTAGCACCACCTCTAAATTGTTGCAGTGCATGCATAATGTGGGTACACCCAAAATTATTCCCTTCCTAAAACTACCATCATTATTTTCAAAAATCATTATGTATGTTGAAAAAACAATTTCAGAACATCTACCAAAAAAACTTTGACCCTTCATAACTTTTTCAAATATTGTGTTCATGTTGGGACATCCTTTCACTTATCAAGATTCTAAAATGTGCAATTCTTCATACTAACCAAAGCATAAAAATGCTCTCCTCGTGTCTTCTAAATTTCAACTTTGCATTCAATTTCAAATGGAAGTTGTGGAGGTTTGAAATGTCAAGCTTTTGGGCCTATTCGAATGAGCACTGTAGGCCATTGAATTCCACAAATCTTGCATTGTTATCTTAATGTGATGGTCTCCTGCAAGGTGAGCTAGAATTCCTGCTTTGAAGATGTCCATGATGTAGTCATGTCAAAGTGCTTGAAAATAACCATTGAAAGAATTTGTAGGGGTTCGTTACATGTATTTGTATCAACACCTCTATATAAACCTACTATGCTACTTGAATGCTTTAGCTTTCAAGTGGCTCAAGTGCAATCAAAAAATCACCTTTTGCGCCTATCATTATAGGGAATTTTTTCACAACTACTATGCACAATCAAGAAATTAATTTTCTGGGCTCTTTTTCCACATCACAGGAGGAAGATCATTTTGGGACAAAATACTAAGGCCAACTGGAAGATCATTTTGGAACAAAGGGAGTACAATAATTAAAGATTAGACAGTTTGTCAAAATTTACAATGATTCCCAAAAGTAGTTGACCACCATATAAATTGCTTTTATAAATTGAGAAATTGAAAAAATGAAGTGAAATTTGTACATGTTGTTGTACAAAGGGGATTCTACCTTCATGTGAAATTTTACTTAAAATAGACTATATTTAAACCTATTATTTAAATGAAATTTCTATGTAAAAATAAACTCTTTGTGGAAAGCCAAAATGTCTCTTTTCATTTTATAGGAAGAATGTACATCTTGACTAAGATGACATGTTATGAGTTTCATGAATTTTGGATTTTTACCAAATGATTGAAAGTTGGCATCGAAATTCTAATTTTTAAATTTTTAAATGTATAAACTGAAAAAATAAAATAAAAATTTAAAATATCATCAAATAACTATACATATCAAAAACATATTTTTTTTGCAATTTATTGAATGAAAAAAATAAAAAAGTCAAAATTTTGACGCCAACTTATATTTAATTATAAAGGCTGCAGTCAAAATAATAAGATGTGCTTTGGACTAAAGGTCAATTAAGTTACATTTTGAAATATACTCTTGAAAATAAACCAAATTATAAAATCAATAAAAATAAAAATAAAGTTCTTATGGAATCCATATGTAAATGTAGGAGTGCAAATAAAATCCTCTTTTCCATAGTTTATAGCACAAAAAAATTACAAGCATCATCATTCTATTTATTAGAGATAACAAATGATGACCTTGGAGAATCATCATTACCACTACAAAAAGATAGTGGAGGAAAAGCTTAACAAAATACAATAACAAGGAAGAACATCAATTAAGCTTGTGAATCCCTTGACGTATGCCCCTTTAATGCTTTTGGTGCACTTTAGTAAGGACCTATATTATGATTCTCAAGTTTCTACACACCTAGAACTTGTGTGGATTGGAAAGAAACAACACACAATTACATCTTCAAAGTAGATATATTTAATAATATATTTTTTATACCAATTTTTTGTAGACTTTTTTCTACACTTCGAGATTAGTTTTGGGCTTAATTTTTGCTTCCACGTACCAATTGAAACAAAAACTATATTCTCCAAAAGCTAATAAGCATTTTAATCTTATGGAAATTTTTTCTAAAAAACATCACTAAAAATTGAGTTTGTAGAAATTTGCCTAAAATCTATAGTTTTGTCACTCGAGAGAATAATGGGACTTTTAGGGGTTAAAAAGCATTCAAGCAACTCCTCCCCCCTAAAAAAATGATAAGATTTGGATAAAAAACTATTTCTTCTCATCTTCCATCCCCTCATGAAATCATCCAAAAGACACAAAAATCTTCAATGTCGTTTCAAGGTTAAAGGATCTTATTAATGCTAATTGATAAAGCGAGTGAAGTAGCATGAACTAGATGTAGTATGATGCCTATTCAAGTCCTATTTTCTAAATAGGCAACATCATGACTATTTTACATCCAAAAAGAATTGCATTTTGCAAGTTAATACCTTGGTATCACCTATAAGGTATCCCAACCCTAAAGTTCAAGAATGTTATGTATATGGTTGGATTAAATTTCAGCATCATTTTCCCAAACTAAAACATTAGAAATCTTACAATCTATGTGGCCAAAAGACTCCAAATTTGATTCACATCATGTACATGTATACTATAAGATTGTACAATTGAGATTTCTATACCTCAGTGACATTTAGACCTATAGCACTTCAAAAGCAATGATGTTTTTAACTCCAAAAGGCCTAGGACATTCAAGGGTTAAATAAATTCAAACAATTTAATTATCATTATTTTTTAAATGTCATTTTTACTCACAATGCACTAGAAAAATGACAGTTTTGAACCATCTTGTGTTAAATGTACCCAAGTCCTTCAAGATATTAAATATCCTGATCTAACAAAATCCAAGAAACATCACCCATGCTTTAGTTAGTTACATCTACAAATTCCATCAACTTCTTCCAATGAACAATAATCAAAGGTACAAAGGACAGGCAGTACAAAATCACACTAACTAAACTCCCTTCCAAAGCAATTGAAAAGATTTTCCCAATCCTTTGGCAGTGATTCAATTTTTTTTTTTTTTTTTTAACTGAAACTTGCGTCCCAACTTAGTAAAAATAAAAGTAAAAAACATTCTAAATGTCCAAGGATTTGACCCCCTTGAAAGGAAAGGCCACATCATGATCATGGAGACATGGATCCACGGCTGCTGGAGTCCGCGCAACAGGGAATGCAATGGCACCCACACAAGTGCATGCAAAATGGGGGCCAGTGGAAGAAAAAGAAATGAAGAGAAAGAAAAAGAAGGGAAAGAAATGAGGGGGCACTGGAACGAAAGGGGCACCAACCAATTCAGTGGCCCCCAGCTAGGAAGGCGACACGTAACGCGGACGAGAGGGATGGAACTAACTTAACTGCAGTTACGTTCTGACCCAGGGTGGCCCACCGAATGCCGTAACCTGGGTTAGAACCTAGGGTTATCGTCCCGAGGCACAGATAAAGGGGCCCAGACGCTGCGCTTGAGCGGACCAGGGGACCGTAGTTTGTACCACTCGAGGCGACGACTGTTGTGAGGGCTGGCGATGGCGGTCGCAGCTAGGGTTCCGATTTGCGAGACGGGACGTGGAGATTCCGCCGTTTCGTTAGCGTGAGGGGGTGCACGGAGAAGAGAGTGTTGCGGAGGAAGCTTGGGCTCCCAATTTGGTGCAGGATCGCGCGGGGAAAACGCCGTGAGGGCGGAAGGGAGAGAAGCTGAGGTGGGAGGCGGGTTGTTGCAGGTAAATGGCGGTCGTGAGGGCTTTGGGAGGTTGTGGAGTTGTTCTGGTGCTAGTACGGAGGGATCTTGTTGGGAATTGGGGGATAGGTTGGCTGGGGGACTGGATCGCGGCGCTCCTTGTTGTGAATTGAGTGTGCGAGGGGCTTGCTTGGGGGAGGAGGGGTGATGTGTGGTCAAATGGGGGATTCTTTGTTGTATGAACCTGGAGAGGTTTTGTGCTTATGGGTTTGAGGTTTGTGCGGCGGTGTATATGTTTATAGCCGTTTTTAGGGTATGGTTCATTCTTTTTGTTTGGGAGCTTGGTCCTTGTGCTTTTTGCTTGTTCTTCTCGTTTCTTACTAGCAATTGCGTTTCCGGAACGCTGCGTTTCATAGGTTTGCATAGCTACACGGGATTTCTTGTATGCCTCTTTATTTTTGAACATGAGTACAGCGTGTAGAACCTGGTCAGAGAATTTTATTATAGTTTTGGTTTCTTATGGACATCTTTTTGCGTTCTTACAGGTGCATGTTTTGTACACACATGCCTGCGCAAATTGTGGAATGCAATCTCTTAGCGAGGTTGTTTACTGTGCGTGATTACGTGAATCTTGATAGCAGAATATTGTGTCGGAGGTTACGCAGTCTACTATGTGAGCTGAACTTTCGAGGCTGGTGTTTTATCTCTGTTTTCATTTTGGAGTTGTTAAGGAGTTCTCCTTGGAATATGTGGAGTTCTTTGCTATGCGACGGAGGAGTCTATCACTGAAGTTTTCTGTTGCATTTACCAGCAGTAGTCTGTGCTTGAGATTTCTCGACTAGCAGTGGCAGGACACATCTTTGTTACAGTTCTTTTACCCTGCTTAACTTGCATTCTTCCTGACCTCTTAAACTCAAGTGCTCAATTGAGCAGGTGCCGCCACTTTTCATGGACGTATTTGTTACGTCTTGGATGCCTTGTGAACCTGTCGGCAAGCTCTTCGTCTTGTGTCCCCGCACATTTGTATAAGCCCTTCATAGTTTTCCATGTTGTAATTTCTCGCTAGGTGCTTCTCAGAAATTGATGCGTAGACATTTTCATGGAGAGAACATAATACTCGTTGTCTGTCTGTCTGTCTGTTGAGGGCTAAAATTCCCAGGCATGTTAAACATATTTCAATTGGATATTTAGCATACCTTTCATTTCACGCACACTGGGTCTGATTCTCTGAAGTGTCTCCCAACTCGACATACTATTTAAGTTGATGTAAACTAACTTTCTATTGTTTATGCAGGCTCATAATTCACTCCTTTCGCATTCGAGGCAGCGGTCGTCTGATAGCTCTTACTGGTATCAAGCGTATGTCAGTGATAAGGGTCGCTGTCGTACTCGATTGTAAGAAGTTGTAGATAAAGTTGTAGCTGTGAATATTACATTTGGTGAAAAGGTCTGTAAGGAGAGCGTCCAAGGATGCAGCAGCCTGGTGAGAAGAGCCCTACGATGGATGCCATTGAAGACAACCCCGGCGGCATTGCATTGGCCTCTTCTCGTTCAAATCGTGAGTGCTTTGCCTTCATGCTGTTTTCATGTGATGAAGTCTTATCTGCACGTGGATTGCTACGTCCTAGATAAGTTTTCAGCACTACTGCCATCGGTGTCTAAGTCCGGTATTCGAATGCAGGTGACGAATTCTTTGATGCGTCTCAGTACGCATTTTTTGGAGGAAATGTATCAGAAGAAGTTGAATTAGGAGGTCTTGATGAAGAAGACTGCGGTGAGCAACTTGAAGATGGAGAAGATTCGCTTGACGCCCTTCCGGAAAGAGATGGGGTTAGTTTGGAACTCATTCATATCGCTAGTGCTCAGTGTGTATCTAATGCTTTACAAGAGTTCTATTTTTAGTTATAAGATCCATACTGATGTAAAATTGTGTTTTTTCAGTTATCTGAAGCTGAAGCCTCCCCTGTATGGGACAGTGTGTCAGATCTCACTTCATCGTTTGCCAAGGTTAGTTACTTTGTGGCCTACTTTGTTCATTCTGACTATAAGAGTATCTAATTGAGTTGTGCTTTTGGAGTGTAAAGCTAGATGTTTTACCGTTTGTGAAGTTATTTGCCATCCAAAGTAAGATGTGTGAATGGTTGGAAGTCAAATTTAATACGTTTTGCATTTTGAAATGGTTACAGCTTAACAGCACATCTCCTTCAAGGGAAGAAGTGACACGAAGCGGGTTGGATGAACGAAGACAGTTCCTGACGGGCAGAGATGGTAAGAAGGAGGTGGTGCATGTGATGAACTTCTTGATCACTATATTTTTTATGTTTTTTTTATCTCCTCTTACAATCGTCAATGCCTTTGTATTTACAGCTCCTGGTCCTCTTGATCGGTCATTTGAGGGGGGCCCTGCTCCTAATTGGCAAGACAGGCCAGTAATGGAGAAGGTAATTGAGGCAGGAGCAAGGAAGTGGTGGCCTAATCATCAACATCAGGCTGTTCAAGGAGTGGATTTTGATGGGGTTCCCTTAGGACCTCCTGTGCATCAGCAATCAGGGCACACTCAGGCCCAGCAGCAGCAACGATGGTGGGGTAGCGATCCCAGTCTGGCTCACCTGTCACCTCCAAATGCCTTGGCAGGGTCCTTTCCTCCCTCAAGACAGCCACATCAGGTAGATAATTGAACATCTAGGTAAATAATAATACAGTATGCACAATCAGTGGTAATTTGAATGATGTAGAAATATTACAATCCAACAGCTGAAGGAAAATGTCCTGTGCATTTTGTGCAGCGATCTGCGACTCCCCCGGGTCCCCAATCTGGCCAGTACAGGCAATCCATGGCTGCTCCTCCTGCCGTACCGCACCTGGGTGGAGGAGTCATTCCTTCTCACATGGTGTATGGCCCTGGGCAATCCCCTTTTACTTCTACGGGACACATGCTACCTCCTGTGCAGTCGCAATCGGGGCCTTGGGCGCAGCGGCCCGCTGGATCCGCAGTTCCTGGGAATTCTGTGCCTCAACAGATGCCGCTCATGCCTCCGCAGGTCATGCTGCAGTATCCTAGACAACAGGCCCCACTGCATTCTAGTCCGCCCTTACCCTATGCACAAATGCCGTATGGGAGTTCTCCACCGCCTGGCCCTGACCATCTTATGCAAAAGATGAATGAGGCTGGCATGCCGCGGGAGTTCTGGGACCAACGGGACCAACGATTTGACCCCCAGTTTCGCCCTCGGCAGACTCACCATCGTTTCCACCAGCAGAACCTTCCATCCGACGGGTCTCATGGAGGTACTCACATCTAGTGTTTTCAAACCGACGCATGGAGGTCACTATTTGATTGGAATCATGGAAATGTCTTAAAGTACACTAATAAGTCAGTGGGTGTCAATCTATCTTTGAAGCGTGAGGACTCGGTTCATATGATTTCTATGATTTAAAGTCAATCCATGCAATGCAACCATAGCTTTAGAGATTTTTCAGGCCGTGTTTGAATTTCAACACATTGCAGGTAGGGGAGGCCCGAATGGATGGCATCAGTTCCGGTCCAAATATATGACTGCCGACGAGATTGAGAATATCGTCCGTATTCAGTGGGCTGCGACGCACGGAAGTGACCCTTACATCGATGACTACTATCATCAAGCTGTGCAGGCCAAATTGGCAGGAGGTACTCCCCATGGACGGCGGCACTTTGCACCTTCCCACCCTCGTGACATGCCCTCTCATGCGAGGGCAGCGGCGGAACCGCACGCATTCCTTCAAGTGGATGCCTTGGGCAGAGTTCCCTACTCGTCCATCCGGAGGTGAGGATCCCATGGCTAGTTGGACTCTGCTTCGGGTTGCATGCATTGTTTTCCTAGCCACTGATCAAATCAATTTTTTCAATTGTAATAAATTTTGTAATTCCTGCTGACTTCCTGATGGCTTTGTGATCTGCAGACCACGGCCTCTTCTCGAGGTAGACTCGGCCCGTTCCGATGGAATGAACATGAGCGACCACATCAATGGAGACCTCGGTGTGGAAGGAATGTCACCGCAGAGACCTCTAGAGCAAGAGCCCATGCTCGCGGCTAGAATTGCCATAGAGGATGGTCTTTGCCTCCTCCTTGATGTGGATGATATCGACAGGCTGCTTGCTGTTCAGCAACATCCTGACGGGGGTGCTCAGCTGCGGCGACGTCGCCAGATTCTTCTGGAGGGACTGGCATCGTCGCTGCAGTTAGCGGATCCTCTGGGCAATTCGGCCGACCTGGGAAACCGAATCAATGGGCGGTTTATGGGGCTGAACCCGAAGGATGACCTCGTGTTTTTGCGATTGGTGTCTCTGCCCAAGGGAAAGAAGCTCCTGACGAGGTACCTGCAGTTGCTGAACCTGGGGAGTGAACTTGTACAGATAGTTTGTATGGCCGTTTCTCGGCACCTGCGGTTTCTGTTCAACGGACCGCAGTCCGACGCTGGGGCGGCGGCCACGACGGCGGCGTTGGCCAATTCCGTCGCGCTGGCCGTGTTGAGTATGGACCTGCCGTCCTTGAGTGGGTGTTTGCTGTCTGTGGTGTTGGCGAGCGAGACGACGCCGCTGCGTCCGATGGGTGCTCCCGCAGGCGATGGGGCCACTGTGATTCTTAGGAATATTTTAGAGAGGGCGACCATGGTGAGAAGGGACAGGCACGCCTTTCACACGTCACAGAGTCTCACCATATGGCAACACGCGTTTGACGCCTTTTTTTCGATCCTCACTAAATACTGTACCAATAAGTACGATAGTGTAATACACTCTCTCATGATGTTGTACCCCGGAAACATTCCGGCCATTAATGCGGCGGCGGATGAAGCGCTGAAGAAGGAGATCCCCGTGGAGCTGCTTCAGGCCACTCTTCCGCATACCAGCGAGCAACAGAGGAAGCTGCTGTATGACCTTATCACGAACCGAGCTGGCGCCATGAGCGGAATCCCCAGCCAGGGAGCGAATTCGGCTGACAGCCATGCCAGTAACACGGCCACGGTACGCGGGTGACCCTGAACCCTCTCAAACTTCGATTCAGGGGTGAGCTCACTTAACTTTGTGTCGTTGGCTCGACCACTAGCAACGGGACGTTCGTTGGAAAGTAAGTCCTTCCGGAGGCCGGGTTCCTTATCTTCCTTGAATGTGCCGTTCTTTGTACACTGTCTCGTAGATTATGTCCATCCACCCTTCTCCAGCTGAAATTCATGTTCGGTAGGGCTCAGGGATGATATGACGTAGCTTGTAAAGTTAGGACCGTAGACATGCTTGATATTGCTGCAATGAATGATGTTTTGAATTTAGTTACTTCCGTTCAGGTAGGGTTCTCTTGGATTAGACGAGACTATACTAGACTAGATATGTAGCACAGGCATAGGGCTAGCGTTACAATTTAGGAAGTTATAAAAGGTGTTAGTAATGTGGGAATTGACGATCATGATACGCCGGAGGGTCATGCATGTAAGATTTTGTGTGGGTGTGAGCAAGCGAGCAATTGGAAGCAGGAATAAGGAGAGTGCAAATGGGCACGCCCAGCCGTATATATTGGTAGGACTAGCTTGTAGAGACAGACGGACGCTGTTAACATACGTCGAATTACATGATTTTAGCTTAACTTTGCAGATGATTACAATAGCCACACAGATGATCGATGAGAATAGAGTTTTTACCAGCCAGCCAGACAGGTCTGCATGGGAAACGCAGATTCATTGTCGCAGCTATACTCTTGTTCTGTCTTGCTTGTGAACACGGGCAGGTGGTGCTGTTGTTGGCCCTCACCCATGAAAGCTAGGACTTCCCGAAATATAATTTTTTTTGCCATGATTAATTATATGATATTTTATGATCTGGCTATCCTGACTTCTTCCTGGCTCAGAAACTCACTGCCACGAGATATCCATTTCCTTGTACTTCGTAACTTTTGCCTGCGCTTCTGTTCACCATCTGAGTTGACCATCTGAGTTGAACATTTGAAGATAATCATTTCATGCGTTTTTATTCCCAGTGACGATATCTACCTACTTCAATATGTACTAAGAGTGCCCTGTGGCGTTGCCACAATCAAAACAAAAGTAAAAGGGTTTTTCTAATTTTTTTTAGAACCAAAACCAACTCAAAAATCCATAACTTTCTCACCGTGAGTCGGAAGGCCACAAAACAAAGTTGGTGCACCCCTCCTCGTTGAGGGCTTTCCGACGGTACCAAGCATGTGATCGGAGGATGCACGGTCTTGGAGATCTCAACATGAGAAACAAAACAAACAAATAAACAAACAAAACAAAACAAATATTCTGTTTTAATAGAGTGCCTTGTGGCGTTGCCACAATCAAAACAAAAGTAAAAGTAATTTTCTAATTCTTTTAGAACAAAAAACAACTCAAAAATTCATAACTTTCTCACCATGAGTTGGAATGCCATGAAACCAAGTTTGTGCACCCCTCCTTGCTGAGAGCTTTCTGACGGTACCAGAATTGTGACCAAAATATTAAAAAAAGTAATTTTCTAATTTTTTAGTTCATAAAAGTACTTCAAAATTCAATTACTTTCACACCATGAGTTCAAATGCCACAAAACCAAGCCGGTGCATCCCTCCTCGCCAAGGGCTTTCCGACGGTACCAAGTACGTATGTCTTGTGCTGTTGCCACAGTCAAAACAAAAGTAAAAGTAATTTTCTAATTTATTAGAACCAAAAACAACTCAAAAATACACAACTTTCTCACCATGAGTCAGAATGCCACGAAACCAAGCCCGTGCACCCCTCCTTGTCAAGGGCTTTCCGACGGTACCAAGATTGTGACCAAAATATAAGAAAAAGTAATTTTCTAATTTTTTGAGAACCAAAAACAACTCAAAAATGCACAACTTTCACACCGTACATCTAAACGCCACGGAACCAAGCCGGTGCACCCCTACTCGTCGAGGACTTTCCGACGGTACCAAGCACTTGACCGGGGGACGCACAGTCCGCGAGATCTCAACGTGACAAACAAAACAAAACAAAACAAATAAACAAACAAACAAAATAAACATGTTGTCTTAATAGAAGAGATGGCCATATACAAATAATTGCTAACTTTGTCCATGTGTTGTTTTCCTTCCAACTTGTTTATCTAACCCTTAATTGCCCAAGGCCTGTTTTGAGCTTCTTGGAATTTGCTCTAAATTGAACAAGAAGTCAACATTTTTAAAAGTTCTATCCAACAATATTACTTATGAATTGGATTCACAATTGGATTGAATTGAAAGATTAGAATGTTTGATCATGAAGGTGTTAAAACTATGAACATCTTTTAGTTCTCCTTTTGTAGGTCAAATCTAAAAAATTGGTCAACAAAAAGTATGAGGTTCAAGGGCCTAACATGCATAACCCCAAGCAATTTATGGCTTTTAAAAATCTACTCTAAATTTTTTTTAAATGAATTTATAATGTGATTTTTTCTTCAAGATCTAGTGTATTTGAGGCTCATTTTCAAGAGCCCTCAACACTACAGAAAGCGAAGATTACAATGAAGACAATTAGACTTCAAAAAGAATTTGTCAAAAATAGAAACTACTAAAAGTAGCAAATAGGTTAGGTACCAGAATTTGGTGCCTAGAACTTCAGCTGAGACAGAAGTAAACAGGTCGTTACGGCATGAATGTGAAAGTAATGGTTAACTTGTGCATTCGCATCCAGGGATGGTGTCAACCCGTAAAATTGACCGAGTTTTCAACAAGTGCTGGAAATTCATTATCAGTTTCAAAATCCCTGTTAATTTTCTAACATCTTCATAACAGTATGCAGCCAAGATTAAGGTAGAAGTACCTACTTCTGTGCAAACATAAGGATGAGGAACAATGCATAAAAAAACTAAATTTTTCTTTTCTGAAGAACAAATATTTTATTCAATGTAAATGTGGATTTTTCATTGGGACCCATTCTAGTTTCATACACTCATTGTACACTAGGTATGACCCTATTGTAGGTAGCTTTGGCACTTCTCCCCAAGCATGGAGGAAGAGAGTTGAGTGGCTGAGAAGGTGCAAACAAAAAATCTTTTTTTAATGAATAGTGCATTCAAGTATTGTCCACAATAGGTTAGCTTAAAAAATCATGATAGAGAGGCACTTCTCCCCAAGCAAGGAGGAAGAGAGATGAGTGGTTGAGAAGGTGCAAACAAAAAATCTTTTTCAATGAATAGTGCATTCAAATATTATTCACAATAGATTAGCTTAAAAAATCATGATAGGAGGTTGTACAAAATAGGTACTTCTACCTTAAAAGAATATATATTCAACCACTACAACTAACCCCTAAAGGACCAAAGAGTCCCACTTTGGCTTGTTTTGAGAACTTGGGCAAGCTCTATTGATTTTATAATTTGGAATTTTTGCGTGGAATTTTTAGGGTATATGCTACTTATCATCATCTACATAGAAAGCTTTGTTTCAAGTCATTTTGATAAATATTTTACAAATTAGAAAGTTTTTTTTTATTGGGTAGCTAAAAATGTATTCTTAAAAATAAAAAATTATTTTTTGGAGATTATGTATATTGATAAACAATCAAAATAATTCGAACCATTCAATTCCAAATAATGAGGTAAAAGTTATGAAGAGTTTTATTTTGTAGGCAATGAAGGTAGAAAAAACATGTAAAATTGTCTTTTGCTCTCAATTTTGAAAATTTTCAAAAAAAAATATATATATAAAATATTAATTATAAATTAGAATAATTTCACCATTATAATCAAAAAATTTTAATTTCTTCTAAAAATTATTAGCATGTTAGTTTTTTCTTTCATTCGATATGACATTCTACTTTACAATTTTTTTAAAGATGAATATGAAAGTTCTTTTGGTTTAAATTTTCTTTTTTGTGTTTTCAATTCATTTTACAAGGTATAGAAAAAATGTACAAGTTATAGAACATATGAGTTTTTTTCTTTAAAATGTTGAAGGATAAAACTACACCTTTTGGAAGGGCTAGAAAAAACATCGATTTAACAAATTATGAAGTTATTCAAGACTTAAGGACCAAAAAACATTTGAAGACATTGCTAGAAGCCTTCATTGAAACCAAATTGCTATTGGTGGGAATATTTGCTCTATAATTTTAGGATAATGTTCTTGAGCAAGTTAACTAAAAGAACCTAGAGTTGGATTTGTTAAAAAACAATTTTTTATAAAGATTTTGACCTTGCTTTAGGGATGAGTATTTTGAAGCAATTTTGGACCTCTACATGTGATGGTCCTTTAGGGGTTAATAAACAACTACTTTAGTGTACCTTTGTGTTGTTGGCTCAATTTTTGTCATGTTTTTGTTTTTAATTTTATTTTCAAAATAATCAATCCATAGTTTAATAAAAACAAGACAATATAGTAATGAATTTTTTTGTTAAAATGGAGTCATTCTACAACTTTGGCACTTTTATAGTTTAGTTTATGCTGTCTAAAATGTACACTTGTCCCAAATGACACTTTTATGGTTTAGATCATGTAGTTTGAAATATACACATCCTAAATGGCTCTTTTATGAACTAGATTGAGTGATTTGAAAATGGAATATGGAATATGCCATTTTAATGAAAATTTCCATATTGCCTTGTATTGTTGGTTGTGACTTTTACATTGACTATATGTCCAAATACTACATGCAAAACAAAGTCAATGCATCCCTTCTTGTAGAGAGTTTTCTAATGGTACTAAAAATGTAACCGAGTGATATATAGTCTGAATATCCATAATTTAGGATAATTTAAGATCTAGAAATAACTTAAAATCCATCATTTTTGCATTGTATGTCAAAATGCCACAAAACAAAGTCTGTGCACCCCGTTGAGTTCATGGCTTTCTGATAATACTATGAATATAAATAGAGGATGGACAATTCCAAAGATCTCATTGTAACAAACAAAACAAGCATGGTACCTAAATATAATGAAGGTTCAAGCTAATTTAATGTATAGATTATTATGAAGATTGTTTAAATGTTCAAAAAATGGGACCTATGGTAAACTAGTGTCATTAAAAGGGTGATTTAGGGTCATTGGAGTGTCACGTGAGGTGACATTGGAGCCATTCTACATTGACTTGTAGTGTTAGATGAACTCTAATAAGAGTTTTTTTTAGTTTTAGATGGATTTCATCCAAATGTTCGAATTCATCTATCTTAGGATTTGGTATTTAGGTGGAGAAGGCTCCTTGTCAAGTCAAGTTTTGTGAGCGTTTTGAGATATAGTTGCTTAGACATGTTACAATAAGTTGAGAACCATTAGTACAAAGACCACATTTTGGAGCAATTAATATTCTAAAGCAACATGATAGGACATACAACTTGAAGTTGTTACTATGAAGGTGACAATCCATGCAACTCTATGGAATTGATGTATTCAATAGGATATATGTTATGATTGTCAATATCCACCTCTAGAATTGCAACATCTACACTCAAGAATGTTTGAGACCCCATAGGAGTATTTGAATAAATTCTTTGTACACCCATAATTGAGTATAATTTAAGATCCAAAAATAATTCAAAAATCCATGCCTTTCACACCATATGTCTAAATGCCATGAAACTAAGTTTGTGCATCCTTCTTCACAAAGAACTTTTTGATAGTACCATGAATGTGATTAAGAAAGCTTTTTGATAGTACTATGAATGTAACTAGAAGACACATAGATCTAAAGATCTTACCATAACAAATAAACAAAACAAACAACCTAATTTAATGTGTAGACTACCATAGTTTGCCTTGTGCCATTACCACAACCATTGGGATGTCATTTGATGGCTAAGCTCTTTTTAAAAGTAAAAGTACATCCATAAAAATAAAAATTATTTAAAAAATTTTAATGCATAAAAAATTTGAAATTCAATATCTTTTTTGTTGTAATTTTGAATGTCACAAAATAGAATTTGTACACCACTCCTCATGGAAAGCTTTCCAACACATTGCATGAAATTTAGCTAGTCTACAAGGTCACGATTTCACTTAGGTTTCTATATTGTGAGAACTTGGCCACAACAACAATTTGACATGGTAAAGTGACTACCACGTCAAATAATAATATTAAAATTTTAATTATTATTTTTAATTTTTAATTTTTTTTAAATTTATTTATTTTTTAAATATTATTATTTTTAATTTTGATCAACAATGGCTACTTTTTAGCATGGGAAATGAGCCTGAAATGGCCCTCCAATGTAGATGAAAAGCATCTAATGGTACTAAGAACGCATTAGGAGACTCATGATTCTAGAAATCTTATACTAACAAACGAAACAAACATACAATCTAATTTAATGTTCAAAAAATTATCTTATATTTAATATCCTATATTAGCTAGCATTCTAAATTTGTCTAATTTCATATACCCTTATTCTAATGTAACAATTGCATAGCCTAAGTTTTTTGTAAGGTATGATGGTATTCTACTCACAAGTTTGTATTCTAATCCCAGGTGCTTCACATTATTTTGTAATTCATATATATATATATATATATATATATATATATATATATATATATATAATTTTTATTATGGAAGATATTTAGATATTTTAGATATGTCCCTATTTTATTTCTACTTCTACGTGTTATAAAATATAAGTTCTACAACTTTTTTGTAGTTTGCACCAAAGAAGATAATGTGAAGCACTAAAAGTAGAAAGCATCTATATGGTCAAAATTATAAAATTGTTTTTAGATTTCCTTCAAATGAATCCTTTTAGATAAGACAGAAGTATAGATGTTCATCCTTGTAATTTTTTGTGAAAATGGGAGGTCTTGCATATTAGTTAGACCTCTAATGAGTATTCTTGTTTTTTCTTAGCAAATAATTTATATGGGACCCCAAAAGATGATTTTTGTGGTGGCTAATTGGAATTCTAGGGTTAACCTTGAAAAAATACTAAAGACATTTTGTGTCTTTTGGATGATTTGTAGGATGGAAAAGAAAACATTTTATCAATGCATTTGGAGGGAGGGGGAATTACTTGAGTGCATTTTAAACAAATAGTCTTGGATATTCTGTTACTATTGTATTATTGAATTTTCAATAATCCTTATAATGCATTTTGGCTACTTCTTGCTCAATATTCTTGATGTGAAATTTAGCTATAAAAATGATATTTTTTGAATTTGAGTCCAACTAATGAAATGAAATTTACCAAGTTTAGTTTCTATTCCACTTCAAAAATTCCAAAAAATTCATAAAATTCAATATTTTATTGCAATTTGCAATTTGAATCCATGATACATCAACCTTGGTTTGTACCATGATGTTATATGCTATAATATAATCCTATGGTGAAAATTTGAAATTTTTTTGAGTGTATTTTGTATTTGATATGAATTTTTTTTCCTTTTTCCTTCAAGGATAAACAACAATTTCAAATTTCCACAAAAAATTGAAAGTATTATGATTCCTATAAAACAAGTGATTTCATCTGTAAAAAATAAATATAAAACATTTCATTCATATATAGTTACAAAATGGAAACAAAACAATGAAGGATTGTGGCACTTAATCTATAGTCATGGATCCATCTTTTCAAAGTTGATAATAACTATTTCCAAGCTAACTACTCCATTTATTTCAAAATAATCCATGGTACTCCTACAATTTCCCACTAAAAAGTATTGCTTAATGTGACGGTACATAATGGCTAATAAATGGGATATCATATTTTATGTGTGGTCTCACTTCTCAAAGGAAGAAAGTTTGGTATTTTAATACAATTATGGTTGTATGTGATTGAAACCATGGATTTATTTTGAGATAAATGGAGTGCAATATTTGAAAACTATGAAGAAATCACTTGTTTTTTGGGGTACATACAACATTTTGGTCATACAAAGAAATAAAAAATTGACCAAGCCTTACCAAAGCTGACTCACCCTTGTCAATGGCAAGGGTTTTCATTTCCCCCATCAAACCAAATGATTGTGCTCAACCTATGGATACCGGTTGGATACCGGTAGGAAGAGATCACTTTGATAGTACAAGACTCACTTTGTGTACTCCAAGAGTCGCTTTGAGAACTCCAAGAGTCAAGTCGACCACTTTAGCCAAGTCATGCTTTACAGAACTAGCTGCAGGCGTGGGTCCATTCATGAAGACCAAGTGTTGGTACCAGGGGTGGGTTCATTCCCCAGGGCTTCAGTTCAGAACAAGCTAAGCCAAATCATCCTATTCTATTCCAACTGAGGCTGTACGCCTGCCACTTCACTTGTTTCCACTCTTCGCAAGGTACCCAGAGACCGCAGCCACGATAGCCCCAGCCATGAACACGCCCAACGCCGGTTGGAACACACTCGCCCACAACGGCAACCACGAGTCGATCAACGTGGTGGACTCCAATGCCGACCTCTCCACCAGCCCTGCCACCAACCACGCCAAAATGAACAAAATGAAGAAGAAATCCGCCACAAGAATCTTCTCGATCACCGACTTGGCCATCCCATCGCCGACTTCAGCCTTCTCCTCCTGCCGGTTGTTGTATCTCTCCATCCGCTTCTCCAGCTCTCTCTTCTTCTGAAGACGAGCGATATCTTCTTCCATGGACGCGTTTTGCAACAAGTTCTCGCCTGCCGGATCTTCCAGGGATGTGAGCTCTTTCCTCCACAGAGGCACGTTCTTCTCGCTGGCCTCCTCTTCAGACGCCCCAGTTGTTACCTGAAACCAGGCAGAGTTTGGCAGGATAGAGTTAGCTCAACGACAGGACTTGGAGCTTCAGTTAGTCAAAAATCTGTTGGGTCTCCTGTTTTTATTGTGAATTGTGGAGCAGCTCACATGGGGACTTTCTTTTGTTGGATTTTAAAAAAAAATTCCCAGATCAATTCGGGCAGTGTTCTTCCCTGATGTTGGTGAACAAGAAACTTTCTCGCCACCTAAATTCTGCTATTCTTAAAACAGGAGCAATTGAATTGGTCATTTTGTAACCACAAATCCGGGGTCCTTAAGACCAAATACTCATGGTTTTAAAATGACAAAGGTAATAGATCGTATTGTGAAAATAACAGAATTCAAGTGGAGCGAAAAACACTGCACGAATCAGGGAAAAACACTGCACGAGTTCATCAGAGGGGGGAAAAAAAATCAAACAGAAGAAAGTCCCCGTGTGACCTACTCATAACCACGTAAAACACACACGAAAACTCAACTTGTGCTTGCTCATTCTTTCAGAGCAAAATGACAAATCTACAGCTGATGCGATGTGAGCAAAGAAATGTCGAAGAAAAAGTGGACACGCACATTGCCTCTGCGCTTCAAGAATCCATTCCGAGCAAGGTACAGCCTTGGACTCAATCTTCGCACCACCGGCCTCCCAGAACAGCTTGAACCTCCTCTCGAGACACCCCATGTCGTTGATGCAGCGGCACTTGCGTATAAGGTCGCCATTGTCGTGATGACGAATCCCGAATCCCGAACAATTGAACCCAAAATTTCGATAAGGAGCGCCTCGAAGGAAGGCAGCAGCGAAGCAAACCCTAAATTCTAGACCTGAACTTGATTCTCATGGCCTTGAATCCCGAGCATGGTATTGAGTTGCTTCAACCGCTGCAGCCCGTCGCTGAGGAGGAATCGGATAGTCTGCACGTTTCCTTCAAACCGATGCAGCTCGAATTCCTCCCGAATGCTTCGTTCCAAATCCTCTGTTCCCCCACACAACTCTCATTGCGTTCCAGTCACTTCAACTCAAAACACCACCAATTCGCAACCCTAAACCCTAATCACAATCCCCGATACGAAACACTACGATAAAGAACTGAACGCAACGCCGCGCACACTCAAGCTCGTACGCAATCTAGGCGATTCCTTACCTCGAGAATACGCAGGCGCCCGTCGCGCAGATCGCAAAGCAGCTCGATACAATCGCAGTGAGTGCCCCCGCAGCAAGAACGCTCGAAGATCCAACGCAGCTCCACTCACCCCCATCCCCTCATCACCATAGCCCCAACAAAACGTCGAGGTTCGAGGCTCCTCGCGATCAATTTGCAACGAATCACAGAACCCGTCCAGCGACTCCAGCGCCTTCCCATTCGTGTCAGTCCAGATGAGTTGATGCAGAAGGTTCTGGCTAGTCTACGACGGGTCCCACCCCATTCGCGGGTCCCACAAACGAAGTCCCCCCCCTCCCCCGACGAAACTTGCCCGACGAAGGCGACGGACGAAGCTCCCTACATGCGGCGCACTCGCAGTCCCCACCGTGGCCAGGGATGGGGCGATATGGCCATCATGAGAGCCCCTAACTGCTCACTACACTGAACTCCCCAGCATATTCCCTCGTGGCCAGTTCGCCACCAATGGGGAACAACCCTCACTCCAGATGGAGCGTCCTCACAGCTTGGACTAGGATCTCGAGCTGGAGCAAGAAAAGAATCCCTCAACGCCACAACGGGCTGTTCCGCAATCGTCCTCGCAAATCCAGCTTCTTCGTCGCTTAACTTGCCTTGCTCGGCAGGGGTTCGCACCTGGGCATGAGTTGAGGCGTTTGAATGGTTGGGTTTGCTTCGATTGCTCTCAAGCTTGTGCCTGGTGTGTGGATGCTCCCGCGATGGATGTGGTTGGGGGCGTTATTGTGGCCGCAGGGGACCACAAGGACGATCGCCGCGGCGCTTGTCGCGGCCGAGTGAAGCGCGGCCGCTGCGGGAGCGACTACGGCAGCGAGACGATGATGGAGGAGCCCTCCTGGAGCTCCTTCCATCAGCGGAAGAAGCAAGGCGCAGGGAGCGTGACGGGCGTGACGAGCGCGGCAGATGTCGATCTGTACGAGGATTACGAGCTCCGTAACGCGCTTAGATTCTGCCAACCTGCTGCGAATCCGCCGTTCCTGGCGAAACCAGCGCCCCCGCCGCCGCTGCTCACGCACTCGTGGGTGGATCCGCTCCACCTGTTGCTCAAGAAGGAGCTCACGGTCACGGACGTCGGGGATTTGGGACGGATCATTCTGCCCAAGGTGCGTGGAATCGGATCTCGGGCGCTACGAGGGTTTGAAAAGTTGACGACGGGGGGGAAGAATCGTAGGCGATGCAATTCTTAGTCGCGATCGCATTTTCTGGTTCACGTAGGTTCTTCTTAGGTGTTGTGGAGACGGAGATGCGCTGGGAAGAGATTTGTGTTGAATGTGGGTGTCCTTAGTTTGTGATTTCAAGAATTTTGCGAATTTTGTGAGGCTTTGGTTTCAGGATTTAGAGTTTGTATCGAGTTTTGTCTACCGAGACTAGGTGAGGTGCATCTCTCTGGGAGAATGACTGTTTGTTTTGTTGTTCTGAGGAGTCTACAGTTGCGACATGGAGAGAGATTTGTGGTAGAGTATGAGCGCTCTTGGTCTGATTCTCTTGCGTGATTTCAAATTTCTGTGAATCTTTTTAGGCTTTGGTTTTCAGAATTTAATTTTGTGTCGAGCATTATATATGGAGTACGAGGTAAGGTAAGGTAAGGTCCTGTTGTGAGAATGAATGTTATTGTGTTGTTGGACGTAAACTACAGTTTGATAATTTGAATAGTGTGTGTTTGCAGAGGGATGCGGAATGCCAACTTCCACACTTGGATAGCAAGGAGGGACAGTTGCTGAGCATGGAGGACTACAACTCTAATAAGAATTGGACGCTGCGGTACAAGTGGTGGCCTAATAACAAAAGTAGGATGTATGTATTGGAAAGCACAGGTGGGTTGTCTTTTTCCTTCTCATTTGCTATTGGTTTGGATTTTTTACACAATGTGGTCATAAAATTGATTTGAGTATTTTTCTACAGGGGAGTTTGTGAAGTACTATGACTTGAAAGAAAAGGATGAGCTCATTGTATACAGGGACGGCATTGGAAACTTGGTTAGTATGCCTGTCCATTTTACTTTAACTTTCAAGTTCAAATTTGTCAACGTGTTTATTGCATAAAAGTTATGACGTTCAAATGCTTAGAGCTCTTAAAAAAAACTAGGATTGATGTCGTTTATGACATTCAAATGTTTAGAGCTCTAAAAAAACTAGGTTTGATGTCGTTCTAAGGATCCATACGGGTGCAAATCTCTCGAAACGTTGCCGTTTCTCTTACCAATATCACGTTATTGCTTCTTGTTCTCACCAATCTGCTTGTGTTCACATTTGCTTGTACGGAAGTTTATTTGACTGATGCGTCTATCGTTCAGGTGATCCGTGGTCGGAAGTGGTCCACATCCCCACTCAAAACCGACACATTCATGGGTTCCTCTGGCACGAAAGGGACGACTCCAACGGGAAAGCGCTCTCCCAAAGGCGCCATCAATCGTTCCCATCTCTCCAAATCCGGAAACTCTTCAACTCTGAGTTCCCCTTCTGCGCCAGCTTCGACCACCACCACCACCACCTCGTCTCTGCAGTTGTCGACGTCGATGTTAACGACTTCAGTGCTCTCCACAGCAGCCTCGGTTTTCACCACCAGCAGTTATGTCGATGGTTCATTTCTGAACCAGCCAGCAACAGTTGTTGGGCCTTACGGTGCCGTGGCTGTGCAGACCGATCATGGGGCTTGTATCGATTGGGCGAAGCTGCCGGACCCTCCGGCCATCGAGTTCAGCGACCCGCCTGCCATTGAATTTTCCGACGAGTTTGAATGCGCTTGGGGAGCCTGCATCTAGAACCCTCGAGAACCCGAACCCAAATCCGTGAATGTGGGACCAATTTTGTCGGTGTTCTTCGTGTATATACTGCCGCATTTTTTTCGTTTGGCAATTGAACCAACAGACGATTCCCTTCACACTCTGACCTCTTTGCGATTCCCTTTTACACTCTGACCTCTTTCATGTGACTGTCGGGATGATAGTCTTCGAAACTACTATGAGATGGGTTGAATGGGTGGGTGACAAGTGTGTTATATAGTGTGCAGGAGATTATGTTAGAGACTCTCATGTTAGAGACTAGGTCATGTGAAAGAGGTTCGAGTGTACTTGTTTGTTAGACTCGTAGCCTGCTAGCTTGACGTGGCGTGCTAACTCGTCTGTACCTCATTTTTTTTTGCAACATAAAAACTCTAATCCGGCTTGTTTCATCACCTCTGTTGCCAATATCTAGAATTCTGATCTATCAAGTTTGAATGGACTTGGGGAGATTACATGTACATGTAGAAGCAGAAGCAGTATCTGTGAATGTGGTGACCATTTTTTGTTGGTGTTTTTGTGTGCATACTGCTGCATTGTTTTTGCTTGTTCAATTGAACAGCAGACGATTTCTTGTATGCGCTGAGCTCTTTCATATGACTGCTGACGACTGTGATGTAGTGTGACTTAAAAAAAACTGCAGGAGATTGTCATGTGAAAGATTACGTGAAAGAGGGTCGAATGCACTGGTTGGTTGTTGGACTAGTGAGCTTGACCTGGCGCTCTACCTTATCTGTACCTCATTTCTGTCTTAAAAATTCGTCTTCCGCTTGTTTCGTCACTCACTCTTGTGGCCAAAATCTAGAACTCGATACTTTTGCATTTCGTTTTTGAGTGATTGTGTCAAACTGTGTAAAATGACAGGATCCTCTTTTTTTTTTTTTTTGGTCAAAGATTGCCAACGTGTAGATTTCAATTGATTAGTACATTATTAATATTCGAAGTGTTTTATCGATTTGCGTGAAAGGAAGCGCCGACTTGTGGACTTCGGCCTTGTTTACGGCATTAGTCACGGCATTAATGAAATCTGAAGAAAATGACCCAGATTATGGGAGAACGAATTTGTACCGCTCCCATTTTAATAACAATTTTGTAGCCAGGTATCCGATGATGTCTGGATTGCACATGGTGACAAGGACAAGTAGGTCTTTCCAAATGCTGTCGTACTTTGTACCAGGAATTCCCAATTCTTTCCCAAGAAAATTGATAGATTGGAAGCTAGCTAGCAAGAGGATGCTGACAGGGTTGACTAAATCTAATTTCTTCTCAGGAATTACTGTTTCAGGTATTCCGAAGTCAGTACTATCTCCAAGATCTGTGATGTTGAAAGATCTGCTTACTTGATTGGAAAGTTTCCATTCGAGTAGGGACAAAGCATCATTGCCAGTAACCCAATTCCCTGCCGCCCTATCTATTTGAGAACCGAGAGTGTGAGACCCATGACGCAAAAACTGCCCACTCTAATTCATTAGAGCGGGACAACCACAATCGTCGCTAACTCAGATTTGTTGCACGAAGTTACCTTACCCATTTGATTAGGACTGAACACCATGATCTAGCTGTTAACTTTGAAATTTTCACCCTGGCTACCCGTAATAGTTGCCACTAACTCAAAATTTAGACAATGGTTGCATCTTGAGTAGAAGAGCACAAAATTTGTGTGGTGCAGATCTGCACAGATAGGCGATCAATAACTAACACTTAAACAAATATTTAGGTACTGTAGACTGTCAGTGCTCTCCTAAAGAGTTAGTTATTGATCATTTATCATGTACAAATATGCTAACACAAGCTTAACCCCTAAAGTCCCATTGTCTCTTATGGTCTCAATGTTTGTTGTGCTTTTTTGAATTGTATAGTGAAGATAGGAAAACACATTAACTTTTTGAAAATAATTTTTTTGTTTTGATTAGAGCTCATTACAGCACAAAAAGAACTTTTTTTAGTTCGGTGGGCAAAAAAAACTTCACTAAACTAAAAGTAAAAAAAAAATTAATTTTTTTTTATATTGATTATATTTTTATGTATATGTCAAGCTTTGATTTATTCCATTTGGATTTGTTGTGTTAAAGTTATGGACAATCTTGTATTTTGGGCAATTAGAGCTTCTTCTTGAAAAAATAACTTGTAGGATTCATTTCTGATCTCAAAAAAAAAATTCACAAGGTTAAGATCTCTTGCTATAGCAATCACCATTGAGATTAGTGTATTTGAATTCCAACTTAGAGATATTAACAATTTAAATTTTCCTTCAATTTGGAATCTACTTCTATTTGATATTTTTTTAATGAGTGAAAATTAAGTGTGTTTCTTTAAACTTTTTTTCTAGAATCTCAACTCAATTCTTTATCATATAAAATCAGAAATTCAAAATTAGTACAACAAAAACTTTAAGTTATGAAGGTTCAAAGCTAAATAATGTAATTGAGCAAGGTGCAAATATTTTGTTTCTTTCATTTTAAACACAAATATCTTGCAATCTATGCAGTCAAAGTTTATGAAATTTCTTTGACACATTCATATACTACTTTAGTACAAGATCTCACAATTAGATATGCAAAGAAAACTCTTTCTTAAAACTTTTTGCACTTTGCTATAGAAATGGCAGTTTTGAGTGATTTTTAATGGAAAAGAAACCTTGGGACTTTAAGGGGTAAGAATAAAATAATAATAATAATAATAATAATTTTAATTTTAATTTCAAAATTTTCAACACACAAATTTGTTTATTTTTTCTTTTCTTGAAACAAATGGAACAACATACAAATCTTGTGTAGTAAGTGTCTAAAGGCTGCATTCTGTAGCGAAGTGTGAAGAAATCTCCTTTCACTTGTTAATTATAAGAGTGTATAAAATAATTATGCATTAGCACTTGTATGATGTATAAGTATAAATTGGATTTTTTAATTCTAAATTATGATTGAATTCGAAGGTTTCATACCATTGCATTAGAAAAAAATTTGTCGACAAACAATCAACAAAATCTTGCATGATTTTTGAGTTGGTTGTCATTATCCCCCCAAGGACTAGCTTGCTAAATTTGTCAATATAGCAAATTTAGGCAAGTACGCGTGATTGGAGATTTTTTTGTTTTTGGCCCAAACTTTTTATAGAAGGTGTGAACAAGGGATATCTTTCATGTGCACTAAAATTTAGAACATTTGGAAATATAAATCAAAAGTTATGACCTAACATGTTTTTTTTCCATAATTGGGTAATTTAGGTAGATAAAAAATTAATTTTTTAGAAACAAAAACTTGAAATTGGTATTTTAACAATTTTATTAGTATTTTGAATCATTTTCTACTTTTTTCTACTTACTATTTTTTTCCTATATGTTGTTCAATTCCAAATGAAATAAAAAATTTCAAGTATATGTCCAACTTGCCTTGAAGAATGAATCCAAAGAAGCACCACCATTTTAGACATTTTTCATACAAATGTGAGCTTGTGAAGTGCAACTACCCAATTTTTTGCAAGGCTAAATTTCTTTTTTGTCAATTCAAATGCTCATATCTTACAATTTACGTGGTGGAAATTTCTTAAATTTCTTCCACACATTTTCAAGTTAGCATGCTACAAGATCTTACAATTATATGTGTCTAAATTTTTTTTTTAATCTGGTACTTGTACTAGAAATTGTAGTTTTGAAGCATTGTGGGTGAAAACATAGTCAAAGAACTTAAGGAATTATATGAGAAAAAATAATTAAAAATAATTTAATTATCAAAATCATATATGAATTTGTCAATGTTTCAATGAAGTTTGCTAATATTTTAATGAAGTTTGCTATTTTTAGGTAATATTGTGGATGGATGAAGGATGGATGATCAAAATTGGACAATGTGTCCGATTTGCTTAAATTCTAGGGTTTGTTTTGTGCTTCTCCTAAGAAAAACAAAATTTGTTGAATTGCATGAATTGTAATATTTCATATACTTTATATGATTTTTCTACAATATTTCACATACTTACATGATTGTTTCATATTATATGTTGTTCCTATTACATGGACTTAGTACCTCTTTTTTTTGTTTGGATCTTCCTTAATCTGTAAATGATCGTGGCTTTTAGGGGTGTCAAAAAACACACAAATTAAACTATTATTTCTATTGTAAAGAGCAAAAAGTTTTGAAAATTGTTCTTTTTTGCACATCTAATTGTAGGATCTTACACTACACTAGTATAGAAATGTGTAAATTAAATTAAATTTTTTTTATTACATAGAATGTAAGATATTTGTGTTTAAATTGAAGGAAACAAAAAAATTTCCTCCTTGAATGACTAAATTATTTGACTTTGAATGTTCTTCACTTAAATTTTTTTATACTATAGAGTTTGAGGTTTAATCTTTACGGTAGGGAATTGAGTTGACATTCTAAAAAAAAACCTTAAATTTAAAAACACTTAATTTTCATTCTTAAGAAAATTGTTGAATAGAAGTACTACCTCCGTCCCAAAATAAATCTAGGATTTCCAAATATACTTGTCTCAAATTAAATTTGATATTTGCTCTCTGTAACTTAATGGACAACAACTAAAGCTACTCCGAACACCCAAAAGCCAAAAACATCTACAAATACCACATTCTATAGACTTTATAGCAATTCAATCCCTGCAAATGCGATCGAAATGCAACCTCTAACCAACCAAAGGCAAAGAATTCAATCCACAACTATACAAAAGTTGTTACTAACAAATCTTTTATTGAGAATTTCTTAGACTTGAATCACAAGACATTGTCAGAATTGAATACAAAGGACATCAATGAACATCACCACACCAACATTGCTTGAAGAATGATCAAAATTAATACCACTGGAGTAGTTCCAAAAAGGGAAAAAAATTGCCGATTTCACTTTTTTTTTTCAACATGTGTCACTTCACTGTCGACTTCCACTCTTTCACACCTAGTGAAGTTTAGTAAAAGCTGCAATAACTACAAAATCCTTTGAAAATAGGAGCTACTCTCACACTAATCTAGCCATTTCTAGGAAACCTTGAATTTATTTTGGGATGGAGGTAGTACAAGATAGAATACAAATATAAATTGTTAATATCCCTAAGATGAAATTGAAACACACTAATTTCAATTGTTCTAGCAAGCAAATGAATCCTTCTAAAACTTTTCCTCTTAAAGAATTGTAAAAATTGAGTTCAAAAACAAGTCTAAGATGCTCCATAACTTTCACATCATTAATCCAAATGAAATGAATAAAAACTTTCCATATAGTCAAAACCATAATCTATGAGAAAAAAAAATTTAATTAGTTTCAATTTGTTTTAATTTGTTTTTTGTTGTCCAATCTCTCTCGTTTTGAGCTTATTTGGCATAACTTTTGCTCCTAGGCACTAATTGAAATGAAAAATTTTATTCCCCAAAAGCTAACGTGTTTTTAATTGTAAAAAAAGTTTCAAAAAATCATGACAAAAATTTTACCTTTTTAAAATTCAATTTGTCCCCTAAGAGGACAGTGGTCCTTTAGGGGTTAATAGCTATTTTCTTTTATCACTCAATTTCAAGGATGTCCTCCTTTGCGTAAATGTATTAGATTAAACAACCCCTAAATTGAATTAGTTTTTTTTTAAATTTTATTTTATTTATTACAGTGAAATTTTTAGATCCCATGCCACTCCCCGTTGAAAAGCCCTCAATGAAGAGGGGTGCAGAGACTTTGTTTCATGGCATTTGGACCTATAGTATGAAATTTATTGAATTTCAAAGTATTTTTAAATTATTAAATTATTTAAAAAATTACTTTTTCTTCGATTTTGGTTGTATATACCTTAAATGAGGATTTTGTTTGTTAGTTATGGTAAGTTCTCTGGAATTGTGTGTCCCCTAGTTGTATTCATGGTACCATTGGAAAGTTCTTTGTCCCCCCTCGCTCATCCCCCAAAGTCCTTCCAAGGGCGCACGTGAAATAAGAGATCCCCTCTGTTTTGTGCTTGATTAATTTACCTTCTACACCTCTCCTAGATAATCTGGAGCCTCTTGAGCCTCGGATTGCAAACATGAATTCAAAATTTGCAAATTCGATCATGCGCGATGGAATAAAAAAAGTTTCAAACGTTTTGGGCATGAGCGAAGCGGTCAGTTCACCCCAGCCTAGAAAACACTGGGCTATCAACATCCTCTGGTTCTGTGTTGTGTTCTGTTCCTCGTATCAATGGGACTTGTCCATCTGTTTCAAAAAGCAAACAAAACAGAAACAAAAAACAACAAAAACACTGGGCTCCATCCATCAATGCATCTAGTCGATTCATGACATTCTTCAACAATCGGGAAAGAGTCCTTCTGAGGAGAATCAAAGCATCTTGGAAAGCGGATGTTCCACCCCAAAGACGAAGATGACGAGGCGCAAGTTCTTGGTCCACAGTGACTTCACCGATGATTCCTTCTGCAGTTCCATCCTAGATTCTTGGGTCTAAAACAGCACATGCTCTGGGCGCCCATAATAGACTGCTTTAGAATGTTACGTGAATTTCTAAAATGAACAAAAGGGCTTTAACAAGGGCTTCACCACGTTCAACCAACAGTTCACACTGTAGTGCAACTTGGGAGTCACACCTGAAAGCAATAACTCCAAATGCAACCCACACTAACTGAGGGAGGTACACCCAGAACCGCCACTTTTTGCTGCTGAGCCAATTTTCTATTACTATACTGGTCCAATTTCATATGTTCTTGGTGGCAAGTGAAAGGAGGTTCCAACGCACCAGAGAACGTGGCATTTGGATAGTGTATGCAAAAGTTATCAAGGAACAAAATTTGGGTTCTGAAAGAGTTTCTTCCACATAGGTACAGAAGTGATTTTGGAGATGTACATATAATGTAGATGGCGGTTTAAGGTCAATGGCACATTTGGGGTATACCTACCTTAGTTTGATTCTTGTTAGCCCCATTTTGCATGACCCATTTTACATGACCCCATTTTACATGACCCCATTTTTCATGACCCCATTTTACATGACCCATTTTAAACCCCATTTTTACATGTAAAAGATTGAGCAAACTAGATTTTAAGACTGCTTTACAATTACTGATAAGGTGCGCACCCCAAAATGTTCCAGTGACCCCCAAATGGCCATCATCACTCTCACTACATCTTCAAAATTGATATGTACCTATGTGGAAGAAACAATTTCAGAACCTCTTCCAAAACAAACTTTGACCCTTGCATAACTTTTGTGTACAATATTAAGAGGATCTTTGGTGCATTGGAACCTCCTTTCACTTGCCAACAATACATGGTGCGCACCCCAAAATGTTCCACTGACCTCAAATGGCCATCATCACTCTCACTACATCTTCAAAATTGATATGTACCTATGTAAAAGAAATGATTTCAGAATCTCTTCCAAAATAAACTTTGATCCTTGTGTAACTTTTGTATACAATATTTTGGGTGTGTTGGAACCTCCTTTCACTTGCCAACAAAAAAATATGAAAATTTGGTTACTTAATAATAGTAACTAGGCAAAGTAGCACAAAGTGGTGTTTTGCAGGGGGGGCACACCTTATAGAATTCTGCATTGCTCTTATGGTATTTCTTACCCTTGTTCATCAGTCGATAAATTAATCAGGGCCTCCATAACTCAACGTCATATCTTCGGAACAGCCTTGGAAACTGCAGTGAGGATTTTTTCATTTCTGCATGGCTCATTAAATATAACAAACTGGCCCTCCAAACAACGACAGCTAATGTACAGTCAGGTCCATTTCATTTACAAACTGCCTATTTGAGCCATTCATTACAATGTAGAGTATAATTGATAGATTTTGGAAGAGATAATTATCATTGCATCCTTACACAATTGCATTCAAGCTTACGAAATTCCAACTTCAAAAAATCAAATCTCCATTTTTGGTGAATTTTTAAAGTTAATTTTCATGCTTTTATAAGATATTTTATTGCAAGCAACTGGTAGTGAATTTTTAAAGTTTGATTGTAGATATATGTAGGGAGCATCCATATGCACATCTTATTCTAAGCAAGTTTCTTCAGAAAAGTTTTACAATTCCTTCTATAGAGTTTTAAGTGTTAGGATGACAATGTCCAAATGTTGTAAGAATAGATATTTCTTTGTATAACTTTTGCATATAGTATTCAAAAGACTCTTTGGTGTGTTGGAACCTCCTTTCACTTACCAACAATAAAATATGAAAATTTGACTGTTTAATAATAGTAACTAGGCAAATAGCACGAAGTGGTGTTTTGCAGGGGGGCGCACCTTATAGAAATCTGCATTGCTCTTATGGTATTTCTTACTCTACCCTTGTTCATCAGTCGATAAATTAATCAGGACGACTGCATCATATCTTCGAAACTGCCCTGGAAACTGCAGTGAGGATTTTTCATTTCTGCATGCCTCAATAAATATAAAAAACTTGCCCTCCAAACAACCACAGCTAATGTACAGTACACTGCCTAACAAGGAGGTTTGCATCTCGCTTTCTTTCACATATATACATCTCATTTTCAAACGCAATCTTTTCCAATTCTTGCATCATTGTATCCTTATGTGGTCCCAATGTCAACTTCGAAAACACAAAATTCTATATTTCATGAATATTTTACATTGAATCTCATGACAGATTACATGATACTTGATTGAAAGCCGTCCATGATGGACAATGAACTCTTTCTAAAAGGTCAAATGTGCTTGTGGACAATTCCAAAATCTACAAGTAATTGGATATTGTAAAAGTCATTTGTGACCGCTCTCAATCAATTAGCATGTAATATCATGAAATTTAAGGTAAAAAATTCACCAAAAATAGAGATCTGATATTTCGAAATCGAAATTTGGTATGCAGGATTGGGACAACACAAAAATGAAATGATGCAAAATTTGCTAAGAACAAACACTTTTGAAAATGGGCTGCGGCGGTATGGAAACAAAGGGAACTGCGAATCTTTTTGTCAGGGCACTGTACAATCAGCTCCTCCTCTTGTATGAGTAGTAAAACGATCCGACAACTGTCTGAATTGCAACAAAGTAACCACTGCCTGCGACCTCGGCACACAAAGGATGCTGTCAACTGAACTACGGTGAAGCAATGGAAGCTGCAAGTGCCGAGTTTTGCAGGTACTTTTCTGCAGTAGCTGCAAGTAAAGCTGCTCCGTATGGGAGAACTTCTTCATTGATCCAATAAGTGGGAGAATGAGATGAGGCCAATGCATCCAGCTTCGAGTCCTTGGCGCCAACCATCATGTATGCACCTGGAATCTTTTCCAAGAAAAAGGCGAAGTCTTCTGCCCCCATCATAGGTAACTGTGTTTCTACATTCTTCTCACCCAGGAGCTTCACAGCCACATCACGCATCAGTTCGTATTCTGCGTCTGTACTTGCTGTCACAGGGGTGAAGGGATTCTCTTTCTCCATGAAATCAACAATGGCGCGGCATCTATACACAACTGCTTGTCCCTCTGCAACCTGCTTGAACATCAGGACATCAGAGACGTATTTGAAGGAAGTCTATGTTGAATCTTGACACGATCAATCCAAATGGCCTACAAACACCACTTCCAGTCGTATGGGAATAAAGATATATCATTTACCAAGCTCCAAGGTGGATAACAAAATGGACCAATACAGGGTGTCAGACTTTAGGACTTTTCCTTCAAGGATGGAGACGATTTAGGAAACGTCACTCAAGTTCCCAAGGGACCTAGTACTTTGATGAGACGGAAATCTAGAGCCAGAATCCCACAAGGCTAGAACTGGAAAGCAAAGGTAGAGTCAGGAGCCTGAAACCGCGAATTGCACCACTCCTAATCAAAACAACAAATCATACCCAATATTTGGAAAAATAGAAACCAAAAATCGGTTCAGAGATTGAAAATGACACCCCCAAATGGACACTCTTTTTTGAGATTGGGCACATAGAGGATAGAAGGCAAAGCCTGGTCACAAACCTCCTGAATGCGCCTCTTTAGGATTTGGAAGCTCTCACGCGACAATGCTCGGAATGTACCACCTAGTGTCACTGTCTCAGGTATCACATTGAATGCATCCCCACCATGGAACGCAGCCACTGTCACCACCTGAAAAACATACCGGTCAAAAGAAATTCAAACTGTTTTCAAGAAAATCAATGCGGCTAAATGAAGGATCAAAAATTCCTTAGGAGAAAACGGGGAATTAGACCTGCGAATCAAGAGGATCAGCTCCACGAGATACTATATGTTGTAAACTCTGAACTATAGCAGCGCCGGCCACAATTGGGTCTCTAGTAGCGTGAGGCTCTGCCGCATGCCCACCGTGCCCTTGAATGTGTATCTGGAAGAATCCACAGGCTGCCATCAAAGCACCGGGCGTGTCACCCACGACACCCACGGAGAGATGAGTACTCACGTGGATGCCAAAGATGGCACTAGCGGACCCAAGAGCGCCTTCCTCCACCATGCGCTTGGCCCCAGCGGGACCCTCCTCACCCGGCTGGAAGATTAGCATTACAGAACCCTGTTGACCACCATGTCAAAGAAAAATCACTTTATGAACATCAAACAAGAAAAATCACTTTATCAACATCAAACACATTGCAACAATGCTGTCCAAACCAACTTGAGAGAAAAAGGTACAGGACCTCATTCCGTCTCTGATAATGACTCCCTCTTCCAATACACTTGGTTGGCCATCGATTACCAAGTTGTTATGGTCAACTTGGTTGATGGCCACTAATCAAGAATGGAAATGGGATTGTCCACTGTCCTCTGAACAGTGGTCTACAAACCTCCCCATTTGAAATGATTTCATACAAAATCACAGTACATTGAGTGAGAAAAACCAGATCCCAAGAGAGTTTGGCTCTTGCAGTATCCAAGGTGATATCTCCAGTGAGCTCAGTTGAATGATCTCTCAATGAAAACACAATCTACAAATAGGATAAATTGCTCAAAGTGACAAAACGAGAATCCTCAAGCTAAATAGAGAATTGATGGTAAAGAACTCACTGGTAAGGTGCTGCGATGCTTTTGGAGGAGGCGAGCGGCTCCAAGAAGCATGGCTACATGCGCATCATGACCGCACGCATGCATCTTCCCAGACACTTTGCTCTTGTGCTCCCACTCAACCTCTTCCTACATAGAAGGCTCAAAAAATGTTAGTGACCTTGAACCCATCCCTTAAAATAGAAGTAAAGGTCACATTGATCACTTCAAAACGGTCACTTCAACATGAGGAGACTCATTGAAACACAAGCATGGAGTTGAAAGTAGGTGAACAAATGCTAATTGAAGTTGTGGCACTTGAAATTACGACAGAGAGTCTGATGACCTACCAAGAATTTGATGTTGATTGGTGAATTTCATTTTGATTGTGGGGAGTAGTGGGAATCAACTCATGAACATGGAGGCTTCTTTCCATGAAAGAGGAATACAAAAACTACTCACTTTTCACTTCAAAAAATCATAATCAACTCTGCAAGGGCCCAAAAAGTACTTGAGAAAATGCAGTCTACATCATTCCGTCTAGTGTTCGAAATGAAATGCAATCCCGAAAAATTGAGCAAAGAGAAACTGTCATTCTTGCTTAAAGAGACGGTAACAGCACCCCCTCCTTGAATTCAGACCTCTTTCAGATTGAAGCTCCTAATGGAACACCAATTCTTGATGACCGGAAGCCTCAACCGCGAAAGTCTCACCTCGAACACACTCAAGCTCGTGAATCCACTTATACAAAGTCCTTTAGCTTCAAGCACAGACAAAACAATTCGAGAAGCAGCGGGCAAAACTAATTCAGATGCATTCTTCTATATCATAACACATTCGCTACCTTGATTCAGACCTCTTCAAGATGGAATCTCATAAGAGCACCGATTCTTGATGAACGCAACCCTAAAACCTAAATTCTCACCGAGAGACACACATTCAAGCTCGTGAATCCACAAATCATCACTAATTCAGCTTCAATCGGAGACAGGACTAACACAAGAAGCATCCGGCACGACAAATTCAAACTCAGCCTCATCATGAGAATTGGATCCAACAATACCTGGATAGGAAGAGCATCCATGTCAGCCCGCAAGGCCACCACCGGACCCACACCTTCACCAACGATGGTAGCAATCACACCCGTGCCTGCCACGGGAAACCGATACTCCACACCTAAATTCTCCAGCTCCTCCCGCACCGCCCGGCTCGTTTCGTGCTCTTCGAAGGCCAATTCCGGGTGGGAGTGGATGCGGCGTCGCAAGCTCGTCATCCATTTCACGACGTCCGTCTCGTTCGCCCCTGCTAACCACCCTGCCTCGCCAATGGCTCGTCTCTCTCCTCCTCCTCCCGCTGTTGCTGCTGTTGCGACACCGAAGCTGTCAATCGGGGGTGGTTGCAATCCATCGAATGTCTCCGTGCCCGCCCATACGGCGAGTGGTGCGAGTAATAGCACCGCAGTGAGACTTAAGAGGTGCAATTGCGCCATGATTTAATGCAGGGGAGTTTCTGAAATTTGAAGCTCATGCGCAAATTCTACACCGGATCACATTCTCACACTACCCGAGGCTCGCTCGGCAGCAAGACGACGACGCATTCCAATGATGAGTCAGCTCATTCACCGACAATGTTGGAGGAAATATATGGATACTAAATGCACCTCGAGCTCAACCTCTGACGTCGACGTCGTCGTCGGGCAAGAGGACGCAAACCCATAGGACAGCAACGGAAACCTATGGCACGAAAACCTATAGGACATGGACGAAAACCCATAGGATAGTGACGGAAACGCCTAGAACCATCCAATACAGGGACACAGGGATTTTGACGCCAATTTTCATTTATCTCGACGTCCTTAGAACTTGAACAACTTCCCGAAGCGTGACATTGCTGACCCATGAGTTTAAAAAGCAACTTTCGGGCAGACTGAGTTTTTTTTGGGTAATCTGAACCCAATTCCGAACCAGAAAATCATATTTCCTATTGGTATGAATGAACAAATTGGATGTACAGGTCTCGTCGGTTATCGTCGCTCTCCTATAGGTTTCAGTTGACATCCTATTGGTTTACGTCGCCTTGGAGGCAGACAACGTGGGAGTGGAAGAGGTTGACGTCGACGTCGTGGGGAATTGAAATTGGGAATGGGATTATGGAATCAGTGAAATTGGTGGAACTGTTGTATGGATGACTCTTGCATCATTCAACAACTCACCAATTGGAAAGAAGCGAATAAAAGAGAGGTAGGGCCATCAATTCAAAATGCGATTGATAACAATTGGCGGATTAGGAAAATTCCAAAGCAATTGTTATCAGTTCAATTGTTATCAATCACAATTCCAACGCAATTGTTATCAGTAGCAATTGTTATCATTCACAATTTCGATTGTTACGAATGCAATTGGCGGTTTAGGAAAAATTGATGGAATAGCAATAGCTACTGTTCAACAAACGATAGCATGAATCTCGACGGGAGTGTAGCTGCATATAATTTAGGGATCATACATGGGACACGGTCTTCATATCAAACTTGCACAAGTGGTGGACATTTTCACAATCTTTGGAACACTCTTATTTTCCCAATTGGAGAAATGTTACTAGAGCATCCCAATTGGAGAATATGAAGTTAGTTCCAATTGGAGAATATGAAGTTAGTCCCAATTGGAGAATATGAAGTTCATCCAAATTGGAGAAGGTGCAAGTAGTTCCAATTGAAGGGACTGCCCTCTCTATTGAAGGGCAATTGATTTAGTATGAATAAAAAGTCTAAACTTATTGGTATTATGCATGGACTACCTGCATATGATATCTTTAAAAACTTGGGAAACCTAAAAGCCGATATATCTATAAAAACAATTATTAGGATTAGCACTACATTATATACCAATACACCATTTGGGAAAATTTATTCTACAAGCAAGGAAGACAAGTGGTGAATGAAGTTGCTATTATTCCAAATCCTAGTGCTCATGGCATTGATGTGACAATTGAAGGGATCTTAATTAGTGGGGTACAAATTGATGGCAGATGAAGTGTACATTAAATGACTTGGTAAACTATGAATACTTTACAATTGGAAGGATTCCTTGAAACTAAATTAGTCCTACACATGGCTGATCAAAGGCGGGTCAACCCAAAAGGAATTTTAAACAAAATTAAAACAATGATATCATGAATTATAGTGAGATATAGATTATCTTGTGTTTCAACAATTGTTACCTTATACATTATTTGCCTTCCTATAGGGTAACCCTTTGCTATATCACAAGGCAAAGTGGGAGCCGATTGGAATAGGAGATTGTGAACAATTGGGTCTAGATTATCTAAAGTTTATTTACAAATGTCAGCTATATCATACCAATTGATGAGTTTTTCATTAATTGATCGCTTTTACCAATTGGGAACGTATTATTGAGGCTTATACATTGTAGTTGCCAATTGGGTACGGTATTTAGTTACACTGTTCATCCGATTGGTGCATACTTCTTTTTCATGCGGCATATAGGGTCGGGGTTTTCCAATTGAGAGTTTAGTTGTCCCCAATGTAGATGGGAAGATCTGGGACATGGTTTTTTTTTTATAATTCTGTGTTTTGGAGTCTGTTTTGGCAAATATTAGGATGAGTTATCCAATTGTTTGTGAGACTTATGTGTAATCGTGTAAGAGTGTGTTGTGATGTGTATGAGTAATGAGAGAAAACCAAGTGGGAAATTTAATAATATGAGATCCAAGTTTGGTGTTTACGATTGGAGTTGGAATGTGTCTAATTGAAGAGAATATGGTGTGACTATGAGGAATAGAATCAATTGGGTTATGAGTTATGATTCTCTTTTCTTTAAGCTTCGTCACAGACGTTAAATTCAGCAGTTTGAAATGTTTCGCAAGACAAACCTATCTCTACAGTGCCATTGCAATTGGAAATCTCGATTGAGTAATGTAGAACTTAATGAGTCCAATTGATGAGTGTATTGAGAGACCAACTCTTGGAGAAACAATTGAAAAAGATTAGGTCACAGCCTCAACTTACGATGTCAACGTCAACCTCTTCCACTCCCACGTTGTCAGCCTCCAAGGCGACGTAAACCAATAGGACATCAACCTAAACTGGCAATAACCTATCAGGGGGCTCTAGGCGTGTGCACAATTGGAAAGGCATTTTTCTGGTTTGGAATTGGGTTCGGACTACAGGCATGGACAGAATTTCAAGTTCGGGCTACCCAAAAATCCAAAATATTAAGATTTCGATGGATGTCCCTCAATTTTACACAACTTGAAGTGTGAATACGTCACAGTGCATATACCTTTGTGACCCAATTGGAGATGTCTCTGTGACATATATTTTCGTCGACGAGCTATACGTCTCCGTTGCCCCTTGATAGGTTATCGTCGGTCTATCGTAGGTTTAGGTTGACGTCCTATTGGTTTACGTCGCCATGAAGGCGGACAACGTCGGAGTGCACCAGCATGACGTCGACGTCGTAGGTTGCGGTCGCCACCCATTTAGTATTCCATAGAAATATGCCTTCGGCGACCTTGAAGTGGGGCTTGTTCTAGTAATGAAATATTAAGCTTTTAGAGTTTATTTTTTTGGCTTTTACTTTTTAAAGGTCCTTTTGCCCTTATGTGTTTTAAATAAGATTTGATTATTAAAAATGAATAAGATAAATTATATGCATAAAATATTGTATTTTTTGTTTAAAATTGCAACTACAGACTACAGTACAATCTTTCAAATTGATTGACCTTGTTTTTTCAGATTTAGTTTGAATTTGAATTTGTCACTGGATCTCATAATTAATTAGATCATAAATTAGAATGGTTGTTAAGATATTGGCTATTTTCAAAGAATGATGCCATAAGCACCGAAAGTCTTCACTTGAGGTAATGAATTATAAAGTCTCCATTTTGTCTATTTGTTTGAATTTTGATAAATTTGTAGATCAGTATCTCGGGAAAAATATGGTAAATGTTTTTATAGTTGAATTTTAATCAAAAAAAGGACTAGATTTATCTTCCCTGAAATTTTGGAAATTCAAATATTTTTATTAGGTGTTTTTAATTTTAAAATCTATCCCAAGCACCTATAGTTGGTTGGTATTCCTAGCAAAAAAAATAATCCTACACACAAATGGATATGAAATTTCTTTGTTGGAATACAACTTCACAAAGTAGTTATAGGATTTTGAATATTGTTCAATTATACGTTTTTGTCTTTTTTTTAAGCCATTTGTAAGCTTAGGAAAAGTTGAGGGTTGCTATTATGTGAGCCTAAAATCATGAGCACATGAGCATATAAGACTATGCAAGTATATTATAGATGTTTATATTATAGAAACCTTCCTTGATTATAGGATACCTATATTATAAGTGTTTATGTTATAAGCACCTTCAATGGTTGTAGGATATGTTTTTATACACATGCTCAAGGCTCAATATATGCTTGCATTTCCATGCTCACATGCTAGTATTGTTGGAAAAAGTTCAATCAAGTTTAGAGATCTTGAATCCAGAAGGTAGGAGAACATTGTAAATGAAAGGGGGTGTAGAAATAGGATAATTATTAGGAAATTAGTCTTTAGTATACCAAGTTCAAATCATAGAATATAGTCAAGCAATGTAAAATTAACTAATTAATTCATTATCAAACTAGATAATGCAACTCAAAGACAAAGAACATCATTTTTCACCAATTAATCCTAATTGCAATCTACTCTCCATTCTTAAAGGCCACAAGTTAGAATTTGTCTCTTTTGTTTATTGTTTACTCCAATTGAATCTTTTTACTTTCAAATAAAAAAATCCTTGGCTTTTCATTCTTTCTCCAATTTGGTCTTTACTCCTATTTATTGTTTTATTTTCCAACTAGGGATTTGTATCACCTATAGTCTTCTATCACGTTTTTACTACTTTAACTCAATAAACCAAGCAACTTCAATTTTTTGCTTTTGCTCTATAAGTACAATAATTTTTCCTTTCCACTTAATCACTTTAAATTCCAATCTAGCTTAGGGTAGTTGCAAGAAACAATTGCCTATTTTGTCTCAAAATGGCCTAGTATTCAGTTTCCTATTTTGTGTCAAAATGGCCTAGTATTGTGAATACTATGACTTTTGAAATAATTTTTTTTAATGAAACAAAATATGGATGATTTGTAAAACATTCTAAATAGTATGTGTGTGAAAATTCAAGCCTGAAAAAACTATTTCTAAAAGTCATGCACAAAAAAGATACTATGGCAAATGCCAAGAAAATAAATACTTCAATATTTAATTTCTAGGAAACAATAAAAAAAATTCAAAAAAAAATTCAAAAAATTCATTTTTCCTAATTTGAAAATGCTCCTTCTCAAACATTTGCATCTTTGGGAAAAAATTGTGTTTACTCCACTTGTGTAAAGGTTGTGCACTTTGAATGCATGTGGAAGGTGGACACTTTACTATCTTTTAAAAATCTCTTCATAGGCTCTTGTAACTTTAGTTGAAGTCTTTGTATACCAAATTTGACATGCAAATTTGCATTTTGGGGTCAAAATAGTATTATCCCTTCAAATGGTTAAGGTAGACATCCAATTGGGGGCAATTTAAAAATATTTAACTAATTTTTAAAATTAAAAGAAATTATTCAATGTCTACAACTACCATATGCATCTATACTTCAAATTTCACAGAAAAGAGACATCCAATGCAAAAGTTGTCAGTGAAAAACTACATGTCCAAGGCCAAGGGGACAAAAAAAAATGACAATTGTTTCTTGCAACAAACCTGTATCAACTAAGACTAAATTTTTCAAGTTGTTATTTAATCCTCTTCCAAATTCCATTGGCTTTAGAAATTTAACTCTTTAAAATTTTCTACTCCTTTTATATATACATACTTATACTTTAGACCTTTCAATCAATCTAGTAATTTTGGCATGTAATCCTATGCAAATAGTTCGATTTAATTCAATTTGGCATTACTTACACATACAAACATCCAGGACTTGAACTCCAAATTAAATTTGTGCTAACCATGAGACTCTTGATAAGATGACATGTAATTCAAACTTAATTCAATATTACAATTTCAACAAATGCACTAACTTGTCTTCACATGCATAGACAATCAACAATCAAAATTGGTCCAAATTATTTCTGATTTGGTGGAACATACTTATTTGCATTATTTATTCAATCTACAATTCTCCATTTCAAATCTTATAATCAATCTATCAAAATGATATAATCAATTCTAGATAAAAGAATGATTCACAACATTCACAACTAATAACTCCCACTCATTAGAAGATTTTTTAGGCCTCAAGAAGATTGTGAGTTCTTAAAATGTGAGGAACATAGGAACAATGCCAAATCAATAGTTTGACGTGGTCAAAGAGACACCCATGTCAAATAATAATAATAATAAATTAATATTTATTTATTTTAAATTAAATTTATTTATTTTTATTTTAAATTTTATTAATTTATTAATTATTTAATAGTTTTTTAGTATTGTAGTGTTTCACAGCAAAGGAAACACCTCCAAAATAATCTTTCTAAGGCCTCAAATCTCTTCTAATGTGTCTACTTTGACACATCAATTTGAATAAGCAGAAGCATCACATTCAAGAAATCATCAACGGACTCCAACTAGAACAACAAATTTCACAACATCGTTCATCCATCAATACACAATAATTTCCAACTGAGGCTCACAACCACACCCACACAGTTGCACAACACACATTTAGCACCAAGCTTGACTCAGACACATACACATTCCACACAACCTCAAAGATTCCAGATTCCAAGTTCCAACTTGTTGCGAAGACCAATCCAATTAGGCAACTTCTTCCATGAAACATCAAAAGGAAACAAAACAGTTGATTCGAGGCTGAACTTGCACGTTCTCTTGTAGTGGATAGAATCCAAATTGAAGAAGACAGTCAATCCACATCAAAGCTTCCCAACTTGGAAATGGAGCTATGGGCAATTTCGTTAAAATGGCGGTGTTCCTGTAGAATGGCACTACATTCCATTAAAATGGCACTGAATATGTCAAAGATGACACGACATTCCATTAGAATGGCACAGAGTATGGAAAATGGCAAAAAATCACCGCCATTTTAATGAAATTGCCCATACCTGCGTTACTCCCCCACTACTCTTAGTTTTGTTCAATTATGAGCTCCACTACTTGGAATAAGTTGTATTTCAAAATTGCTTCAATGTTGTTGTACTTCTGTGGAGTGGTGGGCTGGGTTTACTTGCTTTTATTGTTCTTCGATCTCGTGCATACTCTGTTCTTCGGACAACTTGAGAATGATGGTGGCGCAATGTGGGTGCACTTGGGGGAATTAAAACAAGCAACGGTGGAAGTCCTTGTTTTCAAAGAACGGTGATTGCTAGGAAACGTATTCTTTGCCATCTTCTCTTCATTTGCAATCTCTACTATCTGGAGCCCTATCTCCCTTGCGGACTTGAGAACCCTGTCCCTTCCATTGGCACAGTAGCATCTGCCTCTCCCATTGCAATTCGATTCTTGTCCCTGGAATTTTACTCTTGTTGTAATCGTAAATTTGATTGCATGTGGAATCATTGCTGAAAGGTTAGAAGAGTGGCTGATTCATACTCTGAGTTTTCGATGAAATTTTGATTGGGAGTTGGGTAGTTTGGATTTTTTAACTTCTTGTATTTGGAAGTTCAGTGTTTCAATTGCCTACAATTGTGTTGTTGCATGAGCATTGTCGGGAGGTTTGAGTGGTGATTAATATCATGCTTTGTGTTTCTTCAATCAAATTTTAGTTGTAATTGATTAGTTGTAAGTCTTTAGTGCAGTTTGGGGTTTTCAGATTTTCATAAAAGGAGAACTTGTGAGTTCATTGTTTCAATTGCATAGTCTTTACTGTTGTGTGAGGATTGTTGAGACATTAGGATAATGATTGAATCATTTGTTGTGATATTTCGGTGCACTCTGGATCTTACGTTTAATTTTCGAAAACAATGTTTTTTAATCGTGTAGGTGCAGGTTTAGATCTTGTTATTGTAACCAATTCTACCTCTCATCATGTGACTTTGCTTTGTTAATTTGGGTTTGAAAGTTCTGTGAGAGACTTTGAGAGGCCTTGCGATGGTGTCCAAGATGCCAAAGAAGGTTCCCATGTTTAGACAATGCACGCTGCTGATTTTAAGTCAAGACAAATTATCCACGCAGGCTTTGGAAAATGTTGAGAAAGCAAGCTAAGGCAGCGTCTCACGAGATCTCCCACGCCAATACTCCAAGCTCTTCCGAGCCGCCCTTAGCACATTCGTCATAAGGTTCCATTGATGCACGCACAACACCCTCAAATCCACCGAGCGCAAGCTAGCACTACGAAGACTTCGGCGGACACACCGGAGATCACTGCGAATTCTTTAGTTGTAAACGATGGGGAACAACGGCGGCATCGGTGCAAAAAGTGGTCCACAAACAAGACATTGAATCAAGACTTTCAATTTTTTCGTATAAGTGACAACGTTACTACTGACGTTGTCTGCAGTGCAAGATCCACCTCTTTAGCTAGACTGTCGATCGTCAGCTTCTTTTCTATTGTAATGTCATAGCCTGTAAATAAAGAATATGCAGGTTCTTCACAAGTCATAGCCTTTGTTACCTTACTTTCCAGTGCGTTTCTAGCTCACCAATTAGACCTCTACGGTTGTGCTGATCTCAATCACCGCAATTGCCAAGCTTTCGACTATACCCCAAAGTCTTATTGTTACATTTTTATTTCCTTTTGCTATAGGATTCGGATTTGGTATGGCTATTGTTTAAAAAACTCATTGCCTTCGAAACTCATTGCAAACTCATATGCGAGGTTGCATTGGGTGATGGTTTGTGTTCATGTGACCATCCGAATTTTAGTTCATATTTTGATGATTCTTAAGTTGATCATGTGAAAGCCAGTGTTTATTTTTGGGGTGATTCGGCAGCCATTTGCATCAAAGTAATGGGCCCAGCACCATGCCCTTAGAACAAAATGGTACTAAAAGACTGGAAAATCACCAAAAAAACTTCAAATTAAAAAAATTATTGGATGAAATCGCAAGATTGTGGATGAAAACAGAATTATGGATATGTGATATGCACTAATGCAATATTTTCTATCCAATATGTGGATGAATGTTGAAATTTGGAGCACAGCTATAAATAACATTGATATCATCACTTTGGCACTTTATAAAAGATGGAAAAAATACACTTGGCATTGAAAATGATATAAGGTAAAATGACCCATAGTGGTCAGAAGTTGAGTCATCCTATTGTTGAAATTTTTCAATTTTTTTCCCACTTCAAGATAAGTGTGAGAAACAACAAGTGCAATTGAAATTATATTTTTTCGACAAAGTATGAATTTGCTAGGAATTTTTGAAGTATTCAGTGCATCATGGCCTAAAAGAGTCCGTTGGCTACCCCATGACCAACAAAATCTGAATCCATAATGCTCATCCTTACTACTTACTGTAGTCACAATATTTTCTAACATGGAAGGCCTAAAAGTCAATTTTTACAATGAATTTCACACTGAAAAGTTGGAAGTTTCCAATGAGGTCACTATTCACTCTATTAATATTATGTAAGATATTGATTGTGGCCCAAATCTGACATACTAAAAAACCCTACAATGGGGTCATTTTTTAGGTGACCACTATGGGTCATTTGACCACAATAGACTATTATACCTTAACAAGCTATGAATGAGTTTGGTGAAGGTTTATGCCCACCCTAAACCCTGCCCTATGTTATTTCAACTTTAGAATTTCATAACTAATTCCACAAAGCTTCAAAAAATATGGAACGACTTGGGTTGGATGACAATTCCACTTCTCTTTCAAGGAAAATTTACTAAAAAAATATTTCAAGAAGCTTCAACTCCCCAAAATTCAGTTTCAGCTCTTACATGGGTAATTTATGGACCTCCTACCTTACTTAAGATTCTTGGTTTTGAAAAAGAAATTCCTCTAAGAGCATTGCCACCCATTCCCTCCAAACAAGGCCGGGGAAATGGGTGGCTGGGGCCCTGCACCTTTCGAACCTCCCTCTATCTAGTAGACATCCCAGTCATTCCCGGCTGGAGGTCACGGTGAAAACAAAAAGTTGATCACATGCTTAATGACAGGAGATTCAAATGTGTGAATTGTAGCCGATTGTCAAGCGACCATATACTGAGCGGAATGGGAGAGAGAAGCTGCAAGCTTTGATTTGAAATGTGCTTGGGGTGTGCTTGAGATAAACCTCAAGCACACCTCAAGCACATTTTTGTTTTCTTTATTTAATTTGATGCTATTTTATATTTTTTTCCATTTTTTGCTTGAGATGTGCTTGAAGTGTACTTGAGGTCTATAGTCCACACCACGTCTACCTTCACTGCCTTGCCTTTGCCTAGGTAACCCTAAAAAATTGTTGCCCTGACCGTATTGGTGATGTCTGCGTCTAAGACCTTGCCCTTTGTTGTTGTCAAAACTCTGCTAGCTTCTTTCATTGCACTCAAACCCTACAAACTCCCACTTCCTTCTACTGCTAAGCTTTCCCCTTTCATCATACCCTCGCCTTCCTATGGATTGTGTACTTTGCTCTTGCTGTTCTTAGAATACCCTAAATTACACTCATTTTCATCATGAAAACTTGGTGATGTCACTCCAAAGCCTCTATTGTTACGATCAAAACTCTCATGTTCACATACTTTCATGCCCCATCATTGCCTCTCATGCCCCATCATTGCATTCACAAGCCAACAAGCCAAAAAATATGGAAGCACGACAAAATGAAAATTGACACCTTAAACTTCCTCAATCACCTCAATCACCACACTGGGAGGGGGTGGGGTCCTATAATTTCTAGCACCCCTTTTAGCATGACTAGATTCCTTCCTTCCCTAGCTAGGTGCATCGTAGGAGATGTTTTGGAGGTTGGCCATACCCTAGCCTTGGCTAGCCAACTTTAGAGTCAATGGGTGGCGATGCTCTCAGTTGTGAAAATCGATCTCTAGGTTTTTATAACCTCTTTTTGTGGCTTGATTCTAATAGCTTACTTTGCATAATGCATACCCAAATTTTTTTAACATCAATTAATTTACCCTAATTTAGTTCTCATTGAATATCTTTTGTCGTCTCACCAAATTCTAAGAAACTGAACATGGATCATTGCAAGAAATATTGGTACTATTTATTTATGATAAAGAGAATATTGGAGCTTTCTGTCATAATAACTTTTGAAGCATGATTTCTATTAACTTGAAATTTTTACTGGAGATAGTAGTCTTGAGTATATTCATATATTGTATTTTAGGCGTTTTTAATACTTTGGGGTATCCAAAATTAATGATGTAAAGCTGAAATTTCTATGGTCTATGGTCTAAATCTCCAATAGATAGGCATGCTCCTACTAAAAGGCATTTAAAAATGTATCATTTAATATCCTCTGCATTTGTGCCAATAGAGTTCCTTTACTACCGGACTTTTCAATATCAAGGGTAGCCTTAAAATCATTATTTTGGTGAAATTTCATCACTATAAAGTCCTCCCAAATGGACAATATTTAGTTTCTTTGTAAATTTTTTTCCTATTTTTTTACAAATTAAACATCAAAGTATCTATTTTCTTCAAAAATCTTGTCACTTTATTTCATGAATAACTTTTGATCTACACTTTTTAAGTCTTTAATTTTGATGATATGTTACTTTTATCACTGTACTAATTATCCTTATTTGCTTTGATTAAAAAAAATTTCAAAAGGTCATAGTAATAGGGAGTACTAGCCAAAAACATGCTAATGTGAAACAAAATTGACATGTCATTCTCGCAATCACTTACATGTATCGATTTCCAACTGACATCTATGACATAGGCAATTGTGGCAATGCCAAAGTGTTGATCTACAAGAATGGCAACAAGTGTGAAAAGTAAGAGTTACATTGTACAACCACAAATTTGACTTGTGATTGCTAGTAATTAAGGTTTTTGACTATGTTTTCACCAAAACTGCTCCAAAACTATCATTTTTATTACAAGTACCAAATTTTAGAATTAAAAAAAATAATTGGACACATATAACCATAGGATGATGTCGTATGCTAGTTTTAGAAGATGTGAACAAGATTTCAGAAATTTCCACCATGTAAGTTGCAAGATATGAGCTTTCAAATTCATAGAAATCCTTTTTTGGCCCTATAGAAAACTGGGCAGTTGCACTTTGCAAGCTCATGAAATTTTTTCTAAAATGGTGTTGCTTCTTTGGATTCATTTTTTAAGGCAAGCTGGCAACATGCTTGAAATTTTTCAAATCATTTGAAATTGTACAACATATAGGAAAAAAAATAGTAAGTAAAAAAATATAGAATGATTGAAAATACAAAATAGTTAACAATTTAGTTATAGAACTGAAAGATGACAATTATGATGGTAGTAGTGTTGTAATAAAAATATATTCTTAATTTTTTTTATTTTTTCCAATAATATTGAAAATTGAGTGAAATGAAGGACTTCAGAGTTTATCTTAGAGTAGAGATTTTGTACCTACCTGCAAACTAAAGCTCCTTATAACTTCCATTTCATTAATCAAAATGGAATGATTCAAAGCTTTCTACATACATATAAATCTAGAAAATAAATTTCAAATTTTTATTTCTTGAAAAAGTGATTTTAAACAAGTTTTTTGCTACTTGAACTACTTGCCAAACAATGAAAACTACATATCATACAATAACTTTTTAATCATGTAGTCAAAAGTTATGAAATTTTTTAGATCTTAAAGCTACTCCTTGGGCACATGTTGTGTGAACATTTCAAAGAAAAATATAAAAATTCCATTTGTAGTGAGTTGTCCAAAACCACTATGTTGCCAATAAATGCAATTTAGGGCTTTAGGAATTAAGCAGTACAATCCAAAGTTAGGTCTCTTGTAGTAAAGTACTAAGTAATAGGCTACCTAGTAAGTTTAGTTAAGGTGATTGCAAGGTGATCATTTGAATTATATTTCTCACTTTGATTGTTTTTTGAGAATCAATTTGCTAGATTAAGTTAGGGTGTTTGTTGAGGATGTATCAAATTAATAGTATATTCATACATATGAGTTTGTTGACTATGATGTTGAGAATGTTATCAACCATGGTTGTTGAATTTGAATTATGTTGTAGTTTTCATTCAATGCTTTTGCAACAAACTCTACATCCTACATCTAAAGCACAATGTACATTGCCAATTATCAAACAAAGATCAATTGCATTCATAAGCTCTTCTTCTTTCTATGATCTTGGAAATTTTTCCACCCAATTTTTGTATTGAAGTTTAATATAGAAGATTATCAAAGGTTTACAAAATATTTTACAATAACCAATAACAAAATAATTTAGTATTTTTTGCATGTTTTGGCAAAAGATATACATGGTGCAAATTACTTTTCACATGATCCATTACACATGGATGTGAATCCAATATGTAATGGATGCCTATCATGAAATTATGAACATTGTTAGTCTTCTTGTTTGGAATGATTATATTTGAAATTTAGCAAATGGATTGGAATCTTGATTAGTAAAATTGATGACATGACTATTCTCACAACAAATTTTGATGTTTGTCCCATTGAATCATATCCTTTAATGCAAGTTGCAAGTTTAATGCATTCTCTAGTGTCTTCATCTAAACTACTATACTACTATAGGAAGGAATACCAAAAGAGTTGGACCTTGAAGTTTCCCTAGTGTAAACAAGATCCAATGGAGTTAGAAATTATGAAAAGTAAAGTGTATTGTATGCTCTCATGTCTTTAGATATATACAACAACATCTTAAATGCCAAAGGAGATAACTCAAAAAATATGAAGGGTGGACAATCATAAAGAGCCTAAATCCAAAATTGGGCAAAAAAAAAAGCCTTGGATGAATACAAATCTAAGCGCAAAAAGATCAAAAGGCTATGTGCTACCTTGCTAGTGTGTAACATTTTCATGGCAATTGCAACTAGGGCTCTTCCAAAATGAAAAGACCATTTTGTTTTACTTACTTTCTTTTAGTCGACCAATGTTATAATATAAACACATGTGTGTCCTTATAAGTAGCTCTGTTGCCTAAAATTACCAATGTGGTGTAGCATATCTACTGTGGTGCAGAAAGAAACCAAATAAGTGGTAAGCAGAGTCAATTGTTTCTCACTTAATTGCAATGAAGTCACTAAAGGTAGATAATCAATCATGGATTTCTATTCATACTTAGGTGCTCATTGACTAGGAAAGGGTGTTGGTTATTGTTACCAACCTTGGAGAGATTGACAAATGGTGTTATAGGGCAAGAAATAACCAAAGCCATTGTAAGGTCCATCAATCATGATGGTAGTTTAAACAACACATTCAAGCACTACTAGAAAATGCATATTTTATGACTGCAAAATGTGACTGCAATGAGTCAAAAAATCTCAAAGTATGACTTATGCTAAAATCACTGTAGATGATTTAAAACATGATTGGGTTCAATCATTACCAACGAGTCGTATTGAACATCAGTCATATTAGTAGTCATATATGTTGGGGAGTATAATTAGCCATTTTTTGCCAACGTGACATATATGTTGACTATTCTTTGAGACTTGACTTTTTCTTGAGCTGTCCGGGAAGAAGGACAAAAGCCTATGTGGCATATGACTCCATATAGTTATATTTTTGGCTGATGTAGAATATGACTCTATATAATTATATTTTTTGGTGACGTGAAATATGATTGCAATGAGCCATATTTTTGAATGACTTGAAATATGACTATGGTGAATCATATTTTGGTTGACATGGAATATGACTACAATGAATCATATTTTTGGCTTATATGAAATATGACTGCAGTAAGTCATATTTTGGTTGACATGGCATATGATTTTGTACAATCATATTTTTTGTTGATGTAGAATATGACTCTTGTAAGTCATATTTTCTACTAATGTGAATAATGACTCTCTCGAGTCATATTTTTGAATGATGTGGAATATGTTTCATAAATTATATTTTTTACTAATGTGAAATATGACTTTTGTAAGTCATATTTATAATTGATGTAAAATATGACACTTGTAAGTCATATTTTCTGCTAATGTAAAAAATGACTCTCTCGAGTCATATTTTTTACTGATGTGAAATGTGACTTTTGTCAGTCATATTTATGGTTGGTATAGTTCATGTGAATGTGATTTGTAATTTATAACTGATTGCAATCATGTTTTTAAAAGTAAAAAGTCACCTTTTGGCATGTATAACTATGAGTATTATATGACTACAAGAGATAATCATACAAGAAAAAATGTGACTTTCTTCAATGATATTTACTAGTCACTAGTCACTAATACAAAACATATATATCACAATGAAGCATTTAAACAAACTAATATGCTTTATCTTCCTTACAATAATGTGAAGATGGTTCTATTGGGTTGTAAGTAGCTTCTAACAACTTTGTTTCAGCTTTTCATGTCTTCATATATACAATTAAAGAAATAAAAGGTTAATTTTTAATGAATGAATAACAAAGCCCAACCTTCAAAAACTTAAAATTTAAAATATGTAGTACAAATTTAAAGTATGAAGAATAACAATGATAATGGAGTGAAAAAGAAGGAAAAAATAATAAGTGTTAAGAAATAACAAGTAAGACTTAAGATGCAACAAGGAGCTACAACTAAGAGACAACAAGAGACAACAAGAAACAACAAGAAACAAAAATTAAAATGCAACAACAAGAAAACTAAAAGCAAAAATTAAAAGCTAAGAAAAAAAAAGAATTTTGATGCAACAAAAAAAAAGAATCTTGATGCAACAAGAAGAAACAAGAAGTATGAACTAAAGAACAATAAGAAGCAAGAGTTAAAATGCAAGAAAAAGAATTTTTTTTGATGCAACAACAAGAAACAAGAAACATGAACTAAAAAGCAAGAAGAAGTAAAAATTAAACTACAAACTAAAGAGCAACAAAAGACAACAACTAAGAAGCAACAAGAAATAAAAAGTAAAAAACAACATAAGGCAAGGAAGAAAAACCCAAAGAAGTGGTGGCTAGGGTTTCAAAACTTTAAAGAAGTGGCATCTAGGAGTTTCAAAATCCTAAAGAAATGGTGGCTAGGGTTTTCAAAACCCTAAAAATGTGGCGGCTAGAATTTCAAAATCTTAGAAAAGTAGCAGCTAGGGGTTCAACATCCTAAAACAATGTCTTGACCATATTTTTTTTGGATTGTCCATATTTTTTGAGGATTGCCTTAAAAACTATAATTGGAAATATAACTAAATCAAAAATATGACTAGACACTTTTTCAACAATTTCCTTGCCCAAAATAAAAAATGTAATCACTATAGAGATATGACTGCAAAATATGACTGCAAAATATTACTTAAAAAAATATGATTGTAAGAAATGACTCCATGTTCCCAAATACATTTCCTATGGTTCTCTATGAAGTATTTGGCGTTCCCAACAGGTGTATACTATATACCCATGAAGTACAAGGTTAAAATATGACTGCAACTAGTCGCCAATCATCCTCAGTCATATTTTTGCAGTCATAAAATATACATTTTCTAGTAGCGAAGAAAAACTTCTTAATTTGTTTTGGATCAAATGAGGCATCTTTCTTGTAGGGAAAACATATTAGAGTTACTAGGGAGCTACAAGGACTTCATGCGCTCCTTTGTGTTGGAATGCATTGTGTTGCTCATCCTATAGGCCTTGCCATGGACATTCTCTTAGACTTCAAGACACGCTTCAAGATGATCTCCACAATTGAAAAGTTGTACAAGAAATAACACTTTTACTTTTGCAAGAGTCCTAAGTGACATTTGGAACTAGAGAAACTATCATAGCTACTAAATTCAAAGGGTAGTAAAATTGTGAATAATGTAAAATATCAATGAATCTCAATGTTGTCTCCTTTGAGATGTGTCATTTTGGAGTATCAGATATTGCTCATAAAGATGTATGTAAATACATTTGTGCAACTGACTATTAAAAAGTGCCAATTTTGAATGTTTGGTTGATGTTAAAACCTTGTTGTAATTGTTTGTTTTGTTGCCTTTCTTACAAATCAGAAAAAACTTTATTGTTTTTGCCCGATCCTCAAATGTGTATGTCTGCAACTTCACTAGGGCACTAACTATTTGTCAATAAGACATTCATGCAACCTATAGAGAGCTTTCAAGTCTGATGCATTTTTAGAGTTCAATTCTATATCTAAAATAAGTGAGGTTATAGTGACAACCCCAAGTAAACTATAGTGAAGAACACTTGGTATTCAAAGCTCATCCAGAGACTTTGGTAGGGTCGCATTTGAATGCTATATGCTTCAAGGCCTCTAATGGAACACAAAGATTTGTTACACATGAACTATAAAGTTGATCAAATCCAAAGTAGAGATGGATGTTGAATGTAAGTGCTTCCCTTCAATTTCCTTTCTTTTTGTTGATTTTGCATTGTAACTTTTAAATTTGGTTATTTTTTAATGTATATATTGCTTTGTCATTTATTTGTCATTTTAAAATGTTTTTATTCTTTCATGTACTTGTCTATTTGGCTTTCCAATTTTAAATTTTTTCTATTTTTTTCTATTTTTTTAACTTAAAATTATAATTTTTCAATTGAATTATTTTTTCATATTCTTTTCATTCGGCTTTGTTAAATCTCAATTATTGGTGCCTTGGTCATTTGGAATTTGGACTTGTAGGATTATTTTTAAATTTAAGTTATTGTTGCTTAAATTTAATACAAGATAAGTCTTGTTTGATTGTAGTTTGAGTTCAATCATGGTTCAATGGATATCAACTAAAGACTCTTTCTACCATTGTTAACTCTACATCTTGTATTGATTGTTGATCCTTATAGCCATTGGAGATTGATTTGTGTTTGGGTGTCTAGATTCCATATTATGCAAAGGTTGCAATAAAGATTATAATGGAGTTATTCAACCACTTTCCATTGAGCCATCAATAATAGATGCTCTATGCATCATATATCCACAATTTTTGGTTGTAGATGTGAATGAGAGACAATTGCAACATCATCTTGGCCCACATTTTGGTGTTATCAAGAACGTTTTTAGGAAAACCAAAGAAATAGAGATAGAGGTCAACAAGTGGGAGTGAATCCAAGAGTTGGTATCACTAGGAGCCTTGGATAAAAAAACTTAAAATGCTTTCAAATTGCCATGAAGTAGTTGTAATTATAGTGTGAATCTCTACTATTCTTCCTTTTGTTTCAATTATGCTTTTCTTTTAGTTTTGGTTGTGTGCCACTCATGATTATATTTTAGTTTAGGTTTTACTTTAGCAACATCTTTGTCTTCACTTTGAGTTATATTGAGTTTTGGAATTACATTGCAATTTGGTGTACATTGGAAGGTTGGTATATGAATAATTTTTAGTATGTTTGAGCATGACTTCTTGCATTATCAATTTCAACTAGTAGATTTTTTTGAAGCTATCGAGTTTGAATTCTCATTTCTTATTAAGGAATATATGCTGCCTTGTTGCTTGATGATGCAAGTCCTAGGAAGTGTGGAAGACAAGCAAACATTTAGCAAAATTCACAATTGCTTAATAGACTATCTCACTTTGTGTACAACTATGTTTGCCCCAAAACACTTTACTATTTAGACTGTGTTGTATAAAGAAGAAATTGAAGATTAGAGACTACTAAGTTCAAGTGGGTTAGATGTCCAGAAAACCTTTGAAAACCATTGACCATGTTACTCTATGTAGGCAAATATGCTTTGTTTTAATGTACTGTATGTTGTTAACTTTGGGGGATTCACTTGTAGTAAGGTAGTTTTGATTTCTATTGCTTTAGTCATATGAATAATTATTTGGACAAAGTTAGTTTTGTCTAAATACGTGCCACAAACATTGAACATCCAATAGGGTTTATTATCATGCCACTATAGTATTTCATGAACACTTCAGGTTATTCTCCATGTATAATTTTGAATTTGCTCTTTGCATGATTTGGTTTGTATTCATTCATTATTTGGCTTCTTTAGTTTTGACATTATCTTTGTAATAATGGATAGCATCATCTTTGCCAAATTTTGTGCAATGCATTTAGTTATAAGTTTTCTTTTCATTCTTTAAGATGGTAATTGCTTGTCTATGTACATATTCAAAATTTGATGGTTTCTCTTCTATATGGGGTTGAAAGTTGATGGAATGCTATTTTTCATGTCTAAATCTATTTTAGATAGAAACTTTATGCTAGTTGTTTAATTCTTCAATTGCAAAAGGAAACTACAATTTTAATACAAGAATATTTATTTGGCAGCCAAATAAAAGTGTAAATAGTATTGAAGGTTGTAGGTTTGGACAAATAATTGCCTAGTGGGTGATTTTGAATTAACCTCAAAAGGACCACAAGTCCAATAGATGGCTTCTGCAACTACATTTTTAGGGTATTCAAAATGTGAACCTCAAGAATTGTCCAATTTTGTTGATATATTTTTCATAGGAAAGCTATACAAATCTTCTTTCATTTCAACAATGATGATCATCAAAATTATTCCATATGAATGAAGAATTATGCTTATTACAAGAAGTGGTCAAGAAAACAAGAGCTACACTAAACATCTGTGGTCCTTTAGGAATTAAAGAAAATTGAATTTGGCACTAACTAGCCAATGTACCTAACCCTTAGTTGTTAATTGCTCATATAAGGCAGAAGTACCTATTCTTAATAACTTAAGCATTTGAGCTTGTATGAGAGAGAAAATTTGTTGAGAAACTAAGCTAAATCTGTACAAACACAAGGATGAGGAAGTATGAAAAAAATTCTCTAAGAATGAATATTTTATTCAATAATTGTGGATTTTTCATTTGGACCCATTCTAGTCTCATAAACTCACCTATTGTGGTTAGCTTTGGCACTTTTCTCCAAGCAAGGAAGGAAGAGAGATGAGTGGACAAGAAGGTGCAAATAAAGAATCTTTCTTAATGAATAGTGCATTCAAGTATTGTCTATAATAGGTCAACCTAAAAAGCCATGACAAAGGAGCTGTTTGAAATAGGTACTTCTATTATATGTCTTGCAAACACATCATCCAACAAACAACTAGATGTATGGCTTTCCCTTTATTACTCATGCTTAAACATGAGTGATAAAACAACACATACTCTGGGCACCCATAATACACTACTTTAGAATATTACATGACTTGTGCAATAATGGCAAGAATTTAAGCTTTAAAGGACATTGCAAGTCCCATGGACATTTTAAAAGTCAAAACTTGAATTTTAATATAATTCTTGATTTTAAATGTTTTGAAGCTTAACAAAAAAAATGTAGCTTCAATAATCTAACAAGGACTTCACTATGTTCATTAAATTGTGCATTGTTGTACTAGACAACTTGGGGCTAAATGAATTATCTCTAGTTTCTTGTTAGAAGCCTCATTTTACATGTAAAAGATTGAACAAACTAATAAGGAACTAAGGAAGGCACTACAACTAAGGAAGGCACCCCCAAATGTACCAAGTTCATCTTCCAAATCATTATGTACCTAAATGGAAGAAATGATTTTAGAAATTCTACCAAAAAAACTTTGACCTTTTCATAACTTTTGCATACAATATCCAAATGTTGGTTCTTTGTAATCTCCTTTTACTTGCCAACAAGAATATATGAAAATTTTGACCAATTTAATAATAGTAACAAGGCACCAAAAAGTAGTAGTTGGAGGGTGCACATTACATTCAAAAGCCTTCAAAGAAATTACCTTTCCTCTTTGAAGTTGTCATTTACAAAAAACATCTACATAGGGAATTAAAATAAACTTCAGTACCGGAATAGTGATAGTACATTTATGGTGTACATTGTTTTTTTTGCTAAATGTGGGACCGGTCAATTAAATCAACAAATAAATGGTTTTGCCAAAAATCTAAATAATATTTTGAATTAAATACCAATATCATTTAACCCTCTATCATTAAAAAGAATTTTTGGTGGCTCGACTAAGGTATTGCTTCCATGACATTTGTGGGAATGAAAGGTGGAGATGTCAATTTTATAATGAAATTAATTGTCCACCATGATTCTTCAAAAGACATGAGATAATTTGAAGATGAAAGCTCGATCATTCATTGTCAAAATGAGAAAATTATGTTTGAAGTAGAATTTTAGACCTCATTTAGGCATAGCAAAATAACTTTTTTCAAAAAGCTTTGAACTAAAAAGAAGTTTAAAAATCAAGTTTAATTTCATATTCAAAAGTCCATTTGAGATTTCAAGGTCCAATCAAAATTTATAGATAAAATTTTGTTTGAAGTTTTTTGAAAAAATTTATTCTACTGTGCTTAAATGAGGACTAAAATTCTACTTTCAATACAATTTTTGAAGTAGAATTTGACTTATTAACTATGAGCGTTGAGCTTTTACTAATTCTAATTTATATATCTCACATTGTTTGTTTCACCTTCTACCACCCTATGTGTATATAATGAGCTTGTCTTTAGAATTTAGAACACTAATCATGAATGGCATTTGGAACAAAGTGAGGTATTTCAATTGTTGAAATTTTTAATATCATAGATTTGGATGTAGTTTTATTTAATGTTTAATTTGAGTTTTTTTTGGTATTGACCCAGTTTGTAGTTGTAACCACAAAACACTACCCTGTCACACAAAGTGGGACTAGTAGGGTAAAAATGCAAGCTCACTAGGATAAAAGTAAAATCTTACCCCCTATTTTATGCAGTGTATAAGGTATGTTCTTGACCTCTCCTAGCTAATTTGGGGTCTCTAATTGCAAATATGAACTCAAACTTTGTAAATTTTTTCATGTGTGAAAAATTAAAAAATTCCTGCATTTTTCCCTAGGATAAAACACTGTTGATCACACTTTGTGGGATGGGTTTAGCATCTTGGGTTGCAACCCAAAGACACAACTTGTGTACTTCATTTCTATAACACATTTTTATGCATGTACATGTAGTTACTGATTGAATGTAGAGTATTCCACATCATTCTAATTGGGGGAAGGCCATACCACTGACTTCTATTGGATGTTATGCTTCTTAGAGCATTCTGGAATGCTTATATTATAAATCTTAGACTGCCCTTGTTCATTGGTCGATAAATCAATCAGGACTAAGGGCAAGTGCCCTGAAAGTGCCCTGAAAACTGCTGATAGGATTTAAGTGAAACGCCCCATTTTCAAACACAATCTTTAGCAATTCTTGCATCATTGCATTCTTATGTGATCCCAATCATGCATACCAAAAAATTCTATTTTTAATAAAGAAATTTACATTAAATTTCTTGACAATTGATTGAAAACTAACAATGATGAATTTTCATAATATGAAATTGCACATACATGTTGGAATTGTCCACAAGCACATCTTACCTTTTAGTGAAAATTGAAAAAAAGTTAAAAGAATTCATGCTTTCAAGGGTTTGATGAAGAGGTGTTGCATATCCAAATTCAATCACATAGATGCTATGTGTTGTAACTGGATTTTAATATTTGACCGCACATTCCAATTAGTAATGTACCTCTGAAGAAAATGTAATGAGTAATTTACCCAAATACAGTTACAATACATTTCCATTGTTTTACAAAATCTGGGCATAAAGAACCTTGACAATGAACTCTAAAACTTTCTTGTAAAAGGTAAGGTGTCCTCATGGACAGTTTCAACATCTACATGCAATTGGATTTTGAAAAGTCATTACCAAACACTCTCAATCAATTAGCATGTAATATCATGAAATTTAAGGTAAAAAATTCACCAAAAAATAGAGATCTGATATTCTGGAATTGAAATTTGGTATGCAAGATCGGAACAACACAAAAATGAAATGATACAAAAATTGCTCAGAACAAACACTTTTGAAAATGGGCTGCGGCGGTATGGAAACAAAGGGAATTGCAAATCTTTTTGTCAGGGCACTGACAATACAATACAATCAACTCCTCCTCTTCTTTGAGTAGTAAAACGATCCGCCAACTGTTTGAATTGCAACAGAGTAACCACTACCTGTGACCTCGGCACACAAAGGATGCCGTCAACTGAGCTACGTTGAAGCAATGGAAGCTGCAAGCACCGAGTTTTGCAGGTACTTTTCTGCAACAGCTGCAAGTAAAGCTGCTCCGTATGGGAGAACTTCTTCATTGATCCAATAAGTGGAAGAATGAGATGAGGCCAATGCATCCAGTTTCGAGTCCTTGGCACCAACCATCATGTACGCACCTGGAATCTTTTCCAAGAAAAAGGCGAAGTCTTCTGCCCCCATCATAGGTAACTGTGTTTTCACATTCTTCTCACCCAGGAGCTTCACGGCCACATCACGCATCAGTTTGTATTCTGCGTCTGTACTTGCTGTCACGGGGTAGAAAGGTTTCTCTTTCTCCATGAAATCAACAATGGCGCGGCATCTGTACACGGCTGCTTGTCCCTCTGCAATCTGCTTATTCAACGTGGACATCAAAGACATATTTGAAGGAAGTCTACGTTGAATCTTGACATGATCAACCCAAATGGCCCACAAACACCATATCCGATCCTATGGGAATAAAGATATATCATTTACCAAGCTCAAAGGTGGGTAACAAAATGGACCAATACAGGGTGTTAGACTTCAGAACTTCTCCTTCAAGAATGGAGACAATTTAGGCAACACCATGCAAGTTCCCAAGGGGCCTAGTACTTTGATGAGACGGAAATCTAGAGCCAGAATCCCACAAGGCTAGAACTGGAAAGAAACGGCAGAGTCAGGTGCTTGAAACTGCAAATTGCACCACCCCTAATCAAAACAACAAATCATACCCAGTATTTGGAAAAATAGAAACCAAAAATCGGTTAAGAGATCAAAGATGACACCCACAAATGGACACTCTCTTTTGAGATTGGGCACATAGAGGATAGAAGGCAAAGACTGGTCACAAACCTCCTGAATGCGCCTCTTTAGGATTTGGAAGCTCTCACGCGACAATGCTCGGAATGTACCACCTAGTGTCACTGTCTCAGGTATCACATTGAATGCATCCCCGCCATGGAATGCGGCCACTGTCACCACCTGAAAAACATACCGGTCAAAAGAAATTCAAACTGTTTTCAAGAAAATCAATGCGGCTAAATGAAGGATAAAAAATTCCTTAGGAGAAAACGGGGAATTAGACCTGCGAATCAAGAGGATCAGCTCCACGAGATACTATATGCTGTAAACTCTGAACTATAGCAGCGCTGGCCACTATTGGGTCCCTCGTAGCATGAGGCGCTGCCGCATGCCCACCGTGCCCTTGAATGTGTATCTGGAAGAATCCACAGGCCGCCATCAAAGCACCGGGCGTGTCACCCACGACGCCCACGGAGAGATCAGTGCTCACATGGATGCCAAAGATGGCGCTAGCGGACCCAAGAGCGCCTTCCTCCACCATGCGCTTGGCCCCAGCGGGACCCTCCTCACCCGGCTGGAAGATTAGCATTACGGAACCCTGTTGACCGCCATGTCAAAGAAAAATCACCTTCCGAACATCACACATTGCAACAATGCTGTGCAAACCAATTTGAGAGAAAAAAGGTACAAGACACTAAAATCGTTGGGACCTCATTCCGTCTACGATACCGACTCCCTCTTCCAATACACTTGGTTGGCCATCAATTACCAAGTTGTTATGGTCAACTTGGTCAATGGCCACTGATCGAGAATGGAAATAGGATTGTCCACTGTCCTTTGAATAGTGGTCTACAAACCTCCCCATTTGAAATGATTTCATACAAAATCACAGTACATTGAGTGAGAAAAACCAGATCCTAAGAGAGTTTGGCTCTTGCAGTATCCAAGGTGATATCTCTAGTGAGCTCAGTTGAGTGATACCTTGATCTTTGAGTGATATCTCAATGAAAACACAATCTACAAACAAGATAAATTGCTCAAAGTGACGAAAAGTGTATCCTCAAGCTAAATAGAGAATTGGAGGTAAAGAACTCACTGGTAAGGTGTTGCGATGCTTTTGGAGGAGGCGAGTGGCTCCAAGAAGCATGGCTACATGCGCATCATGACCGCACGCATGCATCTTCCCAGGCACTTTGCTCTTGTACTCCCACTCGACCTCTTCCTACATAGAGGGCTCAAAAAATGTTAGTGACCTTGAACCCATCCCTTAAAATAGAAGTAAAGGTCACATTGATCACTTCAAAACGGCCACTTCAACACGAGGAGACTCATTGCTCATTGAAACATAAGCATGGAGTTGAAAGTAGGTGAACAAATGCTAATTGAAGTTGTGGCACTTGAAATTACAACAGAGAGTCTGATGACCTACCAAGAATTTGATGTTGATTCATAAATTTCGTTTTGATTGTGGGGAATAGTGGGAATCAATTCATGAATAGGGAGGCTTGTTTTCATGAAAGAGGAATACAAAAACTACTTACATTTTGCTTCAAAAAATCATAATCAATCCTGCAAGGGCCCAAAAAGTACTTGAAAAAATGCAGTCTACATCATTCCGTTTAGTCTTCGAAAAGAAATGCAATCCCGAAAAAATTGAGCAAAGAGAAACTGTCATTCTTGCTTAAAGAGATGGTAAGAGCACCCCCTCCTTGAATTCAGACCTCTTTCAGACTAAGCTCCTACTGGAACACCAATTCTTGATGACCGCAAGCCTATACCGCAAAAATCTCACCTCAAACACACTCAAGCTCGTGAATCCACTTATACAAAGTCCTTTAGCTTCAAGCACAGACAAAACAATTCGAGAAGCAGCGGGCAAAACTAATTCAGATGCATTCTTCTATATCATAACACATTCGCTACCTTGATTCAGACCTCTTCAAGATGGAATCTCATAAGAGCACCGATTCTTGATGAACGCAACCCTAAAACCTAAATTCTCACCGAGAGACACACATTCAAGCTCGTGAATCCACAAATCACCACTAATTCAGCTTCAATCGGAGACAGGACTAACACAAGAAGCATCCGGCACGACAAATTCAAACTCAGCTTCATCATGAGAATTGGATCCAACAATACCTGAATAGGAAGAGCATCCATGTCAGCCCGCAAGGCCACCACCGGACCCACACCTTCACCAACGATGGTAGCAATCACACCCGTGCCTGCCACGGGAAACCGATACTCCACACCTAAATTCTCCAGCTCCTCCCGCACCGCCCGGCTCGTTTCGTGCTCTTCGAAGGCCAATTCCGGGTGGGAGTGGATGCGGCGTCGCAAGCTCGTCATCCATTTCACGACGTCCGTCTCGTTCGCCCCTGCTAACCACCCTGCCTCGCCAATGGCTCGTCTCTCTCCTCCTCCTCCCGCTGTTGCTGCTGTTGCGACACCGAAGCTGTCAATCGGGGGTGGTTGCAATCCATCGAATGTCTCCGTGCCCGCCCATACGGCGAGTGGTGCGAGTAATAGCACCGCAGTGAGACTTAAGAGGTGCAATTGCGCCATGATTTAATGCAGGGGAGTTTCTGAAATTTGAAGCTCATGCGCAAATTCTACACCGGATCACATTCTCAGACACTACTCGAGGCTCGCTCGCGGCAGCAAGACGACGACGCATTCCAATGAAGAGAAAGCTCCGTCACCGATAAGCTCGAGGAAATATGCCTTCGGCGACCTTGAAGTCCCTTTCTTGTCAAGTAGAGTACAAACCAGTGTGGCCCCGTGCCGTTGCCACGGCACAGTCAAAATAAATTTTAAAGTCATTTTCTAACTTTTTTTATCACAATAATCACAAAAACTTCAAAATTCAATATTTTTTCACTCTATGTCCGAATGGCATGAAACAAAGTCCATGCACCCCATTTTGCTGAAGGCTTTCCAATTGTACCAAGAACTTGCCTATGAGATGCAATCCAAGAGATTTCAATGTAACAAACAAAAAAACAAAAACAAAATCTAACAACTTAAGATATAGATTCTACAATAAGTACAAAAAAGTCATCATATTAGGTAATGAATTATAAATTCTCTATTTTATCTATTAGGGATAGAATAAATAGAGATAGTAATACATACATGGTTCAATAATGTATGTAATTATTTGAAATTTGATAAATTTCTAGTTCAATATCTAAAGAAAAGAAATTGGTAAATGTTTTGAGTTTAATTTTTTCAATTTTAATAATTAAAAAAAATCATCATACATAATATATTTTATAGTTAATCCCAAGTGCTCGTTGTTGGTTAGTATTTCCCAACAAAGATAAATCCTACTTATGATATGAAATTCCTGTACTACGACACAATTACACAAAGTAATTATATATAGGATTTTGAATATTATTCAATTGTCCACCAATTTACAAATTTACATGAAGATTCAACAATACAAATTTATGATTATAATCACTAGGGTTGACAATATTCTTTAAAACCAAAATTCTTTGTGGCAAAGTAGTTAGAGTATGTGAATTTTTTTGTCTATAAAAATATATAAGCTTAGAAAAAATTCAACCAAGTTTCAAGATTGTCGACCCACAAGGTAGGAGATATTATATTGCAAGTGAGAGGGATTTCAAACTACTAAAAGTTTAAAAAAACTACTAAAAGTTTAAAGAAACTACTAAAGGTCAAAAGAATGAAAGTTTCTAAAGTTCATGAATTGTGCTTAATCAAACTTTGTGTACAAGTTTTTTTTTCTTTGACTTATCGATAGTAATCTCTAATTAGGAGGCATCAAAGTTGAAATTTTATAAAAGTGAGTTTTCTTGTTTACTTTATGGGAACCACCTACTAGAGTCTCTTCACAAAGAAGGGAAAAAATCTAGTTTTAAAAATCTCTAGCCTTCATGTCAACTATCGTATTCGTACAAAGAAATTTTTTAAATTTCCTTTTGCTTTGAATTATTCAAATTATTCAAGCAAAAAAAGCTCTTAAATATCTGAATTTTATATGCATAGAAAAAATAATTTCAAATAATTTCATTGTGAAAAATAAAAATAAAAAAATAAGTTGAAAAAAAGAAGGAATTCAAGACACACACAAAATAAAAAATACTTTGGCACTTTGGTAGAAATTTGGTAATTTTAGCCACATTTGTTTTTGAAGCCGGTGAGCCTTGAGCGGTTTAGAATGAGCATTACATGTGAAGGTTCACAATATAACTGTCTCTAGTAAGTAGTTAACTGACTGGTATGATCGCCTATGGAAACCCTAATTGACCATCTTTGTTGTTGCAATGCCATTTCCTGTGATTCTGCCGTCATGTGCTTCCTTTTTCCTGTGATGAACGGCCTCTGCAGTTTCTCTTATTACTTGTGCCAACTGATTTGTGCTTTTTTCCAACGATCACTTTGAGTCGCTCATTGTTGATCCAAGTGTTGATTTCCTGCATTTTGGCGATGGACAAATCCTGAAGGACCTAAAGGATTTTTCGACATGACCGAAAATCAAGAGCAACCGGTATATAAGATATTCTCTCATGAGTTGCCTTCAGACTTTTAGTTTAGTGAGCATGTGGAACTGTCTAATGTTTCCTTTTCAAGAAAGATTTAGCATTCAGTCTGATTTAATTACCTCCCTGCCATGCGATTGGAAAAAATGTTTAGGCCTAGCTAACATGAAACTCAATGCCACAGAATGCTAGCCGAGGAAAGGGTGCAAGTGCCAATCCGGGAGAATCTGCCAAAACTCAGCTTTCACATGAGGTGTCTATTCTCACTTTCTGAATTAGGTTTCGCAAAATGCTATAATTTTGGTTTCTGCAGTTGCGTTCTCGGATTTGTATGTGTGACTGAAATGGCTGTGGCAGCCGAGAAGCTCAAGAACAAGTACACCTCGTGCCAAGAAGCCTGGGAAACCTCGCGCACCGAATGGGGAGATAGTCAACCATGAGGTGAAAAAATGGCCTTTCACCGCACCGACCGATCAACGGCAAGGGAGCGTTGTGAAGCCCTACAGCAGCTCAATCAAAGTGAATGGAGGTCCGTCCTACAGTTCTTGGAAGGAGACCACTGCTCCCAGTTTTCGGCCGATGAAACGATTCATTCCAGAGTACAATCCTACAGGGGTGGGGTGGAGACCATCACGACGGCATCCTTGCTCGAGACAATGCAACCATCAGCAACCAGATTTTGCATTAATTTACCAACCGGACCTCCGCTCTGGGAAAGAGAACGTTGTGTCCCCTTTTCGCCCTTGTAAACGATACATTCCAGAATATTATCCCAAGGAAAAGGAATGGAGACCTTCGCGGATGCATCTGTGCTCGAAACAATGCGCTCACAGAGAACCGGACGAAAATGTAGACAGCAAACCGCCCAGATCAAGTATGAAATTAGTCAAAGGTCTTCAATGTTCTTCTAGTGGGTTCATGCTTTTGCTTCAGTGTTGGTTTTTGAGTGCCTTCGGTCCGTATGGCAGTTGCTTACAGCAGACAAAAGCAGTTAGAGTCAACTGTGGCTGATAACACTCCTTTCAAATCTAACCTTTCAGATCTCTGCTGTTGCAGTTCAGCACGAGGACGCAACTTTTCGACCATTGGAACATCGACAGGCTCACCCACCGGCATCGAGAAGCTTAGTGAGTAAACCGATGGCGCCGCAAGGAAGACTCAACGAATACATCATCGATGGCCATTTCCACAGGATCAAACAACCAGTACGTTCGACATTATGTGCCAATTTTCCTGATTGATTACTAATCAGTTCTACTTCTGCTGGAGCCTTCAAGGTAGGATTGTAGGTCAGAAATCATTAGTTGAACCATCTGTATTGTGCATAGCAATGCAATTTGTATTGCACCAGTTCGAGTTAAAATTGTGAAATGTTTTCTTGACGTATCAGACAGAGCTGCTGACGGAACAAAGGTCTCAGTTTGTGAATTGCAAGCCATGGATACGGCAGGGAATTTTTGAGGAAGTGACTCAGGTACCATGTCGTTCAATTCTCGTGTTCAAGCATAAAATGTGAACTCCATCAATCACTAACAAATCATTCTAACGTGAAACCAGGCATCCAAAGACAACGGATTTCGAGCTAGTAGTGTAGACCCTTCTGTGACGAGGCATCTCTATGAAGATAGGACTTCTCTGGTGAACAGACGACCGTGCACTGCAGCTGGCCGTTTATTTAGCTGTAGTGGACAGAAATCATCAATTGTGTCGGATGCTCCTCTGCACATTACAAAGGTGTTGTAATGTGTGAGTTCTAGGGCGCCGGTAAGAGCTATTCCTGCGTGTTCATCAGGCAAGTAGCGACTCGAGTGCTCGTGATCTAAGTTCGCAGACATTTCCTACGACCTCTTGAAACTGGACTTTCTCCTCGAAAGTAGCGTTTAGCACGTTTCCATTTCTCCGAGATTGTATCTGCCATTGTTGAAAGTCATTGAACTCCATGGCTTTCAGTCGAGTGATAAGGAGTTTCACTTAAAAACTGAGTTGATAACAAACACGATTAAGAGTTCTCTAATGAGCAGATATGGTGTCTAGTTGATTTCTCTTTCAAGCTTTACGGATTTTGAATCGACTTGGAGCTGATATAATTTTCGTGACTCTATGGTTGTCGCTTCTGACGTAGACCTAGGATGATAACACAAGGTAACTGGTGAGATCGTATTTAGGGAGAAGCTTTTTCGCAACTTTGTTATTGCAATGTCACCAGTCTCCAAGATAGTGAAGGGCACTCTATTGGCCTCCAACTCGGTACTTGGACATACGGTATATGTGGGCATGTGTGACTTCCGTGTAATAACATGTTGAAACTAGAGCACCAATTGAAGCGAAGGTATGAGGCCCAGGATTTGGTCGTCGAGCAGCACTCGGAATCCTCAGATGTGGAAATGAGATGCGCTATAGTATGTCGTCTATTAATCACCTAACTGCCAACTGACTCGTGAACTGATTCCGCATAAGAGCGTGATTGTTCGTACACTTCACTGAAGAAGTCGAGTCCTGTGATTTCTTTTTTTGGTAACTCCTACATTCTCCCAACCGTCAACTGCATATTCCATCATGCCCTAATTTCTTATCGTTTCGCAAGTATTCACTCTTGTTTCATTATTTCATGTCAAGAACCTAGGAACTTTTGCCCTTTGAAGTCCCTGTTATGTCATTATCGATAGGTTGATGGAGAGGTCTCTCATTTGCACTAGATGTACTCCTAGTTGTTTCTGACCACGAATTGTTGATCTACTTATCAAGTGCACTAAATGCTGATTTGAGTTTATCAACCCATGTGCAGGGTCGAGGCTAGCGCTTTTTCACTGTGGAGGATTTGTGGGAGGATTTGTGCCTATCTCTCGATTGCTTTTTTTGGTTTCACAAGGGTTTTTGAGCTTGTACGCTGACAAATAGGTAATTCTGCTGCTACGTCGATCTTCATCAGCTTACTTTATTTTTAGAATTGTGATATATGGTGCCCTCTTAATTTACACTTTTTGCAGGAAAGAAGCGACGAGCACTATCACAGATTATTTTGTCATCTGTATTTCTCATGAAATTCCCATCTTGATAATAAAGCTGCTCAATCTTTGTAAGCCATAGTTCCAAATTGAGGATGGACATGTTCTAAGGTGCATGATGCCGACAACCACGCCTTCACCTGAATGCATTGCACTCTGTTGTAAGGCTCCAACATGCCCAGCAACACGGCCAAAGACGGCATGCCCAGTTGGTTGTCCTAAAGAAAAGGCTGCTCAAGTGATTCCGCAGCGGTCCTACAGAGACATCCATGCTCGTGCACCATCAAGGGGTTGTTTGGATTGTGTCCGAAATGAACTGAACCCTTCAGATTACCATGCACCGAGGCCATGTCCTCCCGGGACGAAACCAATTCCTCAAAGACCACTTGGAGGGGCAAGTGATGAAAGTGAAGCGTTCCTTAACTCATTCGACTGCCAAGAGCAACCGGTAGTAATACTCTTACGCCTGTTCGATTCTGTAGTTGTGCTTGTGAGACAAAAATTTGAGTTTGTGCTTGTTTTATTGCACTGTTCTCTCTTCTGATTTTTCTCCTTCTGGTTGTGATTGAAGCAGTGGAGGTCATCGAAGCACAGGGTGGAATCTCATCACGAATACGGGTGCGAGGATATATGGAGGCCCACTGTTCGCTCTGGAAAGATGACCGGTGACAGCTTGGGGGACTCTGCGCAACCTCAGCCTGAACAAGAGGTACTCTAGCATTCCACAAGATTTAATAACTAGTGCATTCCTTATGTCCACATGTAAGATAGAAACCGCAGGTTAGAACTGACATTGAATTAAATATCTGATTATTTCACTAGATTGATCGAGAGTGTCACGCTTTGGCGTTGTGCTAACTGGCGTCGTTGAATGTTGATCACAATCGGCGGCAGTGGAGAAGCTCAAGAACCTATATTCCATGCGCGCATGATTATGGGAAATCGTGGAGTTGGAGACCGTGCATCCGGTCGACGGGTGGCGACAGAAAGAGTAGCTGTGAGACCAACTGGAAGCCCTGTGTTCACGTTGCTGGTCCGCCGGAAGGGGACTCAGAGAAACCCCACACCAATTGCATCAAAGTGCCAACTTCCTACAGCACTACTTGGAAGGAGACCTCCTCACCACCGTTTCGGCCTAGTCTCCGTTACATTCCAGCGTTTGTCCCGGAACGAAGGGATTGGAGAATTGCTAAAGGACATGTGTGCTCGAGGCAATGCGTGCATCAACTCCAAGATTCAGCTTATATTCACGGACAGACTTTTGATGACCCACCGGAGACAGACACCGTAACATTCTATACTTTTCAGCAACTGTCCTTCAGCCCTTCCTTTCCGACCTGTTCGTATCCAACACGTTTGCTTGATTTTCAATTGGGGAGAATTTTTGTTAAAGGTGTGACAATTATTTGGTCAGCGAGTGCAGGAAGAAATTCATACGGGAAAGAAGCTTACTCCTTTCAAGGAACATCCAAGCAACAGTCCTTCCAATTGTTTGCCTCTTGACGATCCCCCTTCAATCCCTCGAATTGATGAAGAAGGTCGCCCTCTTGAAACAAGTGAAGAAATTCTCTTGCAAAGAGGGAAGAAATTCATTCCATCGCCCCCTGACAGTGGAGCATGCACACCGAGGCTTGCACACACTGGATGCAGCTTACCTGCAGGTTGCACTACACCAGACCAACGACGTGGGAAGAAGCTGATTACATTGCCTGATGACATTGGTAGAGAAACAACACCTCTTTTGATAATTATTGTTCACTTCGCAGCAGTTTCTATGTTTTTCCAGATTACCGGGGCATGGGTCAACAGTCCAAGATTCATGCCTTCAGAGATATCCAGCACATGGTAGTTTTAAAGTTTTTATTTCTTTAAGTGTAACTTTTGGTGTCTCTTCTATGTGCAGTATCTAACTGGTCATACATTCTTTAAGATTATATGGACCAGATAATGATAAGCGTTAAATTACGTGCTGATTGAAACGGTATGGACTTGTTCATGAGGATGTAGAAGATAGATCAGCCATGTCAAAAGGGCCGTGTTTAGGGAGACAAATCCTCTGCATTATGTAGTGAGCAGCTGTGTTTTTCGTTACTTGAGTCTTTGAAGGCGCAATAGAGTGTATTCAAGGGTTATATGACATAGGAAGGATAGTTTGGTATGTGCTGCTAACTTTCATCCACTTTTCAGATCTGAGGGAGAACGTAATTTTTGAACCATTGGTTCGTGAATACCAGATCCAACCCCTTCCGCACGTGCAACGTGACGAGCGCAAACCATATGCGCCGCAGGGGAGGTTGAATGAGTACGTAATTGATGGTCACTTCCATGGGTTCAAACAGCCGGTACGTCCTCATTCAATGATATCAAAATTCTCATACTGAGGAGAAACAATCAGCAGCTCTCCTTAAAATAGTGTCTACATCTACAATGTGTGCATCAATCGTGGCCACATCTAACGTCGATAGTCCTGCTTACTCAAACTGTGAAAACTAGATTGTATTTGGTGTTCCAGAAGGAGCTTCTAACAGAGCAAAGGTCGCAGTTTCAAACCAGTAAGCCATGGTTGAGGAAGCAGATTTATGACGACATGAATCAGGTGCATTTACTTCACTGATCTTTCTTCCGCGACGGACCTTCATTAATGATATACTTGACCAAGTTTCTTTCTCCATGAACCTGAATTCTGCTACATCGTCCTACTTCTAAAATTGAACTTCATCACAATGCCGCAAGATAACCATTTCGTTTCTGAGCATCCACCCTCCTCTTCTTGAATCAGGCATCCAGAGAAAATAAATACCAGTGCTGGAGTGTAAGCTCTTCGCTTACAGGCCATCTGTATGAGGATCGGGATGCTGTGGTGCGTTGAGTTGATGAGACACTCACTCAAGGTGAGCAATCAAATACCTGTAGTTGGCAATGATTTGGACATATTGTACGGCAGTGTCATTCCATATTAGTACCAGCTTGGAAGCCTTTAAGTCCAAGAATATTGAGGGCTTCTGAAATATGGAATCCTTGCAGCTCAAGAATAGTGAGAGTATCCATCATTGGATAATATCAACTTCTAATAATCCCGGGCTTGTGCCTTTTCAAAGTAGCTTGCACATAATGGGCCAAAGTAGTGACCGGAATGGGCACTTTTACCTTAATCCAAAACCATCACAACGAAACTCAAGTCATACAGCATACACATCTCACCACAAAACACTAACACACTTCAACACAAAAAAGTAAAATGAAGTAAAGAGAGCGAGAGAAAGAAGAGACAGTCCAACGGTACTCAACTCTTAAGCTAAAACTTAGATGTATTTACAAAACCGGAGGAAACAGCAGAATCTGGCACCGTTAAGGCCACAATCAGAACCGAGCCTTCAGAAACCCAGGCAAAAATTAATGCCGACTGTTCCGAAGACTCACAACTGATCCTTCTATCAACTGATCCCACTCTGCAAAAATTGCCTCCATTCAAGTCTCCAACTGCCTGGTTTCCATATGAAACCGAACCGGTGCTGGATTCAAGCAAGCCATCGATGCCGGGCATTTCCATGCAAATCTGATTCAATGGAATCCATGCAGTGCTGCACATATAATTAGCAACCTCTCCAAAACGCAACGCCTAAGGAGGACGGACCATCAACTGATCATCAGTAGGGAGAAAAATACTTCAAAGCCGGTCACCAATCCCCGTGGAAATCTTTCTTATCATCGCCTGCATCTGTAGTGGTGTCACAGTTCACAATCCCAGCCACGAGACTCAATTGCTTGTTTCCAAGACCAAGCAATTCTGAGCTCACAGTGCGAGACCCCTTGTCGAAGCTTCAAACCACGTTGCCAAATCTGAAGCTTGTTGACAGTCCGAATGGCTCCATTGTATTACAATGCTGTGGACTCGCTCAGTCTCCAGGCAGACACGGTGATGAGAGACCTGTCCTGCCACGTGAGAGAGAGGCACCCACCAGGCGGTCTCTGCAACCGGAAGTTGTCGCAATACTGCCACAACAGCTGCTGCGCCTGGCTATGCGCGTAATGACTCAGAGGCACACTCACAAACCCCGCATTCCGCAAATGCTGACTCCACTGCTCACAGCTCTCATGCCGCTGCGTCCTCGCCACCCCCTCACAGGCCACAATGTTCTCAATTTGGCGAGCGAAGTAGTTGCTCTCCACGTTCAACCTGTCCTGGCAGTCACGCGCCATGGTGGCGTCCAGCGAATCGAAGAGCGCGCAATAGAAGTGGAGTGCGTCGATGAACTTCGGTTTAAACTCGGTACCATTCAACGCCGCGTCGTACTCTGTCAGGGTAACAAGACTAGGCGCGAGGGCTACCACTGATTTGAGAATGCGTTGGATAGAGGGCGAGCCATCATCACCCAGAAGCTCATGGAGTTGCAGCATGAAATTGACGATGAGCTTCTCATCGGGGTTGAGGGTGACCGACTCCGGAGTGAAGTCTGTCATGGCGACGACCACAACTGGACAAAACTCAAACTCCACACCGAGATGCTCAGCGAAAGACTGCAGCCTTCGGCCTGTGGCGTGCACAGACTCCGAGCCTGCGACACTGATGCCCGTGATCTTAACCCGAGGAGGAGGAAGCTTCTTCGGTTGCGAAGCAAACGCTTGCAGTAAAGCCGCCCATTGAATGCCGTGCGTAATCCCGAAGTCTACGATGTGCACGGAAGAGAATCCTTTCACCGCCTCCAAAATGGATTGGTTTGCTGTCAAGTGCGCGAATTTCATGTAAGGGCAAGCCTCGTTGAGCACCTGGCAGGCCACGAAGGAGTTGTAGGGCGCTTCGACTGGGGAAGGGTCCGTCACCTGACCCGACACGCATTTCGTCAAAGCGTCGCAGAAGTAGGCCGCCACTGAAGGAGCAATACAAGCAATAAGTAATGGATATAAGCCAACAGGGGATGCACTTCGGGAACTAGTGGTACCTAGATTAACCCTTCAACTCAAACTACTCACAGCATTCCTCATTAGATTCACACTTACTTTTTCACACTTAAACAAGACCTGCACCCAGTTTGAATGAGTTTCAGGATAACTCACATATAAGTAATCGGGATGCATTGATTATGGTTACAAAGTTACGTACACTCAAACCTCTTTAATCTGACCCTCTCTTCAATGACATTCTCGAATATCCTGCCCACTTCCCAACCTATCATTGGCTGTACCACACTACTCTCACATGTAAACTCTTTCACCTGTAATATGCCCGTCTCCCAAGCATTCAAGTCAAGGGGGTAAGAGTGTACCTCGTTGCATGGGATCGCCGAAGGGGGACGAGAGGTCACGCAGACGTCGCAAGGTGGAGTGCGTGGACTGATGATTCTTCTCGAGCTGCGTTGCGCATTCTAACAATAGATGAACAAGGTGAACACTATGATCTTTCTCACCACTGTAATCACTCTCCGTCGACCGATCCTCCGCTTCGGAGACGACATCCTTCCTGTTCAAAATGTTATTCTCCTCAGAAGGACCCGCCGCTACAACCTGACTCCCAAGTTCCTGTTGTTGTTGTTGTTGTTGTTGTTGATGTTGTTGTTGTTGTTGTTGTTGTTGTTGTTGCTGCTGCTGCTGCTGCTGCAGCTGCTGCTCTTCCTTCTGGAACTCCACCATTGCAGTCCCCTCGATGCTCACTCGAACGCGAAGATCACGGGGGAGCGTGAAGTCATTTTCCCAGGAGTCCACCATGACGGGGGGTAAGGTGGAGCTTTCTGTGCTCTCGCAGGGTTGCAGGTCGCCGATGAGGGATTCCATCCATTCGTTTCCACCGGGGGTGACATAGGCGCCACCCCCGAAGCCCAAGGTGTTGAAGTCGTCCATCCTGAGGGGAGGCAGGGGTGGAGGAACAATCTGGTTGGGCTTCAGTGGGGAGTTTCCATGGCAACCAGGAGGAGCTAGAATTCCGAGTGGGCGACCTGAGCTTCCGGAATCGATAAGTGTTGAAGCTGAACTGTTCTGCATATTAAACTGCAAAACGGGTCAAGCTTCTCAGCGCAATGAAACGGAGTTTCGCACTGAAGAGGTGGTAATGGGTCAATTGAGATGGCAAACTCTGTTTCGTTTCCTCCATAATAAACTCTGAAAAGTCACTTGTGGACAATAGAAACCTTATCATGTTGAACAAGAGAACAAGATTACCTTCGTAGTCTAAGAGGTGATGACAACATAAGAAACCCTCTTGTGAACAAAAGAAACCTTATCACGTTGAACGAGAGAACTTGTAACCTTCGTTATCTAAGAGATGATGACAACATGAGAGCTGATGCGGAACTTGGTGTCGGATTCAAGACAGTGCCATTATTCAACTGGGAGATGTGGGAAACAAGTTTAAACTTTAGTGTTTAGTATCCATTCACTGTTGAATGCATCACATTCCACGAAGCACCATTCATAAAATTTGTTCAGTACTCAAGGAAACAATCAACCCTAGGGATGCATTTGGAGCTCGGAAAGGCATAATCACACACAGTAACAAGCCAATCACCTCGAGAATACGCAGGTCTATATTGTGCGGTAGCTTGAGAGCGCAGGGAGCGGCAACGACGCAGGAAAGATTGAAAATTCAAAGAGGCTCCTTTCACACTCATCGCAACACCATTATCGCAACGCTCGCAGTTTCGCCGGGGAATCACGGAAATTCTTCTAGAGGATTCAACCCCTTGTAGGGATGAGAAGACGCTCTCATCTCTGTGCAGTGCCAGCTGCAATGGCCACAAACGAGAGAGACGATGAGAATCAAACAACAGGGACAAACATTTCACTCTGATTCAGTTCGGCAACTACACTCACGCTTGAATCTTACCACCTGAGTTCCAGCTTTCCCAATAAGACATAGTTTGAATGTGTGAGAACTGTGCACGTACACAGGATATTCTAGAACGACATTTTCGAGAAGGTCATAATACAGAGATCATTGATTATAACAACAATGCCGAGTAGCAAAAGATTCCCGAAGTGAATTACAAACCATTAGGTTAAGAACAGTCGATCATTGCGACTCTTCCGATGTGCCGCAACCCAGTGTAACCAAAGATAAACCACGCGATCTACACCCCCCCATGAACCTTCCAAATTCAGCATTCCACAAGACGAACTCGCATTCAAACACAATTTCGTCACTCGCGAGACACAAAACCATCAAACTAGAGGACAAGAAACTCGAAACGAACCAAAACGAGCAGAGTTCACCATTGCCGCAACTAATTCAAATACAACACTCTGATTCCGTTCGGAAACTAGAATTACAATGCCGTGTAACAAGAGATTCCCAAAACGAGTTACAAAGAATATGGTTACGAACACAATCGATCACCGAGTCTCATCCCAGTCGACGACGTACCACAACCGTCGCAACCGAGAATCAAATTACACAATCTTCAAATCTCAAAATTCATCATTCCACTAGTAGAACGCACATTTAAACACAATTTCGTCACCCAAGACGCGCAAGACCACAACGCTCCACGACTAGAAACTAGAAACTAACAACATTTGCAAGTTTCGAGGGAATTTGAGAGACAGTACCTTTCTAGAAATGACGCAGCGGACTCAAATCTTCACCAAAAGAGCTCATTCCAGTCGCCATGAAGAGATGCTCCAATGCGCGAGAGGCGGAGAATCGGGGAGGGTGCCGTGGATCGGAAGAGCCGGAACGAGCGCGACGAGCGCAGCGATGGCTTGAAGGTGGTGAAGCTTGACGACGTGAGGGAGCGAGAGAGACGTTGGGACGGGAATAGGAGCCTTATGGTGACGTCAGCTTCAGCAACGACTGTCTCCTTTTATTAGACTTCGAAGCTAAAATCTACATCATTGGTTCATTTTCCTTCACTCAGTGGTCCAATATTTACCTGATATTGTAGATTTTCCCTCATGTAGCTGACTTTTGAGTTTCCTTTTGTTTTTTTCTTTTGGGTTTTTTTGAGTTTTTGAGTAACAATTTTAAAGGTCATTCATTTGTTTATTTATTGAGCAGTCGTGTAAGAAGCTTCCACTCCAATTACTGAAGTCAACGTGTGTTTTATTTTAGCTTCAGTTGTGCAAGCAAATGTGAGCAGTGTGATTACAGAAGGGATTTGGGTGAGGCTTGGTGGCCTACATTTTCGGATCTCTGGGTTGTGCTTCAATGGCCAGGGAGGATTGACCCCCTTATTGGCCCGTGTTTTAACCCCGTGTTTTAACCCTGGAGAAAACACTGAAATTTTTTATTTGCCGCCCATCACAAAATTTGGAAATTTTGAATTCATATTTGCAATCAGAGGCCCTAAATTAGTTGAGATATGCAAAGAAATACAAAATTGATGTGGTACAAAATAGGTGGCAATTTTTACATTTACCCTTGAATGGGGCAATAAGGGGGTCAATCCTCCCTGCCCGTGCTGGCTTCAACTGTGTACAAGGTAGAACTACGTTACCACCATTTACCCAATTTTGCTTCCTCCCATTTCCATCACTGGCCCCATCTTATTACCACAATCTTACTAATCCATTGTCATGATGGCAATGCATTGGGGAGCGAACACATCAACCTACGCTTCAACAATGGTCTGATCATGCTTCAACAAGGGTCTACTCACAATTTTATATTTCAGCTTTGAAAAATCACAAAAAATTCAAGTCTTGTTGGAATGTCTTCATTCTTTTTGCAATTGACTTCTCTCAAACAATTCAATCTCTGGAAAATATGAGAGTTCATAAATAGCTTCCTCCAAGTACCTAGATTGCAAATTTGTATGGTAATGGGTAGTTCTACCTGACTAGTGTGCCGTGTGTCCTTGCCACAGTTAAAATAAAAATAAAAGTAATTTTTAAATCTTTTAGTTCATAAAAACTTCAAAATTTAGTATCTTTTGCATCGTAGGTCTAAACACCACAAAACAAAGCCCATGCACCCCTCCCCATCAAGGACTTTCCAATGGTATCAAGAACATGATTACAGGATGCACGGTCGACGAGATCTCAATGTAACAAACAAAACAAACAATCTATCTTAATGGATGGATGGTAGGTACTAGGGCTTCTTTTTTTCCTTTTTTTATGACGTGCCAAAGCGGCAATATAAAACGTTATAGTAGTGCTCCAAATTTCAACATTCATCCACAAATTGGATAGAAAATATCACATTATCATATATCACATACAAACTACAAGCCTATTTTCATCTACAATTTTGCAATTTCATCTAAGATTTTTTTTAATTTAAAGTTTTCTTGGCAAAAAATTTATATGGTTTGTCATCATTTTTTAGCCATATTATTTTTCTCTAGTGCAATCTAGTACTATAAAAGCCAAAAAAAATGGGTGGGTACCTCCCAAATGTCATTTTTTGCTAATGTGCATAGTTTTTATTATTAAATTGGTCAGATTTTTATATATTCTTGTTGAAAAATGAAAAAAGGTTTCAATGCACCAAGGAACACTCCATTTAAGAACTTATTGTAAAAGTTATGAAGGGTCAAAATTTTCTTTTATAGATGTTCTAAATTCCTTCCTTCCATATAGGTATATATTGATTTTGGAAATGTACACAGTGTATTTTAAAGTGCAAGTTTGGAGTTGTGCATGTTATATCAATTTGGAAGTGACTTCCTATCTTTTTTATGTGAAAAATAAAATAGAAATTTGTGTTTGTTGGTTATTACAATATTTTCTTATTCTACTTTGCCAAGAATATTAGAATTCAATTTTGAAATTCAGTTTTGTATCTTCAAAATATCTAATTTTGAATTCTCTTCATAAGGGAAATATAATTTTCAACATTCTTTTCCCACTATATATAGCCAAGAGTTAATCACACTTACTCAATTCCTTGGTCAAATTAAAGTATAGGATAACCTCATTCATTCTACATTTAGGATATGAGATTTTAAATTTGAATTTGTTGAACTACTTTCCAATGATCTAAATGAATAATAGATATAATGAAGCTCTAGGCCTCCATATTACATCTACAAATATTGGTCAACAAATTCGTAAGTTTAAGAAGAATTTAGCAATTCAAGAAAAAAAAAGGCCTTTGATTTATTATTGATTTTAAAAATGTACCATTGAATGAGGTTTTTTAAAGGTTGAGGAGAAATAGAGTACACTAATTTTTCATAATTTTGGAAGACAATATTACATGACCTTTAGAATATTATGTTGTAGGTATTCTAATAGTTAAGCAATATTAATAAAGTCAAATATTGATGTAAATGACATTCTTCAAAGGAAGGGTCACCCATTCCTATCACTAAAATAACACAATGCTTTTGAGGTCCAAAAATGCTTCAAAATACTTAAATTCAAAGCAATGCTAAAATCTTCATCTATAACTATTCACTAAAAAATTCAATTATACACTCATGTAGTTAACTTATTCAAGTACATCCTATCAAAATCTTTTGGGATAAAAATCCCCATCGATTGCAAGGGCAATGTGCATAGTCATCAAAATTAGTTTTGCCTAGCCCTTTCAAAAGGTAAAGTTTTGTCTTTCAACATTTTTAGGTAAAAACAAGAATTTCCAAAAATTGTGCAAATTAGCCAATATATTGGGAAATGCATCAAAGATACAATATGTATATAGGAAAAAAGTTAACCAAAAAAACTTTCATATTCATCTTTTTAAAAATTATACAATGGTAGGTATTCATAGTACTTGCTAGAAGGAAAAATAAACTATTAATAACTTCTACAAGAAATTGAGAATTATTAATTCCAATAGTGAGAATGTTTTAGTAAAATATAGATATCTTTTATTTATTTTTTATTTGAAATTTTCAAACTTGAATTGAAAAAACAACTTTATATGTTTTTTTTACCTTCATTGCCTTAAAACATGAAACTCTTTATAACTTTCACCCCCTTATTTGAAATTGAATGGTTCAAATATTTTTTAGTAGGTATCAATCTATACAATCCAATGAATTTAATTTAATATTATTTTGAAGATATATTTTTGACATCCATCCTAAATAATCCATGCAAAAATTCTAAATTATGAAGTCAATTTCTTATTCTAGTTCTCAAGAAATTCAAAATATGGGGGTCCTTAGTCCTGTAGAGCTTAAACTCTTGAGAATGGATGCAATTTTATATTTTAAAAAATAAAATTTATTCACTTCTTAAACACTACATGTGCATATTGTTGAGGATTGTTGATATTTATTCTAATTTATAATCATATTTAAATTATTCATGAATTTTCAAAATTGAACTACTTTGAAGACCTACAGCTATTTTGTTAACCTACTTCAAATTGTTGTCTATTGTATATTAATCTTCTAAAGACACATAAATACAAAAAATATTTTTTTGAATGATTTTAATGTTTCATGTAGAAATTAAAAAATACAAATATTTATCCAGTCAATAATTATTACATGAATGATGATTATGATGATAGGCTTAACATTTTAAAATTAACAAGAATCGTGAATGTAAATGGATGCCCCAAACTTTATCATTATTTACTAAGTCAACTTGAAAGGATACATAAAATATAAAACACTCCCCTCCACTTAAGGAAAGATAGGTAAAGTTATTTTGTCCCTCTTAAGACTGAATATGTACCCATTAGGAGTTACTTTGGCTCTATCCTATAATATTAGTTCTTATGTTTTTTTCCAATTGTTCTAAATTACTTGTCCCCTTTAGCAATGTCCCTTACACTTGATTTTAGGGTACTTTAAACATAAAAAAAGTCCTAGATTTGAATTTTTTATAGCAATTGAAGTTGACTTGGTCAAAAGACCAAAAAACATGATTGAACTTTTCATTTAACTTGTTGAATTCCAAGATGTTTTAGGGCAAATTTAATATTCAACAAAAGCAAGGTAGTCATATATATTTTTTTCTCTATAAAACCTATGTATGGTAGGTACTTCATGCAATATCTATAGCACCTAATTTTTTTTTTTTTCATTTTCTATGAAGTGCCATAGTGGTGATATTAAATGTAATAATGGTGCTCCAAATTTCAACATTCATCCACATAAGGAATAGAAAACATCACATTAGTACATATCACATATCCATAATTATATTTTCATGTACAATTTGGTGATTTCATCCAAGATTTTTTTTTAATTAAAATTTTTTTGGCGATTTCCCGGGTTTTTTCATGTTTTTTTTTCGGTAGGCGTGGTACTAGGCCAAAAAATTTGGTGCAATTTTGCACCAAATCACCAGGAAAAAAAAACACTGATTGCAATGTCCTACTTTTTTTTTTAATCTTTCTTTGACTGCAATTAATAACCACATTCATTATTTTGCGGGTAAATGCACACATTGCACATGCATTAAAAAATTGTTGCCAAATCTTCAAGGCTTTCATTAACTTACTGACAAATGACAGTTTTTCTGGCAATAAGTTGCTTACTGTCATACGATTTTAGCCTATCAATCCTTCCATAAATGCGCCACTAGTTGTGAGGGCATGCAAGCCTTAAAAAAAACACTGCTTACGATTTTGGGACGGATCCCTCTTTTCGTCCACCGACCATTGAGCGTACGTCCATCGTCGTATATCTTTGTCGACGGAGGTCAATTCCCGTCGTCTCTCTCGTTTGTGGCCATGCAGCTTGCAGAGCTTGCCTTCGTTGGCTCGTCTACACATGAGAGGGAATCCTCTTCGAGAATTCTCTTCTCCCGTCATGAAAATTGCGTCCTCGAGTTTGGTCGTTGAGAGCTTCTCGTCGTTGCAACAATGGTGATGCGATGGATGTGAGAGGAGCTTCTTTGGATCGTTACGTTGTCACTCCCTGCCCTTGCACCGAGCTGCTTACGGTCTTGCGGTCTGCTTTTTCCCGAGGTGAGTGAGTGAGTGGCTTGGTTGGTGAATGAGAGGAGATTTGAATTAAATGCATCCCGTAGTCAGAGGTCCGAGCTTGAATGAATTTGCTTCGACGACGTAATCAATTCTTCACCATAGTGTTCGTTTCAAGGATTGTAATTACAATATATGAATGAGGGTCAAGTGTTGCGATTTGATATAGGGAACGTTGCGGATATCGCTAGTTTTGATATGTTTTAACAGAATATATATATGCGCTAAATGACTGTCGGAAAGTTTATGGACTGATGGTTGTGTGGGACAACAGAGGATTCAGAACGAACCATTCGCGAGGAATTTGAGTCGCACGGTTTCGATGGAAGCCCGCAGACAATCCGAATTCCTTCTCAGTGACGAGTTGCAGCGACCGAATCAATTCAACACCATGCTCGGCATTCAAGTCCATGAGAACAGCATCAGGGTCTAGAATTTAGGGTTTCCTTCACTGCTCCTTCCTGCCTATCATCGATATCCAGTTTATCGATTCACGACTATGGCTATCATCTATTCGCAATACGCAAGCGTCGCTACTTTATCAAAATTGGTCGCCTTGACAGCGGATTCAAGCTTTTCCGGGGGGTCTGCAGTGCAAAGCTTCAGTCCAAGGCTGCATTCAGCTTGGAACGGACTCTTGAAGCGCAGAGGCAATGTGCGTGTCCACACTGCTTTCATCTTCCCTTCCCCCACCTTGCATCAACTGTAGGTCTTCTAGATTTCTCCCTTGCCGAATTTTGGAGGAGGTTCCCTGTATTGATGAGCTGACATTGTGCAAACCCTAACGTGCTTCTGGTGTTTGAATTCTGTTTCAGTTCATTGCTTCGGCGTCTAACGAGAAGAATGTCCCCCTCTGGAGGAAAGAGCTTACAGTATTGGAAGAACCAGCAGGCGAAAACTTCCTCCGAAACGCATCAATGGAAGAAGACATCGCTCGTTTTCAGAAGAGAGATCTGCAGGAGCACGCAGAATACTCCAACCGCACTGGCAGTACATCTGTGGAGGAGTCAGAAGCATTTCTTAGTTCTGGAGCCAAGGAAGAAGTCGATGATGGCATTAACATTGGAATAGAAACACTTAATCTTTTGGAGTGGCCCAAAGTATGTGTCCAAGTGTCCGAGTTTGCGAGCACTCCAATGGCAGTAGCCCTTGCTCGCGCAGGCTCCCTTCCTATTGGCAGAACTGTAGCTGAAAGTGAGGAGCTTCAAGCGCAGACGGCCGCTGCGCAATTACTCTCCAATCCACTCGACTTCTCTGATATTGCAGATCTGCGTGGTTTTATCGAGGATGCTCAATCTGGGAATGTCTGTCAGCTCGAGGAGTTGTGTCAAGTGAGGAAAACTTTAGCGGCAGTGAGACGTTTACACCACCAGGTTATTGGACAATTCAGAAATGGAGATCTCACGAGTAATCAGGAAGGTGATCAAGGTGTGTAACATCTCGTCTTGGATAACTTGACTCGTCTTTGTTAGGGGATTGCTGTTTATGTTCATGATGCTTCTAGTGCTTATTTCTGCTGACTCGCCTTCAGACATGCCAAGGTAAGGTACTGTATACTATTTGGTATTTTGGTTTTTTTTTAACATATGTAAAAGTGTGATTTTGGGGAGATCAGTAGAGAACTGTGGAGAGATCTATGGATAGAAGTGCCAAATCTTTTGAGACGAAATTTTTATCACCATGCAAAGATTTGTGACTCTGTTTCAAAGTGAGCGGTTGTGGTTCAAAATTAGTGATCGTAGACAACCTCATCCGAAGATCAGACCACAGACATTTAGCGAAGCCATGCTTACACCACTTACTAATAAGGTCAACCACGCATATGGGTTCAGGGGTCAGTATAGGAAATATGATCAGGTACCTAACGGTTTTAGTATCCTCGATCGTATGGGAGGCACAATCATTGACTTTCAATCACCTGCGGTTTAGGATGCTGCTCTCTTTGGCTATATTATGAATGAACTCTGGTAGACTTACTTCTAGATAGATTTAGAAGTCTGACTTGCGGTTTGTCGCAGGATTTTTCAGGCTCTCGGTCGATAAACTCATTGCAAAGTATAATGTTTGACTGCAATTTGTGCTCGGATCTCGAGGCAGCAATCGAGCACTGCTTGGATTGTTCGCGCTCAACTGTTCTGGACAGAGCCAGTCCAAAGTTGGCATCAATTCGATTGAAGAGGTCAGAGAATTTCAAGGCCCTTGAAGCTCTTATAAAAGAAAAAGCTGCAATGGTTTTCAGTGCAGGGGGTATGGATGCCCAACTCGTGACCAAACGCAGGGGACGCATGTGTGTTGCAGTTAGAGCTTCTCAGAAGGGGCTACTCAAAGGTGGCGTTACATTAGATGTCAGCAATTCAGGGGCTACATACTTCATGGAGCCTGAGCCTGCAATATATTTTAACAATGAGGAGATTCAACTCGCGGAAGAGGAAAAGTTGGAAGAAATTGCTGTTTTGCGGCGGCTGACCTTCATGCTCCTTGGTGCGCATAGAGAAATTGTTGATCTTTTAGAGAGGGTCGTAGCTCTTGACCTAGCTTGTGCACGAGCGGGTTACTCAGTGTGGCTCACTGCAGCGCGTCCTACCTTTTTGAACAGTATGGCGACTTCTAAGCCTTCAAGTCATGCTCTTGAGGCAGCGTCAAATCAGGAGGGTCCGTTGTTGGTGGACATCAAGGGTGTACGCCATCCTCTTTTACTGGGTTCTGCGCTTGCATCTCCCGTGGTTGCGCTTAGATATGGCATTCTTCGGCAGAAGGCAAGTTCAAGAAACTCTTCACCTAGTGTCAAGGATGCTGTTGGAACATCGGAGAGGGTGTTGCCTGTGCCAATTGATATTGCTATCAGAAGAGGAGTCAAAGTTGTCACGATAACAGGTCCCAATACTGGTGGAAAAACTGCTGCACTGAAGACTTTGGGAGTCATTACGCTGATGGCGAAGGCTGGTTTGTGTTTGCCTGCCACTGGCACTCCACTTTTACCATGGTTTGACTCCATTCTTGCAGACATCGGGGATGACCAGGTATGGCAGCATTCTGTGGTTTTCGGTAATCCCGGTATTCATGCAGTTGGTCTCCCCGAACCAACTTGTTCTTGTGAGGGTCGTAGCTCATTGCTTCTTGCTTTCAGAAGTTGAGCGAATATTATTTCTTGTGCTAACACAGGATAGTGAAAGTCGATCACCTGTTCAACCTCCTTTTGAGTGCAGATTATCAAATCCAGTTATGGTAAAAGCGAACGCAGATGTTCACCTTGCACACTGATGTTTATCAGAAGGAAAGCGTCTGACTCAATTGTTTGTCCTTTAACTGAAATTCGTTCAAATGCGTGCTTGCAGTCTTTAGAGCGCAGCCTGTCAACCTTCAGTGGTCATATTCGAAGAGTCTGTCAGATTCTAGAAGCTGGCACAGCGCAATCTTTGGTACTCCTTGACGAAATTGGAGGCGGGACGGATCCTTCTGAAGGAGCTGCCTTAGCGACAGCAATTCTTCGGAGCCTGGGTGCTTCTGTGCGGTTAACACTTGCAACCACTCATTGTGCTGAGTTGCGCACCTTGAAGGATCAAGACTCAGAGTTTGAGAATGCTTCAGTTGAGTTTGACATCAAGACACTTCGACCTACCTACCGGGTACTATGGGGCATAGCTGGTCAATCCAATGCTCTTAATATAGCAGAGTCTCTCGGGTTTGACTCAGGAGTGCTCACCCGAGCCAGGGAGTTGGTCACGAAGCTTGTTCCTGCAAGCCTGGGTGCTAGGAGCACTGAATTGATGGTACCACTTGTGAAGCAGCGAGATGAGCAGCGAGAGCGGGCTGCCGCTGCCGCTGCCGCCGTTGAAGTTGTCTCGAAAGTTTATGATAAGGTGAAGCATTTTCCGAATACTACTTCTGGACATAACTAATTTGTTTATATTTTTTCATTCCTAGGAGATTAGTCATTGAATTTCTGCTACTTTGTTGACTGTTCTGAGCGGATATCAGCCAGTAGGATGAGAACGACTATTAAATCCCAGGTGAACCGTGATTGTCGCCTAGCTGGGATTGTCCTGTGGTTGTCTGTATCATTCTATCGTGTTTCTTCCGATGTGTCACGTTCTAAGTGTGGCATGGTACTTCTAGTTACATTCAGAGGCGCAAAATCTGGCACAGAAGGAGACAAAGCTTCGGTTATCCCAAGACGACGCTGCAAATGCGGATGTCGCAGAGGCTAATGCAAAATTGGAGCAGATTATGTTGAGGTTTCAAGAATCAACACTGCAGAAGGGCAAAGACGAGGAAGTCTTTTCTATGCGTGATGGACAAGCTGCAATAGCCGCAGTTGTAGAAGAATATGCCACTAAACCTGTGGCATCAATCACGACAGGTGCTGGAACTGTTGTTGAACTGGAAGGCGAGGCAGGAGATGCGGAACCACTGAGAGTTGGGGAGCAAGTGATGGTCAAAAGGCTTGGGAAGAGGGCAGCAACTGTCGTTGAAATTCCACAGGCGGAAAATGATTACTTGACTGTGCAAGCGGGCACCATGAAGATGCGAGTGAAATTGAATGAAATCGTATCCCGGGTGTCTAGCGCCGAGAAGGAAGGTGCAAGAAATTCTTTAGGGAAGAAATCGAAGGTGATTCGTGTTCTTAAACATCTTTGTTACGAAAGACGATCCTTGCTTTTTGATCGTTTGCTGCCTGTTCATGTATTTTGGCATTGTGAGACCTTCTCATGCGTAGCAATATTTAGGGAGGTCCTATGAAACCTTTGAGTCAGTCATGATGCCCTGAATCTTGGGTATCAAAATGATGCCCATTCTCCTATTCTTTTCACAAGGATACAAAACAGGGTTTTCCATTAAATTTAGACTGTCTCAACTACTTTTAGACAATTTGATGAAATGAATCCTCTCCATGATTCATGGGGAGGTATCGCTATGGTCACTGGAAGGTTGAAGTATGTGAAATTAGAATATGACGTCACATGGTTGCGTATGAGTGGAGTGACTTTTGAACCAAGCAGGAATAGCACTTGGTGAATGTAATATCTCAGTATCTATAAATAGAACTGGTACAGTGCTTCGATGCCTAAAGAATGTTATGTGTTTTCTCATGCAGAAACCAGTTAGATCAGGTAAGTTGAAGCGGGCTGATCCTCAGATGGAGGAAGAGGTGAAGTACGACGTTGCTGTGCAAACTTCGAAGAACACGCTTGATCTGCGAGGAAAGCGAGTAGAGGAGGCCTTACAGGAGTTGGATTTGGCACTTGCAAGTCGTGCACCACAGTCGGTATTGTTTATTGTGCATGGCATGGGCACTGGGGCTGTGAAGGAGGCGGTTTGGCTAGTCCTGAAGAAGCATCCTTATGTCGCCAAATTTGAGCAAGAGAATGTTATGAATCCAGGATGTACTCTAGTTTATATTAAATAAAGGTAGTGCAAGTCTTTGGGCAATGTGCTAGTATTGTGGAATAGGTAAGCGGGGATATCTTGGTTTGTGGTCAAATTTGTGTATACGTGGAGAATTTGGTATCGCCTGAACTTGGTGCTTGATTCATGTTTCATTTGCCTGTTCCAGGGTCACGGAGTGGGAATCTTCTTGAGAGCAAGGGCAAATTATGATAAAATCATCAATAGTCTAGCATCAAATAAGTACTTGTATTTTCTTCTTAATTATTCCTTGTATTTCCAAAGCCTTCAGGAAGATATTCTGAGGATATACAAAGAATGTGCAATTACAAAGTAATATATAAGCTAATCACACATCAAGAGTTTGTGCAGCTCTACTGTTGAAAGCAATAGAGAGACAAAATCAACCATGAAAGGGTGAGACTTATTGATTGATGCATAGCCATATTATTCATTCCATTAGAAACCTTGAAAGTCATTCATCAAACATTTTTCTTGCATGTGATTGTGGCAAATGGGTTGAAACTCATGTTTGAGGCAACATAATCTCAAGTTTGCCAAAGCTAGGAAGGTGTTTGAGATGGTAAGTTCCGCCGGCATGCACACGTTGGATGACTTGTTGTGTATTTGGATCTACGAATGGTCCTTCCACATGACTCCAATCCAAAATACCTCCCACATGGTTTCTGATCTTCATGCTAGGTTCCTTTTCGAGCACTCTCTTTGTGAAATAGCCTGACCGCCGTCCAATGGCACTACAAAACAACTCCATTCAACTTATTGCTCAAAATTGATATTTTTATAAATGATGTATACGAAGAGAGATGGAAAAAAAATTCAACTATCTTAGATGGTTGGTGTAAATAAAAGTGTGTTCCCCTAAATTTCCATGATGGACTTCAAAAAGAAAGCACAAGTTACTCTTAGACTCTCTATATATAAACATTGTTTCAAGCTATACTAACTATTTCCAATTGTAAAAAAAAAGTGGTAGAATATTCTACCTTTGCTAAGACTAAAAAGTTAAGAAGATCTCAATTTGAAGGATTTGAAACTTGAGACTAGGTGCATTGCTAAAAAAACTAATTGAAATAAGATAACCCAAAGTTCAACTTTCGGAAGTACAATTGAGTACTAAAAGCTTACAAACTGCCTTGTGAAGCCATTCAAAGATTTGTACATAATATAGAATAAATTTGACTTTTTTGTCTTGCATAAATATCACTCAATTCTTATCCAATCCCAATCAAGTATACTAAATTTTAGTTTCAAAAAAGCAAAATTCCATTTTGGGTGAATTTTTAAAGTCGATTATTGTGGTTTTACATAATATTCTATTGAATACAATTGGTGAATTTTTTTTTAATTCAATTGCATGGATATATAGGGAACATAACACACCTTTCATAATAAAAAGCACCACCTTAAGTAAGTAACAAAAATATGATCAATAAAAAGTTTAATGAAAACTGTCGTATGACCAAACTTTGAAGAAATGGATATCTCTATATTTTAACTTGATTTTGACAAAGCAATTGTACCATGCTCAAACATACAAAATTAGTTACCATGTGAGGTGCAAATAGAAAAATCTAATTACAATAAAAAAAGATCTGTTTTACAAAATTTGGATACGGTCACCCCAACATTGAAATCTCTATAGATGGATTTTTGAGACTTTTTTTTGGAGATGCTTGTGAGAAGGGAAGATGTGCATATAGATGTTTCCTACATATCTATGCAATCAAAATTCAAAAAATCATCACCAATGATTTTGATAATGTAACATCACAAAATTTTAAATGAAATAATTCACCAAAAATAAAGCTTTGGTTTTTTGAAATGGAAATTTGGGTATGCTTGATTGGGATTGTGCAAGGATGCAATGATAATTATGCTTACCAAAAACATACTAATTATAATACACGTAAAACAAAATTTGAATGGCTCCAAAAGGCAGTTTGTAAGCTTTCAGTACCTGACTGTAGTGTACAGTCACTACTGTACAGAGGGATCACCTGAAGTTCACTTCAGTTTGAAGGGACTGAGGAGATTGAAAGGAGACTTGAACAGAAGGGACTGGACTGAATTCAAAGTAACTTACCAGTAAGGAATAAGCTCCAACTCTTTATACTTGTCCAGATTCCCTTCCACTTCAATCATCGTCACAGCTCCTGGAAACATGGACACCTGCACACACAAAAGCATCATATAATGCCGGCTCTGCTCAGTCAACTACTGAAACAGTCACAGCAGCTACGTTATAGCCTGGAGCGGATTTTCCAATGCATCAAATACGGGACTTTTTTAATACAATCATGGAAGCTTTAAGAAGGAAGTGAAAACAAAAAACAAAAACAAAAAAACACTCCCAACAGAATTAGAATGCTCAGTTAGCAGTCTCTCGTTGCAGTTGTCACAATGTTATTAGACATCTTCTCTCACAAGAGCAAAAAAGAATGGAAAACCGTATGTCAATGGACGGATTTTGACCCCAACCGATGTAAACAATTTGATAACCTAGTCAAGTGTTGAATCGACTGACATGAAAACAAACTGCTTTCGTGTTACCAGACATAACTTCTATGATTGGATCCTGTTCAATCATATTCAAAGTCTAAAACGGAAGGGCACCATAGCTTCTATGCAAGCAAGTTCACGTCGTGTCGAGTTTTTTTTATTGGGAAGACAAGTTAAGACTAATAATGCTAGAGTTCTGACAAACGGACCTAAAATTATACATACATTGAATATGCACACAGTACAGAACTTTGCATTGAAGTTGTAGTTTATTGTATTTTGTGTGTGTGAATATTTTAAGAATTAAAAGCAATCAATGACTCAAAACGTACCTCTACAGAAATAGAGTCCGATGAGTTTATGGTAACCGCTGTACCAACTTTGCCAGAAGAGATCTCAGCGCAACACCAAAATCATTACCGATGATCATTTGTTCCAAAATATTTATAAAAAAGAAAAGAAAAATTCAGATTGTGCACATCAATCCAACCCCACTTACAGCTTGCTCATCTTCCGATCGGCAATCCACCAAAACAATGGATCTCCGAACATCCTCACTCGGGTGAGACAGAATCTGCAGCAGTTCTTCACTGGAAATCTCAGGAACTCCTTTGAAATTCTCATCGCAAACCGCATTGTAAGTTTGCAGCAACCTCTCCCGCTTCTCCATGTCCGTCATCTCCTGCACCTCGGGATCCACGACGGCCATGGCGTCCACCACTACTCACAATACCAATACCCTCTTCAAAATGACCACAACTGGACTAAAATAACGTTAGCTAGATCCACTTACAACTCCGTCTTCTACTGGAAGGATCCCAATTGCTAAACTCAACGCTTTAGACAACAAATGACGACACAAACCCCACAAAGACTATTCAGAATATGAGCAAAAGACTAGCACGAGCCCCCGCTTAATACACCGTTACAAGACGCTCCGATGATTAGTGCAAGCTCGAAAAGCAATTATAGTGCAATGCAAGACGGTGGGTTCACGAGAGATTCATATTGCGAGGGATGCATGCTGGACGGAGATGTTTTGATTATGGAGAAGGGACCTATGACTTAGTATTATGTCATATTCTGTACATACCTTCGATCGGATCGAGGTTCAGGTAATGACGGTGGAGTTACAGTACTAATCCGTCCTTTCCGTTGTCTGATGGGAGATGGAGATGGAGAGCCACGGATTTCTCGATGAGCTTCAGTTTCACACACAATGGGCATGTGCGCTCTGACTTGGATTTCCTGAAGTCTGACGAAGCGGAGCGCGCGGCCATACGGTAGGTCTCTTCGTCAGTCTGCTCCGGATCAGCGTCCGCGTTGGCTCTGACGGCACGAGGACGGTCAAAGGTCCTACCCAGCTTTCCTGACCGTGCTTCCCGGGTTTTAGTAAATCCATGACCCATAACCGTTAACCCATAAATGACGCGGAGGACGTTTTCTAGCCGATGAATCGGACAAAGAATCTCTCCATGTAGGACAGAAGTGCAACTATTCATTCTTCAAATTTTATGTGAAAAGGGAATGTCTTCTAGAGTAGTTTGACTTCCAATGAGTGCTTTTGTATTTTTTTTGAAGACAACAATTCACACGGTACCAAAATTGACGATTTGCACGGTGGCCAACTTGTCCTTTAACCCTTAAAGGATGAGCCGGACACCCTGGAAATTGTCAATTTTGGTACCGTGTGAATTGTTGGCTTCAAAAAAATACAAAAGCACTCATTGGAAGTCAAACTACTGTGAAAGACATTCCCTTTTCACATAAAATTTGGAAGATGAATAGTTGCACTTCTATCTCACATAGAGAGAATCTTTGTCATTCATTGGCTAGAAACATCTTCAGTGAGTGCTCTTGCTATATAAGATCTCTTTTTGGCACAAAATTCCAAAGACGAACATCTACATTTTTGTATGAATGGCATGGAGGGATTCTTTGTCATCAGTTGGACATGTACTACCATCATCATCTTTTTAGAGCTAAACCTATAAGGATAGGGCTAGTCATTGTGAAAATTATCTTTTGGGATACAATGTGAATCATCTACTTAAAAAAAACACTTATTGGAGATCAAACTACTTTGCAAGCCCTCCTCTTTTCACACAAAATTTTGAGGATGAGCATTTGCATTACTATTATACAAACAAGGTTTCTTTGTCATCCATCAAACACTTAGTATCTATGGCATCTTTCTGTAGGGTTAATCTTAAAACAATGCTAAAGATACAAAACATTCTTTGGATGAGTTCACCTAAGATTGTAGGATGGAAGTTGCTTGAATAAATTTTCAATGGATAGTATTGCAAATTCTTTCAATATTATATTTTTGACTTTTTTAAAATTAAAAAAAAGAAGTTAAATCGGCAAATCTTCCTTGTAGTGTATTTTGGCCATTTATTGCTATATACTCTTAATGTGAATTTTAGCCACAAAATGATATTTTTTAAATTTGAGTCCAACTAATATAATGAAGCTTATCAAGCATAGTCTTTTCTCCAAATTAAGATTTGAAAATTCATAAATTCCAATATTTTATAGCAATATGAACTTTGGACCTATAACCATGGTTTGTTGGTTTTTTAATTTTAGAACTATATTGTAACTTTGGTTTATACCGTGATATTATATACTATAACCTTTAAGCGCTCTGATGTCCAATTTCTAGATGACATATAGATTGAAACTCAAGTTTCATTCTCATTACTTCTTTGCTACAAGTCATTCTAATTTGTGGAGAGATTTTATCAAGTTATTGTCCTATCTAATGGTTGGATTTGGTATTATTAGAGTACATATTTTTTTTAATTGTAAATGTGAAAGTATATCAAGTGGTTGACCAAGCAAAAATTGCATTGACTCTAATTCAAAATTAAATTTGCAAAAGTGAGGTCATAGATTTAAAGAACACAAAAATTTCAAAAAATCATTGTATAAAAAGAACCTTGTTTCAAATCCTTCCAACAAATTGTACTAAAAAAATGATAATATTTTGCTTATAATCAAATTTAGAAGGAATTTTGAAATTTTCTTTCCAAAACTTATAAAAAAAAATATTGGTAATAGCATTGGTGAATCTAATTATATGGAATCTAAAACTCAAAATCTACAACTTTTATTTGTATATGAATTTCAAAATTTTCTTCCAAATATTACTTTATGATGATTTTTCTCAAATTGTGAATTCTAAGGAAGACTTTTTACTTTCAAGGGGATAATGTTTTTTTCAAAGGTGAAAATTTCAAAATTTTCAAGTACATTCTATATTTGATATGAATTTTTTTCAGTTTTTACTTAAAAATTTCACAATAACTTCAATTTTTATGGGCCCCGTCAGGAGACGCTTACGCTCCCTTGACGGGGAACTTCGTTATTATAAAATTAAAAAATGGGGAGTGTTCACACCGACATGGAGCTTGGAGGCAGGGCTAGCGACTGTTGTAGGGTGTGCCTGTGGGGAGTTCTGTTTTTCCGTTTCGGTAAAGTAGATGCTGTAGCTCCTTGAATTGCCAGGGAATATTACATTTGTTTAAATATTATTTTACTCTGTAGGATCATCTGGATTTTGTGCTGGGAAATGAGTTGGGAAGGCATTGTATGATTGTTGTTTGTAGTTTGTTGTTGAGGTGCTATCAAGAGCACGATCCTTCTAGAGCGCGTTGCATGATGGTAGTGTTGTGGAAGACATAGAACGCTTTGCTGCTTGCCCTAGTTTGAGTTGTCCAAGTTCATCCTCCACGTTGAGCAGTCACCTTTGAATGTGATTTACTGCTTTCCGGGATTGTATAGCAATTTTTGAAAGCCAGGATGCCATGTCGTTCACTGTTACTTTCAAAGATAGCTTCAGATTGAAATTTGTCTACGTACTCTCTATTCACCCCTCATGGCCTCTTTATTCACATTGGTTTTCGGGCCAGTGTTATGAAAAAATGTCTCTTTGAGTGTTTTCATTAATTCCGAAGCCTTGAATGACGAGTGTTCACATTCTCTTCGGCGGTCAAACCTCTTCTCTAGACATGAAGTATGATTTTCTGGAATTTGGATTTGTATCCCAAGTATTTCGATGCTAAGACTGAAGATCCTACGGTTACTTCTTCCATCCTGGGGAACAGTTTGCAAACGTGGTTCTTGCACTTTTCTGACCGCATACCACTTCTCCAATGAGTCTGGTCGCTTTAGGGTTAACTACTTTACATCGAAATTCATTGGAGGTTATTTGAAATTTTTAATTAAAATGTCGTGCACATATCTATTCCAGGTTACTTAATACCCACTATGGAGGCCGCTAATTTCTTGAGGTATGCTACGATGCTTTTCTACTTTGTATATGCAGTATTCTGATCAATCGTCGACAATGTTTATGCTATGGATTGTCCGAGTTGCATCTTTTTTGGAGTGGTTCATCTCCTAATTAGACTCACCTTTTTTGCAGCAAGAGAAACAAAAAGCTGTGCTCAATGAGCTCGTAGGCAAGTTGACGGATGTCTGCTGGGACAAATGCATAACTTCCACCCCAGGAAGCAAATTCAGTTCTAGTGAATCGTCTTGTCCTACCAATTGTGCAGAGCGATTTCTGGAGACCAGTAGCCTCATTCTTCGTCGATTTCAGAGTTTGCAACAATGATTGGGCTAGTTCTCAGGGGTAGGATGGATTGGTGTTTCCAGAAAGGTTATTTGGACTCCCAAGGATAGTGTTTACTTGAAGTTCATGGATCACATGACAAATACGGTAAAGTTCATGGATCACATGACAAATACGGTATAGTCATTACGTTAAGGTACTTCATGTCACATTGTTCTTTCTCAAGTGGAGCCTGGCTCTCCTCTCTCGCTTCTTCACTGGTGTTGAAGCCAGAAGAACCACCAGTGATCGAGAGTTGTTACCTGCTATACCCCTCGTAGAATTATGCTGAAGCTTTTATAATATTCTCTGGATTTTTGAACAAGTTTTGATCGTTCTCTATCTGCGTTAAACTTTGAAAATATTCGTCATGTAACATCAAGAAGTTCAAGATACTGTAGTTGGATGAGCTTGATCGACAGAACTTGAACCAGGCTCCTTTTGCTCCTTTGAATTTGGACAAGCATTTTGTTTCCTTCATGCTCACAGTCTTTCACGCATGTAAGAGCATCTGCTATGCACCGGGTATCCCAGACAGTATTGACACTGTGCCGGGCCAGATTTTTTTTTAATGAAAATCGTGTTCCAATGCAACCGTTACTAGGAACTCAAATTCAATGGCCTTGGTATGTGACCACCTGGGATTGACTAATTTGTAAAATGTGAAGGGCAAGCAAGTTGGCCTCTATAGAAATACTCATTATTGTCAATGCTTTTCAAGCATTCAAAGGTGTGCTAATTAATTTAACCTTCCTTTGTTTTCATGAAAAGTTTTTTTCATGTACTAGATTTTTTATTTTTTATTTTTTTTATAATACAAAAATAATCCATTTGAAGTTTGGATTGCCGGCTTTGCATTGGGTCAATTTTTCCAAAGAAAAAACTAGCACTTCCAAGGCCTCATGGAATGGCTTGCCGTTTTTATAGGGCTTGTATGCCAAGTATACACTGCAGATACTCTAAATCCTTAAAATCTAGAGCCAAAAAATAGATGATGAATGGTCAAAGAATTTATTGTTCATTGGCATGTGTGGTAACATCATGTGTTTTCTTGCATTTAGATATAATGGATTCTTCATCTATTTAACTTTACATAAGTCTCATAAGTGTCATTTCCAAAGCCATCAAATGTTACCTTCCATTTGGTCCCATTTATTTCGTATTCTAGGTTCAACTTCAATTCTTATTCAAGTTTTCTTTTTTTGGAATGACAAGCCAATATTATTTGCAATCTAAGGCCCTTGATGATCCAAGCAACCATCTTTTGGTCAGTGCCCCTCTTTTTCAACTTCTCATTCTCAATTTTTAATTTTATTTTTAAGTAAAAATTATTTCTAGGAAATATACTACATTATAAATCCAATGGTAGTAGTTTCATTAAATTCTAAGTTAAACTCAGCGCATGTAATGAAAATTTCAGAAATTATTACAAGGTATAGTTAAATAAAATAAAAAATATTAATAAAAATAATTTGTATCCTAAAAAAAATCCAATGAAACATGAAACATGAAAAATAATATACATATCAAGGCAATTATTTTATAAATGTAAAAAATCCATAGAATATATAAACTTACTAAGCTTAGTCCTTTTTAGAGAGACCATGTTCATTGAAAAGGATTGAAACTTAACACCCAGAGTATCGAGGCTTTGCTAAAGGTCATGAAATATTACAAATCCTCTAAAATGAAATTTCAATAATTCTAAATCCAATTAATAAAAGGATATTCAATCCCAACATAAATGATTTCATATGGAGCTTAACAAATCTAACCCCAACATATAGTAAGTGGTGTAGTATGGTTTGCAGTTCATTTTTGGGGGTTTGTTTAGACATGGTTAGAAAGTCAGTTAACCAATGTGATTCTTGCCTACCTCAAAATGGGTAGATCCACTTCAAAAAGGGCAAATCTAAGGAATTCAAAGAGAAGACAAGTGTCCCATTTTTTTCCTTACAAACACTATATTATTCTCATTTCTTTGACTTCATGCATTGCAAGCTCCACCATGAATTGAAAAATACTTGGAATATTGTGAAATTTTACATGTACATTTTCAACTTTTTTGTCTTTCACTAAGTACACATAGGGTATCAATATTCTCAAAAAAATGTGCTCCTTGAAAGTGCATTGCCCTGCATTTCCATTGACCCAAATAAAATTTCAATATTAAATATTTCCTAAACTATATGGTCAAATGATATGAATTTTTTTTGAGGTGCTCAATCTCAATGTGAAATTTAAAATCCTATAGTTACACTCTATCCAATCTCAAGAAAAATGAGAAAAAAAATTGTTCAAGTTCTTGGCAATTTTGGCCCATTTTTAGAATACACCTTGGGTAACCAAAGATTGACTTAAAAAAAAAAGGGATCTCCTTCTTTAAGGGTCATGGAGGATTGACCCCTTTATTGCCCCAACTAAAGATAAATGTAAAAAATGCCTTCAATTTTGTGCCGCATAAATATTGTGTTTCTTCACCTCTCATAGCTAATGTGAGGCCTTTGATTGCAAATCAGAAATCAAAATTTGCAAATTTTATTATGGGTGGAAAATTAAAAATTTCAGTGTTTTCTTCGAGAGTAAAATACAACGTAATAATGGGGTCAATCCTCTTTGGCCCCTCTCCAAGCCCCCTTGCTTGCTATTGAAAAGTTCACATATGCATTGGTGTAAATTGCCAAGAGGGTATGAAATGATAAAAACAAACTGATAATAATATTAAAATATTACAAAGTATTACAAAATAGAATGTTTTTTTTCAACACATAGACCATTTTCATTGAAAAAGGGGATAAAAGTATATAGAACCAAAGACCAAAAACCTCTGGCAAAAATATTTTCATTTTCTAAGACTCTCTCTTTTTTTTTATGGGCCCCATTAGGAGACGCTTATCCTCCCTACATTTGAAACATCAATGCCGTTGGGAAACGAATTCTAGGAATGTCGAAAGGAATGCGGGAACGCTCAATGGGAATTTGTTACTCAAAGGGAACATGAACGGTGACCAAGTTTTTTAAGAGTGTAATTGCAATGAAACTTAAAAGCAAATGTTGTTGATGGTGGCTTGTAGTGAGCTTGTGAGCGTCATTGTGTTTTCTTGGAACGGGAACGGTGACCAAGTTAGTTGCCCGATTGAGCTAACGAGGGAACGAACACTGAGATTTGCTCGCAGAATTGGCAAAGCTTGGATGTCGCTTAGATTTAAGGAGATTGTAATGTAATGTCGCATTGGTGGTTTCAATTGGTATCACCTTTGTGTGCTTTTCGACCTTGTTGAAACTAACACTCATCAAATTCAAGGTACAAGTTCTGAATCCTCAAATTGTTGGAAGTATCTTGCCATTGCTCCTCAACATTCTTTGTTTTTGTCTCTTGCAACTGCAATAGGCACCATTATCTTACTTTCAATAAATACTTGATGATGTTCACTTGATCCACACCATAAGGATGCCTTAGATTTGAAATAGAGTAATTATTCTTTGAATTCATACATGGATATGTTCAAAGGTAGTCACAAATGCAAGAGATCTGTTTTCTCCCATATTGTGCACGATTGCACGGTGGTCTTCTCTACAACTTTCAAGCGTTCCATACTTTTGTATCTCACAATTGAACCATAAAATCCTACAAAAGAAAAACAACACAAAAGTCAAATTTCCACCATCCTAATTTACGCTAGAAACCCCCTTCCCACCAAGTTGCTAAACAAGCAAAGAAACAAAGAGAAACATACTTGCCATATCGGATGCCAGAAGAATGCTGTCTTAGTATTTGATTCTTAGCATTGATGTTCCCGTAACATAAGGATACCTACCTACCATCCAACCACACAACAAATAGAAGAAATGTTAAGAATATGATCGACATTAATGAATAAGATTTCAATAAGACATCTCAACTGCAAGCTACAAGAGGGTTCAAGGTAAGTACCGATATAAAGCATAGTTGATCATCGTCAGTTATTGAATCTCCTCAAATGCATCTTGCATAAACCTAATATGATCAAAACAGTCAACTCTAGAAGAAAGAGACCTAATCAATGACCACAAGGGTGATATAATGGTAATTTGACCAACTTCCATCCAAACCCTAGTAACACAAAAAAGAAACTTGTCAACTCACTGACCATGACCACATTGAAATAAATTTTACGATAGACTTGAGTGCACAAATGGCCATTTTCAATTGAATGAAAACACTAATTTCAAGTAGTATAGGACTTTAGTTCTTGTTGCTTTGACAGGACAAACCCTAAGCTTTATGATTTATGATTACAGAACCTAAAATCTCAATAAGGTGCCTTCCCATCAATCTTTCTGATGAATCTCACTACGTCCTTTTCAATTTGCTGGATAGCAATGGTAGGCTTACGAAATCTTCTCTCATACTCACATGCTAGCAACAACACTACTCATTGTAATTGCATTGCATGGATTTATGCAAGATCGATACTCAGAAGTATTAATGGAGTGAGTGCTTCACTCAATTACCCAGACGTTTACGGGGTTTAGGGTTTCAAGAACAAGCGCACCATTGTAGGTATCTATTGCAAAATTTTTGGTAAAATATATTGATCGAGTTTGAATTGGGGGTCTAAAAACTCTGAATTGATAGAGAAAGTGATTTTTGGAAAATAAATAAATACATTAGGTGTACATTATTTATTATAACATTACAACCATTGGAATTGGCATTTTTCAATTTCATAAATAAATGGTTAGCAATTTAGTATTTTGAATCATTCTCTACTTCTTTCTGCTTACTATTTTTTTCTTATATGTTGTACAATTCCAAATGCTTTGAAAATTTTCAAACATGTACACTAAATAGTGAAATTAGATTGCCTTAACAATTAGGTTGCCTTATTCAGGAAAGTTACCTCATGACTCACCACTTCTCCAGATGGAGGCACAAACAATTCTTTAAACCCAAGCCATGAACCAGTGCACCAACCCATGCAACACATATGGCTCCTACATTAGTGCATCCTTCTACAGAAATTGTACATATTTATATAGTGTAGAATGTCGAGAAATTAGTGTGGGGCAACCTAATTTCACTATTTAGTGTAGCCAATTTGCCTTGAAGGATGAATCCAAAGAATTATAGCCATTTTGGACATTTTTTTCATAATGATCTAGCCTTGTGAAGTACTGTCTAATTTTTTGTTAGGGCAAAAAATAGATTTTTGTCACTTCAAATACTAATATCTTGTAGTCTACATGGTGGAAATTTTTGAATATATTTTTACATCTTCTCAAAATGATTTTTTTTTCTAATTTTTGGTACTTGTACTGGAAATGACATTTGTAGAGCATTTTGGGGGAAAATATAGTTAAAATTTTATAGGGATTAATAGCATATTATAGAGATGCATAGCAATTTTTAAGTCAAAAGGATTTAGACATTAAGCACTCATCATATATAGTCTGAAAGGAGTCTACATTGTCACACCTACATAGTTATTTTTTATGTATATTTTAGAGATAAAGATTATTAATAAAAAAATTAATCTTTTTACTAGATACAATTTTTTTCAATAAATGGTTTTTGTAGATGATTCTTTGGGGCCCACACGTCTTGTTTTTTTTAAATATATAAATTTTAAGACTTGTAATAGACATATGAATTCATCTCCAAATAATATTTATAAATATTTTCATCCATATCTAGATGTGAAAAAGTAGTAAATAATGAAATGGACATTGACACTTAAAATCAATGGTCATGAGTCTATTCTTCTAGGGTTAACCTTGGAAGGTTGGACCTATGATTACATCTAGATCAATATCTTTTCACTCTTCATGTTCTTATTGTGTGATTATTTCTACTTAAAGTTTGCTCTCAAGTTTGCTATGATTAATTTTTAGGGATGAAATCATACTTCTTCTATTATTTAGTTTAGAAAAATTTCTAATTTTTTGAAAATTTGAAATTATTGTGAATTTCATGAGGAAAAAGTGATAGAAATTCATATCAAATACAAAATGTTCTCAAAAAACTTGAAATGTTATCCATATATGTATATAATAATATAGAATATGGTGGAGTAAAAACATTTATCATGTCTTTCTATAATTAATAAATCAACAGTCCTTGGTTATAGAACCCAAATTCAAATTACAATAGAATATTCAATTTTGGAAATTTCTCAAAATTTCAAATTGAACTAGAAGCTAAATTTTATTACCTTCAATTCATATGTGGAACTCAAATTCAAAAAGATCATTTCGTGGCTCAAAGTTACATCTAGAGCAAGGTGCTAGAATTTGCCAAAATACACTACACAATGATTTATGGACTGAGCATCTTCTTATGTAAAAAACTCAAGATATACCACAATGGGAGAACATCCAATTTCATTTGCTAAAATATAGATTCAATCAATTCTATCAAAAAATATTGAGTAGAATTTTATTTTTATTTTTTATCCTTTATACCACTTTGAAGTCATCCAGAGGACAAAATATGTTCTCAAGATGTTTTAAAGATTAACCCAAAAGGACAAGACTTATTACCATAATATTTTGCCAAAAATGATCAAATTTTTGAACCAATAGATGCATTCTTAATTTCTACATATAAGGAAAGTCATCCATTGGCTACTTTTCAACTACAACAATCTTAGAAGGTTAATTGAAGAAGGATGAGGCCAAAATATTTAGATATATTTATCACATTCTTGGATGAGGAGATGCATTTTTTATTTGTAGTTTGTTTGAAAATCATTCATCAACCACTTTTTAGCATCACAAGCATTACAAGGTTAATCCAACAAGGATGGACCCATCACCATCTAATTAAACTTCAAAATCTTTCATTTTGTATCTCTATTTTTTAATGTGTATGAATGAATTTTTAAAATTTTACTTTTCAAAAAAGAAAAAATGTGTTCTCTATAAGTCAAAAAAATTTCAAAAATGAAGAAATTTCATATCAAATAGAAAATTACTTTAAGCAATTTGAAATTTTCAAAAGAGGTGTAATTTAAAGACTAAATATAATAGCATAAACCAATATTCCAAGTCATTCTATGTTTATGAATGTTCACCTTCAAACTACAATACAATATTTATTACAAGAATTTTTTCAAAATTTTCAAAAGTAAGAGCAAGACTTGGGAAGCTCAATTTTTTACAAGTCTTTTATTCAAAAGAAAAAGAAACATTTTGAAAGTAAAAATCAAATTTGAAGAGCAAGATAATAAAAAAGCTATATTGAAACAATATACTAAAGAAAGTCATAAACTAACTACTTTGATTTTAATTTTGATATAATTCAATGATGTGCTTTTTCCAATATCAAAATTATATACAGAAAATTAGATGAAAATTTTAATTTCTTTGTATGATATTATTGTTTACATTTATTTTTAAGACCCCAAATGTCTAAGCCAATATTGTCTAGTATTAATCCAATATTTTTACCAAGAACTAAAAAAGTTTGAAGAATGATTTTCAAAGTGATTGTAGAAATAAAAAAATGATCATGTCATTTCAATATTTTGATCTTAATTAGTGAATTACCTTGGTAATAGGCTCTATTCTTTTAGATTTATAGAAGCAACACTAAAAACATTTTGCATCCAATGGGTGACTTCATAGAGGTGTGAAGGATGGAAAAAATCATTATTTCATCCAGCTTTGGAGGGGACTTGAATGCGTATGCAACAATGTGGGTTATTAATTCCTTCATCAATTGTAGTATTATTGACTTTCTACAAAAGAAAATGTTTTATCCATGGATTGTCCTTGCAATAAATTTTATCCTTTTATTTATTATTTATTATTTAACTAAAATTTAGAAAAAAATAACTTTATTGAATTTGAGCCCAACTAATGAAATGAAGTTTATCCAAGTACATTGTCTCTATTCTAATTGAAAAATTAAAAACCCTTGAAATTTCTATATATAATTGTAATTCAAATTTTGACATTTAACCATAGTCTATCAATGACATAGTGCCTTTTGTTTACACCATGACATTGTAACACTATAATCCATAGCTATAGTGCATATTTTTTATTTTTTAAAGTGTATTGTGTATTTGATATGAATGATTGTATATTTAAAGGAAAATAAAAGAATTCAATATTACAAACATCTAAAACCTCTAATAGTAATCCTATTTATATATTTTTAAATGAATCTCTCTTTATTTATATATATATATATATATATATATATTATCATGTTTAAAAATCTTTTTGTTTTCTATGCCCAAAAATTTATATAAAAGGGTATTTGACTATTTATTTCTTAAAGAACTAGATTTGTTATCATTAATTTTTTAAAATAGTGCACATTAGTTGAACTTTGAACTCATTCAGTTTTTGAATAACATCATCTAAACAAGCATTGGAACACGGACTTTATTATTAATTTTCTATTTTTGATTGGATCTTATTTTGGATCAAAAAAATTTCAAATTCTCTTAGCATTAATTTCTTGGACATTGTATGAATAAAATATGTTATTTATAGTTTTTTACTATACTAAAAATAACAAATTTTTTGAATTGGTTTTTAAATTTTACAATAAAATTTATGAATTTAAGCAAGAATCTAAGGATATGGGATTGCAAATGGATTACACATATACATAATTATCTTATCATATTTACGAGATATGCCTTTAAACTTCTTCTTGTGGCAATTCAAAGTATATCATCTCAGGATACATTCATACCAAGGGGTATAATGGGGATAAGCTAAACCAATCCATTTCCAAGCCCTATTTTTGGACTCCAAAACAACCTCTTCACAATGCAATGCCATTCTCACTTTTTGAATGAATATTTGAGATATTGATGAATTTTTGTCCTTTAAATTCTTATTTTTTTATTATGGGCCCCGTCAGGAGACGCTTACGCTCCCCTAACGGGGGAACTCCGGGGCACAAGAGCGAACTTGGGGAGCGGGGAACTCTGTGAACGCGACTTACGTCCTGCGTCTTGTTGGTGCATTTTCATTTTCTTCTGCTGCGGGATCAGGATTTGGTACGTCTGTTGCTTTCAATACTCGTTGCAATTGTTTTGTTTGTTCCTCGTCTCTTTTGTTGTTGATAATGGGATGCACTGGGGCACTGGGGGAATTGGGAGTGGTTTTCAGAATGTTTGTGCTTACTTGGGTTGTGGTGTAGGTTAGCTTACCCTAATTGTTATAGCTTCAAGCAATTTTGGGAGCTTCAACGCTGTAGCAGGGTTTTTGTGTTCGAGCATCATAGAATTTTAAGCTACGAAAAAGAGAAATGGTGACTCGAGGAACGTCAAAGGAGGCTCAATTGGTGCTTCAGAGCATAAGAAAAAGAAGAGATTGGGTGGAAAGGGTTTGAGTCTAGAGGCATTTGTCGGTGCCAACAGAATTAAGCCTATCGTAACCGCCTCTGAAATTCGTAAGTTTGCCTTTTATTTATAGTTGCTGCCTAATCGGAATACGTATCAAATGTTGTATTTGAAATTGTTGAAATTGTTGAACTGTGCTTTCACTGAGGGAGGGTTTAAGATTTTAAGATTTTAGGGTTTAGGGTTTTAGGGTTCAAGCGTGGGATTTATGTAGCTGTCTTCGAATTCACGGTCAAAAGTTCACTCACACAATTCTTTCTTTTGATATGTTGAATATAGGAAAACAACGGGAAGTTTACCAGAATTCGAAGAAAATAAACAAGTACCGTAAGACCTTGAAGCATTTAGGAGGACATTTAGCAGGACATGAGTCTCGACCTCACATCCCTCTCTCTATCAACGTTGAGGTGATTCTCTTACTGCTTATAAATATGATAGATTATTGTGGGTTCTAAGTTGTCAGTGTTGAGACATTGTGCAAGTCACTTTTAGAATTTCTCGATTAGAGTAAGACATCAACCCAGTAGCGCCAGTTTGCTAATCGAAATTAGTTACTAAATGGCCGCACAGTCCTAGTTGTGTAGGTAAATTGGTGCTAGCTCTCTCTACCTTGTAATTTATTTACGTTCATTTCCACCCATCAAGTGAACTCCCCGATTTTGGACAAGCAAACTGATTGTACGTATTCGCTAACTTGAAAGCAAAAATCCTAGCAAGTTAATTCTTAAAGGGTTAGCCTTTGTATCACAGTTTTGAACACTTCCAGTAGGACTCGAAGCCTTACTTCTCTTCAATTCTCATCTTTATGGAATGTCTTAACAGAACTTGGATAAATGAAACAAGGTAAGGTCAGGGTGAGTTTCAGCTGCTAAATACCCTGGATGAAATGTACCAAATTTGATCGACAGGGCGTCCAAGGGTTAACTTCCAACCTACTAATGAACCGTTCTTAGCTGCTTGGATGGTGCAGGCAGGACCAAAGATTAACAACCATTGCTTGGTGTGAATAGCAATAAAAGCATTAGAAATCCTTCGCTCCAAAGAACCTATACTCTGAAGTTATGCTGCTTTGTGTATCTAGAAACAACGTATTTCCAAGTAATCGTGAATGTGATGCTGCATCGCCAGGGCCTCATGGAGGACATGATCACTTAAGTTTTGGTGGTTTCTTAATTTTGTTTATTACTGCAAATCCCCAGTCAAGATTTATCAGCCCTGGGGACTAAGAGTAAGAAGGCAAAACCCAGTCCATCAAGGAAACTACAGTCAGCTAAAGCAAAGAGAGAAAGTGAGAAAAATGACCCAAAAAAGTCTGGAAAGGGTCGTCAAGCTAAGCCAGCGTCCCACCTGGAGAGATTAAGAGAGGAGTACGAGAAGAAAAAGCGAGAGGAGGAAGAAGTAATGAAGGAGAAGCGAGCGTTGTTTGAGGAGCGGCAGGCAGGCCGGGAGAAGTCTATAAAAGAACGGAAAGAGGTGCAGAAAAAATTCAGGACCACCGAAAAAGGACAGCCGGTTATGAAGCATCATAACCATGTGATTAGTCCCATGTACTTGCTTATCCCTGATTACTCACTTGTGAACTTCTGTAGGAATCTTGGGTACATTTAGCCAATGCAAACTTGGTTCCTCACGGATGAAATGCAAACTACACCAGTGTGTGTTTTTAGCAATATTTTGCTCAATTGCAATACAAATTTTTTATTCATGAAAAGTAACATTTCTACTAAATTACAAAATTTCACATGTAATGTAGGGTGCTTTAAATTCAAAAAGAAATAATGTGAGATTTAATAAAATATTAGAATATAATTATCAAGAATATACCTCAAGTATTTCATGTATGTGATAGCCCCCTTTTAAACACCTTCTTAATGCATGTGGTTTCAATAAATATATATTGTTTTTGTGTTCCCCAAGGCTTTACAAACAATATTACTTAGTTCTTAAGAATAATCCTCATCTATGTTTTGCAAGAACAAGTTCTTTGATGTAGACAATTAAAGATATAATATTATTTTTGTATGTGATTCTCTACGGCCCACATGTCTTGTTTGAAGAATAATTTTAGTAGATGTCTATGAATACAAACAGGAAGCTAATATCTTTTACTTCAAATATTCATAGAAAATTAAAATAATTTTTTTCCTTGAATTATTTTCTAAAAATCTAATCAATACAAACAATAGATGATTACTTTTGATATCATAAGAAGGTGAATTTCTTAAGTTAATTTTAATCCACAAATGCCAAGCTATAGAAATCATCTATTTTGATATCATTGTCACATTCTAAATGTGTATGTTATGTAAAAATATATATTTATATGTTATTTTGATGATTCTTTATTGTTAATAATATAGAAAAAATGACATCATTTGAAGTGGCTTTTGGGTGATGCTTTCTTACCCACATATATGGGCCAACTATTAAAAGAAGAAAACCATTCAAAAGCCTTATAATTTGAAGTAATCTTTCAAAGTTATAGAATCTCATTATTCTTGAATTCAATTCCCAAAGTTCAATTTTTTGAGTTTTAGTATGTCAAATTGAAAGATTTTTTTGGAGTTTCAAGACACAAAACCTCAACTAGAACTTAAATTTAAATTTTCTTTTTACTTGGGCCTTCAATCCATAATTCCACACTTGCAAATTTCTAAATTTTTAACCACATTTTAAATTATTGTTGTATCTTTTACTAGGAAAAACCCATGTTTTTTCTGGAGGTTTGATTCTATGTGTGGACATTTTGTGTGGTGTTTTTTTATGTCTACATTTTTTCATGCCCTTTTCCTTTTTCCTACCTTAGGCAAGTATTTCAACCCTAAATTGTAGTAACCTTCACTAATTTACTTGCAGTCAAAATGGGTCTATTCATTGACATGGTAATCTATGTTTTTTTGGACATTCAAGAGAACATCAATACATCTTCAATCGTATCAAATAAAATGTCAATGTCAATAATAGCAACACCTTGTCTTTATTGTAATCTCCCACCGTTATCTACAACGCCCATAAAAATCTACACTTTTGTGCCATTCATTCCTCTGACATCTTGATGTTTTCTTAGATATCATTTGTTTGGGATTGGACATTGTGTGTTTTAGCCTCAAGGACACCTCAGAAAATATAGGTTTCTTGTAGAGTTTATTGACTTCTATCAGGGCCTACAAAAATGGTAGAAAATCTTTTAAAGTATCCTTGTCCTTATTGACATATGTTAGAATTCATTGCTCATTCCAAGTACATTGCTTGGTGTCCTTACTCCTTTTCACATCCAGTGCAATTTGTTTACCAATGTAGATTCATTGTTCATTCTTTACTCGCATCTATCATAGTTTATAGCTAAGATATCATATTCCTTATCCAATTTTTTCTTACTCACATATAGGATAGTCTATGTCAAATTAATTCAAAATTTATTTCTCTTTCTTTAATCCTTACTCACAAGTTTAAGAGTTCTTTACCAAGGATTTCAAATTTTCTTTCTTTACTCTTTCTTTAGATTTGCTATAGTCCATAGCAAGAATCTTAGATTTCTTTTTCAACCTTACTTTGTATTGAGGTTTGTTAGAGTCTGTACCAAGGATCTTAGATTTTTTCATTCTTTATTTTGTATTTAAGATGTTTACTTAAGTGAATTTTTCATATCTAATTGATTTCTTATACCTATGTAATTTTTGTTAGTGCAAATTGTTCTTCAATTTGCAAAGAAATTTCTTTAATACACTTGTGGTGGCCCATGAAGGTTTCAAAATTGGCGTCAATTTATTCAAAAAATTGAAGTCATTCTTCCACTATAAGAAACTGGCAGTTTTTTTGACGTTTAAAAAAACGCGATGAAACATGAAATTTGATGTCCTCAAAAATCCGTCATAAAAAACACGCAAAAACATGTCAAAATCACCGGTGACATCCTCTTTTTGGCCTTGGTTTTTTTGGACGTCAACCTTGACGAGGTTGGGCAAACTCGGCTTATTCTGACATGTGGAGGGGTGTGGAGGTCCACATCACCTACTTTTGGGGCGGGCACTGCCACGTAAGCCTTTTTTTCATCCAAGACAAAACTGACCGGGGCAGTGACGTGGATTTTGAATAAGTGACGTGCATTTTTGGAAAAATGACTTGGATTTTTGAAAAATGACGTGGACTCTGCTAGAATATGACGTGTCAGATCCACGTCATCTGCCACGTGGGGTCCTCATTTCAGTTCCTGCAGTGCCTTCATGTTTGTTGAGATGTCTTCTGTGACACGTTTATGTTTCAGGTGACATCTTTTTGGACGGGTAATTTTTTTCGTTGACATCAGGGGAAATGGAGGCATGCTTGGCTTTGTGTTTTTTGTGACGACACTTGTTGTAGACGTCTGTTCTCCTTGACGTTTTGTCCGACAACAAGAAGTTGTTCAAAGGATTCACCATGTTTAGGAGGACGTTTGACTGGACATATATAAAAAGAAGCGCAGTTACATGCATTCTTTGAGGACATGGGGAACCACACAACCACTGACATTTGACAAAAACGACTACATACATCACACATAACATCACAGAAGGCATGCAGGCAAATATGTTTAGGGTCAAGAAAATGGTTTAATCAAAAGTACTCAGATTTAAAAAAGGTACTAGGAATTCAGTATTGCAATATACAATGTTGACCTCAACAATACATGAGCCTTAGAAACCTCTTCAATCTTAAATGCACTACAAGAGAAAGGAGTGTTTTAAGTAGTGTCTTAGACATCACGTCTTTTAAGTAATGTTTTTTAAGTAAGTTTTTAAGTAAAATTTTACTAAAAAAACAGTCTTTTTAGTAAAAGTTTACTTAAAAACTTACTTAAAAGACATTACTTAAAAGACGTGATGTCTAGGACACTACTTAAAACACCCTTTTCTCTTGTAGTGACGTGAAGTTCCACATTTGTCCACTTTGACTCATAATTAACAGAACTTTGAAATAGGCATTACTTCTGAAACACTCACACCTAATCTTCTTTCTACAATGCACTTCTTCCAAAAATGCCTATTTACAGAAACAGCACCCATGACGCCTTTCGTAACATCTACAGTGACATACCACACGGATCATCACTTCTTTCGCGATGGTTCTTGTTTCTTTCCGCTTGTTGCCTGCATGAAGTAATGAAATGGGAGCATCAAAGTTCAGCATTGTCATGTAAAGTTTCATTATCACAAAAAATAGTGTAGAGAACAGAATGTTACCTTTGCTGCCCCTTGAATAGTTTTTGCTGTTGTCCCTTTTGAGGTAGTTTTTGTTGCTACCTTGGTCACCTTCCCGCCTTCAGACACCTTCGTGGCACGTCGGGGCCTTCCTGATGACTCTACCACCGCTTGAACTTCCTCCTACAGAAGAGGTACGGTTCGCTAAGTTAGAAAGAAATGTGGCTTACATCCACAAATCCAAATTAAAAAAAAAATTCCATCTTCATACGGTAGTGGAGGAAGTAGACCCTCCTAATTTACTACAACTAAAGAGAGACTATTGTATGACCACTTGAATCAGAATCCATTCTTGATGTCAATCTCCGAGCCCTGTAACTTCTACAGCTACTACAATGGATTCTGATCACGTCGTTGCTATTGATGTCACTATAGATGTTGCGAAGAACATCAAATAGAACATTTGAATGCACGTCTATGGGAGGGTAACATCAGATCCAACAAACAAATTCAAGGAACACTTATACACTTCAAAAAATCATCTCATAGAAGAATTAAAAAAAAAATTTTAAGCCTCACAATTTTGGCAAAGGGAAATACTCAAGGATGCTTGGGCCAAAATTTCACTTGCTCTGCCTCAGGCAACTCTGTTTCTAGAATGACACTGTCCAGCATGGAAGCACATCGACACAGACGTCGCGTTTGACAGCTTTGGTTCTGAAGCTCGAAACATGAGACTTGGCTTGGCATTGGACGGTGTGAACCCATTCAAGCTGAACAATACAAATTGGTCTACATGGCCAATTTTGATCTTGATCTACAACTTGGAGCTTTAGTCTGTCACCAAGAACTTTTTTATATCACTTTGTATACTTATTTCAGGGAAGCACTCTCCATCTTCATCCGGCCTTGATGTCTTCATACGTCCATTATTGAAGGAGCTGAAACAATTGTGGCATGGAGTTCGTGCACTTGATTTTTCGTGTGAGGAAGGAAATTGTACCTTCACCTTGAGGGCCTTACTCATGTGGACCATATCTGATTTTCCAGCATATGGACTCATTTCTGGTCTTTGTTGTAAGGGTTACAAAGGATGCCCGCATTGTGGACCTGATACCGATGCAAGAATGGCGAAAATAGGTGAAGTTTTCGGTAATCAAAGAACAAGGGGCTCGAAAATCGTTTACGGTGGCATACGACGTTACTTACCTCGACAGCATCCTTATCGCCGCAACAAAAGGTTCAATGGTAAAAATGAGAACCGTGAACTACCAAGAGTATAAACAGGCCAAGACATAATCCGATATGCAGCGTGGCGCCAATCGTACTTGGATCTGGGTGGGAGAGAGAATGGCCCAGATGATCCCGTGCATGTGACCGGGGTGAAGCGGCTGAGTGCATTGTATGAGCTAGAGTATTGGGAGGTGAGCTACAAAATACCCACATCCAACTTGTAACAGTCATTCCACTACAAGAGAAACTCGTCCTAATTGACAAAAATCAGCCCCTCCTAATCTACAAAAAATTGACAAGTTTCTGTCAATTAGGACAAAAAACTGTCCGAATTGACAGAAAATTGTCCTAATTGACAAAAATCTGTCAATTTTTTGTAGATTAGGAGGGGCTGATTTTTGTCAATTAGGACGAATTTCTGTCATTTTGGACAGGTTTTCTTGTAGTGTTCCATTGAACTACATAGTTGTTAGCATGAGGAATGACCCGTGCTCACAAACAAAATGTCATCATTTATGTCCACTAAGGTGTCCTCCTTGATGTCCATTGAGATGTATTTCTTCATGTCGAATGCGATGTCTTCATTGATGTCTAAAGAGATGTATTCAATGATGTTCAATGAGATGTCTTTAGTAATGTCATTGTATATATCATGTAGACGTTCGCTTCATTTCCGGGATAGTGGTTGTCATCAATCGCAAGTGCAGGATTGCATGTCTATGTTTGTGCCCTCTGCGACTGTCTAGTATAATTTGATACCCGAACACGTGCCTGGCATTTTTAATTAGTAGATTGCATGTGCACGAAGGAAATTCAGATTCCTTACTCAATATATTACCTTACTTTCTCTTGCAGCATCTCCTTGAAAGACACATACTGGATACTATGCATTGTGAGAAGAATCTATGTGAAAACATATTGAAGACCTTGTTGAGTATGAAGGATAGCCCAGGAAGTCGCTTAGATGCCCAAGATTTGGGCATTCGAGAAGAAATATGGCTTCAACCTCATGAACGTGAACAGGATGCATATTACATGCCCCAAGCTCCCTTTGTACTAAAGCCACATGAACGCAAAGAGTTTGTGGGCATTATTTCCAATATCCGGACACCTTCCAATTACGTCGGGAGCATTCACAAGCGCATTGAAGATGGGAAGTTGCAGTACATGAAGACGCATGACTATCATGTCCTCATGCAGCAAGTATGTGTTTCACTTCATAATTTGTCATTTCATTAGGTAATGTCATTCCAAAAGAAAAAAAATCCAAAAATTCATACCTTGATCTTTTAGAACTTGGCACAGGTTTCCATTGTATTCTTGCACTGCCTATGCAAACGTCAATTGAAGTTCAGTGGGGCGCTGCAGATGGTTTTTGCCATGTTTTTTCTAATTAATGGATCCTATTTTATGTTGCAGAAGTTGTCTTTCACAACAAACGCTATTTTAATTTGCATTGCAGTGGTTTGTCAATGCATGCGGAGTTGTACTAAAGTTTGGATTGGGTTCAGGTCGCTAATGTGGCTGTCCCTTTTTTCATTTCTTGTACAGATACTTCCAGTCGCCATTTGCAATGTACTAGATGAGAATGTGCGCCTTGCTATAATCAAAATGAGTCATGTTTTCCAAAAAATCTGTGCGAAAGAGGTCCGCTTGGCTGACGAACGTGACATGATGCGCGACGTCGTAATGGCCACTTGCATGCTTGAAAAGGAATTTCCTCCTACCTTCATGAACATTATGTCGCATCTTCCCTTACATTTGGTGCAGCAGTTGTTTAGGTGTGGCCCAATGCATTGCCGATGGATGTATCCTATAGAGCGATACATGAAAACTTTGAAAGATTATGTCCGTACTTTTGCACATCCAGAGGGGAGCATTGCAGAAGGCTATCGAATGGATGAGACCCTTGGATTTTGTACCGAGTACATGCGGCAGTATAGAGGAACATCTCAACGGGTGTGGGATCCAAACGAGGAAGCAACAATGACTGACGAAATTCTTCGATCTAACTCCCAACGGAAGCGGAAGATGTCCGATGAGTTTAGGAACTTCGCACATGCATTTGTATTGGACAATGTGGCGTGCTTGGATCGTTGGCGCCAGTGAGTACGCAAACTCATTACATATAGAGTAATATTGCCTCTGTAACTTTCTTTATTTTGGCGTATATCTTTAGTCAAATAATTTCTTCCTTCACATACATATACTGTCCTTAGATGTTGATGTATTATGTGTTACGAAAGGTAGGCAGTCACAGAACAAAAGTTGTTCATAGATATGTCGTCTTTGTTATCAGTTGTGATGTTTTTTTGGACATGTAATTGTTTTTAACAATGTCAGAAGAGACGTTAGAATCGAAAGAATGCTGCAGTCCACTTAGCTGCGATTGTACCCTGGCTTCAGAGGACCCAGTGGCTATGACATGCAGGGAGTATGCCACAGCAAGAGGACAACGGTGGGAAGGGAGAGAAGCGTACCGTAGAGAATTCCGTCGTCTCCATCATTCAGCAGTTATACGGTATCCAACGGAGCTCTCAGATTTGCCTCCTTTTGCGACTTGGTTCAATGAACGAGTAAGGACTATCCGTGAAGCAGGTGTGCATGTCGATGATGATGTTGTGCAATATGGGCAACCTTCGGAGCAATTTGCAGTAGCGCATCGCCAAATGTATGCTTTTGGCATGCACTTACGAGTCCGTAGTGCTGAAGCAGGTCTTGTAACACAGGATTCTTGTGTCGTGGCTTCATTCACTTGCCAACTTCGATGGGGTCTTCATAATGGCCAGCCCATTCAGAGGACCCATGACTATGTGGGTTACATCGAGGAAATATTGGAGTTGGACTACCGAAATCATTGCACTACAATCCTTATTTGCGATTGGGTGAAGCCGAGCAACAATGCCCGTTTTCCACAAGTTCAGAGGGATCGATATTGTTTTGCCATGGCAAACTTCAACCACATGGATGGAAGGGTTCATACAAACTCTTTTGCATTTCCTCTACACTGTCAGCAGGTGTTTTTTTCGGATGATCCCCATAGGCCGGGTTGGAAGGTCATATGTCGTACTGACGTTAGAGGGAGACATGAGGAATTAGGAGTTAACCTGGACACTTCCTCTATGATAGATGTGGGGAACGATGAGAACTTCGTGGGTCTTCAACCTAATGCGATGGAGTCCGAGCCAACAAGACAGGCATCGACAGTAAGTGGTACATATATTCCACCATCAGCAACAGCCCGAATGCAACAACGACGACACACCTAGTATGGCAATTCAAGGTTTATGCCTAGATCAGTGCTACATCTGAAGAAGTGTCTACAAAGACGTCACAAATGTTGCACTGGATGTATTGAACGATTGTACGTACATGTCGCTGAAATTGTGAATGCGAACATTGTAATTCATGTCACTCGCGACGTACAGTTGTACACATGTGATGAAATCATGATGTTCTACATCTGAGTTCTGATGTGACCAACCGCGGTTAATTTTGTGCTTCAAAAATGAGGTGGAAGCAACACTGATGACTATGTTGTAGGAAGTATTTGCAAAACGTAATGTTGTCATTGGAAAATTGAACAGTCCTAATGTCATTTAAAGGAACCTTAATGAAGATGAACATTCCAGAAGTCACGTATGTGTATGTGAAATGCCACACATTTTTTTAGAATGTGAGTTGGGAAAATTATACTTTGCAAAAACATGTGAATTGCTTTGGTGTTCAGTTGTCTAATTTTCCCTCTTTCTTCCTCCACCCCCCCTTTCTGGTGCATTTCCTTTTTTTTCTTGAACTCCCCCCTATGGAGGGGCATTCCCTTTTTTTTTTCTGAAGCTCCATTTGATTTTGCATTCCCTTTTTTCCTAGTATTTCCCACTTTTTGTCGCATATGCTTTTGTTTCTGCAGTGCCCATTTCAGTTTCGAATTTCCCTTCTTTTCTGCACTTCCCATTTAATTTTGCATTCCCCTTTTCTCTAGTATTCCCCACTTTTGTCACTTTCCCTTCTCTTCTCTACACTCCCCATTTTATTTTGTAATTCCCTTTTTTTTTTCCTAAAATTCCTATTTTGGGGGGCATTCCCTGTTTTCTAGTTATTCCCCCTCTTCGTCGCATTCACTTTTCTTTTCTCCACTCCCCATTTTATTTTGGAATTCCCTTTTCTTCTAGTATTTCCCTTATTTTTTTCTGGAATTCCCATTTTTTTTCTCCAATTCCCTTTTTATTTGCATTCCCTGTTATTTATTTCTAGTATTTCCCTTTTTCTTTTCTCGATTTCCCATTTTTTTCCCCTTCAATTCCCTTTTTTTGGCACTCCCTTTTTTTCTACTATTTTCCTATTTTTTTTCTAGAATTTCCATTTTTTTTCTCCAATTCCCTTTTTTTTCTGCATTCCGTTTTTCTCGAGTCTTTCCCCTTCTTTGTCGCATTCCGTATTCTTTTCTACACTTTCCATTTTATTTTGGAATTCCCAATTCTTTTTTTCCAATTCCCAATTTTTTTTGGCATTCCCTTTTTTTCTAGTATTTCGCCCTCTTTGTCGCATTCCCTTTTCTTTTCTACAGTCCCCATTTTTTTTGGAATTCCCTATTTCATTTCCACAATTCCCTTTTTTGCGCATTCATATTTTCTCTACTATTTCCCCCTCTTTGTCGCATTCCCTTCTGCGTGTCCAACTTCTTTCACCAATCTCCAATTTCTATTCATTTTCACATTTATTCTCTATTTTCCATTTCTTTAGGAAGGGGGGTCCACTCTTTTTGCACACTCCATTCAGCAACTGCTTCCAACATTTCTCACCAAAGCCCACTCCTTATTTTTCCCCCCTACTGGCCATTTCCTATTTGCTTTGCCCATTTCCCCCCCCCCCCTCTCCTTCAATGTGTCCACACTCCCCATTTTGGGAGCAATTTCTTATTTTTTATTCCATCCACAAATTTCCTTCCTACTCCCCATTTTTTTCCACCCCTCCTCCCCCCAAAACCCACCCTAAACCTTTTTTTATTAAAACTTCAAGCTTTCTGTGGTGCACAAAATTCCATTCAGCCAAATTTTATGAAGTGCCACAAATCCTATGCCACAGCCATTGCTAGAACCTTAATTTTCCCAATTTCTGGGCCCTTCTGCCTAGCAGCTGCCCGTTCACTGTGTTTTTACCTTGGGCAGACTGTCAAGTCCACGTCATATTGACTTACCCGAAATTACTTGCAGTGAAAAAGCAAGCAATTGCTGACGTGGACTAATTGTGTTTTATTTGACGTCGTCAAAAATCACGCGATGTTCATTGTGATATCGTCACCAACATATGCGTTTTCCGAGACAGGCATTCGTGTTTCCTGTGACAGCCATTGATTTTCCTAAACGTCACATTAAATTTTTAAACCTGCGTCTGTTTCCAAAAACATGCAGCACGTTTTTTAAAAACGCAGTAAAAAACGCGGGTTTCTTATAGTGTTCATAAGGAAATTGAGGGATGTCAACAATAGTTGATGTTGGGATCATGTAGAAATGTTTGAAATAACACTTTCAAGATTCAGCAACACGAGAGCAAATCACTTCTCATGACAAGGAGAAGAGTTGACCCTTCTCCTTGTGCTTGTGATTGCAAGTTTGGTTTTTTCGACCCTCCTAAAGCCAAGTTGTTGTAGATATTATAGTTTGCCAAGCCATGTACCTAATGTTTGTAAGTAGTCTCATGAATTGTAGGAGTGATGCTTTAATTATGTCTACAAATTGAATTTGAAGAGACAAAGTGGCATCACTTGAAGTGCATTTAGTCTAAGTATGATGATTGTGACTTTCAACTAATGCCATTGTTCAATAAGGAGTTGGATCCTAATAGAGATGCCATGATATTATGGAGGATATTTAATAAAGTCAAAGTCGGGTCTATTAAAAATTGTAAGCCAAAGTTTGTCATTTCATAAAATTACAAAGAGAGCTCTATGACAATTTCTAGCTTATGTAGAACCAAAGGAGGCAATTTTTGCTTCACAACTATGTCTACAAGTGGCAAGAGAAACAATATGAGAATAATTTTAGTACCTTTAAAGAAGGTGAAATTCTCAATATAATGAATTTGTAGAAAATTATCCTTTCAAAAGTCAAATGAGGCTTAATTAGAATACTCAAATTCAACTAGAAACTTACTATCTTTATCAACATTATATACATGGTGAATTCAACTTTTGATATGTGCTATAAGGGATCCAACTGCTTTAACACTATCTACTTCTACTATATATCAGATGGTAGAATTATAAAAACTTGTTTGTCTAGACGTGTTTTTGTTCATCATTGTAAATTGTTAATTTTGAGGGGGAATGGTTTCTGGCATCATATTATTTGTAGTGATAGTTGTAGTGTTTAGTTCAAGGGATCATGCTCATAGTATCATGTAGCCAAGTATTCACTACTAATAGTATGTGATGAATTTTGTGAAGGTTGCAACATGGAATGGCACTATTAGGGAATATGACATGGCAAATGGTTATATAATGGAATTGGACATGCTTGAAGTAAACTTTATGGAAGGAACAATTGAAGATTGGTAGATACAAGTTGCATAATACAAATGTTGTTACAAGTGCATCTCTGTTATGTGCATTGAGTTTATAAAGAAATTAGTAAGATGAAGATAGAGAGAGTTAGGAAAACTTTCAATTGCATGCAAAACTATTCTTGGATCTAAGTCTATACATTTAATGTGGTCAATCTTATATTCAAATCCTTTGCTCATTGAATGTCATAACTATTCCTATTTTTGTAAATCTTGCTTTGGTATGGGGTTTCTACTTGCCCCATTTCAACACATGTGAACTCAAAATTGAAACTTGGTTGTATTTGAACCACGTTTTGTAGGTGATATTTAACCAAAGGCTAAAGAAAATGATCAAGACTAGAAACAATAGGTTGTTGACAATTACTTGATTGCAAATTTAACAATTAGCAAGTGCTTGCACTTACTCACTTCTCGTGATTGTTAACAAATTCTCATTGTTGTAGGCAATGCACAAGCAAAAAAGAGGTCAAACTATGAATCAAATATGAAATGCCTTAGTTTAGTTGACTTGGCTAAAGGACACAAACAATAGATTGGTAGAAAATAACTTTGCGAGGTAGATATTTGAAATGACATTGATAAAGGTTCTCATAACAAAGACAATGGCTCTCTATAATTATCTGACTATTAAACTCAATTAGTTCAAAAGATGTTTTATACAAAGTATTTATTTAGGTGTAGACTTGAGCCTTCAACAAGACAATAGAGGCCTTGAATGACTAGCTAGCAATATATTTTATAAAGGACCTATTATATGAATAATTGAATTGTTGAACATATGTCATACAACATTATTTTAATGCATTATACAGTGATTCATATACTTCTTATTAACTATTTTTGTTGTCTATGTACAACTCAAATATTCATCATCAAATCACAATACTACATATATTTCAAACTTATGAAGAGTGCAAAGTTCCATTCAAAGACTAAAAAATTCAATATAAGAAATCCTAAAATCTAAGCTTGTAGATTAGAAAGCCTTAGAAAATGACTTGTAAATATTATTTAATATATACTATTAAATAAAAAATAAAAAAACCACAAAGACACCATATAGATCTCAATTCTTTTGCATAAAGACACTTGGATCCCATCTTTAAAAAAAGGCCTACAAATGAACTACGAAGAAGCTCAAAAATTTATATAGGTGCAACCTTCTTAAAATGACATTGGGGATTTTAAGTACTACTCCTAGATAAGCAACTTTTGTATTATATGGTCTTGATTATAATCACTTATAATGCATTATAATCCAACTTTAAGAGATTTAATTTGTTTTGATGTAGAAAACTTTTGTAGTCCTTTTAACAAGAAATCCAAAAATGTAATTATATACATGAAATGAATATTTTTTTAAAGACAATAATAGAATTGAAAATCTAATTGTATGATTTTCTTAATACATGTATCATAAGACAAGTTATCCAACTTTAGGGGCTTTTTAATAAAAATTTAAGATTTTTTATTATGAATAAAACACTATGAATGAATTTTAATTTTAATTGGAGGGAGCTTCTTTTATGGATTTTTGAAAATTATGCATAAGTGTTTCGATTCTTCATATATATTGTGAAGTTTTCTTTTTAATAAATATGAAACCTAACATGTGCTATATTTTATTTAATTTAATTTGGTCTTCACCTAACTTTAAGTCTTTTTAATTTGATATAATTTTTACAAAAGCCATCCTCTAGTTGTCTTAATGGTGATGCCCCTTGTATATAATACAAGTGTTGCATACCTGAGACACCAAAATACTTAAGATTTATCATTAATCCATGTTGTCACATTCACCAAGTTCTTTAGGCAACCAACATAAATTCATATTTTGACTAGTTACTTAGGATCTCAAATCATAGAGGACAAGTGGCACTACAACAAAATTCACATTTTATAACTAGGAAAATATGACTAGGAATGACTGGCGACTACTTGTAGTCACATTATTGAATGCCAAAACTTTGGAAAAAAATATGACTACAAATATGATTGTCAATCATATTTTTCCCTTGTATTTGATGGGCGTATAATATATACTTGTTGAGAATGTCAAAGTATTTTATAAGGAACATGGCTTGGGAACGCCTAGTCATATGTATCAATCATATTTTTGCATGTGACTATGTGTAGTCACATTTTATAGTCATATTTTTATAGAAGTTTCATTTTTTTTTGGGTAGCCCCTAAAAATTTGGGCAATTTAAAAAATATAAGAATATTATTGTTCAAAATTTTGAAATCCTAGCTATTACTTTTGGAGGATTTTGAAATCCTAGCCATCATTTTTTTTAATTTTGAAATCCTTGCAGTAATTTTTTTAGGTTTTCAAAACCCTAGCTACCATTTTTAGGGTTTTGAAATCTTAGCTTTCACTTCTTTAAGGTATTGAAACCCTCGCCACCACATCATTTGCCTTCTCAACCTTGTCGTTTGTTTCTTTTTAATTCTTACTTCTTGCCTTTTTTTATCTCTTGGTTGCTACTTTTTAAATTTTGTCTTTTGGTTATTGTTTTTTAGGTGTTATCTATTAGTTGTTCCTTTTTAGTCATTGTTTCTTGGTTGTTACTTTTTATCTGTTGTGAGTCTCTTATTTGTTGCTTCTTAGTTGTTGTGAGTCTCTTATTTGTTGTTTCTTAGTTGTTGTGAGTCTATTACTTGTTACTTCTTAGTTGTTGTAAGTCTCTTAGTTGTTGTTTCTTAATTGTTGTCTCTTAATTTTTGCTTACTAGTTGTTGTTGCTTCTTAATTGTTCTTTTTTAGTTGTTGCCCTTTAGTTGCATCTTAAATTTTTTCTTTTTATTGTTTCTTAGATCTTGCCTTTTATTGTTTTTTAATTCTTGCTTCTTTTTTCCTCTTGTTGCACCTTAATTTATATTATTCTTGCTTCTTGTTACCTTTTACTTATTGCCTTTTGTTGCCTTTTGTTGCATTTTAGCTCTTATTTGTTGCTACCTCTTAGAAATTGCCACCTTTTGCTTCTTATTTTTTTCATCTCCATTATTATTCTCTTTTATTTCTTATAATTTTTAAAGACATGGTTGTTTTGGCTTTTTTTCACCTTTAATTTGTACTACATATTTGTATTGCCATAAAACTTTGAAGATTAACCTTGATTATTCATTCACTAAAATTGACCTCCTTGATTGTGTGTAGGCATTAAAAGTTGGAGCAAAGTCATTGAAGTTTATTTACAATACAATAGAATCAATGGCTTTACATTATTGTAAGTAATATGGACCTTACAAGCATGTGTGAATATTCAATTGTAGAATGAGTTATTGTAATATTTTTACCATGTTCTGTATTGGTGGCTAATAAATGTCTTTGAAAAGATTGACATTTTTTTGCATTTTTTTTTCAATATGATTATTTCTTATACATCTTGTAAATTATGTATACTCATTTTTAATTGCATGAATTCTTTTATTTAGTAGCTTAGTAGCTAAACCATATTGATGTATGACTATATCAAAAATATCATTTACAAAAGTATGACGATTTGATTAATATTCGGTCACAAAATTGCCAATAACATTTAGTTGAATTGCTATATCACCAAAATATGACTCACAATAGTCATATTCCACATTAATCAAAAATATCATTTACAAAAGTCAAATTACACATCAAAAGAAAATATCACTTACACAAGTCATATTCCAAATCAACAAAATTATGACTCATAAGAGTCACATTCAACATCAGTAAAAAATATGACTCACAATTGTCATAATAGACATCAACAAAAAATATGATTCACTATAGTCATATGTCACATTAGCCAAAATACGACTGACCATAGTCATATTCCATGTCAGTAGAAGATATGACTACATAAAGTCATTTGCTACGTCAACCAAAATGTAACTCATCGTAGTCATATTCTACATCAACCAAAATATGACTCATTGTAGTTATATTCCATATCAGTAGAAAATATGACTACACTCAGTCAGACAGTCACGTGCCACGTAGGATTTTTTTCCTTGCCTAAGCACCTCAAGAAAACGTCAAATTGTAAAGGTAGTCAACATATACACTACATAGGCAAAATACAAGAAATTATATCAAAAAACAAATGACTGAAAATGTGACTAAAAAAATGTGACTATTCGGTAATGACTAAAACCAGTCATATTTTGAATCTTCTACAATGATTTTTGCCTCAATCACATTTTTCAATATTATGACTGACTGTAGTCATATTCTGCAGTCATAAAATACACATTTTGTTATAGTGTCAGAATGGCACATATGAGAAATTACAATTTTCCAATTGTCCCTTGCATTTTTTATAACCTAAAGCCTTCATACAGTGTCATCTTTATTCTTGCCAAACAAAAACCTTAAAGTCAATTTAGAAGTGCTTAGGAACACCAAAACTTGGAATATAGAATAGAGTCAAAAAATACGTCCGTATAGAAAATTCATGAATTTTTATGTTGTGCATAGCCTTGAATACATTATTCTTTTTTTATTCATTTCTACATCTTGCTAACTTTACAATTTCACTATATTGCATGACATGAAAATGTCTTGAAAAATATTTGAAAACCAAAGTTCAAATACAATAAAACATGAAGTGCATTGACTTGGAGTCTACAAGTTCACCGAATGGAACAATATGGATCAATGTTCCCTCCTTGAATCCCTTTGACCATCCAAGGACAACATTGCACGCAACATTGAAATAGAAGTTCAATGAAATTCAAATAATTTAGTGATTGAAATAAGCCCAATCAATTAAGCATGAACTTGAGTTGGAATTGAACGCTAAATGTCTTGTTAGGTGTGCACATTGTAACAATCTCTATTCTAATATCATACTATCATCATCATACTACTAGAATTTGAAACCAAGAATGGATAGTCTTGTTGATTCACAAGTATGTAGTACAAAGCTTGTAATCAATAAAGTATGGTAGTACAACCTCAAAAGAAAAATGTTACAATATTTTTTGAAAGGCACAAAAGTCCCAATGCAAGAAAAGAAAATTGTACCACAATTCATCTTTCTATGTTTTTTTGACAAAGGTCTTTCCCTTGTCACAGTAGGAAATGTGAAAGATCTAGATACAAGAAAACCTGTCCAAAATGACAGAAATTTGTCCTAATTGACAAAAATCAGCCCCTCCTAATCTACAGAAAATTGACAGATTTTTGTCAATTAGGACAATTTTCTGTCATTTCGGACAGTTTTTTGTCCTAATTGACAAAAATCTGTCAATTTTCTGTAGATTAGGACGGGCTGATTTTTGTCAATTAGGACGCGTTTCTCTTGTAGTGTCTACTTTCACAATAAAATGATCTATAGTCAAAGTTCTTGCTAGATTTATTTATCAAGTGGGCATTTATAGACCTAGATTTAGCCATTTGTTTGCTATATTACTTTACAATATGATTATATGATTTACATCCCCTAACTTATTGTCTTTGTAAGTCTATAATTGTGTTAGCCAAGTAGATCAACTCTCAATCCTTTGTATCTTACATGACTTTGTCACGGTAGGAAATGTGAAAGATCTCAATCATGGAGCCTCTCTTGTAGTTTGTTGCGTTAATCCGAATGTTGTAACAAATAACACTAGATTGATATGAAATCTATAGTAATAGTAGGTTGACAAACAAATGGGGGTTGACAAAGAGGCTCAATGGTGGCCAAAAGTTTTAGATTGCTAAGAACCTGAACCATTGGAAGAGGAAGAATTGATAGCAAAGCCTAAAACAAAAAGTTAATGTACAACTAAACCCTCATTAAAACTCTCAAGTGTAATGCCTTGAACATTGGATACTATGATGGCCTTTCACTACAAGAAAACCTGTCCAAAATGACAGAAATCAGCCCCTCCTAATTGACAGAAAATTGACAGATTTTTGTCAATTTGGACAATTTTCTGTCAATTCGGACATTTTTTTGTCCTAATTGACAGAAACTTGTCAAATTTCTGTCAATTAGGACGGGCTGATTTCTGTCAATTAGGACGACTTTCTCTTGTAGTGATTGCTTATGTGTACTACATATCTTTAACCACAATGCACTACAAGAAAAGCAGTCCAAAATGACAAAAACTGGTCCGAAATGACAGAAATCAGCTAGTCCTAATCTATAGAAAATTGACAGTTTTTTGTCAATTTAGGCAATTTTCTATAGATTCGGACAGTTTTTGTCATTTCGGACTGAAATTCGTCAAATTTCTGTAGATTAGGACTAGCTGATTTCTGTCATTTTGGACGTGTTTCTCTTGTAGTGATGGCATTTACAACCTTGGAAACATTGAGAGAATTCACATTCCTCTTTAGGTTTCATTTTTCTTCTAATGTTAGATTTTCCAAGCAATAAAAATAGAACAAAAAACACAAGAAAAAACAATATAGGTAAATCGATACTCAAGGCAAAAAAAATAGTGAGTAATGAAGCAACAAAGAAAGACCATAAAAAAGGCAACCAATATGAAAAATGGGCAGAAACAAATGGCTATAGGAATTCACATCTTTGTATGCTTCAATTTATAGCAAGCCAATTCAAAGGGACATGATGGAGCTAGCAAATTCTTAAGTCAAGTTGTTGTTAGAAAACCTTTCATAACTCACTTGGAGTGGCATATTCAAAAACAACAATAGGAATTGATTTCTATCTTTTATCTTAACATTGGTAAGCACATGGAAGGACATACCTTTACTAGTATTATCTTGAAAACAACATTCAAAATTGTTTGCATACACATTCAACTTCACATTGTATTTCAATTCTCACCTATTCTTCTCACTACAAGAAAACCTGTCCAAAATGATAGAAATTCGTCCTAATTGACAAAAATCAGCCCCTCCTAATCTACAGAAAATTGACAGATTTTTGTCAATTAGGACAATTTTCTGTCAATTCGGACAGTTTTTTGGCCTAATTGACAAAAATCTGTCAATTTTCTGTAGATTAGGACGAGCTGATTTTTGTCAATTAGGACACGTTTCTCTTGTAGTGTCTACTTTCACAATAAAATGATCTATAGTCAAAGTTCTTGCTAGATTTATTTATCAAGTGGGCATTTATAGACCTAGATTTAGCCATTTGTTTGCTATATTACTTTACAATATGATTATATGATTTACATCCCCTAACTTATTGTCTTTGATAGTCTATAATTGTGTTAGCCAAGTAGATCAACTCTCAATCCTTTGTATCTTACATGACTTTTAAGTCTTAATTTAAGTAGAAGTTGACTTACACCAATGTTTATAAAATCACAAATAGAATGCCAAGCAACTAAAGTATTAAGCAACTACGGCATGTCAAGTCACTAAGTTGGCTTGAAAGTCACGTAGATGAGTCCATTACAACCAAAAATTATCTTCCAAGTCAATGCTTTGCTTTTCATGGGATGATTGGAAATTTTTAATTTGTTTATCTACATACCTGAGAAAGGGATGAAGAAATAAGAGCAAATAAAATTATAATTTACTTCAAATTATGAATTCATTATGAACTTTTGTATCATGATGATTAAATAGTCCAAAGAGTAACTAACATTCCTAAAAGAAATCAGCATAAATGCATTTATAATTCACAATTATGTTACTTATCTAGAAAGGTCAAAATATTCTTCTCAAAGATGCTACAAATAGTCACCGAAGAGTTTCAAAACACCTAAAAAGGTACAAATTATTCTTGTACCCATTAAAATCTGAATTTTTTTTCAATTAAAAGACAAAAATTTCTTTTAAAAAATCTATTAATAAAAAATGCAAAAAAATCCTTATTTTAAATTTTTTTATTGGATCCAACTATTATATCTTTAATCTAACTTGTTGAAAAATATTCTCTTAAATTTCAAATGGGGAATCCCAAAAAATTTCAATAGATATATTATACTACGTAAACTTTAACAATAAGTTTTATTAGTCCTTTTGAAAAGTATAATTTTATTTTAGCTTGATAAAACATTCCCACTATTGTTAATGACATAATTGATTTCATATTAAAGTCATTAGCAATTTAGTTTTATAATAAATCTTATGCCTCTATTTTCTTAATGATTTTTTAAAGAATGATAATCAATATTTTTGTTACATTTTTCTTCAAAGATACTTGTAATAGTTTTTTTGACACAATATCATTTTTTTCAAGTAATGAAATACATTCATTTAATCTTCATACTTTTTGCAACATATGTATTAGAAATTCATGGAACAAAGCTTTCTATATAGATCATGTCCTCTAGAAGCTAAAAAAATAATAGAAAATCCTAAAAACTCTTAGAAAATAATAGAAAATAATATGCAATTTTAAACCTCTAGAAAATATTTCACTCTATTATAGTCACTAAAGACAATCACTTAGATTATGCCTTGGATTTTGACTATAAAATCCCATTGTAGTCCATGGTTGTAATGAATCCATTTCTAGATGTACAAAATATAAAAAATAATTTAGAGTGGATCTTCCTACCTTATTTACATTTCATGATATCATAATAAATTTCTTATTGATTTCAATTCTTGGTGAATGCTTACTAGTTATTTTTAGACAATTCATAAGTTGAACTCTATATGCATGATCCGATTAGGAATAGAGATAATTTTAAGGCTCCTCAAAAACTTGAAAATTATTAATATTCACAATACAAGGCACGATCATTGTCAATCTTTGGAATTCTTATCGGGAGTGCCATCATGTGAGTATAGAATCTATAAGCCCAAGAATCTAAGAGTCTATACTGTAGACACTTTATATGGTTATAAGTGTTTGTGGTATAGGTACCTATATTATAAATTCTTTCTATGTTATAGTATATCTATATTATAAGTATATATGTTATAAACACCTTCTTAGATTCAAGACTTATAGGCTTGTGTATCTATACTCATGTACTAGTATCATTGGTATTTTCTCTAAAGACACTATAAATATGAAATGTACATACATAATACATTTCTAGTGATGATTGTGGGTGCACATGTGCATACACCAAACACTAGAAGAAACCCGCGTTTTAGGTGACGTTTTGTAATTTTTTCAGACGGATTTTAGGTGACGTCGGAAAAAACAACTTGTGTTTTTTTGTGTCTAATATAACATCCAGATGTTATATTAGACACAAAAAAACACAAGTTGTTTTTTCCGACGTCACCTAAAATCCGTCTGAAAAAATTACAAAACGTCACCTAAAACGCGGGTTTCTTCTAGTGAAAGAAGTGTCTAGTCATAAATTTTCCTACCCAAGTAAATATGTTTTTTTTTCAAATTTGTTTTCATATGATATTTAGTACAATCTTCTATAGATTTTTATTAATTGAAAATGACTTTAAAGTTTCTATATAAAAATCTTAGAATGCTACAGTACTAGTACACGTACATCTACATATTAGAACTCTATTGAACATAAGAACCCAAGGGGTGCACTTAATTCTACTACAACAAACCACATGTGAACAAGTGGTTTCTAATGAATTATAATTTTAACTTCAAATTTTGAGTATTTTTTACTAATGACTATAGGATTCTACTCCCAAAATTTTAAATTCAAATAAAATATGGAATGATTTTTAAAAGAGGTTAAAAATGCACTAAAATGGCATATTTTTTAACTCAAATATTTTTAAAGAACACATTTAGATGACCATTGCCTCAATATTCAACTCAAAATGAGCTTTTTATAAATAGTAATTTTTAGAAATTTTAAACTTATTTTTTAGAATTTTTTTATTATATAATATAGGGGTGTAAAAAATATTTTTCAGTTCTATAGTATATCTTTTTACCTTAAAAATTTACAACTAATTATTATTAACAAATAAAAATATCAATAATTCAAAACATAAACTTTTAAAGTAGAAAATCTATTTATATTTTTTCATTTAATTTTATTTAAAATTCAAAAAGTATATAGGGGGTCCAAAGTTTTGTTCCCACGCTAATATAAAAGAAAAAGGGAATGCACCCCCAAAGCATAAGAAATGAATTATTCTTAAAAAATAATGGGCCCCCAACATGATACTATTGTTTTTTAACACATACTAGTAGTTGGCACTTGCTTTGCTACGCATTAACTATATTATTTTTATCAATTTTTTATGTGATAAAATGCAGTTTAAAAAAGTATGTATAATATTTAAATAAAAATATTGACATCTTTATATAATATTCTTTGGAAATACATATATTGTACAATAAAACGTAATTAAAGAAGATCTTTATATCATATTTTTCACAAAAAAAATCTTTGCAAAAATCAAAGAATTGCAATGAGAAAAATTAATCAAGTGAAAAATGTAAATAGAATATTCACATTTGAATATGTAGAGCAATAGTTTCAATTTCAAGAAAATCTTCAATTAAGAAATTATTAACCTTCATATAATAATTTATAAATATAATAAAATGTAAAGTAATTCTAGTATTTTTCAAATCAAAATCTTTACAATTAAAGAACATGCAAAATCTTTATCTATTAAAATATAGAATAACAATAATAATTCCAATTTCAATAAAAGATTCAAATAACAAATTATAAAAATCTTCATAATCATTTGAATATATTACAATCTAGAATAACAAAAAAATATATATCCAAGTTAAATTTTATACATTAGAATCTTTGCATATTTGCATATTTTCAAAGAAAAGTGATAAATTTTATAAATGAATTGCATCCAAAGACACAATGTAATATCTTTTCATTAGCTATAAAAGAATGTAGCAAAATGGTTACAAATATCATCCTACCATATTTATTGATATGGTAGGTTGTCTCAATTGAGACAATGAAATAATGATAAACACCAAAAGAATGCAGTTGGATGGAAAGGGATGTCACTAAAGCGTGCATAAATCCTAAACATGAAGAGTTTGAAACAAACTCTTAACTTTTTCATCCACCTGATTTAGATATAATTATATGTAGGAATCTTCATGACAATGTCATATAAAAACCTCCCGGTAAACCACATTTTTTACCATTCCCATGGCATTTAAATTGTCATTAGTAACTTTAATGTTTGCAGGATGTCTACTACGAAACATAGCCACATATAACTAATCATGGCTAAATACTTTATTTCAAAGATAAATGCAGACTCGGTCATATGATTGACCTTACAATTTATTGATTGCCATAGCAAAAGCCCCAGTAATAAGAAATTGTTTCCGACAAAGTGTAAATGGTAAGCGGCTATCATTGCAATGATGTGTGATTCTTGGAATCAACACTTCTTAACCATGATGGCATCCTTCCACAATTTCACACAATAATACAGTAAGAGACACTTGCATAAACCCTTTGTCAAATTCAAGTTCTTTAGCAACATAACATATTGACCACATTTTAGATTTAATTGGTGAAGAAGCAAACTGCTAAGTTGTAATGAATTTAAAAACTCTATCGGATAATGATGGACATATTCATCATTTTCATGTACAAAATCAGTACTAAAACATTGATGCACATCATCGGGCATGCGATCAGTAATTTTCCGATTGATTTCTTGACATCATCATTTTGCACAGCCAAAATAACATGCTCAGAGAAATCAACCGGATGATAAAAAAATGGCATCAATGAGATCATTTAAAGAGTTTCCAACTGCAACCATTTTTAACAGTAAATTCACTTCTGAACCAGTTATGCCCTCACCAATATCTAACAAAAATCGTTGAAAGTTTAGTTGATTTTGTAAACGCATATTTGTGTTTAAATGAAAATGTTGCATTAATAGAAACAAATATAAACATCGCAAGCAAGCCTCAACAGTTTGTTGGTGGCCTCCACGTACAACTACGGGTAAAGTTTGGCGAAAATCACCACCATATAAAACCACAAGCCCATTGTTTGGACAATTTAAACTCCAAATATCTCGCATAGATCTATCTATAGCTTCTATCATAAATCAATGTTTAGTACAAGCTTCATCAAATACAATTAATTGCATTTCACGCAAACTTTGAGCCAACGACGATTGGACACTAATATTACAAGTTGAAGCCTCATGCAATTGTAATGGAATGATAAGAGAGGATTGTGTCGTTCGTCTTTCATGCAAAAGGCAAGAAGCTATTCAACTTGTTGTCATTGCCATACATTTGACACCACAACCACGAAGATAATTTAATATAGTATTGTATACCAAAGTCTTGCTGGTCCCACTAGACCCATCCATAAAAAAAACCTTATTTGAAAAATAGGGTTCTAAAACAGCAAAAGTCACTATGTTGAAAACAATGTATTGTTCTTCGTTGAGTCTATCCACATCTTCCTTTACAAAATGAATGTTTTGATTATCTAAATCATTGTTGTCATTGGCATCACTATCAACATCAATAATATTTAAATAACCAAACTCATTTAAATCTTGAATGTAAAAAAATCTACAATCTGATTATCTAAAGATAACAAATACTCATTAATAGATAAAATGATTTTAGAATAGCGGTTTGGATCATCATGCCAATCATCAGACATAGCATCAAGATATTTTTTGAGTAAGAGGATTCAATGGTTGTTCAAACATAAGAAGTGTTGTAAACAACCTCGAATCTATTTAAACAAGGCAATGAGAGATGCTTCTTGAAGACAATTGTCCCATTCATCATCATCTTGCAAAAGCCCTCTTGCAATACAAGTGGCTTTATACGTTGGATAAACTATATCTTAGAAAAAAAATAGGTCATCAAACGAAGTTGGTGCCTCAATATGACTCAATAATAAACGCAAGTAAAATAATTCAATACCTATGGGAACTATATTTATCCTACATTAATAGTAGAATAGAAGATCTATATATCGAAGAAGCATATGATTTTCTTGATTGCTAAAAGCAATTAAGGCACAAATAAGGCGATTAAGCTCAAAAAACTTTGTGAGTTTAGTCTTAATATTTTGATTAATCACTGATTGCAAAGATGTACCTTCATGAAATGTGACATATTGTTGGTCGGGAAGATGAATCGATAAACAATTAATACTATGACTCTTGTTGTTGATTTCGAAACCAAAAAGTTTCCAACATGCTTCTTGAGCAGCCACATAGCGGCCTTCTAAGAAGTCCTTAATTTCATCTATTACCTCATCAGTTTCTACCATGCCATGATCTGAATCCTTAAAATATACTTATGAAGGTATTTGACAGTTTTTATTGAACTGCAAACCTTCACATTAATATCGCAGTTAAAACGGCCTATCAAATATGAGTTGTATAGCACAATCCATTGATTGTTCAAGCGAACAATTTGACCTCGTGCATTTCTCAACATACCTACCATGATTTCGGCGATGGTACAAAATATAACTGTCACCGTCAACCTCAATGGTATCTCGAGTTTGCATAAGATAATTCTTTAAACATCTATCATTTTCCATACAAAGATAATTGTAATTGTTCAAACCATATGGACCGTGCATCATGTATTTTGCAACCGCCGTATAAAGCAATGGTTGTCTATTCACATTTGAAATCTCAACACATACAAGTCTATCTATAATATTACAATCATTGACCTTGTCTTTCAACCAAAAAAGAATGTGAGCATGAAGGAGACCATGCTTTAAAACTCGATAGTGTAACAAAAAACAATCGTCTCTCCCAATACATTCTTTTTTGTGACTTCTTCCATTGTGGCTTTCAACTTGAGTTCAAAAATACGTGCAATTACATTTGAACGATCCAGAGGGTTTTGACTTGAACCAAGCTCATTTATAATCTCAAGCCAAGTTGGATTGTACGTCATCGTGATAAACAAATCCTGTTTACCTAAGACTCTAACTAAAACCATACTATCTTGAAAAATGTTTTGCATATATATCTAAGGGAATCAATAAATGTTGCAAATAAAATAATGCGACGTTCAATGCATGCTCCATTGTCTTTTTGGAAAGCATATATAATTCTTTGATAACATTCAATACAAAGTTCAACTTGACGTTGTCTAATGAAAAATAAATTTTTATGTTCTATACGCAAATATTGATCTATTCCATATTGTTGGAATAATCTTCCAGCTCTATGTAGTATATTAGATTCGGATCATTTTTAAAGCATATATTGAACAAATGACTTTAAAATCACTCTAATATTTGTTTTAAAAGTAGGTGACCACCCATATTGCCCTTTAGAAAACAACAATGGATAAGACAATGCATCATAAGAAGGATGAATTTCCTTAACCCTTTGTAATCCTCTACCACGTTGGTGAAGAATAATATCATGTCCAGATTCTATGTGTTATTCATCAAGAACAATAGCAACAATCTTACGGGTCGGTTGTATCTCTGACGATGTTATTCAACGGGAGCCTCACTGGATATACAAAGTCCCACATTGTGTCCTCTTAAAAGGACATCACATAAAAATTTGAAACCACAAACTAATGTATTAACCGATTCTAAAACTTCTTAGATGGTATTTACGGTCTCACGATTAAGACCATCAAAGATTTCTATTTAACGGTCTGTTTGCAAATCATCATCAAAAAAATAAATTTGTACAAATTTTGTACTGTGATTTATTTTAAGTTCTAAATTTCCAATATGGTGGCATAACTCTCCATTCACACGAAATGTATATACCCCTCGTCCTTTAGTTTGCCTAAATTGAAACTTACTAAGCATACTTGTGAAGGCAAAAATTTGATTATATTTTTTAATGGATTTTAGAAATCCTTGAGATTCAGAAGTGTTGCTCATAAAAAGCTCATGGAACATTGGATGGACAATGGGATAAAAGCTCATCGAACATTGGATGAACAATGGGATGACTAACATGTTCGGTAAAATTTTTACCATTATAACAACAAATAGTAGTTTTTTCCTTTCTAAAACAAAATGCCAAATACTTTTGACATTGAATATACATGAATCTACATCGACATTAACATCTATAAAGTCATCAATTGTAACTAAAATTTAAGCCATAGTCTATGATTAATAACAATCACAAGTTCAAATTAAGATAGAAAATATTCTAAATACTTTAAGTATTCACTACAAATTTTCACTACATATAAAAAACACAAACACATTAGGTCAAATTCATATGTGACATTAAGAGGAAATTAGGTCAAATTCATATGTTGACATTAAGAGGAAATTAGGTCAAAGTGTTGACATTAAAAGGAAATTAGGTGAATTTGTTGACTTTAAGATGAAATTGAATCAAAATTGTCCAAAAAATGCTTTAATTGCTCCTATTAGACTCTAAATAGATCAAACTCTATAAATTCAATTAGATTAGAACTCAATTTGTTCATATTAAATCACATTGTGAACAATAAGGTGAAATTAGGTCAAATTGTTTCAAAAAATTGCTCCAATTGTTCCTATTAAACTTTATTTAATTCAAACTCTTAAAATTCATTTGAATTGAAGACCAAATTACACTCAAATTGTTCAAATGATGCTCAAATTGATCATATTAAGTTAAATTGTTGACATGAAAGTTAAATTAGGTCAAATGGCTTTAAGAATGCTCCAATTGCTTCAATTTGGCTTTAATTATGTCAATCTCTTGAAATTAAGTTAATTGAAGCTCAAATTATACTTAATTTATTCAAATAAAACTCAAATTACTCACATTAAGTCAAATGAAGCTCAAATTGCTCATAATAGGTCAAATTATGTCAAATTATGTCAAATTGCTCAAATTAAGCTTAAATTAGGTCAAATTGCTCTAAGAATGCTTTAATTGCTCCAATTTGGCTTTAATTACATCAATATCTTGAAATTAAGTTAATTGAAGCTCAAATCACACTTAATTTATTCAAATGAAGCTCAAATTGCTCACATTAGATCAAATTGCTCAAATTAAGCTCAAATTAGGTCAAATTGCTCTAAGAATGCTCCAATTGCTCTAAGAATGCTCCAATTGCTCCAATTTGGCTTTAATTATATCAATTTCTTGAAAATAAATTAATTGAAGCTCAAATTACACTTAATTTATTTAAATGAAGCTCAAATTGCTCACATTAAGTCAAATTAGGTCAAATTAAATCAAATTAGATCAAATTAGGTCAAATTGCTTTAAGAATGCTCCAATTTGGCTCTAATTACGCCAATCTTCTAAAATGAAATTAAATTGAAGCTCAAATTACACTCAAATTGTTCAAATGAAGCAAATATTACTCAAAGTAGGTCAAATTGCTCCAATTGCTCCAATTTGGCTCTAATTACATCAATCTCTTGAAATTAGATTAGATTGAAGCTCAAATTACGCTCAAATTGTTCAAATGAAATTCAATGTTCAAATCATCATTCTATACATGAATTCAAATTTGCTTAAAATAAATGTAAAGAAAATACCTTGAAAGTATTGTTGAGCTCAAGAACACCACCACTTAATAATTTTCTTCACTCACAAACAATAGTGATCAAAATTAAATAATTGAAATGCAAATTTGTCAAATTGCAAAGACTTTGTAAATACTTTGTAAATACTTTGTTGTAAAATCCAAAATTGCTTCAATTTAACAAAGCTTCAAATCATTTAGTAGTAAGAAAAAGACATTAGATTTGAGAACATTCAAAGTTTCAACATTCAAATCATAAAATTGTAGAAGTAAAATGAAGTGTGAAGCCAAGAAATATGAAACCTCTATACCTCTGTAATATCACATTTTAACACTGTGTGATATTACAAAGGTGAAATGGCCGTTGAAACTCTATAATATCATATTGTATACAAATGTAATATTTTAGAGGGATCAGACCTCTGTAATATCACACAGTGTTAAAATATGATATTACGGAAGACCTTGTGATTTTAGTAGTATGATAGTATGATTTCACTTACTTTCAATTATAGGTTGTACAACTTTTGAACTTTCAAACCATTGTGCACTATTGCTATGCATCTCTCTTCCTATGTCCCTATTATGTCCCTATGAATAGAGATACCAAACAAGACTATTAAAAGTTTATTATTTCCTTGGGTCAACCCCAACATTCATAAAACTTAAAAATTTTAGTAGCTGAAAATGTACTTTGGAGAAAATCCTTGAAAAAAAATTAGATTTTAGCCAAGATTGCAACAAATATTAGAATTTGATAGCCAATTTGCAACTTCGCACACATTGGAATTAGCATATATTTAGTTAGTTTTGTGTTATAATATTCCCATATAACTTGCAAAATCCTTTCTTTTTTATTTTTTTTCAATGCTACTCACTTTCAAGGTTGATGCTTGTTTGTCTTGAAGGTAGCATATTGCACAAAATTTCATAAACTAATTCTGCCCAAACTAAAAAAGTGCACCTTTTATTAGGGGTCTCGATCACACATGATCCAAGTGTATGCAAGGTTTGAAACGAAAGTGGATTCTTTAATTCATATCACAGCAACCCCACAACAACACATCGAAGCAACACCATAAAAGTTTTGCACCATTGATCTTCTAATAACGAGGAATGTCCTCCATTGATTTGCTCACAGTGTTGCTGTGCGGCTACTCTGACTCCCAAAGGGTCTGGTCCAGGAGTTCCTAACCTCTGTGTCGTGCTTCTCTCCAGGTCAACAACAACGTACAACAGTTGGGATGAACCCGAGGCTTGAATGTGGAATATGGAATCCAAAAGCCTGGGTACGTCGCAAGCTGAACTGAAGTTGGTGCACTAGTCCCACCTACCATGGTACCACGCAATCACTCCGTCTTCATCTACCTCCCCATTGATCACTAGGCTGTATTATAATTCACAGCTACAGCTACAGTAGTACTCGACAGTCCACACTCACGGTCGGTGAATCCCCAGAGCATGCAACTAAGCTCAAGGCTTCAAATTTATAAAAAACTCCGGGCGGGCGCGGCGAGTTTCACAACCATACGTCCACTGACGCAAGCTGACTGTGTTAAGTTACGACCAACTGCCAAACCCCTTAAATCCACTCTGACACACCATACAAAAGGACGTGACCTACCAGGAGGTGAACGTTTGATTGTCCCTGCAGTTACTGCCTCAACAACTCCGCAATAGTGGGGGAAGTGGGGAACCAACCGCACTCGGAATTTATGGACTCGTGAATTGAAGACATCTGCTGGCTTTGTAATGTGTACATGCAAATGATGCTGAGTAGTGCTGGGAAATAAACCTTTTGGTGCTCCATCGGCATTGCTAGCTCCCCTTTCAATGCGGCGGGAGTTGTCAGTACCACGTACTAGAATGTGCTTGTGAAATCCGATGATTGCTCTCTATTAACAGCATTCTGTTGCAGGAAAAAACTTCCAGCTTGAAATGAGCATCGAACTTGTTGGTAGTACTGCGCGCAGGACGTGGTTAGCTAGGACGCGCGAACAACCTATTACAGTAGCTTGAATGCTGTCAAGAATCCTCGTGGCCGGGGGTGATACTGGTTTCTGGCATGAGCTTCTACAACATTTCGAAATTTCAAGAGGGGACGTGCTGTGCTAGCTCTGTTGCAGGAAAACTTGGAGCAGATTCAATTCCAAGCGAGTCTAGCTCTAGTGCTGGAGTGTAGTGATAAGGGCAACCCATGAGCTAGCTAGCGCCGTGACTGTATGTTGTACGTTCGACAAGTCTGGCGGGGGTTGCCTGTACTGGAATTCGAAATCGGGAGAGAGTGTGCAGGTACTAGCTAGGGTCAGAAGGACGTACGTAGATTGACCGATTGAGACGGCCGGATTTCAAACAAACGATATGACATTTTTGGCTTTGCTGGAATTGAAGAGCGTAGTCGGGGTATATATTGACGGAGTTTCTGAGGTGGCGGGATTCCAAAAACCTATTTGTAATTTTTGTGACTCGCTCGCTCCTACGCGCGCTCGAAGAGTCGGGAAAAAACATTTTTGACGGAGTTTCCGAGGCGAACGGCGCGCGCGCGCGCTCGTTTCAAACCCACATTTGAAATCTGGTGGGCGAGAAGACATGAAGCCTAATTATTAGATCCGAGTTCCAGCTCATGTGTTCGAGGGGGGTCGGTCTCCATTTCAAAACGGAGCTTCCGAGGTGGTACGTAACGTACGTACGGATTCCCAAACCCAACGTTTGAAAAACTGGTTGGGGTACCTCTCCATTGACGGAGTTTCCGAGGCGGTGTATCTCGCTCGCTCGCTCGCTCGCAATGGAGGTGACGCTGACGCCAGTGGGCCGTTCCCACTTCCCCCCCATCACCTCCTGCCCTTCCGGCCCCCACCGCTCCTCCCAGACCGTCATCGCAGACCTCGACGGCACCCTCCTCCTCGGCCGCTCCTCCTTCCCTTACTTCTTCCTCATCGCCTTCGAGGCCGGTTCCTACATCCGCGCATGGCTCCTCCTCCTCTTCTGCCCTTTAATCGGCTTCCTCTACTACTTCGTCCGAGAGTCTACCGGCATCCAGCTCATGATGTTCATCTCCTTCGCAGGGTTAAAGCTCCACGACATCGAAGGCGTTTCCCGTGCCGTCCTCACCAGGTTCTATCTGGAGGATCTGCATCCCGTCTCTTGGCCCGTGTTCTCCTCCTTCGGGAAGCGCATAGTACTGACTGCGAATCCACGAGTGATGGTGGAGCCCTTCTTGAAGGAGGTTCTCGGAGTGGATGAGGTGCTGGGCACGGAGATCGAGGTGACGAAGGGGGGGAGGGCGACCGGGTTTGCGAGGAAGCCCGGGGTGTTGGTCGGGAAGAGGAAGGAGGAGGCGTTGGAGAGGTGGATGAGGGAAGGGGAGGGGAGGGGGAGGCCGGAGGTGGGAATGGGGGACAGGGAAACGGATTTTGCGTTCATGGCGATGTGTAAGGTACGTCATCTGTGTGTGTATTGAAGCTCTTTTCTTGGGGTGGATGGAATCAATGGTGATGCAATGGAGACGTGAGTGTGCAGTCACTGGTAGAAACACGGGCCGCGTAGACTAGAGAAATGCCCTAAAAGAGAAGACCCCAGATGACCAACTTGACTAGCTGTGGTTCATTGGGGCATGTAGTCTACGCTGCCCATTTTCTACTGGTGGTTCGCTATTGATTCCTTTGCTAATGTTGGAAGAGATTCTGATTTGCTTCGTAGTTCGATCTGCACACTTACGAAATGGCGAAGGAAACATGCAGTGTCGATTGGTTTCCGAAATCTCCAGCTGCCATATCTAGTGAGATTAATGTTTCTTCTTTGTTTCTGCGATATTACGGAATGGCGAAAGAAATACGCAGTGTCGATTTCCTCAGTCGATCTCCAGACTCCATAGCTAGTGTCGAAAGGTATTAGTTTTTCTTCGTGTTTCTGCACTATTTCGGAATCGCGAAAGAAACATGCAGTGTCAATTTTCTGTGTCTGTGAATATCAAGTTGCCACAGCTAGTGTCGATCGGCATAGATTAGATTTTCTTCGTATTTCTGCACGATTACGGAATGGCGAAAGAGACATGCAGTGTCAAATTTTCTCTGTCAGCTAGTATCGACTGGTAGTGATTTTAGGTTTTCTTATTTACTGCACGATTAACGGAATGGCGAAAGGAAGCATGCAGTGCCAATTATCTCTCTCAATCTCAATATTCCATAACTAATGTCGGTAGAAATTTTCTTGGGCCTCGAAATCTGATCAAGGAATTAAACGATGGGAATATTAGGCCATGGCTTACCTCGTATTCATGGTCGACATGGCCATGGAAATGGCCGGGGTTATTCAAAACCTAGAGCCCGGTTGAATAGAAAACACAAAGGGAATGGTTATGGATTTCATAACCATCCAGAGTTGAGTGGCTTAACAGGTTAATTGGGCGTAATATTAAATCTTTAACGTCCAGATATGTACTTTTAACGTTCAGTTATGTACTTTTAATTAAGTACAAAGTTTATGGAAAATAATGAACTAGAGAGTGACTGGAAACTCGGACTTGGCGTTCAGGACGCCCATTATACTTGCTTCAATTTTCTACTTATTAGATTTGCTGTTTGTCGAACCCTTATTTTTCTTCTGTGAACCTGTGCCTTCATCGTATAGGGTTCCAATTCTAGTCTCAATAGCTTGAATTACTACTTTTTTTTAAGTGGTTATACTAGTGCAAAATAATGCCGACATTAATCAATGTAGCACTCTGCAGCATGGGATCACTACTGTACCCCCAGGTTTAACAGTTTTCATTTCAAATTAATCAGCTCTGCTGGGGAATTAATTTTTTTCTCAAGGGAATAGATAGAAATCCAAGCCATGTGCCTCTATTGCTACAGTATAAATTTTACAATTGATATGGTGTCACCCCTAGATGGGTGTACTCCAGCAATTCAATCCCTGTTTTCCAACCATCTCTGAGCGGTAGGAACTTCGTCAAAACTGCCAATTTAACCACTTTCATAATAGAACAAAAGACCAATGTATCTCCTAGCTGTACTGGGGACGTGTAATTAGTTATTTTGCGTAACAATATCTGAGAGTAGACCTAAAACATTAGGGAGAGCCACAGTAGTATCCGGTGAATTTGTTCAATTCAAAACATCGTCCTTCGACCTTTATAACATCATCCAATTCCCGTGGCAGAAAAACTGAAAAGGTATGAGGCAAGCTCTAGTGTATTCGCCATGCAACTTCCATTTTGTCCTCGTTTCTAATGCTCCATGGATTGAGTTTTAGCCTCAGATTTTATAGTTAGGGTAATGATCCATCAACATGCAAGTTTACAGTTTCCTTCTTCGTGGATACAGCTGATTCATAATTGGTTTTCGTCCCAAGAGATAACTTGGATTCATTCATTTGCTTCATATTAGTCTGAAGCTCGTTTTTAGTATACCCATCCCTACTCTTTAAAGTCAAGCCTCTCTCTATGAGCACTAATTGGAGCCCACAATTCGCCATGGAAGTAGAGAAATGGGGGCACACGCAACTGTGATGTCCCAAATCGCTGCGCTGTGTTTCAAGACTTAGGGTTTAGGGTTTAGGGTTTAGGACAGAGCACAAGTCTCGAACTCCAGCACCTTGTGTCATCGAAATTTGGGATGCAAACATACATATCCCGAAATCTGCACGTGACGATAGATCAGATGGCCTCTATTCTCAAGTCCCGAAATTCCAAAAGATTGTGAAAGTTCATGATTCCAACGCGATTCTCTACTTTGTGTCCAAATTCGAGGAATTCTCAGCTCCAAGAATCTTATTTCAAAGTCCTTGGTCCCTTGTAGAGATTTCAAATTGCCTGTCCCAAATCACAGAGTACACAAGTCTTGACCTCAAACACCCCAAATTAAAACCAATTCATTTTTCCTCACTTTCTTTGGGATGTCTGCTTGCAGGAGGTTTGCAGGAGGTTTTTTTAGGGTTCAGGGTTTAGGACAGAGCACCAGTCTTGAACTCAAACACCCCCAATGTTTATCCAAGACATGTGTGCTCTGTGTTTCAAGACTTAGGGTTCAGGGTTTAGGACACAGAGCACCCAAGTCATGAATTCAAACACCCCAAAATTAGACCCAATCCGTTTTTCCTCACTTTCTTTGGGATGCTTGCTTGCAGGAGGGTTACGTGGTGCCCAAGTCGAAGGTCCCCCCCATGAAGAAACGAGACCTCCCCAAGCAGCTCATCTTCCACGACGGCCGCCTGGTGCAACGCCCGACCCCGGGGACCGCCTTGGTGGTGCTCCTGTGGATCCCCTTCGGCTTCCTGCTCGCCCTGGTGCGCGTCACCTGCGGCTTTTATTTACCCGCGCGCTTCCTGCCCTTGTTCTACATGCTCACGGGCATCAAGCTCCGCATCACAGGGCGCGTTCCGCCCAAACCGCACCCGGAGGAGCCTGGGGTGCTGTACGTGTGCAACCACCGCACGCTGCTGGACCCCGTGGTCATCTCCATCGCCCTCGGAAGATCCGTTCCTGCGGTTACGTACTCGATCTCGAAAGTGTATGAGACGCTGTCGCCTGTGAAGACGATTGGGTTGTGTAGGGATCGGGAGAAAGACTCGGACAATATGAGGAAAGTGCTGGAGAAGGGGGAGCTCACGTTGTGTCCCGAAGGCACCACTTGCAGGTACGTGTGTGCAGGCACCTGAGCAGCCCGAAACCCGAACTCGAAAACCCGAAAGCAATGCCTGAAACCTAAACGTCGTAGGATTCACAGATTTGAAATGAAAGTCACGGTCTGTTTGAAAAATACGCAAGCGTAAACCAACGTCGACATAACATTCTTGAATGGGAAGGCAGGGGGCCTTGTACAGAAGCAATGTCACCAAATATATTTGTGTGGCAGTGGCCCACAATACATGGACAAGCTTGCATTCAAGATTTTTATTACTGAAAGCTGAAATCTTAAACTTCAAACCCTAAAAACTGAAGAACTGAAACTGATGAAACTGAAACTGAGGTCTAAAATGTAGTATTCATAGATTTAAAACAGAATTCGCAGACTTGTTTAGAAAAACGCAAACATAAACAAACTTCCACCAACAAAAACGTTGTTGTAAACCTAATCCAAACCTAATGCTTTGTAAAGTATTCTCACTTCATTCATTGTTCTCAATTATCATGAATAGTGAAAGTTTTAGTTGGTTAGAAATGAGATTGATTTGACCCTTGAATGTCAAAGGCCTTTATTGAGCTTCTTAGAGTTTGCTCGAACTAAACAAGAAGCCCAAGTTTTGATAACTCTTATCCAGTTTAAAAAATTTGTAACTATGCAAATTCAAACTAGACATGCTATGGATCACATAGGAAAAGAAAATGGAACAATATCACTTATGGATTGGAAGATTATAATGTTTGATTAAGAGATGAGGGTGTTAAAACTGTGGCATAACATGCATAGCAATTATAATTGATTTATGGCTTCTCAAAATCTACTCTACAATTTTTTTTAATGAATTTTCAATGTGATTTTGCCTCCAAGATTTAGTGTATTTGAGGTTCTTCTCCAATAGCCTATAACACTTGAATGTCAAGATTTGCAATGGACACCCTTGCACAAAATATTTAATAGAAAAATCATGAACAATTTTTTCTAAAATTGATTTTTAGATGCTTAAAGTTTTCTTTAAATGATATTTAACAAAAAAAAATACCAACAATAATAATTTGATTAGATTTCATTTGACTTGAAAGATTAGTCACCACCAAAATATGGTGCATTTGGGGGTTAAATAGTAATAGTTACATGGATTCGTGCTTTGAAAATGAATCGAGTTCAAAAAAGTTTAGGAAAAAAAAATATGCACATCGTAAACTGATGTGGGATTCATCTCTCAAATGGACAAATCAAAACATGAAACCCAATTTTGTATGTCTTTGATCCTTTAAGATTTACATACTGTTTTCAAAACATTTTAAACTATAATGTTGTTGTTTGTAACTATATATAATTATATGCTTCCAGGGAGCCCTTTCTGCTGCGATTCTCGGCGCTGTTTGCCGAGCTCAGTGACAGGATCGTTCCGGTGGCGGTGTCCACGAAGATGACGATGTTTCATGGGACGACAGCGCGAGGGAACAAAGTCATGGATCCCTTCTTTGCGTACATGAATCCGAGACCCGTGTACGAGGTGCACTTTTTGAATGAGCTTCCCAAGGAATTGACGTGCGCCAGTGGGAAATCGTCGTTCGAAGTGGCGAATTGCATTCAGCGCTTGCTAGCGCGGGCCCTGGGATATGAGTGCACCGATTTCACCAGGAAGGATAAGTACCGCTTGCTTGTCGGGAACGATGGCCTTGTGCCTGTCAAGGACAAGAAGAGGTGACCAGCAACCATTCTTGCCAGGCAAGCAGGTTTGTATGAGTAAGTCCGCCGTTTGAGGAAATCATGTTAAAGGTCTGTCAGAAAAAGATTAGATTTAAGGCTTAGGGTTTTAGGGTTTAGGGCTTAGTTTAAGTCTCTGCTCATTCTAATCCTTTTTCGATCTGTAACTGAAAAGCACAGAGGAGGATGTTTTTGATCGAGTAGAATGACTTGGCATAATGTCTTGAGTCTCCCAGTTCTCGATCATTATCTTGGTCATCTGTAGGAGACATCAGTTACTGTTCGTGTTAGATGCGTAACAACCCTGAGGTTGAGAGATTGTTTGATTAATTAATCCTCGAGTAAGAGGAAGAAGAGGTACATGCATTACTTAGGTTAGAGGGTAGCGTGAATGAAGACAGTGTTTATTGGGAATAGTTCAACTATCTAGGTTTCATGGACCTAGGGAAGTGAAACCCGCTAGTATTGATTATTCAGTGCCACAAGGCAATAAATGATTGTCTAGCAACTCACTTCTTATTTGGAGATCGAATTAGAAGCTCTGGTTGAAGTGTAATAATAAACTATTGCTGGATTCAGAGACTCTCATGACCGAGGAATATGTAACTTGGTTTCATGACGTTTATATATATCTACTGATCGAAGGATTACTATATCCTCATCTAACACTTCCTTCAAGTTCTACTGTTTGTAGCATTAAAACATCTTGTACAGAAGTAGCTGGCAGTGAATGGTTGCTACATACAGGAGAAAAACATTGAGGTAGAAAACGAAGAAATTCTGAGTAACGACATAAGAAATGATTTCAGTTCACTCTGCGATACTGATGTAGTTCCTTTGGGATTCAAGGGCCCCTTACAGCACACAAAACAAGGGCTTCTGCATAACTAATTTGGCAGGGTCATAGCTGATGCGTAAGAACGTTCTTTCTTGTATCTAAAACTAGCACGTGTATAGATTTTGGGTTCAGGCTGCGCGTCCTGAACCGCGCCAAAGTATTGGAATATCACCAATTTAGCGAAATTGACCTTATCTAGAATCCTTAAGCAATTGCCCAAATGACCTACCAAAAAATAAGACAAAATAGAAAACTACAAGCCATGCTCAAGATCGATGATTAATTGCTTATTCAAACGCTTTTAGATGCAGTTACCATAATAATGCAGTCTTCAATTTACACGAGCAATCATGTGATTCAGAACTTTAGAAACTAAGTTTTCTTTCAACAGTTGTTTATCTGTCATAAGTGTCAAAAAAATCAATTACGATCATTCAATTTGCCAGTTAGAACTCATTAAAATGAAACTCCAAGAAATTGGCTCAATTCCATACACCACTCTGCAAACTCAGGTCTATAGCAGTCCTAGTTTTTAGAGCGCTGCGCACTCAAAGGTCACAATTTTGGCAGTCTGAATCATGACACTGTAACAAACAGTCATGGCCATAATTTTATTAAGTATATTAAGAACAGGGCTATAAATTTTGTGCTAGAAGTTGAGCAGAAGCAGGCTGTACCTGGAATTTGAAGACACGCATCTTCGGTAGTACTCCTTCGGTCTAGCTCGTTTGTTATACATTGGAGGCGGACAGACAGTCTTCGCCGAGCTGCATGCAAATTTGACGAAGAGATAGAAACTCAATAAGGCGGGCCATTACAAAGTTAATTTAAGGGTGAAGTTAAAGCACAAAACCTGAGTGTTACGCCTACGGCCTACCCAATTGTAGGGTTGCATGTGTGCGAGTTAAATAATATACAGGTGCAAATACAGAGAACTCTCTGGCGAAGGAAACGAAATAAATTGAATTTCAATGTCGGCCGAATACGAGGATCGTTGTTAAACGGCCTATAACCGAAGAAAATCGTTCGAAAATCTATTGTAGTTGGATCTGGACAACCATAAGATAAGTTAGACTGTACGAGGACCTCATTGCTAGGAGGCTGAGATTATAGAATGGAAAATCATATTCGATGGAAATTTGGAATGGCAGATTCCAGTGAAATTGGTGCAATTTCAGTCGCCCAAATGAACCTCATATCTACACCAGTCCTAGTTTTGGTATTCTTGGCGATTTAGTCTAGGTTATCTACTGGTGCTCTGAAATACGCCATGTCAGCGAATTAATCGCATGGATCAGGGTGTTCCTCTATTTTAGAACTTGACAATCCAACTGCAAAGGAGGGCAGCCCAATAGTGATCAGGTCAGGAATGTTGTGATTTTAGGGTTTGCTGCAAAACGTCGTCCAAATTAATATAACCAGAGAGATTCATTCAGAGTTTTAGAACATACAGTTTCCGACCAAAGTCGCGCCACAACAGTGCATTGAACTTTCGTTTAGCCATCCACTGTCGAAGTTTCAAGTCAATTTCCCAGCTAGTATTAGTATTAAGCTCCTGATTGAGCTCCTGATTACGCTCTCATCAATCCCCGGAAACTATGCTAAAATATGTTTGTTTCCTCTCAATAAGATCGACCAAGAAGTAACTTGACAAATACGAATTCAAACAACCACAAAGCTAGGTTCATTCACCTCTCGAGTATTTAGGACGTACATGCAGTTACTGACCAAAGCCGCCTCCATCTTACATTAACCTCTCGAGTATCTATCACCGCGCAAGTCCCTGGACAGGCTCCTAATTTGCGATTAGTATTCAGCTCTCATCAATTCCCTACAGTTTCGATATTGAATCACACACTTCACAACCCAATACTATACTATTTCTTCAATTTGTTTCATTTATTTTTTCCGTACAAGAAGCTCGACCAGCCAGAAAGTAACTTGACAACCATATACTAGAACCGCGCGTGAAATCAACTCTCGACTGGCGGTCTTCAGAATTGATTCATAAGTGGGTTGACTAACTTAGCAAGCCCAAACAAATGATTTCACGACTCACTCATGATCACGTTCCCCAGGCTCATCATTTGCATGGCACCAGAATTCGAAAGGACGGAGTAAAGCACATCATTCCAGATCGACCGATCGACGTACAGTCCATGAATGTATTGGCCTAGCTTAGCTTGCCAATGCTAGCCGGGTTAGTCAGTATACTCTGTTTTTCCTTCTTTGCCTAGTAATTGAAACCAATCACCTCCAAGGGAAAAAAATCAGTCTAGCTTGCGATTAATGGATGACATGGATTCTGACTTGGTCCCCGGGTTTAGCCTATACTCTCTTTCATTCTTCTATGCCTAGTAGAAACCGTACCAGCCGAGTTTGCGATTTGATGAATGACATGGATTCAAGGTTCGTATCTGGTTAAGCCTACATTCTCTTTTTTTTCTCTTCTTTGCCTAATAGAAAGCAGTCCCCTTCAAAAAAAAAAAAGCACCCTAGCTTGCGATTGACGGATGACATGGAGCTTGACCGATGACATGGACCTTCGGCTCCAGTTGATCAGTCGTCCTGCAACAACAGCAGCGGCGGTGTTCGGGTTCGTACCCCCAGGTGCCCTAAAACTGCGGGCGCTGAACCCCAGGCAAAAGCCAGGTGCCCCACGATCTCTCACGGTGCCACCAAATCCCTTCCCAGACTTATTATTATTCCTGCCTGTCATGTCGCCGTGTCCTGTCCTGTTGTGCGCCCCCGCGAAACGGGGTGAATTCCCCCTCCGTCGTCATGTGCACATAAACGCCGGCCCTTCCGATGAGTCCTCTTCCGTTCCCCGCCGATGAGAGAGTGGCAGGCAATTGGGAAAGAAGATTCATGAACGCCAGCCAGCTTGCAAGCTCGTCTGCTGCCACAGCGGGCATCGCGCGCCCCGGGACTTGCTCAAACCGCGTTAGAAACTTGTACGTCACGCGCTTGCGCAGCGCGTTGTCCATGCTGGACCTGGAGTGCGTGCTTTCCGACGTAGCATGCCACCTTATCAATTTATTGTTGACGTGGGACTTGGCTTGCTTGGGGTTCAGTCGAGTCTCCCGCGCGGGTACAGAGTCCGTAATCTGGATTCAGGTACTAGTCGAGAATGGCAATATAACGTCAGGTCATAATGATTGGCAGTTTCGGTGGAAAATAAAATCTATACCAGTTCTAGATTTTGAGGTTCAGGATTCACGCGCGCATGACTTGGGGTCCAGTCGAGTCTCCCGGGCGGGTACAGAATGAGTCCGTATCTGGATTCAGTTACTAATCGAGAATGGCAATATAACGTCAGGTCATGATTGGCAATTCTGATGGAAAATAAAATCTATACTGGTCCTAGATTTTGAGGTTCAGGTTTTAGGCGGGACTTGGGGTTCAGTCGAGTCTCTCGGGCGGGTACAGAGTCCGTCCTGCTGGATTCAGTACGAATCTAGAATGGTAACACCGTTAGGTCTTCAGGTCGAGATTTGGCGCTTTTACTAGAGTCTGAGATCTATAAATGTCCTAGATTTTGGGGTTCACTATTAACGAGGGACTCTCATTTAAGTTTCCCGCGCGGGTACAGATTCGTCCTCTAGCTAGATTGTCTAGCTAGAATCTAGTGGCAATGACGTCAGGTCATGAGATTTGGCGCTTTTGGTGGAAACTGAAATCTATACGATTCCTAGTTTTCGAGGTCATGCAGTTGAGTGTCATAATTTTGGCGCCCGTACTATACTGAAGTTCATGGCTCCAGCACAGCTTGCTGCAGGTCATGGGGCTGGTGCTGTGATCTTTGTGTCTGCGTGACTCTATTGGGTGCTTCTGCATGAGGTTTCATTGGAGGATGGAACTGCACTGCTAGTGTGTCACCCAAAACGTGATGCGCGCTTTCATGTACAGTGAAAGTTAAGTGGGAGGGATCTGGCGGTAGACTTCTGGAAAGGATTGTACGAGACTTTCTGAGGGTTGGAAAGAGGAAGTTGACGAAATTATTATTCCGTAGTTCAATGGCCGTCCCTGGAAGAGGTTTTTTGATCCCGAACCCCTGCAATTACTAGTTCATGCAACTGCTTGTGGAGGTGAACGTATAGTTGACATTGAACGTATGATTGAAGGGGTTGGGGGGATCAGTGTTAGCTCGTCATTGGGGTGTAGAGCGAAGTATGGAAACATGATTCGTGCGGAGCCATGTGTGTTCGAATCAGCAACGCTGGATACAATCTGTACAATCGGTAGACTTCTGGAAGGGATTGTATGGGACATTGTCAGGGTTGGAAAGAGGAAGTTGACGAAATTACTAGAACTTTCAATGCCTCAATAGTAGTCCCTGGAAGGCTTTTTTAAAAATCCCAAACCCCTGCAAAATTTACTAGTTCACCTGCTTGTGCAGGTGCATGCATGACATTGAACGTATGATTGAAGGGCTTTGGGTGATCAGTGCTAGCTCGTCAGTGGGGTTTAGAGAGAAGAATGGAAATATGATTCGTGCGGAGTCATGTGTGTTCGAACTAGCAACGTTGGATACAATCGTACAATCTGTACCATCGGCGTCCAACAAGTTAACATTTTTTTCCAATTGAGAGATATTCTCCAGAAAAGAAAAAGAAAAAAATAATTAAACGAAGCTACAGGCTACCCGGCTGGATTATTAATTACGCAAGAGCTGAGATTCAGGGTCTTCCCTTGCACAATCTGCTATTAAAAACTCTTGCATGTAACCCAATTCTAGAGCATGTACGGTCAATTTCGTTAAATTGGCAATGTTGTGGCCATATCTTCACAAAGGTCTAATTTCAGGTCAAAAACTAGGACAGTTATAGATTTAGGTTCCAAGCCGAGCTGCCTCAACCACGCCAAGATATTCCGCTAACTAAACGAAATTGACGTTCTCGAGTGATAAAAATTATCATCATTATTATTAAGCGGTTTCTGGATATGAAGATGCAATCTTCCATTCCAATTAAGTAAAGATGAACTCCAGGCTCTGATTCGAAGGTGATGACCTGGGATGGAATAATTGTGCCAAGTGCTAACTTGGTAATTAAACATTTGGTATAATTACAGTTATTTGATGTAAGGCCAGCATGCATTTTCGTATTTAGGTTTGCCGACAGTCACTTGGTCACTCGACAGTAGCTGCGCACGTCGCACTCTAAACAATGACGGTGATCAGTGATCATAATCCATCTCAAATAAGGGAATGTGACCAGGACGGAAATAGGTTTGCAATAAACGTCCAAACTCCAAAGTTAGACAGTAAACCCTCCTTCAGATTCTAGAATCAGAGAAGTAGAAACGTATCTAACAAAGCATCACAAGCACTGCAAGGAACCTGAACTCCAATGACAAATCATTCCATACATGAAAATAGGCGACTGCAAAGGAGTACACGGAATAACCTTTGTTGCAATGACATTGCAGTTGTTGAATATGTCGAGCATTAGCCAATAGCCACAAACTTGTGTCTATAATACAAATAAAAAGGGGAAAAATGCAGAAGCAGGCAATACAGTTCCTTAGACCGGAACTGTCCACCAAAGAATACAGCCTATCAAGTCATAGAACTCTGAAGATCGATCAGCATTAGACACTGAATACCATGTCCGACTGCCTACATCTAGTACGGCTCTAAAACAGTTAGGCTTCTATAAAGGGACGTTCTCTTAATCCCTGCTTAATCTAATAAAACAACACTTGTTAGAAATTGTCAGACTTGAAATTGCTGATTCATCTATGCTTCCTGTTGAACACTAATATATGAATACTCACACCTGCAAATATACCTTCAAGTTAATAACCCTGAATGCACGTCAATCTCGAGTTGTACCTAGAAAAAATCTACCGGACCAGGCTTTACTCAAACCACCGTAACCAACGTAATACCGTTGCAGAGGCTCCGCATCAAATCACTTGGCAGTCTACAGACGCCGTTGTCAAACTCGACCTTACTTAAGTAACAGCCACATCTCCAAAACAGGCTATAATACTACTGAAACAAACTGACATCAACCTGAATTTTTCTTAGTTAAATTCTTGATTAAGTTGGGGGGGGTGTTTTGTTTTTTTGGGGTGGGTGGGGTGTCGGAGCAGTTGGAAGGTGAGCTAGCAATATTCTGGATTTGATTACTACTTGCTTCAATTGTTCGTCAAAGTAAGGTACACCCCAGCACTTCTGAGCTCATGGTCCGGAACTCCATGATGCCCCACATGAGAAGCTCTCCGGAGCTCAGCATCCGAGGTCACTGTGAGATTCAACAGCCCGCTCCCTCGCCTTCGAATTGCCATTGCATACCGACCTGAAGTGTCGAAGTTGTGGTGGTCCACGTCGGATTGCAACAGGGTGTGGTCACCGGAAGTATCAGAAAATGTACTGGCACCTGAATCGGTCATGGATCCGTAGTGATGCATGCTTCGGTGTTGGTGATGCTCAGACTGCTCCGGCTTCACTGGCACTGCTTCCTGTTGTTGTTGTTGCTGGTCTGGCGATTCCACTCGGATGTACCTGTTTGAAGAAGCAGCCACGCCCCAATTGTCATTGCTGTGAGAAGATTCATCATGATGCATTCTGACCCTGAGTAATTGGGGTGAGTGAGTGATCAGTGGTCACTTTTAGTGGCTCTGTACAATGGCAGGTGAGATCCATGTTAGTCATTTGCCTCATTAAATCCGTCTCTCTCTCTGGGTTCTCCTAGTACGGTACTAGCAGTCGATGTAGCTCCTTGCTTCTCTGTCACTGTTGGATTGGATATCTATCCTGGTGATATTCTTTCGGCTCCTGTTTTCAGGTGAGTGACATTTTTCCCATTTCAAGGTTGAAACTAAGGTTGTGTTACGCAAAGTAAATTATCACTGGAAACCTCAACGAGAGATGTCACCAGGAGTGACCGAGTGACTGACCCTTTCCTTTCCCCCGAGCAGTCACTAGCTGCTTGTGGTGGATTTCACTGGCTCTGCAAAGTCTATCGAATTCCAAAATGCTGGCTATAAATCAACTGACCCTTCCAGAGTAATCAATCCTAAAGGAAAACTAACGAGTAACGACTTCAGAATGCTACAATGCCGACTCTCTCAAGGCTCGAGGAACGACGACCAATATGAGTCTAATTGGTACAAGCCGCTAAGGCATTCCAACCAAGGGTAGAGAGTCCAAACTGGCGAATCAAGGATATCTTCAGAACGTGGACGCTGATACTCAGGATGAAAATGTTAGTAAAGCCAATTCACTTCTTGTCACCACTAGAGTGAAAGGGGGGAGAAGATGCAAGAAAACTCCAAAGGAATTCAGTCTCAGTTGGATACACCATTCCCATCGTAAGGGAGTCAGACAGTCACTAGACATGTGAATTCACTGTTCCAGTTTTTTCTAAAGTTACCTGCCAACATCAAATCTGGACGTGGACGCCGGCTTCATGTCGAAGTTGTCATTCCTCAAGTAATGGTCCGGCTCGAAACTAGCAATGGGCATCGCGTTACTCTTGGTGAACTCGGCCCCCAGCTGGTTCTGCATTTCATGGTTGTACTGCTGGAGGTGGTGCATCAACACAGTCGTCTCTTGCGCCGAACTCACATTCACCACACTCGTGCTCCCGCCTAGTGAACCCACTATCTGCTGATGCTGATGCATCTGTGCCTGCAAAGAGCTTCTCTTACATCAACAACGATTTTACAGCAATGACCTCACTACTAATCTCATCGATCACTCGGCAGGGACGAGGAGTGAGGGAGCATGTATGCACCTGTGCATGTGGGTGGAGCAAACTGGTTTGGTGCTGGAGCATGTAGAGCTGATCGCGGGCCACGGCGAGCTCGTCCTTGAGCTTCGACACCTGGTTCTGCAAAATGGTGATGACGCCCAGGCAGCCGTGCACAGGGTCCTTCTCCCGCGTGTCGGCCTCGTAGGCAATCGACTTCACCGTGTCCTCGCGCTTGCTGGGGTCGACGTGCTTGAGGATGCGGAGGATGTTGGACACGCCGAACAGCCTGTGCACGTTCTGGAAACGTTTCGGCTGGTCGGGGGGAAAGTAAGGCGACAAGGGGCAGTCGGGAGTGCACTTCCGACGCTGGTACTTGCAAGCAGCGCACGCAGTGTTCGTCGTCCCTCCGGCAACAGTACCACCACCAACTCCACCTCCAGACCCCGCCATCGATCTCCACTACCCCCAAACCCTCCCTTCTCCACTTCGTTTGCAGCTCCACCGTGTTTCTTCACTCCACGAATGACTGCTCTAGCTTGACAATCTTCACTCCACAACCTTCACTCCACGAATGCCTGCTCTAGCTTGGCAATCCTCACTCCAAGAATGCCTTCGTTGACTAGCTTGGCAACCCCACCACCACCACTAGTACAACTACTACCACCCCAGCTAGAAGAGAAGCAATCCAGAACGCACAATATTGTCGTCGTTGCCGCTACGACCACCACCGCACCCCATTCCTCGAACTCCCATCGCAATACTCTCCTGATCTCTCCCACCCGAACCACAACTCGGGACACAACTTGGGACACAAGTGCACCACCTGATCTAGCGCGCCCTGCTGCTTCTTCTTCTTATTCTTCACAGATGCCTCTCTTTCCCACCACCGACCTTCCTAGCGTCTCCATGAGCACCACCTGCTTCTGAATTCTAGCGCCATGATCATCGTTCGAGCTAGACAGAGATCCAGCAAAACAGACGTGCACTCGGGTGCCAGTCACCCTAAGACGAACCCAAGTGGAAGGGGAGTGGGAAACCCAGAGCCAAACCAAGCCAAGGTAGGCCAAGGTAAGCCAAGCGAGCTACAGGTGAGCCAAGGTGAGCTAAGCTAAGGCACGGTGAGAGGGCGAAGATTAAGGGAAGGCTGGGGTAGGGTGGTTGCCTTTCAACAACTGAAGATCCTGCACACGCCTCCAGGTGCTGTGCTCCTGGCCCACCCGTGGGGGCTGCTGCCTGCACTGGCTGCTTTGCCGCTGTTGGTTCGTTCCAAACTTCCGCTCCAATGCAACACCCACCTAATTATGCACCCCGGCCTCCCCCTGCGCCAAAAAAACACAAGTCTATACAAAATTCAACCCAAAACTTGCTTTTGGGGGGCTCCCCCTGGCTGGCTGGTTCTCACTCACTGCTGGAACTGAAGGGATTTGACTTCAAGGAGCCAAAAGAAAAAGTAATTTTCTAATTTCCCAATTCATAAAAGCTTTGAAACTCTATATCTTTTTTGTCTGATAGTTGGAATGCCACAAAACAAAGCCCATGCACCCCTTCTCGAAGAAAGCTTTTTAACAATATTAAGAGTGCATTTAAGGGACACATGATTCTAAAGATCTCACCATAAAAAAGAAAAAAGAAAAAAAAACTTAAGGTGTGGACTAGTGCGAGGACTAGGGTGCCTTGTGCCATTGCCACAACCAAAATAAAAGTAAAAATAATTTTGTAATCCATTAAAACTTTGAAATTCAATAACTTGCACACCATGGTTTGAGAGGTTGCGTTCTTCATGTGAATGGAAAGTTCTATGTGACTATACACGAAAGAAGCCAAGGGCTTTGTTTCGTGGCATTTGGACATGTGACATAAAAGTTACAAATTTTCCAAAATAAAAAATAATTTAAATCAATTTTTGAATTCATAAAAACTTTGAAGTTCAATAACTTTCACACCTTAGTTCCAAATGCCATGAAACAAAATCTGTGCACCCCTTCTTGCAAAGTACTTTCTAGCGGTACAAAGAATGCTACCAGACACCTCACAATTTCTGAGATCTCAATGTATCAAACAAAACAAACAACCTATCTTAAGGTATACTAGTGTGCTCTATGTCATAGTCAAAATAAAAAATAAAAATAAAAATAATTTTCTAATTTTTGAATTCATAAAACTCCAAAGTTCATTAACTTTCACATTGTAGGTCCAAACACTACAAAACAAAGCTTGTGCACCCTTCCTTGTCAAGGGCTTTCCAAAGGTACCAAACACACGACTAGGGACACACAATCCACAAGATGTCAATGTAACAAATAAACAAACAAAAAAACTATTTTAATGGATGGATAGATGATGTGGAATTACTATCAACACCACTTTAGTGATTTTTTTTCCATTGTGGAGATTGAGGGATTCATCTATTTCTTCAATACTCGATTATATGATATTTGGGTGGGACTTGGTGATATTTGTATTCATGAAACCTAGTTAAAATTTGGCTATTGGAATATTGGTTTTAAAATGTAGCAAAAATCTGAGAGACTTTCGTTTAAGGAAATTACCTCAATTTCCTTTTAAAAAAACAAACTTTGTACTATACTTTCTTTGTAGCACAATGGTGAAAATGTGTAAAAAATAATATTGGTGACACTATAAGGAACTTTACACTAAATAGTGAATTTAGAATGCTTGAACAATTAGATTGCTTTACTTCAAGAAAGTCACTTCACAAGTCATCAAAGTCAACAAATATTTCTAAACATATTTATGGCCAATTTCGTTAAAATGGCGAAATTCTTCTACTTTGACAATTTATACAATTTAGAGCGGGTGGTCTGAAGTGTGCAAACATCCTAGTTGTCTGAAATCTATACCATTCTTAGATGTTTGAAATCTATGATTGTGATAGATGTCATTTTTACAATTCAGAGTGGACGGTTTGAAATCTATAGTAGTCATAGATTTCTTAAATCTATAAAAGTCCAAGATTCTTGAAAATTATATCTATCCTAGATGTCACTTTTACAATTCAAAATGGGTGGTCTGAAAGTGGCACATGGAATGTCGCCATTTTAATGAAATTGTCCATATTTTCATTTGCACACATGGAGGTTTATGAGTTCCAATTACAACAATACCTAATTCACAAGTAGAACATTCTTGTACTCTACAATACTAATAAATATTCATAGTGTCAAATGTTGAGAAACTCATGTGGGACAACCTAATTTCACTATTTATTGTAGTTTTGTATCCACGGAAAAGTGTGTACTTGAGGTTTATGAGTTATTAAGCGGCTGATGAGCTTCAGTTTGAAAAGAGATTGGAATGTGGATTGAATTGCATATTCCCATCATCTTCTTTCATCTGCGCATTTTAAGTTGATACGAGTCAAGTTTATCAGTTTGTTGGATGAATGGCATGTTTTTTTTTTGTGTACTCACTTGGTAAAGCAGAAAGTTCATGAGATTGATTATTGAATTTCTACTGCTTGTATTGAGGTTTCGGTTTTGTGTGAATCCTGTGTGATTTACAGCTTTTTTTTTCATTTTTTTAATGATGTACCAAAGTGATGACACAAAATGTTCTAGTGGTGCTCCAAATTTCAACATTCATCCACATATTGGATAGAAAATATCACAGTAGCACATATCGTGACATGCATCCGAAAAGTACCCTACATTGCAATGTGTTGTTATGGGAAATTTCATTAAAATGGCAATTATTCTGTGAAAATGGTACAAACAGGGATTGCAAAATGGAAGAAATTCATAGAAAGATGGCACGGGGGTGAAAAAACATGGGAGTTGTGTTGCAATTTAGACTTGTTGGGGACAAAATTGGCACATCTATGAGGTTGATATGCTGAGAAGCACTATCATATGTGCTCTTGACTCGCGTAAATGACATGCGAAATATCGCCATTTTAATGAAATTTCCCATTGTTGCAATACTATTTCAATGGTTGAACAATAAAGTATTAAAAGCATACTATAAGCAATTCTGCAACAATATACTTTCAATGGATAGAATAACCCTAAATTGAAATTGTGTTGTTGTAGAACTGCAGCAATATCAAGGGCAATACTGCAACAGTATGCTTTCAATACTCTATTGTTCAACCATTGAAACAGTATTGTTGCAATATATAGGAGGCTTTTTCCCAATGTGTCCATAATTCTGTTTCCATCCACAATCAAGCGATTTCATCCAAGATTTTTTTTTCCTTTCTTTCTTAATTCAAAGTTTTCAAGAGATAAACCTCATGGTTTCTTGCCATTTTTTAATCCAAACTATTTGTTGTTGTTTTTCCCTGTTGCAATCTGGTACCAGAAAGCCAAGGAAAAGGAAGCCCTGTGGGTAGTACTTGTGTATGCGACGACTGGATGCGTGTGTGTCAGGGATGATGCTTCTTAACTTCGAACCGCCGGTTGTGTCAGACTGCCAAGACAATCTTCGGTTTTGGCTGGGGCACTTAAATAATTCATATCTGGGGTTGAATCATTCAATGTGTTCTTGTGGTCCACTTCCTACCGGCTTGACCTTCTAGTAGTCAATGGACGATGGCATGGGGAAAAAAAAATTAAATAAAAAAAAAAGAGCTGCAGACAGTACAATATAAGTAGTGTTAAAACAGCTGATGTGGAAATCAAAAGAACCATCATAAAGTTTTGTTTTTTAAAAAACAGAAAGAAATTAATGCTCCATATTACACAAGTTTATTCAGCTACGCTACACTAAGGTGGGTACACCTAAAACCGCCACTAATTGCTACTGAGCCTATTTCCTAATATTGGATTGGTAAAAATTTCATATGTTCTTGTTGGCAAGTGAAAGGAGGTTCCAACGCACCAGAGAACGTGGCATTTGGATACTATATGCAAAAGTTATTAAGGAACAAAGTTTGATTCTGAAAGCGTTTCTTCCACATAGGTACAAAACTGGTTTTGGAGATGTACTTATGGTATAGATGGCGGTTTAAGGTCAGTGGCACATTTGGGTGTACCTACCTTAATGATGATAAATAGTGTTGGCAACACTAATCATGAAGTACAACCCTAATTGTCAACAATCCGGTTAATGTTACCAGCAGTAAATGTCAATATAGACATTATTTGTCAACTATTGGGTATAAATTTTTTACAAGTTTACATTTAGTGTTACCTAACTATTTCATCAAAATGCAAAGAAAAACATGTGAATCCAAGAAACCTATGACATGCTCAAAAAAGTTATTGCTAAGAAAAGTGAATACAACACTAAATGCCAACTAATTTAAGTTTAGAGTGACCGGGGTAAAAGTCCAGGTAACACTAATCACAACATAACACTATTTATCATCATTAGTGTAGCAAGTTCAGTTTGTCTTGGTAGTCAGTGGTGTATTTGAGTATGTACCTAGTCACTGAATGTACGTACCTGTGCACTCAAGAAGTACCCTTGTGCAATTTTTAATTTCAAGTTATGCTAGTGTGCCCTGTGCCGTTGCCACCAGCATAAAAAATAATTAATTAATCAATTTTGTAAATAAAAAATAACTCAAAAATGCATAACTTCCAAGTTGCAGGTTCAAATGTCATGAAAGGAAGCTTGTGCACCCCTCCTCACTGATGGCTTTTCAATGGTACCAAGCATGTAACCGAGAGATGCATGGTCTAGGAGATCTCATTGTATCGAATAAAACAAACAAATAAACAAACAAACAAATAGCCTATTTTAATTGATGGATGCACCCACAAACTAATTTTTTTTCTAAAATTTCAGGATTTATATATTAAAATCAATTCAAGAAGTTCAATAAAAGATATGGTTTAGTTTTTCACAATTATCCATGTATGTATAAACATTTATATGTGCATCTAAATCCAAATAGATGTCCGTACATGTATCACATATGCTTGTACATATTAATATCTGTTTGCATATGCATGGGGTGCATTTCTTTTTTTCTTTTTTCTAGGAAGAATACACTAACAATTTCGCATTAGAGAAAGTGTCATGCAACTAAAAGGTCACTTCATAGGAGACAAAGGGAATTTTAGTTGAATTAACATTAGTGGAGAATTGGATTTTTAACGTGCATAGTACTTTTGACTTGGCAATTAATTGTTTAATTTGTAGAAAAGGGATAATTTTATTTATATTCCATTTATATGGTCATTGCCAACATTTCCATCAATCTTGTGGCCCATTGGGATGTTGGTGGTATATGCCAAGTTGGTAACAATTTACTTCTATCCAACCTATGTGGCAATGGCTATGTATCTTTGTCATGTACAGTACAACAGGGGCAATGTTGATACCTTGCCACTTCAAGCAATGAAGATATTGAATTGAATAGTCTATTTTGGATGTAGACAATTCTATTGCGTGATACAGTGGTTGACAAGAATGTTTATTTTATTCATCCAAGGGACAAACAAATGATGTCATTGTTATATATTGTTTTTCAATGACTTGCTACTATTGGTAATAATGCCTTCCAAATCCAATGTCATCACCTTATATTCGGTGTTATATACAAACATGTTGGCATTATTTCCTAATTTTTGAATGTACTTTTTTAGATATTAGCCAATTCTAAGTTGGGCATCCTTGGACTCGACTCTCCTCTAATGTTTGTAATTTTGAGGATGAAAGGGATTTTATTCCCTTGCTTATGCTCAATTGATGTGTCTTTTACAAAGTAGGGAGCAATGTGATTAGAAAATAGATATAATACTACTTGCGGTTTCACATTTGTTTATTTTGAAATTCTATGAAAAGTTGTTATATATGGGGACGAGTGTAATTTGGATCCTTGTTTGAAAATAATTGTAGGAACAAAATCTAACTTCAAACAATCAAAAAAATTCACACAATCTAACAACAAGAATTTGACATATTTTCTAAGCTCTCTATTCCACTAAAAATAGGTTGCTTATCAAAGTTTGAGTGCCCATCTAAGGGGTGGTCATTAGAAAAATCTTGGCCTTGTGAAGGGTTGTCTGACTTTCGCTAATGTACAAACACAATGAAATTTTAAAAGTATTGTAAAAGATAAAAATTAATAAAAATTAGTTGCCAATACAACAAGGTACACAAGTTAATACAAACTAGCAAGATTCTCTATGACAAAATTTGGGCTAATATTTTCCCCTGTGTACATTTGCATGCAGTCAAACAACCTTCCAAAATGTTGGATTTTCTCTAATGTTTTTCCTCTATTGAGTGCATAATAAGGAGAGAAACTAGTGTCATCTATAAATTTAATTTTAACCAAAATTTGTACAACACACTAATATTTCAACCTACATTGATTCAAAGTACTTTACAAGATTAGTATAACACACACTAGTAGGACAAATGAATGTACTACACTTGTAATAATAATTTTGACTTTAAATCTAATTTGAAAATAGATTTGAAAATTATTTAAATCTGCAAGGTGAACTTATATGGAAGTTTATAATATTTTTAAATAATATCAATAAAGTGTGGTTTTCACTATTTTATACTATTTAAATAGTATGATTGTCACTCAATTCCATCTACAATCATCTAAAAATGATCCAATTTCACCTGTTTTCATCCAATTTTTATTTAGAACTCTTCAAAGTGTATAAACTTATAAAATCACATTCATCCAACAATCATCTAATTTAGTGTGAACATATTTTACAATAAATTGAATTTATTTGTATAATTAGAATTCACAAAGGTGTATTTGTTTTTGGTGTGAGAACAAGTGTGAGCAAGTGGAATCTAATCTCAAGGTATATCTAAATTCATTCATAAGACCTCAGGAAAAAGATTTATAGTTAAGACATATATATTAAGACAACTAGACTTCTACTTGGAGACACAATATTTGCATGTACCATTGTGTTAGCTTTAAAGAAATAGAGACTAATAATCTACATCTATTATGAATATATCATTTATTTTATATACTCCACTTGTATAACTTAATAATATGGTAGAAGAATAAAAAATTAACTATTGGATAAATACATTTATTAGATAGTAACCAATATTTTTTATATTTAATTCATTTTTCTTTGACCCCTAAATGACCATTGAGCCCTTGTAGGACAAATAAAAGTTTCGACAAGTACCTACAAATTCAAATTTTAGCATGATATTTAACATTCTTTTTTAAAAATAGGAATACATATTAACTTTACAAAAGTATAATTTTTATTTTAATTGGTGGCAAAGACAAAAACAAAACAAAACTATGTCATCCAAAGTAAAATTAGTATTGCCAAGCAGCGAAAAAAAATGTTCCAAAACCTCAAAATACAAAATTTTTAAATGAGTTTCTTATATATTGCATTTTTGGAGATAGAAAGTTTTTATACATTCCAGTTAGATTATTGATGTAAAAGCTACAGAGAGTCTTGTTTTGTAGGCAATCAAAGCAATTTCTTAAAGAAATAATGTAGAGGATATATTTTTTAACTCAATTTTCACAATTTTTAAATAAAAAAATTCTTCATAGTTGAATTTCCTAAAATAAATTCACCATTAGGATTGACAAGTTGCAAATTCATTTTAGAACTAGTACAATTTAGTTTTCTTCCTATTTAACCATAGAAGACAATTGTCTATTGAAAGGACAATTGTAAATCCATATAGGTTCCTATAAAATCAATTTTGGTCAAGTACTCACAAAATTTTGACACAAGGTGTGAACATGTATCCACTTAATGGGATTTTTTTTTATTCTAATGGAAAGTATGGAACTTACATGATTTAAGAAGAAAATGTCTAAAAAATAACCATGCCTAGTGTAAAAATCTCACTTGCCTTATCAAGCACAATAAAAAAAAAATTTAACTTCAAATGCTATAATCTTTCAATCCATGCTGTCAAAGTTTTTGAAAATTTTTCCATAAATTCCTATAGTAGTCTAGTACAAATTTGTATGGTTTAATTTTGAAAAATAAGTTTTTTTTTCCCATTTTTTTTTCACTTCCCTAAAAAGTGACAATTTTTCACAATTTATGCGTGAAGTATGCCTCCAACCTTTAGAGATTATTGCCTATTCTACTTTATAAAAATTTAAAGAGTGGAAACAAAGTTTGAATTTCTAATTATTTTTTCGAGACTCTCAACTAAATTTTCTAATAAATAAAAAAATTAGGAACAAAATATGTAGTATAAATTTTTAAGTTGATAAGATTAAAAATATAGTAATGTTATATATATATATATATATATATGGAAAAAATTAAGTCTCTTTACACTTTAAACATTACAATCTTGCAACCTTCATGATGAAAGTTATTGAAAATTCTTCTATACTTCATACTTGTCTAGTGTAATATTAGATATGTAACAAAAGAAAAAAAACTTTCACTCTTTGTATTAGAAATGGCATTTTGGGAGTAATGTTTAGTCTAATAAAATAAAGTTATGGAACTTTAGGTGATAAATTTAAACTCTAATAGCTTTTGAGATTCCCAATATCGTAGCTTCTTGGTAGCTTGCCTAACTTTTTATTTTATAATTATGTGCAAAAAATATTAGGCAATTCAAAAAACAATATATTAAAATTAGATGATGGTTTTAAAATATAAATAAAATGTATTAGGCATTTATTTAATTTAAAAAAAAAATTGGATGGTTGCTAATACTTTCATCTATTATAAGGAGGGGACATTTATCTAAACCCTTGTGTTGACCTCCAAACCCTAAACTCTCTACCTTGTATTTATGATTTTTGTTAAGTGTTGGGTTTGTTGAGTATTTGTTTAAGAGAGATTGTACTCAAGAACAGTCAAAATGGCAAGGCAAAAAAAATTCATTGAATATTTATAATTATTGACAGAGACTAAAGAGATGTTACAGTGACTAACAAAATTAAGTACAAAGCTAAAATGTTTTCATTCAAACAACCATAAGCATCAATGGACCTCGCAATGGACAAAGTCTAGAAGTAGAAGTACGGAAGTTGTAGTATACAACATGCTACACGTTACTGTGAAAGTTTGAAGAAAAAAATAGTTAGAGCTCAAAAAAAACTTTTTGTACCTTGGTATGTTGGTATACATCAATTCAGATTGTTGCACACAAAAATTGAAGGAAATTAACATTTACAGAATTTAAAATATCAATAGTTTGACAAACATGCAAATGATATTGATTCTCACAATATTTGAATTTTCTTTTGGAATTGAGAGCATGGGATAGCATTAGCAATTGTGGAGAGAGTATAGATTGCAATATGAACCATTTTTATGTCTTAATGCCCTTGCATTTGAAATATTTGTTGAATTGAGCAATGTGTTTAATTTATATTTTATAGCCATTTAATGCTTTTTTAGGTTCAATTTATTTGTTCAAAGATTGGAGTTCATTATGTACATAATCAACTCAACCCAACAAAACAAAAAAATTATCATTGTCAATATTGTCAAAAAGATGCCAATTTTAGGAAGCTTAGAGTAATTTTTGGTAATTTTCAACTTATTGATGATATTGACAACAAATCGAGCTCCAAAAATTTAGCAATGCATATTGGTGGAAGTTTATTGAGCTCACAATCAACAAGCACACACCAAAATAGAAAACAAAAGACTTTGCATTAGGTGATAGTGGAGATTTGTACAATCCAACGGAGGAGCCTAATCCGGCCCCAATCTAGCCCTAGATGGGAAATTGGGCCACCCAAAACCTTGCCCCAATTGCTCCCTTGGGGCCAAATGGTTTGGCACCCAAACCATGCCACCTGAAGTGATACATAGGTGAGTTGTAGTTCCATCTAGCCCCAAGTATAAAGCCCTTGGGCCGGATTTGGAGAATTAAAGCAATCCTGTTGGTTTAAACTTAAAAAGTTCCGTCCGGCCCTCAATCTGGCCCCAAGTATAAACCGGACCTTTAAGATCTCCAACCCCTCCCAACTAGAAAATAAAAATAAAAAATTTACATTCATTTTTCATTATCCCCAAGACTATATATGTTATACACCATATCCCTGTGAAATTTGATTTTTTATATACACACAAAATAAAATGCAATGTTTATTTTTGCCTTGGAAGTAAGAAAATCATAATATAGATAGAATTTTTTTTCTATTAATTCATTTAATTCCTAAAGTTCTTTTATATTTTAAAGCCCAAACCAATTCAAGATACTCATCCAAAAGCAAGGTCAAAATCTTCATCAATATTTATTTCTTAAGAAGTTCAATTGTAGAATCCATTGGTTAAATTGTTCAAGTACATTGTCCCAATGAAATTAAGCTAAAAACCCCACCAAATGCAAATTCAATGTACCTAAACTTCAAAATGTAGTTTTTTCCATCCCTTCCCAAACATGAAGTTTTGTCTTTCAACATTTTTAGAAAAATTCTTATGTCCTATTATTTTAATATATTATTAATATATTGGAAAATGGTTTAAAGAAATATATGAAAAATTTTAACCAAAAAAATTTCATATTCAACTTTAAAAAGGTTTTAATTGGAAGGTGTTACTGAATGAAAAATAAAACTAATTTGCTAATAAATTTTGGAAAAATTTGAGAATTGTTAATCCCAATGGTGAGAATGTTAGTTGTTCAATTAACGTTGAAGCACTTTGATGTCCAATTTTCATACAACTAACAAATTGAAACTCAAATTTCATTTTCATTATTGCTTGGATGAAAGTTGTCCTAATTTGTCAGGATATTATATTAAGTTGTTGTCCTATCTAATAGTTGGATTTGGTGTTATTGGAGTACATATTTCCTTAAATTATAAATGTGGAAGTATATCAAGTGGTTGACCAAAGCCAAATTGCATTGACTCTAATTTAAAACTAGATTTGCAAAAATGAGATTATATATTAAAAAAATACAATAATTTCAAAAAATCATTGAGTGAAGAGAACCTCATTTCAAATACATTCCAATAAACTATACTAAAAAATGATAATATTTTGCTTGTAATTGAATTTAGGAGGAATTTTGAAATTTGAATTTTAAAATTTATAAAAACATATTGGTGATAGCATTGGTGAATTAAACCATATGGATGGAATCTAAAATTCAAAATCTACAACTTTTATTTGCATATGAATTCCTAAAGATTATTCCAAATAGTTCTTTATAATGATTTTTCTCAAATCATGGATTTTAGAGAAGATTTTAGACATTTAGGGGTTAATATCATTCATTTTTATTTTTATTTGAATATTCTCAAAATCAAGAGCAGAAGATGACTTTATATGTTTTTTCTATCTTCATTGCTTCTCGCATTGCTTGCAAAATAAAACTCTTTATAAATTTTACCCATTATTCAAAATTAAATGGTTCAAATGTTTTTGAGTAGGTATCAACCTATAAAATCATCCAAAAATAATTAATATTTAAAATATTTTTTTTGTTGCCCGATTTGACATTGAAATAAAAAATCCTTCTAATTTTTTCAATATTTATTAGAATGTTGTGAAACAAAGCTTCACAAATAGATTATAATGAGTAACATGCATCCTAAACTTTTCATGCAAAACTTTTAAATTATGAAGTCAATAGAGCCTACCCTAGTTCTAAAAAAATCCACAATGGGCTCTTTGATCCTTTAAGGGTTAAATAATTTATTATTGTTATTCTAAATGTTTAGAATATTGTAGAATTTATATCTTATAAGTATGCCTATTACAAAGGACTAAATAAAAGGTTTTATTTTTTCAAGTATTGTTTTTTTTACTTTCAAGGGAACAACTTCTTAGGATCCCAAACAAATGTTATTAGGATCTTCTAGTTGGTGTATAATTAGTGTTATTCAATTAGAGTATTCAATAGTAATATTACAAACTTGTATTAATTGAGGGATTGTTATGGAATTATTTAAATTTATAAGGTGCACTAAAATGGTAGTTTACAATATTTTAGGTAAAATCAATATAATGTGAAATGCACTATTTTCATATTATCTCAAATAACTTGATGGTCATTTGATTGCCATTTACTTTCATTTTGGACACTTTCATCTACATTCATTTGTATTATTATCCAAGTTTTTGCATTGAATTATAACAAATTCATCCAAAATTCACACAATTCCATCTACTTAGTGTGAGGAGGTCTTGCACTATTCAAACTATGCCAAAAATTGAATTAACTTGAGTTGTCACATATTGAAGTCTTGCAATTCTTTCTGAACAATATAAATTCTCAAAAAAAAAAGGTTAGAAAATCCTTCTATGATATTACAATATATGAAACAAAACAACTATTCTATGAGAGGCTTTGTTTTTGTAGCATGATCTTCTTTCTAAAATTGTCTCATTTAAACTTCTTTACATGTAGTTTTCTCTATACTAAGCCTTTTCCCTTTATTCCAATATATGCCAATAATTCCACATGACATATTGTTAATGAAAAAATTTGAATCCAAGAGTTTCAGTATTGAAAGGAGCTACAATACAATTGTACATAACAAGCAAAGGATTCAAAAATGTTATGAAGATGTACTTGTTCATCACTATTGTAAGATATTTTGTTTCTTGAGCCCAACATTAAGATGGGATGACCTAAAATCCAATCCAATCCAATTGCAACTTCTACAACTAGACCTTGCCACTTTGATTCATATTAATGTAATGAAAATTATACTTAGTTTATATAGAGACACACTTCACATAGAAGAATATTGAGGGGTAGGAATGGAACGGATTTGAGCTACAAAACGATGACATCATGAATTCAATGAAAAGAGCCATGAGGTTATATACATTATAAAAAAATTTCATTTCCTAAAACCTTAGGTAAGGGCTTTTGGATTAGGCTACACTATTGTCATTGCAATAGTGTAGGGAATTGAACAAGTCAAAGTAGCAATCTTAACCCCTAAAAGTTCATTAATTACTATAAAGAGACCCAAAACTACTTCAAAATACTTGTCTCAAAAGCAAGGCTAAAATCTTCATCCAAAAAAATTAAAAATTAAAAAATCTTCATCTATATTTAATTTTTAACAAATTCAATTGTAGAATCCTTTACTTAACTTGTTCAAATACATCCTTCCAAAATTTTAAAATGAATATTTCCACCAATTGTGAGTTCAATGTCAAAAAGTGGGCTTTCTAAGCCCTTCCAAAAGGTAAAGTTTTGTCTTTCAACATTTTAAAAAACAGCATGTATGTCCCATTACTTATGCATTTGAGTCAATACTAACTAAAACAATGCTATTGCTATCACTTTTGCAAGCACTTAAAGTTGATAGTATTTGAATTCAATTATAGCATTTTGAACACTGGTAATTGATCAAAAGACTCTTGCCATGCTCTAGGTTTTCATTGTGAATGTTAGATGAAATAATTAAATTGTATTTCTCCAAGATGAAAACAAGATGGATTTTTGGACAAGGTCATGACATTGCGTACTTAATGTGATAGATGTATATATAATCAAAATAAATTTATATTTATCTTTAAAAAAATACTATAAAGTAGTATGTAAGAAAAAAATGAAAGAAAAAAATTGAATTGTTAATAATTTTTACATAAAATTGAGAATTGTTAATTCCATTAGTGAGAATGTTCTAGTACACTAGTAGAATCCTTTATTTTTGTTTTTATTTGAAAATTTTCAAAATTGAGATAAAAATAAATCCCTTTATACCTTTCATTTCATTATTTGGAATTGAATGATTCAAATGGTTTTAAATAGGTTTCAATCTTATATAATCCAATAAAATTATTAAATACATTTTTAGTTGTCCTTGAAAGAGTGGAATTGAAAAAAAAAAAAAAAAAACCTTCTAACTTTTGCAATATTTATCTTAACAACGTGAAACAAGAGTTTCACACATAGATTTGGATGATTAGCATCCATACTAAATCTTGAACAAAGCCAATAGAACCTACTCAAATTCTAAAAAAAATTAAAGTGTCCTCCTTAATCAAAGTGTTCTCCTTTAGGGGTTAAAGACAAGAATAATTCCCTCCAATATATGGTCTACAATGAGCATGTTTTGCTTGGACCTTTGTTTACTTTTATTTAAAAACGAATTGAACAAAGAACATACAAAATTCCTTCTACTTTTTTTTTTATTAAATTTTTTTTTGTAAATGCAATAAGTCTAAATATAAGTAATGGGCTATAGGTCAGTTTTATCCAAAGAATATGAATTTACAACTCATTCCCGCCACACTAAATATGAATTAAACCTCATTAAAATAGACGCAGATCCCTGAATATTCTGGAACCAAAAAAAATTATTCCTGTGTGGGCCAATAACAGTCTATTTTTATCCACAGGTTTGGATTCTTTATACTTTTCACTTTTTCATGCACCTGCCCACTTTCTCATCCAGTCAATGTATCGTACTTCTCTTGTATAGCACGGTAATGGGATGGGATACGGTACGGTACTCGGTAACATACGGTACAGTTCCTGTACTTACTGAAGGCGGTAAAATTTTATTGCTAGAGTAACAAAGCGCTTTAATTTTGGGTATGTAAAGAGTATATTTCATTTATTTTTTCTTTTCTTTGTTTGTAATCTTTTTTTTAATTTTTACTGTGAGGGGGCAAGGAACCACTGGTTAGTTCATTGTTATCCAATGGAATTGGGAAATAAAATGATTGCAAAAAAATTAGAGAAAAAAATCTATAGAATATCTATTTGGAGTAAGAAAATAGGGATAAGGACATAGATTCATTATTTGAAAAAGCAAACTTGGTTCAATATGGGAATTAAAGGAAAAGTTAGTAAAACTCAAAAAATATCTTGAACACTTGAAAGGTCTATAGGCAAGGATTGGACAACCTGATTTTTTTTTTAAAGTTTAAAGAAATTTCTTTGAATAGAAAATGATAATTTTTAATTTCTATAATTAGAGGTACACATCTTCAAAATCCAGCCCTAGGCACAAAATAATATATTTATAATTTATAAATTATATTCTAAAAAAATATTTATTAATTTTGAAACTATATAGATTGATACCTATTCAAAAGGAATTTGAACCATTGAATTTCAAATAATGAGGTAAAAGTTATGAAAAGTTTTATTTTGCTTGGCAAATGAAGGTAGGAAATACATATGAAGTCGTCTTTTGCTCTCAATTTTGAAAATTTTCAAATAAAAATGAAAAAAATATATATTAGTTGTTTATTAAGATTTAGGATTTAGGGTTTGTTTAGGACTAGAAAAGCCTACATTTTGAAGTTTAGGCACATTAAACTTGCAGTTAGTGGAGGTATTCACTCTAAAATTTTGTGGCAATGTACATGAACAAGTTAAGCAAAAGATCATACAATTGGTTTTGTTAAAAAATAAACATTGATGAAGATTTTAACCTTGCTTTGGAGATGACTATTTTGAAGTAGTTTTGGGTCTCTAAACATAATGGTCCTTTAGGTGTTAATGACTTTTAGGAAAATTGTAGAAACAAAAGAAACATAATTCTATTCATTTTGGAATGTAATAATTTTTGGTTGATTATCTTCAATTGGTAATAGGGACACATTTTTACATGGATACACAACATTACATCTGAAGGGGCATTTTGAAAATCAAGCATCAAATTTCCCCATTGTTCTTCATTTGAACCCCTAAAAGGCCAAGGCTATTTTCTTCCATCAAAAACCACTCAAAATTGGCATTTTTATTGTAAAGAACTCTTTTTTTTTCTTTTGCATGTTCTCATGCATGTTTAACTATAGAATCATGCACTAGACTAGTATAAGGATGTGTGGAAGAAATTTCAAATACTTGATGCTTTTTGTAATTATTGCAACTCATATAAATAATTTATTTAATATAATCATATAAATTTAGGGATTAAGGAATTGACTTGTCAAATGACAATCTCTCTACAATTTGTCAAATGGAATTTAGGTAGATTCATACAAAATCATTTAAAATAGGAAATTTTAAATTCTGACATGAGGTGTTTAAATTCTTGCATGGAGCCCGTTGCAATACAACGGCAATGGAATACGATAGGGGCGCGATGAAAAAATAGGATGAGAAAAGTGGGATGAAAGTGTGACTGGAGTGAAATTAGGGTTTTGTATAATGCTAGCAAAGTCACAATCATTCACTCACAGGAAAGTAAAGACACCGGAGCAATGAAAACAATTAGATGAAATTATTGGGCGAAATTATTGGATGAAAACGTGACCATTTTTGTGACACCAAGTCGTGACAGGCTCGTGATAGTCTGCACTTATTTATTTTATATATTTTTATTTTTATTTTTATTTTCATCAATAATTTATTCCTCGACCTTGTTTAGATTGAAAAAAATCATATGAAAATAAAAGTACAGGGCAAGCTATTTGAGTTAAATCCGTTTTAGTTCCACTTATGAAATCTGGTAAATATTAAATTATCATGTTGTGGTATGTAATTGTAAAACAATAAATTATAAGTCTAGTGCAAATTTAAAATCTCACTCCAAAACCATGATTGTTGGACAAGGACAAAGAATAAAATTCAAAATTCAAAATTCAAATATTTTTTTAACTTCAAAGTTAAAATAGCTTTATCTTGAAACCTATCCTAATAAAGTTTTCAAGTTGCTTTCTAAATATTCCCATATTAGTCAAGTATACCTTTCTTTACAATTAAATTGTAGAAAATCAATTCCAATGGTTGAAAATAGTAGTTTTTGAAGAATACTCCTTGAAACATACCTTGGCCCTACAGGAATTAATTTGTTGATTTAGATTTTTATTATTATTATCACCACCACCATTATTCACAAATACAACTCTAGGACAAAATTAAGTTGCATTGAATTGTAAATGGACTAACTATGCCCATGTATTGGCTTATATTATGTTTATCAAAATATAAATATTTAGATGACTTAAAATTTACGATATGTTATCACTCAATATTAAGAATGGTGTTAGTAAAGAACTTTTAAATAAATTTAAGCATACGCATTTGGATTAAATTGATTTTGCTAGTACCACGTGTAATTTAAATTGTAACAAGTTAAATAACTTTAAACCTTGAAAACGTAACAATTTTGGACAAAATTTAAATGTACTATAATATATGATTTTTTTAACTTTTTAAAAGTTTGCACATGGAATAGATGTTCAACATGAAATTTGGAATTATCCATAAAATTTGCATTGAATTTGATGTTTTTTATTATGTCATCTAGATTATTTTGGCTCCAACAAGGTTTTTCTAATGGGTTAAACTACAAAAATACATATAAATCTTTGTATAATCAATTTAGAGGTATTTAACTTCAAAAATTTAGTGTAGTAGATACCTTCTATTTTTATATTCGATTTGATAGACATAATATGAAAACTATTTTTTATTTTTTATTTTATAAATAATTATTCATATACAGAAAGATAAAGAGAAATAGGTGAAATTAGACCCATAGTTGATTTTGTTTATTTAATGATGGATAGCAAATATCAATAAAAAAAATTCGTCAATATTCTACGGTAATAAATTTTGTTTTGAATTGAATAAAGTCCACTACTATCTTTCAAAAAGCTCATATGTATACAAATTGATTTTGAAGCAAATGAATTCTACTGATAGTACTTTGGCATTTAGGAGTTATTATTATAAATTTCATTGAATTTTTTGGTTGCAAATTTTAGCCCAATGGCCCTAAAATGGATCAAAAAAGGAATTTGTTTATTATTGAAATCAAAGAACCAGACAAGCACTCTCATTACACATGTTTACAAAGCTACTTTATTACGTTGCGCCATAGCTATGAAGGTGATACAACAAAGATAGTACAAACAATGCCAGAAAGGCAAGGAGTCATCATGGTGCCAGGGAAAGAGATAACTAGAGTCATCCAATCAAAAAACATCCAACAACAAATATTATCTACAACTGGTGATCGCTAACATTCACATCAATGTCCAACTAACATTCCCATTCATTGTCAAGAACATATAGAAGCATCACTCCCACTCATTCTCCTAGATGATGATGTACTTTCTTGCAAATGTTGAGTGCACCTTTGAATTTGTGAAAAATCTTAGGTGGCAAGGGCTTCATGAAGATGTCTGTGAGTTGCAATTGAGTAAGAACGTAAAGTAACGTAATTTTGCCCTTGAACTAAAACTCCCAAATAATATAAAAACACGACGTCAATGTGTTTTGTTTACTTATAAAATTTTGGATTGAGTACAAGGCAAATTGCCGAATAATTATTGGATAGTAATGAAGTTGGTTTCATCTGCTTGTATCCAAAGTCCAGCAATAGTCTCCTTGTCTATACAACTTCTTTGCTTGTGAAAGATGCGGCCACATACTCAGATTCAGTTGTAGAGCTTGAAGTGTAGGATTGCTTTCAACTTAGCCAAACAACTAGTCCGTTATTGATAATCAGTACGCTTCCGCTTAGACTTTTATGATCGTTCAAGTCACCTACGTGGTCAGCATCGGTGTAGGCTATGAGGGTTTGTTTTGGTTTGTTATCGGAGGAGTAACATAAACCAAAATCAATAGTTCCTCTCAGATACTTTAGAATTCTTCGGATAGTAGTATAATGGATCTATCAATAGTTACTTGCATACTATGCAACGGTTGACATGACATGTGTAATGTCAAGTCTAGTATGCATTGCTAAATACAATAAGGATTCCACAATTTCTTGAAATGGAAAAAGTGGAACACTTTTGTCATCGTCTTTCTTGGGATAGCTCAAATGTTCATTTGAATCACTTGGGGTCGAAATTGGAGAAGCATTCTGGAATCCATACTTTTTAAAAATAGTCTCTGTGTACCTATGTTGGTCAATAAAGAGCATTTTCCGAAATCTACCACGGCTAATATATATTCCCATGTAGACATCGGCATCTCCAATAGTGACTTTGAAAGTCGACTTTAGATATGAGATCACTTTGTCAAGCAACTATTTATCTTTGCACATGGCAAGTCCATCGTCCACCCATAAGATAAGAGTGAGCATGGATGTTGTTGCTAAAAAGAATAAATACGGATTTCCTTGACTTTGGATTAGGTCATACAGTTTTAAGAAATCTGAGAAGGTTTTGTTCCATCCCCTAGTAGATTGTTTTAGCTCGTAGAGTCTTTTTTGTATTCTACACACTTTGCGTCAACTACTTGGAAAATGTTGGTATATTTTTTTTCCAAAACCCTCTGGTAATGCCATGTAGATCTCTTCCAATAATGTAGTGTTTAAATAGGTTGTCTTGATAACAAATTGAACCAAATCAAAATCTTCCGATCCTGCAATTGATAGCATGACTTGTATAGTCTCCGTTCTTGCTGTTGGGGCAAAAGTTTCATCATAATCCATACCTTGGATTCCTTTGCTACCAAATGGGCTTTAAATTGCTTTACAACACCATTTGCCTTTATCTTGATTTTAAAAACCCATTTATTTTTAACAATAGACCTCCCTTTTGGCAAGAAATCTATGGTTCACATTTAGTTTTTAAGTAGCGAATCTATCTCTTCACCCATAGCTTTTTGCCATTGGTCTCCAAACTCACTGCTAATGGCCTAGTTGTAAGTTTTGGGCTCTTTTGGGAGGACTGACATCTTTTTAGCAAGAACTTCTTTAGTAATAGCAACATAGGATGTGGATAGTGACAATCCACTACCATCTTGACAACTTGTTTGTGTCTGCTCACTCACATGTGTAGGCTTGGTTGCATTGTATAAATCTCCTATTAGCCTTGTTCATAATGTTGGATTTAAATTGTCATCAAAAGATGTTGGCGATATTGGCTTGTGGCTCCCATGGTTTTCAATGCTCCCATTGCTTGCAATGTTGTCACTGATTTGATTGTTGCTCCCACTGGTTTGAGTGTTGCTTCCACTTATTTCATCATTCCTCCCACCGATTCAATCGCTCCTTTCATTGGTTCGATTACTATTCCTACTAGTTGGTGTTTTCTATATATCAATTGGCATGCCAATTTCTCAATCTCTTGGTAGATTTTGATCTATAGAAGTTTCTTCTATGTTGATTATCGATGGAAACTCATGATCTCTTTGTTCATTCAGATTGACGCATTGAGGTGAGGAATTGATGTTGTTAAAATCAAGGGGTGGTATAACAACTGTCTCGTTTGTTCTAAAAAGAATACCGCAATTGTCAAGATGTCTTTATGACCGCTTGTACTTGTCCCAAAGTTTGAAACGCTCTCTTCATCAAATATAACATTGCAACTGACTATTGTCTTTCTACTTTTGGGACACCATAGATGGTAAGTTTTGGAAGTATTACAATACCCTATAGAAATAACCTCTCTAGCTTTACTATCCAGCTTTTGACACCTCTGTTTAGGGATATGTGTGCATAAACTACCAAACTCTTTAAAATAGTTGAGATTTGTTTTCTTTCCATGCCACTTTTGAAATAGTGTAGATCGTAGAATTGTCTTGCTAGATACACGATTAAGTGTATACACTATTGTATTAACAGCCTCTCCCCAGAATTCCAACGGCATGCCTCAATGATGTAACATTGAGTGTGCACTTTCTACTATCATTTGGTTATCACGCTCTACTACTCCATTTTGCTCAAGGCAAGATGGTGCCATGAGTTCATGACGGATGCCTTTGCTAGTTAGGTAGTCTTGAAATTTCTTCAACACATATTCATTCGCGTTATTTGTCCGTAATTTTGCCATCCTATTCCCTGTCTCATATTTTACAAGCCAATATAGGCTTTGAAATGTTGTGATTATATTTTGTCTATTTTTTAGAAAATATACAAAATGGAAACCATTGTGATCATCTTTGTACGTTACAAAATATCGATGACCTCCGTGTGAAGAGACTTGAAAAGGACCAGAGATATTAAAATGGAAAAATTGACCAGGTTTAGAGTCCCTTCTCTCAAAATTCATCAGAAATGGAATCCAATGGATCTTGCTATGAGCACAACCTTTGTAGATGAGTTTCACTTTCGCTTTTTCTAGTAGTGGTAACCCTATTGCAACATTATCCCTGGTCATTTTGTTTCAACGTGTATGTGTTCATGTGGCCCAATCCATAGTGCCATTTCTACAGATCTTTGTCGGAACAAGAGCTAGGTGTATGAACATCGACGCTTGACTTCACCACATTAGCTAAACTTAGATTAGTGGCAACATAAATATCCATGCACCATAAGCCTTTGTTCTTATGCGTTGTTATGATTAAACGGCCTAATACATCTTTTGAATTCATCTTACAAATATCTCTTACATATAAGATCACAACTCTCTTCTCTGTTAGTCTATTGGTCGAGATTAGATTTTTGTGTAGCTTAGGGACGTACAAAACATTCTTAGTTTGAGAGAACTAATCGTGTCGTTCATCATAGCCTGAACAATAATATTGCCAATTCCTTTGACATACAGCTTGCGGTCATTTGCTACTGCTACACTCCAAGTCATATTTTCAACTGGTTGAAAATTATGGAACCATTGTCTCTTATCAATCATATGCTTAGTCGCTCATGACTCTACAAACCAAAAATTACTTGACTTCTGCTCTTCTGAACTAACACAGAAAGCCGATGATGATGATGATGATGATTACTTAGATAAAACTTCGTGAACACCACTACATTGACATTAGCATGACTTTGCTTTATTTTATGTTGTCTTTCTTTCGATTGCTATGAGGGCGCTTGGATAATACTGACTCATTTGAACTTTGACTCTCCTCACATTCTCTCCCAAATTGTCCTCTAAAGCCACACTTATAGCATCAAGAATGTTTTTTTAGCTTAGCCAAATGCTTCACTCGTTCTTTCTCCTATTCAACTGTGAGCAAAGATTTTGACATGGTGCTCTTCAAGAAGAACACCGAATTTGCTTGAGCATCAAACAATCTTCCCCAATCTTTCTTCTTGTTCTAAAATTTAACCAAACGCATTTGAAGATTTTTTAATGTCTACTCTATTGTTGGAGCACTATCCCACTCAAGCATAAGTGGATCATACAATGGAGGAAAGCCACATCGAATCTTAATTATCAAAGATTTTTCAATTATTGTTTCTCCTAGATCATTAAGTTGTTTGTATAGCTTTTGCAATGTACTAATATATACTGCTAATGAATCCCCTTCATCTAGCTTGCAATATAAATACTTCTCTTGCAACGCTATTCTACACTCATTGGAATGCTTATCATGATAAGCCTGAAGTTGTGTCTACATTTCATAAGAGGTTTCACAATTGATCACTTCTTGTTTATGGTAGGAATTGATTGATCCTAAGATGGCTACAATAGCCTGCTTATTTTGTTGCTCCCATTGCAACTTCTCTTCATCACTCATAGTATTGAGTTTTTTTAGTTCTGTTCACAATCGTAAACAAATCATGAGATTTAAAAATGAACAACATGTACATTTTCTATAATGCAAAATTTGAACCATCATATCTCTTGACTGTGTTGACTTCTTTGATCTTTGATAAGATAGCCATGTTTTGAGCCATCTTCTGTAAACTCTCTCTAAATTGTATTCTTCTTCGATTTTTCACTCACTTCTTCAGAATATCAATTTCTCTTCTATATTCTACTTTCTGGATAAACTTTACCCTCTCAACGCAACTAACTGTGGGCCCATAACCTATTGAAATCAAGGAACTAGACAAGCACTCTCATAATACATGTTTACAAAGCCTACTTTATTACATTGCGCCAGAGCCATGAAGGTGATACAACAAAGACAGTACAAACAATGCTAGGAAGGTGGGAGTCATCATGGTGCCAGGGAAAAAGATGACTAAAGTCATCCAATCAAGAAACATCCAACAACAGATATCATCTATAGCTGGTGATTGCTAACGTTCAGATCAATGTCCAGCTAACACTTATTAATTTGTAATCCCTATAGGTTTTGACTATGTTTTTATCAAAAACGCTCCAAATTACCATTTCTAGTACAAGTACTAAATTTTAGGGAAAGAAAATACATCATTAGACACATTTAACCATAGGATCATGTAATATACTAGTTTGACAAGACATAGAAAAAAATTCAAAATTTTCCATCCTGTAGATTTCAAGATATTAGCATTTAAAGTGACAAAAATCCTTTTTTTGACCATGCAAAAAATTAGGCAGTTGCACTTCACAAGGTTAAATCATTATGAAAAAATGTCCAAATTGGTTGTAACTCTTTGGATTTATTCAAGGCAAGTTGGCCATGTGCTTGAAAATTTTTAGATCATTTGGAAATGTACAACATATAGGAAAAAAAAGTAATTAGAAAGAAGTAAAAAATGATTCAAAAAAGTGATTTAAAAAAAAACATTTTTGTTGCATGGGCTGCCCATCAAGCAATGAAAACTACATATCATACAATAACTTTTTAACCATGTAGTCAAAAGCTATGAAAATTGTTGGGTCTTAAAGCTACCCCATAGGCACATGTTATGTGAAAATTTCAAAGAAAAAAATTGCATTTATAGTGAGTTGTCCAAAATTGCTATGTTGCCAAAAAATGTAGTTTGGTCCTTTAGAGTTTAATACCTAACTACCTAAGTGACCATATATGATTGATTTGAAATTTTAGGCTCATTTTGGTGTAGGCAATCAAATTCTTGTAACCGTTTAAAGAAAAAATTCATGCATTTTTTAAGGTTAACTATTGGAATCTTTCATTTTTTCATAGAAAAGGTAAATATTTGATTTTTTTTAAAGGTCTCCAATCACATATATGTTCCACTACTGAGGAGTAAAGCTTGCCAATTTTACTTCATTTCCCGGCTTTGAGCAAAGCTTGCCAATTTCACTTGATTTGAGATCTAAAAAATTATACATACATTTGTTTTGAAAATGGTCCCAATGGAATGAGTAAAGTGTTTTCATGATTGAAAATTTAAACATGCAAGTGTTAATTTGGAGTTATTTACAATCTTTGTTTATAAAAAAAATGCATTACAACAATTGCAAGGTGGATTGTGTAATGAATTTGATAGATTTTCATGTGAAATTAAGTTTTTTGAAAGTGCTTTTTAGTGACCTAACACTATTTGTAGTTGTTCATGTCGATCACCTCCAATCCCAAAAAACTTTTATGTGCAAATTTTTGAAAAATTGTGGGGAAGGGCAATATACTAAAAATAGAAAATATACATTTCTCTTGTTATAATCTCACAACTCCTATGCAATTTTGCACTCAAAATTGGTATGACATAGATAAGCAAGCTCTTTAAACATTTATATGATTAGATTTTGAAAAAAAAACAATTTACTTCATTGGGGATAATTGTAAGCCTATGTTCTTTTTTCATAAGGAAAACGCACTTCAAAAGGCTTAGGCATTTAGGGGTGAAATGACATTTTTTGTTCCTTATCAAAGGAATTTGCTAAAGGATTTTCAAACTAGGCAAGATTCTTCATAGTCCAAGCAAATGTCTCTAGACTTATTGTTTCATCAAACCAAAAACAACTCTCTCTCTCTCTCTTATGCAACTACGACAAATAAGCATCTCAACCCTTGCACTTATCGATTTCAACTTCTCTCCCTTTGATATTCAGAAATTGAATCAAGCATAAGGTAGGAGGTTTTAAAAGTCTAAAATTACCCACCTCTTCAAATGTACACTCTTTGTACATGTTTTTTTGTAGCCTTCAATAATGTACAAACAATGTACATTTTAGGAGGTGGACAATGAAGGGTTGAAGTTGAAAGGGTTAAGAGGTTTCTAACCTAATTTAGGATGGAGCTATGATTGTAATTAACAGATTCAATTCTTATGTAGACAATTTGATGTAGTTTTTTAATGAAACGTGGAGGTACTAAGGTAGGAGGTCCATAAAGTGCTTGGGGTGTGAAAGCATCTACTTCCTAAAATGTATATTATTTGTATATTTCTCTTTTCCATTGCACCAAAAATATACAAACAATGTAAATTTGAAGTGGTGGATACTTGTAGTGACCATTGCATTTTTACATGAATGAAATTTGATAGTGCCTTGTCAACTTCAACAACCATAACTCCATGGAGCCCATTGGATCTTTGCTAAAGTTAATCTCATTGGCATCCATCTCCTTGTACGATAACTCCTTGATGCCATACACAAGGTGGTTGCCTCTTAATGTAAATATGTTGTGTAGAAGGTTGTCGAATGGGTATGATGATGTCATGCAACACCTTGGCAGATCTTCTTGCAGTCTCATCACACTAGCATACAATAGCATGTACAATAGAATTGCGGACATTGTAGTTTGCATCTCACTCCTAAATGTATGAGCAAAAATGCTTTAACAACAAGAGGTTCACATCATTCTCCAAAGAGTTCTTTTGGCACCATTGTTAAAGGACTATGATATTTGTGTGAAAATTATTGTTGCCAAAGTCTCCAATCCCTTGACAAAGCCTTGATACTTTCATTGGTTTATCACTCATAGCGTAGAAGGTAGTTTAGTCATAGTAAGATTATATAGGATTTTATTATATCTGCAAACCTCGTTAAAAATCCAATTAGTACCTTTTTTCTTTTTATTTATTCCAAAATTATCCAAAATTAGATGATTTTGGATAATAGTAATAGAAATATGTATTTTGAACATTTTCAAGTGGAAAAATGACACTTATATAAAAACTTATGGATTTATGAATAGTCAAAATTTTGTTGATTTTATCAATTTTTAATCTTATAACACTCAAATTTGACTTTATATTGTTTGATTTCAGAATTCAAACTTGGTTTCAAAATTTTACAAAGTTTTCCATTGGATTTCTTTGCAAAACCTTGCTAATTGCTTCATTATCCACTACAATACATTCAAATATCAAACATTCTCAAAGTTTCTAAGAATTTTTTATGATCTTTAGAAGCTAAACTTTATATAGACAATGTTATTCAATATGAATTTATTTTAAATTATCACCTATTAAATTGGAAACTAATGTTTTACAAAAAAATAAATCAAATAGATAGAATTTCATATCATTCATTGATAAAAGCTTGAAAATTTGAGTAAAGCTATTTCAAGTTAGAATTTAAATGAAGAATTTTAGAAAATGACCATTATCACATTGCCTCAAAATTTAGAAAAAAATCAAAAAAAGAAGTTGTGATTGTTGAATGGATTTTTACTCTAAATTTTTTTAATAGACATAAGTAAAATGAAGTCATTGGGTATTTTTATTTCTATTATTTATCAGATAATTTAAATTTGTTCATTGATGATTTTTTGATGATTCTATATCAAAAGTATTTTGGATGATTTCAATTTTTAGATGCAAGTTTGAGTCAAAATCCTCTAATGGGACTTATAATGAGTATTTAAATATATATATAATTAAAATTGGGCCTTCTTTACCTACAAAGCATTACCATTGGATGTATGAAATGAAAGTCACAAAGCTTCTTGAATTTCCATACCTTCCTTCTAAATGTTGAACAATTCAATGTTTGGATTACTAATGTAGTCGTAGGGCAAGGTTGGCGGAAATAAATACTAAAAATAGACGCCAAAATTTTAGGAAAATAATTTTTCAAAAAACAAAAAAATTGTATGGTGAAGAAAATAATATTGACAAAAAAAAAATCTATTTTTAGCATTTACCAAACCTTATTTTTTTGAAAAAAACAAATATTTGATAGATAAGTACTGACCCTACCCTACATTTTTGATAAAAGTATTGTTGTATTAGAAAAAAGAACTAAAAAAACCTACTTCCTTTGTTTCTAAAAAAGACCCATGTTTCCTTTATAAACACAAGCAAACATGAGTATTTTTCAGAAACATGGAGAGTAGTTTTGAAGATGTGTACTTCATCACAAAGTTTAGACCCTATGGTTTGTCAACAGTTATCATATGGTTATTGTTGTTTCATAGGTTCACACGTTAATTACAGTTTATCGCATCATTACAATGCATTACTTCCCATTGTTACAATGCAATTGCAAGTAATGCATTGTAGCAATGTGATAACAATGTAAAATAATGCATTGTAATCATGCGATAAATTGTAATTAACGTGTGAACCCATGAAACAACGATAACCACATGATAATTGTTGACAAACCATAGGGTCTAAACTTTGTGATGTCTCTACCCTAAATAAAGGTGAAAATTTGTTGTGAGAACTTTTGAATTAATCTACCCTTGCAAAGGTTAAATAATCCTAAAAGAATGGGCTATGATCTATGTATTGAAATTTGAAATCTTTCACTTTTAAATCCTCCATTGACCATTGTGAGGTAAAATAGCCCATTGTGGTAAGATGGTTCTACAGTGAACACTTCATTATGGGTTTTTTTCAATATGTAAGACTTGGGTCGCAATGCATATCTTACACGATAGTAATGGAATGATTGGTAACCTCATTAGGAACTTCCAACTTTTCAATGTGAATTCATTGTAAGAATTAACTTTTTAGGCCTTCCATATTAGAAAATATTAGGAGTATTGTAGGTGAAAAAGATGAGCATCGCAGATCTAGATGTTATTGGTTTTGGACTAGTCTGTAGACTCTTTTAGGCTATAATGCTTGAAATCTTCAAATATTCACAACAAATTCACACTTTGTCAAAAAAGTATAATTTCAATTGCTCTTACTATTTTTCACACTTCTCTTCATGTGGGAAAAAATTGAAAAATTTCATCAACGGCACAAGGCCAAACTCCTAATTCTAACCACAATGGGTTGTTTTACCTTATATGAGTGAGTTTTGGCTCCTTTGTAATACAAAAATTGATTTTCCTTAGGCATTCACCAATGTAGGGGATTAGGTTTCTTTTCTTATTATATTTCACCAATTCTTTGATTTCCTTCCCCCAAAGAGCTAAAGATTCATCCAATCTTTTTTTAATTATGGTAACCTACAAAACACAAACCCAAAACCATAGTTTCAAAATAGTCTAAATTTACATCTTTAGGTCTTTAGTTTACATCTGATTTCCACATGAATGATACCATATATGAAGTACCAATTTGGCACTTCAAGTGCCAAAATTGAATTTCTATATCAGTTCATGTTGAATCTCACAAGTTCACTTCACCTTATACCATTTACAAGATGATACATGACATTTTAAAATTAAAATTTACAAAATATGACTTAATTTACACCAAATTTGACCTTCACGTAGGGTAAGGTAGTATGCTCTAAAAGTGCCCATCTTCTTGTAAAAAAGGTACATAATGGAAATGATTTGGTCCTTCATGCAATGGACATGTTTAGCTATTGATAGAATCATTAGATAAAAATGATCTTTATTACAAGAGCCAATCAGCGGCCTTGACAACCTCAACTCCCTTTAGAAGTTGCAAGTCAACACATTTTTGGGAGACCTAAGGTCACAAATAGATACCTACAAAATTCACAACTAATTCAAATATGCGTCAAAAAACACGAAACCACTTGTGTTACATTGAGCATCTATTTTTATTTCTCTGATAAATGGGTTAAATTTTTTCCTTGTTGATGCAAACCTGTGAAAAAGGCGAACCATCCCTTAAATGGTCGCTTTTTAGAGCATACTACCTTATGGCCGTTCTATTTATTTATTTATTTATTTATTTGACACAAGCATGTTGAATAACACACTCATCCCTTAAATGGTCGCTTTTTAGAGCATACTACCTTATGGCCCTTCTATTTATTTATTTATTTATTTATTTGACACAAGCATGTTGAATAACACACCGACTGCAAGGGGTTTCCGTCAGGTAGATAGGCTGATTTCACGCTAGATAAACCACCTGACACCGCCAAGTATCGAACCCGCAACCACTCCATTCGGTTTGGGTACCTTTCCACCATCATCCGGTAGTTTAGGGTCATCTCGGACCTCCTTATGGCCGGTTTTCAAAAGTTTACTCTGCTCCTAGAGGTTGAAGACGGAGCCTTGGACGTACTGTACAATACCGTATCATACGGTGTATTTTTACGATCATACCAGTATTGTACAGTACCTCCAGCCAAGCTACATTACTGCGACTCCAGCAACATGAAGCCAATCCCGAAGACGTGAGCGAAGAATGGTGGGCTACGCTTCGGCTACGGTGGAGACGAGCATGACCCGAGGAATGGGCCATGGATTGATTCAAGGCCGCTAAATATAGCGGACCCCTAATTATAGCGCCAACTAAAAAGTGTAGTTAGTGAGAACACGGGTACCCAACCAAATGAAGTTTATGTGCTCTGCATACTGTATACAGTGGCGCCCTAACTTACGGTAAGTTAGCGGGTATCCTGGAGGTGCCTGACTACCATCCGCAGCCACCAATCACAATCACTTCCCAAATGGGGGAGGAGGCTTTGCATTGGTAGAAGCTACAAGGAGACCCAAGTTGTGTGCCTTATTATTTATTTAGCTTTATTTAGCCCCATTGTGCTTCCTAGTTTTGGTTCTAGTTGTATTCTATTGCACTAGTGTGCCCTTGTGCCGTTGCCACACCCAAAATAAAAAGTAAAAGTAGTTTTTAAATTTTTAATAAAATCCATAACTTTCACACCATGTGTCCAAATGCCACAAAACCAAATTGGTGCACCCCTCCTCACTAAGGGCTTCCTGACAATACCAAGCGTGCAACCAGGGGACATACGGTCTGGGAGATCTAAACGTAATAAACAAAACAAACAAAACAAACAAAACAAACAGCCAAACTTAAGGTATGGAATTTTCTATTGTGCTTTTGTGTAGTGAAAATTGTAAAGGGCTTGCATTAGGACAAAGTAGTGTGAAGTTGAGGTTGAAGTGGTGTGGAACGAGTTGAAATTCAATGAACACCATGTAGGTTCTACACATGCCATTCAATATTCAATCCATCTATTAAGTTAGGTTGTTTTGTTTTGTTTTGTTTGATACATTGAGATCTCTTGGACCATGTGTTTCCCGTTTGCGTGCTTGGTACCGTCGGAAATGCCTCAATGGGGAGGGGTGCACTGACTTTGTTTTGTGGCATTTGAACCTACGACATGAAAGTTATTGAATTTTGAAGTTTTCATGAGTTAAAAAATTAGAAAATTAACTTTATTTTGCTTTTGATTGTGGCAACAATACAAGGCACACTAGTAAGCTTGAAGGATGCCTTTGAATTCTATAGGTTTAGATTTCTATAGTTAAGAGATTTGACCCTAGGGACATCATGGGAAGCTATATGATATGACTTTTATATAGTATCTTTTTTCCTTTTGAAATTAATTTGTATAAAGTATCTATAAAAATCCCCCAATTTTTTAATGATCAAAGATTTTGTACATGGAAGTCTAAATATGTGTAATGATCAAAGAGATTACAATGGCATTAGAAGATTTTTGGGACCCCAAAAAGACCGTGAATTCCTAGGAATTATGAAACAATAGAAACTCTACCAAATCAACAATCTAATATAGCTGCACCTATGCCATGTCAAATAATATTAATTAATTAATCATTCTTATTTTTAAAATTATCTTTTTAATAATTTTTATTGTGACTGGTTCATAGCTAAGGAAATAGGTGTAAATCGGCCTTCTTTTGGCCTCAAATCTCTTCTAATGGTCATCCAACCTTAAAGGTTGTTTCTATTGGTGCGTGGACCACCCAAATAGGATCCATCTTGTGCTTTCCACTGCAATTTGAGATTTGGACTCCCATCCAATCTCCATTCTAGCATCCAACCCTTGCATTTGCATTTGCAAAGTCGGAGGGCCTAAACACTAGGTTAGAGGGATTAAATTTGAGTTAAAACTAGTCACTCAATGGAAATTGCACCTTTCCCTGTCTTTTGTCATTCCTTTGGACATGCTAATTTGAGGATTCTTTATATTAGGAACCAATCACATGAGCATTATATTCTTAGAAAGCATGTCACTATTCATGTAATGGATACCATGTTTACTTTCATGAGTGCCGTAGTTTAGAAAGTTGTGCAAGAAACCTTGTTCTCCATCCAATTGCTACTTAGAGCTTCTAGCCACCCTCTAGAAACTCTCTTGAGAGTCCAATGGAACTTGGCTTACATATGAAAAACTTTGTGTAGGACCTTATTCAAAAAGCAAACCACTATTATCTAAGCACTTTAATCCTTAACAAAGACTACCCCTTGTGATGGATGCAATTTGTTTTCAAGAGCTTATTGTGGGAACTATATGAAATGGATGACACATACATATCCTTAAGAAATCACTTTTATCTATTATTAGGAATGTCACTAGCTTGATCACTTGTTGCTTCAAGATTTTGGTGCAAAGTTTTGAATCAAAGTTTTGAATCGAAGTTTTGAATTGAAGTTTTGAATCAAAGTTTTGAATCAGTTCATGTTGAGGTATGTGAATGTTTGTGTTCCACTCGGATGTTTCACTCAAAGTAAATGAGGAACACCCCCAACATTACTCAGTTCTTTTATTAGACTGGTGAGAACTCAATTTATATTTGTATCAGTGAATGAAAGAGAATTCCAACAGACCCAAAATGTGAAATTTGAATACCACATGCACAAGTCTTGTTCTCAAATTGTCTCTTTTACGATAAGATTACCTTTCAATGTTACAAGCACAGGGAATATCAATTCTCCACTTGGCCAAAATACGTACCTAACTATACCCAAGTCTGTCCAGCACAGTAATTGCTAAGACTTTCCAGGAGAGAGTTCACAAGTACTGTATACAAGTAAGCAGGAATCCACTCCGTCCATACTTTATATAAAAGTCCGATCCTCAAGTACCTACTCAGATTGAATCGTGAATCTGGGTTCACATCCCATAAGTTGGTACTATAACAAATGCCAAGATGGTTTTTATTTTATTTAATATCATTACTGCAGACGTCAGAGGAAACGGCATATGTAATGTTACTATGCTACTAATTTTTGAGACCGTCAACCCCATTTTGCACACCTTTGGCAAACAAGCTATAGGGTCAAAAGTAAAGAATGGGAGTCCCACCAGTTCTAGGACCTTTCATACCTAATCTAGCCAATTGTACACCTGTCTTGAGCCACTTTTGTGAAATGTCGGGCCCAAAATTGATCATAAATTCCCACTTGATTCAGCTCATGAACATCCTTCAATCAATGTGTACCTATTGCCAAAGAAGTGATTTTAGAACGTTGCAATAAAAATCTAATCCTTCATAACTTCTGCATACGGTATACAGAGAAACTGGTACATTAAAATCCTCTTTCATTTATTAAGACGAACGTATAAAAATGAAACTAGTCTAATAATAGGAAATCTGCTCAGCAGCACAAGAAATCCGTACCTTTTACACTCTGAGGACGCGGTTCGAGCTCAAATCGTACGGGGCTTCTCCAGCTATGGTAGAATGTAATCGTCCACCTGCCCATCCGTTGTTCAAGGGAGCCTTTACTGCATTTTTGGCAGATTCACCAATAACACGTGTCCCATCAGGATTTTGTTCCTCGAATTCGGGCAACCCCTTCGCGACTCTCTCCTTTCGAACACGTCTCTGTTCATCGATTTCCTTCCGCAACCACCTCTCAACAGTCCTCTGGAACAATAAAAAAACTGAACGTTAATACAAAAATTGTCACATGGGGACATGAAAAATCAATCAAAACAGTGACGTGTTGAGAATTTTAATTGCGTCTACATGCAAGTGTGTCAAATAAAGCGAGCGCTGCCTCAGGTACCTACATGTGCCATCAACATTGGCAGGAAAACTCAGGAACGATGTGAGATAGGACTCAGAGGAGTAACATAATACCATAAGCGAGAGCTCCTTCATTTCTTCTATTTGACCAATAGGTTTTGTGAATTGCAACCTCCCCTTTGCAACATATGCCTGAAAAATTTGTTAAATACATTATTGGGTCAGATTCTTGGAGAGAACTTAGGTCAAATAGATCCAAAGTAATCAGTATTAGAGCAGTGCCACAACGAAATAGCAGGTTCGACCCCTGAGAAACAAATAATTACTTAGTCAAAAGACGATTTCCCTCCCAAATAGCGAAAACATACATAACGCATAGATTATATTTCACTATTGCAACTTTCAGGCCTCTCGATTGCCACTTTTCTTCAATTTCTATTTTTGGAATTAATTTTGGCCAAACCTATCATGTGGCTACGTTATTGCGTTGCAGGTGAGAAGCTTACAATATGGGTAGGCCATGACTCAAGTCCGTCAAAGATATGGGTGGCATAGATGATAGTAGCTCCTCTCTCTTCACATTCAGACCTCAAAAATGCCATCAAATCAGCTCGAGCCAAAACATCCAAGTCAACTGTGATCTCGTCAAGAAGTAACACCTTCATCAAACCAAGAAACACGAAGTCAGAGACATACATGAAACAATCATTTGGTACCAAAGGCATATTATATATCTAGAACATATAAGGTATCCACTCCCAAGCATTCACAGCTGTCGTTTGCACCCTTCATCAACATTGAAAATATTGAAGAGCTACCTGATACGGACGTAACAAGCCCATACATATTTGCACCCGTCGCCTTTGGCCATCTGAGACTTTGTGCATGCGCCACTTCAAATCAATATCAAGGACCTGTCCAAACGAAATTTATTCAAACGAAATCCTAATTTTAGAATGGTAGAAGCATCCCAAATCTCTCCATGAAATACTCCTAGCACAGTACACCAATAATTTACTTCTCTAGAAACATGAAGTGGACACTCACGCCCACCATCCTATACTACAATTTCGTGGTTACTCCACATACACGCAGCTGAATTTTTAGGGCTACAGTCATGGCAATGGAAGCAGGGTCTTCAAATAAGAAATTCAACATATTCTAAAGCGTTATATAACTTCGTGCTTTACCTTAATCAGACGCTCTCGTCTTGAAGCATCAATGCCTTGAACTCCAAAAATCATCTTCTCGGCAGGCACATCCATTTGCAAAGGGACATCGAAGCCAGCGAATGCCACATCTCTCCTCCACTACATCGATAATAACAGAAAATCATTAACTTCCTTAACTAGTAGCTTCGTTTGCATCTTGAAAACAACAACCGGGAGTCAAGATTCTCGATTAAGACTGAACCAAATACGCCATAAATTCTCATCAAACTCAAAGTACATGTTTCAGGAAACATGATTAAAGAGGAAGAGAGAAACCTCTCCACCAAGGTAAGCTAAGGCCCCACTGGAGGTGAGAGCAGTATCATGGAAAGCCGATCGACCTAATACTCGAACCATGTCAGGATCCACCATATGTTTACCGCCCAGGATCTTCAGAAGCGTGGTTTTGCCTGCAGCAACACAAAGCAGTATGCATGAGACCACAAGAGTTCATTCCATGCTAATTGACATGATTCAGTGTTACCTTGTATCCTCCTCTATCCATACCCTGAGGTTTAGGGCTTACTGTTGAATTGCAAATTGATCGAAGATTATGATTCATATTAAATGAACAAGGTTGCAGAGATTCTAAACAATCACATGTGGATCCAACGGTATCGATTCTTGCCAACATTGTCCACCCTCATTCTTACCAAATTCGTTCAAAAAGAGACTAAACTCTTGAAACTTCCATCCTAGATATCCCCACATAGTCCATAATTGACGCCTGACAGTTAGATCCGTCACATTGACATTTAAGGTCTCTCAAAGTGAACCACGCTCTTGAAGACATAAGACCAAGGTTGCCTACATTGCTCACTTGATCCTTCCAGACGCAGCTACATGAAAATAATGCAAAAGAAAATTCTCTAAGCTTCGAAAAGCGTACAGAAAACACAGGTCCAACAGTGTTACTAGAAATTCCCAGCGCACGTCCTCAACCCTAAATCTGACGCCCTGTTCCAAAACCTCACTCCCGAGTGCAATTTCGAAAGCCAGACCTCCTAACCAGAAACCGAATGCTTCAGAAACATAAATTCTACACAAAACTGCAAAAAAAATTGAATGTAGAAGATCCTTACCAGCTCCATTTGCGCCTACGAGGAGGCAGCGATCTCCCGCACGCAATGTGAGCGAGAAGTCTTCGATCAAAGGCTTCGCGCCAGGTGGAGGAGCTCCATCAATTCCAGGGTACGTGAATTTCAGCTTGTTGATCTGCACTACCACAAGAGCTTGGCCATCCCCACCAGCCATCTCTCACACTCTCTTACAAAATTGGCAAACTAGCAACCCAACAACTGACTTGCGCACAGCCAAGTGCAGCTCTTCTTTGCAATTTCCAAAGTAACCCAAGTCAGAACTATGTGAATGAGGATTTCTGTGGGAGAGAAGCAAGTTAAGAAGTTAGTTAGAGCCGGGGATTTAGCTGGAGGGAGAGGGAGAGGGAGACAGTTCAATTGGCAGAGGAGGGTGTTTGGGAAATGAGAGTTTCGTCCGGTGGATTTGGTGACCGTCCGTTGGACGGGAGAGAGGGTTGCAGGGGAAAGGGAACGTGGGTCAGCTGAGGCCAAGCGTCGGTTGGCGGAGGTTCCATGTGGCCACGTCGCTGGACACTGTAGTGACTTACTAATAATTAGTGAGTGACTTAGCATTTGTTTTTTTTAAAAGTACCCCAAATTCTTGTAAAATAGGTACATATTGATTTTAAGGTAGAAGTGTTTTTCAAAAAGTGATGTGCATATTTGAAGTCAAATTTGATTTAAATTTATTGGTTTTAGACTAAAGGGAAGAAACTTGGCATTTTATAGGAATTATATGTAAGGAATATTAAGTAGAGGCTTACTTAAAAAATGAGCTAGTGCTACAAGGATAAAGCTCGTCATAGAAGAACTGCTTATATTATTAGTTGTGCATAATATTGTTTATCAATGAGGCAAGGGGCCCTTTTGCATTCTTGAAAGGAACCCCTTATAGTGAACAAAATTGTCTTATGTGGCTCCTTAGCCACCTCCAATCCTTAAATTAATGGATAAGTTCTTTCTTAGCAAAGCATAATACCTTCCCAATAATGGTGAGGCCCACTGCATGGTTAACAATGTTATGTGGACAAATGAAAATCATATATTTTCACCATCATTCAAAAAGTGAAAATTTTATAATTTAAATGACATTTAACTTCAAAAATTGAAGACACCATTAAACATTATTATCCCTAAATGTCCATAATCTTCTTTAGAATTGATTATAAAGATTGGGAAAACTCATTATAAAGTATTATTCAAGTATATATTTTAGAATTGATTTATGAATAAAAATTATAGATTTTGAGTTTAAATTCAATCTATATGGTTAGATTCACCAATGCCATCACCAATTTTTATCATTTTAATGAATTTTGAAAGGAAAAATTTAAAAGTCCTAAATTTGATTACATACAAAATATTATCATTTTTTGAGTAAAACTTGTTGGGATGGATTTGAAATGAGGTTCTCTTGACATAGTGATTTTTTGAAATTTTTGAGTTTATTAAATCTTTGACCTCATTTTTGCAAATCCAATTTTGAAGTATAATCAATGCAATTTGGACTAGCATACTTCCACATTTATAATTTTAGAAAAATAAGTACTCTACTAACACCAAATCCAACCATTAGATAGGACAAGAACTTGGTAAAATATCTTTACAAATTAAGATGACTTCCATCCAAGCAATAAGTAGAAAGTGCTCATTGAAATCAAGAATCCAAGCATGAGTAGAAAGTCAGGTAAAGCAGAGTTACGCTACAAGAATTAACCTTTAAAAAGAATTGAGATCCGAACAAGATGAATCGTAATAATGACCACACCTTGATATTAGAAATCGAGTCAGATTTTTTATGAACCATGACACCAAGGTAATCTAATTCTATAACAAGAGAATTTGTAGCAAAGAGCACCCGTGCACTGGCATTAAGTGTGCTTCAGGGTTTATTCAGTGTGTAAAGTGGTCGTAGCTTCATAATTAAGGGATCGGTCAGTTCTCCCAAGTCGACCCAGTAAAGTACCCTGTGAAATAATATGGATTGGTTAGTCAGAGCGACGTCAATGTCGATCTTACACTGGAGCTAATGATCTAGTTCACGTCAACAAATGCGAGGAAGATGCAAAGCTAGTGTTTCGAAATTAATGGCCACATAATACAAGGGGGAGCTTCGTACCTCAGCAAGGAAGATGCAGAGAAGTAGGTCTAATTGCATAAATATGTTGAACTGGACAAACCACCACAAGAGTTACGAGCTTTAAACAAACCATGAATTCACGGTAACCATATAAATAGAGTACCAGCAATTTGTCAACACCAAGAAAGAGAGACAGCAATAAGCATCACATGTCGAGATATACATCAGACACACTGTGAGGTCAGTGCAGACATATGGCAGAAGACCAAATAAAACAAATAATTGACCACAGCTGTATGCAAGACACATTAAACCAGTGAGATGATTGAATGAAGAGAAAACAGAAAAAATATCAAAACAAATATGTTCAAAGAGCCAGCCGAGAACCAATTGAAGCACATTTTACTGCAGAATAAAAACACTTGGTAAACCCAAACATGTTACATGTGGATTTGGATGTTTGCAAATCCAATTAGAATTGGAAAACCACAAAACTATCGATATCCAATGGTGCAATACACATATTGACTTTACCGCAATATTCTAAAGAAACTTCAGGGAGAACCAAATTTCAGCCAAAAAGTAACGCTGAGCACTACACTTCCCATCACGACTGCACGAAAGAGAGAGCTAGAAAGGTTTTGGGTCTTTCTTAACTGTCGTATAGATGTGCTGCGGAGGGCATTAGCTAGAGTTGAAAACCGATCATGGGTGACAACTGCAGAGCCCCGCTCCATTGATGGTACGCGAGGAGCTTCGGCGATGGACCTCGGGGGATACAATGCCCACTGCATTGCCCAAATGGCAAGCGGCCGCATGTACGCCAATGACCGGAAGTACCCATCTGTTGTCCATGCTTCCGGGGTTTGGAACCAATATCTGCACTCATAATATTCCAACAGGGCGTCCAGTCTTTAGATTTCAATAAGACTCGAATTCAAACTATGTTTGTATTCGAAGATAATCCGAATCAGGTTCAAACAATCTCTTCGCTAACAACCACATTGACAAAATACTCAAGACAGTTTAGGTCACGAGTAATTTGTATCATCTACTTCTAGATGGTTATAATAAAGTTCAATGGACTCGGACTTCATAAATTGTAAACGAGATGAACGACATGCCTAGAAATCATACGCTACTTCTATTCATCAAAAACTAGTAGTTAACGAGTGAAGCCATGACGATCCCTCTACTGAATTCAATTTGCATGAGTGATTGAATCCGGCTCCTAGGAGTCAATTGTGCAATCAAATGATTAGGATGCACCACACACGCTTTTTTAACCAGACTTACTGATGGTCAATTCTAAGTCAACTTCTGAATCAGGAGATCTAAGATTTGAGCAGAAATACTAGCAGATTTGAGCACAAGGGGATTCCGGTTCATAAATTATAATGAGTAAGTGATTAAGTCATGGGAGTTGCTCTTACTCTTGCGTGACTAGCATCGTAGCTCATTTCCAATCATACTCAACGCGCAAGCAATTGTAAGCAAAAGTCAACAAGATAAAGTGAGAGTAACTGGTTTCTTACCCAAGATCAGACCAGCCAGCCAGAAACACGCCCTCGGCAGCTGTGAACGCCTGGTCGTTCATACCCTCGTGAATCATTGCGGCGGCGGCGGCATATGTTACCCCGGTCCAGATTTCACGTGATTGCATACAAGTTTCATCCACTTTTCCACTGGGATGCATGCCATTCGCAGCGCCCCACTTACCACCTTTAACCTTCATCACGTTAAAATCAAATACTTTCTGCAATGCGCTCCGAGCTTTGTAATCATCGAAAAGAGGAGGTAAACCTGATGCCCAGGTGTACCACTGACCAGCCATCTGATCAGCCTGCACACAAGAAACAAGTTTGCGTGAAACTTCGGAAATCGACAAAATTCAAAGAAATCTAATAACAAAGGCATTCAAAGTTTGATCAAAGAGCAACAAGATAGACAGCACAGAAGAAGCAAAGCGAAGGAACAAAATGAAACGCAGAGATATATGGAAGTACCTGAATTGAGTTACTGTTACTGCTTGTTCCACTGTCGTAGCTAAAATAAGCGCCATTCCAAAGCTTTCGCTCATACACATCTCTAGCTTGATTAAATTTTCCTTTGAAATAAGTGGCTGCATCTACGTCGCGTACAAGCTCCGCCATGGCAGCCGCTGCTTGCAAGGAAGCTATCCACAACCCTCCACAATATGCACTAACGCCATGAACTGACCACGTGTCATATGTCTGATCTGGAAACCCATCATTCTCAATAAGACCATCGCGGTCCCGATCAAATTGATCCATATACGCCATGGCTGCGTACACAGCAGGCCAAACTGCTTTGGCAAACTTTAAGTCTCCTGTTGCAGCCACATCCCTATAAACCTGAACAGGAAAACACCAAAATTGTTAAATTTGCTCCTATCTGATTTCTTTACTGGATAATTCCGACATGCGACAAGTAGAGTAGAGACTATGAAATATCAGAAAAGCCCACACTGTAGACTACCGAAGCTATACCTGGAGAACAAATTTTGGATTAAGATCTTTCCAGTGGCTCGTATCATGGATGTTGTAAGCATTAACTTCTACCCAAGGGTCATGTTGCCCAAGATCATGCGGCACTGCGCCAAAAACCTTCCTTATCCCCATGTTTCCGTCAGCCATGTATTTCACCTTCTCTGGATTCTGCGAAAGAGTAGCTGCAGCGACATCACGTTGTACAGCGAGCTCCAATTTCGGGAAAAGAGAAAGAAGCGCAAATGAAGCATAGAAATGCACATCGTACGTGTTCCACATGATGTACTCAATGCCTTCCAGGTAAAGAAACTGCCCAACATTTTCCTCTCCTTCCTGAAGAAGGCTGGGGCCTGTCGCAATTCCAGCCTCAGAGGAACCCATCATTGCCTTTTGCATTTGTTTCAATATCAAGTGTTCTAATGTTTCTGTTGGTATTCCAGGCTCAACCATCTCTCCTGACTGCTCTCGCTCAGCTGCCATGCTGGCAGCTAATTCTATTTCAGCTCTATCCCTAAAATTGAGCAATGACTCGCTTGTAGGGAATCCAGCTACATGTTCTAGTTCAGAAATAATCTTAACTTGCTCGACTTCAAGTCCTTGAAGAAACGGGTTAATTTCCGCCACTGGGGTTGCTTTATCCCCATTCAAACCAGAGGCACCACCTTTATGGTAATTTTCCCTATTCGAACCAATGACTTCACCTTCTTGGTCGTTTTCCCTGACTGTAAGCAGATCAGTTCCAGAAGAGGCTGGATGCAGGCTTAAACCCTCACCAACCTTCGAAAGGTCTAGCGGGGGAGGAAAACCTGAATCACTTGCAAAGGATGACTCTTCCCTTGAAGGAGAGTCAGGAGTAGAATTCTGTGCAGAGTTCAATGTTGATAGCTCTGAGTTTCCTTGCAACGCCGGCCCACCATCTGAAATCAACGCAAGCCTTTATCAAGTAAGAGTGGTTATGTTGACTACATTTGCCACGACATAACAATCAACATTCCAAAAAAGATATAGGAGACAAAATCTACATGCAAAAATAGTGATGCAAAATATTGGATCACAGGAAATGATTCACACAAAAAATATGGTGAAATTATGCTACAAATTTCGAAAAATGTCCGAACACGGTACAAAGTTCCACCACGTCCTCACACACCAGGCCAATTTTACATTGTAAACACAAGCGTGCAAACCAGCTTGAAATATGATGAGATTCAGAGTTTGTGCAATAAGATGTACGATGTTACACGGCTGATAGACATCATACCAGTCCATATTGTACCACCCGCAACTAAGTAATATAGCTCGTTGAAGAGTGTGACGCGATACCTACAAGAAACAGTGTCAATACAAACAAACTGGAATTTTGGGCCTCCAAACTTGCAATATTTTCCATTAATCAGAGGTATAGACACGATAGACACAGAGGAATTGGTCAGCTTGCAATTGGAAAAGACAAATGACAAAATAAAAAATAAAAAATCTTTCGAGCAGTCTCAAAGACAAAGCTTTCAATGATATTAACAAACCAACGAACGTTTGGGTTTCTTTTTCACAAGTTGTGAATGTTTTCGACAAGCAATGACTTCAAAATTAATTGGCTCCAACAGTATTCAAAGAAACAAAATCATGGCAGCATCACGTTCAAAAGGGGCTTGCGTCTGATTATCTAGTTGGTGAGGCAGTCCGTTATTAGAACAAAATGAAAAATGAAATAAATCTTTGACGGAAAAAGAAGCAGAATAAGTCTGAAAAATCTCAAAAAGTTAACTTGCTTCAAATAAACAAGGTAAAAAGGCATACCATTCCGGGAGCTTTTCATCCCTAAGTACTGGTTGCTGCCAATCTTCGATGGCCGTCTCCCACTTCCGATAATCTGAATCCCACAGACAATATAAGGTATTCGCATCGGATCATGAGCCATAAATAACAACACGAAATACGCATGGAGTTCCACAATCATGATTATGAGAGAAGACAGTGGAAGAACGCATTCCATAACCTTAAAAAAACACTATCACACTCCTAGATATCAGATTCACACAATAACGTATCGTAGAGAAATCAGTTCACATAAGACTGGTGTACAGAAAGATAGCATGCCTACAAAGAAGCGAACGATTGAAGAAAAAGAATTTGGAAGCACAAGTGAAAACTAGGAATTCGTACCACGGAGGGCATCATGTGCGAGTTTAGATGAGGCATCCCCTGCCGTGCCATAGAAAGACGTGTAGCGTCTGCAAAAGCAATGCAGTATCAGGCACGAGTTTGACAAACACTGATACAGCTGAGGAATTCATGTTGAGGTATAAATATAGATAGTACTCATAAGGTCTAAGCTCGTACCTGTGGTAGGACTTCCCCTTCAAGAACTTGACTTCTGGAGAATCCCAAGCTAACGAGAAAACGACATCACGCTTTTCCCCTGGAGGTACCTCTACACGAGCAGCAATGGCAGCACCAATTGCAGAACCTTGGCGTGTCGGTACTGAGGGCTTGGAGCTCCAATTTTCTTTATCAAAACTTCCTTTCTGTGAAACATGGTGCATCAAATTAGTAACGATTTTGGAAACTTAGTAAGGAGCAATAGGCACCAAAATAAAATGTCAAAAGAAAACTGAAAACATTCCTTCCTCATACTTAACAAAGTACTTTTTTTGTTGCTTATATGTTGCTGAAATGATAGTATTCACAACATGCAACGTCATAGTTTCTCACAATTCACTATAACAACCCTACATTAGCTTCACCTCAAATGATTGACTGCAACAGTTAAATACCAAAATCAAACCTAGGAAGTGACAATCCAAAGGAAATGTAATATATACATCTTTCAGTTCCGTCCAAATATCCTTTGCAGTAATTTGAACCTCTTTGCCCCCTAGCGAAAAACACGGACAAGTGGACAACGTTACACCACGTGTCTCTTTTGCTGCAATGGCAAATGTGACAGGACGACCTCCTTTGTCGGCAGTGCTGCGGACACAGGCATCCAGCTCATGAGTATCAATGAACGTTGCAATAGAATGAAAAAACAATATAAAACAATTCTATCATGATATTCTAAGTGAGCACCAGGAATGTAAATGAACTAGCAGTTATAACAAAAGCAATCAAAACTCATTGGATGTTGTTCAAGGTCAGAATATTCCTCACCAAGCTATTCAACTCAACAACTACAATGTTAACTAAAAATAGGTGAACATCTATTCATCTGCAAAGCAAAATCCAGTTACTGACTTGTGATGGAGACGAACACCACTCACACCACCCTCCTCTCTGCACATTAACCAACCAGAGAAACATGATTTTCAGACAAAATTACAACGCTATCTTCCACAAGGTAATTTCATGAACGCCACATGATGAGACGTTTTTAAAAGTACCCTCATACTCACATAAAAGGCTCATTGAAGTGTCCGCCAGTTGTAGCTGAGTTTCCACCAATAGAATTCTGTCGCAGAATTAAAAAAATAAGAATTAGATGTATAATAACTCATCGTCAATATTCTATCCTATGAAATTAAATACCCTGAACGAGCAAGACCACGTAGCAAATACAATGACCAAGCCACACTGCTCACGAGACGCTTTCCGTATAAAACCACAGAGCATAACATTCCAGATCATTGTCACGGCAATAATTTAGGCCGTGAACAGATCAGCCACTCTAGCAAGAGGATTCAGAGAAAAGATGAACTCACGGCCCAAGTGAAAAGGAGGGTCACGTCAGCAGCCTCTTTTCCAGTATTCATGACCTGAATGACAAGATCCAATCCAAGTATGAGAAAGACACCAACCGACGGAATATCAACCTCATGGGACCACGAGCATATCAACAAGGCAGGTTAGAGAAACTTAAAGCATCCTATCAGGGATAAAAAACAGTAGCAGCTCTAAGACGATAAAGTAAGAAGGGGCTGTCACCAATTCTCACCACATACGAAAACACGCAAGCAGGAAAGCTACTCTCTGTGTAATTGTGAGGAATAAATGGGGAAACTTGTCGACATGAGATTCTGAGGTCTGGATCTGGTTCACCTGTCGAAATCAATTCATTTCAGATGAGCTTATTAATGAGCCTCGTCAAACTAAACACTCGTGAATTTTGGTCATCAATATTCAGATCCGCTAAACAGAGAGCTATGAGAATGAGAAGTCCTGACGAGTTTTATACTTTGAATAATGTATAAGGTCATTCAAATGAAGGAGACGACCGGCGAAAACAGATTTTAATTTTTCATATCCAAATGCAACAAAAATATCGCACCTTCATAGATTGTCCATGCACGAGGAAATAGAGCATGATAAGTTGAATTCTTTCCATCTAAATTCCAATCCCAAGACGATACACTCGACTCATTGTTGGTCCTGTCAAAACAACATTATCCTCTTTGCTTCAATTCTTTGACCAAACGAATAAAAAATTGACAAATACCAGCCCAAATCTTCTGGGCTAATCCATAGAGAGAAATTGCTAAATTTATGACTTTCGAAATGTACGCTCGGAGTGTACTCGCTTAAGAGATACTATCATCGGAACTTATCAATGCTTTCCAGTCAAAAATTGCCAATTCGTCAATTAAAGCACCGTAAGGTCGTAACATTTGAGCGGATACATCTCAAACCATCATCATCTGACTATCCTCTACAGAACACATGTATAACTAATGAAAATTAGAAGTTAAATATCAAAGCACCTCTATATTAATAAATCTTACTCTAGAAGTTCTTGAGGACGCCCAGGGTACAACACAGAGGCATCCTTCTTCATTACTCCATTGCCCTTATCACGAGTAACAAAAACCTGCATCGCCAGCACAGACAAGTTCATAGGAGTTGATATAGGAACGAATCAGGCAATCAGAAAATCCAGAACGTAAAGGAATAAGAACACGATACTCTCGTTGAAGGCCGTCAGGATTAGTAAAACCAGATTAACCCAAAATTACCGAAAATTGGTCAGCTAACACAGGGGCTTCTTCACAGACACCAGGGATCAACTGCCATCTTCTAAAATCGCCCCTGAAGCCACGGCCAATACTTCCACCCCTGCGTCATCAATCAACAAAGACGTCTAAAATATAAATCTCCTAAAATGGAAAAATCAGGCCAACGATATAACACCTGCATAGGCACAGATCTACTGCACTGAATATATAGCTCCCAACACGAGATTGAGAAACAAGAAAACTGCTCCACGCACTATCAAAAGTACATCAGAGATACATCATTTCTATCAGGCAAACGAAGTGCACTGACCCCATTCCACCGCACGGCACACCATGACAAGCAGAAGGTCTTGTTTCGCGATAGAAAGGATCAATTGGAGGAGCCTACACTCGCAATACAAAATCGAAACGTGTCAATGAGAAAGTAGGAACCAAGCACATGTACCACTTAGATTAACTCTGCGAATTGCACGCAGCCCCTCCGCATCGCTCCACATATATAGAGGACCGAACAAGTGAAAAGGCGATAACTCCCAATTCAAATATGAAGCAAGAATTTCAGGAAGGTTGTCAAATATAATAGACGCCGCACTGATAAGCTAGCAAAACCACCACTAAAGAGAACCGTACGCTGCCATTGCACTCTCAGATGCTAGTTACATCCAACTTAACTTACCCGGCCTTGTGATCGTTCTGACTTCACATAAAACCACATTCGCAATCCTAAAGATATCTGCAGACAAGCACAACAGAAGGCTTAACCACATTGTGTGACCAAATGTGGTCTTTGAACAATCCAAGGAGTACTCCAGTCAACCAAGCTTGTTAAATTTAGAATTGTATTAGTAATCCATCCCCTTGAAAAATGACCAACATCTATACCACAACATAGAGCATACTCCAATGGCATCCAATTAACATGTACTCTTAAGAAGAATGCAACTCCCAAGATTTTCAGTACTAAAGAAACAACTCACTTCTGAAAAATATTCCATTCCGTTCTCTTCCGTGACCCATTGCTTTAAATGAAGAAAAATTCTTACCATTCTCACGGCTTCCATAAATGTGACTCGGAATTCGGTCAAGAAATCGGCATGAGAATTAAGCTTGCGTCGCCAAGCTTGTTGGGAAGGAGCTCCAGGATCATGATCCAACTGAGCAGGCACCATTCGTCATAAGAACCTCAGATACAATCAATATAAATAATATTCTGCGTTGATGTTAGGCTTCTGGATTTGAAAATAAAAACGCCATGTCAAAGTTGTAACAATAGGAAAAATAAATAGATGGCCAAAATATTTTGGGTTCAAGCTGCAATTAAGAATGATTTATGCCCTTGAAATAGCAAGAGAAAACTAAATGGCCAAAAGGTTCTGGTAGAATCTAGTCCGGTTGGTCCTTCCTTCGTTGAATATATATTAGAACTGATGTTAGAAGTATTTTCATACCATTGCTAAAGTTGGCTTGTGCACATACTCCGCAAGAGGCCATGATGGCCGCCGCCCATGGAAAGTATTACCACGAATTGCCCTTGGAGAAGAAATTCCTCTAGGAGACGACATTGTTGCGAAGGTAGCGTAGATGATCCACTTCCTTTGTTAAATCTTTAGAAACATATGAGGTTGAGAAAACTCTCGAGTAAATAACTTTCGAATATTAGAAGATACTGAATCATTGAAGTTGCACAACCACCTGCATATACGACAGCGATTTATAATCAATTTTCTAAACATAGAAGTAACAACTTTCTTAAATAATAGCTTCTTTACATCTTGAAAACAACAACCAAGAGTCAGAGTTCACCTTCTCGATTAAGACTGAACCAAATACGACACACATTCTCATCACACTCAAAGTACATGTTTCAGGAATCATCGATACAGAGGAAGAGAGTCACCTCTCCACCAAGGTGCGCTAACGACCCACTGGAGGTCAGAGCGGTGTTAAGGAAAGCGACCTAACACTGGCAACATGCTAGGATCCACCATATGTTTACCGCCCAGGATCTTCAGCAGCGTGGTTTTGCCTGAAGCAACACAAAACAGTCTGCATAAGACCGCAAGAGTTGATTCCATGCTAATTGACATTACCCTTCATCTTACTCTATCCATGTGGGGCTTCCTGTTGAATTGCATCTGGATCGAGGCTTAGGGTTTATATTAAATAAACTAGGTTGCAGAGATTCTAGTTAATCTTATATGGATCTAACGGTGTCGATTCTTGCCAACATTGTCCACCCTCATCGTTACTAAGTTCGTTATAAAAGAGAATAAACTCCTGATACCTTCACATAATCCATAAGTGACGCCTGATAGTTTGATCCGCCAAATTGACATTTAAGGTCTCTCAAAGTGAACCAAGGTCTTGATGATGGATAAAAAGAGATCAAGGTTATCTTATAAACCAGGTTAGGCCTTGTTGACGTCGTGTGTGAAATTTGATATTTCAAATCACATTAGACCGGTGTCTAACATATGAATTCGAGTCCTAAACCCTAAATCTGCGGACCTGGTCCAAAATCTCACTCCCGAGTGCAATTTCAAACCAGAACGCATAAAGTACCTAACCAGCAATCGACTCCTTTCAAAAAGATTTTCCAAAACATTAAAACTCAAACTCAAAATCAAGATGATCCTTACCAGCTCAATTAGCGCCAACGAGTATATAGCGATCACCCGCGCGCAAGGTATGCGAGAAGTCCTCGATCAAATTCTTCACACCAGGCGCTTCAGCTCCATCAATTCCACTATACGTGAATTTCCCCTTCTTGGTCTGCACTACCACAAGAGCCTGGTCATTCTTTCCTCCTCCAAACCATCTGTCCCTCACACTCCCCTACCACGACAGAACAACTAGCACCCGAACAACTTCCCTCCCTCCCCGCTCCCCCCCCCCCCCCCCCCCTTCTACCGAAATCCAACAACTAAATCTCTGCGAATGCGAATTCGCCGGAGAATTTGTACAAGAGAGTATCGAATTCTGCACCGCAGAATTCGACCGGAGACCGGAAAGTAAAAAATAACACCGAAATGCGTGAAAAACTCGTCCAGCAAGCGCAATTCCGCACCAAACGGAGCAAGCACAGGATCTGCAGAAAGCTCCGCACCGCTGCAACAAGATCTGCCCGTCCTCCGTGCACACAATAATGTCTCCTCTCGCCTGAATCGCTTACCGCTTGGAAAGCAGCCGATCTCCGTCGCATTGCATGCCCAATCGCTGCTGTGAAGCTGCCAGGGCTGCCCCTGCTTCCGGGTGCTTTACCGAAAGGGGGTCACGAATCTCAGGTCTCAGTACAGAGCTCAATTGGCCCCTTTCTTTCTGATATTCTCTTTTTTAATTATTTTATAATTTGGGAATTTATTCCAGGAGTGGAAGCTTCCACGCAAGTGTCGTGGAGGTGGGGCATTAATTAAATGGTTGTGGGGCAGTGTGGCACGTTTCGGTGCAGTGGTGGGGCGCCACGTCGGAATTCTTTGGGGGAATACTGAATAGGGGTGTGACATGTCAGCACGTGGGTCAAAGGGTGGTGTCACTGACCGCTGGCTCAACCGTGTTGGAGGCTTACTGTTGTTGTTTTTTACTTTTATGTGGTCATTTTTTGACGTTTGAGGCTGCGTGTTGGTGGCTTTGACTTACATGGGGCTAATTAAAAGAGCACTACAGTACAGTAGTGTGCACTGTGCCGTCACTACAGTCAAACTGAAAGTAAAAGGGTGTAAAAAAAAATGAAAGTAAAAGTGATTTTCTATTCTTTTTTAAATTCATAAATGACCCAAAGATTCTTAACTTTTAACATCTTGAGGTGGAACGTCATGAAACAAAGCTTGTGCACCCCTCCTTGCAAAGAGCTTTTCAACGGTATGAAGAATGGAGTAGGAAATATACAATTCAAGAGATTTCACTGTAAAACAAACAAACAACCTAATTTAAAGTGTGAATGGTCAATGGTTTGTGAAAATATTACCATAGCAAATCAAAGGGTTAGGACTGGTTTGTTGCCAAAATATGTTAAACCTTAGAAAAGGGAGGCCAAAAAATTGGGAAGTTTTTCTTCTCTAAGCCTTTTTTTTTGTCACTAGAAGTCATATCCTATAGATTGGTGTAAACTCACTGAAAGCAAGATGAAATGGCAAAGAAATTTATTAATGATTAAAAATATTTAAAAATAACATTTTTCAACAAGAACCTTTAGAATTTTAGTTTGACCTACATTAATTCCTAGAGGATTGTGGTGCAAAAACCATTTAGTGACCTTGTGATTTTTTAAGAGTAAAAGAGGTGGGTTTAACAACAGCTCCAAGTTTCAAAATTTGAGGACTTTTGTTGCTAGGAAGGAAAAAAAATGTGCTCACAACATCATTAGGCCCTCTTGGAACCTTGCAACCTCTCATTTCATAGAATATGTAAATTCATTTTCCAAAGACTTTTATAATTTCAGCTTGTCAAAACCTTCAAAATTGGGCCCCATCACTTCTCAATTTGGTGTAAACCAAGCTTCAGAGTATATCCATGCCTCTATATTTACCCTTTGAAACATACATTCATCCTACCTTGAAATTCAAGGGATCCAATTGCATTATATATATAGTGTATGTGCACATATAGAATGCACAATAATTTATTTTCAATGTAAAATAAGATTCCATTACAAGTTGCAATTAAGTACCAAAATCCATCTATATTTAGTTTTAGAAGGTGATTTGAGGGGCTTTATACACTCTCCAAATGTTTCATCTATCTAAACTATGGCATTAGCATGTGAGCTTAAAAATGTAAGCCTACAAGCTTGATTGTAAGTCCTGCAACCATTGAAAGTACTTATAACATATATACTTATAATATAGGTACTCTATAACCATGGAAGGTTCTTATAACATTAGTGCCTGGGCTTCTAAGCTCAAGGATTCAAGATCCTAAATAGGCTGGGACTAATTTCCAAACATGAGTTTTCACCTACAATTGGAAGTTGTTGTGCAGCTCAAAGAACGTTCCCGTTTGAGGGAATCCAACTTGAAGTGATCAAGCGATCCACAGCGACAAAGTTAATCCACCAAGCCTAATTCAGTACTATAAGCTCCTAACTTCCAAGTTAGCTTTTTCTTCCTAGATTCCCGAGAGCAGGTGGAATCAAAACTGAGTGGAGAAACAATCATAAGTTAGGTCAATATTAGGGTTTATGCTAGTGAGTGACTAGTCTGATCAAAGCGATGGAGAGACCGTCGTATGTTGATTCTTTACGAGAAAGGATGGAATATGCCCTAGTGGCATGGTAAGCTGGGGACGGGAGTGTAGAACAACAAGGAACATGTGTAGATGAAGTGATTGAACCAAAGTTGGTAGAGGCCCTCACCAACATGGGGAAGCACGCGCGCCAACATCCACCTGACCAAAGCCACGCCAGGGGAAAACTTGCCAAACAGGTACACGCGCAGCTCTGTCGGCTTTCTAATTTGCAACATAATATTAGAAGTAGAAGTCAACCAAGAAATAGTCCAAAAACAAATAGAGAGACTCCAAAAATACATAGTAGTAGTATACTTTGTAGGAGGGAGACAAGCTGAAGTAGCACTCACACAATAGAGCTTAACCATCCGAACACAACTGGGAGAATGGATAAGGTTAGGAAAGAACTTGGGCCATGGATTTTTCCAGCTCATGACCAAGAACCGAGAAGCAACCCAAAAATTATTGATGCATATCTCCTACTACTCCAAGTGGAGGACATGCATCCTTTAATTCTAGACAACAGGTTTCAATGCAAATAACCCGACCTAGTTGAAAGTCCCTACATGGATCACGCTACGAGGTATCCCAGATGAATTTCTAGAAGCAGCCAAAGACATCGTAGTAGGACTAGGTGACGTACTAGGAAGTGACAAGAGAAACGCCCATTCTACAAACCAAAACTTTTGCGTGGTAATTCAAAGTGAAAAAGGATGGAGAACACAACTTGTAGTAACCAATACAAATACAAAGGAGAAATTAGTAATTGCAGTGGACTATTGCAACTTGTCGATCAGATGCAAACTCTGCTATGCTATGAACCACTTGATAAAAGACTGCAAAGGTGGAAAGAGAGTTTCTCCCACTATTGAGTGATCCAAAGTTGGAGAGAAAGCCAAAGAGGAAGAGCGTCTTAGAGGAAGCCAAGTAGTGAGAGGTGAGGTCAGAATTGGGTCGGGACTAAGGCGACAATCAAAGAATCTCTATCCCCCCTCCTCACTCACTAAAAGGACAAAACCCAACTATCCTCCTCCTAAGCGAGAATTCTCCAAGCAGAACAGGAAGCTACACAGAATCTTTTTGCCACTTGAGGAATCCCAATTCTACATTGTCCAAAAGTAACGAAGGATGGAAGACCATCTCATAGAAGAAGAAATCCTCCTTTGGCAGCCCCAACTCACAATGCCACCCACAAAGTTGATTCGATCAACAATCCACTCAACGCGCTACTGATCAAGCACAACATTGGCTGGATAAAGCCCAAGGCGAAGCAATGGGGTGCACAACCCCTCCAAACTGTCTAAGGCTAGACCCTTGCTAATCGAAAAAGAAAGCCCAACTGGCTACATTCTAATAGATGGTGGACCTCTCCACACTGCAAGGTATTATGAGGGCCCAAGCCTCCTGCAGTTGGTGCAACATAGGGATGGATCAGCAGCAGAGATCCCTCCCTCATCAGACTCCAACACTTGTGGCGCAAGAGACCAACACCCATTAGGACTGCATGTAGAAATGAAGAAGGGCTAAACTAACGCCATCCATAGCAAGCCCTGTGTAGAAGCGGTCGAGACAACCAACCTCAGCCCATCACCCCCTGCCGACAATGTAGTTGAGCTGCTTCGAATGGCTCCACCTATTGCTTCGACAACCTCGCACCCGATTAACCTCAACGCTCCAGCAGATACATTAATCCTAGCAAATACAGTTGCTAGCCGAGGGGAGGCCTCTCAAATCTACTCGCCGCTTCTCCGACTGATCCTCATTACAAGCCCACAGTCACAAACCATCCTGTGCATTCCGCACATCAAACTTCATGATGCCTTCCTGGAGTGGTTTCAAACCCATCATGGAAAACCCAGATTCACACCCCACACCCATGTTTTGACGCCAGATCAAAGGACAAGGAGAAATAATGCTTCAGATCTCTTGAAAAGACATCACTCTATGGTTCTCCACCAACACATGGAGACTCTACGAAGGAACACAAGAAGAAACGATGTGCGAAATAGTGAGCTGTTCCCAAAAATTCCTTCCACAATCCCCCTCTTATAAAGATATCCCTAACATTCCAAAACATGTAGGGTCTCAAAGGTCCAGGTAGTTAGAAACTACATCCAACCATTCTTCAGAGATATTGACATTCTTTGCTTCCAAAAACATCAATTAAAGGGGACCAAACTAGCTGAGCTAGGACGCTTTATCTGGGCTCAAACTTCATTTCATGGAGAAGAGGCCGCGGTAGGTTTTGGACACGCTCCAAGAGATCAAGGCGCCAACACAAGAGGGCTCTGCCTATGGGTCTTGTCCCACATTGCCTACCTGATTACCAGTGAAGGACATACCCAATGCGGGAGAGCCTAGTGGATTTCCTTTTACGGCTTACTAGGAGGGAAATTATCCATACTCAACGTATGGGAGACCCTCAGTACCACGCTTCCAAGAGACTGCAAATGGATCATGTGTAGGGATTGGAACTTCGTAGAGGACCAAAAAGACAAAACAAACCTCAACGGATGCACCATCTCTATTGGTGAAAGGTGAGTCTTCTCATTGTTAAAAGATGCCCTTGACATCTGAAACCACTTTCCCATCAACAGAAGAATCAAATTTTCTTAGGACAGTAAAAGACGTGATGGAATGAGATCTCTAGAACGACTTGATAGATGATACTCCTTTAACCAAATAGAGGCAGGTCCCCATCTAGTGACCGACTACAACATTTGAGGTGATTCCTCACACTCCGACCACCTCCTAATAATCCACACGATCCAGCTTTGCCCATCTGAGGTTAGAAAGTCAGCATTCAAAATGAGTAATTTCCATCTTAGCGACCCAATAGCTATAGCATCAGTGGAGCATGTCTAACGAAAGAACCCCAACTTGAGCTTCACCGGTAAATTGAGGCAAGCCACGAAGAGCTACATGCAGTTTTACATACACAAAGCTAAGGAAAGAAGAATCACAGAAGAAAGAATGCAAAGAGACTTATCCGTGACACATGAGGAGCTCCACGGTGACCCCACAACACGGTAACCCCAAAAAAGGTTGTCTCCTTCACTGAAGGACTAGCGGCTTTTGAAAGGCACAAGGTAGAAGGCCAAAGGATCAAAAGTAAAGTGAAATGGTTGAGAATAGGAGACTCTTGCTCTCAAGAATTCTTCCAAGTATCCAAAACCCACTCCAACGCATCCAGAATCGCCAAGTTGGAGGATGACCAAGGATCCTTTAAATTGGACCAAAAGAGCTTGGAGGACATTTGCTTGAAGTACTACGCCAATCTATACGCCAAGCCATTTAGGAGCTTGAAGCAAACCAAGGCAACTAACCTCACTCTCAATGCCATTGGGAACATGCTCTCAGACTCGATGAAGCAATCACTACATGGGCCAACCTCCATGGAGGAGATCGACACAATACTCCAAAGACTAAGCCAAGGGAAGTCCCCGGGCTCTAACGGGATCACCACCGAATTCTACCAAAAGCACTGGAAACTCATTAAAACTGACTATCTAGTTATGGCACAGAAAGCAAGCAGAGAGGGGAAGCTACCACCAGGGCTAACGTACGACCTCATCATGCTCATCCACAAAAGTGGGGACAAGAAAAAGCTTCCAATTGGAAGCCTATCACCTTATTGAACGTCTCATATAAGATATTTGCAAAAGTGTTACAGAGGCGGCTCTAGCCAATGCTCATGGAGACAATTGATCACGACCAATAAGCTTTCCTTCCTCTTAGATTTATACTTAACAACATCATGCTCACCCACGAAACTATAGCCTAGGCTGATTATACGAAACAGCTACTGATATTTCTCAAGCTGAACTTCACCAAAGCTTTCGACACGGTAGATTGGAATACTATGCTCACATTTGGTATTCCAGAAGGTTTTGTCTTATTAGCACAGATGTTATTTATCGATGTAGAAGCAATGGTCAAGATCAACAACTTCCATTTATCGCTACTCCAGATCAAAAGAGGTGTAAGGCAGGGTTGCCCCCTTGTGCCATACCTCTTTTTAGTAGTAGCTAAAGTACTCAACTCAGCTATCAAAAGGAGAATGCAGATGGGCAACATGAAAGGTATTTCTCTCCCAAGAGGCGCCAAACAACAAACTATTGTTCAATTTGCAGATGACACCTCCTTAACACTAAGAGGAGAGGAAGCACTAATGTGTCAAGCGGTGGTGATCCTCGAGCGTTTCTACTTAGTCACATGTCTAATTCTTTATTGGATAAAATCAAAAGGTTATTGGCACGCAATTGAAGCCTGACCCCCTTGGACGGAACTCCTTCCAATTATGTAGATTGAAGAAGATGAGTAGAGTAAGTTACTTGGCACTCCTTTTGAAATGAACATAAGCTCTAGTTCAGTGGATGAGTTCTTAATAAAAAGGTCCATAAAAAACTCCAATGTTGATGTACAACCAAAGTGAACTCCACCGAAAAGAGAGTTATTGTAAACAACGTGCTGCTTTCTTCAACCCTCTTCTTCACTTCAATCTGGGGAGGTACGTTCTCTGGGATTAAAAAAGTTATTTCAACAACGATGAATTACCTCTAGTCAGAATCTCAACAAAAAGTGCATACAAAAGTAGCATGGCTTCAATGCTATCAACCGTAGGAAATGGGTGGGATCAACACGATCAACCCACAGGATGCTCTTATAGCACTTATAGTCAAGTGGATCACCAAAGCTTGTGAGCCAAGCTCGTCAAACCTCCATCATCTTCTCCACCACAGGTTAAGTCACTTTCAACCTTATTTTGCAGGAGGATGGACGCCCAGCCTTGAATTCTTCACTGTTCCAAAGTTCCAAGCCCACAAAGGCTCCACCATATGGAATCAGGTGGGCTCCTTGTGGCAAAAGCTCAAAAAAGAGATTATCACTATAGAGACAAAAAAAACTGAAAGAGGTGGGAGCAGAATCCTTTTGGTGGTCCCCCTTCGCCCAAACAATTGGACCCGGATTTGCAAAAGTAAGAGCATCGCAGCTCCATTACAACAACTTAAAACAAATCAGAGATGCCCTAGAAAATGGAAGTTTCATCTTTGTTGACAGGGCAAGGGTCAAATTCAAATTTAGGCCAACAGAAACACAAACCTGATAAGCTACAGTTAATTTGTTAAAATCCAAATGGAGGTTCCTCATCACAAACTTTTGTCCCCACGTTGTAGGTGGAGAATGGCCCTAGAAGGTTGTCCAAGTCCCACTTAGCCAATCTCTGTACATTGGCCCTGAGATTATAAGGTAGCCCCTGCAAAACTGTTGGACGTCCTTCGAAGTACTCCCCATCTCCAACATCCTCCAAATTTGAAGACTAGACGAAGAACCTCATGCAGACATTCGAGGTGAGACCAGATCCCTCTACAGGGTAAGAGTCCTCCCCTCCAACCGTGGCCAAAAGAAAACAAGGATTTGGATTTTCTATGGACGAGTAGATCAGATCGAGTGGGACCTTCTAAAGTTCGAATGGAACTCAGAGGGCATCAACATCCCTTTCCTCGAATACTCAACAAAATAAGGGCACCAACTGCTTCGAAAAGAGCACATTATTCCAAATCATGTAACCAGGAAGTGGTTAGGATTGCTCCCTGATAACTTCACACTCAAATAGAAACCAATATGGGCTTCAGAAAGAATTCAAAAAGAAGCAAGTCTCCTTTGGCTCGTGTAGCACAATGCTGTAGCAGTTAATAAATGGAGAGAGAGAATCGATGATTCAATTGACACCTCGTGTCTAGTCTACTTGCGAGGGGCGGAGGAAACGGTGCTTCATCGGTTCTAGGAATGCATTGCAGCACAATGTGCTTGGCAATGGATGGCCCACATCCTAAACACGCTTCTAGCCAGACGAAATGCTGAGGGCCTGTAGAGGCCTCTCAACTAGAGGCAAAGAATGTTCTCTGTCTCAATCCCTCATAAATTCAATCCGATCAAAAGAATATGGCTCGAGCTCTGTACCATAGTCATGTAGTCACTTTGGACCTAAAGAAATGATATGATTTTCAACAATCAACCTTGGACAATGCAACACCTCATTCACCACATATGGACTAGAATGCTTGACTACGGCCGGGCTAAATGGACATAAGTTTGTTTCTCAAAGAAATTTGCACAGATTACTCACGGGGTCTTTACCGACAAATTCGTCAAACATAGATATAGGAAGGGCATTTTTGCTAGTATGATTGGTGAGCAACCTTGATGGAGGTCCTTTGGGCCCATTGATGGCTTCATTTTTCAACCCTCGTGAGGGGATTGAAGGCTATGCGGCTCCCACTCATCATTGTCTGTTGGCCATGTGAGGCTTTGCCTCTCTCTACGTTATATCCGACGTTTGAGCTTGTTAGTTGTTGTCCTTTGTTTGTTAGTTGTGAGTCATCCTAGTTTGTTTGTCCCCTGGCCACTTGTGGCTGGGCATTGTATCACTAGTAGAAAACGCAGAAATTATGTTGTTTCGGTGACGTTGTTTTGGTCACCGAACAACAGATTTCTGCTGAAATTTACAGATTTCTGTAAATTTCAGCAGAAATCTGTTGTTCGGTGACCAAAACAACGTCACCGAAACAACAGAATTTCTGCGTTTTCTACTAGTGTATCCTTTTTCTTTTACAATGGAATTCCTTTTAATTTGTGTAAAAAAAATTCTAAGTAGACTCATGAACTCAAGATTTTAGACTCACATGCTAGCAACCCTACTCCGCATAGTAACACAAATTGAATGATTAATTTTATCCTTTTAATTTCAGGAAGATAATGTAAAATTGCATGTTTGTCATGTTGGGGGAAAACAGAAAATTGTGCAAATTGAATGACTAATTCTATCATTTTAAGGTTAATAAAATAATGTGGAGATATATGTTGTCTTATTTGGATGGTGGTGGAAAAGAAAGGCAAGATATATCATAAGATCCACAAAAAAAATTCAATCCTATTGTACTAACTACATAATTGAAATTGCATCCCAATCACCAATTGAAGATAAGAATAATACTAATTTCAATCTAACTTTTAAGGTTGGTATAATTAAAGAGCTTGTTTATTTAACATCATATACCATCTAAGGCCAACCTAAGCGGAGCTTAGACTATGGAGGTATAATAACAAATCCCGGTTAGGTCCCATAAAAGCAATGAAAATTTGCTCCAATGCTAACAACACCTTCCACATTACCTTTGCAGGTGTGGCACTTTTTGGCTCTTGTATGACAAAAATTGATCCTTTTTTGTGCCCTTCAAGCTCCTTTGTAGAATAAGATAATTGCCTTGTCAAAACAATTTGGCATTCTTTCCATTTACATTCTAGATGACGCTGTTGAAGCAATATGCAATTCAATCAGAATTTGCAAATGCAATAGAAAAATTGATGTAGAACAAAAGAATTGTAAAGCTCTGATGAAGCCACCTCTGTATATCAACAAGCGATCATTTGCTTCAATTTTCTTGGGTAATCATCATGTTTGGTCTTTGAACTTTTTAAACATTCAGGCTCTTATTGAAAGTTCAATCTCCATGCTTCTTTCTTGAGATTAAGTACTTTCTTTGGTGCAATTATGTAACCTGTCTTTTGGGTGGATAGTGAGACAAAGGTTCACCCCACCTTTCCACCTAAATTAAATATATATATTTTTTAACTTTTCAATCCACCCCCAAACCCAAATTAAATATTTTTTTAATCCTCCAAACCCGAACTCCAACCAAATCCAAACCCCAAACTCACCCAAACTCTAAACATCCCCCCATCCCTAATTTGTAATTTGAGATTGACATGGGGTTGTACAATTGATATGGGATTTTAATGTGCTACATGTATACATCTTTTGTACTTGTATTTGTACTCGTTTCTATTAAGGATTTCAAGGCTATACATAGCTATCAATAGTCATGTCCTTTGCCTTTGTCCTCTATAAGTCTAAGGTAGTCTGTTCTTAAAGCGATTATTTAAGAATTGATTGCCTCTTGGGGGAAGCTAAACTCCTTGAAACAATTTTTGGTAATTTTTCGTAGGAAGAAAAACGGAATTGGCATCTATATTAATCCAAGTTGTATCATATTTTTTGAACCTTCATAGAATTAGTTACAAATTTTTAAAGTTGAAACATAATGGTCACTAAAAGTGACCACCTCGTGAAATGTACAATATAATACAGTGTTGGTACATTGAAGAAAATGTACCTTTGTGTCATGTTCACTTTTAGGATACAAAGTTGGTTTTAGAGCAAAGTGCCTTACCAAAGAGTAGAATGCTTGCAAACACAACTAGAAATGTAGAGAATTCTTCTTTGCCTTACAAACGGTCACAATCTCTAATTGCTCCACCAACATGCACTCATTCACATACTAAGTAAGGTAAATTTGCCTATAATAGGTAAACCACCCATGACATGTACATAATTAGGGAACTACCCATTAGAGTCTTACATCAACCCATGACAAACTTTTTTTAATAAATGGGGTTTGGACTACATTAGGTTGATTTGTGGCCTTATTAATTCATGCCTTGGGAGATGGTTATAGAGTTATTAGTGACTATCATAGGATACTCACTCCTTTCTCATGTAAACTCATCATAAAAAGTTATTGTATTTTATTCCTTCATGCCATGGCCATGTTAAGAAATCTTGTAGCCATGTTAGAAAATGTTGTGACTGCTTTAGGTGGTAAGATGACCATCATGGATACATTTTTTGTTGATTTGGGGTAGTCTACATACTCTTTTGGACCAAATGAACTACATACTTCATAAATTTATAACAAATTCATACTTCGTCCAAAAAATAATTTCAATTGTTTCCTTCATTTCTCACATTTGTCTCTGTATTGGAAAAAAATCTAAATTTTTTTGGTAATGGCAACAAAACAAACCACTCAATCTACCTATCATAGGCAAGTTTACTATAATAGTAGCATGCTATCATCTGATTCTCATGGATATGGTAGTATGCTCTAAAGGTGACCATTTAAGGGTTGGTCCACCTTTTTTCATAGGTTTTCATGGACAAGAGTATTTTTATATCATTTTTTAGAGAAAGAAAAATAGATAAGGAAAGTAACACACGTGGTTTGGTATTTTTCTAAGCATTTTCAAATTACTTATAAATATTCAAAAATCAAAGACATAGGCACCTATTTGTAACTATAGATCTCCCAAAATTGATCCACTTGTAACTTATAAAGAGATGTGCAAATTCAAAGACTATGATAGACTCGTGCAATTAGAAAATAAATTTTCCTAAATGCATTCAATTGCTGAAGTGGTTCATTCAAGGATCACCTCATCTCCATTCTGCCCCTAAAGCTAGGGTTCATTTGAAGGAGATGGTCTATTTTATAGCACACAACCATAAGGTAGAAGAACCTATTTTGGACAGGCCCCCCATGATGGTTACATAGGCTAACTTATTATAGACAAGATCACCTCATCTCCATTCTACCCCTAAAGCTAGGGTCCATTTAAAGGAGATGGTTCATTTTACAGCACACAACCATAAGGTAGAAGAACCTATTTTAGACAGGACCCCTATAATGGTTGCATAGGTTGACCTATTGTAGACAACAGATGAATGCATTGGTTATTGAGAAAGATTCTTTGTTTGTACCTTCTTGCCCATTCATCTCTCTTCTTTCTTGGCTTAGGAAAAAGTGTCAAAGGTAACCAGAATAGGTGAGTCTATAAAATCAAAATGGGTCCGGATGAAAAATCCTCTTTTATATTCTATAAAATATTCATTCTAGGAGATCAAATTCAATTTTTTCTGACATTCTTTGGCAACCTTATTTTTTGTCACACCTTGAATCAGTTCCTCCATGATTTTCCCAAATCATACAGACTGAAATGATTAAGTTATCTGAAATAGGTACTTTCTACCCTCCTTTACTTCCACATTTTTCAGATGGAATTGATTCATGTTTCAGAAAGGAATGGCGACGTACAAGCGAGTGCCATTTCTGTTGATCATTTCGTATAAGAACCTCGTGGCTTCCTTTAGCAGGCAATCGAAATTGCTGCTCCTGCATTAACTTCTCTGACGCGTAGGCATCCTGCATTAACTTCTCTGACACACACGCAGGCATGGTTGCGTCAACTGGTTCGGGGTTCCAATGCCAGGACTGCGTTGAGGCGCACACCAACACCTTTTGGAGTAATGAGGCTGAAACACAATGAGAGCCTTACCAAATTTGTGGAGGACTACAAGACAAAGCACCGGTATCTCCAATGCAAGGTGGAGGAGAATTCAAGGCTGAGGATGCTCTTATTTGGTAAACATTCTCCAGGAATGCATTAGGTCGTCAAAGTATAACTAATCGCACACCACTATGCAAACTCATAGTGATTGAGACGTAGGACTGATGTGAGCTACCTGAACTTCTACAAAACCTGATCAGTCCCAGCCTCCCAGGTAGATCTAATAGCACAGAATATTGAAAGGTAATTAAACCCAGACCAAGACTCAGTGAAATACTTTGAAGTCGTCGAGGATTGCAGCCCAAACCATGGAAGGAAGAATGCATATATTCCCTTTCATTTCAATCAGCATAAATGTGAAGAAAAGAAATGTACATAATACTGCAAAAAAATGTACATAAATCATTGCACACACTGAGTAAATTGTGTAACCAAGCCTAGAGATACAAATAAATAAGGTGGTGAACCAATCCGATCGATAATCACCTCGTGATTCACCAAGAAGGTGCATGTCCTTCATTGCAATGCCTTCCCAGAACATGCGAATTGAATCTGCACCAACGTGGGGTTAGCCCTATTGAGCAAGATACATCAGTTGCCGTAAGAGTAATCCGTTTCGTCATTAGCTAGCTCTTTGTGAAATAACTAAGATTAGTTTCCTATGATTTTTCAATTCCATTATTGCCAGTATTCCTGTTATTCCAAAGCAGGAATTTGAAACTCATTTGGCAGAGACTCAAACGTTGAGAGGAAGAAGTAGAGCCATCGCTAGCCCTTCTACCTTAGTTGCACGTACAACTCCTTTCAGAAGATTTCTGGTTTTGAAGATATGCGTTCGAACTCATCCTAAAGTTTGAAGTGCACTGATGAAGTCTAAAAATTTGGATACTTCAGAAATTTTAGCTTTCTATGAGGGAAGAACAAACAAATCACAATCTTCAAGATCTTATGGTTGAATTCTGATAATGAGCATAGAAACCAACATGGTAATTTGGAATAAGTTGAAAAGGTCATTTCATTGGCATTTTGTTCCGTTAGAGGCAATCAAGGCCGCGGTTATCAAAAATCTGAATCGTCCTGGAAAGTCTGCACTTGCAAATCAGCACAATTGCCTTGATCGTCAAGGTCCGGCCACATCATTCAATGCAAATGAAGGAGCACTTTACTGCTTTCTGGTAATCCACATCTGGCAAATGTCACAATGGCTCACGCAATTAGACTCTGAATTTCGAAACTTAAAAAGTTCAAAAGTTGATTCCGAAAAATCCTTGAGATAATAGACACAGTCTGTTTGGAGGTCGCTTAAGCAACAAGATACCACCACTGGCCTTTAGAACACGACACAAGGAAACACATCAAGACTGGCAAATCAAATACCGCCATTTCACTACTATCTAGGTCAGTTTCAAAACCTGCTTCCTAAATGAAATTTGTGGACAAGTTCAATTCAGGATTTCAAAGTCAAATGAGACAATGTAAGTTGGTGTCACAAGTCGGATTTTCTACTGTCCACAGATTCCTTTCTAGATCACACTATGTTCATTTTGGCATAATAACTTTGCAGCGCTTCTTTAGAGTGCCACCATCTGACTGTTGGGGAATGAGTAGCCCGCCAGTTGGTTGAGTATTGGATGTGGACGCAGCCTTGTAGCCATATGTGACCTCTTCACCGACCTCCACGACGAGTTCATACCTCCGCTTGCAGTTTTTTGCAACGGATGTAATTTCAAGTTTATCCCCCATTGTTGTGCTTTGGTGATGGAGAAGATGAAATTCTTGGAAATGCATATTCCTCAACATTATCAAAGGAGTCGAGGAATCCAAATCAAATTCTTTAGAATCCGTAGAATAATAGGATGAGTGGCATCCATAGGAATACTTCAATTCTCCCACATCCACGAGAGAGCTTATGTTGTGCTCAGAGAGCAAGTGTTCCGCAAGAAGGTTCTTGACACCAGCCTGCTTGCAACCAGGCATTGGGCAAAACATAGGCTTGAAGGAGCAACTATGCTCATGCTTGGACTTCTCCAATTCCTTGAACTTCATCACTTCACTGCAGCCCAACTCGGCAAATTTGCAAGTCACCACCAGAGACTTGATCATGTTTTCAACTGCTAAATTCCTGATGCGACTGACTGCCTTTGAACATGAAAGACAATTGACGCCTGTCTGGGAACATGAATCGCATGCTAGGTGCCCTGTTTGGCACTGGAAAACAATGCAACTCTTGTCAGCACAGGGGATAGAATTCTACTGCTCGATCAACTAATCAGCTGTAGCTGTTCAAGCACTCCACTTTAGAAATGATTTGTGTATCCTGCTAGTGAGGGCTCAATAGTAATTAGTTGGCGCTGCAAACTTAGAAGAGGTTACAAGTTTGTCAAGGAACTAGTTTGTTTAACAAAACTAATTAAAATATCTGAGAGCTTATAATTTTGCCTTGGAACAGCTCGTACATGGGCAATTGTACGCGAGGTTAACAGTTTTTTCAGCACAAACGCGCGTATTTGTGGAACTACAGTTTACTTGTATCAATGCCTCCTGTGGTTGAAATTAACTAGAAATAGTGGCTTCTCTTGTAAATTATTGTCCCATACTGGATTTCTACTGACCAGGGAATGGCACTTTTACTACAATAATCTTGCAAACAAACTTAAAGAAATTGAGTGCTACATCATGCAAATTTACTATCTGCAACTAAAATTTGTTCTTGGGTCGATCGCTGGTGAAGGGCATCATGTACGTTGGACTGAACTAAATCAAGCCCTCTGATGTGAGATTCTGCAATTCAAAACGGTCTTGAAAATAAATGAAGTGTGCTGCGATCGTCATCTGATATCGATCTTACCTGGTACACTGGAGTCGTGTTGATAAGTTCGCTGCAAATGATGCACTTCCACTGTGGAAGCCCGGGATGCTTATACTCATTCTTAGACTCCCCAGCATTGAGATTGATCACCGAAGACGCACTCCAATTCTTCAGCGCAGTTTGCAACTCTGCCTTTGTTGGTACGTGAGTTTTCGTTACACGGGTCTTGTCGTCCGATTCCATCTCCGCCTGAACTGCAAAGGCATTTGGTGCGTTCGAATTCGAGTCTGTGCCACAATGAGAAGCACTTGCACTCATCTCTGTGCCAGAGTGAGAAGTACTCGAACTCATCTCGCATTCGCTTGAAAAAACTTTCTAAAGGATGCTGAAATATTATGATAAAAACTAAAGAAATAGATCAGTGAGACAGAGTTCAATCGATTGCGCAGTTCAATAACACAGAGACACACACATGAAGAAACACACAGCTCAATTACAATTTTTTTCCCCTCAAGCCTCACAATATTTGGAAGTCTCATGCCAGGCCAGGATGATGAAGACTCGAGTGCACTTTGGACGTGTCAATTCAAGGCCTCACATTGTCAAAATCAATGACATCAAGACATCAAGTCATCAAGTCATTTGGAGGTGCTTTGAGCTTAGAAGAATTAAACTACGAATAAAGACTATTAGTCTTTAAGATAAACTAGTAAAGATAAACTAGGACTTCTTTACTGCCTTTCACTTTGTATCTTTGGTTCTATCTGAAACCATTCACTAAAGTTAGTTCCTAGTTATACTTCTCCAATTGTATCATATTCAAATCATCCCATATTCAAATCTTAATCTTCTACTAATAACTTGGAGTTATCTAACTCCAAGTTTCAGTACACTTGTGTTTAACTCCAGTGCACTAATAATCTAAGTAGAGTTGTCTAACTCTATTTTATAAATCCATCGTTGGAAGATATCTATCTCCAAGCACTTCGGCACCTTTGTCGTCCAACTAGAGTTGTCTAACTTCAGTACACAAATCCACCATTAGAAATATTTATCTCATGGTTGTTGTTTTTCATTTTCTATGAAGTGCCATAGTGCTCCAAATTTCAACATTCATCCACATAATGAATAGAAAACATCACATTAGCATGTATGACATATCCATAATTCTATTTTCATTTACAATTTGGCGATTTCATCCAATATTTTTTTCAATTAAATTTTTTTTGGCAATTTATAGGATTTTTTTCATGTTTTTTTCTATAGGCATGGTACTAGGCCAAAAAATTTGGTGCAATTTTGCACCAAATCGCCAGAGTAAAACAAGCATGTACCTCTCCAACTAGCCAGGCAACTAGGTGAAGATTATAGTGGCTACCATGACTCCCTCTAATTAAAAAAAATTGAGGGAATGTCATTAGGGTTTAGTAATAGTAAATGAATGAAAAATTATGTGGATGAAATTATAATATATGTTGCATTCAATACAATAGATGAAAGCAAACAAGTGGCATTTTATTTAAAATATTTCATTTAAAAATTCATATTTTGTGTGTTCAATCTTAATCCCATGCCCAATGGGAGCTTTTGGGCAATTGGGCTTTTTGCATCGGTCCCTGAAAATAAATCAAACAACACTTCAATATATAATGTCACCTATTGTAGCAATATTCATAAGAATAGGGAGTTTATTTGTGAACCATTGCAAGAAACACCTTGCATTTTCTGTAGCATTGTAGCAAAATCTAGATTTTAACCTGGAATACAAGGAATATCAGGAGTATTAGGGAGTACCAAATAGTAAAAAATTATAGCTATTGATTGGAAAAATTCGACAGCTAAAAGTACCATTGCAAGTACTATAGACTACTTGCAAGTATTGAAACAATACTATGTGAAAAAAAGATATATTATCATAGAAAATAGATACAATGAGGTATAAATTAATAATAATAGGAAATCATTAACAATCAACCCTTAAAAATTAACCATTTGTGAAGACTTGATGGTGATTAAATTTCACCCCAAAAATGAAATTGAAACCTATTTGCATGGACTTGGAGAATGTATTTTTATACCCCCCCAAGTAGACATTTGTACACTTAGTGTGGAAATAGACCACAAAAATTTCAACTTTAGATAATTCAATTTTGGTACTCCAAATATAGTGAAAAACCCCTAAATCTCAAAATGTAACAAATCAACAAAATTGACTTTTAAATATAAAATGATTTTTTAAAATTAAAAAAAAATGATCCGATTATTATCAAATTAGACATCTCCAATACAAATTTCATGTTCATTGGACTTGTGCTTCAAAAGTTATAACAGATGATAACGTCACTCCAATTGTAACAAAGAATAAGGCTAGTATTTCTTATAATGGCCTTTTTCATTTTTTAAGGTAGTGTAACACATATATTGTGATCTTGGTGGTAGTGATGAAATTATTTGTAGTCATAAATGTGTACAATATGGAGGAATCATTAATTACTCATCTAAATGTGTTGCAATCATACAATTCTAAAATTCAATTGGGTAAATTTTTACTATATCATCCATTCAAAAATGCAAAATATTATAATATTTTTTTTCAACATTGCAACTAAGCAACAAAAAATTACCACTTATGTATTTGCACACCATAGTGTACCAATTTGTGTCAAGTGCATTGATATTCACTAGAGTCAAAACTTTGAAAATTCACTTTAATTATTGTGTGGAAATTGAACTTGAAGAGGATTTTTCAATATTGTTAGTACTTTAGGTACTTAGCTTGTACACTCTATTTATCACCTAAAACATTGGATGTCACCTAAAATCCATGTTTTAGGTGATAAACATCCAATTTTTTAAAATAGATTTAGGCTTATCACCTAAAACATTGGATGAAAAATTAAGAATCTCCATTTTTCAATATTGTTAATACTTTGGGTACTTAGCTTGTCACCTATGTTCTTATGTCAACTTATGTCAACTTAAATGTCCAACATAACATCAATGTTGACATAAAACATGTGTTGTTGCACCACATGTCACCTAAAATTTATTTTAAAAAATTTGGGCTCGTCACCTAAAAAAGTGAGTTTCTTATCATACTATTAAAATCATAACTCCCTCAGTAATATCACAAATGCTACCACTAATACTAGGGGCTTGTGCTTGCTATGCTATGCATTCATTGCATCACATATTAGTAAAAATTTGATATATTTGAATAGAATGCATGATAATGATTTCGATAAGTCTTTAAAATAATTATTTTAATTGTTTTATAAAAATATTTTCAATCATGCATACATTAGGAAAGGAATGAGGCCTCAAAAAGGCCCCCTCCCTTTGAGAACTGGCATAGAAATCGTATTTTCACACAATGTGATATTACTGAAATAGAGTAGCAGTTCACAAGCACCTCTATAATATCGCTTTTTACAAAGGGTGATATTATAGAAATAATATAGTCATTGCAATTGAGTTGATATTAAAGAGGATCAATATGGTCTTGACTTTATACTTCTTTTACATTTCTATGATTTTATGCTTTTGTGAGCTTTGAGGTTTTTATTTCAATTTCCTATTGCTACTACCAAATGATTTGAGAAATTTATTAGATTGAACCGATTTTGGATTTCACAACAATTAAATTGTTCACAAAGCTTTTGAGATTTACAAGTTTTTCCTTTAAATTCTTCTATTTGGATTGCCATTGTTTGTAACAATTGAGTCAAATTTCCAATGCATTCTAATGTATGTGTATCTTTTACCGTATTCATAATTGCATGTATTTCATTCATCATTCATTAGTTTTCTATTTTTTATTTCAATATATGCTTATTTATTAAAAAAAATTATATAAAGATTTTAGTAATTTTTATCTCAAGATTTATTGAAATTATTGCTCTGCATTCTATCTAATACATAAAAAATTCTAATGAAATTCTAATGGTGAATGTGTAGCATAGCAAGCTCCAACCGCTAGTAGTATTTCTAAAATATTGTACATTAGTTAATGTTAAATTTGGCAATAAATCACTAGAATCCTTTACTTTTCAATGTTGATGGTTTGGGCAATTTGAAAACCATATTCTAGGATTTGGGCACTTTAGGTTGTTAATTTGAGGGGTGAGCTACCACAACTCTTCTTATTTTGATTGCAACAACTTTATTATTTCTTTTTGTTTTGTCTTTTCTTAATAGATGTTTTTTATATTACAAGTCTTTTTTTGGTTGTTTCATCTTTAGGACTTGATGTTGATCATTAAATAAATGTTTTAAAAATTGGCACTTGAAAATGTCACTATTTGCAATTTTTTTTATAATTTAAAAATACTCCAAAAATTAGGCAATATTGAAGAAAAGTTTTTGCAACATTTCAAACATTTCATTTATAATATTTTAGAATTTCAAATGTTTTAGAAAAAATACTTAATTTATGTCTATATTTGACCATGATATTGGATATCTATATGGTTGGATTTTGAAAATTTATCACCTATGATTTTTTATAGACTATCATGTAAAATCATAAAATATAATTTTTTTAAATCACTTAAAATGGAGTTTAAATTTTTTGAAATTGAAATTTGGTATATTTGATTGAGATACAATGTTAACTATGCACCACCAAAATTATCAACTATTCTTTGCATTATGCAAAGAGCTTCCTAAGCCTCACTCTTCTCTACCCTATGACAATTTGGCCCTTTTGCTTCTATCAAAATCTGGATTTTTTTTCAATAATTCAAGACTACATAAACTATTTCAATTGCTTGAGAAAAGAACAATTAAAATATGGGTGGAGATGAAGCTCATTTTAAAATGTTGACCTAAGAGCTTGCCTTCATGAGATTAGGTATTATAATGTTTTTATATGACAAACATAATTGGATTATATTCTATTAATTTGATCTTAGTTTGGTTGAATTTAGATGTGTTTGTTTATAGGTGAACCTCCATTTTCAAGACATTGGAAGGCATCCACTCTTCTAAAATTATGATGAAATGTTACAAATTGGAGTCCAACTTTTTGTTGAGCAGTCTTGGTTCACTTCATATAAAATGCTCTTAAACCATGTTTAATTAATAGTAGTCTCTTTTACAGCTATAAGTCGTCAAACCAATAGCTACATATGGTCCTATTGGAACGAAGATAAGAACATGGATAGTTTTCACTCCTCTTCCCTAACATAAAGTAAACTTCTATAATTTTTAGTTGCATAGTGGATTTGTTGGAGGTAAATTTATCGTGTTCATTGGAATTAAAGAAAACTAGAAGCAAGATATTCCTAGGCAATATTGCAAATAGAATGGCAAATGAAGGAGGATGGAGTATTGGTAATGAAGTCTTCAATAGTAGGCAAAAAATACCACCCCAGGCTTTTAGTGGTGTTTCTTTAGCCATATACAATTCATTAGCAAAATCAGAAGCTGAAAAAGATTGTGTTCCCATATCAATTATCTACATAGCATTAAGAGTTGGCACCATTATATTTTGCATTGTTAGTTTTGTTATCCTTTCTACTACCCATGATGTTGCATTGGATTATTGCGATTTTGGTACCGAAGACTATTGTTGGTTTTCATGGAAGGCCATCAACTCTTCTAATATGGCGTAAGTGTTTATGGAAAAAATGATCTTTTGTTACACTTTATGTATCAAATAAATATTGATGTCAATATCAAGTGTGATTCAACTATTCATTTGATAGTATCCACAAAATTGTGATACTTTTGAATCTCATAATATTGCAACATTTCAAAGCATATCAAATTTTGGATTTAAAAGTTTGCTTCAAAAAAATATTTAAGTGCCATATATTATACCTTTCAAAAATTAATTATAATTTTTTAATGTAGGATTTGAGTCTCAAACTACATCATGACAATATTCTTTAAAAAAACCATTTTACGATTGTAGTGACCTTGAATTGAAGTTCATGAAGGTGCATTTATAAAAAAAATTATAGGTGTTCTAAGAATAATGGTAAAATGCCACTTCTCAATTGATGAAGCTAACATAACATCATTTTTAAGTGATTTTTAATTTAAAATGAAACCTTGCAAGAACTATGTGTGAGAAGATTCAATGTCTAGTTTTCTTAAAAATGAATGTTCTAAGAATCTACAAAATCTACACATCTAATTTAATACTTATACATCACATATTTTATAAATGAAAATATTAGGTTTTGAATTTTTTTCATATATTTACATTAAAGTATTTTCATTAAATCTTCTTTTATGACTAAACATTGTCATTGTTGATATTTTTAATAAAGTATTATCTATGATAAAGGATGAAATACGATTGCGCATGAAATCTTTATGAAATTTTTGAAAACTACTAATCAAAAATTTTGATCATAGAATTGAGTAAATTGATATAGTTACTATTTTGTCATCATTTAAGTTTATATGATTTTTTACAATATTATATGATACACGACACTTCTATAATAAATTTGTATAAAATAAATAAAATATGAAAACATGTATGACTTTAACTTTTGTTACTTATTTATTATTTTGAACACTTATAATTGTAAAACATTAATTGATGAAGAAACATGCATTTATAATATTTAGGTACCTTTTAACTATTAATGTCTTAGTTTGTTTTTATTCCACTGTACAACTAGTGTTGTTAGTTAAAGCTGCATGCATTGGAAAATCATTACTTGCAAGACCTACTTCATCATCCTCCACACTTACTTTAATATGTGATAAGGTACTAAATGAATAATATTTTTAGTGGGACTACCATCAATTAAAGTATATAATTACACCTGTTTATTTGTAATTTAGGAAGCCACCAAGATTTTTTTGAAATTATATCTTTGAATTGTGTGTTTGATTTATTAGTTAAATTATATAGATTTTGACATATATATTGATGGCTGGTTGTGGAGCTGGAGCATGCAATGTTGCAAATTCAAAGAAGGAATCCATAGACTCAGGAATTTTTTCTTGTAGTAGTGACTTTTCCATTTTTTGTAATAAAGAAGCTGCATCAGTAGCAATGAGTTTTATTTCATTCCTTTCTTCAGCTTTTATAGCCGGTCTAGCCTATTTTCGTATACATAAAGTGGCTAAAGTGGTTAGTTCATCTCATTTTAATTCATTACCAACACCACCAACTATCACACAACAATAAATTGTAAAAGAATGTGAAGCAAATTTGAAAGTATTTCATCTCTTTGACATTGCACTAGTAGAAAATGCAGAAATTTGTGTTGTTTCGGTGACGTTGTTTTGGTCACCGAACAACAGATTTCTGCTGAAATTTACAGATTTCTATAAATTTCAGCAGAAATCTGTTGTTCGGTGACCAAAACAACGTCACCGAAAAAAACAAATTTCTGCGTTTTCTACTAGTGTTGTTATAAGTTGTGTGAGGATATCTTAAGAGCATAGCTTTTCTTGCTAAAGTATTCATCTTATTTCTTAGCTATTCTTCTCATCACTTAAAAAAAAAATTGTTTTGAAATACATACAATTATAATACTTGGATTGTAGTTGTTTTAGATTGAAAAGTATATGAACATTTAGAATTTCTTTTAAATAACCACCTTTTAAACAATATGATCAATGTTCTTTTTAATTTGAAAACTCATATACTTTCAACAATTAATTACAAAATTAAGATAGTTTGAGGGATGAATACAATCAAAATGGTATACAAGTTTTTTTAACAGTAATACGTTATCCTAACTTTTATAAAGCCATGCAATAAGCACTCCTTAGTGTTTGAAGTACATGTCTCATATCATCATTGTACCCCAACTTGCACTTATTTTTTTAATTATTTGAGTTGCACAAAAAAATTATGACCAATCTAAATTGGATAGAAACAAGTAAACTTAATGGTGTTTCAATCACAAATTTACAATGGTCATAATGTTTGTTGGCAAGCAAATTGTGATTAGAATAAAAAAAACCTTATTGGGTATTCATTTTTGGGTAATTTTCTTGGTCTACACACATGTTTTCTCATACATTATGTTTTCTCTCTAGTGACTAGTCTTGTAGTTGACTCCAATTCATCCTTACATGAATTATATTTCAGTATATACTTATTTATTAATAAAATTATATGAAGATTTTAGTAATTTTTATCTAGAGATTTTTAAAAATTCTTGCTTTGCATTCTATCTAATACATAAAAATTCTTATGAAATTCTAATGGTGAATGCGTAGCATAGCAAGCACCAACAGCTAGTCATACTATCATACTACTAAAATCATAAGTCCCTCTGTAATATCACAAATGCTACCATTAATACTAAGGGCTTATGCTTACTATGCTACACATTCATTGTATCACATATTAGTCAAATTTTGATATATTTGAATAGAATGCATGATAATGATTCTAATAAGTCTTTAAAATAATTATTTTAAATATTTTATAAAAATATTTTCAATCAAGCATACATAGAAATCATAATTTCACACAATGTGATATTATTAAAGTAGAGTAGCAGTTTGCAATCACTTTTGTAATATCACTTTTTACAAAAGGTGATATTATAGAAATAATATAGTCGTTGCAATTAAAGTGATATTAAAGAGGATTCATAGGATGATATTATAGAGGTAGCAAGTCCATTGCTTCTCTTGGCTTTACACTTCTTTGCACTTCTATGATTTTGTGCTTTTGTGAACTTTGAGCTTTCATGATTTCAATTTTCTATTGCTATTACTAAATGATTTTGAGAAATTTATTCAATTGAAGCGATTTTGGATTCCACAACAATTAAGTTGTTCATGAAGCTTTTGAGATTTATAAGTTTTTCTTTTTAATTCTTCAATTTGGGTTGCCATTTCTTGTAACAATGGAGTCAAATTTTTAATGCATTCTAATGTATGTGTATCTTTTATAGTATTTACCATTGCATATGTTTCATTCATCATTCAATAAATTTCTAATGTACATTTCAATATATGTTTACTTATTAAAAAAAATTATATAAAGATTTCAGTCATTTTTATTTGAAGATTTATTGAAATTTTTGTTCTGCATTCTATCTAATACATAAAAATTATTATAAAATTCTAATGATGAATGCGCATAGCAAGCGCCAATTGCTAATCATTCATACTACTAAAATCATAAGTCCCTCTGTAATATCACAAATGCTACCATTAATACTAAGGGCTTGTGCTTGCTAAGCTACGCATTCATTGTATCACATATTAATAAAAATTTGATATATTTGAATAGAATGCATGATAATGATTTTGATAAGTCTTTAAAATAATTATTTTAATTATTTTGTAAGAATATTTCCAATCATGCATATATAGAAATCATAATTTCACACAATGTGATATTACTGAAATAGAGTAGCAGTTCACAATAACCTCTATAATATCACTTTTTACAAAGGATGATATTATAGAAAAAATATAGTTGTTGCAATTGAGGTGATATTAAAGAGGATCAATAAGATGATATTATAAAGGTAGCAATTTCATTGCTTTTTTTGGCTTTATACTTCTTTTACATTTCTATGATTTTGTGCTTTTGTAAGCTTTGAGCTTCTGATTTCAATTTACTATTGCTACTACCAAGTGATTTGAGAAATTTATTAGATTGAACCAATTTTGAATTTCACAACAATTAAATTGTTCATGAAGCTTTTGAGATTTACAAGTTTTTTCTTTAAATTCTTCTATTTGTGTTGCCATTGTTTGTAACAATTGAATCAAATTTCTAATGCGTTCTAATGTATATGTATCTTTTACCGTATTCATCATTGCATGTATTTCATTCATCATTCATGAAATTTCTATTGTTTATTTCAGTATACGCTTATTTATTAAAAAAATTATATGAAGATTTTAGTAATTTTTATCTAAAGATTTTTTGAAATTCTTGGTTTGCATTCTATCTAATACATAAAAATTCTAATGAAATTCTAATGGTGAATGCGTAGCACAGCAAGCACCAACCGCTAGTAATAAACTAAAAAACCAAATGTATTCAGAATCCAGTACTAGAGGTCTGGAATACAATGCCTAATATCTACTTAACCTTGTACCACCATTGTGAATACCAATATGGATGATAGAGAATCCTTCCATGTAAGACAAAAGTGCAAATGATCTTCCTTAGAATTTGTGCAAAAAGGGGAGATCTTACACAATAGTTTGACCTCCAATGAATGCTTCGAAATTTCTTTAAGTAGATGATTCACACTATACCCCAAAGGATGATTTCCACAATGACCAATCCGTCCTTCTAAGGTTTGTAAGGTTTTATTCTTCACATAGCTTGGAAAAAGCAATATATTCCAAAGTTGTTTTCACAACGACATACCAATGGTCCCCATTATGATTTTCATAGATAGCTAAAGTTGCTAAATAAACTGCCAATTGTGCTAAAAAAAAAAAATTCAAATTGTAAAGACTGAGAATATATAGCAACTCCATTTTTGAAACTTTGACTCTCAATCAGTTATAAGCTTACATAAATCACAGAATGCTCAATCGAGAATTATTCCAGCAGCAGGTGAGCGGCTCCTCTCACCCCCAAAACATAAAATTAAAAAACAAAAAAATAGACAAGAAGTGTTATTTCAATGTGAGAAGCCAACTTAACTCAAGGTAGTATGCTCTAAAAGTGACCGTTTAAGGCCCATTTAAAAATATTTCCGTGGACAGAAGTATTTTTAGATTTTAAGATCATTTTTTAGAGAAAGAAAAAAAGATGTGGAACCTAATACAAGTGGTTTTGTATTTTTCCAAGCATTTTCAAATTACTTATAAATTTTCAAAGATTTGGGGTTGTAGGCACCTATTTGTGATCATAGGTCTCCCCAAATCCATTCACTTGCAACTTGTAAAAAGAACTAAGACAATGATTGGCTCTTGCAATAAAAAAGCAAAGTTTTCTCAATTCATTCAATGGCTAATAAAAGTGGTTCATTTAAGAATCACCTCATCTCCATTCTCAAGCTTCTAATAAGGGCAATTTGAAAAAAGAGGGGCGGTTTTACAACAAACTACTTTAACCCTTAGGTGTCGAGGCCGATGGATGACATAATATCTCTCCATGTAGAAAAAAAAGTGCAACTATTCATCCTCAAAAATTTTGTGTGGAAAGGGGAGATCTTCTACAATACTTTGACTTCCAATGAGTCTTTTTGCAATTTTTTAAGCTAATGATTCACACGGTCATGAAAAGTGATGATTTCCAAGGTCATCCCCTTGTCCTTTAAGAGTTAACTTAGGCTTATTGGAGTCACACAATTTACATTCATGTGAGCAAACTATGGTTTCTATCATTATGTGCTTCTTTTGAGTGGAAGATTGAAGCTTCTAAAACTTCATCTCTTCCAATTGAGGCTACGTGAGAGGACTTCACCCATTGGTGATAATAACTACACTACTGCAAACTCCGTCACTTTTCATCCCCTAAAATAGAAACAAAATGTGGGGTGAGTAGAAAAAATCACAAATGACAACATGGGCCGATTTGGCTACGAACATTAGATCATTTTCAACCTTGGATGAGTGATAAGTGATATAGGTTTGAATTATCGAAATAAAAAGTGACAGGGTTCACAGTAGTGGCACTTATACTCTAGTATTGTTGATGCTTGTGAATCACTGATTGTCCTCCTTCAATGGAAATTGTTGAAAAAGAAGCATGTGAAATCCCAAAACTTAAAAATGGGAGAAATTTAATTAGTTGAAGAAGTGAGTCTGCAAAAGGTTTAGTTAATAAAATTTAGTTGAATATGCTATATTCTGAACAAGTTATTTTGCTTATTTTGTTGATAGAGTAAGTTATGGTACTTCTCTTGTTTAGAGATGGATGATGTGCTTCAAATGATGTGCTTGAAATCAAAGTAATAGAACACTAAATCATGCCCACGAAGTGGGCCCAACAAGGTAATTTGGGGTCTTCCGAGGTAAAAATAAAAATATGTCTCCTATTTTGAGTTGTGTCTAGGATATATTTCAATCCTTTCCTAGCTAATTTGGGGTCTCTAATTGCAACTATGAATTCAAAATTTGCAAAAAAAATTTGTGTGAAAAATAAAAAAATTCTTGCGTTTTCCTCGGGATAAATCCAATCTGTTGGGCCCATTTTGTAGGCAGGATTTAACGTCCCCCATTAAAGTGACCTTTCTCTCAACTATTTATTGCTTTGTAGGATTTCAATATCACAATAGAATCCATCCTCAAAATTGATGTGACAATTTGATAATAAAGTGAAGACACCCATTCTTGTCCTTGAATCCAATTTCATCATGATGTACTAAGGGTGCACATTTTTTTAGTAAAAATGTACTCCATTGGTACATCATGACAAAATTCAATACATGGACAGGAATGAATTTTTTTACCTTAGTAGGTGTAATACTCATGATGAAACTAGCTAGCAAATTTAAGTTAGGTTGTTTATTTTGTTTGTTTATTATAGTCTGTGAGATGTCCTAAACAATATGTTTTTCAATCACATCCTTTGTATTGTCAAAAAAACTCTTTGAAAGGGGTGCACAAGCTTTGTTTCGTGGTGTTTGGATCTTCAACAAAAAAAGATATTGAATTTTTAATTTTTTATGAGTTAAAAAAAATTAAAATTTTACTTTTATTTTTATTTTAACTATGGCAATGACACGGGGCACACTAATTATTGTAAAAAGACCATGAAAGGACAAAACATCATTGCATCCTATTTGTGCAATCAACTACAAATACAAATCAACTTGTTTGTTGAAATCATATTTGTTTTCAAGTGTAGATCCAATAGAATCATTGTGGTTTACAATGGATACTTCAATATGCAATAGATTTGTCATGATTCAAGCCTTCTAAACACATGGAGCATCTTTGCTTCTTACAAGTATTGTAATATATTGTTTTCTTATGTATTATAGGAGTGTAAATACTATTCATGCAAATTATTATTGATCTTTTAAAGTAATTGAGGATAATGCATGTGATTGGTGAACAACGAGAGATCATAAAATTTTAAGCTAGAATAATTTTAAGAGTCAAATAAAAAATAGGTAATTTTCTTGTAAGTATTGTAGTCTACAATTAGTGGTAAATTTGATTATATATTGATTTGTAGCATATATATATATAAATCTCAATATAAAGCTATTTAGAAAATTGAAACAATGATTTGAGATTTGAGATGCAAATTACAATGCCAATCAAATGCATAGTCCCAAATCAATAAAAATTCCTTAAATTTAATTTCTTGAAAGCATATATTGTAAAAGCACCTACCATCTTGCAAAACTTTATGAACAATTCTTTCTTGGACAAATTTAAGGGTTTTTAACAATTATTATCCTTAATGTATTGTGAAACCTCTTTTTGCATGAATCATAGAAATAATGCAATTAGATAGACTATTCATAACTCTAAAAGTATATCTTGTTTTATATCCCACCATCTTTCTTAGTATAAGCTCATAAAATTATATTTCTAAAAGTAAACAATTGCCCCTATTGCTCAAGTTTTATAACTTACTATTCATTTTTTTAGATAGTCTCAAAGATTCTCTATTTAAGTCTAAAAATCATACTTGCCTCTCAAATAATAATGGTTACCAAGTACATAGAAAGCATGCATTAGTAGTTTTTAGTTGCATTGAAAGATGATGAACTTATTATCCAATAGAATAAATATTCATTCACATTGTATATAATTTGGTTGCCGTGATCCATTTCTTAAATATTTATATACCTTCACACTATAATAGTCACCTCCACATTTCATTCATGATAAACATGTGCACATACAAAGGTCTTCTTTTGGTACCTTTATAGCCTTATTAACAAATTAAAGTGAAGTCTAAAGTAGACAAATCCATTATTGTCCCCAACCCATTGAAATAGCAAATTCAATGTAGTAAATTTCATTATGTTGCCTCCTAATGTAGCAACTCTTTTGCATAATTTGGAATTGGAATTGGATGGTGAAAATCAATAATTGGAATTGGACTCTAGAATCTCTATTTTATGAAATCAACAAACATCTCCACATTACAAAAGGTTCATTCATTATTCCACAATCTTGAAGGATGCTTTTACATTTTAGTTAGAAGCCATCTATGTAACCATATTAGTCTCAACCTAGATTGTATGTTTCTACTTTGACCACCTACATTCAGTGTTGTTTCCTCTTCAAAAAATGATATGACTGAAACACACATGTTGGATTTTGTTACAAAAAATATTTGTGAATCTAATAAGCCTAAAAATGTGATGCGACAGAAGGGTCGACAATGGGACATCCTACCTTACATGCTCATCTTTAAGATTCCATTGATGAGTGATGGCTTGTTGAAAAAACTCTTCCCTACAATACGCAACTGATTCTTGGAGTCTCACTCAGACTTCCGGTGTTGGGTACAATTTACTGGATGATGGCTTCCTGGAAACGCTTGCAAAACTCCAAAAGATAATGATAGCCTGTTGGAAAGCTCTTGACAGCTTTGCTAGAAAAGACAAGACCACTCTAACCTTCTTGACAAGTCGTATCGGGCATGTAAGCCTCTCGCCTTTCTTGATGCTGTAATTCAAAATATCTTCAGGCGCCACACACCTTGCACTCACTATGACTGCCCTATGATGTTGTGCATTGAAGCTCCAACTTCGACTTCTCTTTTGACACTGTTCGTAGCTTATGAGAAATGTGAAGAACACATTACATGATCCAAGGCAGAAACTCACTATAACCCAAATGCTCCATCCCGTCTGCAAGTATGAACAGAGCCAAAACGCACATCAGAAGCATAAAATTATTTCACCTCACTCAATACGTAAGATGAGAATGTCTAATAAGTTGGTCAGTGGCACCAGAAATCAACATGAGTAATAGAAAGCTTGCAAGTCTCCAGAAAAGGATTAGGAATACAACAGCCATCGTTAGAAAATACAGCACAAGACCTACCATCTGGAAGCCTCGTCCGAAAGCAGACAAAGAGGGAAAAATATTGCCCAACACGATAAACACCTGACAAGAACTAAAAATTGGAATCATACCTGCAACATGGAAGGTGTGAACAAAAAGAGGTCAGAGCAATAAACAAAGGATTGATCAAGAATCTAAACAAGGACAGTCAGCAATTCACTGATCCGAAGTCACGCGTAATACACCTAAACCCTATTGTTATCCTGCTAGGTGAACCTTTTAAAAGCAGGAACATGAAAAATCTTCGTCAACTAAATAATCACAGTGACACAACTGCAAAAGGATACTCTCCTGAAGTGGACTCAGTTTGTGAGCAACCAGGCAAAAACCACAACAATTAATTCGCAGAAAAGACCAAGAGAATACGGCTCACAATCAACTCACCGGAAAATACCGCTTCTCCATCAGAAGCATCCAACTCTGCACATTCCACCGACTAATATCTCATGGCAACATAAGCTCAGGGGAATTCACACAGACAATCAAGCCTTCTTTCGTGTGAAGTTCCAAACCCCAAACTCAACCAAGATGGTGTATTCACAGGAACTCGCATGCGAACGACGAAAATGAAAGAAGAGACGATATGTCGACTAATCTCGCAGAGAGAGAGATGTGACAATTGACGAAACCAATCGCCAGAAGAATCCAACGCCGCGACAAAGCATGCAGTTTCCAATTTTGTATATACAGTTGCAGTAATAAGGTTTAATACAAGAATAAGAAGAATATGCTGTACAAATTTTTCTTATGATCACAATTAGTTTCTAAATATACAGTCGACTGAGCGCCTAAATGATAGCGCTCTGGGGCCATCTCTGCATCTACCAGTCTTTAGTGGCAACTTGGGGAAGAATTTGTTCTACTTCCACCTCCAGCTCCAGCTCAGGCTCCGGAATCTGAAACTCCGGTGAATCCAAATCCGAGAGGTTCTTCAAATCAATCACGGACAATTCGTCCAACCTCCGAACAACCAAGTCTCCAGCACTTAACTCATAAACAGGGTGTTTCCCTGCGACAGCCACACACTTCATGCGTCCGTCATGAGCGGCCTCCACACTCGAGTTCGAATTCCCAAACACCATGCAACGCTCCGGCACGCTCCCAAATCCCAGCCGCTCAGCTGCATACAAATACATCTCAGGATCGGGTTTGCCCCGATGCGCATCCTCCGCAGCAAGAACAAGGTTAAAAAAACCCTCCATGCCAACTGCTTCAATGGCTCTCTCCAGATACTTCATTGGCCTAGTAGAAGCTACAGCAATTGGAATCTTGTGCATCTTCAGCGTTTGTACAAACTCTTTCGACCCTGGCCGCAACCTATACACGCCCCCTTGCATTTCCTCATACAACTCCTCTTTCCGAATAGCCAAGCGCCTCATTTGTTTGTAGTCCCTACTCCAGCAGAAAACCTCCGAAATCGCCTGCTCGTTCTTCATTCCCTCCGCTCGTTTCAGCATATACGCCGGCGGTGGTCTCTTACTCTCTTCCTCAGCGAGCGCAGTCCACGCCTTCCGCTCTAAATCCGAGTCGTCTTCCACAATTACCCCTTCCCATTCCACTACCACAGCGAACCATCCGCATCCTAACCGGTGCTGCCGCAGCAGAGGATTGTTCAAAGACGGATCATCCGCCCTATCCTTCCGTATCGACGGGCTCGTTTCGCTAAAATACGTCACCTCTAACGATCGCCTATCCTGCTCAATTGGACCAGGCGCCTCCTCCAACCCCGACTGCGACCGCACATGCTCCACACGCCACAACCTCCCGGAGCTTCTCCCCCGCTTCGGAACCTCCACAATCCCCGCAAACGAGCTTCGCAAAGTGGCCACCGAACTCACAACAACGCCGGATCGAACACTACTCGAATTCTTCACAAACCCGTGCGAAAGCTTCACAAACCCGGACGACGAGGGGGAGCAAGAGCCATCCAAACCCCGGGAAGTTGTGGTCACGGTCTGCGGCAACCCTAAACACCCCTGGCAAACCTCCCCTGCACCCGCTTGCAGTCGAAACACAAACCCCAGGGTTGCCATATCTCAGTCCACAAGATCTCAAACCTTGTATTGTATTCCACCCGCGATCTACAAACACACCGACCTTTGTTTGTAATCCTCTGCTCCACCAAATCCCCTGCTGAGAAGTTCAAAATTCCGGCAAGAGCAAAGGATGCAAATGGGGTCGATGCGCGTCAGTTTCGTGAATCGAGGACGACAACAATAATGAGCGTATGCAGCTACGCCACCACGTAGTAAGTTAACCCTGGATATGAGTCGCCAGCGATCGGGGCTTCGGCATGAGGGTGTAGTTTCGTATTAGGGTGCCAGACGCTGGGCTGCGAGAGGGCCAGCCCCCCCGGGAGGTGGCGTGCGAGGAAAGGCGAAGGAAGGCCGCGCAGAAGACGGCAACGCAGACAGTCGCATTTGGTGGGAGGCAAACTGAGTGGAGCCACGGAAACGCGGAACAGGACTATGGCGGAACCGAGGGCCACGTAAAAGCGGCCACGGCCATGGCGGTGCTGGCGGAAGGAAGGAAGGAAGGACGACGACGCTCACAAAGGAAACGCGCAACTCTTACTTTTACTTTCATCCCCAAAGGGGGAGTGCCTTGCAAGGAAAATGGTCACCTACCACCTACGTACTTTGCCAAAAATGATCCGATTTATGGATCAATACATGCATTCTTCGTCTTTAAACTAGTGTGCCCTGTGTTGTTGCCACAATCAGAACAAAAGTAAAAGTAATTTTCTAATTTTTTTAGTTCATAAAAAACTTCAAAATTTTTGAGGATGAATGGTTGCACTTCTATTCTACTAGAAGGATCCCTTGTCATCTATCGGATGCCAGACGTCCTTGTTGACATTTAAGGGTTCGAATTTGGTGAAACATTGTATTTCTACATTCTTCCATCTTTTGGACCCCAAAACGCTTTTCAATCATATTCATGCACTTTATCATCCAAATTTGGCAATTTCATCTACATTTTCAATAGAAATGGAATTTTTTTTTGGTAATAAGAGATTACTTTTATCTAGTAAAAAATAGATGTTTATAATGAAATGGTGCAATCTAGCCCCATGGTGCCGAAGAAAAAGGGCTACTTCCAACCACTTCCAATCACATGTAACAATCTCTATTTCAATACTCCTTTAATCCCTAAAAACATGCTATGGATGATTTTTGTCCTTTAAATGACTTCAAATGGGATTGTAAGATGGAAAAAAAACATTTATTTTCATCTACTTATTTAGGGGGGGGGGGGAATTGCTTGAATGCATATTCAGTGAATGGTATTGCATATTTTCTCATAGTATGGTATTATTGACTTTCTAATGGCAAAGAAGTTTAATCCATGAATCACTCTTGTAGTGTATTTTGGCCAATTCCTATTCTTTATTTTTATGTGAATTTTAATCATAAAAATGATACTTTTTGAAATTGAATCCAACTAATGAAATGAAGTTCATTAAGTTTAGTTTACATTAAAATTTGGTAATTTGAAAAAAATCCTTAAAATTCAATGCTTAATTGGAGTTTGAACTTTGATCCCATAACCCTGATTTGTTGATCTTTTAATGTTAGAGTGATGTGATCATTTTGATTTATTACGTAATGTTTTGCACTAAAGAATACACCTGCACTCAAAATTTTACATTTTGTAAGTGTATTTTGTATTTGATATCAATTTTCTTTAATTTTTTGTTAAAAATTTATAGTAATGTCAAATTTTCACAAAAAAAATTGAATTTTTTGGAACTTTTAGAAGACATGGGATTTCTTCAATGAAAAATAAATGTGAAATTTTTTCATTCACATTCAATTGTACAACAACAAATAAGGAGAAAATTGTAAAGCTTGAACCTATAGATATAAGCCAATCTACAGGTATTAAATAAGTTCTCCACTAAATTATAGCAAAGGAAAATAAATATCAAGTCTATTCTTGCAGGAATAATTGATCCAACCATAGGGCCAAAGCCATTAGATGAAATACAACTAGTCTATAAAGCCACAAGTTTTTAACCTTGCTAAACAAGATTTTTTGAAAAATTGTGAAAATTGCATTTAGAAATGAATCCTATAAGTTATTTTTTCAAGAATATGTTTAAATTGCCTAAAAAACAAGAGTGTCCGTAACTTTCACAACCCTAATCCAAATGGAATGAATCAAAGCTTTACTTGAAGACAAAAAATAAAATCTATGAAAAACAATATAAAGAAAATCACTTCAAATTTTTGTAGATTTCTTTTTCTACCTAGTGACCTAAATCTTATGTTTAAGATGGCATAACTTTTACCCCCAAGAATCCATTGAAATATAAATTACATCCCTATGAAGCTAGAAAGCTTATCTATTTTGTAAGAAAGTTTCAAAAAAATTCACCAAAAATTGAGGTCATAGGAACTTGCCCAAACACCTAAGAGTCCCCCAAGGGGACTCTTGGTCCTTTAGGAATTAGGGAGATTAGAAGAAATCCAAAGAAAAATATTAATTAGCCATACAAAATACATGCTAAACAATTATTGGCTCTTGGTTTTAATTGGGGGACAAGGATTTAAAATTACTTGAGTTTTCATTAGAAGGAATCCGTGTTTTTTTGTGACAAGCCCCCATCATGGTAGGTGCTTTTTTTTAGACATCAAATACAACTTGAAAACTATTTTTAGTGACATCAACTTAGACATCTAGATGTTAGTTTAGATGTTTTGTAATGTCAACTTAATAATTCACGTTTCATCATGAACATCTCTTTAAACGTTCAATATGATTTAAGTCAATACAATGATGTCACCTTTAATGTTCATGTGATTGAATGCACTATTTAGCATGATGTTAATGTGGACAATGATATATGTCTTACATGATGCATATGTGTATTTTATAATGTCCAATGCAAACATGACATCCAATCCAATATACTATATGTCATATTTGGCAACTATATCACATAGCTTCAAAAGCCGCTTATTAGGGGTATAGAGGGATGAAAAGGCAAGCTCTTTATACAAGTGGAGTGGTAGGAGGTAAAACAAACCATATGGAATATGTAAAACATAGGAATTGTGTAAAAAATAGAATTTTAGATTTGAACATCAAGATGATTGTAACGTTGTCTCAATTAATGTCTCTAAATACTTCTAAACATCTCAATTATGTTTTCTTGGACATTATTGTAAATGTTTAGAAAAACATTTTGAATATCAAATGAGATCTTCACATCAATGTTGTTTAGAACATTGGCTTCAACAATTTTTGAATTTTCTACAAATCGATTTTATTGAATTAGTCGCTCATTTGGATGAACATCTGGATGTCATTTCCAACATATATGAGGAGGTTTACTAAAACATTTAATTGATGTTGTCACATTTACTAAATTAATGTTGTTTGCAACATTGGCTTTGACATAATACGCCACAACAATACATCCAATGTGAAATTTGCCATGCCATATAGATGATGCATTCTAAATTAAACTTTGTTACTTATAAAATGTCAACTATTTTAAAATCTAATGACACTAGAAAATCATCCCACTTTATAAATAAATGATTAGACAATAATAAAGTAAAAAAGTGATATAATGATAATAATAAAATATTCAAATTTGATTCAAATTTCATAATTTTAAACTACTAAAATTTAAAATAATTTTATAATTTAAATATTATTGAATAATAATATATTAATGGTAATAATATAATATAAATATAAATATTATATAATTTTAATTTTTTTAATCAATTTATTAAATTTCAAGTCTATTTTGGCATGAATAATCCAATCACAAGGCCAAAATTCTAGGACTCTTTCTAATCACAAACACATTGTAAAAACAATCATAAATATAAATGTAGTCATAAAGTTTTTGAGCCAATTGTCATTTTGTTAATTTTCTTCTTTTTATTTTGACTTTGACAATTTATTCGCTATATGTAGAGGCAATTTGTTAGATATTTTGTGTAAATGTAAAAAGAACCTAATTTAGATTTCAAAAGGGCAATTTGGCAAGATAGGAAGAGTGGCTAGTTGATGTGGTGACTGGTTAGAACAAAAAGTAGGACAAATTGTCATCAATCTTGGAGCTTTATAGCATGGTCAAGTTGTCTTTTGCTCCTTAGTTCATAATCAAGTTTATCAAACATTTATGGTTCATTAACAATTTTGTATAAGTGTATTCCTTCAATCGATTCCTATTTTGTAAAAGAATTGTGTGTATTGGCAATTGTGCTTTGTCTAATTGCTTGTAGTGTTGTAGAGATGAAGATGTATATGTGATGTGGATTTTGTAATGCATGATTATTTTAAAATTGTCAATTAAATTTATTTTGTGATAATGCCACGGCATTGGGAGAAGTACTGGGAGTATTACAAACTATGGCATATTGAATAGATTGGTGAGTTGACTTGGCAAATCAAGTTGCCATTTGAAAAAGTGGAGTGAGCCTAGGAGAATTGCAAGTGACTTGTCTGATTGATGGTTGATGGTTGAGTCAGGCAAGGGAGGAGAATTGACTAAGAATATAAACATATAGGAACAATTGAAGAAGGAAGTTTTTTGTTGAATTGTGGAAATTTGTTTTTGGCTATAGGTTGATGTAGGAGTATGGCTATAGTTTGTTTGTTTAATTTTTATGGGAGTTAGATTGCCATCCATAATCTAGAACTATGTCTGCCAATTATAAATGCTGTCTTGTTGAAATGTATTTGGAAGAGCGATGGCAAATTGTTTAATTTAGATTTGTGATTATTGTAAGTGGATATAGTCAAATTGCCAAACTCATGACTCGGATTCGTCAGTGATTAGAGTTGTCTTACCAAAATAGATTTGATTGGCAAATTGACTAGTATTGTTTGAGAATTGGCTAGTTGTAGAATTTGGACGTGTTTTGAAGATAATTGAGTTATAAGTTCATGGTCTTGTTATTTGTATTACGTGGTGTGTAATTGCAATGTCAAATTAACTGCAACTAGCTAGAAGTAAGGATATGAACTCTATGCAAATCGAAATAAAAATTAGAAGTGTAGGTTTAAATTGGGCTAATTGATTGTCAATTTGATTTACAAATTTATTGTAACACTGTTGGTTGTATGTGCAGTATTGCTCAATTTAATATTTGAGTGAGGAAGAAATTAGACAATATATGTGGATATTAGACAATATATGTGGATATTAGACAATATATGTGGATAGGTTGCTATTGAGTATAAGAAAAGGGTGAATAGACAGTGAAGTTCAAGTGGTAAGAGAAGTGGTTGGATTCATGTAATTAGGGTTTTATACTTTGAATTGTTGAAAGTTGAATTGATATGTTCATCATCATAAATTGTGGGTGTGGATATGACAATACAAGGAAGATTTACTTTGGGACGTGAGTATTTTTGGATTGAGTTTGTGGTGGCAATTTGCACAAAGTAAGTTTGCATCCATAGAAATTGATGAGGGCAAATAATTCTTGATTATGGCCATTGGCTTTTGTATTATACTCTCATGCATTTTTTGTGGAAATTTGTAATGATAGATTTTGGGCTAATAGTTAAATAGCTGAATCATACTCAAGACTTAGGTTTGTGTTTTATCATCTTGCATTAATTTGGCAATTAGAAATAACTAATTAGAATACTTAACTATTTACTTTAGATAAAACAAAATAAAAAAGATAATAAAAAAATTTGCAATAAAATATATAACTATATAATATGATATGTCTATTAGGTCCTAGAACATGCACTTGACAAATTGCCCGACTTGGACAATTTTTTGCCTACCCTAGATAGGTACTAGGTAGGATCGAAATTGCATCATTGTGTCAATAGCATTAGTAATGGATAGAAATTGTAGGATTTGGAAATAATGAATGAAGTATTGAATAAATACATTTTAAAACACAACCCACTTGAAAAATGACCTTAGACACCTTAATGATAGTCTACTTGACCTTTTCCCAAAGAATCCCTATACTAGTAACTTTGAATTTTTGTCATTGAATAGGAAAAATCCAACTTACAATAATTGATTTCATCCTAGCCTTGGATGTTTTTTGTATGCTTCTCAATATAACTAGTAATTAGTGTATATGAAGAGCTTGTTTGTTTAGGATCACACATTGGACTTCAAAAGGTTGGCTTGACTTGATTGACATTTAGATTATGTATTTTTGTAAGAAGGAAGATTTTACACCAACTAATTTTAATTTGAGATCAAACAAAGAGGAGGATAGGAGTCAAGTAATTTGGTAAAGTTGTAAAAGGGTTTGTTATGAATAAAGGATTTGAATAAAAGTGGTTTAAAGAGCATTACTTGTTTTAGAATAGTTTGTGTATATTGAGAAATATTTTATTGTTTTCTAACTTTTGCTTGGAAAGTAGTTTGCAAGTGTTTATTCAATTGTATTAACCTTTTTATAGCTAAATCTTTTTTTTAAAATTTGCACATTCTATCATACTACTAAAATCACAAGTCCCTCTGTAATATCACAAATGCTACCACTAATACTAGGGGCTCGTGTTTGCTATGCTACGCAATCATTATATCACATATTAGTAAAATTTTGATATATTTGAATAGAATGCATGATAATGATTCTAATAAGTCTTTAAAATAATTATTTTAATTATTTTATAAAAATAATTTCAATCATGCATACATAGAAATCGTATTTTCACACAATGTGATATTATTAAAGTAGAGTAGCAGTTTGCAATCACTTTTGTAATATCACTTTTTACAAAAGGTGATATTATAGAAATAATATAGTCGTTGCAATTAAAGTGATATTAAAGAGGATTCATAGGATGATATTATAGAGGTAGCAAGTCCATTGCTTCTCTTGGCTTTACACTTCTTTGCACTTCTATGATTTTGTGCTTTTGTGAACTTTGAGCTTTCATGATTTCAATTTTCTATTGCTATTACCAAATGATTTTGAGAAATTTATTCAATTGAAGCGATTTTAGATTCCACAACAATTAAGTTGTTCATGAAGCTTTTGAGATTTATAAGTTTTTCTTTTCAATTCTTCAATTTGGGTTGCCATTTTTTGTAACAATGGAGTCAAATTTTTAATGCATTCTAATGTATGTGTATCTTTTATAGTATTTACCATTGCATATGTTTCATTCATCATTCAATAAATTTCTAATGTACATTTCAATATATGTTTACTTATTAAAAAAAATTATACAAAGATTTTAGTCATTTTTATTTGAAGATTTATTGAAATTTTTTGTTTAGCATTCTATCTAATACATAAATATTCTTATAAAATTCTAATGATGAATGCGTAGCATAGCAAGTGCCAACCGCTAGTAGATATCTAAAAATAATTAAAATCCAAGAAATTATAAAGTTTCCTAAAGTAGTGAATCTATTAAATATCAATATTTAAACTTTTGAAATCTAAAAAAGAAACTACATCAAAAAAATTTAAATCTACAGATCATTGAGATTAGAATTTCAAAATCTACAAATCTACAAGTCATAAACAAGTTGCAATGAATTTACAAATGAGCTGCAATGAAGTCACAATAAATCGCAATGAAGTCAAAGATGAGTGACAAATGAGTCACACATTAGTTGCAAATAAGTTGCCAACAAGTTGCACAACTCATTAATTGAGTGACCAACCTCATGTGGCAACAAATACCATATAAGCACTCTTATCAGAAAAATTCATCAACAAAGTTTCGAGTAGGTTATTGTGAGTTGCCACTACAATTCCACATACATCTTGTCTACAACAAGTATGGGTCTTCAAATTCTTACCAATTACAAATGTTCAATGCAACCTGAAAACCATTTGTTCTTTGTAGTCTTAAAATCCCTCATTTTCTTCTAATGTTCCTATCCAAATTGTTAAGTTACAAAGCGGCTTCTTGTGAGGTTCAATTTTCTCATAATGTAAAGTGAGTGTTCCAAGCAACAAAGCCAATTAAAGTGTGGAATATGGATTTACGGTAAGTGAAGACCTTCATCCAAATAAAACATGCCGCAAATTGTTGAAAAATCATTGAATCAAGGATTCAAGAATGTTGAGGCTCATGAGGAGCTTAGTTATGAGCTAGAAGTTATGGGCAAAAAAAGAGGGTAGAATAGCTTAAAGAACCACTATGAGAAAACAATTTTTTTTTAGATGTTTGAAAAAACATGAGAGCATGTTAAGCATGACAAATTAGATGTCAACAACAATGTCTCCTAAAATCCGTTATAAATGATATGCAAAAAATGTGCGAAAATCACAAGAAACATGCAAAATTTTAGGTTGTTTTTCTCTAACATCATAGAAAATGAAATCTTTGAAGCTCTCCAAAATGTGCCATGTGTTGAACAAGTCACCACCACATTAGTATGTGGACCTTGCCAATTGCTAATATGGCATTTGGTTTTGATGATGTGGCAATTGGTTTTGGTTTAGAGTTTTTGAGACATCAACTTAGACATTTTTTGAGACATAGTGATCATTGGAGAGTAAACAAAAGCCATTCTTTAGTTCAACTCCACTTCCTTTAACTAAATTGAAATCTAATCCTGATGCAACATGGTGATGTCGATGATAGTTGCAAGAGATGCGATTTTGAGACAATGATGTTTGCAATGAAGCAACAATCTACCAAATATCTACTAAATTCTAAAGCCTTTGAAAATGCATTCAACCATCTCCATAGGATTTACAATATGATATTTGAAAGCAATTTCTTCAATTGAACTCCAATTCACTTAATTGCTTCCAAATTTAATCAAAGGTTGGAAGTATAAAATACAAGTTCTTTAAACATAGTCTACATATAAAGGTATAGAGTTATTTGTATTGGATTTATGTTAATAAGTTTAATTGAAAGGCTTTCATATATCTTTGACCTTTTGAGTTAGGTCATATGATAAAATAAGATACTATTAAAAAAAAGATTTATCCTAGATTTGATTCTACACCAACATGAATGAAGAGTGACTTGAGGGCAATTATTTTGCTCTCACTAAATGTTGTTGGTAGTAATTGTTTTTCTAAAGTAAAGTACTTTCATCTTTACTTTGATAATTTCATAATTACTTTACATTTTCTTGCATAATACAAAGAACTTTATAGATGTAATATTTTTTGTACTGTAGTTCCTATTTCATAAGTAAAAACATAGTCCAAAGAGACATGTCCTTTAAATTTTTAGATTAAAAATTCCAATCAATAGATTTAAGTCATATAATAAAAAATTATAATTTTTAATTTTCAATCAATTTAAATAAAAAATTTAATTTGTTCATCAATGAAAGATTAAATTTCAAAGATGATTGGGAAGTTTTGGATCTAAATTGATGGAACAAAGATAAAAGCATTAAAAAAATGCTAGTCTTTAAGTCCTAAATGTCCAAGGATTTTTTCTTAGCTTCTAGAAGCTTTTTAAAAAAAAAAAAAAGCCAAAACTTTTATCACTTTTATTTAACCTCCAAAGTCATGAAAGTGTTATTTGTCAAAAACCACTCAAAACTATCACTTCTATTGCATTCACCTAAGAAAACCAAAAAAATACCTTTTTAAAAACCTAACCATAGGATCTTCATCTCAAACTTAAGGACAAATGGATTATTAACAAATATCGTATTGATTTAGTGTCTTCATCACTATGTACTATAATTGCATCGATTATGTGCATTTTTATGCACTAAATCAATGCAAAACAATGAATATCAATAGCGTACAATTTATGTACTTTAACTATATGATTGCTGTGTAATTTTGACACAACAATCATATAGTTAAAGTATATAAACTATATGCTATTGATATTCATTGTTTTTGCACTGATTTAGTGCGTAAAAATGCACATAATCAATGTGATTTTAGTATGTAGTGATGAAGGCACTGAATTAGTACAATATTTGTTAATAATCCATCTGTTCTTAAGTTTGAGATGTTGTATTTAACTTGTTTGTCATATTTGACTACGTAGAGTGCAACATATTTGCATTGAAAATAAAGAAAACAAGTTTTTTTACAACTTGCTTGACTAGATTCTTTGGCTTTGAATGTTTTTAATTGAAATTTTTGAACTATTGATTTTGATTTTATAAGTTTTTATGTTGAATGAATAGTTGAATTGAAAATCTAAGGAAAACAATTCAAGAAGCAAGCACTTAATTTTCACTCATTAAAAAATTGTTAAATAGAAATAGGTTGAAGATTAAAGGAAAAACTAAAAACTAAATTGTTAATAGCTCTAAAATGGAATTATAATAAAATAATTGCAACAGTGAGATTGTTCTAAGAACAAACCTAACTCTATCTAACAATTTCTTTTGAAAAATTGTAAAAATTGTATTCACAAATGAATCCTATAAGTTATTTTCTCAAAAAAATGCTTAGATTGCCTCCCAAAATAAAATTGTCCATAACTTTCTCATCACAAGTCCAAAAAGAATGAATCAAAGCTTCAAATGCAGACAACAATTTAAAATTTATAAGATTCTTTTTTTTTTAATTTTAAATTTTAAGATTTTTTAAAGCTGTTAGTTGACCTCCATTTTTGGCTTATTGTGCCATAACTTTTTTTCCTAGGCACTAATTGAAATAAAAATTATATAACTACAAAGATCTCACAGAATTTTACATTTTCAAAAAGTTTTTAAAACATTAACTACAAATTGAGACAATAGGAACCTACCCAAACCCAAATTCTCCCTCTAGGGAGCAAACAATTTTTTAAAAATTAATATTACACATGGATTGAAAGACAATCCATTCATTGAATTAAGCTATTGTTTTATTTTATTTTATTTGTTATGTTGAGATCTCCTTAGAATGTATGTCCCTTATTCTTGGTAGTGTTGGAAAGTTCTTTGCAAGGACAAATGTATGGACTATGTATCATGGTGTTTTAATGTAAGGATTTTAAATTAGTTTTAAAATATTAGAAATCATTTTTATCTTGAATATAGCAACAACACATGGCACAATAATAATGTTTGATTACAAAAGGATTCACTTTTTGAAAGCAATTGAAGTGTTTTAGAATCTTTAAACACCTCTTTTAATTCACTTGCCATATTGAAAAATACAACATTAATGGATATAACATGCATACTTATAGTCATCTATTTGTGGCATCTCAAAATCTACATATTTGAAATTTTCTTTAATGACTTTCTAATGTGATTTTATCCAAAAATTCATTCAACTTTTAGAGGCTTACCTTAAGTTATGAAGAGATGGACGTGCCTTCAAGCTCTTGTTCCAAAGAGAAAAAACGATTCAACGCTGAAGCAAATCCCAAACACGTAGTGTCCCATCCTCATGTAGAGTAAATAACATGAATGAGACATTCAACTATCGTGTTACCAAACTCCTCAACGGGCCGCACTTTTACCCATGCTGTTATAAAATACGTACAATCAAATTCAAGCTTTCGCTAAGAGATCCAGATCAACTGTTTGAAAATATACGCAGATATGAATGTGAGGTAAAAAAAACATCTCACCTGGAAACAAATCCCTATGATCCTCTTATTCTAGGATCAGCATTTCTCAATTTAAATGGAACTTCTACCAAATAGCAAATAACTAGCTTAATAAAAGACAAAGGTAGGCAAGTTATCACACAGGAAAATCACCCCTCCCAACCCATTCAACTAACTCAGAATAAAAAATAAAAATCCTTGCACGTAAAAATTGCATGTGTCTGCCAAGTTTGTAGTTCAACTTCACACCCTTGTAAATCTACTTGAATTGGAACATCATGGAATGGACGAAGGCCTTTTCATCCATCTCGTTAACCGAAACATTGAGTAGGAATCAAAAACCATCATATCTCCTCAAGTTCAGTTCATAGGGATTTGTTTCCTAGAAAATGATCAAATTTCAGCATTAACTCATCAAAAACCATCATATCTCCTCAAGTTTAGTTCAATTCTAATTGTCTCATGGCATCATCCACATACTCGATGTGGACAGTAGAGTAAGACCCTCACACCTTAGTTTGACCTCATTCTCAAGTTCAAACACACATCATCTTACTTACAATGATCTACAAACCCTCACTTTAAAATTTAATAAGAAATTCACAGCGTAAAAAGAGAGTTCGGCTCTTGTACTCAAAGAGACTTCTCTGCAGGTTAATACTCATCTCACAATGAAAGCACATTCCTACATATTGGTTAAATGCTAAATGTGACACAAATAGTGTCCTCTACCAATTTGTTCTCCAAGTTCACTCGACAAAAACCTAAATAACAAATATGCACTCTTCCAATTCAATCAATGCCTCCCAAGTAGTGCTACCAAACCCGGAGTCTCTTGATTTCATTGCATTATTTACAGTCTTAAATTGCGTTCTTTTTACTTCTATATTTACAATCTCTCTTCTCAAGCTATAAGTACACATACAAAGATTGAAAAATGTTCAGAACGTTCAAATTATTACTGAACAAGGAATCGGAGAACACAACAAAACTGAACAGGAACACAACAAGGAACTCAACAACGATCCATCCTCCAATGCAGTGGTTCGCTCCATTTGTTCAGAAAAAAAAATCCTACGAAAGTAAATGAGTTCAATTACATTCGCAATGCAAGCTAACGACTAGTGTGTGCACTCAAGGAGGACGAAGGAGGACTGGTTCCGCCCCCAACATCGCTAGCACTGGACAGCAGCGGAGCGACACAGCAACTGGCACCAAGGCCGGCACTTGCACCACAGTCCATTGCACCGCACCGTTGTAAAGGACCTCCATGATGCTCCTCTATAAAAACAACAAGAAGTATTTCCATCTCGAATTTTTTCTTGCAAACAATCCAAGAAAAATCTCCACCTACACACACCGACTGTTGCAGATGTAGTTTTGTTTGTTTTGTACCCTACCATTCGTTAAAAAGTAATTCAAAAAATAATTAAATGTGGCAGGTAATGAAATCATCTCTACCTTAAGACAGGCTGTTTGTTTTGTTTGTTTGTCACGTTGAGATCTCCTGGACCGAGCGTCCCTCGATCACGTGCAAAGTACCATTGAAAAGCCCTCGAGAAAGCCCTCAGTAAGAAAGGGTGCACCAATTTGGTTTCATGGCATTCAGATGTACAATGTGAAAACTATGCATTTTTTAGTTATTTTTTATTCTAAGAAAATAAAAAATTATCTTTACTTATATTTTGGTCACAATCTTGGTACCATTGGAAAGCCCTCAATGAGGAGGGGGGTGCACTGGATTGGTTTTGTGACATTTAGGTGTATAGTGTGAAACTTATGAAACTTTGAAGTTTTTATGAACTAAAAAAAATTTTAAAATTACTTTTACTTTTGTTTTGGCTGTGGCAACGACACATGGCACACTACACTAATGATGGTATTTAGTGTTGACAACTCTAATTACGAAGCATAATACTAATTGTCAACAATCTGGTTAATATTACCAACACTAAATGTCAACATAGACTCTATTTGTCAACTATTGGGTATAAATTTTTTACAAGTTTACATTTAGTGTTACCTAACTATTTCATCAAAATGCAAAAAAAAACTATGAACTCAAGAAACCTATTACATACTCAAAAAAGTTATTGCTCAAAAAAGTGAACACAATACTAAATGCCAACTAATTAAAGTTTAGAGTGACCGGGGTAAAAATCCAGGTAACACTATTAGTAACATAATACTAAATACCATCATTAGTGTAGTGTACATAAAAATCACCAAAACCCTTAACACTAATTCTGCCTATGACTAATCGCTCAACCACCTAGAGCAATGAAACCACTCAAATTGTTTAGAAATTGTGGCAAAATTAAGGTTCTAGAAACACAAAACATAGTCATTGATACTAACAAAATGTGCAATTGAAGACGAATATTGAAAAAATCCTACATCTGGTTAACCTTTGTCGAATTCTTGAAAGAATTTAGATATATAACTTTCTATTGAATTTCAAATTGATAGAAAATTCAGGATACAACACCTGCCAAAACCACAATGAAATTGCCATCACAAATCAATGCACCAATCCTACACCAAAACCTTCACAAATCTCATACAAAATCGACATCAATCAATATAAGAAAATTGACATCAAGCTAAAATCAAACTAGGAAAAAGACTACCAAAAACTCTCAGCCAACCGCAATTGCTATCGCTAGCTCACTACAACCTTTAGAGCAACAGCCTTCAGAGCAACAACATAAAACTATGGTTCAATCCACAACCCTCATTTTCCTCTTTGGTACTCCAATAGTTTTTGATAGCTAAGCTTGTCCTTTCCCATAAAGCATTATGATAGATGTTTTTAATTTTTTTTTATTTCTTCCCAAATCTCTTTAATTCTTGTTTAAAAGCCTTCTTATCTTTTTCAATCCATGTCTTCTACTTGAACCCAATCTTGGACTCTCCAAATTTGAATATCTAGAAGAAGTTAAAGATCTAGAAGAAATTGACGATGAGATCTTCAACTTCTTCTAAGTCTTCAACTTCTTCTAAGTCTTCAACTTCTTCTAAGTCTTCAACTTCTTCTAAGTCTTCAACTTCTTCTAAGTCTTCAACTTCTTCTAAGTCTTCAACTTCTTCTAAGTCTTCTACTTCTTCTAAGTCTTCTACTCCTAAATCAACTTCTAATACTCTCCAAATAAGCAGACAATTAAAACAAGGGTGCTAACTAATCAGTTTGTCAAATCCATTTCCAAATGGATATATCACACCCATCAGATTTTACCTTCATTGCTACCTACAAGAACATGACTTAATCCAAACATAAAAGTCCACTACCCAAGACGATCATGCACATACAGCACAAGAGAACTAACCACCAACCCCCAACGCATGTCACACAAGCTGGATCACACCATTCAAGCATCAAATAACTACCTGGCACGCCGTTAGGTTGCCACTGCTCCAGCACCCTCCATTGTTCTGCAAACACTCGTTGGTCTGCACGGAATCACTCAGACACACTGGTGGGTCGGCTGTCTCCTCAAAACCGGAGCAGGTGACCTTCAACACTGCTCCCTTGTCCAACTTCCCTGCGCTACCAAAAGCCACACATGTAAACAAAAACACTCCCTCCGACTCTTCACACAGTGCTAACGCTTCCAAATCTCTGACAAGGACTAACTTGAGGCCTCCAACACCACTGGGAAAACGCAAATAAAAAAAGGCAGGCACTTCTACCCTCAAAAAATCACACGGGACACACAAGCGCTCAAAAGCACACACCTCGGTATTGCCTCTGATTGATTATCAGAGTCGGCAGGATCGTCACGTCGCCCCGGGTGCCCTGACCCACCTGCCAAGCACAAAACCAATCAAACACAAGAACAAAACCGCGACCAACCAACCTTCATAACAACACAGAAAACACCACATCCACAAAAGACTCAACAAACCCTTGGAAACATCGCCACCAACAGCACACTCGACGAACAGATGCAGAACGGACAAACAGAACTCCACGGCGGGAGCAACCAACAAAACATCCAAGGTTTCGATTGGAGTGTAACCGCAAAATTTATATGTCTGGATTCTATAATTGTAAAGATGTGTGATGCAGCGACATTGAGATTCGGGACAACATACAATAGTTGCATCAATCTTAACATAGGACAATATATAATAATTGCATCAAACTTATCTAAGTAAGCTTTCTACAGAATTACGATCCATGACATACATTACTAAACAGAAAGAGTGCCCCTTTCTTCCCTAATTACTGCAAGCTCTCTCCTCTTGGAATAAGAAACTTGATGCTCTTGCAGACAAAGTGCATCAAGAGCGAGTAATTAAAATAGACTGTATACAAAGTGTACTCCACAAAACACCAAATTGGACCCACATTGAAAGTGGACAAGCAGCTTTTGACGGTGGATCTACAATCCACTGCCTTAATCCACTTGGCCACGTCCGCCTTTTTTTCTAATTTATTTATTGAAAATAAATAAATTTCAATGATACCGATACTTCTAAACAATAAGACCAATTCTCCAGTCACATGATGTTCAGACAATGATAATTTGCAAATCAGGTAACAAAACGAGCTAGAGTCTGGAAAGGTTCAATAAAATACGAGATTAATTGACACAGAATGCATACATTCCATTCTAAGAAAACATTTAAGATGCCTTCCTCTCTGAATGAAAAATTGAGATCCCAAATCTCCAATGTGAGTCAAAATTTCAAACTCCCCAATTCTACTGTCAAGCACAAGTCAAAGTACATACCCACTTTAAGGTACTACTACTAGCATTTCAAGGTACCTCACTTTATTAGATGTGACCATTGGAAGAAGTCAAGGCCTAAGACATAAAATAAAATAATGACAGTTTGTACGGTACATGCGAAAGAGAAATTTATACGGTACACACCTTAAGTAGCTTCATTTTCTTTCAAAATATCTCAACACCTAAAGGATCAAAACAATCATAGAACAACAATTGTAGGCATTAAATTGTCAAATAAGCACTTGTGCAAAGCGCCATTCACTTCAAGAAACAAAAGATGTAGGAAAGTTAGAGGTATCTACAAGAATCAGGCCCTCTAAAAACCTCACAACTTGCAAAATTTACTATAAATGAAAATAAACAAAATCACATTTTAAAGATTTCAACAGCAAACAATTTAGTAAGGGAAGAGGTCCTCCAATTTGAGCAACTCTTTCATGTGCCCATACAAGAAGGGGAAGAAATGGTGGCCTTGTCCCATACCCGGCCATTTACCATATTCCTCCGATTCAAGGCCAGCTCACTGCCGAAGCGTGGGACGGCCATAGCCTTTCACTGGCTTTGCCTACTTGTATGGTAAGCACAGAGGAAGGAGGTGATCACCGACATAGGGGAGTGCACCCCCATGCCGGGTCGGGGTGAACCCACACGCCCTCCTTTCTCCACATGAATACATAGCCCCCAAAGTTAAAAAGCTCTTTTCACCCACCAAACTCTCTTTTGCCTAAAACCGCAAACATAAGCATAACTACAAAGTTGTACTTACGCGCTATCATGCACGTTACCAGAAGTGACTCATCATATGTGTGCCGTAACTTTCCAGTGGAAAACCAGAATACACGAATCCTTCTATCAAGCGAAGTAGTTACAAATTGCTTCCCATCAGGACTCACTTGCTCACAGTAAGATCCATTCACTCTACCATTAAAGACATGCCTACAAGTTGAGTTGCACTTTAAGAATACAATGCCTTACATTCTTGATCTCGTAGTGACTCTACAGAAGTTGACAATTGAAGCAGTTGTCAAAATACACATTAAGCTATGGTTCTCCTGACATAAGCAGGATATAAGGAGGTAATGCGACGAACAGCAAGTGTGCATGAGTACAGACAGGGAATGAGTACAGACCTCAAGGGAGGACACAGTTGTCTTTGCTTTCGCAAGTGCGTACAGATCAGCCTCCCTCTTGAACTTAAACTGCAAACTACACCATTACCGTTACTCATTCCAATTCCCACCACTTAAACCCTATATTTGACATGCATAGACGTCATAGACTTTGACGGAGTCGAAGATAACGACCCATCAATCAGTAGTGCTGGGGAATAAACAATCCCAAGAAATAAAGCCACCGTCACATTTCTTCAAGGAAAGAAAACGTGGAGTTCCCCAAAACCTTAAAAACAAGTACAAATTTTCAAGGCAATAGAGAAAAAAAGGAGATAAATACCCGTGCTTAGGGAACTCCAAGGTTTCAGGGCTCCAATATTCAAGCAAAGCCTTGGCATCTGCAGAAACTACAATATCCAATGCTGGACAATACTTCATGATCTTCATCGGACCCATGTGAATATGCTTCGATATTATGGGCTCGTTGCTACCAGATCGTGCATAAAAAACGTGAACATGTGGAGAGGTTTTGTCGCTTATTGCAAGCTTGGCCCTTGCATCACCTTGCATGAATACCCACTCAACTGCTGGCGACATGAACGTTAATTTCAGCATGGCAATCATGTCATAATTGATCACATCATATATCTTGACAGCCTCGTCATTGGATATTGTGCAACACAGCAGCCCATCTGCACTCACCTAAACATGAAAATAAGCTTCACGAATCATGAACGAGCTCGTGCAACAGATTAGTGACAATAACATTGGCGTCAAAATGAAGTCCACGACTAGATCACAATAGCCCATATATCAATAAGAAAAAAACATGTCCGTAGAAAACATGAATGGAATGTTTTCAAAGCTCATATCGCAAGCAAATCGTGCAAATTCAATCAAACAATAAAACGCACTACATCGCAACATGGCGCACCGTCAGAATCTGCTGAAAACAAGAACATCCTCTGACCTGGTAAGACGCAGTGACAACTCCGAGCACGAATCTAAATGGCCACGGAAATGCAAGTCACAAATTCTCACGAAACAGAAGCTCACAAAACAATAGAAGGAACAGAAAAAATACGCTCCATCACAACACGGCGCATGGTCGGAGTCTGCTAAAAACAAGAACTTCCTCTGATCGCATTATAACTCAGACCCACGCTAAACCCTTGGCTTTAACAGAATTTCAGGACACCAGAACCCTAATTCCATGTTATTGACAAAGTCGCAAATTATGCTGTTTCTTTAAAAAGCTTTCTTTGAAGTTCACAAATCAAAATTCAAAATTCCAATAATGCTGAAAAGCTCAAACTGATACTCGAAACCTTAGTTTTAGCACTTTGTCAAAGTCTCCAATTGTAAGAATGATCAGTGAGTGTTTCATTAATACGGATAAAACAAAGCTAAAAGTCGAAACGAAGAAGAGAAAAATGCCCGATGCTAAACCCTAGGCTTCAACTGAATTTTTTTGCACACCAAAACCCTAATTCATTGTTTTTCACCGAACTCTCAGATGCGAGATCTGCAATCTCTACAACAGAAGTGCCTCTCCCCTCTCTCAATGCCAGATTAGCACTCACATTTGCGCAGACGGGAGCGCGTCCAGGAATGCCCTCTCGAACTCCAGAGGCCGCAGAGCACAAACTTCTCGCCCTATTTCCACAAGCACCATGGCAGGCTGCACTGCTCACTCCATTGAAAAATGTGCAACAATTATTCTGTTTACAAAACAAAAGAAAGAACATGTCACACTACAAGTGCATTGTGTGCATTGTGTATTTGTGTAATTAGAACAATAGTAATTAAAATAGCCCCCCTATAGTCGATCAAGTAAGCAATTGGAGATATGATTTGGGGTAGTGCAAGGTGAAGCAAATAGTTTCAAAGGTATAGGGATAGAAATGAGGAGGATTGCAAAAACTTTGGTAATTTTATTACTTGAATTGAAATTACTATGAATTTTGAAAGACAAAAGTTGCCCTGGACCCATTGCCAATCTATAAACTCTTCTAATTTTGATCACTCAAAAACTACCTTCTTATTCAAAGCTTTCTACTTTCTAACTTATTAATTTGGAACATATGTCAATAATTTATTAGCTCCAATCTTAAAAAGGAAAAACAAAAACAAACAAAAACAAAAAACATGTTGGCTATAGTTGGTAATTAGTTAGTCTCTCGGGGGGGGTAGTGAGCGGTAGCAGTAGAAAACTACGTGCGAACAAATGATAGGGTGCCTAAAAAACATTTGAGATAAAAATTATAATTTGTTTTTTAATACTATAGGGTACCAAAATGGATTGACATGTCTTCAAACTACTATAGGGTATAGAAAAATAGGTCCAATTAGAAAAAAATTAGACCTAGGATACCTCCCTTTTTATTCTTTTTTTTTGCCAAAAGTATTAAATGCTGCTGCCTTGTGAGTGGCATATTGAAAGTAATCAATAATTTTATAGACTTTATTCATTTCTACAGTAGCCGTTGGTTAAGTGGCTGGCATTTAATTTTGTCATTTAATTTCATTTCATTTCGAAAATTGGCGCCCTGTTTGTTCCGGGTCCACTCTGGAATTTGGGGCAGGGAATCGCGTAGACACTGGCGGGCCAGTCTTTTCCTTCTCACTGTTCTGTGCTTGCGGTGTGTTTGCGGAATCAAGGTGGTGGTTTAGGGTTCAGGCAAAGATGGCGCTCAGTTTCAAGACGAAGCTGTTTTCCCTCGCAGACGAGAACGCGCGTCCGGAGCTCCTCAGTCCTTTCTTCTGTCAAGCTGGCGACACTTACGCCGAGTTGCGATTGCGTCTGGAGGAGGGCGGGTGCGTTGATTGGGCGTTTGAGTTTTGGGACTTTGAGGATCAATGTCGCATCCGGAAGAGGTTCGAGGTGATGAATCCTGTCACGGAACGCATTTACGTGATCCCTGCGGTGGAGGAAGACGGGGGTGGACGTGGAAAGCGATGTCGTCAGGAGATTCGTGGCGAAACCGGGATCAATGATTTTGTGGCGCCCCCCGACTTGGAATTCCCTGATGCGCAGGAGTTCGAAGTTGCTGCCGACTCGACGTTGCAAGAGGCAGAATTGGGTTTAGGGTTTTCCCCTGAAGAGCTTCCAGACGATGGCAGTCTGCTTCAATCCCAAATCCTTTCCAGTGAGATCATGGAGAATTATACAAGCGCTGCTGCGAAGCTTACGAGGGAGCTGCAGTCCATGGATTTTGCTGACCATCTCTGGAAGCTGAAGACCTACGATCAGCATGGCGTTGCAGTCGTCAAGATCTTCTGCGTGGAGTGCAACAAAGAAATCGGGGATACAAGCGGTGATCACAATCGGTATGGCATACAAAACCTATTCACGAATTTCAAGAAATCGCACTTGCATTCAGTTCTTCACATCAAGCAGTGGTGCAAGAGGAGGGACATCCCGTACAGCGATCACCCAAAGAAGGAGGGCAACTCGAAGAAACCCGTCATTTATACAACAACAGACCACAAGCGTCTCGTGGAAGAAGGTGTCAGCGTTCTTCAAAGCATGAATGATTCCATCTCTTTAGTTGATCCTCCATTTGTTGTAGTAGGAGATGTGGGAAGTTCTCAGTTCAAGTCTTTCTGGTTCAAGGTGCGCTGTAAAATCGACGGAGAAATAATGTACTTGTGCCTGCAGAAGGGGAACCTCAGAGCTAACTTAGAGAATCACATCCATGGGCTCATGCATACCAAGTGTTGTGAAGATTTGGCTGCGTCAAATAGTTCCTCTAAGAAATCAAGTACAGTCAGCTCGGGAAAACGGGGGAGACCTACCGCAAGGTCGAGATCCACCACTGGAAATCAACGCGACCTGCATTCTTGGTTCACCAGTTCGGGCAGTGCAGATACCGAAACATCAGGCGAAGCTCCGTCAGGTCTGCACTCAGACTCCATCTTCTCATTGTTGTGCTGGGGTTTTAGGAAGAAAATCGTTGAATACGATGGGAAGAGCTATAGAGTGGATTCATTGCTCAATGATCCGAAGCCTGGATCGCTGTGAATAACGGAGCCCAGCTGTTCTGGCGTTTTTTCTGTGACTGCATAATGTAGGTGCTGGATGTGACTGACTTTCCAAAGAGGCTGCTGTGGGAGATTGGAAAGTGACTCCTGTTTGATTCTGCCTTGGGCGGAAGATTTGGGCATGCCGTCATGTGTGATCCGGTGGTTCAATGTCGAATCGTAAGTGCCCCTAACCCTAGACTCTGATTTCACTTGCGCCTGTTTGTTTTATACTTCTTCCGTGGGTTGTTTGTCGTCCTCACTGCTACCAATCCTGGCCATTTTCTTTGATCAGTCCTCATTCGTGCAACGTGCGCAGTTCGGAGGGGGGTGCGACGTCGGAATTGAGCGGGTGCAGTGCGCAATATCTCCGGACGCCTTCAAATTTTGCGCGTGGGATTCTGCTGTGGAGTTCAGCGCAGCTCAGAAAGATAAGTCGCTAAAACCCGGAATGTAGGTTTGTTTGTGAATTTTGACGGGCGTCAGTCCGTGCACAACACACTGTCGCGAAGTTTGAATTTCGTGGTGTTTCCGATGTGTGTTAATGTTCTTTCTTCAGGCGCAGTCTTACAAATGCGCGGTTTCACAGGCATCCATGGAGACCGCAGACTTCCCTGGGATTCTTCGGGACTGTATGTTGCCAGTGGCTGCGCGGCTGCCTGAACATTTTTGGGCACGGGCGTTCGTGAATGACGAGGAAATCATGACTCTCCTCCCACGTCTTGCAGCGACGTGCACACAGTGGCGTGATGCAGTGCACGGGCTTACGGAGTTTGCTGCGTTGCGCATAGCAGAGGCAGACTTGGTGCAGGTGAAGGGGAGGTGAATCTGTCGCCGAACCTCACGAGCAAGGAAGAGGGATATGGCTTTCCTTTTTTCAGTATATGAGCGTGCTCTTTTCTTGTTCTCTTGTTCGTGGGCGTTGCAGAAGGACTTAGATGAGAGATTGAGGTGCGTACCTCTGGCGGAGCTGTCTGTTGCTGAATTGCAGACCCTTCGCTGTACTCTGCAAGATGGGTGGGACTGCTCGGAGATTCAGGTGCCTATTGGAGCGAAACTGAAGCCTTCCAGCAGGAAGTGGGTTACACCGTTCCACCGAGCTCTTTGACGTTGCTGTACAAGCTCACGCCAAGTATTGAATTTCATCTCCCTCTCTTTTGCATATGCTTACCCTTTCAGTGGTGCTTACCTTTGCAAAACCGCTCTTCAAATGTGTGCATGATGTACTGTATGCTGCCAATGTGTGTGCTTGCATGTTGATGTTATTTTTGGCCATTTCCATTGATTCAAGTGTGTGTCTGCTGCAATGCAGGTGCAGAACTGTAGGAGACTGTTAGAATGAGGCCAAATGCATTCCTCTTTGCATTTCCCTCTCATGTCAAAGATTGGATTTGTTTTATACTTTTTCCATCAGTTACAGTCTTGGTTACAGTATTGCATGTTTGAGTGAGTTTACTTGTACAAGCTCAGTTTTGATTTGATCTCCATAACTAGACATTCTTGACATTCTATTTCATAACTTAGTATGCACATTTTTTTCATTGATTGTGTTTGTAAACACAATGAGGACATTCTATTTGATAATACTACTGCATACTAACATTTCATATACCATTTCATACTACCATGATCGTTGACAAATATTTCTGACATTGAATTTCATACTATGATAATGCAAAATAGTTCTTACATATTGTTGTGAATACTGGGAAGACAAGTCATATTAATCATGTATGGACCTAATTATAGAGTTCAGTTTGTAGCATTAAATAATCAGATACCTTCCTAATTTTTGAGCATCATTAACAATTTTTATGGAAGATGCAATATGGTAGGAGGCTCCTAAACTGTCCATCTAAGACCTAAACTCCATTGAAACAATCTTCAGTAAATTTTAATAGGAAGAAAAATGGAATTTACATCTAGTCCAAGTCTTTTCATATTTTTTAGACCTTTCTGGAATTAGCTATGAATTTTTAGAGTTGAAACGCAGTGGTCACTAAAAGCGACCACCCCTTAAAATGTACACAGTCAATACATGGAAGAAAGCAACGTATACCCCTACACCATGATCGGTTTTATAGCCCAGTCGGTTTATGAGCCTCCTACCATAGTAGTATTGACTACACTTTTTTCTTAAGTTCTAGTTGTAAGTTGTCATTACTGGAAGAAAGAAAACCAAGTTTGAATGGAATGGACTATAGGACAGAATTTGTAGTAGATTTTTTTTTTTTCTAAATAACCATATCATTTATTCATATGAATTCAGATTTATAAGTAATGCAAGCCCCTTCTCTAATAACCCTAAGTAGAAAATTATATAATGATAGCATGTTTAAAAAAATAAAAAAATAAATAATACCCCCCTAAAAAATACTTGGCGTTCGCACCTATCCCCTTATTTTTTTGACACACTACCCCCCCCCCCCCCGAGGTTAGTCTATAGGTTGATTATTGAATCCTAGTTAGGGGTGGGTGGTTCTTAGCTATTAAATATGCAAAGCTAGTCTTTTGCGGTTATTCAAAAGTAAACAAACATCCTAACTTTTGATTAATTTTATCATTTTCTAGAAACTACAACCATGCAAATTTAATCAAGACAAGTTATGTATTAAAGGAGAAAAGAAAATACTACAATATTACATATGGTTTGAAAGATTGTAATTTGCGATTAATAGTTTTTAAAAATTGTAATGTGATGTAAAGTCTCTTAATCTTCTTTTTATATGTCAAATCTAAAAATTGAGGTTATAAAAAAATTATGAGGTTGAAGGACAAAACTAATATTATGCTATAATCTATTATAAATTTTCAGAATTTATATCATGCTATAGTTTTCTAAATGAATTTCCAATTACATTTTGTCGACCTCAAAATTTAGCACATATAAAGGTCATTTTGAAGAACCTCTAATACTAACAAATCAAGATTTACAATCAAAACAACCTTTAATTACAAAAACATTGAATAAAAAAATCATTGATAATTTTTTCTAAATCATTTTTTGGTGCTCATGATAAAATTTATATAATATATGAAAGTATTAAAAAAAACTTGAAATAAGTAATTTGGTTAGATTAGATTTCACTTCAAAATTTGGTCTACCTCCAAATATGGTGCCTTGAGTTGGGTATTTAGGGGTTAATAATCATATCACACTATTTTATTGAAAGGATTGAAATTTTCTCCAAACCAAGTGGAAAATTTGGAGGAAGTAGGTCAAGGTAAACATAAACATTTTCTATTTAATAAAAAACAAGGAGAGGACTAGAGTAGCAACTACTAGCCCTTCCTCCATCCTAACATGTGTTGAATCCATTCCCTCCATCTTATCCTTCAAAGTAGTGCTATATGCAAATGGGGTGCCAAAGACCCAACTAATACATTAAAAAATCTGCTTGGGGAGTACAGCGGCAAGGCTGAAATTCAAAAGAGATTTAACCCCTAAATGATGGACCTATGACCGCTGATTTCAAGCCTCACTATCACCACTTAGTTTGTTGCCATTTTGCAACAAGGTATGTATGAAAAAATTTTAATTTATTTTTCAGAGATGAAACAAAATGTCTTCTTTGTTGCACCAAAAATTTAGATTTTTTTGTAAATAATTGATCTTTTTGTGAATTTTTGTAGATATAATGAAGAAAAATCATATCAAATAGAAAATTATTTCAAAACATCTGAAAATTTCACCATGTATGCATATTATAGTGATGAACAACATGGTGTAAACTTGTTTTCCATGCCATTCTGTAATTAGAATGTAGTAGACATTGAAAATACATCCAAAGTTCAAACTGTAATAAAAAATTGATTATTAGGAATTTTTTCAAAATTCAAATTGGAGTAGAAACTAGAGGGAATGAACTTTATTTTGTTAGTTGGTCTTCAATTCAAAAAATATCATTTTTGTAAAGAAATTTCAGATTTAAAGCAAGGAGCAACAAGTTTCTAAAATACACTAAAATAGCATATTTTGTGATCTGTTTCTTTTAGTAACTTCTCATTTATGTGAAGACAAACAATAGCATAACTCCAAACTCAACTAGATTATTTTCATAACCCAACATGGAAGGTCAACAAGAAAGAAGTGGATGAAAAATTGCTTCCCAACTCTCTACAATTCAAGAAACATTAATCCAAAAGCCACAAAATGGCCTCGTTGTTTCTAGGTGAAAGAAATACTTCTAGTATTGTACCATTGACTCCTAGAGTTTGACCTTTGCACTCTAAAATACATGCAAATCAAAAAAATCATTCAAATTTGTTCATGGATCCATAGAACAATATTTTCATCTATAAATTTATCTAAAATCACTTATAACTAAATTTTTTTTTAAGATAATATAAAAATTGCATCCAAAATTTGGTGAAAGTCAAATATTTTGAAGATGGTATCGTTCTTTTCATTTCAACTAATGTACCCTGTGCCATTACTACAATCAAAATTAAGGTAAAAGTATTTTTCTAATTTTTTTATTTGTAAAAACTTTGAAGTCCAATAACTTTTCTATTATATATTCAAATGTCACAAAACCAAACCTAAAAGCTTGAAAGATTTTATTGTTTGACTATTATAGTATAGTTTGGAGCACTAAGCATGTCTCCACCACCAATCAATAGAGTAACTTTATATGAATCTCTTTTTATATGATAGTTTGATAGCAATGAGTTCCAAAAGGTATTGATTTAAGTAAGCACATGCTAGTAATTCAAGGTTTAATAATAGAACTTTAAGATTTTCAATTGATTTTTTGCACAAAATCTTTAAGAATAAAACTATAAATAATCTTTTCTCTCTAAATAGGGTTGTTTACACTCAAAATAGACTTGAAAGAATCATCACATACAAAAAACACCAAAAATACTAAAAAAATTTAGTATTTATCTCCAAAATATCTAAGGCCTTTCTTGAGCTCCTAAGAACTTGCTATAAATTAAACAAAAAGATGACATTTTGCTAAGTTGTATCAATTTTTTGATTTGTAACCATATGAATTCAAATTAGACATGTATAACAACACGTAGGAAAAAAACACACAACAATATTACTAGATTAAAAGATTATCACTAGATTAAAAGATTATAAAGTTCGACTCATAAACATTGACACAAAAACCAAACGTCCTATGGATTACAAGAAATCATTGTAGTTGGACAAAAGTACAACTAAACATCCATGAAATTTTGTTGTGTAAAAAGGTCTTCCCTAATAGTTTGACTTCCAATAAGTGCTCCTGCTATTTTGTAAGTCAATGATTCACATGCTAATGAAATAGGATGGTTTCCAAGATTACCCCTTTGTCCTTACAAGGTTAATCATAAGGGTGTGAATACTCCAAGAGTATTTTGAAGTCTTTCAATCCTCCACATGTCAAATCTAAAAAGTCGGTCACCAAAAAATATGAAGATAAAGGGCAGAACATGCTGAACCCCAATCAATTTATACCTTCTCAAAATCTACTCTACAATTTCTGTAAATGAATTTCTAATGTGATTGTCTCTCCAAGTTTTAGTGTATTGGAGGCTCATTTTCAAGAGCCCTCCACCCTACACAAAGTCAAGATTGCAATGGAAACCCTTCCACAAAATCTTGAATACAATAATCATAATCAATCATTTTCAAAATCGGATTTCTGTGATAACTGAGATCATGACGATTGCGAGAGAGATAGGGCACCCTCCCCCTCGTGCAACGATCTCATCATATTTACCTGCCATTCAAACAGAACACCAGCTACAATTAGTAGAGTCGCAACTGCAACACATTTGAACCATTTGCAGCAGTTCTGGAGGACCTACTCATTAAGTTCTTGTCCAATTTCGGTTACTTTTCGAACAAAACATGCAATATTCTCCATCGATTCTTAATATAAATTTGGACCTCATCTGAATTAGATGAATCAGAATATCATCAACTGAATCGGTCAGTTTCAAACCATCACGAGTCCTCAGTCTTCTAGGGGTTAAGAAATAATCTCATCAACAAATGCTGGCGACATACTGCCCTCCAGCAGAAACCCACTTAGAAGTATTCAGAATAAAGATTCAAAGAGTGTCATCAATTGAACGCATATACACTAAGTAATAACTACGATAATTAACAACGAACGTCGAGCTGCCGACGGTCTAGGGACTCGAGAAAATGAACTCCATGAAGAGAAACTGAGTGGATCAAAGGCAGTTCTGGAAAACTAATAGAACTGCAACAAACATATATTCACTGGACACAATCTAGCTATTGACAGGAACAGATGTTTAAGCAGGGAAAACCATTAGTCAAGAGCAAGATTCTGATTCATAGAAGCAGCAATGCAGAGAATAGAAATGTACCTCAGCCTTGCTGCGAAGATATGGTAGGAGCTCATCGTCGTCAATCCGGTCTGTGCTTTGCATATGGTGAACACCGAGAGCAGCTTTGTAATATCCATCTTCCAACTGTGCGTGGTTCACCTGTATCATACAAAGACATCAACGACTAGAATTGGAAGAGAAAAGGAATGCCCAAAACAATTCAATCTTCACGTCAAAGGCAAAGGAAACATGGAACGTCTACTGCCTCGCAGTGCATGAGAAGAAAGAATCCTGAGCAATACCATGGAATTAAGAGAGCTCAAAAGAGAGAGATGGGCTTACCCCACGCAATAGAAGATATTCAATGACAAGGTCTTCCCAATCCAGCTCGCGTATTGTTTCCTGTGGTGGCTGCACCGAGTCAACCTTACGTCGTTTGGCTCGTACACTTTCCACAACCGTTGATTTCCAAGGGCTGGAGGCCACTGATGGAGAGCACTCAGGTTGATCGCTGTCCATTTTTGTCAATAGACCTTGCTTGGCCTTCTGAATGCGCTCCATTGCGGCACGAATCTTACTGCAACGCCTGCAATAAACCAGTCAACCACAATTAGTCTCAGAAGCTGTCCATAAAAGACAAACTACGGACACGTTACACGTTACACGTTTAGGGTTTAGAGTGACGATTCAGCGTTCTTCTTTACAAATATCCAGTGCTGCCAAAGCCATAGAATAGGCATGTCGATGATTGCTTTGACAAGGTTAAGCATCTGATTTCTGAACACCATAATATCAAACACTCGCCCTCTCTATTCTAAGGCATCTATCCACATAGTGTTGGATATTTCTAAGAGTCGGGAGGAGTATCCAACACACTTAGAACACTATCACTCATAGTAGCACAAGTAAAACACATTCAAACTATGTCAGAGTCATCCTTTGAAATCCCAGGCAGGTAAATTCAAGAGGTCAGGGTGTACCTGCTGTGGGCCTCTGCACCAGCAAGAAACGATTTGGGCCACGCTTGCCACTCGACTTCTTTCCGCTTCAGAGCTTCCACAAGTTTCAACTCCAAGCTCCTACTGTCCTGCAGAACTTGTTCTGATTGTGTTCCTGATGAGCTTGTGCCCTTCTCTGAGGCATTACGAGCCGAAGCAGGTTCCAATTCGTGGGATTGCACTCCCATGGTGGGCTCCAACTCAACGGGATTCCTCCTACTCGAAATTGTGGACAGAGGCATCTCTGAAACATTCTCTTTCTTCTTCTTTGCTCGCTTCATATCCACCTCCAAGAACTGTTACAACTAGATTTAGCAACCAAATTATTGTATTCCCGTTAGACGCGCTGGAACATCAGATACAATTATAGAGGCAGGTAAAACCCAGGAATCCAGAAGATCCATGAATTGAACCTGCCCAACCTTCACAGAAGAGGCAGTATTATCACCCAAAAGGGAAGAGTGCTCGACAGAAGGCCCCACAAAATGTGCAAAAGATGGCTAAAGGAAAAGCCAACAAAGTTCAAAAGCAGCATACGATATAGCGATAAGTGTGCAAGATCTAATGAGGCAATGGATACCTTGAGCAGGAACGGTAAGTGTTTATCCAGAGTCTTGACAGTAAGGTCCTTCCCCCACGGCAACTTTTGCCCCACTCCCACCAGTGCCTTCTAACAGGACAAAGTGCAAATTCAACGAGAAGAAAAGTTGAAACCGAATCTGACACAACAATGGTGAACGAGCAATGAACATGTACGCATTCCAGCAATGGAAAATCGTCGAAGAAGAGCTAGCATACTGGACCGATGCCGTACCTGCAGTTCCGTGAACCGCATGCGACTAGTGCGAGGATGGCTGTACACTTCCCGCACCACATCATCGAAATTTAGCTTGATCTGCTCAAACATGCCAAGGAGTCTTCTTTCATTATTCTCTTGTCATTGGTTTCAAGACATTAAAATGACGAAGGTAAGCTGTTACGAAGAGAAGTAAGCCAGAACATAGTGTCCTAATATGGCTTCAGAAACTGCCGTAACAGAAACTATTCAGCTAACTGGTTCATAGAAGGATACTGATGGAGAAAAACCGAACCTGATTAGCTTCTGTTACCAATGCTATTACAGCAGCCACAACCTGCATCAATCAGAAAAACTGTCAAAACAAAACTCAACCAAACGGTTGAAACCATGACGGAGGATGATCTGACACATTTCTTAGAACAGGGACTCTGAACAAAAGAATGGATCGCAACAAGTCTGGTGCTCCAAGATGGAGTATTGTATATAATACCGTGGTGTAAACAGTATCTGCTCATATCACCTAAACAGCAGCGCGAGAGAGAGAATAGAAACCAAACTTACTGGCAAAGGTCGCCTTCCAGTGATGATAAACCATTGCTGTGAACAATCCAGAAGAAGACTGCCTTGCTTTGACATCTTCCGAGTCAAGTCCCTATCTATCCCCTGGACAATGGAAACAGCTTAGTATTTCTGTACGATCACGTATTCTACTTGCCAGCAACAATGCAATACGGCAATGCAATCTATCAAAATTAAATAGTTAATGACCAGAGGCAAAGGAAGAAACAAGTGCTGGATTCGAGATCCAAAATAATGCAGAGAATAAGTGCAGAGAATGGCAGTAATAGCAGTAAGAAACAGTACCTTCGAGAGAGCAAGAGAGGCAATTGCACGCTCCAAAAAAACGACTGCATCTGTCTCAGGCTAAAAAAATACAAGGCGTGGCTCAGATAGATAAAATTGACGACGATAATCATGCTTCCATGATACAGAGACATGTCAGACTAACGGACTAACGGAGATACACTCGCAAAGCCATGCAACGGTGCACCGAATCTTTTCCCAGTGATGCTGACCTCACAGAAATTCCATCTTCAAAAACCCAATAGCAGCATGAAATGTACGGACTCAAAACTGCCATTTATATAACATTTCCAAAAGAATAAAAATTAGGATGATGAAAGCTGAACAAAAAGAAGTGCATTACCAACTCTAGTTCAAGAGACTGAAGAACACGTCTGTACATACGCCCCAATTCCACTATGCCGCAATCCACTGAGGACTGTCACAACACAGTAAAACAAATCTCATAAGTGATATAGTAACGTCACTTCAAGCTTGAAGAGTTAGGGTTGACATTAGGATTATAACCTAAATACTAAACGTTCAAGAGAATCATAATAGGTATAGGTGAATGAACAAATTCAATCAGCACATCAGCAACACAAACTGAAGCCACAGCGCGATTAATTTACTTTGCCATTAATCAGAAGACTAGAAATCCAAAACTTACCGCCACTTCGACAAGCGTGAGAGGAAGTCGGCTCTGCCGTATTGCGACGTAAATACAAGCACCCACCAGAATCTCTATCCACCTGCCTTGGCCCCATTCCCCATCCAGCAACCGCTCCAACATGAATTTCACTTCTTCTACTTTTTCATGAGGCACGCGCAAAATTGCACTAATCTCCTTCATTTTTTTCATCACGTCTCTCTAAAAGACAACAAGACAAAAAAAACATCATTTTCTACGCAACTTGCTCTAAGGTAGAGGATATTGAAATCACTAGGGACCTAATCCTATCTCTTATACCAACTCCGGGTACTAACAACAATCATCTATTCATACAATTGGTTTACAATCAAGTAGCAAGTGGTGTAAGTGTCACTTGGCTAAATGGCTAAATGTCTACAGTCACAAACAACATTGATAGCATGCTAGATTGTCTAATATTCCTTCAATACAAACCTATAACCTCTCACTTTGATTTGAATGGAGGAAGAAATTTCATACTTATCAATTTAAAAAAAAATAATCTCAATGAAAATTGACTCTTGTAGTACCCAAAGTGATCTCTCTAAGGCTCTTGCAAAGGAAGCACACTCTGAGACTTGGGTTAAAATGCTCCAAGCGATGGAAAAAGTTACCTCTACCTGACACAAGAGCATCTTTACCTAGAAAACTTGAAAGGCTGAAAGAAGAATATAAAATTCTAGAACCATGACAGTGTGCTTTAGACATGACGAAAAGTAGGAAAATACAAACACAACTGTGGCAATTGAAGAGAAACATAGACACAAGAACAAAGTTGGGAAGTAAAAATGCGAAAAGCTCCCTCCCACAAAACCCTAAACCCCGAACCCTCCTCTATCACCGATTGCTTCAAAGATCACCTCAAATTCATCGCACGAGAACAATGAAGACATTAAAAACAGAGCAAGTCAAATTAGAAAATCAGAAAATCTTACAATGCATTCACAGGGTTTGCTATCCACCGCACCTTGTTTATATCTTCACGATTTCCAGAATGAAGAAGTGCCCCTCCCAACCCGCACGCTGCCATAGCCCCCGTCTCGCCACTCCTCACCAACGTGCCGCCTCGTTCCATGACGAGCCCTTGCTGATGATGAGCTCCCAGGGACGTCTCCACATCATCGAAAACACGGCCGCAGTTGTCGCAAGCCAGGATTCCGTAAACGGAATCCATACTCACCGTCCCTTGACCACAAGCTTGACAGGTATCCACTCCCATCTCTATCGACAAAAGTGATCCAAATCGCTAAAACTTAAACCGGAACCCCAAAATCTATTATGCCTTCGAGCCCTGGAGAATTCACAGGAAGTTTCTAAATAAACATCTTCCAATAGAAAAGAAAAGAGTCTGAAATTGAAGCATCCTCAGAATCGTGACTTGACCTCTCCAATTGAAATCAACGTAGGTTTCAGAGTACTAAATAGTTTTGCAAATAGACGATCCAATACGAACACGCGCATAAGCTCTTCAACCACGATTTCAAGAGATTTAGGCACGGAGTACTGAGTACAGAGTAAGCACAACAATGAAGCAGCACAATCGCACATAAAAAGTTGAGAGAATGCACTGACCTAATAATCAGACGTTGATCAATGTGATAGCAAGAACACTAATTAAGAATTGAGCTCCGTGATTTCAACAACTGAACCGGAAGCTGTTAACCAAGCAAGAAGACGAGAAGAGCTATCTTGATGGACGCTGTAAAGTGACGGACTACAGTACTGTACTTCTTGCACGTGAATTTCCATGCACCGAACTCGTTGAGTGAGAGCAACTGAGCAAGATTTGCGAAAAAAGAATTGCAACTTCGATCGACACTTTGGGGGGTGGGGTGGGGTGGTGCTAGAACGTCATTGAGTTGCCAACAAGACTGTAACGAACTGAAGCCAATCTGACAACACGATCCACGCTCAAAAGTTTATTTCAAAACTTTTGGGGTGTTTCAACATCCCACACAAAGCTAATAACAGCATGAACGCAGCACACAAACCCTCCAACCACGCATTGCAAAACCCAAACCCGAACTCCAAATGTTCAACAGCAAAAGGGGATGCAGTCGCGAAAGCTAGCCAAACTAAAACAAGCGACCAGAACATACCCTGTGATCGTACTCGTTAGCATGACACAGCTGAAGCAACAACAACGCCACCAAGCACGCCACCCCCAACAGGCCAACCCTACTGAGGGTAGCCATCATCGCCAACCCTAGCTCTCAAATCGCCTCCCGACCTCTCCCGTCCGTCTTGCTCTGCGCTTCAACCAGAAATAAATTCCTCAGCTCCAACAAAAGCAACACCAACAATGCAACATCCCAAGCGTCACCAAAACACGAATCCTGTACCAATCCCAAGAGATCTGTAATCTGAAACCCCAGATCGGAATGAAAAAAGGAAAATTTCTTCAAAATGATCAAGGGAATCTTCGAATTAAGTTACCTGATTCTTCAGCGACGCATCAAGGCTGCAGAGTAGTGAAGGTTGTGATTGTTGCGAGGTGGAAGTGGAAGTGAGGAGTGGGAGGGCATCGGACGATTGTAGCGACGGCGGAGACAGACGCGCGAGTGCGGCGAAGGTAGCGGCGCGGCGCGGCGGGATCGTGCCTCGGGCGGGCGGGCGATACTACAGTGGTTCTCAAAATGTTTCGTACACTTACCACAGGCTAGACACGCTCTTCAGCCTGGTTTGATGTCTCTGAGACCAATTCTAATCTCTCTCACTAAACTGTCAGTTTAGAGACTTTCTTTGGATGGTTCTTCACTTTGTTCTTGGGCCTAGCACCTTCTCGTTATCAGAAACTTGGTTCACTTGGCTTTTTCATTAGATCATGGGAGGTTGCATTTGAATTTGAATTTTTTGTGTCACCTGGAATAGTAGAATAGACCTCACCTGGTCACAAAAATGATACTTCCAGTTAGACAAGTCTGGGGATAGCTCTTTAGGGTGAGCGTATGACCTTTGCATCGGATATCAATTGAGCAGGAGTTAGGGTGCACGCAGTTCTGAGAATATAGGGTATATCGTTCTGTCCATTCTTTTGGAGGACGCACGACGCTCCGTCTGTCGGGAGTGTAAGCGTCTCCCGAAGGTCCCATAACCATAACAAGCAAAACCCTAAACCTGGAACCTGGAGCAGCTTTTAAATTCCAGTGTTTTTCTGCATGGGGCAATCCGCCCTGGCCCAGCTGCCCTCCAAAAGCTCCGTCGTAGCATTCCTTTCCAGAACTCCAAGTTGCCTGGGGGACATCATCAAAATCTTCCTTTTTATTTTCATTTAGTAGATTTCAGAGAAGATTCCAAGCTTTCCAATTGGCGAGGCATGCTGCGTCAGAACCTTGAGACTACCTTCTGATTTTTGGAGTAATTTTTGAGAATTTGCTGTAATATCTCTGCGCTAAGACAGTTGCTTGATTACAACAGATCAGCATTCTCAACAAGCTTTCGTGACTTCCTTCCTGCGTTCTTCTTGTACTGTAAATTACACTTGAATGCGACTGTTGGAAGTTCCTCCTTGAAATACTTAAGCCACTGCTCCACAACTTCTCTAGGTAAAAGATCTGGAGAGCATCAATTGCGTAGCATGAAAATCAGAATTTGAGATGCGTTTGTGTCAAATGAAAACCTCACTCTCAATGCTTCATGCAATGCATTTCTTCTTCTAGCAATTCAAACATACTCGACAAAACCTAAGCCGTATATAAACAGAACTACAAACTTCAGTTGCCTATGGCATGATTCACCTTGTGACACGCATATTGATTAAGACACGCACCAAATTTTATTGAGGAGAATTACACGCTTGAGAGACCCTACCTTGTGAACCAACTGAGCCTTACGTTCCAGCTCCACACAACGGCTACCAAGAGGATCCCTTACGTCCAACACTTGAATGATCACATCGGATGCTTCTATCACTTTCATGAGCTCCGTGTAAAATCTCTCTGCAAAGAAAGGACGATCAATTCCTAAAAAAAAACTATAATTGAGCTCTTCAAGTCGACCAGAAATGTCATGAAGTAGTCAATAGTGGACAACCACATTACATGCATACCTTGAGGACTGAGAATTTTTTGCTTCTTCGACTTCTCAGACTCAACAGCCTTTTTGGCAAATTCAGCTCATCTTCGTCATCCAGCAGTCTGAGCTTTCGCTTCGCAGCCTACGCGAAAACATGGAAATTACGTGAGCAATTGCAGATTCCAGCAACAGCTACCCGCGGTCCTCAAAATTGTCAAACTCGATTCTCCCGCACATGGAGGAGTATGGAATAACGAAATTCTCACAGTAGGAAGCATTTAATCCCTAAACCTTACCCTTTCCTTTTTTGCCGCTATTTTCAGCTCAATCTCCTCGAGCGCCCGAGCAGCGAGCTCCTGTTCTTCAAAAGACCAGGCGTTAGGAATCCTAGGGTCTGTCTCCACTTTTGACCTCCCCTTCTGACCTAACTTTGCATGCTTCTTCGCTTCCTTCGCCTACTTCTTGTGGTGCTCCTTGACCTTCTTGATAAGCTTGTACTTCTTCTGCAAGGATGTTCGCTTAGACTCACTCTCGGCAACAATGCCATGACCGAATTCATCAACAAACACTCCAAATTTCACAGAAAAATGATAGAAATGCTCACAGAACTACAGGACGGACATAAAAATTGCGCACTCACTTTTCCATCAACAAATGCTCCAAATTTCACAGAAAAATGATACAAATGCTCACAGGACTACAGGACGGACATAAAAATTGCGCACTCACTTTTGCTTCGCTTCATCATTTTTGATGTTGCGTTTTGATCCGCCCTCTTCACATCTATAACGTATGAACCAGCCAAAAACCGGCAGAGGTGGAGGACCTAACTTAGAGGAGGAGAGGATACAGAGTTGATGAATACTAACCCCTAAGGGACTGGGGGAGTTTGAGCATAGCTCTTGTTTTCTTCACTAGTTCTTGTAACAAGTATAATTCCTCAAATGTGTAGAATGATTTTGATGATCGCCACCGTTGAAATGAAAGAAGACTTATGTAGCTTTCCTATGAAAAAAAGATCAACAAAATTGCACAATTTCTACGAAAATGCCACCATTGACAAGATGGATGAAAGATATCAAATTAGGTGGAGCTTTGTACATATGCTAAAATGGGAATGCTAATTTCGGAATGCTCAAAAGTGATCCAAGAACTCTAATATTTTTTCCACGGGTACATATCATCTTGAATTAGATGTGTAATTTTTTTCAAATCATTTTGAGCTATGGAGAAAAAGACATGAGGATGTGAAGTGACTACCCAAAGCATCTTTTGTATTCTCAAAAAATTCACCAAAAATTGCTCACTTGATTATTTTTCAATTAGATCATACCAATGGATTCAGCAGATAAAATCATCTAGGGTCTCTTTGATGTTCACGGACTGTTATTGTGGTTCACATTTTGAATTTTCTACAAATGTAGTTGCAGAAGCCATGTGGTAGCCTTATGGTCCTTTAGGGCTAAATCCCTAAATCCTGATTTTGAACCCTCACCAACAAAAGTGAAGCTCACAAGAAAAGAACATATGCTAATAAATACGAAATTGACCCATTGCTCCTATTTGATTTCTGCAACATTGAAGCCATGTAGTGGCCTTATGGTCCTTTAGGGCTAAATTCCTAAACCTTGATTCTGAACCCTCACCAATGAAAGCGCAGCCCACAAGAAAAGAACATATGCTAATAAATATGGAATTGACCCATTGCCCCTATTTGATTTCCATAACATTGACTACAGTGCAATTATAGAAAGCACATTAACCAAGACACAAGCTTCCTACTACGCCAACTTTTGGTCATACCATACGAATTTTTTTTTTAAATTTCAAAAATAACCTAAATCTATTTCTTGTAATATAAATATAAATTTTAAATCTAAAAATGAAAAAAAAAATTGGAAAAAACATTAACTTTAAAAAATTCTCATAAGAATGTATGGTATGACCAAAAGTTGGTGTAGTAGGAAGGACCTGAAATCCCCCCATCGGATCTGATGGGGGGATTTGAGGTCCTTCCTACTACACCAACTTTTGGTCATACCATACATTCTTATGAGAGTTTCTTAAAAAAAATTCAAAAAAAATTTAAATCATTATTTTGTAATATAATTTTTTATTTTGAAATCTACAAATGAAAGAAAAAAAACTTGGCAAAAACATTAAATATAAAAACACTAAAAACACATGGTATGACCAAAAGTTGGGGTAGTATAGACGACCCTCAAAACTACTGTCGGATCCAATGGTAGTTTTTGGAGTCCTCCCTACCACCCCAACTTTTGGTCATACCATACAATCTTAAATCTTTAAAGAATTTTTTTAAAACTTTTCAAAAAAAGTGTAAATCTATTTCTTGTAATATAAAGTTTATTTTGAAATCTTCAAATGAAAAAAAATCTTGGCAAAAAAATTAAATATAAAATCAATAAGAACACATGGTATGACCAAAAGTTGGGGTCCTTCCTATTACTCCCATTTTAGGTTTACATGTTTTTTCTTCAATTTTTATTTGGGATGAGAAATTAAATGGTTTTGTTATAAACCAAAATTGGATGTACTATTAGAGAGCTCAAATCCCCTCATTGAGCCCAATAGGGGTATTTGAGTTCCGTTGCAATATTCCTAAATTCAATTCAATATTACTATATATATATATATATATATATATATATATATATATATATATATATATATATATATATGGATGGATCAAATCACACTCAAATGGACTACAAAAGGGGTCTGACACAATAAAATATGCAATGTAGTTTCTTTTATGATAAAAAATAATCCAAATGATAATTGTATTAAAACAAAAAAATGTATATATCATGTACATGAAAGGCATTATGTAATCTATTTTTGAAATTGAATGTTTGAATGTTTTTTAAAGAATAAATAATGGATCTTATCAAAAAAACAATTAATGAATTGAAAAATTACATAATTCTTAGTCCACGATTTAAAAACTGAAAATCTTTTGGAATAGTAGTATGCTTCAAAAATATAAAAAATTTGGAGAAAAATATCCTTTTAAAGTGGTTTATTAGAATATAAACACTGAAGTTAGCCTTACAACTAGTAATTTATGTCCCTTTAAGGAATTTCTTAAAGAAATTTTTTCTTCAAATTTTAAAAATATACATTAAAATATTATTTATCCATAAATGTATAAAAATATAACAACATCAAAGTAATTAAGACTTAAGAGCTTAAAAAGTTTTAAAAAGGACTCAAATTCTACCTTAGCAAAGTAATCTCAATGGCACCTTTGAGTGTGATTTGATATATATATATATATATATATATATATATATATATATATATACAATTTTATTTTACATTTGGTTGAGTGTGATAGAAGACATTGAATGTAAGAAGTCTAATATTTGTTGGATTGCATTGTCAGGATTTGAATTTGGAAGAGCTTGCAAACATGCCATCCTACAACCTATCCAAAACCATTCACAACAAGTGACTTCAAATGTCGTGTAACACAGGGAACAGTCTATTTAATGTCATATTTGATGATAGTATCCGTGCGTGGATGCAAATGACAAATCACCATGCTTACTTGAAGGGACACACTTTGAAATTTGGTCTTTCAAAAGAAGAGTTGAAGTTATGAGCTATAAGACAAAGTGGTGTCCTGTTGTACATTTGTTCATAGTATAAAAACATATTATAATATGTATTATTGAGTAGCTTCATGGTGACGCTATTTTGTTGAATAACTTCAAGATGATGTTTCGTGGAGGTACATGCCATCTATTTAAAAGGATGGTTTTGCTTTAGAGTTTCATTGAAATCCATTAGTGATATTTGTTTTCCATTTTATAGTCAGAATGTCGAACTGGAGGGTTTTTTCAGAGTCCCAAGAGGAAGATGCAGAATCGGAGCCTGGATTTGAATTTTCATTGTCACAACTACCGGATCAACCTCTTCTGTCGCTAAGTCTTGCGCTGCCACATGAGCGTCCACAAAAAGAAGCTGGGCCTTCTTGACTGCCAAAGCAACCTCGTGTGGAGCGGCAATGGCACGGGAATCTTCAACGTGACGCTCGGGCACTGGTGATTTTGTTGCAAGTTGGATGTGTTGAGCCCAACAGTCGAGATGTGACATTTAAAGGATGTTTCGAAGGTCTCAATGTCGATCAGTATTACTGCATGATGAAGCCTATCGAAGGAAGTCGTGGTCACCATCGTTGGTTAGAAGGACCAGTGAATTCTTTAACGAAGGCGAATCGTGTTGATTACATCGCTGCGACTATCAAGCGTATTCTCAAGTTTTTGCAGATGGAGTAAACTTAGCCTTGGAATTCTAGTTTTTTTACCTCTAATAGGCATTGGTTTGATGTTAATACTTCAATCCATATTTGAAGTATTTTGTTGAAATTATTTTGTTTGGTTATAGTTGTAGAAGGAAAAGAATGGAAATAGTTTGGACTTTGAAGTGATTTTCCTTCTAAGTTAAAGATAAAGATATAGATGTGGGCCAAATATGAAGGCCATTAGGTGTAGGTTGGATTTAGGAGGGAGTTAAGGGCTGATGTACACTTGTTTAGGTGGGAAAAAGGTGTTGGAAAAGGGGAGGAAAAGAGGGACACTATTCATCTTCTCTCCCAATGTTGTTTTGGGGGAACCGAGTGTTGGGAAGCTCATTGTGTATTGGGTTTTTAGAATTTGGTAATGAAAATTGGAGGAGTTGTTTATCATACTGTTAGCTTTTCAAATTGTTCTCTTTTGCTTTATTTGAAGTTGTGAGTTGAGATTTGTGCTTGTTTGAGTGGAGGGAGGTCTGCTACCTCCTATGAAGAAGGGCTGAGACTTTGACCGACCATAGAAAACAAACAAGTTTTTTGTTTGAAATGAAACTTTGATGGAGTGTAGTAAATGTTGTTAGCTTTATATAAAGCTAACATTCATTCAATTTGGAGCATTTGTGAGTGAGTTGTAAGTGTGGGAAGGTGATAGAGTCTATTGCTTTTACCATCTATGGACCGAAACTTTGAGAGGTCATAGAAGTTGGACAGAGTTTTGGAATGACTTGAAAATTGCAAGAGTGATAGGAAATTTTATTAGCTCTCAAAAAAGCTATCAATCTTTTAATTTGAAGAAGAAATGCAAAAGTTATGAGTGTAGAAGCATAGGAAGGTTTGCTGCCTTTTTTTTTTTGAGTGGAGTTTAGGAAGTTTAAGGGCGAAGTTGGAGTTCCTTTAGAGTTTTGAAGATATTTTTGAAGATGTGAAGGCTTAAAGACTTGAAGATGAAGATTTGAATAGCTTTGAGGGTCTCCAGTGTGTTGTGGCTTGTGGTTCGTTTTCATTTCTGTTATTCCCAGCCGGTTTTGGAGGCTAGTTGCAATTCAATTTCTGCATTGTAAACTTGTTGCGAGCCGTGGTTATCCAGTAAGCGCTCTATTTCGTGTTTGTGGCGACGAAGTGGGGTTTATGGCCCACATAGTTGATCTTATTTGTTGTTCCCATCGGTGAAAGGCGCTTCCTGGTTACCGTGGGTTTGAGATTTAGGAGCCATTTTTCGGACGGCCAACTCGTGGATTGGCCGTCCCGTTTTACCCGTCCGAAGCCTTATTTCTTATCACACACCCTTACCTTTGGCCTTGTAGAACCACCACATGATAGGTCAACAAAAGATTGAAGGGAAGATCAAGTGAAGATTGAAGAGAAGATTAAGTGAAGATTCGAATTTTGTTACTTGCCTTTCATCTACACTCACAACCTACAGCTAGACACCCCGTGTATTCCCTAAGTGTGTTCCTCTCTACCCGACAGCGGGATCCAATGAAAATTGCAGAGGCACTGAATTTATTACCAAGATCTCAAGGCATTGGAACTTGTGTTCTTCATTTAAAAGGAGAAGAAATTTTTGGGAGCACAAAGAAAAAGCTAGACATACCATTGGCGATGTTGGGGACTTACATAGACTAGACAAAGTCCTTCTCTCAACCTTTTGTTTGAACAAATTCTACAATCGCATCATTGGAGTCTTCAAAAAAGATAGGCATGAATCATGTCGTGAATTGTTGCAACCCAAAAAGTCATCTTTATTCTAGAAGAGTGTATAATAGGTTAAATTTTTTATTTTCCTTTTATATTTCTTCAATTTCCTAGCTCAAAACCGGATATACAGGTTAAGAATAGAAACCGGAAGTTAGGAAAGTCTTAGGTAGATAAAGTGAATAATCAGAAGTTAAGCTTCTACCGGAATCGGAGACAGAAACAGTCCCCTGATCAGGGAATGCCCTATCGGAACCGAAACCCGCCACGTGCAGACTACCAAGAATCATGTATCGGAAGCTAGCTAGTGAACGTTGAGAACAACTATATCGGAAACGTCTAGTTAACGGGATAGTCGGGGAAACGAATAAGTTAGCGGGAAATATGGAACGGATAGCTAAACCAGGAAAATAGGAACGGTCAGATCCAACAGTCCACTATTGGGAATGTTCGGATCTAACGGTAAGAAACTGTGAGGAAAACCAAGTGGAGGAAGATAGGATGGTCACCTGGGGTTTCTAGTATCAGTTCTTATTTTTCCAAGAGGTTTTGATGTTGTGCAAACGAGTCAAGGCCTAACTGAAGGCAAAATCCTCTAAGGCGAAGAAGCACAAGAATACTTCCGGTTTTGTCCAGAAACAGCCAGCACGAAAGGGCGCCGCCAAATCAGGAGAGACTCCAGGGAAGCGGCCAAGAAAGTAGCTTTAGGGATAGTTAGAAATTATAGGGCGGCTAAAAACCTAAGTTTTTGGTGGGAAAGTAGATCCCGAGTTGCTTTTAGGTGAGTAGGAGTTTTGAGTTATCCAGATCCGGATTTTTCGGATCTGAGATGTGTTAGGAAGTGCTTTTAGTTGGATGAACCTAGACCCGGATTTTTCGGATCTGGGATTCACTTTTTGGCTAGAGGCTTAGGAATTAACGTTTGTGGATAAAGAGAATGACACGTGTCATTCCCTTGTGGTTTAGACTTTGTTCCCTTGGGCAGATATGCCCTTGGGCTGTAAAGTATTTAGGGCCGATTTGTTAGTGGCCAAAGTGTGCATTCTCATACCTTGTTTTCCTAGCATTGTGTAATTCAAGTCAACATTTCTGATTCACATTTGAGGTGGCGGCGTGTGCACTGATAGTGTATGCTGTTGGTGTATATTCTGTAGAAATTACAAGAATAGGTAGGGAGAGGGTGTGCCCGGATATTGGGTTTATCCGGATTCTTAGGAGTGTAAGTGTAATCTGTGTGTGATGTTGGATTCCTGATCCCTCAGTGCAATCGGTTCCTGTTTTCCGGTATTTGAAGATAGTTCCAGTCACTTGGAGTCATAGCCGTTGATATTCCGGACAACTCCAGTTCAAGCGGTTGATAGGTTCTTTGGTTAACTGGAATTGTGTAGGGAAGGTGATAACTTCTCAATCCACCCGTCCCGGATTCTACCTAGAATTTAGACTAACCCAGTAGGCCGTCGTTGTAGTGTAAGTTAGAATTTTGACTGAAGTTTCCTTGCGTGACCTGCTGGACTGGATAACTATCCGGTTTAGTTGTGAGAGAAATCTGAGTTAATAGGATTGATGTTGTTTTGTTTATTTCTTTATTTAAGTGGCACTCTTGACACTCTAAAACGCAGAGGGTAGGTCTTAAGCTTCCTTCCTTAATCACAATACGCAGATCCCTCTAGTCCAGAGGTTAAACTCCATTCCGGATACTTGGTCAGGAATGACCGGAAATTCGGAAGATCGGATTAGCTACTTGATTTCCAGTTCCAGTCACAGTTTTAAATAGACTCTAGATAGTGGAAGATAAGTAAAAGGGTAGAAATAGGATAAGTTATTCTAGGTAAATAATTAGATTTGAATAGGTTTTTACTTGGGGTTTTGTGGTAATTCCTTCCGGATTTCCGGTTACAAGAAATTCAACTAGTAAATCTCTGTGGGAACGAAAACGAGTCACTTTAGGACCAATTCCGGTCTTAGAGAAGCAATTCGACTTTCCTGTGCTACGACATGAATACCCCTCCGTATGTGACGGTTGCATTTGAAAGTGAGTGCGACACATCAATGTGGCACATTGCAAGAATTAGTCACAAGTCAAATGCAAAATGCTATGCTCAACAACGAGGTTCAAACATCACATGCAAGGCAATGATTGCAAAAGAACATAAAGGAAATCCGGTTGCAAATCTACTAAGGAAAGAAAATAGATTATGGTAGTAAGAGAGAGGTAGTGGTAGACTTCTGGTTCTATGCTAATGACATTCGATGGTGCATTAAAGGAAGCAAATGAAAATGGATTACAAGGTGCATGGCTGGAAGTTTCAGAAGTGTGGCCAGTTTTGATAGGGGCAAACCTCACTTGAGAGGAGACGTTATTCTTAGAGTATATTGAATTTTGACTGCAAGAATAGCTAGTGTTGTCTCCTCGTCAACTTTTCAGTATGTCAAACATTTTTAGGATGTGTTGTACAATCAATTGCTTCCAAGAGATGCATATGTGTATCCAACAATACGAAATAGTCGTACTATATGGTGAATTGCAAATGCACCAACAACTTAACGCAACAAGTGAGAGCGTGTTGGCAATATCAAAAGAGAAATACTGGAAGTGATGTTGTCACCTTTCTCTGGTTTGAGAGCAATTGTCTCACTATAGACTAGGGCTAAATACAATCAACATGTGTATATAATCATTGTGGATATGTACGCGTTGTGCATGTGCCTAGACTTCACTTCAATGGCGGTTGCAACAATTGGAGGTCAACAACAATATGCGAACTACAAGTAAATGTATTACCTCTTTTGGTACTTCTACAAAATGGACAAATGAAGACAAATTCATCTATGCACCAAGCTATAGCTTCAATGAAGTGAAGTTAATTTTAGTTAAAGCGGAGGTTGTAATTTTCATTAAAGTGGAGGTTGTTTCAATTTTAGAATGATGACAACCATTTGTTTGTATTGTCTACTATTGGACAATATAAGAAAAGATTGGATATACTTGAATTTTCATTCTATTTATTGATAAAGTTTTCATTTGCTAACATGTATATATTTTGTATTTCTTTCATTTTTGTATTTTTGCAATTAGTCCCTTTCAAAGTTTCAATGTCATTGTTCTCTTAATTTGTTACATCTGCTTTTTTTTCAATTCTGTTTTAATTTGTATAAATTTCATGAGTTTAGTCTTTATGTTTAAATTTCTAATTTCACGATTGGTTTTTCAATTTTATATAAAGAAAACACTTTGTTCCTTTAAGTTCTTTCACCACATTGATCACTCTATTAAATTGGAGTATTGTAGCAAGAGGTCAAAGAAACTTGAACATTGTGGCTTAGATTCAATTTTCATGAGGCTCCAATTAATTGTAGTTGGCGCAATACATTTCTAGTTTGAGTTAATGATTTAGCAATTACAGTGGTAGCTAGTTATAGTTCTTTTTTAAAACACTCTAAGAAACCCACATTTTTGGTGTTGTTAGCCCAAAACGGAGCATGTTTTATGAGATGCCAGTGCATTTGGCAACTAACATCCACCATAGTGCGAATTTTATATAACATTGGACAGCACATGTTGTTGTAAATTGCAAAACGTCAAAATGTCAATTGAGACCTATACATTCTAGACAACATTTTATAAAAAATGTAGATTGTCAATCTCAACTTAACCGCTCTTGTATTTTTTTCAAATTATTTTGAACGACACCATTAATACCGCATCACTCCACTATTTTTTGGAGGGGGGGCTAAGGTTTCTCCTAAACTGTAGCCTCATTGAGAAATGACTGACGATCTAAACTTGACCCCTCATTTCTTTCTGAATATTCTTTTAAACTACACCATAGTCTGTGGGCACCACTTCACTTTTCTATTTCTTTAGCTAAAGTTTCCTTCAAACCTTAGCCTCAATGAAAAATGACTACCTCTCTCAGCATTACCCCTTGGTTCATTTATCCTATTTTTTGGGAGAATGACGTGGTCACCACCACACTTCTCCATTTTTATTGAGCTAAGGTTTCTCCTAAACCTTAGCCTATATAAGAAATGACTCTCCGTCTTAGCATTTGGTGGATTCTTTCTACTACAAAGAATCCAAACACCACATGAAATATTTACTAATCCACGGTCATAGGATACACGGTTGTAGGTTCCAAATTTGCCATTAATAGCAAAAACTATTCAATTTTTGAAAAAAATTTTACTTCAAAAAAAAATTTTGGCTCAAAAATAGGAAATTTCTTTTTTCAGGCTCTACGCTCACAGACTTCATGCTCCACACTCACAGGCTCATGGCTCCAAGCTCGCATGCTAGCGTCATTGATTGGTGGGGCACATTGTTTCCAAACAAGGCATTGCTACAGACCCGGATAAAGTAACAATTATAGTCCAATTGGAACAACCTAACACTATTACAGAAGTTAGGGCATTTTTGGGCCATGTTAGATATTATAGACGTTATATTCATAAATATGCCAACATAACCTTACCCCTAACTAATTTAACTAAAAAGACGGAAATTCCTCTAGTATGGACTGAAACCTGTACAAAGGCATTTGAAACTTTAAAACACAAACTTACTACTACACCAGTCTTAATTCCACCAGATTAGAATAAAGATTTTGAAGTTTGTGTTGATGCTTCAAATGTTGCAATAGGAAGTGTATTAAGTCAAAAGGATGAAAAAGGTCATGATAGACCAATTTACTTTGCTAGTTGACAATTAGCTGCAATAAAGAAAAATTATACAGTGACAGAAAGGGAAGCGTTAGGAATGATTTTTTCTGTCCAAAAATTTAGACATTATTTATTGGAATACAAGTTTACTTTTCATGTAGATCACGATGCTTTGAAATACATGATAAGTAAACCCCAATTAAGTGGTCGAATAGCTAGGTGGGTTCTATTACTACAAGAATTCAATTTTACTATTCAAGTTAGACCTGGGAAAAGTCATGCTAATGCTGACCACCTTTCCAGAATAAACCAAGAAATAGGTAGTAAACCCATTAATGACAATTTTCCTGATGCTACTTTATTCCAAGTAGAAGTTATACCTATGGAATATGCATACATTATTCACTTCCTTTCTATAGGACAATTTCCCTTAGATTATAGTGAAAAACAAAAGAAAACATTGGCATATAGAGTAACACTGTATACCTTAATAGCTGAAACATTATATAAGAAAGGAAAAGATGGAATTTTAAGACGTTGTATTAATCCAAGTGAAGTGCCTCTTATCTTACAAGGATGTCATAGTGACATTTGTGGGGGACACTTTGCTGGATTAATTACTACACAAAATGCATTACAGTCTGGCTATTGGTGGCCTACCATGTTTGTTGATGCAACGAAATTTGCACGCAAATGTGATCCTTGTCAAAGAATAGAAAAACCTACAACCACTACTACTATGCCTTTAACCCCAATTTTAGCTCAAATTCCATTTGAGAAATGGGGCATTGATTTTGTAGGACCTATTAATCCACCTAGCAGGGATGGAAGAAAACGTTATATTTTAATGGCTACAGAATATGTTACAAAATGGGCAGAAGCCCTTACCACGAGAATGGATGACGCCAATATTGTGGCCAAATTTTTGTATGAAAATATTATAACTAGATTTGTTTGCCCTAAATAATTAGTGAGTGATAGAGGCACTCATTTTTTAAATGATACAATTATTAGACTTACGGATAAATATATGATTAAACATAGAAAAACTAGTCCTTATCACCCTAGAGCAAATAGACAAACTGAGAAAACTAATGGGATCCTTTGCAAGATAATTACAAAAATAGTTCAAGGTTCTAATGTAGACTGGGATGATAGAGAATTTGATGCTTTATGGGCGAATAGAACAGCTTATAAAGTTACTACAAAAAGTACACCTTTTCAATTAGTTTATGGGCAAGAGGCCATTTTACCGATTGAATTGGAAGTCCAGTCTTTGAGGATTGCATTTGAGAATAGACTAGGTGATGAGGAATCTTTAAAAGAACGATTCTTAATGTTAGAAAAATTGGATGAAACCAAAAGAATAGCTTTTCTTAATATGAAATCTATCCAAAATAGAAGGAAATCTTATTATGATAGTAAATTAACTCCAAAGAAAATACAACCCAATGATTTAGTTCTTTTATATGATAGTAGATTTCAAAAATTCTTTGGTAAATTTAAAACAAGGTGGTTTGGCCTATATAAAGTTTTAAACTCTTATCCTAATGGTTCAGTTGAATTACAGGATTTTGTAGGAAAAACACATTCAACACGTTACAATGGATATTGTCTAAAACCGTACATAACTTGAGGACAAGTTATAGCTAAGTAGGGGGCAGGGGGTCACATATGGTATAGTTATTTGTATTTAAGTATAATTAAAAATTTATAAAAAATATAAAAAAATAAAAAAATAAAAAAATAACTTTAATTATTTTGAGAGGAAAATATAAAAAGAGAACATGATAATTATTGAGTAGAATTTATTTATTTTTCCTCAAAGAAAGTAAAAGATTAATTTATTTTTAATACCAAGAGTATTGAGAGAAAATTTAAATTCAAAATGACATTTGTAAGAAAGTGAGAAGATGAACGAAATTAAGAAAAGATAAAAGTTAGTGTGAAAAAATGAGCGTGAGAGAAAATGAGGAAGAATTGAGAATGAGAGCTACCAATTAACTAGTAAAAGGAGAAAGGAAGCCAAATCACTTAAGGCATTGATTTTGGCCACTAATCAACCTAATAAAGTCTTAATCTCATTTATTAGCAAAAATCTACAATAGATTGATGTAAGACTGTAATAGGTGATTTTCTAAGTGTCTGCATTAGACAATTTGCCTACAAGGATTGCTTTACCTTATACAACTTTGTATCTTAGACAAGAAACACAAGTTAATTATGCAAGATATTGGTGCATCACATGTCATTCATGAAGAGAAAATCTAGGCATCCTTGATATTATTGGTATTCCTTCTGTGACAAATGTTCTACACTGAATAGGGGTATTAAGGGGACCCATACTAATTAATCGACATTCCACACTATATAAATATCTATCTTTGATGTACATCTATAGTTACTGAAATGTATAGAATTTGTACATCAAGTTTCAAAATCTATAGTTTTCTAAGATTAGTCCCTTTAATTGTTTGGTCCCCTTAATACCCCTATTCAGTGTAGCTCTTAGAGTATTCTACATTATTACCAAATGAAGCACTATTGGCTATGGTAAAAGACAAGCAAATTGTATCAAAATTAGTTTGTTGGACTTAGGTTTCTATAATGCTCCAATGGAATGTTTTAGTATCCAAGAGTATTTTTTGATTTTACACATATTCACATAAATAACTTAGAAGACACTATAAGTACTTGCAAACTTGACTTTCAATCCTACCACCTTTTAATTTTGATGTTGTATGGTAGAACCACCCATAAATGACCACTCACATATGTTATGGAGCAATATAAGACAATAGAAATTTTCTACTATGTCCAAAGATAGAAATCACAGGGATTGCTATTTTTTGGTAATTTTATGCTTTGAATCAAAATTACTATTAATTTTAGAAGATGGTAGCTGGTCCAAAACCATTACTGATATGTAGAGTCTTCCAATTCATTTAAGAACTACTTTCCCACTCACTACTTTGGAACATGTGTCATGACTTGATTAGTCCCAACTTTGAAAAGGAAATAAAAACATTTTGACTAACCTTTGGTTGGAAATTTGTTCTAGCCTTGGTTGGAAATAGTTGCACCCTACATGTTGAATGTGGATCCTTGGTTGGTAATGGGTGCTTAAACCATAGGTGATATTTATCAAGATATCACTAAAGAGGTCGAGACACAAGCCAAACTTGAAACCAAAGCAAATTTATCATCATTGCCTTTGGTTGATTCAAATTCTTTACAAATATCAAAATTAAAATCTATATACAAGCCTCCATTTTGTAGTCAACTTTGACTCAACAATTGTACAGTATAGATTTTTACAATCGATAGAATTCAAAAAATATTTAAAATCCAAGGAATTCAAAATCTATGAAATTGTAAGGTTTCCTAAACCAATGAAATCTATTAAATGCCAACATTTGAATTTTGAAATCTAGGAAGAAGGTAGATCTGAAAATTTGAAATCTAGAAAAAAGGTGGATTTGAAATTCTAAAATTTAAAAAAAGGTAGATCTGAAATTCCACAATCTAGAAAAAGGTAGTTCTGAAATTCCACAATCTAGAAAAAGGTAGTTCTAAAATCCTAGAATCTAGAAAGAAGGTTGTTGGATTCTTGGTTTTTTGCGACTACAAATTCGACATGCAACTTGTACACTGCAACTACAAGTCTCCAAATTATCACCTAGTCGCCAATGAACAATGGGAATGGCCGCCACGATTTTATTTTTTTTTAAATTTAAAAAAAAATTTAAAATGAAGAAATAAGACTAAACTTCTTCTTTTTTTAATTTAAAAAAAAAAGTGACGTAGAAGTCTCCAGTCCACGTCACATAGCAGCTTGGGACTGTTGTGGGGTTGTTCCCAGCCCTTGGGAACTCACAGCCCTCCAAAATTCTCTAATGAATGTCAACTATTTTTATATGCGTTACAAAATGCACAAAGAGAGTACTTTACCTGGAGAAATTGTTGCTCATGAGTACTTCATCATTTTGACTTGGTTTGCAAACACATAATGCATGAGGGTTTTATGAAAATGTAATTTTTCATTATTTATTGGCATAAATTTAACATACCTTGCATTTTTTGCAAATAATCAAAGGCATCTTTCAACAAAATATGCAAGTACTATTCCTTTTGAAAAGATCTTTTTCATAAGAATGAATTTTGCAAAGTAGATACTATAAAATCTTTACAAAATTCATACAAGATTTTTAATACCTTTTCTTTATCTATCACTCTTTACAAAATTTCACCTTCAATCAATATATAAAAGTGGTTCTTTTTTAAGATATTCTTTTTTGTCTATTTTATAGCATTTTCAAAACAATTTAACAAATATAAGAGTTGAATAAAATTTTGATATTTCTTAAATTGATCTTTCTAATTTAATGGTTGCAAATAAGATAGCCTAATACTTGATGATCTATCATGATAATGCCAATATTTCTTTTTAAATTATAACATAAATTTTTTTGTTGTCATTATTTTTGACTTGTATAAACAAACTAGATAGTTATATCCTTTATCATCTAATTTTAACAAAGTGGTTTTTGTTGAATTATTTGCATATATATAATAAAATGATTTTGTCTAATTTGAAGGCTTCAAAATTGAAGCATTATATAGAGCATCTTTTAACTTAAAAAAAACACTTGAGAGCCATTGTTTTTCTTAAGGTAATAATACATTTTCTTTAAAATATTTTGTAAACAACTTGGAAATAATTACAAACATTAAAATCTAATGTCAATAATATGTTATTATGTGTAGAAAAGCTTAATTAATTTTTTGAATTTGAAAATGATCTTCAAAAATTAGCCTTGATAGTTTTAGGTTGTATAGCAAATTATATAACTTTTGAAATAATGTACATCTATTCATCTTTTTTGCTATAAATGATATTTTTGCCTTTGCAACAATTAAGATAATTTTTGTCTTATAAAATCTTATAAAGACCTTCTCCAACTTCTTTAAATGTTGTGTTTAAGTTTAATATATTTTAGAATCATCTAACACTTATACAATAAATTCAAATAGAATTCAAATACCTTATTTATTTATCTTTGAAACATTCTTAGAGCATTGCATATTCTAAATGGCATAATTATATAACAACATATTCTCCATGGTAATGTGAAGATTATCTTCTATTGTTCTTTTGTTGCAATCTTTACTTAATAATATCCACTAGAAAAGAAAATCCAATGATTAACAAAGATCATCCATCCTCAGTACTTGCCATACCAACCTAAGACATTTTGAATAAGATTAGTATTTCATTTTGTAAAATTCCTACCAAACAATTTATGAGGATGCTACACACTTAAAGAAAAATTTATGTGAAATAATTACTCCAAAAAAATCCATTCTCATATGTGGAAGTGTGCATCCATCATTTGAATGGGGAAGGCTCAGGTTTTTTTGGGGGGGGTTGGACAAATGGTTATGTGGCCTTTCTTTCAAGACGGTTCTAAGTTTTGTTTTTCCTTCATTCTATAGGTTTGAATTGAAAGAGGAAATTTTGAGTATACAATTTTGAATATGTATTTTCTATATGCAATTTTTATATATGTTGGCTTTGTACAATGGATGAAATGAGATTTTGGAAGCATTGTGGTAATAGTGTGCAAGGTCACCATAATAATCTAGCATTTTTTAACACATTTATCACCTTTTATTTCTATAGGCTTGAAGTTGTCCATTTTTTTTTAGGAAATTGGGCATTTAAAGGCCTAAAAAAAAGCCTGGGAAGGTTGCATATACCTTGTCAGTCTCTCCATGGTATCACAAGGGGAACACAATGGTATTTCCGAGGGTTGATCGCAGGGTATTATTAGTATTCTCTGGATATCTAATATGTAATTGATTTTCCTCCACTTTACTCTATTTTGCAGCCTCATTTTATTTTGGAGATATGCTGTCAAAAATTAGTGCGAAAAAGAATCACTAGGGCGGAGGCAGTTCCCTGTGGCCAAACATGCAAACAAACTGCAATCCACAGCCAAGATTGTTCACCATCTTCTCCATCTGATTTTCATGTTGCACTGTCTTGCCACCCAACCCTCAACATCAATGTGAGCATATGGAAGGTGAGATCAGAAATTCCATTAGAACTTCTCTTTTCAAATTGCGTCCATCAATCATTTGGCAGGATGAAACCCGTCACCGTATAAAAGCGTTTAACCAGGATAACGCCAACCCTGGTCACTAAGTCCTCCTCAGAGGAGGGTATCCACCACAGTTTTGCACCCATGTTTTATCTTGGGGAAAATGTAGGAAACCAAATATTTGCTTAGCAAATTTTTTTTTGCAATTTTTGAGTTCATATTTGGAATTAGAAGCCCCAAATTTGTCTAAGGAGGTGATAGAAATACAATTTATATGGCACAAATACAGGGGGGCTATTTTTTACATTCACCTTTACCTGAGAGCAAAACTATGGCGGATACCCTTCTCTGAGGAGGACTTAGTGACGAGGGTCGCCCAACCTCGTCACTAATATAGGGGGCTATTTTTTACATTCACCTTTACCTAAGTACAAAACTACGGTGGATACCTTCCTCTGAGGGCCAGGGTGAATTGACCCCTTCACTCGGCCCTGCGGGCCAACCTTGTTTTCCAAATTCTTTTTTTCAAATTTTGAATTCATATTTGGGATCAAAGACCCCACATTAGGGTAACTGAGTCAAAAATATTTTGTGGATCGACACAATATAGGGGCTTTTTTTTTTACACGCACCCCTGGTAAGGACGAGCGAGGGGGTCAACCTGTCCACCCCAATCCCTCTAAGGAGGACTTAGTTAGAGCCCGTTTCCATAGAGCAATTGGAACTGGAGGCCCTCCAAGTTGATTGTGGGCAGAGGAGGGAGAAAATCTTAGTATCTTGACATTGAGAAGATTTCAAAGAGCAGGTTTAAGATAAAGGTCCGGAACATCTAGGTTTGGGTTTGGACTTTTGAGGAGCTGGGCTGGAGGTGACTTAGTGACGAGGGCCACCCAACGCAAACTTCGCGACAATCGTCCACCCAGGCACATGGATTGGGGTCAATCCCACAGAGGTTAGGGTGTACCAAAAAGGCCAAGCCTTGTCATACTTCAACAAGTGCAGGTGGCAGGCGAACAAGCGCGGGTGACCTGCAAGTCAAAGTGGCTCCCATAGCCGCTCCATTTAATCAAATTTTTTTTGAGGTGCCCGATGTTTTTTCATCCATCCAGGCGACGGAGCCGCGGCATGCGACAGAGCTGCGGCAGACAGCGTCCCGCTTCGGTTATCGCAGACAGCGTCTTCGCTTCGGTTTCGTAGGGTTTGTGTAGATATTGATAGAAATTAAAATTTGGAAAGCTTCTGGGATTGGAGGATATATGTCTGCTGGAATCAATTAATAATACACTAGCTGGAGCTTCTGATTTCTACAGTATATGCCATGGACAGGGGTGTGAGTAACACGAATGTGTCGGTGAAGATACTCGTCCTTGGCAACACAATCTGAAGATATATCACTCGACATGGCAACTAGCGACGACGGTGATCGCGGAGAATGCAGGGCAGCTTGAGTAAACCATGACAAAATGGATGCTGATATATTCTCAGTCAAAGCCAATACTAGCTTGCAAGCAAGTCTCCATCCCTGGATTGCATTAAAATTGACGTGAAGTATTCTTGTAATGTATTGATACCGCTGAACTGCATGCCCACATCCAAACCAATACTATTTGATACCCGAGTAGCACCAGAAGTCCAGAACAGGTAGGAAAATACCCATTTTCCAACTTCCAAGACTTCCCATGCTTCCCGAGTTGCCATTCCTGGCTATATGAAATCCCAGCCTTCCTAAAGTTACGGTACAGTTTCAGAATTTGATCATTTCATTGGCCTCTGGTTTCGTGTATCTGTGCTGTTTCTTCTACAATGGACTGGGGTCGGAGCACCACCAGTGTGTCCGTGAGGATTCTCACCGTGACAGGAAGATTCACACTCCTCTCACAGAGGGGAAACATTATTAGGTCATTGGGACGACCGGATTGGATTTGAAACCGCGGCAATGAAGCAGTGTCAGCACGGCACTCTCTTGCATACGTTTGACTTGTTATCCATAGTATCCAAGTTATGGACTTTTTTCCACAAGATTTTTGGAGTACGAACTTGGCGAGTTTGAAGTTAAATCCCGGCGTTAGCTAGTGAAGTGAGACTTTAGTTAGCTGTGAATAATAGAGGATTGCAGATTTGGAGGTTCTTTTCGTATTGAAAGAGTTCGAGTGTGATTGAGTATCCTACAATGAGCAGATATTCAATTATATATATGCAGATTTGCTTCCGATTGACTATAGACTTTATACTGTAATGAAGTTTGAGACCATTACCTGTCGATCTCATTACCTCGTAACTGTTCATCTCAGGGTCTTCGCTACAAAAAAATGATTTTTCTTTCACCTCGTAAGAATGACTACGAAGATTGTTTTCATTCGCACTGCTAGCAAGGTTTGCCTATTCCTGAATCACGTTCTTAATTAGTGTCGCAAAGAATAGTGCAACTCCTATGACGTTGAAACGCAACGCCATATATACCATTTGAGCTTGTCAGTCATCGCTTTTTTCTTGCCATATGCAAAATCTGACGACGGATAGAGTGTCCACAATGACAAAAATACAGCTTCAAAGCTGTAAATCGTGCAGTTTACGAAAATTCTCCTTCCTCATGCCAGAATGTATGTTCCTTGTGAAGATGACAAACCTTGAGATACACCTGCCTTGAGATAGAGTATATCATATACAGAATGACCAGCCGGCCTAATGGGTGGAAGCATGCTAAAAGGAGCCAACTTGGCCGTAACCACTCCTTATTTTGAAGAATCTTCATTCTAACTCTCAAATATGAGTTGAAATATGGAAAAAAATTGTAGTGCATTGTTTCTTAGTTATTACTATTTGATATAATGCAAAAAAAAATAATTATATTAAGTTTCTAAGTATAAAAAGGACTAAAATGTAGTCGTAACCAGTGCTTAATTGGATTCAATAAGGACCCATTATAGATGATTTAAAGACTATTTTAGATGAATAAGTAACAATTTTTGGTAGAATATTTCAATAAGAAACCATTATGGATGACTTAAGTACTATTTTGAATGAATAAGCAACAATTGTTTGGTAGAATATTCCAATAAGAACCTCTATAAGCACCTCCCTAACGTCTACATGTGGCTCCTATTAGCATGCTTCCACCCTAATGAGTAACTCTATCTTACCTGATAAAAATGGCAGTCTTATCTTGATGTAAGATATATGTACCTAATCTCGTGTTCAGGTGTATCTACCGGAACAGCTTCGAACCGAAAGGTCTTCAAGGGGGAGTCAAGGGTAAGGCGACCATCCCAATACTGAAGAAAACGCCACATGCTAGATCTGTGCATGGCTACTAACACAATTGAAGTCAACGCTAAATATGACATTCTGCTTGGGAAATAAATCACTACATTGGAAATAAAACATTCTCTTCCGTGTCCTACATCTACCCATTAGTAACTATCGCGACTAGTATATGATGGGCTTCCAAACTTTCAGCAGAATGTTCTAGTGGGACAAACAAATCTATGGGTGTGCCACTATCTAGAGATAGATAGCAATAGTGGGTTATGAAGTAGTGTAGATGAAAACGTTTGAAAATGTCCTTTCCAACCTTGCCAATGTTGTAAGCTGCATCTCGAAGGGTCAGGAGATCTGTTGGTAAGCTTGGAATGTCAAACAAAGTGGCATTTGGTGCATTTCTTCGAGATACCCAGGTTCGTAGACCCTATGGGCCCAAATCTTGGGTACCGATGTGGTGTTGATCTTCTTGGGCATGCACGTCTTCAATATGTGATGTCCACCTATTGAAACAAGCCACAATTAGAATTCAAAAGCACAATATTAGTGAATATCACTTGAAGATATTAAATAAATAATAGAAAATTTTAATTGAATATTCAAATGGGATTTAAATAACTTACCCATGAAGGCGCTCATACTCCCAAAAGTATCTTGCGGGTACATGAGAAGGACGGAATCTTCCTTGTCCATTGATGAGTCGGACCCGATGGAGGTTTCAAACACCAATCCACTCATTCACAATTTCTTACAAAATAGGAATGTAGACGGATTGGAAGGAAGCTCTCTGATATGGGTCATCAGGTATGAAGTGACCTTGTTGAACCATATCTTCAATTGCATTCTTCTGAAACCAAATCACTTTCTCCCACAATAATCTCCACCAATGCTCAATCCTTTGGTTGTGCACAGATGAACCAACAAGGAACGGGTTTCGGGTCTCAGAGCGTACTTCTAACATGTATTTGCGAATCAAGGCATGCTCGGATGCGAAGTCAGATCTCACCCGAAGAGGAGGGCCACCAAATTTTCGAACGGCTTCAGAAAACGGCTCGAAAAGAGTTTCTTGGCTCTTGTTTGATGCAACTCTAGCATAGAGCACATAATGTAAAGCTCCATCAATGCTGTCGAACGATTGGCAATGCTCGCCTCCGTCTATTGTAGTGAGCCTGTGTCCCAAAAGAAAAAAAAATTGAAATTGTTAGATTAATACTAGTCACGGTCAAAGTAAAACAATGATTGCCATTAAATCAAATAGATAAAAAATACATAATTGAATTCTATACCTGATATGGTTTGCAAGGCTCGTGCTACTGTGCGCCTTGGTGCCCTAATCTGTAAACAAGCTAAAGCTGCACGCACATGTCGAATGCCCCAATTTGCCCCATGCTCTCTAATGGGAAGGGCACTCTCAATGGTGTTGGACATCTCTGGATTTGTGAAACGGTGATAAACTCGAAACTTGTACCCTAGAACCTTTGACATCATCCTCTTCAACTGTCTTGAATCGGAGATGTTTAAAGACTCTGCAACCCGTTTGAAAAGAATCCCTTCACGTAACATTGTGTTGACAAAGTCAACCAAGTCAGCTCCTGATGGGACCGAATTTTGATTGGCCATGCTTGGTTCCAATCTTCTTCAAGAGCAAATACTTGATTGATTTAAATTATACCATACAAATTGATGCTTGTTTACTGTTCACACAATTCATAGTATTAGCAAATTTGTACTACAGTAACATTGAATTGGACGCAATAAACTACAGCTGCAATCTAGAGCCAGTACGCAAAGACTTCCAGTAGTCTACAACCTCCTGCTTGAAATTGCATAAGAAATTCATACAAAGTAATTAAAAAGTTGACCACAACAGAGTTCACTTCTTCTCCCAACTTGATCTCTCTGTAGCTCTCTACAAAGATCTACCAATGAAAGCAAGATGTTCCCACTGGTCAAATCGATTCAAAAATACAAATATAAGTAGCGACATATCTTTTATATTAAAACACAAATATAAGTAGCCACGTTAAGTACGAGAGGCAGTAAGAAAAGACACAATTCAAGGATTGAAGGCCTTATGCTTGGCCAGATGAGTTCCAGACATCCCAAAGACTAAGTCCAAGCATATCCATCACTTGTACAAATAATTAAACAAGATTATATTTTGGAGAACAATGCAAGCATGTCGATTTCTTTGAGAACCAACAGTTATTTTCATTGAGAACATTACAACAGGAATTCTGGATTTAAGAACTCGGGAACTCCGGATTTTAGAACTCGGGAACTCTGAACGAGAACGCTACAAAGGATAGGTGCGTGCTTGCGCGTTCTTGATCTTCCCAGTAGCTTGGCGCCGGCTTGCATCCGTCAGGTAAACTTGCAATGTTTCGCAACTAACTCAAGCTTGTTTTACAATAGACAATAGATTGATCATAGCAAATGTAGTTAGTGCTTTGAGATTCAATAATGTAGTTACTTCATCTTTGAGGAGTGGTAAGTTATGAAACATTCTTGAATTCCATTGGCAACTTTATATCAAATGGAGTGTGTTGCAAGAAACACTTTTTGCTTTCAGTTGAATGAGATTCTAGTTGGCTGGCAACCCTAAAGTTCTTACATGATGCAAGTACAGGTACTGTCGAAGAGAATTCCTCGGGAGAAGCATTCAAGAAAGTTTGTACACCCTACAACATCTCAAAATCTTGTAACATTCTGAACCCTAACCCTAATACCTAAATCCACTATGTTAGATTTACATGCACTGTACAAGTATAATTTCATTCACAAATTGCTCAAAATTTGATTTCATTAAATACATTACATTGGCAGGGAGTTACAATGGATAACCAAAGTGAACCACCGCCAACTACACCAAGAATGACCACATTTCCAAGACCCATAGTAGACAGAGCAGGAAGCTTTTCTTACCCGCCCAAAGTTGGAACTCGTCGACGCCTAGGTTCGTCATCCAGCGGCTCCTCTTCAACACAAGCAGGAGTTACTCCTTCAATACACCCAACTGCCACTCTTCCGGTGCAAGCTGTGGCCACTCCTTCACCCCAAGCACGAGCACCTCTTCTTCAAGCCCCTGTAAAATTCATCACTCGAACATTTTTAGTACCTCCTGAAAGTACATATTGGTCACCAAATGGTGTGCCAACCATCACTCACTGGCTAGAACATTTGGAGTCCGTCTTAGTTTCTTTGCCAGAGACCAAGAGGTGGGCTGGTGTCAATTACCCCAACCTTTTTCCTGAGGGCAATGTGGAGTGGCATGTTGCATAGGTATTCGATAGACTACCTGCATATCAAAACATGCAATCTACACATCCACATGTCACAGGCTCTTTCTTCAAAAGATCTAGAAAACGAAAAGGAGTAGGGCAAGAGCGAGCCTACAGATTAGAGGTATATACACAAGATGGCAATGCTCCATTTGGGAAACTTAGTGCAAATATTGTTGTTGTGTACGTACCGGCCAGTTCACTTCCTCCCCTAGCCAATTATAGACATCCTCTAGTCAATTTCAGTTCTCCTTCAACTAGTGCTGGGTCTTCAGCTGGTTCACTTCCTCCTCCAGCCAACTATGGACATCCTCTAGCCAACTTCAATTCTCCTTCAACTAGCGTTGGGCCTCCTTCAACCGCTACAATCCTGTCTTCAACCGATTCTAGGGATTCAACAAGTTTGATGCGGCATAGTCGTTCACCTGCATCCCAAATTCCACCAACTTACTGAATGACAGTTGAAGAGCCATATGAAGAGGATGTAACCGACTTGGAGAAGTTAGCAATGTCCTGGGAGAAAGCCCACATGGCATATTATGAGGCCATGGATTTTAAAGAGAAATCCAACACACATGAAAATACATCAAGTGTCTCTTTAGTATTTTGGGCAGCATTTGAGGGATTCTGTGAAGAGGTAGTCGACAATTTGGATGGAGACCACGAGCTTCTACAAATTTGCATGGAACTCATGGAAAGGAAAAAACTCAGAAGGGGGATATCAATCTCAGAATCCAACCTCTCCAAGCTAGTGCAAGACAAGTCTATTTCCATGTATAGCGAGACAGACTTCAAGATTGAATTTGAGCTCCATGCAAGACGGTTCTTGAAGGAGTGGGACGAATTGGATCTTGCAATTCAAAATTGCTTACCAGGCTTAGAGAAGGACCATGCACGAGCATTTGCTGTGAAGTATGGTGGATCAAATTTCTTACTTAGTGCACCACCAACTGATGCAGATGTGCTAAAATTTTTGCACAATGCAGTTTTCTCTGAATTCACCCTTCAAAAAGTTAAAAGAATGTGTGAGCATTCCATTGATGACCTCCAAAATGAGAGAGACCTACTCACTAAAAGAGAAGACGTGGACAAGGCATTAGAAGCGTACCAACGACTTTACTTATCAACAATAATATTCCAAGAAATTCAGTTGACTTTGGGCTGCATTCCACTTACAGCTATCCAAGTAATTTGCAAACCCTAACTAATGTGTTCAAGCATCTAAAAATTTCAAGTTACAAGAAGCCACATGGAAGCAACAAGTAGAAGACAAGCTTGGGGCAATTATCTACAGCCACCTATTCAATGGCAGGTTGGAGATAGGAAAAGCTATGTGAAGGGGTTTTTACCTTGCCATAGGTGCAGCGAAGACCTCGGATGTGAAGCTACGAACCATGAAGACCGCCTTGGATAATCTAACAGCTGACAGTCTCCAAGTTGTGTTCAGTGGAAAGAACGCTATGGAAGCAACAGAGTTTCTTAGTAAATGTACTTTCACAAGCAAAGTACCTCAGCAATTAGCAAACATGTTCAAGGCATGTGTTCACTAAATGACATATGGAGAGAGAGCAAGACTTGCAATATTCATCACTGGAAACGAGTACTTTGGAGGGAAAACAGTGACAGTGGATTTTGTGAACAGGAATGATGATCCCTTCATTACTGCATCCACATGTTTCGAGAAGCTGAACTTACCTTACTACAAGGATTTGGAGACACTACAACAAAAGCAGTGTTTTATGACTGCAAAATATGACTGCAGTGAGTCATAAAATCAAAAAATACGACTCATGCAGAAATCACTGTAGATGACTCGGAATATGACTGACTCCAGTCGTTTAGAAGCAGTCGCTTCAGACATCAGTCATATTGGTAGTCATATTTTCCGAGGGGTATAAATACCCATTTTTAGTCATAGTATGCCAACATGGCATATACTTTGACTTTCCTAGGGGAGTCTTGACTTTTTCTTGAGTTGCCCGGGCAAACAAAAAAATCCTACGTGGAATATGACTGCGGTCAGTCATATTTTTGGATGACGTGGAATATGACTGCGGTCAGTCATATTTTTGGATGACGTGGAATATGACTGAAGTGAGTCATATTTTGCAGTGATGTAGAATACGACTCTCGTCAATCATATTTTATAGAATATGACTGAGGTGAGTCATATTTTGTAGTAATGTAGAATACGACTCTCGTCAGTCATATTTTATGGAATATGACTGAGGTGAGTCATATTTTGCAATGATGTAGAATACGACTCTTGACAGTTATATTTTATGAAATATGACTGAAATGAGTCATATTTTGCAATGATGTAGAATACAACTTTTGTCAGTCATATTTTATGAAATATGACTTCTGTGAGTCATATTTTTGGCTTCATGAAGTTGCAAGTAGCTTCCAATGTCTTTGTTTCAACTTTTGATGCCTGTATATACAATTAAAGAAATGAGAGGTTAGTTTTTAGTGATTGAACAACAAAGCCTAACTTTCAAAGACTTACAAAAACACAAAATATTTAGCTCAAGTTTAGGATAGAAAGAATAAGATTAATGATGGAAGAAACAAGAAAAAGAAGATAAGTATTAAGAGTTAACAAGAATCAAAAGTTAAGATGCAACAAGGAATAAAAAACAACAACTAAGCAACAACTAAGACACAATAAGAAACAAGAAGCAACTTTTTGATTTGCAGGTGGCCTGCGATTTGCAAGTGACCTGGCTACAAAGCTTGGCCTTTTTGGTACACCCTAAGAGTCTTCTTAGCAATCGCTAATAATCTGCAGAAGGATTCACATGAGAGTAAGTCAGAACCTTGCAACACCAGTCACTACTCCTAGCATGGACAGAACACTCAAAAACTTTATTGACGCAGATTGGACTTTGTGCAAGCGGACCCTGAGATTGAAGTGCAACAACTGAAGAAGCAAACATTCAAGAAGTTCACCTTCCGCGGCGTGGACCTCGATGCCTTGCTCGACATGAGCTCGGATGAGCTTGTTGAGCTTTTCTATGCTCGTTCCCTCTATATTGCTTTGTAAAGAATTTTGAAGTAAAGCTCTACAATTAATCCTCTATACGTAATAAATAGATCTTCACTAGACATGGTTTGGTGTTCTGACTGGTAAAGTAGAAGGTGCAAAAACATTGTCCATTTAAGGGTTGAATACCCTCTCCGGAGGAACTTAACTTTTTTTAGTGAATTTATTCTTGAAATAGAAAAACTACGCAGCACTCTCTCAAACTACGCAAATGTACATTCAGAAACTCACGCATTCATGTTATATGTCAAACTGGCTACTCTTCCTGTGCATTCTCTTTCAAAAGACTCCATGGAAGCACACCCTTCACCATCCATCAAATTAGAGTGACCAATTTCCCTCACCATGTGAACCCTAAAACAGTAAAACTCTGTGCAAAACTCTTCCTGTGCAGGAACTCACGCATTCGTGTTTATACGTCAAACTGGCTACTCTTCCTGTGCATTCTCTTTCAAAAAACTGCATGGAAGCAGACACCCTTCACCATCCATCAAATTAGAGTGACCAGTTTCCCTCACCATGCGAACCCTAAAACAGTAAAACTCTGTGCAGAACGCAACAGCATTTGAAACCCCAAGCTTTGCGATTTCAAACCCTAAGCTTACTAATCGAAGACGGACGGTCACGATGGCACGGGCAGACCAAAAAAGTATTTCGGTATTATTTTAAAAAGATATATCCGTAAAAATATACGTACATATCCGGACCCGACGAGTTTGCTGGTCGGGAGAATCTTCCCCGGGGTATATGGCATCTTCCCTGGGGCACTAAGAATCTTCCCCGGGCTACCTTGACATGCAGTTTGTGGCCCTTTTGGCATTCCATAGCCTCTGCTCAAGCGCAGGCCACCTGCAAATCAAAGTTGCTCCCGTAGCTGCTCAATCTGAACAAATTTTTTTGAGGTGCCCGATATTTTTTCATTCATCCATAAGACTGCGCCTGCGGCATGCGACAGACAGCGTGGCGCTTCGATTATCGTCCACGACAGCCGTTTTGCAGGGTTTGGGTTTTCCGCTAAAAGTTGTGAATTTTTGCGAGTTGGTTTAGGGTTTAGAAGGGCTGCGAGTGATATGCAAAATTGAACGACTTGGGAGAGTTATGTTTGTAATCTTCAGGACTACTTGGTGACATGTGAATTTGTACACACACTCGGTGAGATTGGTGTGAGAGTTGGGATAAACTTGGGAGAGTGCTGTGAGAGGTGAGGTGCTTTCTTACTGACAAAATACAAAGCTTAAAGTTAAGCTAAATTTCATTGTGGAGTTTGATTTTGGAACTTGAAGAACTTCAGGGTGAACAATTCCCATTTTATAGCCCTTCTGCAGATAGACCGCAACAATGGATTCTTTCTTGGATGATCTCCACAGTGCTCTTCAGAAGCAGATGCAATCGGAGACGATGGGCGATCTAAGGTCATCGTCTTCAGCAAACGTTTGCACTCTTTGCAACGCGAGGATTATTGAAGGACGGATGGACTTTAGGCCTTTATACGAGACACTGGGACGGACAATCGTGAAGCTCGGAAGTCTAGCCATCGCCAGGAATGTGGTGAGTAGTGAGGATCCGTTTCGGAACCTAAGCGACGACATTCTGCAGCACATCCTCGCCAGGCTGCCTACGTTTCCCCTCATGGCCGCGAAGAAAGTGTGCAAGCGATGGGCGTCGGTGACCACCACACCGGAGTTTGATATTTTGCACAAGAAGCTAATCCGTAAGTCGCGTTTGGTTCCTTGTGGAATCAACTATATGGGTCCCAGCAAGTCTCAATTGTTTGCATATGATGTGGAGAACAATAAGTGGCTGATGCTTCCGGCTCTGCAGTTACCGGCTCTTAACTACGGCTCTTTAGCAGGTATTGGAAATGGTGGCCATACACCTGGTTTTTGAATATTGTTTTATAAACGCACTGAAACTACAAGAGCTGTTAACGTTCTCCTCTGTACAAACGTTAGAACTATAGATTGAAGTATAGAACTGTAGAAAATACAAGAGCTATTAAACAAGAACTATGGATTGAAATCTGTACTAAACGTCTCCTCTGTAATAACTTTTTCAAGAGTTTGAAATTTAAACTAAGTGTGAATATATTTCATAGCAGTTGCCAGTGGAGTGGTGTTCGCCATTGCTGGGCCTGGTGACGACAGGCTTTTGTACAAGCTGACGACCTTGGCGTCCTCCGCTAAGTCTTTTGGAGAATCGTGGTACGAGACTCCTATTATGACGTTCAAGCGGTCGTCCCCGGTGGTGAGTGTGTCCCTGGGCGCTGGCATGGGGCATAAAGTGGTGGTGGCTGGCGGGGGGGTGGATTCTAGTGATGATGACAGGGCTCGACACAGGGCTGTGGAGGTCTTTGATTCTGAAATTGGTAAGTGGTTTGCAGGTCTCTTTCAATGCCATTAATTGATCATGGATTTATACTTCCGTTGTAATGTTGTGTAGGAGACTTGTTTGCAAAGTAAAACCTTTCTTCATGAATGAGTCTTTGTTTTGTCTTTGCAGATGTCTTTGTTTTGTTTTGTCAACATTATGGTTTGTTAACCCAGTTCTGTTCATCGAAAATCTATGAGTTTTTCAACACCCGGTATTCGGTGTTTTGAAAGGTGTTCTTCAAATTTTCTTACCATTCTTCTAGTCTGGTAAAGGCATGTTTGTGCTTGGTGTTAAGGAGTATTACAAATGAATCTAGGTATACAATTACATTGGATTTACTTTGCTAACATCATTTCTACTTCGAAGTGCAAACACACCTTCCATTAAGCCTCTTTTTTTGCACTAGTTTTGTGTTCATGGCACTTTCAATGACGACTGCAGGTACTTGGGAGTCCTATGGTGACCTGCCGGAGGAATTATCGGTATACAACTCCGCAAATTGGATGTCAGGAGTAGTGTGTGACAACAAATTCTTGGTCTCATCAGTTCACAAATTCGAATTTGACAAAGTCCAAATTCACTCTCTGGATTTTTACACCAAGCAGTGGGCTTCCATCCAGTTGGTGTGTCCCATGGATTTGATTTACAGCCGCATCATGGCCATCGGGACAACACTTGTGGTCGCCGGGTTATGTCAACATGAACATGAAGATGGGGTTCTTAAAGTGAAGCTCTGGAAAGTTGATTTGAAGACCCTCAGCTTGATTCAGATTGGGTTGATGCCAGGGGAATGGTCTGTCTTGCTCGAAGGAGTACTAGAAAATTTTTTACTCTTGACGTTTCTGGTGGATGAGAATTTGGTGTATATCTCCATGGGTCTCCCCATGCACATTGGGGAGCTCATCGTGGCAGAGGTTTCATTGGAAGAGTGCAAAAGTTATTGGCGTCTTTTGCCAGCTATACGGAAAGTGATCCCTTTCAATGAGTTTATCACTTTTTGCGCTTCTATTAGTTTTGCGTAAATATCTTAACAACTTTGGAACCTATTATTAGTTTTCAGATTATTAGGGTTCAGATTATGAGGCTTGGAACCATTGATGAATCCGCTGCGGATTCAGGTACGGTGGGTTTCATGTCCGAGTGGGGTCGCCGCATGAGAGAGCAAGTAGCGAGGGGGCCAGTCCACCCCGGCTAAGGAATAGTGAATCCTATGGAATACTTTTTGCACTTCAGGCCGTTTGTGTTTTGAGGTGTGGTTAGATGCGATTTTCAGGTTGTGGATATTGGGTTTCAAGCTTGAGGGATTCAAATTTGTAGATTACTGTTTTCCATGGCCCAAGCACATGGAATCCCGTTTGCACGGTGTTCTAGGCAGCGATATTGTGCTAGGCAGCAGAATGTTCACAAGGGTGTAGTAGGCTGTGATTGCACAGTACACTGTCTCCATTAATGGAGATCAAGAATGTCAATACCACAGTGAAAGTTGAAAGTTGCCAGCACACATTAATTTAACAAGCTTTTGAGGGTCTTGAAAGGTAATTACAATAATCACCTTCAGTTGGGGTTTGCTAGTGTTTGGAATTGCATGCAATTGATTGAAAAATGGATTGGAGGCTGCCTCATAAATCTGATTATGTTTCTTGGTTTGAGTGTTTTCATTTTATTGTTTTTTGTATATTTTTTGAGTGAACTTTCAATAAAAAAACAATGAGTAATTTTCCAATTCATAACACTATCTATCCCTGCAAATGGGGTGTTTTTGGTAATTCATATTGCTGAAGGTTGATGAAGCATATTGAATTTTGTTTTTCAATCCTTGTAGATTTTATTCATTCCATTCTAAACTTTTTTGCAAATTTTAGAAACTTTAGTGACTTCAAATTACTTTTGAGTCATTGCTTGAAATTTACAAAGTAGCTTCTAATCAACATCTTCTACATATAAAGCTTTGTTTCATTCGAGTTTGTAAGTACAACAAAAAGGTCTTTTCAATCTTAATGCTATAATAAATTTACTAAATGTAATATATGCCTACTTTTTAAAACTTAATTGATTGGATTGAATTGGATTAGATTGGAATGGATAGTTTGATATTTATGCATAAATTTTTGAAATATTGTATTCCAATTAATAAGATGAAAGTTATAAATGACTTTGTTTTGTTGGTAGTATATTCAAAAATAAATATACAAAGTTTTTTTGTAATTCAATTTTCAATTTGGAGGATTAAAAAAAAACATAGGATATTTTTTACTCACAACATTTTGCAATTGGAATCAACTTTTCTAATTCCATGTTAAGGTATTAGTGATTTAGATGTACTTGTTATTTAGAAATGAAATTAGAGGTGTAAGGGATTAAGGAAACAATATTTGCAAGTAATAAATCCATAAAAATTTGAAACTATTTGAAGAGATTCATCTTACTAATTATCTTACAACATACTAAAAAATTATATAAATTTTCCAAAAATTATGAAAAATAAGGTATTGATTCAATTGGAATGGCTAAAAATAGTATGCATTTATATATAAATTACATAATACTCACAAATGTCCATTTAGGAACTATTCCTATAAATGTCAATCTAAAAGCTATTATCAAGTACTAGCTATTAAAGTAATTTATTGCAAACAATTCATTTTTCAAAATTCTTAAAATAAAGAATAAACAATGTGTACAAAAGAGAAAAAATGTTAGAAAATTAGAGCATTTAAGAGATTTTGCTCTCATGTAGGTACTCCTAGCAGTTTTCAAAGTAGTATCAAGGCATCAACAACACAAAGAAGTAAGTCCAATTGGTCTTCATTGCAACAAGGATTTTCTAAAGATTGAAATTATAAACTAGAAAGCGATATTTTTTTGAAACAAATGAAATTGGTCAAAACAATTTTTAGATTTGCTTGGTAGTATGAACTTTGGGCCAAGTTTGTTGATTTCCTACTTTCAAAGTAATTTAATAACTTTCATTTGTACCATGATGTCATGCATTGTAATAAACTAGTACATCTATAGAGAAAAATTCAGATTTTTTGAGCATATTCTATATTTGATATGCCAGTTTTCTTCACTCTTTATTTAAAAAATTCACAACAATTCCAATTTTTTTAGAAAGTAGAGTTTAGACCACATTTAGGTATAGGAGAATAATTTTTTTTTAAACTTTGAAGTAAGAAAAGGTAGGAAATGAAGCTAAGTTTCATCTCCAAAATTTTTTTTTGAGATTTCAAGCTTCCAATGAAAAATTATGGACAAATTTAAAGAGGATGTTTAAAATTGTCAAAGAAAATGTCCCTTCCAACTCCTCTTTGAAATTTGTCCATAACTTTTGATTGAAGGTTTGAAATCTCAAAAACAAAATTGGAGATTAAACTTGACTTGATTTCTTACCTTTTAATAACTCAAAGATTTTGAAAAAAATGATTCTTCTATGCTTAAATGAGGTTTGAAATTCTATTTTAACCACAAATGTTTAACAAACTTTTTCCATTCATTAGCACTATTTTTTTCCTTTATTGGTTAAAATTATATTAGTTTGCAAATAGCCTACTTCTATATTTTACATATGATCTTTATACTAAATTAAATTAAATGATCAAAATCAAAAATTATATTTCTTAAAATGATGAACCTCTTGAACTTCAAAGGATTGTAGAGCAAAGACAATTTAAATTGTAAAAGGCATTCAACAAACTTTTTTGATATTTTGAACTATTTCTAAGAGGTTAGACAATTTACTAGCTTACAAATCCAAATTCTTTAAATTTGATAGGATATTCCCATCAATTTAGTAAGGCTTTTCCTAAACTTTCCAAACATGTTCTATACAAATGATCAATCCTTTAATTTTGACTTAGCTATACAATGGGATATTCTTCATTTACAACTCTTCATTTGAGCCATTCCAAAATCTTTGTACAATGTGAATTATAATTGGTATATTTCAAGTAAGTATATTTATTATTGTACTCTTATGCAATTGCAATCAAGCAAACCAAATTAGAGTTTTAGAAACCAAAACTCTATTTTGGATGAGTTTTAAATTTATAGTAGATAATTGACTTTAGAGCCTAGGGAAAAAAAGATTTTTCAAAAAACTTTCTTTTACTCCTTCTAAAAATTGTTAAGAATAAGTGCGTTAAGGATTGTTAAGAATATGGTTGTCCATAATTTTCACATTACTTATCAAAATAAAATGAATAAAATATTTTGAAATAGGCAAAAATATAATTTATGCAAAAAAAATTTATAAAAAAAAAAAAATTGGCTACTGGCCTACCTAGTTGTCTTTGCTTTCTACTTATTTGAGTGTAACTTTTGTTCCCGAGAAACCCTAGGGTAAAAAATTATATTTCAACAAAGCTGTTGAGTTCTTCTATATTTACTACAAATTACTAAAACTCTGGACAATTTTTACTACAAACAGCAACATGCCGAACATTTAATTTGTCGCCAAATAGACAATGGTACTTTACAATTAAGTAACAATATCAGGTGTTACACTACGTGCCTTTATAGTAAAATATACTTGAAAATCTGTAGTCAAAAACATTGAATATTGACTTTTCTCTACTAATAAGTCAATTTTTGGAGTAGCTAGTTACCCTGTTTAGTTGGGGTATATCGTGAAAAGTCATATAAAAGACTGATTGTTGTGTTGTAGCTGGTCTGAGTTTGATTCCTATCATTAGGAAAAAATTGAACCTCAAAAGAGGCCGCGAGTTTTCTTACTAATTTTAATACTGATTGTATGAATATGAAAGTGGCCACATCCTCATTAGAACGATCATGTAGGATTGCTTGTGGCCACTTGTGGCCACTTGGCGTCTTAGAATTTGGAGGAGGCGTGTGTTCCATCCTTCATGATGGAGCCATCATGAACCACGATTTCCTTGAAAGATTGAGTATTTTCATTTCAAATTTTTGCGCCTTCTTCTTGGCTTGCATGAGACTCTTTATATCCCCAATTCTTGTGCCTTCTTGGCTTGCATTGGACTCTCCATCCCCCAAAGCTTTGAAGCACTTCAATGTGCGGTGATGATTTCCCACTTCAAATATAAAATATAAAAAAATTGACATTTGAATCTATTAAAATCCACCTCTCATAGCTTCAAATGCATTTTCTACTTGTTTTCAAGTATTCAATTAAGAAGTGAATCTCTTTATTTATACATAGGGGGTGGTAGGATGTTGAACAAACCATGTGGGATATCTTAATTTGACTTCACTATGAGTTTTCAAGGTTCTACTAATTCCAATTAACATATCCCACATGGATTGTTCTACTTCTTACCACCCCATCTGTATATAGTGCGTTTCTCTTCCAACATGAAATTTCAAAACAAGATGATAAATTTGGTTATTTCTATTTTTGGACTACAAAAGTGCTCGTTGGTGTTACATTTGTTCAAATAAAATAATCAAAATGCATTTGAATTCTTGTGAGTAGGAGTTGGGGTTGGTACCTTAAAATCATCCTCAATCACCTATGGCTGTCGGCGGAAAGGCAAGAACTTGTTGGAGCTTTGCGCCAAAATCAACCTCCCGCTTCTTTAGGTTGACCTCCAACAAGGATCCACGTCGACTTCCAACTAGAATGGAACATTTTCGCCCCAAAATTGTGGACCGTTGATTTGTGAGATTGTGGAGATGGATTGTGTAATCTTTCCCTCTGGAATCTGTGATTATCATGCAAATATCTTCTGCCTCCTAGGTATATCATTTTATTCAGAAGCATTGCATATTCACTGCATGTTTCAGGACCACAAAGAAGAAAACCTTTGTATCCATGGCATTGTTGTCCTGATAATAGACTATAAGCGGGAAAATCATTAATGGTCCACATGAGCATGGCTCTCAAATTAAATTTCCTTTCTCCCTCTGGCTTTGACATATTTATTGCTAGAACTTCTTCCCATAGCTTCAACAAATCCCGCACTAAAGGGCCCAAGAAAACATCTATATTTTCAACTGTAGGGGCTTTAGGTCTGGGAATTAAAACAACAAGGGATATAAAAAACTTCTTGGTCAATAACCAAGGTGGCAAATTGTAAATTGTAATCAATAACACCCATGTGGAGTGTTTAATGGCATTGTTCTTAAAAGGAATAATGCCATCTCCTACTAATCCAAGCCTTAGATTAGTTAGGACTTCAGCAAAGTCAGGATATACTTGATCAATGGCCTTCCATTGGTCACTGTCAGCTACAGACCACATCTTCTGACTTTGAGATTTGTTTTCACTGTACCAAGTCATGTGTTTTGCAATTTTAGGGCACCTAAACATCCTTAATAGATGCTTAATGACATTGAAATAACGCACAACTCGTTGAGGTACTGTACTCGATCCTGGAATATATCGTGACGAATTGCAAGTAGGACAACTTGACAAATTTTCGTTCTCCCCTTCGTACAGAACATGTCCATCTGGACAACAATGAACTTGTTTGTGTTGCAACCCCCATTTCATCAAAATGCTGCGAACTTCATATGACGTTCTGGGAAAACAATTCGATGTGGGTAGGAGATCACCGGCTATCCAAGTAAGCAGTGCATCAACAAATGTATTCGGTACAGAGTACAAGCTGCACATGGAAAAAATAATTATAGCACTTTGTAGGCGGTTGAGTTGGCTACCCTCAAACACTTTCTCTGTTGACTCTCGTAATAGATTCTCCATGTTCACATCATTTCCTTCTTGCTCTTCGTCCACAGTGTTTCCATCACTTGGCAATTGCCCTTCATCATTTAGAATGTTACTATGAATTTCGTCGATGCGAATGAATGCATCTCGAGCCATGTTGTCGATGTCCACTTTTGTCCTCTGTAGCCATGTGAAAGTAGGTTCTCCTTCCTCACGTTGTGTGCGACGATATGATTCCCCTTCTCTGTCCGGACGACGCACTGGACCCCGCACATTGTTCCCGTCCACTGTCTACAATCCAGAATGCTTCATTAATAAGAAGACTGCAAAATGTATCATGGAATGTGAACACAAATGATAATAGTTTCATATGCCTCTACAAACATTTCAGAACAAACCACCCTTCATGTCCAAGTCAAGTGAAATTTATTACAAGCAGTGACCATTTAACGTAAAAACTAAGCTTCAGAACTTCTGAATGTATAATTTTTTAGAAACTATCAAATAATTTTTAAATATTACTAAACATTTCTTGAGTTCTGTGGTTATTTGCACTTACCATGACTGGATATATGAGGTAAGGATCTCGTCCATTCTGCATGTGGTGCCTTGCGATAGTCTTGACTTTCCTGACACGACCACCTCTGTATTCATTGCATGCACAAGGATATTCTGGCAACCCCAACCGATTCGCTATGGATCGTTCAATGTGGTGAGCCGCACAAAGCCTCCTATGCATCCTGCACATCAATTGTGTTTTTCTCTGTCAATTTCAATTGTCATTTTAAAATTCAATGACACTGTAGGACACATGGTTAGCAATTCAATACTAGTACTACATAATGCAGTCCTTGTGCAATGTCTCATTTAATGGTTGCTTATGTTTTCACCCACTAATACATTTTGCATCTCCATTTAATTTGTGAATTTGCTTGAATAGATATAATGAATTACCATGTACAAAAATCATGCTCACCTTGAATTTTGTAGTGCTGTTTGATGATTTCAGAAGACCTAGTGAACACGGCACAGAATTGGACAAAGCCTAATTCACAGCACAAAAGCAAACGCCTAATGAACTCCACGTCAAGCGCACACCTTCCTTCTCAAGTGTCAGTCTCTGTGTCATTCATATACATCAATAATGAACTTCAAATTCAAAAATTGCAAGAAGTTATACAGGAAGACATATTTTAGAATGAAGTTTTACAACTGAAACAAACATCGCTCTTCAAAAATTCATGGAATTCTCAAAGTAATGTTCTACACAACAATCATTAGAAAAAATAATGGCATAGAGGAATAAAACAACAACGATGAAGAGAAGCAGAAGTTTGCTACACTTCTGCTAAATCATTTTAGTTTCAACGAAAACATTTATATTCTGTAAGGACTTTCATCATCTACACATGATGAATTGAAGAAAAATCTATATCTTCTCCATCTAAGCGAGGTATAGAACTAAGCAAAAAGTTACTGCACGGATTAGGCTTCATCTAACTATACGCTCTCTGCCAATGCACTGTAATTAAATAGTGCATTCGAACACCTTCACGCACATGTCGATTCGATTCTTCATTTCATGATTCACCACAAAAGGAGTGTCCTATTATTTTTCTGGTGTTCTTGCTGACTATTAACTAATTCACTGAACTTCAAGGAAGCACTACAAAACTATTGGACCATTCTTAGAAACAAGTATTTCTTGTAAACATTTTTTTGGCCCAAGTGTTTCATATGTTACTGAATTACATTACTGTGTTCCCAATATAGTAAGTCTTTGATAAAAAAGAATGATTAATGTAACCATTGTACACTTCATACCACTTCAAACAGTTTTATATTCTAGTAATGTAAGTGAAATTTACAATTGAACAACTAACTTCGATTATTTCATAAGTACTTATGTTTTGTTTAAGAACTCTGTGGAAAGACAGAGATCATATCAAAGAATTATTATTTCTAGTGCAGGACTAGTTGAAATCCAAAAACATACACTTCGAGGAATGTAATCACATACCTCATATGATGCACAAACACAGCGCACTAAAAAATCCACATTGCCACAGCTTTTTTCCAGTGCTCAAACGGTCAAATGTACTCTGTGAACAGTAGGAAAAAATTGTAACATTCAACAAATGTTTACATTTCATACTTCCATAAATTAGAAGGGAGAAAAGAACCATACGATTTTTTCAATTAAATTAATTCTCAAGAGCAATCTTCATATATGCTACTATATTAAAAAACAAATAAATCTTACAGTGAAGGACTGCATTTTCCTTCTGAACTATAATGGGACAACTATTTCTAATCACAAATGTCTTCTAAAGCAAGTTGAGATTGTATTTTCAGACGATTTGCCTTCTCCAACAGTATACACGAATCGCGAAGCATGTGCAAAAGCTGGTTCCTGAACTGAACCTTCCTATTCTGACTAATACTAGGTCCTTCTTGAATTTGTATGTCCGCATTCGCTGGGCTAGGATGACTACGTTGCTTTGACGTGCAATTACAATTTGAAATGCCTTTGGAAAGTCCATGGCATTCCATATTGGACATGCACACATCTGCCTTCTTCACAATATTTTCAATACTACTCTTTTCGTTGTAAAAAGTCTTGGGCAAAGAGTACATGTTTCCCTGGATCTTCATCAGTCAAGGATTACACACCACATGCATATACTATTAGATTTTTAAAATTATTCTTACATGCACATTATATTAGCACAGAACTAAGTTGTATTTCCATAAATTCCTTAAATTAAATTACGGGAATGGAGTACATGGTCATACTTTTTATAACTTAACGAAGCCTGTAAGCACTCTCTCAAGATTCCGAATTCTGCTTTAATTGAAATTACATGTATTCCTAAATTTAACATGCATTTCATAAAACTAAGTCTGTATTCTTTCTTAAACCTCTTCAATTCAAATTCAAATTATTTATAACTTTCTGCATCACTGATGATTACGGATGCATCCTTTCCATTCTTGCAATTTGGCAATCAAATTATTACTGAAAAAATCACAATGGAGAGGAGATTTACCTGACGTACAACACTCCGCACGGCTCAACTACGTCCTGTCGGTTTAGAAATATCTTGCAGGAATGAAGCAAAGAAGTTTTTAAGTTAGTTTTCGCTCCAAATAACCCTTTTATGATTTTTGATCTTACCTAATTCCGGAGTTAAAAAAATTATTCACAAATGGCACTTCCATTTCTAAAATACTGATATGGAAATGACACATCGTTTGCTAATAATCTGTTCTTCTTAACTTTAATGATACAACGATCAAAACATTCTTTACATGTTTGTGAAGTCAGTTTTGCATTTTTCAAGTAAATTAGATAAACCAATGTAGTTCCTTATGATTTCAACTGATTTGGATAAGTGAATATGATAGCAACTGCATTTGTTCATTTCATGTTATATGTATCTCTTGCACAAGTTTTTAGCCCTTCAGTACAATGAAGAATAAGTACAATGTGTGGAAAGTGTTTTGGAGTGCAATCAACTACATTACAGTAGTACCTACTTCTATTCTTCAGTTTTTTGAACGTCATAATCTAATAAATTCTTTATAGTAAAATTTCACAAGTGAACAAGGCAAAACTCCTCCTGTTCTACGTCTATAATTATATAAAGCAATACTTTTGGTATTGCACGAAAGTACTTATATTTTCGTCAAGTAATACATTTTCACATTCAGAAACTGTCCTTGTACGTTTTCAAGAGTATGGAAACGTTTCTTTTTACGCAAAGTAATGCCTACCATTAAGAAATTTTTCTCAAACACTGAGATCATTGAATTAGACTTTATTTCTTCTGTCCATTTGCGTAAATAAAACACAGTTTAAAAAAAAGGATCTACATTCATTCACCATACTTACAATAAACGTTAGTAACAATGCCCAAATTCCAGATTTCTTACAAACTCTCTAACAATTTTGTTTGGGTTGCGGTTCCTCTCTAACCTCGCTTATTCTATTAACAGTACACTTGCTACTCAGGTAAGTTCACTTCAACTCTCAATTCAACTTATTTATGTAGTATCTCACTGCTACCGTCTACTTCTATAGCAATTATGAGAGAAGTTTTGTACAATCATTGATTCAAATATGAAAACATTAAAGCTGATTTATAGGTCTTGCTAACAACGTAATCATGAAGTTCATTTGAATCTCGAACTTGCAAACAGTCTTTTCAGGTACTCATTGGACGTCCTCATACCTACTACACTTATTTATGAAAATAACGCAAAGGCACTCACCTTAACAGGTAGGAGCTTGAATATGTGGAAATCTTCTTCCTTACACTCCTATTGAGCTTCCGAAAACTTGAATGATTTGTGCTGAGCCAAATACTACAAAGATTTTGAATCTTCCAGTATGCCGATTCCCACAGCGTACAAAGTCCTTCGTCTAGAAGTGATCACAGCGAACAACCGATTCTTAGACAACACCCTTCATCACAAAGACTCAGTGTAAGTATGACTTAACGAAGAATATTGTGATGTTGCCTTCAACACTATGTAATGGATCTGATGAAAAATTGCAGAAGCTAAGGTTGCTACATAAAACGAAACGAAGAGTTAGTACCTCAGCTTTGCGTTTGACTCCTACGTCCATATGCTTCGTGACTTCTCCGTCTCCTGTATATTTAGCCAAAGAACATTTAAGGAAGACGGCAACCGAACATGTTTACAGTTAAGGTGGTGGTACTAATCAGAGTAGTGTAATTGCATTTTTAGAAGGATGTGTGCCTTGAAGCAACTTCCTCCCACCTAAGCATCGCTTAAATTAGTGAAAGTAAGACGGTACATCTTCAAATAGCACAAGGAAAGAAAATAGGAAAAAAAAATTAGAACGAATTCATGAATGCAGAGACTTTATTTTGCAAACGGGGGTTAGAAACAAACCTGTTTCACAAAAATACATTTGCTGAACAAGTGCCACGTTATTTCGTCCACTCCGGGTTGGCACGCCGCCTTTTCTACAAATAAGATGAAGCCGTCGTTTACCTTGGAAATCATGCCTTGAGAAACGTGTACCCTAATTTCAGCGTAGTGGATGAAAGTCTTTGGACACTAGTGTTGAGGAGAACTGCTCAACTTTTTTCTTACGGCGCGACACTCCTGTATTGTTACCTCCTCTGTTTTCCCTATGATCTGCTTTTTTGTTTGAGCGCTTCTCATGTTGCATCACTAGTGTATTCTTCTTTGGCTACGACTGTCTCGTGATTGCCTAATTTTCTAAAATGAGAAGTCCGTAAAATATGAGAAACCATTACTAGTGGCCACTGCTGTAACATTCTCCATTATTTAAAGCACTAATGTAGCCATGCTTTTGGATATGCAGGTACGTACGACTGAATTGTACCACGCTGGAAGACGTGGAGTACTTTGTGAGAACAGGTAGATTAAGAACTCCTTCACCAACGCCTGATAGCTCCACAAATGGTGATGCACAAGAAATTTCGAGAGAAGGAGGTGAACAGGGTGGTCATAGTCCTCCTAAACTTAGCCCACGTTGTCTTCCTTTGTCTACTACTGAAAATAGATTTTCCTTAGACCTGTCCCAAGTGCCGATACTATTGTCAAGCGACTCGGAGGAGAAATTATGTAAATGTCAGGAAATATCTCCGGAAATTCAAAAGACTGCACCAACCGATGATTTTGTAGTGGCATTGTCCACTGACGATATTGTAACATGCACTGAGAACACAATTCCGGTCTCTCATTCTAACTTTCATGCGAGCAAGGATTTCAGTTATTTCGAAGTGAGCAATAGCGATAGTGCATCACCGAAAGCAGAGTTCACGAACAAGCTTGCACAGAAGACGTTGAAGGATAGGAGGAAAGCATTGAGGAAGCGTACTACCAGATCATCAGAGTACACGCGAAGCACACGTCAACAAGTAAGTTAATGAAATCATTACCACAACTTCAGTACGCCTTGAGAAACGACGAGTATTGTTTTCAAGATAATTCCTTGTTTTTGTGTTGAACGAATTCTTAGATGATGAAGTGAAAGTTAAGTTATAGGTTTTTTTTGCTGAAGGACTCAGTTGTTAACTAACCTGCTTGAGGTTCATCCCAAATTCCTGTAAAGCGGGAAAAAGTCTTAAGTTCCATGTGTCTGAACAAGTACACTGTGATTTGTACATAGAGTTCTATGAAATATTGCCAAGAAATTTCTTCCACTAAGCATTGTTAGTTTCCTTTGAAAAGTGCAAGTAATAGGGATTTTAGTCAGCAACTCCATTTCAAGTGACAGAGATATTTCTATGAACACGAGAAGACAAATGAACAACGAAAGTGAGACCATTCTCTAAAACAATTCGTTAACTTCAAGTGGAAGTATTTATCCTATTTTTTTTTGTTTACTTGCATTCCTGAAGAGTTTCTCATAGCATCTTTCTGCGTCTGTAGACTTCAAAATCCATAATGGTGACGTCTCGAAAGCAAGCTGCACTCGAAGGACCGATCTTGCATAATGAAGAAGCATCTGCAGAAAATCATAGGAATACTAGAGCTACAACGAAAGTAGCTATTGCCAAACAAAAACAAAGTAACAAACTGGAAGACATGCCAAGAGGCAGTGGTAGACAGAGAAAAACTGATCCGAAAGAGAAAGGTTCTCTCAATGTCAAAAGTAAAGCAAAAATTCTGCCTCTAGCAGTATTGGATGTTGTATACGGTGAAGTTCAAATACCGATCCCGAACTTGGAGGAACTTCGAAGAAAGAGGGAACAAGATGCAGTAAAATGTGGCCGGGTGATGAAAAGTGTAGGACAGACTAGACATCGTAGCCCTTCGCCAAAGAGCAGAAAACCAGATTTTCAACAAATCGACTTGAAGAAGGATACTATGGTAGACCTCCCATCAGCTTCGCCAGAAGGTAATGCAAACTGACGTTGTCTTATTGTGTCCGTAGTTACGTTTATTATGTTCGAAGTAGATCATTATAGGGCCTTCTTTGTTAACTGAAAAGATAGTGAGTATGAAATTGAAAACTGTTTCCTATGTCGGCACTGAAAAAGGCTTCGTTCAATATGTAGCATAGCCTGACAACAAGTTTTGAAGTCACTGATTTTGTTTAAAATTTTTGGTTCATCACACATAAACATGGTTATTGTTTTTAAAGTAGGAAGTTGTTTTTATTGACACTAACAAATATGTAATTTAAGTTCTTGCAGTAGAAGACGGTATTGGAGAAGAAGATGGTGATTTACAAGAACATCCATTTGTGCCCAAATGTTTTGAAGCAACTACGAAGCAGATTCAGCAGAAACAACAGTTGTCTCCAAATGACTCAGATAAAAGAAAGCAAGGCAGGATGATGAACTTGGAGATTTTGAATGACGTTGACATTCAACCACGGCATCCAAATAAAGACATGCCTTCTCATCTGAAAAGTAAATCGCGTAGTACCTCACCCGTTCTGTACTACTGCGACAATGTAAGCGTTACATCTCAACTTTTGATTCATTTCACAGGAATTTATGTAAGACTATCATACCCAAAATTTCAAAACATTGTACATGTGCATGTGCGACTCCACTTGCATTACGGGGGCGCGCAATTGAAGCCCGCACTCATGCACATTAGCTTCTGAATAACTTCATGTACTTTGAAAACCATAACATTGTCAGGTAATAATTTAAAAAATATATTGTAGAGGCTGTGTCAGATGCATGTGTCCTTGTAAATGTTGTATTCATTTCAAACACTCCCATGAATTCACTATTTTCAAGATTTGTAAGGTTGAGGTACTTCAAAAGAATTTAATCCGATTATTTTTTTTCTTCAAATGCTCACTATTTTTTTGCTTATACAAGGTCAAAGTGAATCGAACATGTTAGCATAGAGTACTTGGAATTCAGGGACATTTACGTCAATTGATTCCGTCAATTGCCAGTGACAATCAGTGCTGCTCAGGAAACAGAAGAATGGAATCGTCAAGGATGAAATGCACTGGAGTACCATAATTTTTTATGAATTGTATTGCAGGATTTGGGAAGAGAAGAAAATTTTCGTCATCTCTTTCCCATACCCAGAAGACAACAACAGTATGTGCAACAGTCAGGAAGGAGAGGAACGGAACAAGAGATCTCGCCCATACACAGAAGAAAAGAACAAAGTGAGCGCTCTTACGACTCCATGCTTTGAAGTCCTGTTCAACAAAAAAGAAGAAGAAGTCCGATATTGCTATCCAGTAGTCCAACAAGAAGACGATCCAGAAGTCCTGTATTTTACAAGACTGAACGTGAGTACAATTTGGTCAAAAACTATGAACAAGAGCGTCGCGTGCTTGCACTTCATGATAGAAGCTTTTGTGGTACGTACTTGTTTGCACTGCTTATCATCAATAGTGAACTGTGTTATTTGACTCTTGAATTATATGCTGAAAGGACATTGTTTTGGATATTAATAATAATAACATAAACTTCTGTTGGATAGAATGCTTCTCGTTGAAAAAAGAACTCCTTCATTTACAGCAGAAGGTCAAAGAAAATAGGGAAAAATGAGATGATAAATTATATCAAATGTACTTTGATTAGAAATTTAATAGATGTTAAGGAAGTTAATGACGTAGACTTCAGGAAAATTCAGAGGTTGTTAATAACGGAAGAAGATGATGAGACAATAATAATGTTCTTATGATCGAAACAGTCATGTATAGAGCATTTGGAAATTGTAGAATGTAATCTTATAATTTTTACCTTGTACAACTAGTGCAAAGGGATGCGTTCGTGGCTGATTCGCTTTTTTCATGCTTTGCAGATGATGAACCTGTTAAAAGGGAGACTGCCATTGAGCGATGATATCGGGCGAGGAGGGACTCACCCTCTATTGACAGCGGAAACAGACATGGAAGGTCCATTTCACCAAGCACACGAAGACAACATCGCAAAAGATTTAGGAGTTCCTCTAAGTCAAGATCCCCTACTCCGTCATTGCACATGCAGTCACATGAGGGAAGGCACAGTAATGAAAGGAGATTACAGATTGTTAAGTCTGAAGATCTTTTGAAAATGTCAGCAGCAATGGACCGAAGAACTAGGAGGTACAAGCAAGCAGTCCGTGAAGAACAGAAATCCGAACGCCAGAAAGATGGAAAAAAGCCTTTCTATCTGACTGTGGATAAACAAGGACAACCATATGGACTAGGCAAAGCAGCATGGGTTGCACAAGTCAACAAGCTAGCTACAGGACTAGATCCATCTTGCACCCACATTCGCAAGCAAAGTCATGAAGACATGTGCATACTAAAGCATAGGCTACATGAGAATTTTGAATATTTTGAGGAATTAAATGAAGATTACGTGAGAGTGCTATTGGGAAAGGCGGTGACGAGGCAAAGGACTGAGCTCATTGCATTAATCCACAAGAACGGAGAGCAACCAATAAATATAGATAGCGAAATATGGAATCGACTCAAAAAACTAGCTAGCAGTGAGCAAAGGGAGGAGAAATCTGAACATGGACGTTACGCAAATGGTTGCCGTAAAACGCTAGGAAGGACAGGTTCACTAGTTGTACATGGAATATGCCAAAAACTATCCGATCTATACGGAAGGTCGCCAGACCCAGATGAAGTAGTCGAGGAAATGCATCGCTATAAAGGTGCTGGGAGAAAAAAAGAGGAAAAACCAACTATTTCAGAAGATCGTCGAAATAAAACTGCAGATTACGTTTTGAATGCAGATTCCTTGCACATTAGAGCACAACGAACTAGCAGGGACTACACCTTCGAAGAAGCAGACCCATAGAAAGAGAAATTCATGACGACAACTCCTAGTGTGGTATGTTCCCGAATTCATACTCTGTACTCGCTTTCCATTAATCCATGTACATCGACATGGATTAAAATTTTTGGTTATGTAGTGTAATCTTAATATTGAGTTCTTGATCCTTCTTTTTGAAAATCACTTCAAATTGGCTAAGAAATGATTAAAGCGTATATTGCGACTACTTCAAACATGAACAGTCGATGCCAAGTGAATGACATATGTCCAAAGCAGTGTTACAGAAACTGACATTGTGTTTATGATTTCTCTTTGTAGTATTATTGAAAATTTTGCATTTGTTATTGAAGTATATTTGTAGATATGAATAATACCCTAAATCAGAATTTCTCATTAGTAATTTATTATTCATGCAATATGAAGTAGTACTCATCGTACAGCGGTAGTACCTGAATTGATGCACAATGCTTGAGTTCTGCTTCAATTAATTTTTTGTTATTTGAAATACCATTAACAAATTTTATTATTTTTTAACCATTCCAGACATTAATATACCATTTTGTGCAAGAGACAGTCATAATCCCTATTGTCTGACCAAAATTGTATCGTCCTGAAATATGTTTATGAAGACGAGGGAGGCGTTGGTTGGAGTGCATGGCAAACATGCAGACATGGATTTTGGCGGAAAGCCTGTCAAGAGTAAAGAAGGAAGCTTGCTTGTGTCTAACAAAATTTCCAAAGATGACTACATCGAACAACTGGAGGCTCAATTGCGAAGCCTACAAGGTCAACCTGTCAAAGGTAGTTCAAGTCGCACCGTATTGCGATCTGAGTCTGAAGTGAATGCGCGTGGCAACAATGCTGGTCCAGGATTGACGGTAAGATTAAAAATGATTACTTTCAGTACAATTACTTAGAACTTCTGTGAGAGTACAGAATGGTTAGAAAACTAGGAATAGGTTAGATTATAGTACAAAGAAGTAGGAAAATTTGAAATTTTGAGTAAGGCGGATAGGTTTTAGTAAAGTTAAGATTAGTTTTAGTTTAGCCAGAAAGAGGATTCCCAGATCCGATCCGGAGGCAATCCGAGATTCCGGATGGGCTGCGGATCCGTCTAAACCCTACGAGCTAGGGATTCGACCTACGGAGCTAGGGGACGCGTCGCGGGAACGAAACTCTAACTGGTTCCCTTGGGAAGAGTCGTTGGCGACAGCAAAGAAGTATAAGACGTCGATCCTCACTCATTTCTTGTCCTTTTGAGTTCGCTGAACTCCGCGCACAGGTAGTTGAGAGAAAGTGTGGTGAGTTAGCGACCGAAAGTAATGAGAGGTGAGGCGGATTAGGGTTCCGTATCTTCGCCATGGCGGAAAGACAGTCGGTGGCGGTGGCAGCGCGGATGGTTTCACCGATGATTCCTGCCGACACCATCGAGCGTCAACAACTGTAGGATGATCTCCGACGGATGGGCTGCGACGGATTAATGGAGAGGCCGTGGAGTCTCCGGAATGACAGCTTCATTCAGGAGTTAATCGCTAGAGTGGCGAACTAGTACGAGTTGACGGAAAGAGGCCAACCTTAGGCATGGACGGGTGAGCTGTGGGCGGATGTCTACTCATTCCGGAAGACGGGATCCGGTCTGGCGTCTCGGTCGAATAAATACGCGACGGGGAAGTTTGGTGGTCCGCCAAACCCTAAGGACGGATATACCATAGCAGATTGCTTGGACGATAGGCATCGACGGGTACTGGAATTCCTAATTCCAATTCTGTACCCGGAGAAGCCTTTGTGGGTCACCGTTACAGTCGCCAACACGATTTTCGGAGTGATGGAAGGAAGATCCGTACGTTGGGGAAAAGTAATTGGAAATGTGGTGGCGAAACTGGCGACTCATCTTACGAAGAGCAAGTACAGCCCGATCAGTCCCTACCTTTACCACCTCTATCAATTCCGGGAAGTTCTAGGACCGGATGAGGTGGTCGCGTATGAAATGGGAAGTCAGATCTTGTTGTACGGATTGACGAACGAGCTGCAAACGGAAGAGGTCGAATCCGAGTCGGAAGAGCGGGGAGATAACTAAGAGCGGAGGAGAAGGCGGAAGTCTACCGATCCGGCAGCAAGAGGAATTCCACCGCAGCCACAACCTTAGACGGATCCGGAAACTCCTATCCAGGATCCGAAAGTGGAAGAGAAGCCGTCTTCTCTGGAGTTCTTCGACATAGGATTCCAGTGGATGATGGAAGCAAGGAATTTACACGATAAAGTAGTTGGCTTTATCTTGGATATTTCACGCGAACTCAAGGTTGGGCCGGATGACATCCTCGAGGAGATCCGGAAAAGACCGAGTCCGGATGTCCTGAAGGAGAAGGAGGCGCAGATCCGAGAATTGGAAGCCGCGCAGGAAGACTTGCAAGCTCGGCTCAGTTGGTCGGAAGGCGAGTGCGAGCTAGCGAGAATGAAGGAGAAGGAGGCGCTCCAACTCGTCCGTAATCTAGGCACTCTGGTCAAGCAACCGGCGGAAACCCTTAACAAATCTGTCTTATACGATGCACAGTTGGTGGCAGAAGGCCATATCGTCGGATCGAAGGTGGTGATGATCTTGGTAGACTTCCAGGCGAAAATGGAGAAGGTGCTTAAGCAGATGCAGGCACTAGTGGCCCGGGTAGATCTGGAAAAAGCCTTGGACTTCACGAAGTTTCCAGAAGTACCCGCCAACATATACTTGCAGTCTCCAGTTCGTCGACACCTTCATATTCCGGTCCAGTCGTTATCTGCTGGGTTGGGGTCGTTGTTGAAGACGAATCCGAGTAGTGGACAATCGAGTAAGCAAGCGCCGGGTCAGAGTGCGTCTCAGAGGACAGAAACCTCGAAGGACAAGAGTGTCCCAACGTGTACTGGATCTGTCAATTCGGCCAGCGTTACGTCCCCTATGTTGATTCAAACCGGACTCATGCAGCCTCCAAAATCAAGGACCCGTCTGACGTATCTACTCGGCGTGGTCTCGAATCCGGCTCGGACTCATCCGGACGATTTTAGTCACATGCGGACCGCATCCCCACCAGCACCAACTGCTCCAACCGGACCGGCTGCACCGCCAACGCACATCAATTTGGAAGAGGAGTCACCACCCGCCAAGCGGGATATTGAAGAAATTGAGGAGTCGGACGAGGAAGAGTTTGCTACCGAATCTAGATCGGATTCGTATATTGATCTTCAGCCGTCAAGGCGGACCATTCAAACTCGTTCCGCTGTGAAGAATACGCCCCCAAAAGGCCAGTCTCGGAAGGCATTGAAGTTGGCAAGAAGTTCCTCGAAGAAATCGAAGAAGCGGTAGATAGTTAGGATTAGTATGATTTTGAAATCTGATCTGGGTTTTCCGCGTGTAGGGCCCGAATTCCGGATTTGGCGGGACAGCTGGGGGTTTCCTGCTTGCTGTCCTATTGCGTTTTTAGTGGTCACCTGGATTTCCGGGTGGCCCTTTTTGCTTTTTGCTTTAAGGTGAGTGGGAGGTTGTTTCCTCTCATTCCCTCCTAGCATATTTTATTGTTGTATTTACATTCCTTGCTTAATCTAAGGCACTTAGCGGATTTTCCAGCCTTTATCTCTTTGAGTATGAGTACTATTTTGGTATTGTTGTGTGTCTGGGTGAGTAGGAATTGAGTGGGAGAGGAATCCGGATCGGAAGAGTTTAGGGTCGCAGTTAAGAGTGTTGAGTAAAATTCGACGTGTGACTTGTTTGTTGTGTATTTCGACCTTTGCGATTTGCTGCGTTAAGCAATCCGGGTAATGAGTGGTGCGGGTGAGAATCCGGAATCTTGAGTGATTCCGTGCGGAGTTGAGCAGCCGCCGACGGAAAGTCCCCCAGTTGCCGAAAGGGTTACCAACAGCATTAGATCAATTGAGCGATCAGGACTACGTTCTGTTGATTCTGGATGATTTCGTATCTGTCGTTGTAGTGGAAGGAGCGAGCGGATTCTGAGTGACCTGCTTCCCGGATTGATCATCCGGAAGTTGTGAGGGTACATAAGTTTCTAACCCACCTACAAGTTATCAACTCGTGAAGATAGAGTAGATGGATAGTGTTTAGAAGGTCGCATCAAGAGTGGTGAGTCCAAACCCCTCGTAAAAAGATCAATTAAGGACCCCCTGAGGATAAAACAGGGGTACCAAAAACCTTGGAGAGGAGAATACGAAAGAAGTGTCCGGGACGGATCCGGATTGGAAAGAACGGAACCAAGTAATTGAGAGTTTCCGGTTGATTGGGGTGTTTTTGGAGAAAAGTTGATAATCCGGATAATACAAGTTTATAGTAACATACTAGAGTCTCCTGGGACAATATTCCGTGTCGTCTTGCAACTTTTGAGTGTTGTAAGGATACTTTCGGCTAACTGCGCGTACGACAACTTCATTCAAATACGCTTCAAGTGATTACTAGTTCAAAGATTATTGGCATGATTTTCGATGTTTGTATTTCAGGTTAATGAAAGTGAATTTCTATGTTTGTAGGGTTCTTATGTAGCAAAGACTTCAACGACAACCTGGACTAGGCGTGCAGAAGTAAAGAGAAGGATTCCATGAATGAAGATTGCAGCTAAGCATGCTGAAGGTTGAATAGAAATATTAGACGTCTGTTTTTTGGGAAAATAATGAAACATCTGTACTGATAGGGTTGCCTTGATTACCAATTCAGTGCACACATGATACTATATAGGTCAAGTACAAATGTTATATTTACTTTCGTTATGTGCATAGAATCATCTAATGTCTAATGTTTTTTACTTAAGAAAGTGATAGACTTTTTTGAAGATAATTCATGAATATGAAAGTTCAAGTGTACGGCTATATGAATTATGGTTTTATAGACATGACGTTAATGTAAAAGTCTTTTCAAACTTACAAGCTGTTTGTAGTCACCATGTTTGGACTTTGAGAAGTTTCTTATACTGTTATGTGGGTAAGTGTCTTCATTAAAAACGAACAAGCACTTGAAATGTTATAAGCTGGGCTGATGGAGTCTGGGAAAGAGTTTTTCCGACAAAATATTCTCGTTGATATGGTAAGAACTGAACTTGAATGTTGTTACCAGCAAACGGTGCAAGTGCATTAAACAGCGTATGGAATGTGTTGTGTTAATCCGACTGGCTTGCAAGATCGAAAACAATTAGCCATCCTTTTGTAAGTTAGGTTAGTTCTCTGACTTACACTCTTTTGAGATGGCGGACTTGTTCGCAGTGCTTATGTATACTACTATACTTGTATTTTATCATACTCATTATTATTTGCCCCCATGTTTCATTTTTGTACGTACTCACTTTGATCGAAGTTGTATTATGCAGTAGTCTTTACTATTTCTTTTTGTTTCTCCTTTTCTGGATTGCAGTTCAACCTTTGTGAAGAACAGATTGGAGCATTATCACAGAGCTTTCACTAAAGGATTATTTTGTAGACTTCAACACTCATTCCAACAGAGGTAGAATATGAATTCTAAAATATTGTTTTAAAGCATTCTTGTTCATGTAAGTGCTGCGATGTATTTATGTCTATTTCATGTTTTATAATATTTTTTTTTGGTGCTTTGGAAACCCTTGTTCTGTTTTCAGTAACCCTTGATTGGTCAAATCCATTCTTAAATACCCCACTTTGTCAAATTGCAATGCAGTAAAATCAATTTTATGGCATCAAATACTTGGCTAATGAGTATGGATGTGCATAAGAGGGATTCTGTACTTTCCAAAAACAAACATATTCCACCGAACTTGTTTTCTTCCTTCTCAGGTTTTCTATGCAGACAAGTCGAATGAGTAGATAAATATAATACTGTACACACCCTATACTTTGAATTGGAAATTGTTATGGCCTTTGAAAATGAACTTTTATTCAAGTTTGCATTTTTTCTTACAAGGTGAAATGGTGCAAGGAGCTACAATGCAAGACTTCTCTACGGTTTGTGGACAAGAATAATGATGATTCGAAGCTGGATCCAAAAAAATTAAAGTACAATGTGTATAGCACCAGGAAGTTGCTATCTAAAATTTACAACAAGTAGAATTCGACATTCATTCTTGGGAGAATGTACGAGTTGGTGAATGAACGAATTTGAAAATTGAAAGAGGTAATTGATATAGTGGTATCCCTTTGTTTTGGAAAAACGTTTTAATTGAATAGAACTTGAATTTTTGCTTATGTTGGGAAAATAAAGATAACCGTGTACAGAATTGAAGTTGGTTCAAACATGAAGTGGAAAAAATTATAGAGTGCTACAATTCCGGAAAATGAAATTTTTTTTTTCCTTGGATCCATTTTCTGTATGCTCGTAACGAATGACGAAGTCGTGAACCTCATGTGAGTACGGATGCAATTTTATGGTGAATTAGTTGGTTGTCAAAATGACAACCATTCCTGAAGTGCAGTATAATGTACGAGCTCATTTCAATTCATCAAATATTGAAATTATGGATATAGCACATGTTTTCAAGTTAAATTAGGTAGAGTTCAATAAACATGGATGAAGACTTATCTTTTTAATTCCTTTTTCTTTGTCCATAGTGTATATGGTCTTAGCACTCGGATTGTGAGACTATTTATTGGTTCAATAAACTTGGATGAAGACTTAGCTTTTTAATTCCTTTTTCTTTGTCCATAGTGTATATGGTCTTAGCACTTGGATTGTGAGACTATTTATTGGTGTTGGTACTCTTTTTGGTTAGCGTATATTTCATTTCTTCATGCTTGATTTGCATTTTCGATTACTCTTTGAATGAAATAGGTATGCTGTAAATGCTGAGGCATATGAAGTCATTTCAAAATCTCATTGATATGGAAATAAAATCAACTTCAATTGAAATTACAACATGAAGATGAAATAACCTTAATTGTCAATTTGGAAGATATGATTGGATTTTGGTACTTGCAGACTTCAAGTGCATGAAAATCAGGAATTAAATGAATAATTTTGGATGAGATTCATTAGGCTTCCAAGAAGTAATTGAAATGGATGAACAATTTAGGCACCGTTGATCTATGTTTGCAACTGACGGTGCTTGTCGTCGTTGTGAAATTGTAAAATGCACTTCTAGGAGAAAAGTATCTTCATTATTCATTTTCTTTTTGGAATCGACTTGGAAACCAAACTGAACGTCTTCATTCAATTTGTGTTTTTGTTCACCGTAGACTAGTATTTTGCTAGGACCTCCTTCTAGAACTCAATTCGGGATTGTTTTATCGTATACTTTAGTCCTCTCCTTCAAAGTTAGTGAACATTGTCACTATGAGACAAGGTACTGCGGTCATGACCTCCATGCATTGAACTCTTACATTATCTTACAATTAGTGAATGGCTATGAAGGGAGTGTGAAAGTAAAAGAGCAATGGTTTGGGTGGAAGTTCTGATTAGTCACTCACATAATGTGTGAGTGAATGGTATACCTAGTCCACTGTAGATTTATATGACAGTCACTTTTCGCATAGTTTGAAGAAGAGACGGCATGATCTATAATACGTATATTGTATGTTTCATTACTTGGTGTGGTTTGTGAAGCAGGATAAATTTAGGACTGCCGAAAATGGGACTGCCTTTCGAGGAGGGATGTGCGGACTCCTCCGACTACACGGACTGGTGGCGCCATTCGGAGTGTCAACCATGCATTGCAGTTCATGAGGAACAATTTGGAGATGCAGGGCAGTCTTCGTTGGATGAAGAATTTGAGATACTGTTCGTTGACCTATTGCAAGAGGAAGAGGAAGATGGAAATGACTCTTCCGACAATTCTTCGGAGGACACGGACGATGTCTCTTCAGGAACTCCTTACCCGTCGACGAACTCCTTCGAGAACATGTAATTAGAGGATTGTTAGCCGAATGGAATCCTGAAAGTGAAATAGCATGAAGTGCGCAGCAACTTTTACGTGAAGTAAAGAATTGAATTGATAGGAACAATTCAATTGATTAAGAAAAGAATACTAGAATGTCGAGTACGTGACTTTAGGCATTTTGTGCAGTACCAACTCTAGAACTACTAACGTAGGAAACAGTGTTCTTGTCAATGTTTCTTTGTGGGTTTTTTTGGTTAGTAGCCACAACTTGAACAAGTGGTACTGTAGATGTAATTACTTAAAAACTGCTTGTTTTACATGGAACACTGAAAACCATATAGCGGACTTGTTACTTTTGTAGATATTTTTCCTAAGTCTGAGCACATGTATTAGATGATGGAGTGCATGTCAAAAGACAAGCTACTGTTCTCTAGAACTCTAATAAGAATAAGTTTTTTTTTTTAAGTACGTGGACTGTATGTTCTTCATTTCCATAGAACATGAGATTATGTACAATGTTTTCTGTCTTTTCTTGGAAACATATGTTAAGGCAATGGAATTAACATGTCAGTACAATATTCAAGAGAGCCTATTGGCACTCGGAATCTCTTATTACAATTGTATAATGTAGTTTTACACAAGTACAAGTCTAATTCTTATTAAAATTGTATATTTTACTATTTTAGTATTAGGACATTACAAGTGAAGTAATGAAGTGAAAATTTTAGGATTCTTGTTTACAAATTATGACACCTTTCCATTTAAGAGCATTTGACTGTGGGTGAAAAAGCTGAGTATTCTATGACTGTATTTGTTGAATGCCTAATGAAGCTTCTGTTCATTAAAGCATTGCCTTGCAGCTACATTTAACAGTTGAGCGAATATTATTTCTTCAGTATTGACTGATACTAGGTGTGTCTGCTTTTTTGATTGTTTGATTAGTGTGCAGGAGAAGTGGTGGAAAAAGTAAATACTTCTTGAGCATGAATTTGTAGTATATAGTGCATACGATTGAGTTTCCAAGGTGGACATGCTTGTATAATGTGTTTGGTTGACTGAAAATTCTTATGTGAACATTCCTAATTCGTGTATCATGAGTTCTGGGCTCTTATATTTTGCTAAGTGAAGTTCAACAGAAACAAGCGTAGAAAAACATGCATTTGCTGGGGGGGGGGTCCGTATGTTTGTGGTTTTGATTCATTGATAGCATTTCCAAATTGTTTTTGTTCTATTTGGCTGTCACTAAGACTATTAGATCTCACAAAGCTCCGTCCACTTGATAAGATTCATCACGTCAAGCAGCTCGAGATCTACAGTCACTGGAAGGTACAATCATTCACCATATTTGTTTTACTTGGCTTACAAATTTCTGTGTATATAACTTTGAAATCGTCATCCGAATTTTTTTAAATTTATGGCGGTGTAATTTGTATGTCAAGCTAGTACTTCGAGAGAAGAGTGTGGGGGTTATTTTGCAAACAGACAACGTAATACTGCACTATAGAAATCGTTAATTATGAAATGAGTTTCTCTGGTCCCCTCCAGTATTGCTAGAATATTATTTTTCCAAATGATAATTTCAATTTCAATTGTTGCTGTAAATGTTTTCACAGAAAAGGAGAAGAAGGAGCCCATCATAGATTTATGAAGAGCTCTACTGTAGGATGATGTACATGTCTCTAACCCTATAATGTTTTCAAATTGGTAAACGTTTAGAGAACACATAATGTAGTACTATTCTTGGAGCTGCAATTTATCTAACATTTGAGATCATGTCTTGAACATGTGTAAGGATTTATACTGCTGCCCATGTTTAGAATTGTACCTACTTGTGGAAGTGAGATTGGTAGTTGAACAAAAATTTCTAAAGTCTGTTGGAGAGAAGGGCATAAACATGGGACATGTTCAAGCTGTAAGACAGAATCAATAGCTTGTGAAGGAATGTATATTCCACCCTTTCTTCTCGCTGGATTGTGAATTTTAACGTATTAAGTATTCTTTGTGTGCTATGTATGAGTGTCCGTCTACATACTTCTTATCTCGAATTCAGTGAAAGATTAAAGAATGTGTTAACAGTCAAGGTTATTAAGAAGATGGATGGGAATGCAGGTGGTCCTTGATGAGTTGGTGATTTGCATGTATGGAAAAATGGTTGGTGCGGTGTTTTCCCAAATTGGGTCTACCATCATTGTAGTTTCCGAATCACATTGTTTGGAAAAGAGAATTGCGTGTACATTACTTGCACGTTTCTGCCAAAAAAAGGTATATGTTCGACGATGTTGAATTAGAAAAGAATGTATACTTTTGTAAGTTATGATTTGCATATGTTATGGTGTAATGAAACTCAAGGTTTGACGAAATGCAGAAAGCTTCTTTGGTAAGATTGTTGTGAACACAAGGTAACTAAGTATTGTCTTTTTAGGATGTGAAGTGAATTCTTGGCTTCAATCACAGTGTTCGTGATTTTATCATACAAACAGTTTATAGTCATCATATCCTCTAGAGGCAAGTATAGAGTTGCATGATGGTGAAGACAAATGTTTGTAATTGATACAGTAGGAAAGCTATTATAAACAGCAAGATAAAACTACAATATATAGACAGCATGAAATTGAATAGCTGTTTTGTGTGGGCAGGTAGATTGAAGAAAGAAAAATAATTGTTGACTGTTCTTTTTGATTGTTACCAAACGCAATCGTCATTGTTCAATGAAAATTAGAAAGGTATGCGAGGGATAGGCAGAGAACTGACACTAATTTCAACTGTATTTGAGTGCAGGCATTTGGAGTGTTAACATGTAAGATCTGCTGGTATTGGACACCTTAAAACGTATTATGCAGAAGGTCTTTCCAGAATGATGGGAATTAAAAAAATAATACAAAAAGAACGAATGCGCATTTCAAGTATACTACTAGTTTAGACGACGCATTTACTTCATTGCATGTGGTGATGATGAATTCAAATGACCAACTTCTTGAAATTCTCATGCATAACAGGTTTTGTTAACAACAAGAAGATGAATTCTGTACAAAAATGCAAAAAAAAGTTTTACTATTAAATTCATATTTGATGAAATGCACTTCTTAGAATCCGAAGAGGATATTCTTGATTGAGATCATGTAACGGGAGTCCGTCCCTGAACACCACATTTTTATGAACAGAATTCGGTTCCATAACATTAATGTAGTACATATATTGTTACAAATTTTCTCTGTCAGTTCCTATGTGAGTCTTGTTGAATAATTTAAATTGAAGTTGTTGTTATCTATGAGGTTCCTTCTAATCGGTCCTTCTGTTTCTTGTAGTGGCCGAAGTCCTAATACAAGTCATCTTACTGTATGAAATTTTTTTAGAAGAAGATGGAGGGCATACTGGAAAATGTAAGTCTTAGTCGTCCTAAAGGTTTAGAACAAAGGAGGTTGGCAAAAGGCTCTAATATGTATTTTACTTAGTTTAGTTTTCCTTCATTACTTTAGGATGAAATTCTTCCTTCTACAAAATGGAAGATGATCATGTTCAAACTGTTCATGTAAGAAACTCGATTGTAAACCTACAACCCTGTCACATTTCAGTTCTCTATTATTTTAATGTAAGTTTTTATATATAGGAACCATAGTCAGAAATAATTGAAATATTGGATAGGATAACATGAATTCCTACATGCGCACAAACAAGAGGACCTAGAAGACCTTATAATTAATTCATCTACTATGTTTAGCCGTGTCTCTATAAACAATTAAGTTAACTGAATACCTGGATTCTGGTACCAATTGACAAGCGGCTTTGAATCGGAGATTGCAGAGCATACATCTAGTAGGACCTAAGATGAAGGTATAACAAATCCAATTCTCTGAAGTCATGAAAATGTTGAAGTTCAAGATGGAATATGCTTTAAGAGTTTGCAGTTGTCATAGATTGACTGCATTACACAGACCAAATGTTCAGTAAACCTTAAGCACATCTAGAGTACATTTCCACTATTTTTTGTTGCCTTGCATTGAAAAAATTTTAAAAACTCTTTTCAAAATTTAAGATATAAAAATATTAAAAAAAAATGCTTGAGGTGTACTTGAGGTCTACCTCAAGCACACCTCAAGTACACCTCAAGCACTTTTCCACTATTCACATTACTTTAGATTTTTAAAATCTTAAATTGAAATATTTTATGAAAAATACTAAATTGAATTGTAAAGTGCTTAGAGTGTGTTAAAGTAGACCTCAAGCATACTTAGAGTACATTTCCACTATTGTCATTGCCTTCAAATGAAGAAAAAATTAAAAAAATTAAAAATCTTTTAAAAATCTATATATAAAAAAGAAAAATTGCTTCACTTGTGTTTAAGGTTCAAGTACATTTCAAAAATAAAATCGCCTCAAGGCTCAAGCACATTTCCATTACTTTCATTATCTTGGATTAAGAATATATCTTCAATTCAAATCTTTTATGGAAAAAAAATTCTTAAAATGTTTGAAGTTTGCTTAAAGTAAACCTCAAGTAAACCTAGAGTACATTTCCACGATTTGCATTGCCTTCGAATGACGAAAAATTGAAAATTTAATAAACTTTTTTAAGAATAGAAATATAAAATACCGATTGAGGAATTGACATGTGCTTGAGGTCTACCTCAAGTACACCTCAAGCACCATTTCCACTAACTACATTATGTTGGATTAAAAATAATTCTTAAATTGAAATATTTTATGAAAAAAAATAAAAAATCATAAAGTGATAGAAATGTACTTAAAGTAGAACTCAAGTTCACCAAGAGTACGGACATGAGTCATGGATGAGTCATTCACTTTCAGTCATATGACTGGTGAGCCATATTTGCAGTCATATGAATTTGGTAATATAATAAATCATTTTTTGACATATTTTGCCAACATGGTGTATATGTTGACCATCCTTGGAGGCTTGACTTTCTCATGAGTTGCCCGAGCAAAATAAAAAAATCCTACGTGGAATGTGACTCGGTCTAATCATATTTGATTGATGTGGAATGTGACTGCAGTGAGTCATATTTTAAGTAATAGAATACAACTACAGTGAGTTTTATTTTGAATGATATTTTAAGTGATTTGGAATATGACTACGGTGAGTTATATTTTTAAGTGATATGGAATATGACTACAATGAGTCATATTTTAAGTAATTTGGAATATGACTACAGTGAGTCATGTTTTGGTTGATGTAGCATATGACTATAGTGAGTTATATTTTGGTTGATTTAACAATAATTCTGAAGCAACAACTAACAACAACAAACTAATATCAACTAAGCAACAACAACAAATTAGCAACAACAACTAACTAACAACAACAAACTAGCAACAACAACTAGCAACAACTAACTAACAACAATTTTAAAGCAACAACTAACTAAAAACAACCAACTTTGAAGCAACAACTAACTAAAAACAACCAACTTTGAAGCAACAACTAACTAAAAACAACCAACTTTGAAGCAACATCTAACTAAAAACAACCAACTAATCATACTACTAAAATCACAAGGTCCTCTATAATATCACATTGTGTTTAAATGTGATATCACAAAGATATAATGATGTTATGAAGGTTAAAGTTACGAATGACAAATTGATGAAAGTAATATATTTAATGCATAGCAAAGCAAGCACCAATCGCTAGTATCAACTATAAAACAACAACAAAGATGTAAGAAACAACAACAAATTAGTAACAACTAAGAAACAACAACTAGAACCTCAATAATTAAACAACGTTTAAAACACAACAACATAACAATTAGAACTTCATAAAATAAAAGAAGAAACAAGAGTAAAAAAGCAACAAAAAACAAAGAAGATGAAGCAAATGAAGTTGCGACTAGGGTTTTAAAACCCTAAAAAAATACGGCTAAACTTTCAAGATACCCAAAAAACAATGGCTAGGATTTTACAATTTTAAACTCTAAAAACTAGAGTTTTGGAAACACAACTAGTATGAAATTTCAAATTAAGACCACCTATAAACTACCTAGGCCCTATGAAGGTCCAAGTAGTGAAAAAGGAGGAGTCTTGGGGATTTGTGAATCATTAAGAAATGGAGATACAATGAGATGACACTTGCAATTGGAGGCCCACTTTTTATTACAAAAGTTATAAGAACTAGAATTGTAGAAACGCAACAACTAGTATGAAATTTGAAAGTCATGACCACCTATAAACTATTCGAGGCCCTATGAAGGTCTAGGTAGTGAAAAAGGAGGAGTCTTTGGGGTTTGTGAATTGTTAAGAAATGTGGATACAATGAGGTGACACTTGCAATTGGAGGCCCACTTTTGATTACAAAAGTTATAAAAACTAGAATTGTAGAAATGCAACAACTAGTATGAAATTTGAAAGTCATGACCACCTATAAACTACTCGAGGCCCTATGAAGGTCCAAGTAGAAAAAAAGGGGAGTCTCTGGGATTTGAGAATCATTAAGAAATGGGGATAGACCGAGGTGACACTTGCAATTGGAGGCCCCCTTTTGCATACAAATGTGATAAAAACTAGAGTTTTGGAAACGCAACAACTAGTATGAAATTTAAAAGTCATGACCACCTATAAACTACTCAAGGACCTATGAAGGTCTAAAGTAGTTAAAAAGGAGGAGTCTTGGGGATTTGTGAATCATTAAAAATGGAGATACAATGAGATGACACTTGCAATTGGAGGCCCACTTTTGCATACAAAGGTGTTAAAAACTAGAATTTTGGAAACGCAACAACTAGTATGAAATTTCAAATTCATAACCACCTATAAACTACCCAGGCCCTATGAAGGTTTAAAGTAGTGAAAAAGGAGGAGTCTTGGGGATTTGTGAATCATTAAGAAATGGGGATACAATGAGATGACACTTGCAATTGGAGGCCCAATTTGCATACAAAGGTGTTAAAAACTAGAATTTTGGAAACGCAACAACTAGTATGAAATTCAAAAGTCATGACCACCTATAAACTACTTGAGGCCGTATGAATGTCCAAGTAGTGAAAAAGGAGGAGTCTTTGAAATTTGTGAATCATTTAGAAACGGGGATATAAAATGAAGTGACACTGGCAATTGGAGGCCCACTTTTGCTAACAAAAGTGATCAAAACTAGAGTTTTAGAAACCCAACAACTAGTATGAAATTTGAAAGTCATGACCACCTATAAACTACTCAAGGCCCTATGAAGTCCAAAGTAGTGAAAAAAGAGGAGTCTTGGGGATTCGTGAATCATTACGAAATGCGGATACAATGAGATGACACTTGCAATTGGAGGCCCGTTTTTGCATATAAGTGATCGAAACTTGAATTGTGGAAACACAACAACGAGTATGAAATTACAATTTCATGACCACCTATAAACTACTCAAGGCCCTATGAAGGTCTAAAGTTGAGAGTGGTTTACAAGAAAGAAAGTGGAGCTGCACCAAAATTACAAATTATATTCAACATAATTTGGAATCGCAGGAACTAAATGTATTACATGGGAAAAAATTTAACCCTTTAGTGACCGGTTGACCACTTTTTGGTTGATTTTTGGATTCTTTGTCTATTACAACCCTAAATATAGGATATTTGAAAAAACTCAAAGAGTAACACAAATAGAGCTTTATAATGCGCTTCAAACTCATCCAGTTTCAGAGAATTATGTCCAATTACAAGGTAGCTGTGCTTGTCCAAAGACAAAAGTGCCGACCTCAGTCATATCTTCTAAGTCACATATATATTTAGCAACTCATGTGATTCTATTTGAAATTGATGCCTAAGATCAATAGAAACATTGCCTAGAAATTCCATGAATTGTGGAGACATGTTTCAAAAGTTATGGGCAATCATGTATAATGTTGCTTTAATTGAAGGCTACTTTGATGCATTGCACTTAGAAGATCACTCACAAGAAATTGCAGCGTTAGATCATATTCATCTTTTGTATATTTCACGGAGAAAGCCAATAACATCAATTCCTATAATTTGATTTGGAATTACTTCCTTGGAGTAGTGAAAAAATATCCCATTTTCAAATTTCTTTTCAAAAACTTTTCCTGCCCCCCAAATCAACCATGGTCACCAAAGGGTTAACAATAGCACACATGTTCCTTCCAAATGGCTTTGCTTATCAAAGTGCCTGGAGTGAAGCGGGTCAGTCTACATCATACTACACCAAGTCAAAACCAGCAGTACCTACTCGTGCATGTTTATTTCTGGGACTCTTATATAGCCAGAACAAATGTCAAGGAATGCTACACTTGCATTATTCTTTTAAGTTGCATACAGAAACAAATGAAAGTATGGGTGAATGGAATGCAGCCTTCCTAACCTTTTTAGTGGGTTGGGTAGGTTTAGAAAGACCCACCGCTTTGGGAATTGCTGCCTTCGGTGTAGCCTTCGTGCCCTTCGCAGCTTGCGTGGTCCTCACAGCACACCGAGGCCGGCTTGAGGACTCACCAAGGACTTCAATGTCTTCCTGCAACACCATCACACAATTATTATTCACTTTTGACATCCTCTAATCACCTACACTTCCTAGCCTTACTTGAGCACCATTGAGGCACTTGCTTTCCTGCAAGATGCACATAGTTATTGTAAAACATACCTGCGCATTCAATGGAATGGGGGATTGAAAGGAAACTTTGACTTCTGCTTACATACTATTCTGATGTACTCGCTTTGAAAAGAACAGGTTGAGCCCTAGAGTGCATCAGTGTCTGCCACTAGTGACAGTCACTTCGATGTCCAATTTGACACGCACTTGTAAAAAAAATTGAAGCATTGCAAACAAACGCTACTACGCTACGATACCATCCTCATACAAGGCAATTCATGGAAATAATGTCACTAGCCTAACAAAGGGAGTGCTTCATGTCAGTCACTTGGCACTTAAAATGGGAAGAGAGACGTCACATCACCTGTTGCTCCGTGGAGGTCTCCATCATGCTTTCTCTCCTCTTAGATGTTGCCTGTGCCCCGGAGTCTTTGACTATGGCGTACACATCTTCCACTCCTTGCTGACCTTCAGCAGTTTGAGGGATCACAACTTCACCGGCGCCTTCTACCTGCTCCTCCTCAACATTAGCTACAACGTCGTGAACGACATCGTCTTCAACAGCCCGCTTGTCGGAGTTAACGTCAACAAGAACATTGTCTTTGACATCGCTTTGGCCAACTATGGGGACTGGTTCAACGACATCTACAGGAGCTGTGGACTGCAACATGGGCTCAAGACAGTCCTTCTGTGCCATTTTCGATGCCTCTGCCCTAGGTGACGTGAGAAGTGGTGGATTCCCTGCCCCGATAGGCGAAGATGGCTCTGTGACATCTAGGGTCCCCCCAGCACTTGCTTTACACTAACTTGCGAGGATCTTCCGTAGCATTTCCTCCATGCTTTTGTGGGACGTGCTCACGGTCTCACTAAGGCGACTTACACTGCTCTCAAGCTCATCCATCCAACTGCACATCTCTTGCAGCTCTTTGCTAGGGGGACTTCGACCTCTGCGCTTCTCTTCTTCTAGACGTTGCAACTCCTTTTCCACTTCTGCGTCCACCTCTGCTTCAAACGGTGCTCTGTTCTGCAACAAAGTCTACAAGGGAAAGAAGAATATGCACTTAGAGTTCACATGCAAAGGTTACATGCTTCAATGGCACCGTACAAGGGGAAGAAGAATATGCACTTAGAGTCCACATGCAACGATTACATGCTTGAATACCACTCAACAAGGGGAAGAAGAATATGCACTTAGAGTTCAGATGCAACGATTACATGCTTCAATGCCACCCCACAAAGGTCCTTCCATGTGCGAAGAAGAAGGCCAAGTCCTCCACATCTACCATCATTTCTGACATTTTTTGGAACAACAAACGCAACATGTGTGATGAAAGTGGTGTCGACATGGGCAAGTAGATGGACGTCAGTTACTACATACTTACTAGCCTCGAGATGACTTCTCTCTCTACGGCCTTATGCTGGGCTGGGCTGGATGCCTTCCCCTTAGAAATGACAGACATATGGGTTGACTTCTTTTGGGAAGCATCAGTAGTACGAGCCTCCTTCAATGCCTCCCACACATCGTCATCCATTCCAATCGGCTTGGGTTTTCTGCCATCAATCAATCGATTGAGCTTCCAACGAACATGAATGAGCGCTTTTGTAATGAACGACTGCATCCACTTCTTCGACACTCGCTCAGACTCTCCCTCTATACGCTAATCTGCAAGCCAGAGGACTTAGTATAGCTACCTCTGCATTGTGTACGACATTGATGTGCCAAATAATAACAAGAGAATTTACATGGACACCCATATGTCTCCAGAAAACACTAGGGGATACACACTGCACGTCCCTGTGGTGCGGACGACCATAGGGACCACCCCTCACTGTAGAGGATCTTGCACTGATATCAGTCGTGACATTGTATTCGACGTTGCTGTGGACATTACAAGTGACATCCACTACCCCGCCTCATGGCCAATGAGCTACCTTCTACAACATTAACAGTCTTCTGAACTACATGCAACAATGAACTACAAGGTCTATAGTTCTTTTCATTTCACAAAGAAGGACTGAATACAAACCTATATATAGGCGCCTAAATAAGCGCCGTCTGTCTTTCTTGGGCTGACCCTTCCATCCAAACCTGGGGTCAAGGTCTCTTGCATATTTCTTGATGTCGTTGGAGAAAGGAACCTTCATAGGTCCAAATGGTTCCCCCTGTCAGTCTATTTCCACAGGTTTCTTCATTACAGTGCTTAAGCCTTTTTCGCGAGCCTGTTTGGGAATCAGCTGCTCGATCATCTCTTCAATATCAGCATTCGAAGCTGGTTCATCAGACCCTGTGTTGTAGCCCTTACTGTAAAAGGTCAAATGCACTACCAGCTTCGGAAGAAAATGGGGCTACGTCAGTACAATCAAATCACTCCCGCAACTGGACCCCCGCAAAAGAGATGTCCACATACGCTATTTGCGGCTTCAAAGTACTCTACATGTTCCTCTGTTGCTCACTACGTTGAATCTAACGTCGATGTAGACACGCTTGGACGTTGTTTTGAACATTACAGGAACTTTCTCTTCACAGAAACTGGAAAGACACCGTGGTTTAGGGTCTGTCACCCTTACAGAGGGCTGACTCCCGTACGTCATGATTGATCACTTCTGAATTCTTACAAATTTCTATCTGACTAAGGAACAAACAATCACTTTTCTTTGTATAGAGTTCAACTCAAAGAACATGTCCTCCGTGACGAAGACATGAACGTCACACAATTTATGCGGACGTCACATTAAACGTCTATGACGTTTAACATGATAGAGTCGACGTCATAAGAAACAAGGTGTGCGTTGCACTTAACGTCCGTACCAACGCGCGCCTCCTCCAAAACCTTGAATACCACTAGTTCTATATTCAAATTATTTTTTCTTCCAAACTTACCTCCAAGACTGCTCTTTGAGTTACTCCTCTTCCTCTGCGTCGTGCCCTGCCTCCTCTGACAACTCCAACAGCACTTGAGGGGTCCTCTTCTTCTTCGGTGGAGGATTGTTGTCCCGATCTGAAGTACTTTCCAAGAGTGTTTAGGTAACTCCTCGAGAATGTAATGGAGATTTACCCAAATCTAAAACAAACAAATATCTTGTAAATCCAACAGAATGTTCAGACGTAGATATTGGCACAACCGAAATAAGGAGGATACTGATTCTCATGTGAGAAATGATCATTTCCAGATTCACAACTTTTGAGTGGATTGTGAAGTAAAACCTAACCACAAACTCCATAGTCAATGGAAAATGTAAAGGAGATTCATACAGTACTATACAAACGCTCATGAAAATTCTGTGGAAGTAGCTCATTTGAACATTCAAACTCAATCAGCAGCATTATAAAGACTGCAATTGAACGCGAATCTCGTCTGGAGCAAATCACTTAATTTGGTCATTCATAACAACCAACAGTGAAATATTGATCTTATATTCTTGAGCACTTAGTTAGACTGCACATTGTGATTCTCAAACTAGAAACCCAAACCCTAATCCGTCCCTGCATTGAAAGTTTATCTCAATATCCGATGAGAACTAAGAACTTATGAGATAGGGTAAATCCAACGTAATGAACCTCGGAGAATACCGATTCTCAGGTGAGAAAATGAAAATTGAAAGATTCACATCTGAAAAATCAGATTTTGCGAATTAAAACATAATCACAACTCCATAGTTGATAACAATAATGTAAAGTACATTCAGAGAGTAATATAAGAAAACAAAGAAGAATATGAATAAATTCTCAAAAGGAACCTCAATCACACATTTACACTAAGAAAATAACAATTCAGTGTCGACAAATCTGGCTTGCCTGGAACAAATCGCCGACTGAGGGCGGAGTCCGGAGTTGATCTGGTGTAGTGTCGACAAATCTGGCTTGCTTGGAGCAAATCGCCGACTGGGGGCGGAGTCCGGGGTTGATCTGGTGCAAGATCCTCGGGGTGAATCGGAACTACCATCTTCTTTTTTTCTTTCTTCCAAGAAATTGAACAAGTAGCAAAGCTAAGCTGCAATTTGAAAGATTACAATGGCATGAGAGCAAGAGAATGCGCGAAATTGAGAGGAGCGACAAATCCGCTGGCTGCAATGCAATTAAAACCCTAATTTTATTGAGCTTGTCAAATGGAACAGAGATGGATATCACCCAGGTATCAGATCAATTGAGGACCCTACGAGCACAAATTTGATGTCGAACAATACTTTGAAGTTAAATAAAACCTAACTAAGTTTCTATTTTTAGTATTTTATATTTTTGAATTTTTTTTTGAAGTCTAGTTTTAGCATTAAAAATTCAATTTTGAAAATGAGCGATTATGATTTTTCTATTTAAGATTTTGTACAAGGCTGTCCATTGCACAATAGACAAGAGTAGATTTTGAGAAGCCATAAATTCGTTAGGATTTTGCATGTTAGGCTCTTATCCTCATATTTTTTTGGTGACCAACTTTTTAGATTTGGCATGTGAAAAGAGGATTGAAAGACTTCAAATTTCTTTTAGAATTTTAGCATCCTTATGATGAAACATTATAATCTTTCAATCCATAAGTAATATTGTTGTGTTTTCTTTTCCTATGTGATCTCTAAATTGTTTAGTTTGAATTTGTACAATTATAATTCCAAAAAAAATGATACAACTTATCAAAATGATGTCTTTTTGTTCAATTTAGAACAAATTCCTCAAAGCTTAAAAAAGGCCTTGGGCATTTAGGGGTTAAACAAACATCTATACTATAAGAAGTTTTGTCCTTGTGATAAAGGGACACTGAAAATCACTACTTTTTCTATTGAAAATAGTTCCTATTATTCTATTGATAGGTAGGAACGAATTTAGCTAATTTTTGAATGACTTTTCGGGATTATAAAGGAGCTCAGGGAGATGAAGTTGAAAGTTTAAAACTACCCTAAACCATAAGTAATTCTTCATGAATAGAAGCAAGGAAAAAAGTCAAACAAATATTCAAAATTTTGGAGATTTAAGCAGTAGCTATGCTACAGTATGTGAATGTAGTGCTTTACTCATCAAAAAATGAACGTAAATATTATTTTTTGTGTCTTTTTTCCTCCGCAAAAGATAATGCCCATCTGACTTCCACATTCCAATAGATATTGTAATTATAGTTCTACTATGACCAAGAAGCCCTTGCATAGTATATATATTCTATCTTTGTACAAACTATTGTGTTTTTTTTATCATTCATTTGGCCTGTACAAAGTCATTTGTAATTATTTTACAAACCTAACACGCTTTTATTGTTGGTAAAGTACTTTGTAGAGGATGGATGAAACACTAAATTGGATTAGAATGTGGTAGAATACCTTCTCTACATAAGTACCTACCAATTGGATCAATTGAAAAGTGAAAATAATGTTTATTTCATCTAAAAAAAAGTACATTATATAAATACATCTTGAAAAAGTACTTTTCTGACGTACTTTGTAGGGGGGCGTAATGTGCTTTCACCCTATGGAGACTGCAAGTCACTCCCAAATTGTTTGGGCCATCCCTAAACCCAGGTGGGAAAGCACTTCCTAACACTCCCCACACGACCATTCACCCCAATTTTTTGGGGGGAACCCCCGAGCCCCAACCCAATGGAATGAACTTGGCCATAACCCCCCCATGTTCTTACCATTTAAATTTTTTCCCAACTCTCTAAATCCAAAAAGCACTGGGAAGAATTCACTGTGGGGACTTCAAATTACTCCCAAATTGTTTAGGCCATCCACAAATCCCCAATGGAAAGCACTTCTTCGCACTCCCCGTACTACCATTCACCCCTATATTGGGGGGGACCCCCAAGCCCCATCCCAATGGAATGAATTTGAACTGGACACCCCTATATTCTCCCCATTTAATTTTCTCCCCATTTAATTTTATCCCAACTCCGTAAATCCAAAAAATATTGGAAGGAATTCACTATGGGGACTGCAAGTCACTCTCCATTTTATGGGGCCTAATTTGCAATTTCAAAGCCAATGGAATAATGTCCCATTGATCCCAACACTCCCAAGTAATCCCCATTTTCTGTTCTCAAAACCCATCTCCAAATAATATTGCGTAACTTCACCTCTATGATAAGGTTATCCCAATGAGTCTCCATTTTTATTTCCCATCTTTCATGTTTTAGGACCTAAAATATTTCATTCTGTACATCCTTTTAATTTTGGCATACCCTAGACTTGTAACACCAAAACACATTTCTTGAGTCATTACATGTGTCTATGTCACTTTCATCCTACCTCGTACCCATGACTTCACATCCTCTTAGAAAGCCTGAAATTTTACACCCTGGAGCTCTTTCCTATACTGATCAGGTGTTTTCCCTGTAGGGCAGCACCCCCCCTGCCCTGTCAGTGACAGCAGTGCACCTGCCCGCAGTGAAAGACGCACCAGTGGCTGACGTGGCCGATTCGTGTTTTTTTGGACGTCATCTAAAATGTCCTTTATTTTTCCTGACATAGTGAAAAACACGTCCGTTCAAAGTGACATCCCTATATTTCCTGACGTCTATTATGACGTTTCAGATGACGTCACAAAAAATTGTCCCTGATCTGCGCGTTCGTCCAAAAACGTAGTGACGTCAAAAATAACGGGGATGTCACAGCGTAACGCAGTAAAAAACAAGGGTTTCTTATAGTGGGAGGAGGTTCTGTACGTGTCCGTCTTTTTGGATTAGGGGTGCACCTATAAAGAATTATGAACTTCAGTTCCATTCGACCTAAATACCAAGCTGACAAATGTGTTCCTACAATGCACTCTAATTATTTCATCCCAAGGATTCATTAAATGGTTGTTCATTCAGGTCGGTTCGACCTGAACCAAAATGAGACTGCATTATCCTTGCTTCAATTCAATTAACATATTCTACACTGCAACTTCTAAGGTACCCATGGATACCGCGGGTGACCCTGACAATATGGAAGTGTCATTGGAATCTGAATCCAGTGAATTAAGGCTTGCTGAGGAGATGGTGGAGTTGCGACAGTTTATGGTGGCTATGTCACAAAAGAACGACTCCAAACTCGAGGCCATTATCCATAGTCTTGGTGGAGCCATGCGTCTAGCATCCGTGCAGCCGTCTCAAGTTGACCAGGAGCTTTTGCTGTAGAAAGCGCCAGCAAGACCAACGATGAGTGGATCCTCAAGCTTATCCTCCACTCCACGATTGACTGAGGTGCCTTCTGTCTCTTTCACTCCTCTTGCAGGTTTCGCAGATCCTCCATCTCCTCCTACTACTGAGGAGTGCCCCTCGACCCCTACACCTCCGCTTGATGACGAGGACACGACACAAGTTCCACTTGATTGTGGCAAGTCCTCAGAGAGCTTGGAGTCTAGCCCGAAGATGCCCGCAGATCCTGCCATCGCCATTGATGATGATCGAAGTCATGCATTGGATGGCCAGGATGCACCATCAGGTTGACCACACAATCACTCGATGTCATTTGTATAGAATTAGCTCGACTCGAGCTGATTTGTGTCATAGGTTGTATTTAGATAGAGGCCCGTAGTGTGGGAGACAAAATTTTTTGATAGAAAACAATTTTTTGGCTAATCCATATCTTCATGTAAGATGATGACTTTTTTGTACTCAATTTTATTAATCAATTATATGGATTTTCAGTAAAATTTTTAAATCTTGTTTGTCTGGCCCTTCCTGAATTGCAGAACTTCTTCTATTGGCTATCTCAACTGGACTGAATGAACTTCCAAAATCTATTGCTCCTGTACAGCATGTACAAAGTCCACCATTTGGTTGTGGCACTATGGATGCTACAAGTGGAGGTGCACCGGAATCTGAGTCCATACACTTAGATGATGATGTTTCTATTCCCGACGCTCAGCTTCTGGAGATTGAAATGCCGGACCCCCACTATAAGAAAACGGTGTCCGCCTGGACATCCAGCCAAAAACGACGTATATCCACGTAGACACGATACGTTGCAGAAGACGTCAGGGTGTCAGGTCGAGAAAGTGGAGATTTTGCGATGATGTCTGTGTTAGCATTGCTAAATTGCAGTCACAGCATACTGATGCTACAAAAAACGTGCATGCAATGTAAGGCATCCAGGTGGACATCAGATGTTTCCCAGGATGTCCACAATAACATGTTTAGCCACGTCATCATCTTTGGTCAAACATACCTCACAAGTTTAAATAGAATTTTGGTGCGGTCAGAGGTGAAGTGACTGCCCAAGGCTAAAAAGAGGAGAACGGGCAGGTGGTGACTCTTAAAAGTTTATGTGGCATTTGATGTGGCGAGATGAGGTGGTTATTGTGTGACGTGGACTGACGAGGTGGCAAGATGACGTGGCCGCTGTGTGACGTGGGATGATGACGTGGATATTGTATGACGTGGACAGGGATGATGACGTGGCATGCCACGTCAGCATCCACGACCAGTCCATGTTCTGACCTTGGATGTCTCTGTGGACATCACACCTGACGTTCTGACGTCCACATTGACATCACTTCTAGCGTTAACATTTTGTATTTCCTACGACTGTAACTTCAAAGCACATGCTATCCACGGTGCATTTCATTACGTCTGACTGGACGTGTGGGCGTTGTAGAAGCAACTGTAGGCGTCCAATTTGATGTCAAAAATGACTCCAGATGCATGACATTGTTTTATGAAAAAAGGTGAATTTGTACATAATGCACTTCCTTCCTATGTGTTTACTTAGGTCAGGGGCATTTCTGGGCTCTTCAAGTCATACAACTTGTGCACGTTCTTCAAACTTCATTAGGATAAGATTGCAACCTACTCTTATGATGTCACGGGCAGCACCGAAGTAGACACATTCTGTCAGAAAATGTATGTTCAAGATGCATCAGGAATACTTGGAAGACATGAACATGTTGATGTCCATGTATTTCGCAGACGTCCTATGTGACGTCTAAATGCTATCACAGCATACACATGTCAATGATGTGAACACCTTATGCTTCTTCCTCAGATGCGATGTCATCGCTAACTATGGCAATATACTCGCCACCATGGTCTATGGGTTGGCGCACCGGGTGCACGACTTGTTGCACTGGTTGTAGTCCATCGAAGTCCCTATCATTAACCAACTGCACCATGTTCGGGGTTGTCGTTAGAGGGTGCAATGAGCCACGTCTACCCCTCACCTCAATTCGGCAAACTACTTTCCAACTAGGCCGATGTGGATCGTCGGAGAAGAATACCTGTTGGCAATGCAAAGGAAAGGCAAATGAATCTGCATGGACCGTTCCATCCAAATGGTTGAAGTTTGCCAACGTGAAGCCATACTTATCCTGTTGCACGCTAGGAGCTCGACTACCTTGTGTGCCCCTCACCCAATCACACAACAACATTGTGACGCAGTGATTTCGATAATCCAATACCAAAATCTCTTCAATGTACCCCACATACTCCTGCATGGATTCTAGTGGTCGGCCATTTTGCAAACCCCAACGAAGTTGGCGTGTGAAACTCGCTACCACTCCAAAGTCACGGGTAACAAGCCCACGTTCAGAGCTTCGGGCACGGAGGTGCATGCCATGACAGTACATTTGACGGTGGGATGTTGCCTTCCGCTCAGGAAGTTGCGCATAATGTCTGATGTCTTCATCCACTGGACGTCCAGAATGATCAGCCTCCGTCACCGTTGACGTCAGCCACTGCGCGAAGGATGGAAACTCACTTAGTTCAACTGGATAACGGACAGCTCTTCCTGGATTTGAGCGTCGCCATGCAACATGAAAAGCTTCCCGCTCCTCCCATCTTTGGGACTTTGCTGCAGTGTAGTCCCTGCATCACACTCAGCAATAATGAAATTAGGACAACAGATTGAAGATTTGACATCATGTATGCCGGGGCCAAGTACAGTGTGCATGGCACATCTGCAAAGGTGTGCAAGAATTCAAGTAGTCCTTAACAACGATCGTGTGTTGAAAGCTTCCTCTTCTACTGAGATGTCCACACTGGGGCCAAAACAAACATCAAAGCGTCTTCCTACATGACATCATTGAACGTGCCAGCGTCGGATATGACGTCTGCTAGGAGTGTATATAAGGCAACGTGATGTCCAAAGTGGCACTGGAAAGCAGTGCTAGTTACTTACTCTCGCCAAGTTTCCAAGCATGGCGCATTGTCAATTACGAACACATGTGTATACACTCGCAAAGCGTCGGATAATGCCCTCTCTTTTGATTTTCTGCTACGTATCACCTCGTCATTCATGATGGGATCTTCGTCTACATCCCAAACGCGCTCACCAGTCCCTTGAAACTGTCTCATGTATTCCGTGCAGAAGCCAAGCGTGTCTTCAATGCGATATCCCTCTGCTATGCTACCTTCTGGATGCACCAAAGTCCGCACATAATCCTTCAAAGTCTTCATGTATCGCTCAATGGGGTACATCCACCTACAATGCACTGGGCCACATACAAATAACTGTTCAACAAGATGCACTGGCAAATGGGTCATTATATTCAAGAATGTCGTGGGGAACTCCTTCTCTATGAGGCAGGTTGCCATAATAACATCTTGCATGAGGACATCTTTGTCAGCTTCCTTGATCTCCTTCTCACAAAGTCTTTGGAAAACCTTGCTCATTTTTATAATAGCCAAGCGCACATTCTCATCCAAGATGTTCCGGACAGCCACCGGTAGAATCTACACATGAACAACGTCTCTGTAAGTCACTCTCCCACTGCTACATTTTTAACACATTTCCCTGTAACTTGCATGAGGATCACCCGGACATTAATTTTGGACATCCACTACAACCTCTTTGTGCTGACTATGACATACTACTAGAAAATGCATCACAGCCAAATGAAACACTATCATGTCCATGAAGACGTCTTCCCGTGCACTGTCATTAACATACTACTGCCTCCAACAATGTTACTAAAGACATATGATGTCCACAACGGTTCTGGAGCAGTGACAATCTCTAAACTCCCTCCCTTCTTTGGATAAGTTCAATGAACCCCTGTGTCACGTCCCATTGCAACCTCACCTGCTGCATGAGAATGTGATAATCATGTGTCTTCATATACTGTAACGTTCCATTCTGTAGACGTTTATGAATTGCACCAACATAGTTTGTTGGGGTACGGATACTTGATACTATATCCACGAACTCCCTGCGCTCATCTACTGTCATTGCATACGACGCATTTGGCATGTAGAAATCGTCTTGGCGTCTTCGTCGACCTTGAAGCCAAATTTCTCTACGTATTCCAAGCTGTTCTGTATCAATGCGGCTGCCAGGGCTATCGTTCATAGCAAGAAGGGTCTTCACCATGTTCTCGCATAAGTTTTTCTCGCAATGCATCACATCCAAAATGTGTCGGATCAAAAGATACTGCAGAAGGGAATACACGTAAATCTTAATTACGCTTTGCCCTCCGAAAAAATGTGTATCGTCACTTCCCGTGCTGTCTGCTAAGAAAACGTACAACGACATTCAGCCTTCACTTTGTATTCACGACTACGTCTGAAGGGACATCTAACACAACATGAAATGTTCACATTGCACGGCTGAATAGGTGGCCACTGTCTACAGCTATTGCAATTTGTGCAGCGGGATGTCTTCTATGACATCTACTTGGACATCAACATGCCAATACTATGACACAGAACGTCAGAGAGGACGTACCACTCAGACATTGGACACTACCTACATGTCAAAGTCAGGTTAGACCACTTTGTACCTTCCAGTAGGGCAGCTCAAACAATGCACTCAAGCGTTTCACCCTTGTGAAATGCACTGGGTCATCCTTTCCATCTTCTCTTCCATCCAGATCTAGAAACGCTTGCCGCCATGCAGCATATCGGATAACATCTTCGGCGGTCATGCCCTTTGGCCTGAAGCGATGCTCTACTTTTCCATTGAAGCGACGATTTCGACGATAAGGATGGTGTCGACTTAAGTACCTTCGTATGCCCCCATACACAATCTTGGACCCTCTTGTACTTCGATCCGCCCTCACATCGCCGGTTCTTGCAAGTCGAGAATCTGTATCAAGACCACAATCCGGGCATCCTTTATATCCCTTGCAAGACAAGCCAGAGATCAAAGCATACGCAGGAAAATCGGATATGGTCCACATTAGTAAGCCACGCATGATAAAGCGACGAGCACCTTCGGGCTGTGAGAAATCTTGAGCCACCACACCTTCCCACAATGCATGTAGCTCCTTCAACAATGGTCGCAAGAACACATCCATGTTCTTAGAAGTTGGGGACTGCTTCCTAGAAATGAGAAGGCTAAGGGAGATGAAGAATTTCTTTGTCACAAACCATGGCTCAAAATTGTAAATCAAAATGAGCACCGGCCATGTCGACCAATTCGTGTTGCTCAACTTGAAGGGATTGACACCATCCAGTGCTAGTGCCAGACGTAGGTTCCTGTCGTCAGCACTGAAGTTGTCAAAGTGGACGTCCACGCTGACATGCTTCCAAGCAGGGCTGTCCACCACTAAGCGCATGATGCCGTCATCGCTAACATGCCGCGTCCAACCCGTCAACATCTGAGCGATTTCCGAAGATCGAAACATGCGTTTAAGTTTTGGGATCAAGGGAAAGTGTCGAACGACCCTTGTTGGTATCGAGTTCGTTCCCTCCACCCACCTTGGTTTAGAGCACTTCGGGCACGTACTTAGATTTGCATGCTCGTCTTCGAATAGCACACAACCACCTGGGCACATATGGATGTTGTTGTATTCTAAGCCCAACTTCCTAATCATTTTCCTTGCCTCATAATGACTAGTAGGGAGCTTGTTGTTCTTCGGGAGCAAGTCTGATGACAAATATCGTAGGAGCTCACTAGTGAAATGGTTACTCACGCGGAAGACCACGCACATATTTATGATGATGATTGTTGCTGACAGAATACTCGATGATGCCCCCTCGTACAGTGCTGTTGTTGCGTGCTCATATAAACGCTGCATGTCTTCAACAGTGTCAGCGTCAACGTCTGCTTCAGCACCTGACGCTCCGTCAGACGCCAAGGTGTCCGAATGCAATGCATCGCCACGATCAAAGGCCTCCATGACTTGCCTTTGGACGTCGTGTTGTACATCCAGAGGAGCGTCGTCGTCATTAGCAGCGTCACCGACATGAGTGTCCCCTACTTCTGGTCCTCCGTTCACATCCTGCATCTGAATGTCTTCCTCTACTATGTCTGCGTCATTCTCAACGATGTCATCGTTGTCATACACAAGATCTTCCACCCATATGCCATTAGGAGGGTATCCATTGGGTGGGTCCCCTCCAATCATTGACTTCGTCAAAAAAACATCCCGTCCCACCTCGCCATGATGCTTCCGAATCACATGGATAGTCCGACGTCTTCCTCCATGACAATATTTGCATGGACATGGAAACCTCGTCAAATTCAGCTGCGTTGCCACCCTCAACTCGGTTTGTAGAATGAGGTCACCTATAGGAATGTGGCGAAGGACATGGCCGTCTGCATTGATGCGCATTCTTACAGCACGACGTCCACGCCTGCCCTCCATGTCTGTCACAGGCATCAACACGTACGTGCACTTGCTGATATTATGGAATTTGAAATGTCCACTCTTGAAGTAATTAAACTTGTTTCCTACAACATGCAATGGGAAAGACGAAGAGAAAGATATAGTAGACAATCAGAAGGAAGTCAAGGGTGGTTGAAAAGGAACACTTCTGATCACCCAGTGACAATTTTGAACGTTTGGATGTTTTTGTGAACATATGTTTGTCACTGTAGACATCTACTTTGACACCGTCATGTCTACTTCACCTATCTATTCATCACTATCTCTTAGATCGTGGATAGTAGTTCGTGCAGTACGGTAGACTTATGAACCTATAACATCCAACATCACAATCTATGAATTATTTGTTTTGGTGGCAACCAAATGTATACGTCCCGAGGAAGAAAGAAAATTTTCCACAAATATTAGGTCCTGTTTCCAAAGAACATGAGCGTAAACTGCAAATGAGGTTCATTTCCTTAGTACTTCAGAATGGGATAAAAAAGCAATGCCAAGCAATGAAACCCGACGCCCAAACGCCTACTTCTTGCAAATTGTAATTGATAAGTGGCTTTTATGACTTCAAATCTCTTTATAACTCTCTTCTTTTAACTACAGGGCATCAACTCAAACAAAGGTAGGACACGTGAATGTGCTGGAGTTGACTTCCAAAGGCCCTAGGTGCGTCCAGCATCATGTCCGGTAAGACGCATTTATGTCTACAGGAATACCACAATGTCACCCACAGGCTTGTACGTGACATCAACACGTCTGAATAGAAGATCAAAAGGTATTTGCTACACGTGCTACGTTTGACATGGGGTGCTACGCCTAACATCCTGGAAGGCACCGAAAAGTTCTATAAGTTTATTCATAAGGACATTGACATGTTTTGCTTGACGTTAATTCCTGCGCAGGCAGGTCAGAAAAAGCATTGGGTGAAGCTACGCAACTACATCCCATGCACTTTAAGGACTGCAGCTCTAAGCAGTCAGTGGTTTCCATGGCTAAGGAGGGCAGTAAGGTTTGCGCTTTGAAATTATAGTACAGTATAGGCACTACTTTCTTAGAAAAAGCTAATTTAGCATCATTTAGAAGCTACTTAGGTAGAGTATAGCCATACAATACAGCAGAAGAAGAATGAATTATATTGCTGGGACTTCGTTACTTCCAAGAAGAAAAAGTGGTTACAAGTTTCATTTCAATAAGTCCCCCATAAAAGATGTAGAAAAGATAAAGACAAGAAGAATTTCAAGTTCTACTTTAAAGCTTCTAGTTTTCAAGCTCTAATTTGGTAGAGCCTCAAAGAAATGACTTAGAGCCAAAAAAAAAATTAAAAGGTGAAAGGCAAGTTCTAATTTAGAAATTGTATTTTGAAGAAGCTTCAAAGAAATGACTTAGGGAATAGAAATAGAAGATCAAAGCCAAGTTCCATTTCACAACTTTGAATTATTCACTTGGAGAATAAAAATGGAAGGTCAAAGCCAAATTCGAATTTCTTGAGAACATGTGCAATGAGACGCAGTCATGCCTACTAGGACATGACAGTGTCATTTGTGATGTCATACAAAACATCATCGCAACATATCCCCTTGTCCATTTCAAATTGGCAAAAAACGCATCATTACTAACACTAAGTCAGACATCATGATGTCCGAATTGATGTCTACATGTCAATTGTGATGTCTGCTTAAGCACACGAATGTCAACTTCCGACCTAAGGGCCCTCCTGAAAAGTACACCACCCGACGTCACACATGGGGCTGTCGCTCCGTCATGGGACTTAGACAAACCCTAGGCCCACGTTCGGCCTTCCTCTTTCTGCAACCGCTCTTCTTCCTTCACCTACACTCGAATTTGCAAACTTCTAAGGAGTTGAGCATGTTTCACCAGTTTGTGGACAGCATTGTTGCTGCTGCACTCACCGCAGGGATGGAAAAATCAGTAGCTGTAGTAGATGGAAGCCCCCGTCGCAGCAAGCGCCTCAACAAGACCAAGCACCATGTAGATAACTTCCTCCCTTCTTCGCTTCCTCCTCTCCCTCCTCTCCTCTCCTCTCCTCCCTTCCCCTCCCCTCCCCTCCCCGCCCCGCCCCGCAAGCCTCCGTCATGGCCTCCAGCAGCTCCCGTTAATTCTAAGAATTAAAATTGGCGTCATTGAATTGTGTAGGCAGATTAGGGTTTCATCCATTTTTTCCATCCGTGACACACTGAGGCTTTAACTGATGTCTAACTGGACATCACTAGGAGCGTTGGGGAGTTTAAGCTTGACATTGGGATTATCTTTGTTCTCTTGTTGATGCATCTCTTGTTTGAAGGTGGAGGAGCAACGTGCGGAGGTGGAGCGTGGGAGCGTGGAGGTGAAGCGTGGGAGCGTGGAGGCGGAGCGTGGGAGCGTGGAGGCGGAGCGTGGGAGCGTCGAGGCGGAGCGTGGGAGCGTCGAGGCGGAGTGTGGAAGCGGGAAGGACTCCCACGCCCAAGCGGGGAACCCCGGCACCCTTGCACGGAGCCCCCACGCAAGGGCGGGGAGCCCCGCACGGAGCCCTCCCGGCGCCGCCCTTGCGGAGAGCCCCCCTGCGGGGAGCTGCGCCGCCCCTGCAGGCAGCCCCCCTGCGGGGAGCCGCGCTGTCCCGGTAGGGAGCCCCCTGCAGGTCGCCCCCTGGGCGAGGAGCCCCCTGCCGCGGGGAGCGCCCCTGCCGTGGGAAGTCCCTACCGCGGGGAGTCCCTATGCCGGAGGAGGGAGCCCCTCCCGTGCCGCAGCTCCTTCAGCAGCAGGAGCCTTACAGGTTTTTGAATTTTTTTTTTTTTCGGTTTTGCTTTGTTGTAGTCTTATGTTGTACTGAATTTTCAGTCTCTCTCCTTACACTCCAGTACTTTGGTTTCCATTTGAAGGAGTGATCCTAGTGTTGGCCTTTGAGAGTAGCATGAGAAAATCCTTGTGTTGGCTTATAGTAGTAATGTTTTTATAAACATGCAGATGTCCAATGTGATGTCCGTCAGTGCATCACATGTCACGTTCTTGGTTCTTATGCATCTTGTATACAGAGGAGTCGAACAGTGGACATCCGTTAAAATGTCCTAATGTTAAATTGGATGTCCGTTAAAACGTCCTAATGTTTAATTGGACGTCCGTTAAAACGTCCTAATGTTAAATTAGACGTCTGTTACAACGTCCTAATGTTTAATTGGACGTCTGTTAAAACGTCCTAATGTTAAATTGGACGTCCGTTACAACGTCCTAATGTTCAATTAGACGTCCAGGTGCTGGAATTGATGTCCACCCTAAACCATTATAGCATGTTAGTTGGTCGTTTTGTTCTTTTAGTTTTGAGCTTTGATTGCCTTGCGCAGGTTTTGGGTGAGGTTTTTCATTGTTGGCCGCTAGCTGAGATGGCCCCCGATTCTCGGAGAAAGCTGCCCGTGAAACGGGCAGCACCGTCTCGCCATCATGCTGACAGCGACAATGACGACTCTACCGCTGAGGAGGTACACGGTAGAGGTCGGCCACTCACAGAGCAACGGTCGAAGCAAAGGAACAATCCTTGGCATGTGAGTAGTCGTGTGAAGGACAAGGGCAAAGCTGTAGCAAGTACTCCAGCACCCAAGAGGCGTCGCACGGGAGTGTCACGCACGAGAAGGAATGAAGCATAGTTGTCTATGAGCGAGGACGACTCCGTTGAATCTCAGCCCAGGTGACTAGTGCCACCTAAACCTCTTATGTGGTGTGTTATTGAAAGGAGGTTGGATGTTTATATTCGTTTATGTGGACATTGTGTCAGACACAGCACGCTGCCTTCTGCATTTCAACGTCTTAGTCTTCTGTCTAAGTAGATGTCCAAGTCGATGTCTGAGTTGATGTTCTAACGAAAATCGAGTGGCCGTTGACTTGCAAGTGCTGTTTGTATTTGAGGTTTCATAGGACCACATCTCGATCTCTTGACACGGACGAGGAAGAAGAATCAGATGATGTAATGGTCATGGAAAAGGAGTCTATTAAACCTCTACTTCGCAAGATCAATGTGAAGAAGGAGCGCAACAACAAGCGCAAGCAATATGTGGAGGTGAACGAACGCGGTTCTCCCCGTGGGAAGGCAAAAAGCTATTTGATAGCAGATGTGAAGGCTTTTGCCAAGGGATTGAATCCTTTGTTTGGGTGGGCTGACCAACCTTTGGATGAGAGACAACGATTCTTTGATAGAATCTATGCAGGTAATGTGACGTGACCGAAATTGCTTGAGTAGGTTGTTAGTTCTTTTTTTGAATTTCATGTCCTCTTGGACGTCATGATGCTGAATATGAAATTTGGATGAGCATCACCATGCCTTCTATATTGACGTCTGCAGTGGTGTCCAGATGTCTACAATGATGTCTGTGCAGACATCATTGTGTCTGCGAAATTAAATTATCTCGGAAGTCTTATCGTTTGCAAGTGTTTTGTATTGTGACTGTCTTATTTCAGACTAGGAAGTTGGAGGCGACCAAGTGGAGATAAATCCTTCGTGGTTTCCGAAGCATGTGACAAAGACTCTGATCAATGTTCGCCATCATTTGATGAAGTTGATCGATGGGGACTGCCCTAAACCACCAGAAGTTGATCCCTCCGTGTGGAGGAGGTTGCAAGAGAGGTGCAGCTCGTCAGACGCCAAGGAGAAGTCCGCGCAAATGCGTGCAGTTTCTAAGGCAAAGGGGTTCAAGGAGGCTCAATTGAGGCTCATTGAGAAGAATGTCATAGGTGAATTGGTAAGAGTCCTCCACTTCCAATCTTCCATTTGTTTTGGATGTCCATTTAGACATCATCTTGCTTTGTAAGATGTCTGCATTTATGAACCTCATGTCTGAAATGATATTTGCGTGGACATCAATGTCGAGACCTTTAATTGTTTTCGTGTGCTAGACCCTACAACTTGGACGCATACCTTATGAGTTGGAGGTGAAGGAGGCAACGGACAAGGAGTATGCTCAACGCCAAGCGGAGACCCGCAACTCACCTCATGACTACAGTCCAGCTATACAAGAATTGCGGACGTCGAACGCAGAGTTGGGAGGGCGCCTTGGTCGAGTAGAAGAGCTTCTCCAACAACTCCTTCATTCCCTTGGAGGCAACAATCTTCAAAGTCATGTTGTCTCAAATGCAGGAGGTGGTGGACAGAATGTTGGATGCGATGTCACTCCTATGAAGAAGGTAGCTGTTGAGGACGTCCCTACAGACGTCGAGGGGGATCTTCACGTGAATGCTGACGTCGGTGGTGACGTTGCTGAAGACATCGCAGATGGCGTTGAAGAAGAAGTGGACTACCTGAAAGACACCGTTTCGGACGTCCAGATTGACAACAACGTTGATGCAGACGTCCAAGAAGACGTCCAATTGTGCGTTGTGCAGACCATTTCCAAGCACAATGATGCTTCAGCAGACGTCGGAAAGGACGCGGAGAAGTCCTCCACAGACCCGTATGCCATTTCCGTGGATGAAGTTCCCCCCGCCGAAGTGCAGACGTCTGCTCTTGCAGCACAAACCGGTAGAGTTCAAGAGGTATTTTACACACCCTAAACCGTATGACAAGAGGTCATTGGATGTCATTCATGTTTTTTTCCTCATAAGAATTAGGCTTTGTGTCCTTGCATCCACATGTAGCCCCAAATGCGACGAGTCCACATTCTCTAAAGTGTTTTATGTTATCGCTTTGTTCTAGGTGGCAAATATGCAATCCTCCGGGTCCTCTACCCGTTCCAATCGGGTCACAAGGACTGTACCAAGTGCAAAGCCGTCCAAGTTTGTGGCCCCAACAAAGCCCTTGAAGACAACTGCACCGAAGTCTTTGAAGGCAAGCCCTTCTACGGTGGCAGATCCCCCTAAGAAGGGAGAGGCACCATGCAAGAAATGAACACATGGTGAGATTCTTACCAATCTTAAAGTTTGTATTGAAATTATGCTGTTCTCGGACGTGGACAGTGGTTCCAAGAACATGGAGTCGTTGATACCTGTGTCAAATGGAATGCAGACCGTGTTGCAGTGGACGTCCCGAGAGACAGGAGGACGTTAGCCCCAGCAATGGGACGTCACTGCAGACATTCACATGTCTGGAAAGTAGCGGACGGGAAAAGAAATTGAAGAGGTTGCTTCCATATGAAATTCTCTTATATGTGTTTTGCTTTGTGTTGATTTTTTTATTCAGCTTAGTCTTCATTTTCAGCTTTGGCTTTGTGTTCTACCGTGATCCTCCTTTGTGAGACATGGTTGTTCATTGTATTGGATTTTCTATTCTATGAATATGGACATACTCCTATTTGAAGTCATTGTCAATTTGTGGATGTTGTTGATGTCTGAAGCAACATCCCGTGTCCCGCCAACAAATGAATTGTGACGTCAAAATGTCCAATACAATGCATTCATTAAGCATGACGTGTCTCGTAACACACATCCGCTCAGACATCTTCATGTCCAATTCAATTCAAATACAAAGCATCAGAGTGTCCCAGATAACAAATCTATCGGACATCATAATGTCTAATAAAATGCACACAAAAAACATCAAAATGTCCAACACAATGCACACACCAAACATCGGAATGTCCAATAAAATGCATCCACGAAAACAGTGGAATGTCCAACAAAATGCATACATGCGTTGCAAAAGACTTAGATCTTCTAACGGGACATTACCGCTGACATCCTACAATGCATCCATACATCTGCTACCCTACCATGTAGGTGCGCTGCCTCGTGCAAGTAGACATCTCCTAGGACACTGACTGCTTTGAGAAGCCCGCATGTGCAAATTCCACACGTCAGGATGGACATCTCATTCAACATACAAATGTTTCATTTGACATCATAAAAGCCATGCGGATGTCCACAGTGATGTCTCAGGAGACATCCGAAATTGCTAGGGAGACCAGACAAGTGGTCCCAAAAATGCCACGTCAGCATCTGCGGATGCCACGTCAGCCGATCCCGTCAGCTCTGACGTGGCATGCCACGTCAGATACACGTCAGACGCCACATCATAGACGGGCAATGGATGAAAAAAATGCCACTCTGGCTTTCCCGCACCTATGTGGCAGCCACATGTCAACTTCCTAAGCCCCCCGTTGACCGAAGTTTTTTTGGACATCACGATGTCCAGCCTGAAAATTTGCGTGGACGTAGCATGCAAAATGCATGTCCACGGCAGCATGGTCTAATTGGACGTCCACCCTGACGTAGACATGTCAAGCGCGATGTCCGGATGTCAAAATTGCGATGTCTCGGCGGACACAGTTTTCTTATAGTGCCCGTTGGATCGATGTTGCCTTTGTGGGAAAAGGTAACCTCTTGCCCATGCGTCCTTGATCTCTGTGCTAATAGGTACCTTTGTATTCATAGTCTTCGACGTTTGGATTTTGCCTTTTTCCTTGAGTTTCGAAATGTGTTAGTGCAGCTTAGTAACTGGCTGCACATTTGTCCGTTTGATAGCAGGGATCGGTTCCCCCATCTGAACGTGGAGATACGTCAAAGGATGTTGAGATTCCATTGACGTCCAGGGTGACCGTCGCTGAGAAGTAGTTGAATGTTGTCTTGGACTTGAATGGAGTCTTATGTGTCTGTAAAGACGCCAAGTACAAGGGGTGGATTGTGCACATCGGGAATGCAGACCAACCGCACTCCGCCACGGTTCCTGTGATTGTCGGACCAAAGGCAGTCTTTGTCCGCCCAAATTGCGCTCATTTTCTTTGTGAGCTAGGATTGATAGCACACGTTTCTATTTGGAGCTCGATGAAGAAGTTTACCGTTCAAAATATCGTTGATTATCTTTTTGTCGGTCTAGATAAGCCCCGCATTATACTTGGGCAGGAGTCTTCCACGACACTCAAGTGTGAGGAATAAGGCCGGATAGTCACATTCAGAGAGTCAGGCACCACCAAGGACTTGTTCGTGAAGGACACGAACACCTTGTTTAATAATTTCAATGGGCAATTTCTTTGAGAGAATATTGTCATAGTTGACAACAGTCCTATGAAGCACTTCATGAACAAGTCGGAGAACATTGTTCTCCCCATCAGCTGGTCTCCCAAGGGTAACGGTCCTAGGGACTCATATTTGGACATGGTCCTTTTGCCCTGGCTCAAGCGACTTCACGTAGCTTGAGATGAAGGGTTGAAATCATTTTGCAAGAGTAGTGCGGGGAAGATTGGGCGGAAGATGTTGTATGACAAGAGAAATCGTGGCATGTACAATAGTCTTATAGATGTCAATGTATTGATAGTGCATTGCATTTCATTGCATGTTCTTCAACCACGTCGATGCAGTGACTATATCATCGTCTAATCGGCGTTACGAGAGGGTAGTTTATTTATTGCTTTAGTTCAGGTCAAGTCGTGCTGAATGGCATGTGGATTGTTCTGTGAGTTCCTAGTGAACTTCAGCTCGCCTCGACCTTAATGGCTCGTGCATTCGCATGTATGGTTAGAGATATATGTAATTTCTATAATATAATTTTTTTATGAATACCTTTCTGTATTTTCTTCTTCCTCCAGTTTAGGTCGGGTCGACCTCATTCAATGGCCAGGACTTCCTAAACTGCATATTTGTTATTGGAGTCCTAATATTGGAGAGTTACAGTTTTTCTTTGAATTGTTCTAATCTCTTTCTTTTCTTAGAATTTGGGAACGTCGGCCTCTCTTGTTCGGCACACCAGTCTTCCGTGCACTGCATCAGCTGACTCTTTCTCCGACTACGAGCAGAATCGATTTCTAAGTACAGGAAACTTCATGTGTTCGGCTGCCACTGCAAATTCGACAATGGACTTCTCTCTAAAGCCCGTTGATGATGGGGTGGTGGATAGTCCCCCGGGTTCAGCTCCACATCGTCTAAAATCATGTTCTCCATCGCCCATGAAGTCTAGCGATGTTTTTGCTACACCGATGTCGTCCTCACCTTGCGATAGAGCAACATAGCGGAAACTATATGGTGAGGACGTGGGTCCTTCCTCAGATGTTCAAGGAAGTATGAGGGCTTTCCAAGCTCATGGATTACAAGCAAGTACAACCACAGGCCGAAGATGACGAAGGCAATCGTGGAGCTCAAGAATAAATGACACGAAGAGTACTTGTTCATAGTGTAGAGTCATACATTCATGCTTCATGAAAGCTCAATGTGCATATTACAAAACAACTCAGTGCTCGAGTGAATTACACTCGTAGATTTTATAGTGTATACAGTGCAATGTAATGAACTACATTATTGGCCTTTATAGTTCATTGCCTGTAATATAGTGTCATTGGCCCTACTCAAGCATAGTTGGAGATGTATGGAACAACTCATGGTGTACAAGTGAAAGGTCAATATGAAAATTTACCTTGTGGTTTTGATATTTGATTCCTACTTGTATTCATCTTATTTTAATTCTTGTATGATTTGAATATTGTTCGAGGAATTCTCTTCTCTGTTTTTAAATGAAATTAGACTTCTGTAACTCTCATTTCGGTGGAATACTCTCATTTTAATGAATATTACGTTACACGTACAAATACTTTGCGATATCCTTCCAATGAAGACCGGGGATCTATGGTGGGTGCTATGGACAAGGCACCTACAACAACAATCTGGTTTATGCTCTCAACTCATGAAGGGGCTCTTGAAGTATACAATGCAGTCGGACGAATCGTTGAGCAATGTGCAGTCTTCTCACTTGCGTTTGAAAGAAAAGTTCGACGCAGAATTAAAGGATCCTGAAGTGTGCATTACAGTTTGGGGAAACATGGATAGAATGTTCGAGCGGTTGAATCACGGGAGAACCTATGAATCAGACAACATCAATTGGGCGTTGGAAGCGGAAGAAGGATGGGTTCCTCACAACACATTGTCTGCTCATATTATTCAACATGAGAAGCAGCTTATACCTAGAAGTGATCCCAATGTTCCTTTGATGAAGGAAAAGTGTTCTCTTTGCCAATATCGTTTTGGGCTTGAAGGAGGTCTAACTTTGGGTCAATGTGGCCACTCTTTTCATATTCTTTGCATCCAAAGAGCAACACAATATTCCGCCCGTTGCCCCAACTGTCATACTCCTTTGAATGCAAGGTTTTATGAAATGCTAGGAATATTGCATTCTATGGCATCGGGTCATGAATTCAACCGGTGGAACCTTCCACTAGACCAAGCATCACACAAATTCCAAAATCATTTGCATTGGGGAAAACCAATGGTATGGCTACCAAACGAAGGGATGCATTCATTATACATGGATCCTCAAGACAAGGATGAGTACTTCTGGATGACGCGGGACTTGGAAGTGGAATTGCGTGCCTTCGGGATCTCGGATAACGATGCAAGAGAAATGTTTTGTCGTAGCATGGGGGGGCACTGGAGCACGCAGTACCAAAAGTTCTTCCGATTTCCTGATAAGGAATGGAAGAAAGAAGGGCCAAATGACCCTTTTGTAGAAGTGGAGTCTGATCCTAGAGTCACAAACCAATACGAGGGGTACAATTCCGATTTGGGCGGGCGGGCCCGCATCTTAGCGAAGTTGGAAGAAGCAGCTAAGGTTCGTTGCATGTTGGACTTGAATACGAAAGCAATGACAAGCCATAAGATGGAAGAGATTGCTCGGGCTTTCGATAAACGGATGGATGATATTATCACCAAGTGGAGGAAGTATCTAGGGGGCAAACCTCCAATAGCTGATAAAGGTGTACCAGCTTGGTATTACGTGCAGAACGAAGATAAAGTCGTCCAGTACCTTGAAGACTTAGTAGATGCCACTCTGAGGACTTTAAATGCCCATGAAGTGGAGTTGTCTCCGAAGCGGAAGAATAAACGGAGAGTTGAAGAAGAGGATGACCACTCTCCAGAAACTAAAAGACTATTTGAGAGGGTTGACATGGAAGTACAAATTGGAGAAGGACCTAGTGGTGGTGAGGCGATACCTCGTCGCAAAAGCAGAAACCTCATGGCGAAGGAGGGGACATCTCGTGTTGCAGAAGAACATAGTAGTACTGAAAACTAATAGGGAAATGTTTTGTTTCCTACTCTACATCTATTATATTAGTACTAGTAGAAAATAAATAGCTTGTGGGGATTTTAATTAGTAGTTTTCTCTACCAAAAATTATTGTACTTAGGCTATCGCGTTCATCATAGCTCCTTCATAATGTACATCGAATTATAGGTGTATGCCACAAAAGTATGTTTTGATTTCCTTCACTTAACATATATATCTATATATACATATTTTGTATTCTCTCTCTTTCTTTATATATATAGTTTTTCTTTGGCATATAAATTGAAGAATATGTCTATTTTTTCATTTATTTATTTATTTCATTGTTTGAATTCAATTCAATATCTTCTATTTCAGACTCAATGTTATGCTTCATTTGCTTGCACAGCCCTCTGGGGTCAGTCAGCCCTAAAGGATCGGTCGGCCCCGTCCGCCCATACCGCGCGGTCGGCCCCGTCCTCTCGGTCGGACCTTTTCGTCAGTCGGCCCCGTCCACCCACACCGCGCGGTCGGCGCCGTCCGCTGATTTCTCACGACCGTTGTACTCGGCCTACGAACTGTGCAACGGTCAATTCTTATTTCTGAAGCAAAGTGCGGACTGGGCAAAGTATAAGAGCAAGGTTCAGGTCATTTGCAAGCACTCCTGAGAAGCTGAATGCTAAGATTCCCAAGGGCTACGAGATGCAAATTGAAAAATTTATATTTGTTGCTTGGTAATGTATAGTTCAGTGGACAGGGGGGCTTTGGTTTACAAGGCTTCATACACAAATTTTTTTTCGTACATGTGATTGGGTACAGGAATGAACATACTATGCGTTTGAAATCGAAGGCCGATATTTGAAGTTTCAAATTGGATCCGCAAGCTATTCATTTTTTAAAATGAGTACAAATTCTCATCTTTGATATACCATTCCATCTCCCGGCAAAGTGAAGTGTAAGGCATGTGGGCTGGAGTTCGTAAATCGGAAATGTCGCATGTTGAGCCACTTGGGGTACGAAGGCAAAAATGGCAGGCGCGACTCAGGAATAAGCCTATGTCCACGATTGACATCGGATGTCAAGTCTCTTTTCCTTCGTTGTGATGGGATGTTTCCAACCAAATCAATCATTGAAAATGTAGATGGTCGGAACGCACTGATGGTTCTAGGCAATACCTCAAACGGAAGGAAGTCGCCATGTTCAACACAAGAAGACTCGTGCACAGCACCGGAACAAGCAGCTCTTTCAGCTTCAAGGGTGATTCCTAGTGCCCAAACATCAAGTGACCAACGACCTACACCTTCTTCTGTAACTAGGCCTCAAAAACAAAGCCGATTAGTAGATGGATTTGAAGAAGCCGAAAGACGGAAGTTGAATATGTTGTGGGCTAATGTCTTCTATTCGGCAAACATACCATTCGCAGTAGCTCGAACTGCAGCATTCAAAGAAGCCGTCATGAGAACGGCTGACTTCAAAAGGCCATATAGTCCTCCATCGTATCAAGCTCTACGAACTAAATTGCTAGACGAAGCAAAGGCAGATCTTGAGGTGAAGTTGCATAAGAGGACCGAGGATAGTATCCGAAAGTTTGGTACAACATTGTCTATTGACGGGTGGTCCTTGGTTACGAATCGGCCATTGGTAAATGTCATGCTTGTATCTTCCGCAGGGGAGCAATTTTTGGGATCAGTGGACACAAGTGGACATGAAAAGAATGCAGAGTACTTGGCTTCTATTTTGGATGAATTCATACAGAAGGTGGGGCCTCAAAATGTGGTGCAAATAACAACGGACAATGTTCCTGTGAATCCCAGAGCGTGTGAAATTATAACCGACAAATATCCTCACATTTTTTTCCAAGGTTGTGTAGTTCATGCCTTAAATTTGTTGCTAAAAGATTGGAGAAAGGAAACATGGGTGGAGACGATAGTAACAGACGCCCAAGCAGTTCTTAAGTTCTTTAGAAAGCGACACATGCCACTTGCAATATTCCGGAGTTACGAGAAAGAGTACAGCTTGTTGATGCCGGGGGAAACAAGATTCGCCTCCAATTACATGGCGCTTCACCGATTGTTGAAGGTAAAGGGTGCTTTAAAACAGTGTGTAACAGACCCTCGTTGGCGAAAATATGCGAGGACATTGAGGAAGAAGAAGAATGGTGGCAAGGAGTCTACAAATGCAACAAAGATAATTAACGATGACCACTTTTGGAGGCGTTGCACCAATTTCGTTCAGTTGCTGGCCCCCGTGGTACATGGCCTCCGTGATTTAGATGCAAAGACGCCATGCACAGGCAAGGTTTTGCATATCATGAGGAAAATACGGAAGCACGTGGCGGATTTGGAGAATTCGCCTTTTAAACTAAGTTCGGAACTTGCAAAGCCATTGAGGGCAACATTCTAACAGCGATGGGAAATGGTGGAGACCGATATTCAATATGCAGGAGCTCTTCTAAATCCCTACTTGCTTCACGACAAAGAACTAGCAAACGATGGTGAGGCGATTGACGCATGCAAGCGTGTCCTCATGCAAATTTGTAAGCGTGGAAAGTACGCTGACGTCGTGAAAGAATTCATGGCTTTTCGACATAAAGAACCGCCTTTTCACAATATGCTGGACCTAAGCGAGTCCAAATTATCGGCACATGCTTAGTGGGATTTTGAAGGTGTTTGTGGAAAGCTCATTGCTCCGATTGCAAGGAGAATTTTAGGGCAATCGGTCTCTTCCTCTTCATGCGAGCAAAATTGGAGTAGCTATTCCTTTGTTCATAATAAGGCTCGAAACAAGTTGAAAACAAAGAGAGCCATGGATTTGGTGTATATGTATACCAATTCCAGAGTCCTCGCTGCTTGAAAGGAGAACGATGAGAAGATGTGGTACCGCGAGAATGCGGAGTCAGAGGAATCCGAGGGGCTTATGGAGGATGACGAAAGTAGTGATCATGATGTCAAGGAAGAACATCTTCCACAGCGTGGAAATGAAGAGGTCAATGACGACAGAGGGGAATCAAAATTGGAACCAGAAACAAGTGATGACAACCTCAAATCCGATGAAGAAGAGGATCTAAACAAGGACACGTACGCTTTTCGTGGTAGACCGTCACAAAGACGAAATGAGCATGATGATGACATGATTGACTTGGGTACAAATAACCGAGATGAATTTGAATTTTTAGAAGACGAAGATCTACCTTCTATAGCGAGATTTGTAGATGGAAGCTGACTTCTAAACAGCCATACCGTTTTGGCAAACAAAGAAGACACCATTGTGGAAAAGGCGGTTCAGAACGGGATATCAGTTACAAGAGGCCAAACTTTACAAGCAAATGAAGTGATTGAACGTGAAAGGTCTCCATCCATACCATTAGGCCAACCTGGAGAAAATGACAAACTACATTCTTGGGAGAAAATGAATGCGGACAAAACAAGCTTCGAATTTGGAGAAAAATTGGTTGATAAGAGCATCGACGGACCGAGCTTCCTAAGCCTTAAACCGCTAGAGGTATTGGACAAGGGGGATTCAGGTTCAAAAGAGTGCAGAAGTCCGAACATGGTCCACAATGGCCAAGGCAGAAATGACAACATGCAGAGGTTGCAACGTCCAACGAATAACGATCCTCCACCCGCTCCACGCTCATTGTTGAATGGTGGAAGTGGTAGTACTACTCTGGGGGGTTCAGCGAGTTTTCTACCTACATTGCAAGCTTCCAACATTCAAGAAGAAACTGTGAAGCGGAAATTCACTAGTTTAGAGTGTACTAGTGATAGGGAAGATGAGACATTGGAATCAATGTTCAAGAGTATAGCAAGTCGCCCACCACAATGTTCTCAAAGACTAGAGGACATGAAACTGCGATCTCTAAATGAAATAACAGCGGTTGCTTGCCAACGGAGGCAACAGGCAAAAGAAGCAATGGTAGAAGAATCTGCTAAACCTAAGAAGAAACGAGTGATGGAGCCATTTGCTATCTCCCCAAGGAAGAAAGTACATGGAGGAAAAAAACCCTTAGATACACGACTATCCCTTCCAACTCTTCCCGCAAGGAAAGGACGATTGGCCGGCGGTCTTTGAGAACGCATCTTCGGTAAGAATTTCTTACGGAGGAAGGATGATCCAAACATAGGCAAGGGGAAGAAAGCTTCTACATCTACGAAAATCAGAGGAAAAGAGAAAGAAAAAGTATTGGCTTCATCAGATGATGAAGACAATACTTTCGACGATGAAGACGACGGATGGATATCAAGAGATTATAGTAGTGGGGCAGAGGTAAAAGGAGATAGTGATTATCATCCTTAGGAATTGAATCTTACATTCTTAGAACGGGTTAGATTAGATTACGTTACATAGATAGTTCTTCAAATATTTATGATTTGAATTTGGAAGACTTTATGAACGCAGGAGAAATGAGGTTTGACATTTGACACGCATTGCTCTATAATAGGAATTTGCGTGTTTATTTTGAAAAATGTAATAAACCTTTTTTATTCATTATCTTTGGTTGAATGGTTGAATAGGAAATTGAAGAAGTCTTCACTGCGTGTATTTTGGTTATTCATTCTCCATGTACAAAACAAATAAATCAGATAATTTCTTGGGAAGCGTTAGAAATAATGAACCTCAGAAAGAAAGCTTGCATAGAAACTGAAATCTATAAATACCAAATTACAAAATTGAAGATCGTGGTTGGCGGAATGGCGGGGGGGCACAACGGCAGCACTGCAGCAGACTCTCCGACCGCATGGAAGGCCGCGGATGGGCCGATCGCAGGTCCGTCGCGGACCATCCACAAGAGAAAGAGAAGAGAGGCAAGGGCCGCGGACTGGCCGACCGGGCCTACCGCAGGTTTAACGATGGTCCGATCGACAACCGCAGCGGACGGGGCCGACCGATGGTTCGCAACGGACTGTCCTACCGCGCGGATCAGTCGACCGCAGCGGCCGCATAAAGGTGACCCAAATGATTAAGAGGTCATCTGCCATTCGGGAAACTGGAACTTGCTGTGATTCTTGTGTTCAAGTCTCAGGTCTGAGGTTCGATCACTTGAGTCCATGTGGTGGTATGAGGCTTGGTTTCAACTTCCAACAACCAATTCCCATTTTTCAAAAATGGGTGATCTATTCATTCTTTGTGGAAAAGGGTGGGGGATGATTGGACGAATGAATTTATCCTCTTGCTTAAGTAGATGTTCCTATAAGGTTGGAAGAAGTGAAAGTTGAATTCCGTTCAAAGATTTTCGTATCACTATTATGATTCAGAAGTCTCCGACCGGAAGGCAAAAATCATCCCTTCCAGCCTTCAGGGAACGTCAATACCATATTACCATGACATTTTTTTTTGGAAGGGGGGGGGGGCGGGAATTTGGTTTAGCAAACTGTACAAATTATACATTTATACATAATTTGGGAATGAACAATAACAAAGCTAAAGCCCTTGCCAACGAATCTTGAATGAAACCTACCACTAGAAAATGCAAAGAGTAAATTACTTAAATATTTTTCGATTTCAGGGCTACAGTTTTTCACGGCCAGTCGGCTATGTCACCATGTAGCATTCTTTACAGAATTACAATGCATATATTTATATGGTCAAACTATAAATGGAATCGGTTTTAAATGAAAACAAGGTTTCATGTAGCGGAGAAAGCTCTATGTGAAATCCCTACATAAGTACATTTGTATTCTTTGTAATTTGAAACCTCCAACCAAATTGTTCCGCAAAATATTTAATCCAAGCTGGAAAGCTCAAATGAATGAAGAAACACCAACGGTGCTAGATTGTGAGCATGTGAGCGTGAGCCTACGAGCGTTGAGCATGGAGTATGTGAGCGTGGAGTTCTGGAATTGTAAAAAATTCAATAATATTTATAAAAATAGAATTTTCAAGAAAGGGATTCAAATAAATTCTATTTTTAGGATATTCGTACCCTATTACCGTGGACCTTTTGCCGTGGACCTATTACCGTGGTTATATACAATTTGTATACAATTTTGAGTTGCTATTACTGGTTAGAGTAATAGAAGTGCATGTTGCGAAAAGCAAACAAATGACCTACAAGAAAAAGTAAGTCGAGATTGAAAATAGGTTGTATTGAATACTTCAAGAAATTACAGTATTCAAACATACAAATTGGTACTTCTAAAGCTATACATTTCACTTTAGTGTATAGTCCTTCAATCATTAATACCAATCACCTAGGGTTTCTTGGACTTCTAAACATGTTAAAGACTGTCCCTTGAAACTTTGATGATGTTGGCCTTTGTGAGAAGGAGCTTCACTTCATTGAAGCTGAAGCTTGGAGAATGTATAAACTTATCCTCTGCCGGATTCATTTTGCTGAAGTAGCGAAGTAAGTAATAAAGATGTTTGCAATGCACGTACTGCTGGCGTCCACCAATTGCTGAAATGGCCATGTCGACAAAATCAGGACAAGTGCACTCTGGATACATGCCAAGTGTAATGCGATAAAGCTTTTGCCGAGGTTCAAGTCCGGATTGAAGGGAGATTATGGCTCCAAGTCCAGGGAAGGGGAGCAAGGTTACTCCTAGAATTGTTCCCTTGACATTACCAACACTCTCCCATTTATTGCGGTGCTCTGTTGTAGGAGCATTTGCAATATGGCGAATAGCTTTGCTCCTTCGAGTAGTTGGATATGTGTCAACATGCAAAGGACTAGGATGATCATAGTAGATGGCCTGGAATACATTGGACATGGTGAATAAACGTCGAGGAGACATAGATGGTCGTTGTTGTAGCTGGAAACCAGCCTCTTGCAACAACAATGTTTCTTGGCGGGTCAAATTTGTGCCTGTTAGTACAGGCCACACATCCGGAACTTGGGGCCAATCAATTACCCAAACTTGTTTGGAGCCTCGGACACATCGTTCAATATCATCTGGGCAAAACCAAAAGTCAGTCATGATCTCTTTGTTTCCACCGTACTGTTTTTTTCTACCACGGTAGGTCGGAGATGGAGTACCTCGAGATCCCTTTGCAATTTTGGCAACACAGCGGATGTTTGAATTCTGTTGTTGCGCGTGACATTTGCAACTGGACTTGTGTGAGATTCTTGCGATATGCCACTGTAAAGTATCACAGTCAGTTTCCATTGCAAATGTCACATGTGGTACATGCGTAGAATCAACCAATGTGTCTGCTTCATTAGAAGCAACCGTGGGTGAATATGTTGATCGGGTTTGTACTCGAGGCTGAGAGAAGTTGACCTTGTCTGGACGATGAGAGTCACCATCTGACCCAATTGGGAGGTCAAGCTTTCGCTTACTGCTACCAAATACTTCTTTGCCTTCCAAATGGGGAATACGTGATGCAACACCAACCCCTCCAGGAAGGTCGTTCAGCGCCTCCGCAATCTTCTTAGGATCCCCACTACGTCTAGCGCCTCGTAACTTTAACTCCTCTTTAGATGGCCCTGACCTTGATATGTTGCCTTTCAGAAAAGCTCGATAATTGGTCATTTGCATGAAAGCTCGAATGTAGTCATCAGAAGTTGCGGCAAACAAATCATTACCCCGATTACCCGATTGCTGCAACCACCTATTATGGACTGTTTCGGATAAGTTGCATGATGGCATGTCTGCCATCTCTTCAACATTTAATTCCTGAAACAACAATATCAATGACAAATCAAATCCAAAATTATGTATTATCAGAGTTCTGAGTTACAATGAAATTCTTAAACTTTGATCTCTCTACTATACGGGCAAGGCTCCTCTCGGCGCCGAGGGGAGAATCCCCGATACTCTGGAGTGATCAATATTTTCAAAGAAGGTAGCAATATTTGCTCCAAGCTTTGTTTCAGTAAAATAAAAGTGGATCTAAAAGATTGCAAAATAAGAAAGATAAGGTAGGAAAATTACCATTTGCATGAACCCGCCCCACTGACGATATCGAAAGTGCCAAAATGCAAGCCACAACTCGAGTTCCTTCATAGCATCTTCCGAGGCTGCTCCAGATGAAAGCCACCAAGATCGTATCGCTAGGTAACGCGTCTCAGCTTCGTCCATACTTTTGGAGTCTTTGTATTGCTTACAAAGTTGAGTATGTTGGTGTTGCAAGTCCGGCTTGATGAGCTTCTGTGTATGGCGATGCAAAGAGGTACTCCAATGTAAAAGACATGTCCGCTCTCGGTTCACCATCTTTGTTTTGGGATCTCCTGATCCATAGACAATTCGAACGGCATTCCAATTCGCTTGTGCGCTATTAGCCATAAAGCCTTTAAAATTCGGATTCTCAATGCCATTGCGTCTCATGACTCCGTTCAAAGATCTCCACATGATGCATTGAACCTCAGTGTCCTCAGATTGCATATCACACACTGCTATTGTCATCACTTTCCGGCATCTTGTATCGTAAACATGGCAAGCTATGGTTGTCCAGTCTTTAACCCGCTTGACATAGTCAAACATGAGCCATGCGTTCTCTAGATCTCCACCCGGTTGCATCCGTTTGACAAGGTCCACACCACTCCCTGGCCCTTCTACAAGCATCTTAAACAAGTAAACCTTTTCTTTGCCTTGACCAGGAAACACACTATCATGGATGTACTCAAACCTCAAATTCCTTTTCATATTCATGATACTATCTATTATCCCACTTTTGCCACTTGAACGGAAAGACGAAATAACATTTCGGATATTAGGAGAACTTAGTATCTGGAACTTGTCCATTACATCATCTAACGAATTCCCTTGCAACATCTGCTTTGGACCTTCACCGTTGTGTATCAAGTGGCTATCAAGAAATTGCTTGCTAGCTGCTAGGGCAATGGCAGAGTTAGTGGCACTAGGGGTTTTGGAAACCTCGCCAGCAATGAGTTCGGACACAACACCTAAAGACTCTCTACATGTTCCGGAAGCGACCGGATGCACATGATTCCCCAAATGAATGCAAGCTCTTGTCATGCTTGCAGAATCACCAACAACGTAATAGATTCGAGCATCACAGACATTGATGCAATGAGGCGGACATTTGCATATCTTACAAAGGAGGGTAGAATCCTTTGGAGGAATGGCACCAATACGAAATGGTCCAGGAGTGAAACCACACCACTCAGTCTCGTTTGGCTGAGAAGAACGCTTCAAGTAGTTGCATTCTGAATTCTTACAAATAAGATGGCCTGCACACCAAGATTTTCTAAACTTCAAGACATCGTGATTGTTGATGTTAGATGTCATTGTCCTACACCAAGCATGTCCATCATAACGTTTATCCATGCCCTATAACTTCCCAGCAGCAGATGATGAAGTCGGCATCGAAAGAGAAGGCAACTCAAAAACTACATCTCCGTCAAAATTAGTAGGAAGGTACTGAACCTTGTGATGGATAAGTGCATCATAGTCTAATGATGCTACTTCATTTCGAGAACCACGTATAGATGCTAGCTTACGTAGGCAACCCACAATACTAATTGCGGATGCACAACCGGGATATGTTGGTGGACGCGAGTACGTGGATAAAGCAGGACTACTAGAAGGCATTAGCTTTGTCGTAGACAATGTGTTGAGGGCATCGTCAGAGATTGTACTATGAAGTATTGGCTGGTTTGGAGACTCTCCTTCGGACTCACTCGACAGATCTATAACAAGGTCATTGGGTTCTTGCTTTACAGTGAATAAAGGAAAAGGAGTGACAATATTTGTAACATGCTCACTTTCAGAAGTGTTTCGATTGTCACGATGGAAAGGAGGCATGTCCACTGTAGAATGTTCGGAATGCCGATGTAACATCTCAGTGGAGTCTACCCTCATAACAAATGGTAAACCGTAAGCTCGATAGCGCCCTTTCCGAAGATGCCAGAAATGATTGTCATCAACTACCATTCTCTGCATATGGATTGACTCTCTTAAAGTTCCGGACTCGGAGAATACCTCCTCTTCAACATAGATACTAGACATGACAAATCCAAAACGTACATGAAGAAGGTGAGCGGAAACCACAATAAAATCCTGATCTCCAAGAGGGAGAAAGAGAGGAACCTCATGGCCATCTGCTCGAAGGGAGGCCATGTTCCCAAAATCGAATCCCACTATTGACAAGAACAATATGACCTAAACTATTTCAACGCTCAAGTACGTTTGAACTGAGCACCCTTCCTAAGCGTACTGCATGGCCATATGAATGAGATTAAAATGGATTTGACAATCCAAGATTTGCAACGTTAGCATCTACAATTAATATTCATTAATATAATAGCGACCCGTAGATAATATACTTTAAAGAGTTACTGATACAGACGATTGCGCTTGGAATTAAGGAAATGCGCTCAACTGTCCATTGAATGAAAGTAACACGAATGCCAAATGAATTGAACTTTATTAAACTTAATAGATAGATTGTGGCACAATAACAACATGAAAATATGTAGATCTTCTTTGTACGCGAGTTTTGAACATTATAAAAATTGGACCACCAACAGTCACCAATATTCTAATAACTGAATTATGGACACAAGCCTGTAAAAGAGGGCACTTCTGTGATGTGGGAATTCATAAATCAAATTAGAAAATCGTGAAGTACTTCCAAAAACAATTATTGGGGTTCAAATGTTGAGTACAGTGAAATCATGAATTGATTAGAGGAATTTGAATTTGAATAGTTCTGACGCTTTGAGAACGAAAGTAGTCCCAATAATATGATTGGTTACCCTAAATCCTGAACGCAGGGATGGTTCGATCCAACTACACTACCCTATTTCTCATTGATAATTATCACTACATACAATGGTCGTATGTATGTAGTGTTAGTCATATGCTTACACCAGATATCATGAGCGATGGAATTCGGCATGGTTCTAAGAAACGGAGGAAAAGAGGAAGAATATTTTTTTCTTCTAGGAAAGAGTTGAAGAGGTCAAGAAATAGAAGTAAGAAGGTTGTATCATTGACTGAGTCCCAGCCACGTGAACAAATTCAAAGTGTTGTAATGCATGTAGACGACTTCAATATAGATCTCATTTCAAAGAGTGAGCATATTGTAAGTGTCCCTGAGGAAGAGCCACCAAGGTGTAGCATTGGCCAAGAGAGATTTCATCATTCTATAAGTAAATATACTCGATATTCGCAGTTCCTTTTCCCTTTGCAATATTGTATCTTGGAAGTACCATTTGGATATCCAAGAATGAATCAACTGATGACCATACAAACTCGAGAAAGTTCTCGTTACAAGTAGGGGTCCACGTTATTTTGTATGTCTTTGTGACAGGGCTCATTCCTTACTCTCTACACATTTCCATTGTGCCTCTTCTAACCTAGAAAGCGGACATGGCGAAGAAACGGAAAACTAGGAGCACAGCTGCGGAGGTGCAGAGAAGCGAAGAACACGATGAGAACAACAACGATCAGGAAGAAGTGACCCATTCCATGAAGTCGATGGAAGGACCAACAACTCAGAGCTCAGAGGTATTCAAACTTTGCATTCCTGTCAATCCTTGTTTCTCTCAGAAAAATTAAGAAGGTTTAAGATTCTAGGTCGCTCCATTTCTTTCCGGTCTGGCTGTAATTGCATCAGGACTCCCCCGCCCCGGCCTTGCCTTCGGCGTCGAGGGGAAGGGGGGAGCGCTACTGGTTTGATCTGCTAGGTCGGAGGTGAGCTCCGGGCCCCCGGATTCGTCTGTAGGGTCACACCTATATTCCTTGAGTCTGCCTTTTCCTACATCAAGACTCCCCCGCCCTGGCCTTGCCTTCGGCGCCGAGGGGAAGGGGGGAGCGCTACTGCTTTGATCTGCTAGGTCACCCCTTGAGCTGGGGGACCCCGGGATATATAGTTCATTCATTGTTCATGTACTTCATGAGTGACTCACTTCTTCGACTTGCTTCTTACTAATGTCATTAATGGATGGCTTGTATGACTTCAATTCAGGTGGAAGTAGGGTCACCAATTCATGTTTTGGAGAATACAATGGAGCTTGTTACCGCTGCTGATGTTGACATTGAGGTTGGGAATATTCACCAAGACGAAGGGATAGATGAAGAAAAATTCCAAACCGAGGATGCCTATAGAAGGTCTCAGAAGGTGAACTCTGTAGCCTCCATTGCCGAATTACGCCTAAAACCTACCTCTATATCTCGGATTCGGATTCCATTGTGTCGCCTTGTCCAAATGCCCATGGTTAGGCCTGCACTTCAAAGCGATCTTACGAAATTGGAGCAGGAGTTCGTTCATGGGTACAGAGATGGATCGAATGTTTTTTATGTGTCCCTCACTAATGAGCAGGGGGAGAGTGAGATGGTGTCTGATGCGGAAAGAGAGGCCTGGGGGCCGATGTGGAATGAAGAGAACGAGAAATTCAATGCAATGTTGTCTTCCACCCCAGGCCTCCAAGACTTTCAAGGGTCTAAGTTCTTCGTTTGCGACGGCAACCACAGACTTCTGGCATGGACCTCTTACATCAGCAAACACCACAACCGTGACCGGGACTGGCATATTTCGGTGGATTCCATCATTCTTGACACTAAGGGGAGGATTGGTGATGTCATGCATGCTATGCACGACATTAATAAGTGAGTGCTCCTTTGCAAGTAGTTCATCATTTTGTCTTTTCTATGTGATCATGTAGGAAGAAATTGATGTGTTTTTGCCTCTGTTTCAAGCATACAGAAAGCTCGTTCATCAAAACCAGTCTTGTCCATACGCTATACCGTGTTCAAAAATATGGCATGCTGCCACTTGAGAAGTTCTCTGAGCATTTAAATGAGACTGAGATGACTCAATGCCAACAAAATCTACGTAAGAGTTGGTACTCAATGTCGGTTGAAGTGTTCACTTCATTCATCTATCGGGTAACGATTCTCTCAAATCATGTGCATATTTTTTCTATAGTAGAGGTGTTTAGAAACATCAATGCTTTCAATGGTTTTCTCACTTCCATGTGGTTTTGCAGTATGAGATAACAGCGGCCGTTGACCTAGCAGTTAGGTTGTATAGGGAAGAGACACCTATGGACCTACAATCAGAAGAGGGTGTCTTGGATGCCATGAGGTTAGGTACGAAAGAGAAGACAGCTAAGTTAGTTCAAAAATTGGGGAAATTGACTGCCGTTGCCAATCCCAACCTGGGAATTGAGTGGCTTCAAGAGGTATGATAACATCCCTTTAGACTTTACCATTTTTTATTCTTCTCATCTCATGTTGTTCACTTAACTAGATGTGATTTATGATGTCAAATCGAGCGTCACTAGAGCTCAAACATCACTCCAGAGATGACTCTAGAAAAGTTGCAGTCCGTGGCAACTTGCAATGTTAGCAAGGAACATAAGGTAAAGTGGCTCAGATGGTGGAACTCATCAGTTCAGACAAGGGAGGCAAGAAGGTTTCCATTAAAGCCAGCTGGAGAGATAGAACTGAAGTCTTTCCTAGTGAAGGCATGTTGGTATGCTGAAGTAAGTGTTTTTCTTTCATTTCTATCATGTTTCATTCATCTCATTTCTTGGTTGTCATCTGTTCCGTTGTGACATTTGGCCGATTTTGTAATTTGGAGTGCAAAGTATTTTGTAGAATACCACTTCACTTTTAATGGCCTTACAGATACAAGACACGGGAGCTGAAATGTTTGATAACATTGTGAAGAAAGACCAACTCAAGTTGGCTTTGGACTCTCCCATGGAGCCCGACAGTTTTCCAGATTATGTTGAAGATTGGAGAATTCGAGTTTGGGACCATGCTTTCTTGCCCCAGTTCAGGGGACATGATGTCTTTAGGAAGTCAGATGACTTCAAGAAACACAAAGGCTCTGACCTAGTTGTCAAACGGGTGATCTATCGGTAATCATCTGATATCTGAATGCCATCCTGATATGCTTGAGTATGTTTTCTGATTGCGGCCGTTGAATCAGTTTCTGTATTTTGAAGTATTTGTTCCTTACAGGTATTTCAAGTATGAGTTGTTACCCAAGGGGGCAATTGCGAAGCGCGACCTTCCTCCATTTTTAGGAACATGGTTGGATGTCAGTTCAGAGCATTGCATGTACTCGGCGTCACAATTGAGATGGTGGACGAGCTTACATTTGAAATCCGGTGCGTGGTACTTGGACTACCCGCCGGAATTCACGCCGTTGCCTGAGGAGCATCTAAAGCGGTCAATCAATACCCAAAACGTGGTCGAGGAGTTTGATGAGTTCACTGGCCTTGATGAGGATGCAAAGGCAAAGGCAATCAAAAAGAGAGACGACGCAGACAAGAAGATTGCACTCAAGAACTTCGAGGCGGTGGACAAGGCAAAGGAGAGAGCCACGAAGAAGACAAAGAAGGTTGTTGAGTCCGATCGGGTACCATTGGCGGAGAAGGAGAAGGGGAAGAGGCCCCAAAAGGATGTCTTACCTTCATCTTGCAATGACGCGGCTTCCCAGCACCAACGCACAAATTCACGTGGCACTAAGCGTGATGCTGAGTATGCTTCACTCAGTAATGACGAGATGCAGCATGGTCCATGCGCTGTGGAGTACTTGCCGGATTCAGAGATTTCTATTCACGAGTTGCTTCTGAATTACTCTCTTATGGATGTCCTGGCCGATCCTCTTCCCAAAGTATACCACGACATTGTCAATTTTGTTGACAAGGTTGGCATTTTCATTTTCATCCATTTGTTGAATATGTTGGGGTTTTCAAACATGCCTGGTTTGGTTCCTAATCAATTGAATGATTTTGCAGCACAAAGGAGAGAAGGTGCGCTTCTTCCATGGTGCTCCAAGCAATAAACCCCGAGTAGACCTTGTGATTGCGGACATGCCTGAGGGGTTGCCTATCCCAGGTCTATCAGTACCTACAAATAGTGTTCCGAAATGGAACACAGCCGACCCTTCTTGGCTGGAGGCGGTCTTTGAGTTTGCTGATGGTCATTTGCACGATGATGGTGCATTACTTATTATTCATTCTCGGAGTCCTCTCGCAAAGGCTACGATTTTGAAGTACGCTGCAACATATTCGTTTCAGAAGATGAAGGATTGGTGGGGAACCAATTGGCTTCACCTAGCCTCACCGATCTCTACTGGAAGTACGGTATGTACATCCTTCATTGTTCCTTGTTTTATTCATGTACTCATCCTTTGTTGACGTGCATACTTTCATTCTTCAATTTTCCATCTTCTATTTCAAGTAGTGATTTTTTGGGTAACTTTTCTTTGGATTGTCTTAATTGATTACATCTGTGCTTCAATGGGTTTGTTATGGCAACTAATAGTTTAGATTTGTTCATTCAATTTGGACTTATTGACTTGGCACCACTTCACTTCTGCAGACACAGTTCTTCCGTATCATGTTGCTGGTCCGGAACTTGGATGGTATTGGTCCTTCCAAGTTTCAATTCCAGCCATGCCCCAAGCTAAAGGAGCTAGGAATAGACGTGGCAGCTGATGATGTTATTCAGAATTTCACGAAGAGAGAGACGTTGACCATGGATAGCAATTTCAAACCTTGGAGGGGTGCAAAAAAAAAGGATCCCCGTTTCATGCAGATGTTGATAGAAGCATCAACATTTGCCAACGACGTTGTTATTGATTGCATTGCAGCGACAGGTATTTGCTCAATGCCATTTACTGTCTTTTATTGTTTAGATTGATTATTATTTGTTCTTCTATTCTTATTGAGTGCTATTGTAATTTGTTTTGTTCTGTTTGGGGATTAGGGGCTTCCATCCACGCTTGCAGGATTTTGAGCAGACACATCATTGCACTTGAAGAAGACAAGGGCATTTTTGAGGCTATTTTGGCCCCAATGATTCGCGTGGAGAGAGATGTTCCACCGTCACTTGCACCTGTCGTACAAGATTCTGACGATGATGGAGCTCAAGAACTTGAAGTTCCCCACATTGTGAAGAAGTCTCGTTTCAGTAAGTAAGTCTACCCTTGCTTGTTTTTTCTACATTTTCTACAAATAGTTGTATACTATTCGATCACTTTAATTTGACTTTATCCTACAAGTTTCTTTCTTCATGAACATGATCTTTTTATCATTCCTAATAATCATTTTCTCATTTGCAGTGTAACTTGCAATCCACTTGTTCCCCGGCCATTTTTCACTCTATCCTCTTTTTTATCAAGCCCAAAGAAGCCCTTTGTGTTGCCATCGTATGCAGAGGCTCTAGCTGGGATATTGGCCTGTCAAGAGGATTTTTGTAGACAGAGAAAGTCTAAATTTGTAGACCCTAGAATTCTGCAATTTGTAGATGAGACAGCTGTAGAATCAAAGCAGGAGACCTCATCCACTGAGAGTAGTGACCACTCTCACTCTATGTCTTTATCATCTATGTGACTCTATTTCTAGTTACTTTTCACATGTTGATTTTTATTCTATTGTTTATTGTACGTTGTTTTGTGTATTTCAATTAGGATTACCTACAAAATCCAGATCAAGAATGAATGCTTAGAGGTAGAACTTCATAATCGTGGAAAGTACCTTCATACCCTAAACGCTAATTCAAATCTTTTGTTGAACCCTAAACTACATTTTCATATCCTAAACCCTATATTTCAATATGTAGCCAAACATCATGAACATTATATTTGAAGGGATGAAGTTCACATCACAAACCCCAAAAATAAATAACCATATTTCACTACAATCGTGAACTATGGACCAAATATCTTTTCAATCCTAAAAACCCTAACATAGTATCAATAAAATTTGCAATGAATTTCATTGAAACTGGATTGCGTTACCCTACAATCAAAACATATATATTACATTTTATTTTTTTCCATCATACATCGTTAGGTGTAGTCCTCTTTCCAATTTGCACGGTCATAGGTACCTCATCAAACCCTAGACAAAAAAGTTGTATGCTCACACGCTCACAGGCTCACAGAATAGCAACCCTAAAGAAACACCTATACTATTTTCTATCTCACCTTGCATGTTGATTTGTTTGTTGGCCAGAAATTCTGCATTTTAGATCTACATGACTCAAGATTTATTAATAAGGTATTTATAACTATTTTACAGCTTATCTAATTTCTTGGCAATTTTAATATTTGGGATTTTTAGGACTATTTAGTACTCGAATAAACAAATTTGAATCTGAGATTTGAAGAAGATGATTTTGTAGCAAACTTAAAGGAATCCTAAAAATATTGAATTTTATGTGGTGTACAAGTTCACTAAATGAACTTTTTTATTAATGACTTTTGAAACGCGTAATGTTCTTTGAATGGGTCTTTTCGTAAATGACCATCTTCAGAAAATTGTTACAAATGGGATTTTTATAATATTTGTATAGTTTTTCCCTTTTTTTTTAATTACACGTTAGAGCATATATTTTCTTGAAATTGGAACTATTCTAGAACTTTCTCCTACTTATAGAATTTTTTGGTGTTTTTTTTTTTGGTAATTGCCTTCGTCTTGAAAGTGAATACATTGGACATTACTTGGATATATTTCTTCAATGTTTTTTGAATATTTTTCTTTTAAATTTTGAAAGTATTCTACAAAAAAATCATGAGTATTGGACAAAGCACAACAAAATTATCAAATGTTTCTTGCAGTCACCTAGATCCATTAGAAATTAGAAAAAATTTAGAATTTTCATTGTATTTTATTTACATTTCAATGTCAAAAGGCTCCCAATTCTATATTTGGAATGATGAACTAAGTGACTAGGAAGATGTTTCATCTAAATCAAGATGTTTTATCCAAAATGATTCTAGAGAGTGCACACCTTCAATGACCAATTTGATGAAATGGAGGTAATCTGACATATATGTACTGTTGATTCTCTTTGCTATTTGACCAACAACAAATTCTTCGGACTTAATGGTAAGTACGGGTATGTTCTCCACATCTGCATCTCTTCGATGTACGTATGTAATCTTTGGATTGATCCACCACCTCCTCCTCATAACTTCGTCCCGATCACTTGTTGATGTGAATGTATACAATGACTTCATGGGCTCTGTACTAGTCGTGGTCATCCCCCAATCGCAAATTCCAATGAAAACCTGCGACTCGTCTTCCGGGAAATGGAACATGATGTTGTCTGGAGAAATGTCGTTGTGAAGATGTTCGACACCATGTACTGCATTCATAATATGCAGCAGTGCCCAAGCAAGCTCCGTACGCTTTGTTCTCCATCGCTTTAGACGATGAGCACGAATGACCTCCTCGTCGATAATTTTGGGGTCACACATAATGCGTATGGCGATATTGTTTGGATAATTGTTATCCATTCTCAACATTTCACGCAAAGTACCACCATTCCACCACAATGAATAGCCTTCGTTTTGATTTGTGTGGACTGCAACGAAGCGTATGACTCCATCGTGCGGAATCCGCACCGCCATCGATTCAGTTTGGTGTTCCATCTTTGCAAGCTCAGGTCGTCGACCCTCTTGGAGAGACATCTTTGCTGCAAATTCCCAATGTGGTTGAAGTTCAGGGCACCCTTCGATTCGCACCCTACGAATTGTGGCATAGCCTCCGCGTAGGACAATATTATCTTGTGGAATCACCCTTGCGGTTCCCGGGAGCGCTATTAAATGGCGAAATACAACTCGCATGTTTACTCTCCCTTCGTGAGTTGTCCACCAACTCATAAATCCACCTCTATTTCGTCTTGAAGCAAATGGTCTCATCCGACTCACGAACATGTCCACTTTTGTAATCACGTGCGTAAAGGCTTCATCATCAATGCGATGAACCTTACCAAATTTTTCGACGGTCCCTTTCGCATTCCATAGTGCATCATGCGCCTGTTTGTCCAACCAACTAGTGAAATCCTTCTTTTCCATTTCTTGATACCACCCTCCCACCCGCAACGCTTCATGCATCATGTCCTTTATATTGCCTTTGAACTTCTCAATGCCCTCCTCTTGATAACAAACATACTTAGAGTCAAGAGACATGGTAGTTTCTCTCTCATGGAATTCAACAATGCATTTTCTCAAAAATGCGGTACAAGTGTGCGAGGGGTTGTCCCTGATGTCGACCTCAGTAGATTCCTCCACAAACTTCGTTTTCTTCTTTGCCCTTGGCATCTTGATGAATGTCGCACGATTTGAGAAAAAAAATGGCAAGGGTCCCCCCAAGATTTCACCTTTACCTTCCCGAGGAGAGGAGGCAATAGGGCCCAAAGGCACTAAGCTTCTCCGCTCTCTCTTGCAAGCAAGGGGGAAGGAAAAAGTGAGAGGCGGACGGCTCGACCGGCGACCGCCTCTTTTGTATGAGGCGGACGGCCATCCCGTCCGCCCAATCTCAACTGTCCGCCGTGGCGGACGGCCGATCGGGCACCCCGTCAGGTCCGTCCGATTGGCCGTCCGATCGGACTGCCGACCGGTCGGACGGGCCACCCAATTAGCCGACCGATCGGTTGGCCCCGTCCGCCCTGTCCATCCGCTCGGTCGGCCCCGTCCGCCTCGTCCGTCCGCTCGGTCGACCCCGTCCGACCCGTCCGTCCGCGCGGTCAGCCCCGACCGCCTCGTGGTCCGCGTCCGTCCGCGCGGTCGGCCCCGACCGCCCCGTGGTCCACGTCCGTTCGCGCGGTCGGCCCCGACCGCCCCGTGGTCCGCGTCCGTCCGCTCGGTCTGCCCCGTCCGTGCAGTCGGCTCTGTCCACCCCGTGCTCCGCGTATGTCTGCTCGGTCGGCCTTGTCTGCCCCGTCCTCGCCTTCCGACCACTCAGTCGGCTCAATGAACCAGCCGACCGCCCGTCCACTGGACGGACGCGAGCCCGAAATTTCTATGTCCCTAGACGCTTGGAAACCCGCGGACGCGGACGTTGGACGTCCGGGCGTCCCAGCGTCCGTGCAACCCTGACTATATGAGAACCATGGAAGGTGTTTCATGATTGTTTGGGAAACGTGTCCACTGCCACGTCATTACCTCTATAATAATTACTGAGCTCTGAATGACGGCAACACTATCTAAATAACGTATAAGTCATTAAAATAGAACTTCAATAAGAGTCCTACTAAAATGACTGCACTAATTCATTTCTAAGTCATTGTCTTGGAGTTACTATTTGTACTGAAGTCTTTTGGTAGTCATTTTTTCATGAATGACCCTATAATTATTCCATAGTGACTGTCGATAAGGATAGAGCTATGGTGTTCATTCATGCATTAAACAAACTGAGGTACTATTTCAGCCCCAGAAAGAGATATTTTGTTTTACAAGTACTCAAGTGGGATCATAAAACTTTTGTTTGCTTTACATTGAAATTGACTAAACGTAGTTGGATTACTGAATGCATTGTTATTTTCATTTTTTGTTGACTTTGCTTGAGAATGTGTTGAATATATACAATGGGATTAGGAGTTTCATTTTGATCTACAATTTTACATGGCTTTTCTTTTGCTACAGATGAATTTAGCTAGTGGGCATACGTATGAGAAGCATGTCCATCTGTATTTGAGGAGGAGAGTTTGTCTTTCTGCAAGTGTTGTCCATAGCTATTAATGGGACTGCAAATTGTATACTAGAAGAATTCAGTGTTTTTTTTAACAACGGAAAAAACGTGCCGTGATGTTTAATTTAACAAGGACGGTGCCTATAGCGATGTCTAAAAAAATCCGTTTAAAAAAACAGGCCAAAAACGGGCCATGTTATGTGCTAAAACGTGCTTAAATTTTTTGTGACATCGAAAACAGCAGGGTCACCTAAGAGTTTCTGAGAGTGCCATGTGGAGGGGTTTTGGCATCCACGTAGGATTTTTAACGATGGGCAGGGACACGTTGGACAACTTTTTCATCCAACGACGTTCTAACGTGTCCAATGACGTGGACCCCTAAATATCGGACGTGGAAAATAATTTCCGGTGCACGCAGCCTACGTGGCAGTTGACGTGACACTTTTCTGCGGTACATGCCGATGTTCTGTGTGATGTTCTCTGGGACGTCACATTTGACAAGAGGATGTTTTAAATGACATCAGAATCAACAAGAATGTGCTTTAGGAAACGAGCTGGGTGGACAATACTGTGGAATTTCTTCTTTGCTGAAATCGCAGACATCGTCCACATACATGTCTATTGTGACATTAAGTAGAGCAACTCGTGTACTGGGGTATGCATTGCTTTGCGCTCAGTGTTCCGTTCGACACGCACAGTGACAACTGCAGTGTTTTCTTGAGCATTACAGAAGACATACAATGCGAGAGGAAGGATGTTTTCTCGAACGAAATGAACAACGTGAATCATAAACCTCAACATCAAAGACGATGTATTCTACAGCCCATATACATGAGTGAATGGAAGATTGAGATATGTCGACAAGGGGATGAATTATGTGTCTTTGTAAGAGATGTCCAAGCATAGAAGCCTGCGTTTTCAATGGCATTGGGATTATAAGGCCACTTGCCAACTTCTGCACAAAATAGCTATGCACATGCTCATAGTCTAGTACTATGAAGAAATCCACAACAACATTAACTACAGCACTTTCGATAAAAACATGGTGTGTTCTACTCAATGTTCTGAATAACATGCTTGACCATCATATGCAACGTTCAGTTGGACACGCAGTGGCAAACAAGGACTCACTTCTTCCGAGGTGCATCCGATTTCTTGACAATAGCAGCCTGCATCGTACCACACCAAGTCAAAACTAGCAGTACCTACTCGTGCATGTTTATTTCTGGGACTCTTATACAGCCACAACAAGTGTCAAGGAATGCTACACTTGCATTATACTTTTAAATTGCATACAGAAACAAATGAAAGTATGGGTGAATGGAATGTAGCCTTCCTAACCTTTTTAGTGGGTTGGGTAGGTTTAGGAAGACCCACCGCTTTGGGAATTGCTGCCTTCGGTGTAACCTTCGTGCCCTTCGCAGCTTGTGTGGTCCTCACAGCATGCCGAGGCCAGCTTGAGGACTCACCAAGGACTTCAATGTCTTCCTGCAACACCATCACACAATTATTATTCACTTTTGACATCCTCTAATCACCTACACTTCCTAGCCTTATCTGAGCACCATTGAGGCACTTGCTTTCCTGTAAGGTGCACATAGTTATTGTAAAACATACCTACGCATTCAATGGAATGGGGGACTGAAAGGAAACTTTGACTTCTGCTTACATACTATTCTGATGTACTCGCTTTGAAAAGAACAGGTTGAGCCCTAGAGTGCATCAGCGTCTACCACTAGTGACGTTCACTTCGATGTCCAATTTGACACGCACTTGTAAAAAAAAATTGAAGCATTACAAACAAACGCTACTACGCTATGACACCATCCTCATACAAGGCAATTCATGGAAATAATGTCACTAGCCTAACAAAGGGAGTGCTTCACGTCGGTCACTTGGCACTTAAAATGGAAAGAGAGACGTCGCATCACCTGTTGCTCCATGGAGGTCTCCATCGTGCTTTCTCTCCTTTCAGATGTTGCCTGCGCCCCGGAGTCTTTCACTATGGCGTACACATCTTCCACTCCTTGCTAACCTTCAACAGTTTGAGGGATCGCAACTTCACCGGCGCCTTCTACTTGCTTCTCCTCAGCGTTAGCTACAACGTCGTAAACAACATCGTCTTCAACAGCCCGCTTGTCGGAGTTAACATCAACAAGAACATTGTCTTTGACATCACTTTGGCTAGCTATGGGGACTGGCTCAACGACATCTACAGGAGCTGTGGGCTGCAATACGGGCACAAGACAGTCCTTCTGTGCCATTTTCGACGCCTCTGCCCTAGGTGACGTGAGAAGTGGTGGATTCCCTGCTCCGATAGGCGAGGATGGCTCCGTGACATTCAGGGTCCCCCCAGCACTTGCTTTATACTGACTTGCGAGGATCTTCCGTAGCATTTCCTCCATGCTTTTGTGGGACGTGCTCACGGGCTCAGTAAGGCGATTTACACTGCTCTCAAGCTCATTGTCATAGCACAAGGAAGCACAAATCCTACCCTTAGGTGTTAAATTGATGTAAAACACCTTAGATGACTCGTGTATCATTCCCACAGGATTTCAACATTAGTTTCCTCAAGATATCCGGATCAGGATTCGGAAAACACCAAAACCAAGCAAAACCGGATCTAAATATTTGCAACATAAAGCTCTCTCAATACCCACTCTTCTCCATAATCCAATTCCCTTACATCCATTCCAAATCTTCCACCAGTAATCGAACAAGGAGGATTGTCATAATCCTGTACTTCTCTCAATCCGGATCAATTTAGACGGATGCGAAATCAGAAAGAGGATTTCTATCCGGTTACAGTAACTCACAAAATCTTAGTTTAACCTCTACCAAGAGGGTTCCACTCTTTGGTTTTAGGAAGGGAACGTAAACCCTACCCTTCAAACGTGTTTAGAGTGAAATGAAGATCCACTTTAAATAACAACAACAAACACCAGAATAGGAAATAGTTACTTCCTCACAACTAATCCGGATGTTAATCTAGACTAGCAGGTCACTCAGGAAACCCCTATTATCCTCTCAGTACTACAACGACAGACCTATCCGGACAGAATTCCAAGAGCGTGATCCGGCACCCGATAACTGAGAGATCCTAACTACCTTCTTGTATCTCTCTTCCGGATTCAGTAGAACCTCATCAGACGTCAGTTGGCGTTCGTTCTCCCTCCTGAAGAATTCACCCAACTTAAGAATGGCTATCCCACTCAAAAGACACCCAAGGAACTTCAGCAACCAGAACTCCCTCTCAGTACACAAAGTTTTCCTTAACCAAACCTCAGTGCTCTCAAAATCAGATCCTAGACAAAATCCGGGGGCTACTTGTCTTCCTCCACACCTACAAACCAGCTACCTGCACTAAACAATGGTTCTAGCATTGCATGGCATACCAACACAGAACTTAGCCTTTTCAGGCCAACACTTATGAAGTGGAAATCTAAAATCAATTTGCAAAGTGCTGAAAAACACAAATATGAAAACACAACCGCCCGGGGTTTCAAGCTAACTTCAGCCCCCTAAATACACAACCCCCAAGGAACCCTAAAGGTCCCTAGGAATAAAACTAAAGGACAGGAGAATGACAGGTGTCATTCCTTATCCTTCTAAGTTGACTTTCCTACCAACCCCAACCGATCCGCAAAATGTGGACCTCAGATCCTAAAAATCCGGAAAGTACAGTCCAAGTACATGCACTTGAAAAGCACCTCCCAAGTTGCTTCCTACCTACCAAAACCTTGGGTTTTCGGCTGACCATGCTAGGATCGCTTCTAGAAACTTCCTAACTACTTTCCCACCTATTTCCTAGCCTTCTTCGAAGCAGGTTCCTCTAACTTTGATGCCCCCTTCCTAGCTGGCTGTTTCCTACTGGCTGACGGTTTCCCACTATCGCAGCGCAGAGTAAGCAATTTTCCTATTATACTCACAAAAATCACTCTAGAGCATAACAAAGTGACCCTAAAGATCGAACCTACAAGATCCTGTGAAGTAGCTAACTCTAACAAGGAGATAAACTCAATTAAATCCCTTAATTCCACTTTTCCGGTTCTACCTCTAAGTTTGGTGGCTACAAGTGAATCTGTCCGTTCCAACACCTACGAAAGTTCTTCCGTTCACCCACAACGGTAGCAAGACCTCACAGGAGTTAGGATACTCAACCGGATTTCCCACCCAGGAGTTCTAACGCAGCTAAGGAATCCTTCCCTATCCGCCTAGCCTAATCAACGGATCTCTCACCCGGAATGCTAAACTTCTGTAGCTGCTGAGGCACTGGAATCCACTCCTAACTCTTCATAACCTACTCACATGTACCTAGAACTGGAAACATACATCAAGGGGAGAAACTCTATCAACACCTCCATACTCACCTTCCTATTCTGACTTAGTACACTCTTGCCAATGTCGTACGCGCAGTTAGCCGTAAGTATCCTTACAACGACAAATGGTTGCAAGATGACACGAATTATCGTTCCAGGGAACTTCTAGTAAGATATCGATTGAGTTAGAAGTATCCGGATCATGACTACTCACTTAATCCTCTTTCTTTCACTTACCCTATCTCATTCCGGAAACTTAGTACATTCCGGATTCCGTTCCGGATCCGGACACACCCGGATCTGATTTCCGTCTCTCTTCCGTCACTGGTTTTTGTTGCCTCTGTTTTACCCTCAGAGGGTCCGTCCTTGATCTAGAAAGGGGTGGGGACTCACCACTTGTACAATTATCCTCTCTGTACTCTAAATCTAATAAACAGCACACCCAAGACAACACAACTGTAGGAGGAGGAAGGAGTATCTTCTCACAGTTTCCGGATTAACCGATCCGGAATCAGGTCACACAGAGCAATATTTACACCTCTCTTTACTACAACGTCGGATCTGAACTCATAGATCCAAAGGAATAGAGTCTCAAGGGGAGAACAATGTACCAAGGGGGAGGTTGGTAGACTTTCCGGAGTAGTGGGAGTTCCTTTCCTTTGGCGGTTGCTTATCTCCGCACAGAACCCTCCTGGTTTTGGACTCGCAGGGCCCTCTACCTTCTTACCCGGATTGCCGTTCCGGCAATTTAAAAGCACGTCACACTTTCACTCCCTTACTCAGTCCGCATTCCCCCCCCACTCAGCTCAACACCAAGAGATCAATAGCCCAAGATCCGGATTCCTCCTCTCCCTCCCTTCTCTTTCTCTAGTACTAGGTCACACTCCCATGTATACACTCAGCCAAAAGACCCTGTCTAAGCAAAAGTGCAGCTAGAAGCACCCTGGCTGACTTAGATTAAGAAAAGAGAATTGTAATACATACGTGAAAGCACTAAAATCGAATGGAATAGGATGGAATGGCAGACAACTAACTTGCCTGCCCTTAAAATACTAACACAAAAACCCAAAGTCAACTTCTAAAAGCCTGAAAAGGAAAACCTGGAAATCCAGGCCACCAATCCCTAAACCTCCCGGGATATCCGGGCAGATTGCTAACAGCCGACCGAGATAACCGGATTTCCTTACTATCCGCCTAAAATTCCGGAAACCGGGTCCAAGCTCGGAACCCCATTCCGGATCCTATACTTCTTCTCCTATCAATCCTAATGTCTTGGCTTCCGTCCTTTCTTCGAACGACTCCCCGCGTGGCTGGTAGGTGTCCCCTTCGTGTTCTTGGCTAGCGTAGTTCTTGTTGTAGCCCGAGTCTGGATATGGCGTGTTGTTGGAGACGGATCGCTGTCGTCTTCGGTTCCGGAAGTGGAGTGGGCACTCTCCTCCTCAGAATCTTTAATCACTTAGACTTCCTTCTCCTTCTCTGGCGTTATATCCTCCAACGTTGCGGGTTCGCCTCCTTTCTCTGGTGTGGTCTCTTGTATGTGCACAAACCCTTTCAAATCAGTCCGAGCCGGATTGGTCATCCCACCGATCCGGCTGATGAGATCTCCCCTAACCTGCTGTCCCGGAACCTTGAATGATCCGGCCATCAAGTTTGGCATTGTTTGTGCCTTGGGAACTTCCGGAGTTAAGAACTTAGATGGCACCGGAACCGATTTCGCACTAGACTTCGGTTCCGGTTCCGAGGCTGGCCTCAAATTCAACTCCGTCATCCATATCTTACTAGCGGAAGGCTCGGCTGGTGTGAGTATCCCCCTCAGGCCCTCCATCCGGGTTGCCTAATCCGCCACTGGCCTTCCTGGGGTACCTGCGACAAAAGGAAGTTCCGGAAAGGTAGAGAAATCCATCGCATGGTTTGGGTCGATGGCTGCCAACAACTTCTGGATCTCCTTGAAAACTCGCTCTATTCTCGCGGTGAAGTCTACGAGGATGGTCACTACCTTGGTTCCGGTAATGTGGCCTTCAGATATCATCTTGGAGTCAAACAAAGCAGCTTTCGTGATGATGTCGGCTTTGATGTTGATTGCCCCGGTGAGATTCTTGACCAGCAAGAGGGCCTCCTTCTCTTTTTCCTTCGCAGCTACCATTTCTCCTTCCGCCCAATTCACCCGAGCTTGGAGTAGATTCCGCTCTGCCTCCAATTCTTGAATCCGCTCATCCCTCTTCTTCAGATCCTCCGGCTTGGGCAGTCGCTTGACCGCTTCTACGATTTGATCCGGATCCACCTTCAGTACTTCCGTGGTATCTATCACCAGATCCGACAATCCGTTGTGAAGTACCTTGGCTTCTCGTATCCACTCGAGCCCCGCATTGAAAAATGCGGATTCTGTTTCTATCTTAGGTCCCTTGCTGGACTCCCCCCTCTCCAGTGTTGGTGGTTTGATTCTCGACCCCGGATCGGTTGACTTCCACTTCTTGGTCCTAGGGTCCGTCAGACGTTCCTCGGGGAGTTCCTCCGCTTCAGACTCGACCGGATCCTCCGCTTCCTCCCCGGAAAGTCCGTATGACAAAAGCGTCTTTCCGGTGTTATACTGAATTATTTCCGCCGCATTCAAAAGTTCCTGTTGATGGTACGGATGAAACAAATACGTGCTAACAGGACTCGCCTTAGCTCGTGTCACGTGATCCGCTAATTTAGCCACTATCCCGGCTATGATCCTACCCCAGTGCACTATCCGGTTCTCCATAGCTCCGAAGATGGTGTTGGCCACCGTAATGGTAACCCGCGTTGGTTTTTCCGGATACAAGATCGGAATCAGAAACTCTAGGATCCGCCTATGTCTCTCGTCCTTACACTCGCTGATAGCAAAGCCGTCTTTAGGGTTTGTTGTCCCAGTGAACTTCCCGGTTACAAAACGGTCCATCCTTGATGCTAAACCGTTCCCACTCTTCCGGAACTGATAAACATCCGCCTAGATGTCCTCGGTCCACGCGACTGGGCATCCTCTCAAAGTAAGCTCATACTGATTTGGAACACCGTGAAGTAGCTCTTGAATCATCTCCTCACTCTTAAGATTCCACGGTCGGTGTAGTAAACCGACACATCCTAATCTACTTAAGTCCTCCTCTAACTGTTTGTGTAGTTCCGGGCTATCCGGAATGGCCGGAGAGATAACCCGGGCAGATACCGCTATCTTCCGTACTGGTCCGGATGCCATAAGATCTAAGTGAGAACGAAAGGAAAGTAGTTCTACCTCAGTCGCTAACTCACCACTCTTTCTCTCAACTACTCACACAAACAGCCTCGGGTACACAGAACAGAAAAGGGAAGAGGAAACCCTAGGAAGACGGCTTAAGTACTAAACTGTCTCTCTACGGTCTTAAAGACAATGGCTACAGGTCCGTTATCTCAACGGTATCCTACTTCTGTAGCTACGGGACCTATACGGTAGGTTCCTGTGTTCCGGATGAGTCCGGATTCCGGATCCGGATAAGTTCCGGTTACGGGTGGTGCTGGAACGCTTATTTCCTAATTCAAGTTATCTAGTCCAAAAATCACACTCTAACTATTATTTTTTTATTTTTTTCTATTTTTCGCACCTACTTCTTGCATTATTGATCCGTTTCCGGATTCCCGCATTACCCCTTTTTCAACTGTGAGAGCCCCCGCGAACATCCTTATCTTCGTCTTGGGAATCCGATTCCTATGCGTATGTTTTGACTCGGGATTTATTCACCCTTGTGTCCATCCACACGCCTTGAAGATCCTCCAGTTGCATGGATCCATTAGGGAACAACTGTTGCACTCTATATGGGCCCATCCATCTGGTGTGAAGTTTTCCTAGGAAAATCCGGTAACGGCTATCATACAATAGAACTAACTCCCCTTCCTTGATCCCGTGGTTGGTTGGTAATTTCTTGTCATGATCTGCCTTTCGTTTTTCTTGTACTCTCTTCGTGTAATCGAGGGCCACTATGTCACGCCCCTATCTACTTGGGGTGCCCAATGTACCTAAGTGTGTAAGGGGGACCTTGGGAGTGACTTCCCAAGCCTTGCAATAGACTTGGTAGGGAGAATGAAGAGACTCCCGATCAAACAGGGCGCAATAGCGCCCTGGTTTTGAAGTGAACATGAGAGTGTCACACATGCTTGGAAAGCTCTTGACAATACGCTTCTAATGGCGCAAAGAACGCACAATTCGGAGTTGTGAGCGAAAAGTTATGGCCGCTCAAAGTTGACTGGGTCCCGGTGGCGCCGGGACACTTGAGGGCTAGGTGTGTGGGTTTCTCAATGAATCCCACAACAAAGTATGGCATGTGGCATATCATTGGAAAGCTATGAACACAAAGAACTTAGAATGACAAGCATTACGAGGTTCTAAGACATGAGTCAAAAGTTATGGCCAAAAGAAGAGCCGTGGTGAAGGCGTGACGCCTCCCCCGGTGCATCCGAATCTTTAGAGGGCCATAACTTTGCGAGAACTTGTCCAAATGGGACGAGTGAGCAGTCCATCGGCATCTACTCGTCACGTAGATGTCTAAAATGGGCTCGCATGTTGTATTTGGAGCTCGGAGCGCAAAGTTACGCCGGTTGGAAGTTCGGGAGTCCAAACGGTGACGTAACTTGGCGATTTGGGTTGGAAGTGGGTGGTCTTCCACAACCCAAGGTTATCCAAGGACTTCCTTCGACCTAGGATGGGGGGGTCTGCCGAATACCACAGAGAGTACTATAGGAGGGGTTGGTCTCCCTCCTCACTCCCTCTTGAAGCCTTGGTGAGTCCCGGTGACTCATGGTTGGTGGTGGTGACTTCACCACCACTTCAAGGCACCATGGGACACTTGTGTGTGTCCCGTGGCATCGGTTGGGTGGAGTCCCGCTCCTTGCTAGGCCTCCTTGGATGTGTCCCGAGTTGTGAGTGCCGGTTACCTCTAGTGGATGAGTAGCAAATGCAAAAAGGGCTAGCATGGAGTGGGGTGACACTCAAGGGCGGTTAGGACCATGGTGAGTAGTGCCACCAGGGGTTCTTGCACATTAAGGTGGAAGTTCCGCCCCATGTTACTAAGTGACATGCCCAGTGTCACGATGGGAGTGTGTGCTAGTAGTCCCGGTGACTGGGACTTGGCAAATGAGTTGGAAATGGGGACTAACACTGTGGGTGCTTGGCATGTGCAGTGTTAGGCAGTTGGTGACCAAGTGACGCTGTAAGTGGACTAGGGTGAACCTAGTGAGCTGCTGGGAGCTAGTAGGTGTCATTTGGATCGCGACACACCAATCTTGCCTCCTCCTAATCTTCTATGGCCATCAGCCGGATGTCCGGATCGCTGGTCCGGATAGCGTTCCGGGTCGACATCACTCGGTGTGATTCTACCTCTAATTCAATCCCATGGGTGGTCTCTTGTCCAAACACCAGAAAGAATGGACTTCTCCTAGTAGTAGTCTTCTGTGAGGTGTTGTATGCATGGACTGCCGACGGAAGTTTCAAATCCCAATCCGTCTTGTGTTTAGAGATGGTTTTATTCAAAACCTTTTCTACTACTCCATTGGCTCGTTCTGTCAAACCGTTGGCCCTTGGGTTATAAGGAGTAGTCTTCCGGTGAGTGATCAGATATCTCTTGGTAATATTCTGAATAGTATCATTCAGGAAATGGAGTCCTCGATCACTGACTAACTCTAGTGGGTGTCCAAACCTCATCAGAATTTCCGTGAACAGGAACGATGCTGCAGCCTGGGCGGAACAAGTTCGAGTAGCCCGTGCCTCCACCCATTTAGTGGCATAATCCGTAGCCAAGATGATATATTTCTTTCTCCTAGCCGTAACTAGAGAAATGGGACCTATGAAATCTATTCCCCACTTCTCAAAGGGGGCGATAGGCAAGATTGGAACGAGTGGCCAATGGTTCCGGAAGGAAGGAGCCCCCATTCGTTGACATTGGTCACAGCTCCCCACATGCTTCTTGACATCCCGGATCAAATATGGCTACCAATATCCGGCTGCTCGGATCCGGTTCACTGTGGTGATGGCTGCAAAGTGTCCTCTAGAGGGTCCGGAATGCAAGGCTCGCATTATCTTCTTCTGGTCCTTTGTTTCCACACATCGCCTTAGCTGATCATCCGCTCCCATTTTGAATAAGGTTCCCTTAATCAGTGAGTAAGGGCCAACCTTATGGTAGAACATAATTTTCTCCTCCCTGTTTAACCCGTCCGGATATCTCCCTTCTACAAGGAAATCGATGATGTCCTGGTAATCCGATCGAGTTCCTGCTTGTAGGTGGAACACGGATTCTTCCGGAATTTCCAGAAAGTCATCCGGGAATTCTGTGGAAATGTCTTCGAGTGAAGTCGGTCCCCTGATTCTAGAGAGGTAGTCCGCATTCGCATTTGACTTTCCGGACTTCACTTTGACTTCATAATTGAATTCTTGGAGCAATAACACCCATCTTGCTATTCTTCCGGAAAGGTCAAGTTTGTTTACCAAATACTTGAGTGAATCATGATCCGTGTGGAATATTACTCGATACCCAAGCAGGTAATGCCGGAACTTCTTGCATGCATAGACTACTGCCAACGCTTCCCGTTCCGTGGTGGTGTACTTTCTTTCCGCCAAGCTCATTTGTTTACTGGAGTAGTAAATGGGGCATTCTCTCTGGTGACTGTCGTGTTGCCAGAGAATTGCTCCTAAACACCATCCGGAAGCGTCTAGGGTAACATGAAATTCCCTAGTCCAATCCGGTGAAGACAAAATAGGGGCTTTGACTAATGCTGATTTCAACATCTCAAAAGCTTTTTGCCGTTCCGCACTCCATACGTACTCAGTATCCCTTTTTAACAGTTCCGTAAGTGGAGTAGCCTTCCGAGCATATCCGTCTATAAATCTCCAATAATACCCTACACAACCAAGGAATCCCCGGATTTCTCGTACACAGGTTGGGGCGGAAAGGGTGAGTATGGCTTTGACCTTGTCTAGGTCTACCTCTAACCCTTTTCGACTAACCACATGTCCTAAGAGGATTTCGGATTCCATTCCGAAAAAACACTTTCCGGGATGCAGTTTGAGATTTGTCTCTCGGCATCTTTGAAAGTTTTTTTGCAGGTATTCTAGATGTGCTTCTTTGGAACTGTAGATAGCAAAGTCATCGATGAATACCTCTAGGAAGTGACGTAGAAAATCCTGGAAGATGTCCATCATGAGTCGTTGGAAAGTTCCGGGGGCGTTGCATAATCCGAAGGGCATCCGGGTGAATGCAAAAGTTCCCCATTCCGTCGTGAAGGTGGTCTTCAGCTGGTCTAATAAACGGATGAAAACCTGATTGTATCCGGAGAAGCCATCTAGGAAGCTGTAACACTCACTTCCTAATACTTGGTCAAGAATGATGTCCGTAAAAGGAAGCGGAAAGTAGTCTTTCCGGGTTGCATCGTTTAATTTCCGGAAGTCTTGGCATACCCGAATCTTGATCTTTCCTCTTGGGCCTGGTTTCTTTGGGACGACAACAATGGGTGAAACCCATTCCGAGTTGAGGACTGGGTAAATAAACCCGGCTTCCAACAGGGCGTCAATTTCTTCCTTCACCATCAAAGAATATTTTGGGTTTAACCGGTGTTGTCGCTGGCGTACCGGAACCGCTCCTTCGACGAGGTCGATCCGGTGTTCTCTTAGTTCTGCTGGTATCCCACTGAGGTCGGAAGGTGTCCAGGCAAAGACATCGAGATATTCTTTTAGAAGCTCCTTGTACTTAGCTTTCTCTGGAGCAGACATTGCTTTATTAACAAAGAAAGTCTTTCCCGTAGTAACATTCACCTCCTCATACTCCATTGGGCTTACTATGGGTTTCCTCTTTTCCGGCTCTGGTCCGTCTTCCTCGTTTCGTAACTCGCTCCAGACGGATCCTTGATTTGTTCGACCCAAACCTACCGTTGGGAGATTCTCTTCATCAAGCTGTCGTTTGATCCATTCATATGATAACGGAACGCTCGTCTCTCCTAATGACCGATCCTCTGGTATTGTTGTTGTCGGGGTTTCTGTTTCTTCCGTCGCAATTTTCAGGATGGGTTCCGGAAACTCAAAATTTGGTTCCGTAATAGACGTGAAGTAACTAGCCACGGAATCAGAGCTCTCTTGATCAGACCAATCCGTAGTATATCCATCAGACTCACTAGTCTCTCCCAAGTGATCAACATGTTTCCAAGGTATTCGTATGGTAGGTTTCTCTACCACAAATTCCTTGGCTCCCCAGTCAACCATCACCCTTGCTGCATATAACCATGGTCTTCCTAATAGCATGGGAAAAGGCCTTCCCTTGGATCCCCTGATGACTACATAGTTTAGCAGATAAGTCTTTTTTCCGATCCGGGTTGGAATCCGGGCCAGCCTTCCTACCGGATATACTCTTGATTGATCTGCCATCCTTAAGACTTGGTCGGTTTCTTGGAACGTCGTGTATCCTAGGTCAAAGGCGGTGTCCTCCAACATTAGGTTGACTCCTGACCCACCATCAACTGGAACCCGGGTCACTGTACAACCCCCTACTTCGACCTCCAATTCTGGCGCTTCAAAGTCTTCGATCTGGGAGAAGTTGACTGCAACTGATGGAAGTTTGAATCGCCTGGTTCTTTTCTTCGTCCAAGCATCTCGGATCAATTTCTAATAATTTGCATTATCATGGAGGAGTTGCCCAAAGGTGACACTAGCTTTCTAATCTTTGATATCTTGCACTATACTGTACGTATCTAAGTTTAGTCCCGGATTGATCAGAACCGGAACATCCTCAAACGTAACCTTCTTCTTTCTGGGATCCGAATTCCCACTGATGTTGTCCAGATTTTGTCGGACCTCTGAACTAATGTCAATGGGGATCGGAAAAGGCCCGACCCCTTTTTCTACTTCTACTGTGGGTCTAATAGGATCCGTCTCTTCCGTGTGATTAGAATCACTCGGGTCGGATTCTAGAATGGGAGTGCTTTCCTGAGGCTTCCCTTTCTGTCTCTGCCTCCTAGTTCTATGCCTATCCCTTTGGTCTTTGGTGGAACTTCGAGTTGACACTCGATGAACGAGTCCCTCTAAAACCTTTGGAAGTTCCACCTTTGGTTGTCATTTTTCCGTATTCTCAATTCCAGCAGTGGATCCGTAATTGAGTCCGGTTTGGTCACGAGGTGGGACTTCTACATGTTTGTAAATAGTACGGATCTGTTGTGGCTTGGGACACTCATTCATTCCATGACCATATTCTAAACAATTCTGGCATGGTAACGCTAGGGGGGCCCCTTGTCCCTGTCCTTTGTGGGGACAACTATTGGCATAATGTTGGGGACTTCCACACATGAAACAACACCCGGGTGGAAATCTAGAAGTAGAATAAGTACCTTGGCTAGATCCAATAGGTGGATGCGTATGAAAATTGGTGCGGATCAACTGCTGAGGTGCCTTCCCTCTTCCGTATCCGGTTTGAATCTGAAATACTAGATTCACCGGGTCTTCACCCCCTTCCGGTTCCAGAAGTGTATAATACACTCCTTCTTCATCCACAAAATGGATCTGCTTCTGATGTCCCTGAGGGCATTCGCTTGCATAATGGCCAGGTCTTCCACATCTTGCGTGTCGCAACACAGAGTAAGCAATTTCCCTATTATACTCACAAAAATCACTCTAGAGCATAACAAAATGACCCTAAAGATTGAACCCACAAGATCATGTGAAGTAGCTAACTCTAACAAGGAGATACACTCAATTAAACCCCTTAATTCCACTTTTCCGGTTCTACCTCTTACGACCGGAACAACCAAAACCAACCGGGAAACTACGACTGGACTATGTTCTACTTCTGGTTTTACTAGTTTCCGATTTCTGGACTGACTTCTCAATTTTGGACCCTACAACTTCCGGTCCTATGTATCCTCCTGAGCGGATCCGATCCGGTCCACCCTTCCGTACCCGGTTTAGTTTTGCCTCTGTTTTACCATCAGAGGGTTCGCCACTTGCTTTTGAAAGTGGTAGGCTCACCACTCCTTCCGTGACTTATAGTGGCTGAAGACCCACTTTCCTATCCACAGATCTCCTAACTAACACGGATCCGGTTTGATCCTTCACAGTAATCCGGATAGAAATCCGAATCACAGGTCACACAAAGATCCCCCGTACGATCCTCTCATACTACAACGACCTTGACACTGATCCGTTCCGTACGAAGTTTGGTGGCTACAAGTGAATCTATCCGTTCCAACACCTACAAAAGTTCTTCTGTTCACCCACAACGGTAGCAAGACCTCACAGGAGTCAGGATACTCAACCGGATTTCCCACCCAGGAGTTCTAGCGCAGCTAAGGAATCCCTCCCTATCCGCCTAGCTTGATCAACGGATCTCTCACCCGGAATGCTAAACTTCTGTAGCTGCTGAGGCACTGGAATCCACTCCTAACTCTTCATAACTTACTCACATGTACCTAGAACCGGAAACATACATCAAGGGGAGGAACTCTACCAACACCTCCGTACTCACCTTCCTATTCTGACTTAGTACACTCTTGCCAATACTCGGGAAAAATACACAAAAGTTAGTTTAAAAGGGAAGTACACAAGGAAATGCCAAAAGAACTCTCTCCTCGTCTCTAGCTCAGAGACTGTTTTATATACAAAAGCAAAAAGCAAAAAGTGAATACATGATTTTCCGCCTCTAAAGGTGCTGACAATCCGGTCCTACCTTATCCTAACCGGATTCTATTCCGGTTCCTACCTATAAGTCCTATTTTTACAATCCTCCCTGTTCCGCCTCATACACTCGAGATCCAATGGTAGGGCTCTCATCAGGTCTCTCCAACTGCTCGAAGACCTCATTTAGATTCCGGTTCCGTTCTCCATCCGTAGGTAGAACCGGATCTTCTTCCTCAACTTCCGGGGAGTCCAAATCGATCGGCTGATGTCCGGTCGAGGGCGTATCCTTCTTTATCCTGCTTAACTGGGGCGTCTTGTCCTTTCCCGGCTCCTGAGCTACGTCTTCCGGAAATAAGTCCGGAAGAGAAATTTTTGAGAGCCGGACCGAAATTTCTGTTAACTTCTGGCTGCTCTCCACGATCCGGTCCGCTGACTCCCGTGCCTTGGATAGGAGCTTCTCCATCTGCTCCTCAAAATCGGTGAGGATGTGCACCACCCTTGTTCCGGATATCTTCTTTTCCTTGTGCACCTCCTCTTCAAACAGGCGCGCCTTGGTGACTGCGGCTTCGGGTCCTCCAAGCACGTCCCTCACTTCCATGGCCAACTTCTTCATTTCCTCCGCCATCTCCTTGGTCGCGGTGGCGTTCTCAAGCAGCGCGAATAGTTCGGCCTTGAGGGTGTCCACCTCATCGTGTTGCCGCTTGCTGTCCTCCTTCATCTTCCGGAGCTCTTCTGGATTGATAACACTCTCAGCCACTTTCCGTGGCAACTGACTGTCCGGTTCCGCTCCGATTAATTCCGCGATCTCCCCGAGCGTCCGCTTCTTAACCTCCCAATCCGCTCGGATTCCGCAGAGGATCCCAACCAGCTCGTCGAACGGATCTGCGGTTCCCGATCCGGATGCCACATCCGGTCCGGTTGGAGTCTCACCTCTGCGCGGCCTCGATTGTCCTGGGGGCGTTCCTCGATTCCGAGTCGGAGTAGTTTTCTGCCTCTTGTTGGGAACATACGGTTCCTCCTCTTCCTCTTCTTCTTCTTCTTCCTCCTCGGTTTCGTTTCCGGAATCTGCTTCTTGGTCGGACTCGGATTCGCCGTACTTCATGGTCCGCTCCTGGGCCTTCCACACCTTCAGCTCCACTTCCGTTAGCAGTTCCTGTTGCTGGTAGAGGTGGTATACATAAGGGCACAGTGGGATAGCCCTACTTCTCCCCACTCTTGTAGTAAGCTGGGACACCAGATCAAAGAAGATCCGGCCCTAGTCTACTTTCTGGGTTCCGCTCAGCGCTCCGAAAATTGTGTTAGCCAAGGTGATAGTCACCCTGGTGGGCTTTTCCGGATGCAAAACCGGAACCAGGAACTGGAGCAGGCGACGCTCCCGGTCATCGAGGCAATCTTCTACCGCGTAGCCGTCCTTCGGGTTTACTACGCTTCCGAACTTGCCCTGGACAAAATCATCCTTCCGGTTGGCAAGCCCGAGTCCTCCTGGCCGGAATCCGTATACGTCCCGCCACAAAGCCTCGGTCCATTGAACCGGATTCCCTCTCAGGGTGTTATCGAACTGATTCGATACGCCACTCAGGATTTCTCTAACCATCCTCTCATCTTTGAAACCCCAAGGTTTCAAAGATAACCCCTGACAACCCATCATCGACAAATCCTCTCTGAGCTCTCCCTGTTCCGATTCCTTGGTCAGCATGACCGGAACCACTTTTCTAAGCTTTACTTCACTCGGGGGCGGGGTGTTAGAACCTCTCTTCCGGTTTAGCCGCGGCATGAGGGTAGCTCTACCCGGTTTTCACTTTCTACAGTCCTAAAAAGTGAGCGCGCGACACTCAGATGTTCCGCTCCACCAATAAACTAACCTACTGGCTTGCTCACACTCTCAGTCTCTCACGTATCCGCTCGCACTCAAGGTCTCACCCACTCATGTCCGAAGGAGATCTCTCCGTCTCACACCCCTTACTCACTTCCGGACCTTCTTGTACTTTCTCTTCCTTGCCGTGGTCAACGATAGAAACGTCAGGCGCTAAATCAGGACACGACAACACGTGGAAATTCAGAGACCTAAAAACGGGCAGGGCCAGGCTTTATATAGTCCTGACGCCCTGGACTGTCTTTATGGCCGATCGGATATCCGGTCCGGTTCTTGACATCCGATTATCTCCAATCCGGTCAACAAGATTCCGGTTGGAAATACTATCCGGTTAGAAATCTAATCCGTTCCGCTTTTACCTAAAACCGGATTAGTTCCGTAAGATCCTTTTGTGACTATTTTTGGTTTTATTTTTCTCTTTAGATGAATCCGGATACCTATTTCTAATTTCCGGTCCGCTCAGAAAGGTAAACAAATAAAAATAAAAAATATGAGTTGTCACACCCACTCAAGGGTGGCTTCCCTTTAGATGGTGTTGAAGCTTTCCCCTTGAACTTCGTTAGTGAGATTTGCTCAGGTTCCGACTCGTCTTCCGATCCGGTGTCTTCTGATTCCTCTTCTCCGGATTTCGACAGACTTTCCTCTTGCTCGGACTGGCTTGGAGATTCGTCCTCCGCAGATTGTTGGCTCCTTGGAGGCACGTCTCTTCCTCTGATGGGAGTTACCTTCTTCACAGTCTTCTTGGCGGTTGAGGGTTGAGAGCCTTTACTCGGTGGTGTGCCTAGGTCGGATTCCGACTTCCGAATTTGTGTCTTCGATCCAGATCCGTGCACTGATCCTTCCTTTCTCCCCTCCATACTTTTAGACGTTGGTGTCAACTCCTCCTCCTGCCTTTCTTGCTTGGCTGGCGTCTTCGTTGGAGTCTTTGTGGGCGCATCTTTCTTGGTTGGCTCCATTTCCTCATCTTCCTTCTTTATTCCGGATTTTGGAAACTGTTCTGCTTGGTGAAGAACATCTCGGACTTCAAACATGAACTTCTCCATTTCTTCGGAATATTCTGCCAACACCATGACAGCCTTACCTGCGGCTTCCGGTCCTGCCTCATGGATCCTCTCATCATAGAGTTTGGCTTTGTTCACAACATCCGCAGTGTTGGAAACAAAGGCCCCAACTCTCCTAATGACCCCCTTAAACTCTGAGGTCAGCCGTTCCACCTCTCTCTTCTTTTCCTCACCCTTCTCAATTTGCCGCTGGAGATCCGCATTCCTCTCAGTCAACTCCTTGATGCGGGTTTCCCACTTCCGGTTTTCACTATACCGGAGTAACTCTTCTACTCTCTCTACGAGCTCTGACACTTTGATCCCTCCAAGCAGTCCACATACATTCCTCACTACTCCTCTCTCCGTGTCAAACTCCTCCCGTACTCTCCCTAAATCTGAAATGATCCTCCCCAAAGTATCCTCTCCCAGAACTTCCGGTTCCGGCGAGGCTTTCCCTTTTTCTTTGGATCCCCTCTTAGAAGAGCCTGACACCCTCTCAACCTCTATTCTCCTTTCGGAAACATCCTTTCCTCTCTCTAAGGATTCCCCCTCAGATCCCTCATCTGGTCCTTCTTTTCTCTTTTCTTCCTCCTCCTCTTGAGGTGGGGTAAGATTCAGTTTCACTAAGGTGACCGCGGCCTTGTACATGGTCTTCTCTGAAGTTTTCAGAGTACCTAGGGAGTCATACAAGTGAAAGAGGAATGGCCCAATGGGAGTGGCCTTTGCGTTTCCTAGGGCGTTCACCATCTTTCCTACCAGATCTTTTACTATCCCTCCCCAAAACACCTTCCTCTCTCCACTCAACGCTCCGAAGATCGTATTGGCCCACGTCACCGTGACCCGGTTTGGCCGTTCCGGATATAGGATTGGTACTATAAATTCTAACATCCTCCTTTCTCTTGCTACCTTGGAATCTGCTACTGCGTAGCCATCCTTAGGATGAGGAGGATTAGAGAATTTACCTTCCGCGAATTTGTGAACCTGCGAAGCCATCCCCTCTCCAGATCGAGGAAAGTCGTAGACCCTCTTCCAGATGTCCATAGTCCACTTTCCGGGCAGAGCTCGGACGGTCTTGATCCATTCGTTCGACTACTCATTCATCAGCTCCCGGATCATTTCCTCGCTCTTCAAACTCCATGGTCGGCATAGGAATCCCGCACACCCCAATTGGCCTAGATCCTCCTCCAGCTGCTTCCTCTCTCCGTCATCCTTCGGAATCACTGGACATATGCTCTTGGTCTTGAAAGGAGACGACCCGCTTGCTTCCGCCTTCACCATGGTTGCAGAACTCTCCAAAAACACTCAAACCTCCTACCCTTTTCTTGCCACAGCCCCCAGTCAATCTTCTTCCTCTCCATGACAGGATCCGGAAAGTAAGATTACCCAATCCTCTCACACCTCTAAAGACAGACCTCGCTCTAAGAGTGCTCCAAACTACAAAGACACAATGGGGTTTGAGGAACCAAACCCCTACGTATCCTTTCCTGGCAGTCACAACCGTTGAGAAAGTAGCCGTTTCCGCAATCATCGCGGAGGAATCTAGCCGTTGAACGGTCCTCCGTGATGAATGGGATTACCGTTGGATCCGAGATTTCCTCTTCCCGTCCCGATAATCTTCCGATAGCGTGCGGATGCGTTTGCTTCCGGCCCCGGTATATTTTTCCGATCCCTGTTTAGTTCCTTGGATGCGGATCCAGTTCCGGATCTTTAGGAAAACAGGAAACTTACAATATCTTTCTTAACCAAATTATCTATCTACTACTAATCCAATTGTGAAGTAGAGTTAATATTGGTAATATGATTAGTTTACCATTTTGTAAATCAAAATTTTTTACCAATGTCAACTCTTTACTTCTAAATTCTATATAACCAACTTCATCCTCTCATTTTGGTCTACCACAACACGTCATGCTTAATGAATGCATTGTATTGGACATTTTGACGTCACAATTCATTGCTTGGCGGGACACGGGATGCTGCTTCAGACATCAACAACATCCACATATTGACAATGATTTGAAATAGGAGTATGTCCATATTCATAGAATAGAAAATCCAATACCAAAAACAACCATGTCTCACAAAGGAGGGTCACGGTAGAACACAAAGCCAAAGCTGAAAATGAAGACTAAGCCGAATAAATAAATCAACACTAAGCAAAACACATATAAGAGAATTTCAACTGAAGGCAACCTCTTCAGTTTCATTTCCCGTCCGCTACTTTCTAGACACGCGAATGTCTGCAGCGACGTCCCATTGCTGGGGTTAACGTCCTCCTATCTCTCGGGACGTCCTCTGCAACATACTCTGCATTCTAGTTGACACAGGTATCAACGACTCCATGTTCTTGGAACCACTGTCCACGTCTGAGAATGGCATAATTTCAATACAAACTTCAAGATTGGTAAGAATCTCACCGTGTGTTCATTTCTTGCATGGTGCCTCTCCCTTCTTAGGGGGATCTGCCACCGTAGAAGGGCTTGCCTTCGAAGACTTCGGTGCAGTTGCCTTCAATGTCTTTGTTGGGGCCACAAACTTGGACGGCTTTACACTTGGTACAGTCCTTGTGACCCGATTGGAACGGGTAGACGACCCGGAGGATTGCATATTTGCCACCTAGAACAAAGCGATAACATAAAACACTTTAGAGAATGTGGACTCGTCGCATTTTGGGCTACATGTGGATGTAAGGAAACAAAGCCTAATTCTTATGAGGAAAAAAACATGAATGACATCCAATGACCTCTTGTCATACAGTTTAGGGTGTGTAAAATACCTCTTGAACTCTAACGGTTTGTACTACAAGAACAGACGTCTACACTTCGGCGGGGGGAACTTCATCCACAGAAATGGCATACGGGTCTGTGGAGGACTTCTCCGCATCCTTTCCGACGTCTGCTGAAGCATCGTTGTGCTTGGGAATGGTTTGCACAACGCACAATTGGACGTCTTCTTGGACGTCTGCACCAGCGTTGTTGTCAGTTTAGACGTCCGAAACGGTGTCCTTCAGGTAGTCCACTTCTTCTTCAACGTCATCTGCGATGTCTTCAGCAACGTCACCACCGACGTCAGCATTGACGTAAAGATCCCCCTCGACGTCTGTGGGGACGTCCTCAACAGCTACTGTCTTCACAAGAGTGACATCGCATCCAACATTCTGACCACCACCTCCTACATTTGAGACAATATGACTTTGAAGATTGTTGCCTCCAAGGGAATGAAGGAGTTGTTGGAGAAGCTCTTCTACTCGACCAAGGCGCCCTCCCAACTCTGCATTCGACGTCCGCAGTTCCTGTATATCTGCACTGTAGTCATGAGGTGACTTGCGGGTCTCCGCTTGGCACCAAGCATATTCATTGTCCGTTGCCTCCTTCACCTCCGACTCATAAGGTATGTGTCACGCCCCTATCTACTTGGGGTGCCCAAATGAACCTTGGTGCGCAGGGGAGGACCTTGGGGGTGACTTCCCAAGCCTTGCAATAGACTAAGTAGGGAGAATGAAGAGACTTCCGATCAAACAGGGCGCAATAGCGCCCTGGTTTTGAAGTGAACATGAGAGTGTCACACATTCTTGGAAAGCCCTTGACAATACGCTTCTAATGGCGCAAAGAACGCGCAATTTGAAGTTGTAAGCAAAAAGTTATGGCCGCTCAAAGTTGACTGGGTCCCGGTGGCGCCGGGACACTTGAGGGCTAGGTGTGAGGGTTTCTCAATGAATCCCACAACAAAGTATGGCATGTGGCATATCATTGGAAAGCTATGAACACAAAGAACCTAGAATGACAAGCATTACGAGGTTTTAAGGCATGAGTCAAAAGTTATGGCCAAAAGAAGAGCTGTGGTGAAGGCGTGACGCCTCCCCTAGTGCATCCGAATCTTTAGAGGGCCATAACTTTGCGAGAACTTGTCCAAATGGGACGAGTGAGCAGTCCATCGGCATCTACTCGTCGCGTAGATGTCTAAAATGGGCTCGCATGTTGTATTTGGAGCTCGGAGCGGAAAGTTACGCCGGTTGGAAGTTCGGAAGTCCAAACGGTGACGTAACTTGGCGATTTGGGTTGGAAGTGGGTGGTCTTCCACAACCCAAGGTTATCCAAGGACTTCCTTCGACCTAGGACGGGGGGGTCTGCCGAATACCACAGAGAGTACTATAGGAGGGGTTGGTCTCCCTCCTCACTCCCTCTTGAAGCCTTGGTGAGTCCCGGTGACTCATGGTTGATGGTGGTGACTTCACCACCACTTCAAGGCACCATGGGACACTTGTGTGTCTCGTGGCATCGGTTGGGTGGAGTCCCGCTCCTTGCTAGGCCTCCTTGGATGTGTCCCGAGTTGTGAGTGCCGGTTACCTCTAGTGGATGAGTAGCAAATGCAAAAAGGGCTAGCATGGAGTGGGGTGACACTCAAGGGCAGTTAGGACCATGGTGAGTAGTGCCACCATGGGTCCTTACACATTAAGGTGGAAGTTCCGCCCCATGTTACTAAGTGACATGCCCGGTGTCACGATGGGAGTTTGTGCTAGTAGTCCCGTTGACTGAAACTTGGCAAATGAGTTGGAAATGGGGACTAACACTGTGGGTGCTTGGCATGTGCAGTGTTAGGCAGTTGGTGACCAAGTGACGTTGTAAGTGGACTGGGGTGAACCTAGTGAGCTGTTGGGAGCTGGTAGGTGTCATTTGGGTCGCGACATTTGGTATCAGAGCAGGGCTACGTTGGTGTGCAGTGAGTCTTGGAGCCATGGTGAGAGCCAAGACAGGTGAAGCTGGAGCTTCAAGACAAGGGCGCCAAACACGTAATCAAGGTTTGGAGGCTAATGAGCCTTCCTTGGAGGAAACTCAAGGAGGGGATTCTCTTCACTTGGAGCAAATGGGACAAGAATTGACTCCCATTGAGGAAGAGAATGTGGAAACTAGTGCCAAGGAAGGTGACACCGCCACTAGTCCCGGGAAACCCCAACGTGATCGCAAATGGAAAGGGCGTGACCTCATGTTTGAAGAACTTGTCAAAACACTTCAGGTGATGCAAGGTGAAATCAAAGAGCTTAAGGAGAAGGGTTCTACCTCTTCTTCTCACAAATTGTGCAAAACCAACATGCCATCTTCTTTCACAAGCATTGGCAAGGCCCACAAAGTGAAGGACTTTTTGGTGGAATTGGAGTTGTACTTTGAAGCTCAAAGAGCACCTGAAGAAGATAAGATCACCATCGCGGTGACCTTTCTCAAGGATCATGCGTTGCTTTGGTGGACTCACTTTCGTGGGGAAAGTCCTGAGGTGGTGGATAACTTGACTTGGGCTGGTTTCAAGGAACGCATTAGCGACCGCTTCACCCCAGAATACCAAGACATTCGTGATGGAGTGGCACTTATAAGACTCAAGCAAAGTGCGGGAGTTTAATGCACACTTGAATGTGCTTCCAAGGCTAGATGAGCTAGCCAAGAAAATCATTTTCTTCAATGGGTTGCAAAGTTGGGCAAAACGTGCATTGTTTAGAATGCCCCAACTTCCAGAGACTTGTGCGGAGTTGTTGAAGCTGGCTGAAAGAATTGGTGATGATGAGGGCCAAAACAAGAAGGCTAAAGATGGGCCTTCAACAGGTGAGTCAAGCAAACACTCCAAGCGTAAGTTGAGGCGTCATGTTTGGATGAAGAGTAAGCATGGTGGGGATGGAGCCAAGTCAAGTGGGCCAAAAGAAGGACAAGCTAAGGGCATTGACAAAGGGGGTGACAAAACCAAGAGGGATGTGAGCCAAATGACTTGTTACAATTGTGGAGAGAAGGGCCACTTGTCCCGGGGTTGCACCAAACCTAAGGTGAGTGTTCAAAATGCACGCTCTCACATTGGAGAGCATGTTCTTTAAGGTGGCTTCTTGGCTAAGGCAAATCAACCCAAGTTGAGTCCCCGCTTGTTGTTCTTAAGAGGATCCATAAGTAAGCATGATGTTTTACTCTTGATAGATACATGTGCAACTCACTCATTCGTAAGCCCAAGACTTGCTTTGGAATTGGGCTTGCAAATCAAGGAGTCTTGCAAGCCCATCAAAGTGCAGTTTGCCAAGGGTAAGCCGCACAAGACAAGCAAGGTGGCAACAAATGTGGAAGTAAAGTGTGGGGAGTTCACTTTTGTGGAGGACTTCACGGTGTATAATATGGATGGGGTAGACCTCATCCTAGGAAATACTTTCCTAAATACTTATGAAGTAGACATAAGAAGGCAGCCATCTTTGAAGGTGGTTGCTAATGTAGATGGCAAAGAGATAGAGTTAGAAATAACTAAGTCACCCAAGATGTTGGGGACTCAAATCCATCTAGTAGTTTTAGAAGAACTTAGTGATGCTAAGTTCTTGATTGTTATGCGTACTGGTGTGGTTGGAGAAGAAAAGAAGTTGGCTAATAGGGCCAATTCCCCTCCAAAGTGTGTAACAAGTGTAATCCATAAGTTTATGGATGTTTTGACAACTGAGTTGCCTGATGCCTTACCTCCTAAAAGAGAAGTGGATCACAAAATTGAGGTGGTGCCTGGATCACAACCACCATCCAAGGCACCTTATCGATTGAATCAAAGGGAGTTGAAAGAGTTGAAACACCAACTCAATGAGTTCTTAGCTAAAGGATACATTTGCAAGGGCAAGTCACTTTATGGAGTGCCAGTCTTGTTTGTGGACAAGAAGGATGGAAAACTTCGCATGTGTGTTGATTATAGGGCACTCAATAAGATCACTATTAAGAACAACTATCCTTTACCTCGAATTGATGATCTCTTTGATAGGTTGGCAGGAGCGGTGTACTTTAGCCGCATTGATTTGAAGTCAAGTTACTACCAAATTCGAATTGCACTTGGAGACATTGAAAAGACGGCATGTAGGACCCGATATGGGTCCTATGAGTTTTTGGTGATGCCTTTTGGTCTATGCAATGCCCCTTCAACATTCACCACCCTTATGAACACTGTGTTCCATCAAGAGATGGATGAATTTGTCATTGTCTACATTGATGACATCTTGGTGTACTCCAAGACAAGGTAGCCGATTTTTTTTAAAGATTTCCGAATGAAATGGAAAAGTTTAGGATGAGCTTCCGGATGAATAAAGTCGATCCTCGGAAATGCACCGGGTAGGAAAAAAGAATCTCGGCATTTTGGCCGTCTACCCTTGGAGGAAGTAGGAAAATTACCGATTAAAAATCTATTTTTTCTGCGGGCAACCGACCGGAAAAAAAAATTTAGTAAATTTTTTTATATACAAATAGGGAAATATTGAAGTATGCTTACTATGCTAGTGTATAAGTGTGTATGAATTGTGTAAGTAATGTGAATTTGAGGTGTTTGGGACTTTGGGTGTTAGATTGTTAATGACGTTGTATGTGCTTTACTCAAAAGTCACAACTGGCACTTACTAATTCAGTAATTAACCCCTGTTAAATAAATGAAAGTGTTACTGATGGGATGCCGTCACTTTGTGGGCCCAATCTGGACTATCCATTGGATCGGACGATCCAGCGCCGCTCCCCCCAACGGCGTTCGAATTGCCAGGCGTAGGCTTTAGGGTTCATGAGTTTTGCAAATGTGCATCTTGTGATTCCTGTCTAAGTCCGTCAAATCCGTTGTAGTTTAGTTGTTTGGGAATTGGGACTTGACATTTGAAATCCTGTCTTTTGCCCATGAATTTGAGCACTACGCAAGTACGCATCGCAATTCGCAATCACATTGTTCGCATTTCAGAAGGATTTAAAGTTTCTGAATTTGGCAGCGCCAGCGGTGGCTTACGAGATTCATCGCGCATTCACGCTCCATTGCATTGAGGGGGGCCGTAGAATTGGCATCAGATTTTTGTGTTGAGTGCAATGGAGTTTGCAGCACTTCAACTTTTTTCAATTCGCGCACACTGTGAGGAGAACAAAACTTTGCCTGCTGCGCCCTACGTTTTCAATTGAATGTGTCCTCCTGTTTTCTATCTTTGCCATTGTTCTTTTTTTCTTTTGGCTAGCGCTGACCGGTGTTGCATACCTTGCTCTGATCGGGGGGCTGGGGGCTATCATTCAAGGGTTACAATTTGTGGGTAGGGTGCATTCCAAGGTGCGCTTCGACACGGTTACGGTTCTCCGATACAAGGGTTTACTACGCCGTAGGAGCGCACGCTTCGGACGGGACTGGCATTTCGTGAGTCGGGGGGTCTATTGTTGGCTTCGGGGTGGGAATTTGCCAGTTCTTGCGCTCATGAAGTGTAGTCTTTGCCTTACAAGGTTATGGCGAAGCGCCAGAAATCTTTAGCCAACTCCTACTTCCGGAAGTCTTGTAAAGCGGATGAGGCAGAGGTTCTTTTTTCGAGAGGAGAGAGCACCCGATCGGCAGAGACACCGCCAAATTTAGGTACAAGTCACCCCCCTCCTTCGCAAGCACAGATTGCATAGGGCCTGTGGAAAGAAAGTTGGGCTGTCCAATTCAACTGGTTGCAATTTTCCACGGACTTGGGCAAATTGTTCTACAAAATCTGTAAGGATAAAGGGGGGCGATCGGTGTACACAAGAGAGGGCTCCAAAAATTTCAAAGTATTAGCGTTCATGGACCACGCTCGGTCCAATGAACACCGGAGGCTTTCTTGGGCCACCAACAGTGGGGTGAAAACGATGGAGAGGGCGATTATGAATTCTCAACGTGCTTGTGATGAAGCACTTCAGACCTTGTTTCAGGCGGCCTACTTTATAGAGAAGCAATCTCTCTCTCATTGCAAATTCCCTGCTTTGTGTATGCTTCTGAAAGCAGTGAATGCTCCTATTACAAGTAGTATCTATCAAGATAACAAAGCTTGTTCGGATTTGATTTGGTGCATTTATCTTGTCATTCAGAAGAAGATAATTTGTAGGGTGCAAAACTCCCCCTTCTATGGCATCATGATTGATGAATCCACAAACATTAGCGTGACCGGGCATTTGGTGGTTTTTGCGACAATAGTGGAAGAGCAGGTGCCTGTGACTTTGTTCTTGGGGTTGTTGCAGATCCAAAATGGGAAGAAAGACGCTGGAGTCATTTTCGATACTCTGCTGTTGAATTTGCGAACGTAGGGGCTGGACCTCTGTAAGTTGGTCGCATTTGGAAGCGACGGCGCCACAGCAGTGTAGCAACGAGGGTTCGAAAAGAGGTGAACCCGTTCCTTCTTGCATGTCATTGTGTGGCCCATAGGACGAATTTGGCAGCCTTGGACACTGCAAAAGCTCCGGCTTGTAAGTCTTTGTCTTCCGAAATTGATTCATTGTTGAATTCTGTTGCTTCCTTCTTCAATAAATCCAGTAAACGTAAACATGCTCTAACTTCTTTACAAGTAGAGTTATTGGATGCAAAGAAAACCATGAAACACTATCACAGAATTTGGTGGTTGTCACGATGGCAGGCCGTAACTTCTCTTTGTGACTCCTTGGAATCACTTTTGTTATTCTTCCGGGATTTGCCCGATGGTGAGGCAAAGCCGGTGTTTGAGAAACTTTCCTAGTTTAAATATGTTTACATCTTGTATTTCTTGGCTGACATTTTGGGTTGCTTGGCCACGTTGTCGAAAATCTTTCAAATTAAGTTTGTGGACGTCTCAACATTTGGTAGTATTATTCGAACTGAGATTACCCAAATCCGTATGCTCTTTCTTGTTGAAACAAATGACTTGAATGCAACAACTTTTAATGACGACACTAGCTTCCACATTTTACCGGAGTATGACCCTCACGGAGGCTACATGCACAGGTTGCAATCCGAACTGAGGGGTAAAATGTTTCACAACTTCGAGCTTGCTAGGTGTAGGCTTGGCAGGGACTTGGAGGAGGTGCTGTGTTTTCAGAGGTCCTTTGTGGAGTCAGTTTGCGCAGGTTTGGAGGCCCGATTCAAGGATAATGATGTAATCTCCTGTTTCAAAGTGTTGAACCCTACTAACATGCCGAGTAGGCAAGTGGGCTTGCAGAACTGGTTCGTTGCTGAGCTTGAGGTTTTATTGGCTCACTTCAGCGTGGACCAGTCCCACTCTAGATTTTCTCTTCCTGCCTTGGTTGACGCAGCAGCATGCAAAAGGGAGTTTCTAGCCTTTAAACTCTAATGCATAAGTGAATGGAAGGATAAGAACTTCAGGGATGTTTGGGGAATGATCACATGGAACCATGCTTTGCAATGTCGTTATCCAAACCTCTTGATTCTTGCTAAGTTAGCTTGTGTGCAATGTGTGTCTATAGCCACATGCGAGCGAGCTTTTAGTGTGCAAAACTTAATTAAAACAAGAATAAGAAACCGGTTAGGCAGCAAAAATCTGGAAGCTATGTTGAGAGTTGCACTTGAAGGACCAGATGATGAAGTAAGTGACATTATTTGTGATGCCATTCTCCTTTGGAAGAATGATAGCAAGTACCGATTCTTGTATGCTAACCCTGATATGTATTTAAATGTGACAAATCGTCCTAGTTTAGTAATACATCTTGTTCATTTAGTGCATTGCAAAATGATGGTAGTAATGCTAGTGGGATTTCTTGATGCTTTGTACTAACAATACTAACCAGCCTTTGGAAAATACAAGGACCCTCTTTTGGATCCTTGTCTTTTCCAAGGGCTACATCCTTGGCCCTAGTTAGGTAGGGGCTTGGCCAGGTTCGACTCCTGCCAAGGATACTTTCAATAAAAAAAATATAGTAGTAAAAAAAATGTAGTAGTAAAGAAACTCAAACCAGAAGACACAACCGGCCCCAATTTCCACATTTAGGAAAACCGACCTTTGGAAATTAAAAATTACGGCAAATTGCCTATTGAAATTTCAAACTCCAGGATGTAGCCGAAAAATTTCAAGACTGTTTGGTTCACTTCCAGGTGAAATTTTGAAAATCCGAGCCACCTTCTCTAATTGCGGAAATGGTCCGACTTTAAAAAAAAAAACTCCCCCAACTGTGATCAGGAGTACCAGAGCTGGCGAGCAGGAGCAGGCAGTTTCAGAATCAGGTTCCCAAACTCTACCAAGGGGCCTCGAACTTTGTGCACTGAGGAATCGCATTGGGTGTGACCCGATTTGAAATCTCGACGACGAAGGCTACTGCATGGAGTCAAGATTCTGAAGTTCAGAATGCACCGCAGTGCAGATTTGGAAAGAAACGACTTGATTACGTGGCTGAGAACTCCATTGTGTCCTACAAGGGTGTCACAAGAACTCAACCTCAAATGCAAGATTTCACAAATTCCTTTCGATTCTGACCCACGCAATTCATATCCGCAGAATTTTTCACAAGTTGTACATTCGTTGACAAGAGTCGAAGCAGAACGATGCTCCCACTGTGATTCCAAAACTCCTTAATTTATTTGAAGATTTAGAAACTCAATTATTTGCATCTAATGCTACTTAGCCCACAGGCAACTTGACCAACTTTTAAAATAAAGTTTATTTTCTGAGTTAGTTATGGCAATTTGAGAATCGTGAGAATTAAAACTGTTGACAGCAATTGCATGTACATTTCATTGCCTTTTGATGATAGAAATTGTATGGTACCATGATGAATTTTCCTCCGATGCCAAAAATGTGTTCCACGAAGGTCATTGATTGCATAATATCTAGGGGTCAATCAACATTGTTCATTTTTATTTTTTGCATCTCTTTGAATATTGCCCGATTGAAGACAATGAAGCTATGGAAACCGGAACCAAGGGCCACACATAGTCTTGGGCATCCACTACATGCGTACAAAATGATGGCCTCATACTCAATAATGAACTGACCAATGGCACTCCTTGAAAATGGCCTCCAAATTCTACTTTTCAATATTCCCAAACTATACTTTGAAAAGGGCTCGAAAACTCAAAGTTTTTAAAATTCTTGGAAAGCACCAAATTCTATTTACAACCCAAAATTGGTTTTCAAAATGTTATTTGTAGCCTTAATTTGGAACATTTTGTCCACCAAGAAGATTGTTTGGGAGTGGGGGTAGTAATGAAATGCAAGCTTAGGAAGCTCTCACTTATATTTTATATTTTTTAATTTTAAGCTTTGTACAAGTAAAGAATGGATAAAAAAAAGCATTATAGATTTAGTTTGATACATTATACATATATATATATATATACAAAAATAAAATGTGTCAAATTAGCAACGGATCAATGTTGTTTTGTTTTCTTGTCGATTTCTTTTCATTTTGTTTATGTAAAAAATGGATAAATAAAAATCCACTTTATAGGTAATTTAAATACAATTCAAAGATATGAAGATAAATAATGATATTTTTTCCTTCATAATTGCTTTATATCCTAGAATTACATCAACAATAAAAAAAAACATTGTAGAGTTAATTTCAATTTCAACATGTCTTCTAAACAAAGTTAAATTGTACAAAAAATGGTATATATTGGATGAAAGACACGATAATGAAAATGAAGAATTTGACTTCATTTTAGATTATAAATTTCATTTGAAAGTTTGAAAATTTCAAAATTAAAATCAATGTTATTCTTAAGGGAAAGAGGTTACATGCAATCAATATATAGAAAAGTCAAAGAATTGGGTGGTTGCAAAATATACTAAATGATTTTGATAATGGATTTGTCAAATTGGTTTTGTCTTTTGCTATAATTTTTGAATTTTAACTACAATGCCAAAAAATTTAAGAATTTGTTGTTGGATATTTTGAATGTTATTTTTTCCTATTTTTTAAAAGAAATTTAAAAATCAATTTATTTTTATAATTCAATTTCTTTAATTTGTCACACTTTGAAGGGGGGATAAAATCATAGAGTACCCAAATTTAATATGGTAGAGCTAAAATTTTGGTCGACTATTCCCATACTAATGGGCCATGTTCCGTACAAAGGCCATCAAAAATATGTTATATTATGTCCTCTACATTTGTGCATATAGGCCAAAAAAAGGACTTCATGGCATACACACTTTTTAACCTAAATGATGGTTTTAAGTTCATTTTGATTTATTAAAGATCAACATGTTGAAATAGCCCTATTTTACTTACAATTCTAAATGCCTCAGAAAAGACATATTTTAGTTTTTGATTTCAAATAATTTGATAAAACAAAATTACATATTTTCCTTACATTTCAAATGTAGAAGCATTTCACGTTGTCGAAAGAGTCAAAATTGTATTGACTCTAGTTCAAACCTACCATTTTGATTGTAATTAAATTTAGAAGAAATTTTAAAATTTCCTTTTTGAAATTTATTAAATAAAAATTATTGGTAATATTATTAGCAAATCTAGGCAATACCAATGGAGTCACCGTCCATCACTGGCCAGGTCTCCGGATCAGTTCATGTCCTTGTCTGAAACGTGGTGAAATACTTCATTTGCTCTGCTTCCAAATGCAATACGACCTCATCCAATGACATCGTTTCTAATAACTCAGAAAAGGGCACACAAACATCGTCCCAACCCCACATGTCGAGCGCAGGTAAAGTTGCCAGGGCCCTCGTGTCTTCTCGACCCAGGCTCACTCCACTCCTAGTAAACTCGATATCCTCCATACTCCTGCAGCCTCTCAAATCTGGCAATCTCGTCAAACTAGGACACAATGAAACAATCAGGCTTGTCAATGCAGGCAGGATTGCTATTTTGTGAGCTTGTGAGCGGGAATGTGTGAGCTTGTAAGCGTGTGAGCATACAACTTTTTTGTCTAGGGTTTGATGAGGTACCTATGACCGTGGAAATTGGAAAGAGGACTATACCTAACGATGTATGATGGAAAAAAATAAAATGTGATATATATGTTTTGATTGTAGGGTAACGCAATCCAATTTCAATGAAATTCATTGCAAATTTTATTGATACTATGTTAGGGTTTTTAGGATTGAAAAGATATTTGGTCCATAGTTCACGATTGTAGTGAAATACGGTTATTTATTTTTGGGGTTTGTGATGTGAATTTCATCCCTTCAAATATAATGTTCATGATGTTTGGCTACATATTGAAATATAGGGTTTAGGGTATGAAAATGTAGTTTAGGGTTCAACAAAAGATTTGAATTAGCGTTTAGGGTATTGTCGTAGACCAAAATGAGAGGATGAAGTTGGTTATATAGAATTTAGAAGTAAAGAGTTGACATTGGTAAAAAATTTTGATTTACAAAATGGTAAACTAATCATATTACCAATATTAACTCTACTTCACAATTGGATTAGTAGTAGATAGATAATTTGGTTAAGAAAGATATTGTAAGTTTCCTGTTTTCCTAAAGATCCGGAACCGGATCCGCATCCAAGGAACTAAACAGGGATCGGAAAAATATACCGGGGCCGGAAGCAAACGCATCCGCACGCTATCGGAAGATTATCGGGACGGGAAGAGGAAATCTCGGATCCAACGGTAATCCCATACATCACGGAGGACCGTTCAACGGCTAGATTCCTCCGCGATGATTGCGGAAACGGCTACTTTCCCAACGGCTGTGACTGCCAGGAAAGGATACGCAGGGGTTTGGTTCCTCAAACCCCATTGTGTCTTTGTAGTTTGGAGCACTCTTAGAGCGAGGTCTGTCTTTAGAGGTGTGAGAGGATTGGGTAATCTTACTTTCCGGATCTTGTCGTGGAGAGGAAGAAGATTGACTGGGGGCTGTGGCAAGAAAAGGGTAGGAGGTTTGAGTGTTTTTGGAGAGTTCTGCAACCATGGTGAAGGCGGAAGCAAGCGGGTCGTCTCCTTTCAAGACCAAGAGCATATGTCCAGTGATTCCGAAGGATGACGGAGAGAGGAAGCAGCTGGAGGAGGATCTGGGCCAATTGGGGTGTGCGGGATTCCTATGCCGACCATGGAGTTTGAAGAGCGAGGAAATGATCCGGGAGCTGATGAATGAGTAGTCGAACGAATGGATCAAGACCGTTCGAGCTCTGCCCGGAAAGTGGACTATGGACATCTGGAAGAAGGTCTACGACTTTCCTCGATCTGGAGAGGGGATGGCTTCGCAGGTTCACAAATTCGCGGAAGGTAAATTCTCTAATCCTCCTCATCCTAAGGATGGCTACGCAGTAGCAGATTCCAAGGTAGCAAGAGAAAGGAGGATGTTAGAATTTATAGTACCAATCCTATATCCGGAACGGCCAAACCGGGTCACGGTGACGTGGGCCAATACGATCTTCGGAGCGTTGAGTGGAGAGAGGAAGGTGTTTTGGGGAGGGATAGTAAAAGATCTGGTAGGAAAGATGGTGAACGCCCTAGGAAACGCAAAGGCCACTCCCATTGGGCCATTCCTCTTTCACTTGTATGACTCCCTAGGTACTCTGAAAACTTCAGAGAAGACCATGTACAAGGCCGCGGTCACCTTAGTGAAACTGAATCTTACCCCACCTCAAGAGGAGGAGGAAGAAAAGAGAAAAGAAGGACCAGATGAGGGATCTGAGGGGGAATCCTTAGAGAGAGGAAAGGATGTTTCCGAAAGGAGAATAGAGGCTGAGAGGGTGTCAGGCTCTTCTAAGAGGGGATCCAAAGAAAAAGGGAAAGCCTCGCCGGAACCGGAAGTTCTGGGAGAGGATACTTTGGGGAGGATCATTTCAGATTTAGGGAGAGTACGGGAGGAGTTTGACACGGAGAAAGGAGCAGTGAGGAATGTATGTGGACTGCTTGGAGGGATCAAAGTGTTAGAGCTCGTAGAGAGAGTAGAAGAGTTACTCCGGTATAGTGAAAACCGGAAGTGGGAAACCCGCATCAAGGAGTTGACTGAGAGGAATGCGGATCTCCAGCGGCAAATTGAGAAGGGTGAGGAAAAGAAGAGAGAGGTGGAACGGCTGACCTCAGAGTTTAAGGGGGTCATTAGGAGAGTTGGGGCCTTTGTTTCCAACACTGCGGATGTTGTGAACAAAGCCAAACTCTATGATGAGAGGATCCATGAGGCAGGACCGGAAGCCGCAGGTAAGGCTGTCATGGTGTTGGCAGAATATTCCGAAGAAATGGAGAAGTTCATGTTTGAAGTCCGAGATGTTCTTCACCAAGCAGAACAGTTTCCAAAATCCGGAATAAAGAAGGAAGATGAGGAAATGGAGCCAACCAAGAAAGATGCGCCCACAAAGACTCCAACGAAGACGCCAGCCAAGCAAGAAAGGCAGGAGGAGGAGTTGACACCAACGTCTAAAAGTATGGAGGGGAGAAAGGAAGGATCAGTGCACGGATCTGGATCGAAGACACAAATTCGGAAGTCGGAATCCGACCTAGGCACACCACCGAGTAAAGGCTCTCAACCCTCAACCGCCAAGAAGACTGTGAAGAAGGTAACTCCCATCAGAGGAAGAGACGTGCCTCCAAGGAGCCAACAATCTGCGGAGGACGAATCTCCAAGCCAGTCCGAGCAAGAGGAAAGTCTGTCGAAATCCGGAGAAGAGGAATCAGAAGACACCGGATCGGAAGACGAGTCGGAACCTGAGCAAATCTCACTAACGAAGTTCAAGGGGAAAGCTTCAACACCATCTAAAGGGAAGCCACCCTTGAGTGGGAAACCGTCAGCCAGTAGGAAACAGCCAGCTAGGAAGGGGGCATCAAAGTTAGAGGAACCTGCTTCGAAGAAGGCTAGGAAATAGGTGGGAAAGTAGTTAAGAAGTTTCTAGGAAGCAATCCTAGCATGGTCAGCCGAAAATCCAAGTTTTTGGTAGGTAGGAAGCAGCTTGGGAGGTGCTTTTCAGGTGCATGCACTTGGACTGCACTTTCCGGATTTTTAGGATCTGAGATCCACATTTTGCGGATCGGTTGGGGTTGGTAGGAAAGTCAACTTAGAAGGATAAGGAATGACACCTGTCATTCTCCTGTCCTTTAGTTTTATTCCTAGGGACCTTTAGGGTTCCTTGGAGGTTGTGTATTTAAGGGGCTGAAGTTAGCTTGAAGCCCCGGGCGGTTGTGTTTTCATATTTGTGTTTTTCAGCACTTTGCAAATTGATTTCAGATTTCCACTTCATAAGTGCTGGCCTGAAAAGGCTAAGTTCTGTGTTGGTATGCCATGCAATGCTAGAACCATTGTTTAGTGCGGGTAGCTGGTTTGCAGGTGTGGAAGAAGACAAGTAGCCCCCGAATTCTGTCTAGGATCTGATTTTGAGAGCATTCAGGTTTGGTTAAGGAAAACTTTGTGTACTGAGAGGGAGTTCTGGTTGCTGAAGTTCCTTGGGTGTCTTTTGAGTGGGATAGCCATTCTTAAGTTGGGTGAATTCTTCAGGAGGGAGAACGAACGCCAACTGACGTCTGATGAGGTTCTACTGAATCCGGAAGAGAGATACAAGAAGGTAGTTAGGATCTCTCAGTTATCGGGTGCCGGATCACGCTCTTGGAATTCTGTCCGGATAGGTCTGTCGTTGTAGTACTGAGAGGATAATAGGGGTTTCCTGAGTGACCTGCTAGTCTAGATTAACATCCGGATTAGTTGTGAGGAAGTAACTATTTCCTATTCTGGTGTTTGTTGTTGTTATTTAAAGTGGATCTTCATTTCACTCTAAACACGTTTGAAGGGTAGGGTTTACGTTCCCTTCCTAAAACCAAAGAGTGGAACCCTCTTGGTAGAGGGTAAACTAAGATTTTGTGAGTTACTGTAATCGGATAGAAATCCTCTTTCCGATTTCGCATCCGTCTAAATTGATCCGGATGGAGAGAAGTACAGGATTATGACAATCCTCCTTGTTCGATTACTGGTGGAAGATTTGGAATGGATGTAAGGGAATTGGATTATGGAGAAGAGTGGGTATTGAGAGAGCTTTATGTTGCAAATATTTAGATCCGGTTTTGCTTGGTTTTGGTGTTTTCCGAATCCTGATCCAGATATCTTGAGGAAACTAACGTTGAAATCCTGTGGGAACAATACACGAGTCATCTAAGGTGTTTTACATCAATTTAACACCTAAGGGTAGGATTTGTGCTTCCTTGTGCTATGACAGGTATGAAGGTACTTTCCACGATTATGAAGTTCTACCTCTAAGCATTCATTCTTGATCTGGATTTTGTAGGTAATCCTAATTGAAATACACAAAACAACGTACAATAAACAATAGAATAAAAATCAACATGTGAAAAGTAACTAGAAACAGAGTCACATAGATGATAAAGACATAGAGTGAGAGTGGTCACTACTCTCAGTGGATGAGGTCTCCTGCTTTGATTCTACAGCTGTCTCATCTACAAATTGCAGAATTCTAGGGTCTACAAATTTAGACTTTCTCTGTCTACAAAAATCCTCTTGACAGGCCAATATCCCAGCTAGAGCCTCTGCATACGATGGCAACACAAAGGGCTTCTTTGGGCTTGATAAAAAAGAGGATAGAGTGAAAAATGGCCGGGGAACAAGTGGATTGCAAGTTACACTGCAAACGAGAAAATGATTATTAGGAATGATAAAAAGATCATGTTCATGAAGAAAGAAACTTGTAGGATAAAGTCAAATTAAAGTGATCGAATAGTATACAACTATTTGTAGAAAATGTAGAAAAAACAAGCAAGGGTAGACTTACTTACTGAAACGAGACTTCTTCACGATGTGGGGAACTTCAAGTTCTTGAGCTCCATCATCGTCAGAATCTTGTACGATAGGTGCAAGTGACGGTGGAACATCTCTCTCCACGCGAATCATTGGGGCCAAAATAGCCTCAAAAATGCCCTTGTCTTCTTCAAGTGCAATGATGTGTCTGCTCAAAATCCTGCAAGCGTGGATGGAAGCCCCTAATCCCCAAACAAAACAAAACAAATTACAACAGCACTCAATAAGAATAGAAGAACAAATAATAATCAATCTAAACAATAAAAGACAGTAAATGGCATTGAGCAAATACCTGTCGTTGCAATGCAATCAATAACAACGTCGTTGGCAAATGTTGATGCTTCTATCAACATCTGCATGAAACGGGGATCCTTTTTTCTTGCACCCCTCCAAGGTTTGAAATTGCTATCCATGGTCAACGTCTCTCTCTTCGTGAAATTCTGAATAACATCATCAACTGCCACGTCTATTCCTAGCTCCTTCAGCTTGGGGCATGGCTGGAATTGAAACTTGGAAGGACCAATACCATCCAAGTTCCGGACCAGCAACATGACACGGAAGAACTGTGTCTGCAGAAGTGAAGTGGTGCCAAGTCAATAAGTCCAAATTGAATGAACAAATCTAAACTATTAGTTGCCATAACAAACCCATTGAAGCACAGATGTAATCAATTAAGACAATCCAAAGAAAAGTTACCCAAAAAATCACTACTTGAAATAGAAGATGGAAAATTGAAGAATGAAAGTATGCACGTCAACAAAGGATGAGTACATGAATAAAACAAGGAACAATGAAGGATGTACATACCGTACTTCCAGTAGAGATCGGTGAGGCTAGGTGAAGCCAATTGGTTCCCCACCAATCCTTCATCTTCTGAAACGAATATGTTGCAGCGTACTTCAAAATCGTAGCCTTTGCGAGAGGACTCCGAGAATGAATAATAAGTAATGCACCATCATCGTGCAAATGACCATCAGCAAACTCAAAGACCGCCTCCAGCCAAGAAGGGTCGGCTGTGTTCCATTTCGGAACACTATTTGTAGGTACTGATAGACCTAGGATAGGCTACCCCTTAGGCATGTCCGCAATCACAAGGTCTACTCGGGGTTTATTGCTTGGAGCACCATGGAAGAAGCGCACCTTCTCTCCTTTGTGCTGCAAAATCATTCAATTGATTAGGAACCAAACCAGGCATGTTTGAAAACCCCAACATATTCAACAAATGGATGAAAATGAAAATGCCAACCTTGTCAACAAAATTGACAATGTCGTGGTATACTTTGGGAAGAGGATCGGCCAGGACATCCGTAAGAGAGTAATTCAGAAGCAACTCGTGAATAGAAATCTCTGAATCCGGCAAGTACTCCACAGCGGATGGACCATGTTGCATCTCGTCATTGTTGAGTGAAGCATACTCAGCATCACGCTTAGTGCCACGTGAATTTGTGCGTTGGTGCTGGGAAGCCGCGTCATTGCAAGATGAAGGTAAGACATCCTTTTGGGGCCTCTTCCCCTTCTCCTTCTCCGCCAATGGTACCCGATCGGACTCAACAACCTTCTTTGTCTTCTTCGTGGCTCTCTCCTTTGCCTTGTCCACCGCCTCGAAGTTCTTGAGTGCAATCTTCTTGTCTGCGTCGTCTCTCTTTTTGATTGCCTTTGCCTTTGCATCCTCATCAAGGCCAGTGAACTCATCAAACTCCTCGACCACGTTTTGGGTATTGATTGACCGCTTTAGATGCTCCTCAGGCAACGGCGTGAATTCCGACGGGCAGTCCAAGTACCACGCACCGGATTTCAAATGTAAGCTCGTCCACCATCTCAATTGTGACGCCGAGTACATGCAATGCTCTGAACTGACATCCAACCATGTTCCTAAAAATGGAGGAAGGTCGCGCTTCGCAATTGCCCCCTTGGGTAACACCTCATACTTGAAATACCTGTAAGGAACAAATACTTCAAAATACAGAAACTGATTCAACGGCCGCAATCAGAAAATATACTCAAGCATATCAGGATGGCATTCAAATATCAGATGTTTACCGATAGATCACCCGTTTGACAACTAGGTCAGAGCCTTTGTGTTTCTTGAAGTCATCTGACTTCCTGAAGACATCATGTCCCCTGAACTGGGGCAAGAAAGCATGGTCCCAAACTTGAATTCTCCAATCTTCAACATAATCTGGAAAACTGTCGGGTTTAATGGGAGAGTCCAAAGCCAACTTGAGTTGGTCTTTCTTCACAATGTTATCAAACATTTCAGCTCCCGTGTCTTGTATTTGCAAGGCCATTAAAAGTGAGTGGTATTCTACAAAATACTTTGCACTCCAAATTACAAAAACGGCCAAATGTCACAACGGAACAGATGACAACCAAGAAATGAGATGAATGAAACATGATAGAAATGAAAGAAAAACACTTACTTCAGCATACCAACATGCCTTCACTAGGAAAGACTTCAGTTCTATCTCTCCAACTGGCTTTAATGGAAACCTTCTTGCCTCCCTTGTCTGAACTAATGAGTTCCACCATTTGAGCCACTTTACCTTATACTCCTTGCTAATATTGCAAGTTGCCACGGACTGCAACTTTTCTAGAGTCATCTCTGGAGTGATGTTTGAGCTCCAGTGACGCTCGATCTGACACCACAAATCATATCTACTTAAGTGAACAAAATGAGATCAGAAGAATAAAAAAAGGTAAAGTCTAAAGGGATGTTATCATACCTCTTGAAGCCACTCAATTCCCAGGTTGGGATTGGCAACGGCAGTCAATTTCCCCAATTTTTGAACTAACTTAGTTGTCTTCTCTTTCGTACCTAACCTCATGGCATCCAAGACACCCTCCTCTGATTGTAGGTCCATAGGTGTCTCTTCCCTATACAACCTAACTGCTAGGTCAGCGGCCGCTGCTATCTCATACTGCAAAACCACATGGAAGTGAGAAAACCATTGAAAGCATTGATGTTTCTAAACACCTCTACTATAGAAAAAATATGCACATGATTTGAGAGAATCATTACCCGATAGATGAATGAAGTGAACACTTCAACCGACATTGAGTACCAACTCTTACGTAGATTTTGTTGGCATTGAGTCATCTCAGTCTCATTTAAATGCTCAGAGAACTTCTCAAGTGGCAGCATGCCATATTTTTGAACACGGTATAGCGTATAGACAAGACTGGTCTTGATGAACGAGCTTTCTGTATGCCTGAAACAGAGGCAAAAACACATCAATTTCTTCCTACACGATCACATAGAAAAGACAAAGTGATGAACTACTTGCAAAGGAGCACTCACTTATTAATGTCGTGCATAGCATGCATGACATCACCAATCCTCCCCTTAGTGTCAAGAATGATGGAATCCACCGAAATATGCCAATCCCGGTCACGGTTGTGGTGTTTGCTGATGTAAGAGGTCCATGCCAGAAGTCTGTGGTTGCCGTCGCAAACGAAGAACTTAGACCCTTGAAAGTCTTGGAGGCCTGGGGTGGAAGACAACATTGCATTGAATTTCTCGTTCTCTTCATTCCACATCAGCCCCTGAGCCTCTCTTTCCGCATCAGACACCATCTCACTCTCCCCCTGCTCATTAGTGAGGGACACATAAAAAACATTCGATCCATCTCTGTACCCATGAACGAACTCCTGCTCCAATTTGGTAAGATCGCTTTGAAGTGCGGGTCTAACCATGGGCATTTGGACAAGGCGACACAATGGAATCCGAATCCGAGATATAGAGGTAGGTTTTAGGCGTAATTCGGCAATGGAGGCTACAGAGTTCACCTTCTAAGACCTTCTATAGGCGTCCTTGGTTTGGAATTTTTCTTCATCTATCCCTTCGTCTTGGTGAATATTCTCAACCTCAATGTCAACATCAGTAGTGGTAACAAGCTCCATTGTATTCTCCAAAACTTGAATTGGTGAACCTACTTCCACCTAAATCGAAGTCATACAAGCCATCCAATAATGTCATTAGTAAGAAACAAGTCGAAGAAGTGAGTCACTCATGAAGTACATGAACAATGAATGAACTATATATCCCGGGGTCCCCCAGCTCATGGGATGACCTAGCAGATCAAAACAGTAGCGCTCCCCCCTTCCCCTCGGCGTCGAAGGCAAGGCCGGGGCGGGGGAGTCTTGATGCAAAAAAAGGCAGACTCAAGGAAAACAGGTGTGACCCCGCGGACGAATCCGGGGGCCCTGGAGATCACCTTCGACGGAGTACATCAAAACAGTAGCACTCCCCCCTTCCCCTCGGCGCCGAAGGCAAGGCCGGGGCGGGGGAGTCTTGATGCAAAAAAAGGCAGACTCAAAGAAAACAGGTGTGACCCCGTGGACAAATCCTGGGGCCCCGGAGATCACCTTCGACGGAGCACATCAAAACAGTAGCGCTCTCCCCTTCCCCTCCGCACCGAAGGCAAGGCCGGGGCGGGGGAGTCTTGATGTAAAAAAAGGCAGACTCAAGGAAAACAGGTGTGACCCCGCGGACGAATCCGAGGGCCCCGGAGATCACCTTCGACGGAGCACATCAAAACAGTAGCGCTCTCCCCTTCCCCTCCGCGCCGAAGGCAAGACTGGAGCGGGGGAGTCTTGATGCAAAAAAAGGCAGACTTAAGGAAAACAGGTGTGACCCCGCGGACGAATCCTGGGGCCCTGGAGATCACCTTCGACGGAGCACATCAAAACAGTAGCACTCCCCCCTTCCCCTCGGCACTGAAGGCAAGGCCGGGGCGGGGGAGTCTTGATACACAAAAAGGCAGACTCAAAGAAAACAAGTGTGACCCCACGGACAAATCCTGGGGCCCCGAAGATCACCTTCGACGGAGCACATCAAAACAATAGCGCTCTCCCCTTCCCCTCCGCGCCGAAGGCAAGGCTGGGGCGGGGGAGTCTTGATGTAAAAAAAGGCAGACTCAAGGAAAACAGGTGTGACCCCGCGGACGAATCCGGGGGCCCCGGAGCTCACCTTCGACGGAGCACATCAAAACAATAGCGTTCTCCCCTTCCCCTCGGCGCCGAAGGCAAGGCCGAGGCGGGGGAGTCTTGATGCAAAAAAAAGCAGACTCAAAGAAAACAGGTGTGACCCCGCGGACGAATCCGGGGGCCCCGGAGATCACCTTCGACGGAGCACATCAAAACAGTAGCGCTCTCCCCTTCCCCTCGGCGCCGAAGGCAAGGCCAAGGCGGGGGAGTCCTGATGCAAATATAGCTAGACCGAAAAGAAATGGAGCGACCTAGAATCCTAAACCTTCTTAATTTTTCTGAGAGAAACAAGGATTGACAGGAATGCAAAGTTTGAATACCTCTGAGCTCTAAGTTGTTGGTCCTTCCGTCGACTTCATCGAATGGGTCACTTCTTCCTGATCGTTGTTGTTCTCATCGTGTTCTTCGATTCTTTGCGCCTCCGTGGCTGTGCTCCTAGTTTTCCGTTTCTTCGCCATGTCCGCTTTCTAGGTTAGACGAAGCACAATGGAAATGTGTAGAGAGTAAGGAATGAGCCCTGTCACAAAGACATACAAAATAATGTGGACCCCTACTTGTAACGGGGACTTTCTTGAGTTTGTATCGTCATCAGTTGATTCATTCTTGGATATCCAAATGGTACTTCCAAGATACAATATTGCAAAGGGAAAAGGAACTGCGAATACCAAGTATATTTACTTACCGAATGATGCAATCTCTCTTGGCCAATGCTACACCTTGGTGGCTCTTCCTCAGGGACACTTACAATATGCTCACTCCTTGAAATGAGATCTATATTGAAGTCGTCTACATGCATTACAGCACTTTGAATTTGTTCACGTGGCTGGGACTCAATCAATGATACAACCTTCTTACTTCTATTTCTTGACCTCTGCAACTCTTTCCTAGAAGAAAACAATGTTGTTCCTCTCTTCCTCCATTTCCTAGAACCATGCCGAATTCCATCGCTCGTGATATCTAGTGTAAGCATATGACTAACACTACATGCATACGACCATTGTATGTAGTGATAATTATCAATGAGAAATAGGGTAGTGTAGTTGGATCGAACCATCCCTGCGTTCAGGATTTAGGGTAACCAATCATATTATTGGGACTACTTTCGTTCTCAAAGCGTCAGAACTATTCAAATTCAAATTCCTCTAATCAATTCATGATTTCACCGTACTCAACATTTGAACCCCAATAATTGTTTTTGGAAGTACTTCACGATTTTCTAATTTGATTTATGAATTCCCACATCACAGAAGTACCCTCTTTTACAGGCTTGTGTCCATAATTCAGTTATTAGAATATTGGTGACTGTTGGTGGTCCAATTTTTATAATGTTCGAAACTCGCGTACAAAGAAGATCTACATATTTTCATGTTGTTATTGTGCCACAATCTATCTATTAAGCTTAATAAAGTTCAATTCATTTGGCGTTCGTGTTACTTTCATTCAATGGACAGTTGAGCGCATTTCCTTAATTCCAAGCGCAACCGTCTGTATCAATAACTCTTTAAAGTATATTATATACGGGTCACTATTATATTAATGAATATTAATTGTAGATGCTAACATTGCAAATCCTGGATTGTCAAATCCATTTTAATCTCATTCATATGGCCATGCAGTACGCTTAGGAAGGGTGCTCAGTTCAAACGTACTTGAGCGTTGAAATAGTTTAGGTCATATTGTTCTTGTCAATAGTGGGATTCGATTTTGGGAACATGGCCTCCCTTCGAGCGGATGGCCATGAGGTTCCTCTCTTTCTCCCTCTTGGAGATCAGGATTTTATTGTGGTTTTTGCTCACCTTCTTCATGTACGTTTTGGATTTGTCATGTCTAGTATCTATGTTGAAGAGGAGGTATTCTCTGAGTCCGGAACTTTAAGAGAGTCAATCCATATGCAGAGAATGGTAGTTGATGACAATCATTTCTGGCATCTTTGGGAAGGGCGCTATCGAGCTTACGGTTTACCATTTGTTATGAGGGTAGACTCCACTGAGATGTTACATCGGCATTCCGAACATTCTACAGTGGACATGCCTCCTTTCCATCGTGACAACCGAAACACTTCTGAAAGTGAGCATGTTACAAATATTGTCACTCCTTTTCCTTTATTCACTGTAAAGCAAGAACCCAATGACCTTGTTATAGATCTGTCGAGTGAGTCTGAAGGAGAGTCTCCAAACCAGCCAATACTTCCTAGTACAATCTCTGACGATGCCCTCAACACATTGTCTACGACAAAGCTAATGCCTTCTAGTAGTCCTGCTTTATCCACGTACTCGCGTCCACCAACATATCCCGGTTGTGCATCCGCAATTAGTATTGTGGGTTGCCTACGTAAGCTAGCGTCTATACGTGGTTCTCGAAATGAAGTAGCATCATTAGACTATGATGCACTTATCCATCACAAGGTTCAGTACCTTCCTACTAATTTTGACGGAGATGTAGTTTTTGAGTTGCCTTCTCTTTTGATGCCGACTTCATCATCTGCTGCTGGGAAGTTATAGGGCATGGATAAACGTTATGATGGACATGCTTGGTGTAGGACAATGACATCTAACATCAACAATCACGATGTCTTGAAGTTTAGAAAATCTTGGTGTGCAGGCCATCTTATTTGTAAGAATTCAGAATGCAACTACTTGAAGCGTTCTTCTCAGCCAAACGAGACTGAGTGGTGTGGTTTCACTCCTGGACCATTTCGTATTGGTGCCATTCCTCCAAAGGATTCTACCCTCCTTTGTAAGATATGCAAATGTCCGCCTCATTGCATCAATGTCTGTGATGCTCGAATCTATTACGTTGTTGGTGATTCTGCAAGCATGACAAGAGCTTGCATTCATTTGGGGAATCATGTGCATCCGGTCGCTTCTGGAACATGTAGAGAGTCTTTAGGTGTTGTGTCCGAAGTTATTGCTGGCGAGGTTTCCAAAACCCCTAGTGCCACTAACTCTGCCATTGCCCTAGCAGCTAGCAAGCAATTTCTTGATAGCCACTTGATACACAACGGTGAAGGTCCAAAGCAGATGTTGCAAGGGAATTCGTTAGATGATGTAATGGACAAGTTCCAGATACTAAGTTCTCCTAATATCCGAAATGTTATTTCGTCTTTCCGTTCAAGTGGCAAAAGTGGGATAATAGATAGTATCATGAATATGAAAAGGAATTTGAGGTTTGAGTACATCCATGATAGTGTGTTTCCTGGTCAAGGCAAAGAAAAGGTTTACTTGTTTAAGATGCTTGTAGAAGGGCCAGGGAGTGGTGTGGACCTTGTCAAACGGATGCAACCGGGTGGAGATCTGGAGAACGCATGGCTCATGTTTGACCATGTCAAGCGGGTTAAAGACTGGACAACCATGGCTTGCCATGTTTACGATACAGGATGCCGGAAAGTGATGACAATAGCAGTGTGTGATATGCAATCTGAGGACACTGAGGTTCAATGCATCATGTGGAGATCTTTGAACGGAGTCATGAGACGCAATGGCATTGAGAATCCGAATTTTAAAGGCTTTATGGCTGATAGCGCACAAGCGAATTGGAATGCCATTCGAATTGTCTATGGATCAGGAGATCCCAAAACAAAGATGGTGAACCGAGAGCGGACATGTCTTTTACATTGGAGTACCTCTTTGCATCGCCATACACAGAAGCTCATCAAGCCGGACTTGCAACACCAACATACTCAACTTTGTAAGCAATACAAAGACTCCAAAAGTATGGACGAAGCTGAGACGCGTTACCTAGCGATACGATCTTGGTGGCTTTCATCTAGAGCAGCCTCGGAAGATGCTATGAAGGAACTCGAGTTGTGGCTTGCATTTTGGCACTTTCGATATCGTCAGTGGGGCGGGTTCATGCAAATGGTAATTTTCCTACCTTATCTTTCTTATTTTGCAATCTTTTAGATCCACTTTTATTTTACTGAAACAAAGCTTGGAGCAAATATTGCTACCTTCTTTGAAAATATTGATCACTCCAGAGTATCGGGGATTCTCCCCTCGGCGCCGAGAGGAGCCTTGCCCGTATAGTAGAGAGATCAAAGTTTAAGTATTTCATTGTAACTCAGAACTCTGATAATACATAATTTTGGATTTGATTTGTCATTGATATTGTTGTTTCAGGAATTAAATGTTGAGGAGATGGCAGACATGCCATCATGCAACTTATCCGAAACAGTCCATAATAGGTGGTTGCAGCAATCGGGTAATCGGGGTAATGATTTGTTTGCCGCAACTTCTGATGACTACATTCGAGCTTTCATGCAAATGACCAATTATCGAGCTTTTCTGAAAGGCAACATATCAAGGTCAAGGCCATCTAAAGAGGAGTTAAAGTTACGAGGCGCTAGACGTAGTGGGGATCCTAAGAAGATTGCGGAGGCGCTGAACGACCTTCCTGGAGGGGTTGGTGTTGCATCACGTATTCCCCATTTGGAAGGCAAAGAAGTATTTGGTAGCAGTAAGCGAAAGCTTGACCTCCCAATTGGGTCAGATGGTGACTCTCATCGTCCAGACAAGGTCAACTTCTCTCAGCCTCGAGTACAAACACAATCAACATGTTCACCCACGGTTGCTTCTAATGAAGCAGACACATTGGTTGATTCTACGCATGTACCACATGTGACATTTGCAATGGAAACTGACTATGATACTTTACAGTGGCATATCGCAAGAATCTCACACAAGTCCAGTTGCAAATGTCACGCGCAACAACGGAATTCAAACATCCGCTGTGTTGCCAAAATTGCAAAGGGATCTCGAGGTACTCCAACTCCAACCTACCGTAGTAGAAAAAAACAGTACGGCGGAAACAAAGAGATCATGACTGACTTTTGGTTTTGCCCAGATGATATTGAACGATGTGTCCGAGGCTCCAAATGAGTTTGGGTAATTGATTGGCCCCAAGTTCCGGATGTGTGGCCTGTACTAACAGGCACAAATTTGACCCGCCAAGAAACATTGTTGTTGCAAGAGGCTGGTTTCCAGCTACAACAACGACCATCTATGTCTCCTCGACGTTTATTCACCATGTCCAATGTATTCCAGGCCATCTACTATAATCATCCTAGTCCTTTGCATGCTGACACATATCCAACTACTCGAAGGAGCAAAGCTATTCGCCGTATTGTAAATGCTCCTACAACAGAGCACCGCAATAAATGGGAGAGTGTTGGTAATGTCAAGGGAACAATTCTAGGAGTAACCTTGCTCCCCTTCCCTGGACTTGGAGCCATAATCTCCCTTCAATCCAGACTTAAACCTCGGCAAAAGCTTTATCGCATTACACTTGGCATGTATCTAGAGTGCACTTGTCCTGATTTTGTCGACATGGCCGTTTCAGCAATTGGTGGACGCCAGCAGTACGTGCATTGCAAACATCTTTATTACTTACTTCGCTACTTCAGCAAAATGAATCCGACAGAGGATAAGTTTATACATTCTCCAAGCTTCAGCTTCAATGAAGTGAAGCTCCTTCTCACAAAGGCCAACATCATCAAAGTTTCAAGGGACAGTCTTTAACATGTTTAGAAGTCCAAGAAACCCTAGGTGATTGGTATTAATGATTGAAGGACTATACACTAAAGTGAAATGTATAGCTTTAGAAGTACCAATTTGTATGTTTGAATACTGTAATTTCTTGAAGTATTCAATACAACCTATTTTCAATCTCGACTTACTTTTCCTTGTAGGTCATTTGTTTGCCTTTCGTAACATGCACTTCTATTACTCTAACCAGTAATAGCAACTCAAAATTGTATACAAATTGTATATAACCACAGTAATAGGTCCACGGCAAAAGGTCCACGGTAATAGGGTACGAATATCCTGAAAATAGAATTTATTTGAATCCCTTTCTTGAAAATTCTATTTTTATAAATATTATTGAATTTTTTACAATTCCAGAACTCCACGCTCACATACTTCATGCTCAACGCTCGTAGGCTCACGCTCACATGCTCACAATCTAGCACCGTTGCACACATGTGTATGGTCCCACATGCCCAATACAATGCAATAAATCATGTCCAATTTGAGCAAAGGAGTGCATCAAATTTGGTTGGCTTTGTCATCAATAACCAATTCCAACCATTTTGGGTGCACTCTTGGGCTAGAACATGATGGATTGGTACTATGTTTTCCACACTAATTACTTCAAACAAAAGTGGTTCTAGTAAGTTTTTGTATATTTAGTTGTAATATTTGTTTAATTTAAAATTTTCATTTTTAACTTATACACATTTAAATATTTTCATATAAAAAATAAACTTTAGCCCTTTACACATTGTTGAACTCCTTATAGTATAAAGTCACACCAAGATATATAACATAATTGAACCCCACTGTTTTCCACAATATATGTAAATACTAGAGTATGGTTGACAATTCAACAAGAAGTAGTTGCATGTATCTAATATGTTTATATTGCTTTTGCTTGATTGTAGGCTATAATCAAGAAGCTTGGAAGTACAAAACCATCACCATTTTATGGTGTTCGTGTAGTGGGTATTTATGGTATGGGAGGAATTGGAAAGACCACTTTTTGCAAAGTGCTCTGTGATGAGTTGCATATGAAGTTCCAAGGGAGAGTATGCCATGTTGAATTGGGAAGCAAGAGTGAATCAATTGAGTTGCACAAAGAAGTGTTGCGAAGATTGACTAATATAAACCATGACAATCTAATGTTCAAGACGGAATCTATGGTTAGTTGCACATATCCTACCTTTGTTGAACCAGATGTTGATTAGGTGTGTTGATGTATTTATATTTAGATACCTTGATTTTAAACAAGGCATGAATCTTTAAAAAGTGGTTCGGGATTCAAAGTAGTCAACCTCATGTAATAAAGCATTGCATTATTTAAGGAAATGAATGCTAGTTATGAATCTATAAATGTGTAATTGCAGATTATGAATCTTCTCAGGCGACGTATACGTAAGCAACAAGTGTTTCTAGCTTTGGATAATGTGTGGCAAGAGTCACTAGAACAAGCCAAGGATTATTTAAGGGTAGGTTTTCACCTTGGTAGCGTTGTAATGGTGACAGCTCGTTCTATTGACATACTTGATCGCTTAGGTATTGCTGAAAGTGATTGTCTAGAGATGCCTAATTTGGAAGAGGGAGATGCAAAGCAACTATTCCTTCATAGTGCGACACCTCACATGGATTTCACAAGTGAAGATGATGAGTCTAAAATCCAATATTGCATTATGCAATGCAAATTTCACAAAGGTTTTGGTAAACAAGAGCATTTTCATCCTTTAGCATTGAAAGTTTTGGGTGCTCAATTGGGATGCGTTGGATGTGATCCAAGTGTGTAGGTAGAGAACTTGTCTAATGATGACAAATTTAACCACTTTCGAGAGAAGGAACATCCAATATTCAACATCCTTCGAAAAGGTTATGATTCATTGTGTTCGGAGGACCAACTTTTATTCATGGATGCAGTTCTTTTTTAGCCTTCTGAAAAAAAAATTGCCATTCATGTTGCATTTGATATTGGTGGGTATATTGACTGCCTTGGTATTTTCAAATGGTTAAATATTGTGCACGGCTTGTCAGAAGGGAGGTTCATTCAAGATCGGGTAAGAATTTTGAATCATGATTGTTTGAATCATTTGTTTTTTTCAATTTCATGCCATCTAATTCTCCTTGATCTTGGTTTGAATCCATGGTAACTATCCATTACCTTTCTTGATGTTAAATTTGGTAACCCATTTCATACTACCTTTATATACATTTTTTTGCAAAGTAATTGGTCATACAAGAATCCAAAGTCAAGATAGTAAAGAAAAATTACTGATTGATAATTTGTCCATAACCAAGTAGTACCAAATTTCTTGATCCATTTGGCCCCTTTTGTGTTTTGGCATTTCCAACATGGTGTTGTGTTGTGTGATACTTGCAGTTGCAAGCTTTGAAGGCCAAATCCTTGATTGAAGATGTCGATGATGGTTTCAATGGTGTCATTGTTCTCGACTTGTATCTTGAGTTTGCCAAATCCGAGGTGAAGAGGGGTGCTCTAGATGTCAGACGTTGGATGTGGTATGACAGAGAAGCCGCGTTCCCTGTTGACCTAGCGAGGAGACCATCCGGAAACTGTTGGTCCAATGTTGAGAGAGTCTCCGTGAAGTATGTCGATGATGGATATGACAAGTCAATCCGATGGATGGGAACTCTAGAAGGAATGAAGTGGCATCAGTTTTTGAATGTTGTGGTGCTTCAACTTCTGATTGGAAGGAATGAAGTGTTGGATTTGCGAGGTCTACAATGCTTGAAAAGCATGCAGCTGAGGTGGGGTTATGATGGCTATGTAGGTTTTAAAAGTGGAGGCCGAGTAATTGGCCTTGGAGAGCTGCGGAGTCTTGCATGGCTTGACATGCGCAACATTCATTTTGCACCATGTTTCCAAGAAATTGGTGAGTTGACAAGGCTTGAGGTTTTGCGGTTGGATATGAATTGTCGTGGTGATTGCTCACCCTCAGAACGTTTAGAGCCACCGAATCTTGACCAATGCATTCACTTACAGGAGCTCGTGCTTGAATGCCCGTGGCTTGTATCATTTCCAAATTTGAGCAAGTTGACATCGTTGAGAAAGATTCTCTTTGACGGATGTAAGGGAGCAAAACAGTTGGTTGGATTGAGCTCACAAATGGCTTCCCTGCAAGAGCTGTTGTTGTTTGGTTGTGGTTCGTTATGCCACTGTCTTGGTCTGGGCGATGTGGTTTCGTTGTAGCAACTCGTTGTTGAAGGTTGTAACCAACTCACGCAGTCTCCTGACATGCACAAGCTTACAAATCTATGACGGTGGAATGTAAGGTGGAATGGATTCTACAAGCTGCTCGGGTTGAACGACTCCATGCAGTTGGAGGAACTTGTTGTGCGCGGTTTTGCAATTGACAAGTTGCCCAATTTACACTTGCTGAGGCATTTACGACGGCTGAAAATGGAAAGTATCAAGCCTACGGTGATGCCGTGGTTTGGCAGCTTCATTGCCTTGGAAGCACTCGACCTTTGTAATTTGCCAGAGGTTACGGACATACCTAGCATGCGCTCGTTGACAAGGTTAAAATGGCTGAGAATAAGTGAAGCCCCAAGTCTATTACGGTTGCCTGAGTTGGGTGACTTGATGGCATTACAATACCTCAATCTAGATAAGTGTAGTAGTGTGGTAGGGAACCTTGAATTACCAGATCTTCACAACCTCATACACTTGGAAGTTTTGTGGATTTCCGCAACTCCAATCAGGAGGTTACCAAGCTTGGAACGCCTTACGCAACTTAGGGAGTTGCGTTGCTCTGACACTTTGTTGGCCGAGTTACTCGTTCTCAATGGTTATGACAAGTTGGAGTCGATCAACCTTGGCAGGTGCCTTGAGCTGACAAGCTTGGAGAAGTTGGGAACCTTGCTTGCATTGACAAGCCTGAATGTTTCAAGGTGTTCTAGTTTGAAGAGATTGCTAGATTTGAGAGGCTGCTGGAGTCTGGAGTACCTCGAATTTAACAACAGTGGAGTGCGCTTGAGTGCAGAAGACATTTGGGCCCTGGCAACCTTTCCAGCACTCGACATGTGGGGTTGGGACCATGTTGAGGTGTCGTTTTTTGAGTTATTAGAAAGGATGTCATTGGATGAGGTCGTATTGCATTTGGAAGTAGAGCAAATGAAATATTTCACCACATTTCAAAGAAGGACATGAACTGATCGGGAGACTTGGCCGGTGATGGCCGGTGATTATCATGATGTTTCCCATTCTTGTTTTGCAACGATCCCTTTTGGCTTAGCTGAAAAAGGATACTTATTTTGAACCTGAAAGTTGGAGACCTATCACCAATTGAAGGTGTTTTATCAAATATAATAATTTGATTTTTGAATCAATAGATGTATTCTTCATTTGCATAGTGTTCTTGAAAGTCATTGATCTTGGTTTGGTTCTTATGCCCTTTTTAGAGTTATTAGAAAAGATGTCATTGGATGAGGTTGTATTGCATTTGCAAGCCAAGCAACTAGAGGCAAGGAATTGGTGGTGATAAAGATCTTTGTCTTCAAGCAGTCCTTGTTGGAAGCTCTAAAATGGACAGTAAGTGAGTACAAAATGGATTGCCAACAATGTGAGAGTATACTTAGATTTCTTAAGTATTGATTCATACTTTTCCAATGAATGGAGTAAGAGGCAAGGAGGGTTTGTTTCAAAACTAGGGTGTGTCTACTTAATTTTTCTAAATGAGAATTGGTTGCCCAATTGCCTTCTTATAAATGTTCAAAGAGTTTAGGGTTAGTTTAAGTTTAGTAAGGGTTGCATTTAGGAACCTTGTATGTTACTTTTTGAATGCCGTAATGCTTGTTTTGAGTCAAGCCATATCTTTTTATGAGATTGTACGTATGTGGATTTTGCAAGGCCTATGATCAAGAATAGGTGCCTACTTAATAATTCTTTTGAAATTCATAAGTAATTCATAAATGCTCTGATAAATATAAAACCACTCGTATTAGATATAGCATTAATTTTTTTTTCAAGTGAAAAATAAGGAAAAATATTTTATGGCACGTAAAACTTATTAAAAGGGACAATCAGACCAGAAAGGGTTAGTTTATGAGCACACTATCTTCTTTCACTACATTTCAAACAAAGACAAGAATTGATCTAGAGACTTGGCCGGAGAAGGGAATACATTATTGTGATCTTTCCCATTTTTGTTTCCATTGATCCCTTTTGGCTTAGCTGAAAAGGGATCCTTAGTTTTAAACTCAAAAGCATAAGATAGTATTTGAAGGTACCTTGTGAAATATGATTTGATTTTTGAATCAATAGGTATATTCTTCATTTGCATAGAATTCTAGAAAGTCATCCATCTTGGTTTGGGGCTGAAACACATGTGTCTTAAGCCTACATGAATGGGGCCTATCATTGAGATAGTTAGCCAATTATCAACTTGTTTTTTGAATAGGTTCATTTTTTGTTTTTCATATTTTTTCTTATAGTCATTTATCAATCACTTTTTAGCTATACATTCATTGAAGGTTAACACCTAAAGGTACAAAGTGTTATCCAAAAGTGACAATTTGAGAAAAATTAGTATAAAGTATCATTTGGAAGAATATTTTGGAATTGATTTACAAATAAAAGTTTTAGATGCCCTTTATATGGAACATGCTCCCACTACACTAAAATTGGTAAATAGAATTGGATGATAATTAGTGTTGTTCCTTGTTTTTTATCTCCAACACTATTTTTCAACTTATGTGTAAATAGTGTTGGGGCACTTCACTCCCGCTATCAAATCCTAATCCTTCCTTGGAATGCTCTAATTTCCGCCGACCGCCAACAAATTCTGGCCCTTCCTTGAGAAACTGAAATTTTCACCTCCCGACGTCATTTTTTGGTCCTTCCCTAAGAAACTCCAATTTTTGCCTCCCATGAGAAACTTTCTTTTTTGCTTGCTTGCCCCACTCTTCCCTTGCTTGGTGACTGCCTTGGAAAGTTTGTGCAGAGAGGTGGAGAGCTCCCCGGTGGCGGCCTTGGAGACACTATGAAGAGAAGAGAAGTGAAGAGCTTTCTACGGGGGGGGGATATACTCCGTGGTTCCTACCGCTTGAATTCAAATTCAAACTTACGATGCCTATATCTTTTAATTGCAATATGTGATTGAACATTGGATGACACCATTGAATTTGTCTTTCTCTCCTCTATTTTTTTAAATAAATGTTTTTTTTTTTTGTCACCACTTTTTTTTAAAGTCACATTTTTACTATTTTTTTGGTAGCCGACTATGGACCGCCTCCCGCTTGCTGCAATTCCTCCCAAAGCCCTTCCCCGCCGTCTTCAACAAATTTTCAGCCTTGTCATTCGCCGATCTGTCATTTCTTGGATGATTGAGGACGTCGCTATTCATGGCTTCGTTGGCCTCAATGCTCGAATCATTCAAGCATTTTCAAAACACTTCTGTGGCCAACGCCATGCCAACCTCATTAAAGCCAGCCGATGGTGGCAATAATGCCATCAATTCATTGAAGATATTTCCGGTCCCATCACTCCATTCTCTTATAGCCAAAGTCGTTGGAACAAAAAGAGGCGTCATTTTCCAAAGGCCAGACCAAGTCGAGGCAAAAAAAAAAGCGAATAGGTGCAATATTTGTACCCTATTTTACTTGAAGAATTCAACTGCCTTTGCAAAGCAAGTGTCAAATTTTCCTCTCACCTACTTCGTGAATTGACCCTTTCCATTCTTGTAACTCCTAAGTTCATTTTCATAGCCCTTTTTGTCGATCCCAAAGACAATGTTTTGTTGGTCAACAAAATCACAACGAATTGGGTCAATCAGTTTATGAATAACCACAATATAGTCCTTCTATTCCAACGTTGGCGTTTGACTTGTAGCCTTGAAAAGGAGCTTCAAACACTATATTCAATATTTTGAGAGGTTTGGGGCCTCTCATAATAATATTGTCCGTTTAGGCCCTAAAAAGTGAATTGTAATGTTAGCCAGTTTAGGCGGGCAAACACTAACTTTGCTAGTTGTAATGCACAATTTCCATTAAAATGAGAGTCTTTTGAATGATGAATTGTTCAAATACATGTAGTTTGTTTTAGGATAAATGTTTTGATTCATATAAGTGAAGAGAATGACATCTTTTGAACACCAAGTCATAAGCTCCACGCACTAGTAGAAATACAGTGACCATGTCAATAAAAAATTAACAAAAAAGGGTTGAGGGCGTTTGTGTCCATGGTCGCGTTGTCTTGGAGAGTACCTAACAAAAAGCTATTGTCCATTTTGTTATAGTCGTCAAATCAGAAAAATAATAATATTAATTCATTTTAAAATTTGGTCTATGAATGGCTGCCATATGGCAAGACAATAATTAGCCCAGTACAAACTGCCATATAGACTACAAACAACACATAAACAAAACCAAAAATTAAACTTTACAATTTAATTAGAAGAAAGTTGAATTTTACAATTAATTTAAGAGATTAGTTTTTCAGAATTTAGTATTTGGTGATAAAAGAGAGGTGACTTTGGTGATAGAAGAATAGAGAAGACAATCTTTTTATAGAAATGGGGTAATAGAAAGTAGAACAAACCATATGGGATATGTGAATTAAGACTATGACTAATTCACATATCCCATATGGTTTGTTTTAACCTTTTATCACCCTATTTGTATAAAGAGCTTGTCTTTTCTTCTTGTATGTCACCAAAGTCACCTCTCTTACATCACTGACATGTGAGAGGCATGTTTATTTAATAGAAAAGTCTTAACTTTTTTGTTGATTTGATTGTTGTATTATTTGAATCCACAAAAATTTAGTGACCATTTTGTTAGCTTGTTCAAATTAAGTAAAAATTATTAAAATGATCAATATAGTATCTCAATCAATAAAAAATTGTTAAATTTTTGTTGACTTAAACACTATTTTCTAATAGTGACGGTTGATTATAAGGGGTTGTTCATCTCATTGAAGCGGTTCGGGTTCGATTCGCATTGGGTTTGTATGAGCGCATGAGAGAAAAAACATGACTTGGTGCTGCTAAGTGAGCTTTGCAGGCAGGAAAGTTGTAACAACCAACCGGCCCTCTACCGGAAATGTGACAAGTGCTTTATATGTTAACCAAATAAATAGTGGATATATCCACTACATTTTTTTTCTCCAATAGCAATGTAATTTCAAATAAAATATATTTAGTGATAAACAAATAAGAAAATGAATTAAAAAATAGAAAAAATAAAGCTCAAGAATATTTTTAAAATTATATTAAAACTATATTTAAATTCCATTGTTTTGTAAACACAACACATACACTTAAAAACATTCATGTAGTATCAAGCAATAAAATAAAATCAATCAACTAAAACCTATATCTTCTAAAAAAACCTGAAATGACTATCATCTATTATAATATTAAGTGTCCAATACTTATGCAATGAAAACAACTTAATATAAGATGTAGAAAAAAACAATATCTTCTATATAAATGTCATAGTTAAAATGCATCCAATGTATGTACATGATTTCTCCATATTATGTATATGAAGCCAAACTTTGGTTGATGATTTCGATTTGAACTGTAGGGATCTTGATTTTGCATTGGCGAGTACCTCTTCTATTTCGAGACTTCTATATTGTAATCAAAACGTTCATTGTCTCCCACACAAGTTCTTCGATTTCATCAACCCTCCAAAGCAAACCTCTATCACTATCCCATCTTGCATAAAAGTCTTGAATTTTCTAATTACGTGATGTTGGCTGAAAGTACTAAATGAGTACACAGTTTGGTTTCTCGGGGTTACAGTTTGGATCAGACAATGCTCTGGCAATCCAAACTGGTTTGCTGTCACCATCTGCAAGGCGAATTGCAACAAAATACCCTTTGTATAAATCTCGAGCCACCTTAAAGGATGGTTGTGGATGATTTCTCAAGGATCCAACATAAGGCTCATCTTCTCCATGTTCCTCAAGATCTTCGCCATCTTCGTCTAAATGATCAACTTCTGTCGCTTGAATACGAGTAGTTGGCTAGAAATCGTCTTTTAGAGCACTATTGTCCAACTAGAAAACAACTACATTGCAACTAGAAAACAACTACAATGCAACTAGTGTAATTTGTGTCCACAACGACTCAAAAACCCGTAGTTGCAAAACCCCCATTTTTCTTCTAGTGAAAGGATCCAAACCGTAATGTGCGTAACGCACATCTCCATGACCATGAGCAATCATACCAGTGATAGACACAGGTAATTTCACAAGGCCATCAAGTTCTTTACTCTTGTGGGAAAAGACTGGAGAAGCAGTCTTTACATGATCCATCTTGTCATGCATAACTATGAGGCATTCGTGTGGAAAAGTTACCGAATGGTGACGATTTGCATAATACAACTTTTGATGGCTCAAGCAATCTCAATGTGCCTATCCAACTTCCAAGAAAACTTCAGTTCATTGTGAGACCCACTTATAGCATTCTTCTTGAGGTATTGCAATTTGTCACACGTGCCACACTGTGCAAATTAAATTGTCTCCAGGCTTCTTCACCTCATACTCTAGGAACTTACAGCATCTAATCTTATTTAAGTTCAAAGCTAACACCTCACTCAGTCCAAAAACAACATTGACATCATTGAATTCTTTTCATCTTACCCTTCCACTGGAAGGTAGAAGGTAGTATCTTGGCCACAACTTTCTCTCTTGACTTCAGGGTTTTCGTACGATGAGGCATGTGATCTGCTTCTTTTTCCAGAATGTACTTCAATGTTGCTATAGCTTGTTGAATGTGCTTCCTTGGCTTCACTGTTCCCTTATTGCCAATTTGCCATGGTCCTTTGCCTCTCAACCAGGCCTCATGTATGATTGGTAGCGATAGAATGTGGCCTCAGGGACCCTAGCTATATGCATCCACGCTCGCATACATATTGGTGTGTTGTCAATTGACACCATTCGTCTACCACACTCGTCAACATGCACATGTTTGTACACATCCATTTTCATGTAGGCCCTGTGCTTGAACATGGAGTTGCGATACATGCATTCACGAAAGGCTCGAATCTTATCCCTAGGAAATGGCTGAACGTAGTTCTGACTACAACATAATTTGATAGACATTGCGTGGATGGAATCCTGAGTAAGCAGCTCCTTCAATTTCAAACTTGCCTTGCGAGGCGCATTTCGAATGATACTTGTGTATAGTTTGGAAGACGTCAAAGAGGGCAAATTCAAAAAAGCCTATTGGAAATGGTTGAAGTTGTCCCTAGCCTCATGGTCTTTAAGGCTAGCTCCACGACAATAGACAAGATGGATAGGCCAAGCCAACAATGAGCACACTTGTTTATCTGGTAGGTCTTTTTTGCTATGCGTTTTGGAGATGTGATCACCACATGGGTGTCACCAAGAGGGCCATTGGCACCTAGAACAAGGTCAGAGTTCACACTGTAACAAACACCTTCACCCATAAGCACTCCAACCTCATTGTACAAGGTGACAACCCAAGTATTCCAAAGCCGACACGGTAGACCTTTGCATTCTGGGACCCCAACATTCATTGCTTCGACATTCTGAAATTTGTCTTTTGAAAATGCCATAAAATCTTCTTCATCATGTCTAAATTCACTAGATTCAGAACCCGATGACACGTCCATGTCATCAAGATCATCCGTAGTATCTATGGATACCCGAAAAATGCAATGTGAAACAAGGAAAGTAAATTAAAGCTTAGATCATGTAGTCTCATTCATATTTAGGTCGACTCGATTTGAATGATCAAATGCTGTAGCTACATCTATGACACCAACAAACCCATTTTTTGAAGCCTAGGATTCAACTATAATTGAAATCATTAGAATTGTTTATAAATTTAGATATATGTGAATTCTATTTTCAGGTCAAATTGACCTGAAGTGCCTGATCCTTGCCTTATTTAATTTTTGATCGCTGAGGAAGTATACGTTTGAAAATTGAATACATCCCTCAACTTCAGGTTGGATTGACCTGAAGTGGTCCTTGTACTCATTGAAAATGAATCCATCCTCATCTGTATGTTTACTGATTTCTAAAGTCCAAAATCCCAAGAGTCCCCGACCCTTGTAGGGACTTTGGGACTTTAAAGGTTAAGAACACAAAAATAATTGGACTGATTCCAAATTTTTTGGAATCTTCCAAACATTATGCTAATGTTCCAAACATTATGCTATTAATCATTAAATTTAAAAAAAAATGCATATATAAATTTTTTGGGTAGGATCCAATTTGGTTAATTTTGACTTTCTACTCGTTTTGTTTCAAAATTTGTATAAATTTGAGAGAATTTTTTATTTCTCATTTTTAAAAATTAAAAAATACTGCCTTTGCCTTAGATTCTAAAACAATTTTTTCCCAAGGGGGGAAAGCACTATTCATCTTCTTATAATTTTTCTTCTCCAAAAGCTGCAATTTTTGCCTACACAATTGATCATCCAAATTCCAAAATTGTTATTATCTAAAAATCCAACGGTCAATATTTTTTATAATTAATTCCACACATCCTACTATCCTAGACATAGTAGTCTTCTTTTTTGTACGCTTCTATAAAGAATTTCAAATACATCCCATACACAAAAAAATATCAAAGTGGAAAGATTCATTGGAAAATTTCATTGTCAAAACATTGTTAGGCCTTCAGGGGTTGAACATAACTACCTTGCAATCTACTTGCTCAAATTTCTAGGGATTTTTTCCAAACATTTTTATACTACTCTAATACAATATTCTACAGTTAGATATGGAAAAAAAATTTGGTTACGTACAATATCTAAGAAAATTTGAAAAATAATTTATCATCTTATTTTCAATTTTAGGATAGAAAGAGGAGCTCATTATATACATATGAGGTGGTAGGAGGTACAACAACCCACATGAGATATGTTGACTACAATTAGTGCTTACGAGTTCCATTGCTCATAGTGAGCTCAAATTAAAGTAGGATTTTAGAGGTTGAAACTTGATGTACTAACCTATTACCAAACCCAAAACTGTTGAACTTTTCTGCAAGCAAAAAATGATTGTATTTTACTTCAATTCCAAACATAAGTAGATGTCTAGATTACAATCATCAAAAGAACCACTTAACTTGAATCCAAAAATAAAACAAATTGTATTCGATTTTTTTCCAAAATAATTATAGTAACCAATTTTATTTATTTTTAAAAACAATCTAAATCCAAAAATAAAAGAAGAGGTATTTGATTTCAATTCCTAAATCCAAACATTGAAATGAAGCATTGAATGTTTGAACTCGAATCCAAAAAACAAGTAACTTGAAATTGATGACAATCAATAAACCCTTGCACTAGTTTTATCCTTCAATTATGTCGTAGCACAAGAAAGCACAATTACTCCTAATGGCATGAAAATACCACTAAGTGACTCGTGTATCGTTCCACAGGGATTTAGTTTGTAACTCCTTTAAACATGCGGATTAGGAATGTATTCCGGTTATCATTCTTTCCTCTTTAATCTACTGAATCTCTCTCTTATTTTAGTTCAAAATATCTTCCACTGTTATTCGGAATCTAAGAAAGAACAACCAGGACCTGTGCTTAGTCCGTATTCCGGTTCAGTTATACAAAGTAGTTTAACCTCTTAGGAAAGAGGGTTCCGTGCTTAGATTCAAGGGAGGACACGTAAATTCTACCCTCCGAGTATTTAGGGACTCGGAGAAAATGCTCATTCACCCACACCTATACTCTTATACAACCCCAAGAAATATCCAGGTAATGACTTCCTCACAGCTAATCCGGTTTGTTTACTAAATCAGTAGGTCACGCAAAAAGCCTTACCCTCTTCAATTACTACAATGACAAATCCTAAGCCGACTCAATTCTATAAGGAGATGCTCAAGAGCTTTAAAGGGAGTAGCAGTTACTCAATTATTCCAACATACTCCGTAATGCTCACTGGATGATTTCAGATTTACTCACTTCCTCCGGGGATATATCCAGATTAGTATCCCGACTACCGCCACTTAACTAAGTTTTCATACCTGTACCCTACTCAAACATATGGAGAAGGACTTCCAAACAATCTTTCCCTATCTTCCTCGCACTCTCAGTACCTCAGTGTACAATTCTTACTCATAGAATCGGATCTGCTAGGATCCGGGGACTGTTTCCTCTTTCCTTTCTCTCAACCACAACAGCCTCAACTACTCGCACAGATCAGTGATAACTCACCACTAGGCATACCAACACAAGTACAATATACTAGACACATCAACTTGTGAAGTGGAAATACTGATTTTTACTTCAAATCAAGACGAAATTTTCACAACTGGAAACTGTCCGTGGAAATAATTGATCGTCACCTCCTAAATAACAAACCCGGGGACACAATGGTCCCCAGCTGAGAATCCTAACTAACCACAAGGGAGTGACACGTGCCATCCCAAAGCATATCCTTGACTTTCACTAAAAGACAGGAAACAAAGAGAAGGAATCTAGATCCTAAGAATCCGGATCAAGAAGTACGGATACATCTGCACTGGAAAGTACCTTCCTAACTATTCCTACTTAACAACTCTGGTCTTGACTAACTCTTATGCCTAGCCCCTACTTCTTCGGTCGCTTGGGGGTGTCTTTCAAATTCTTGGCCCCTCCTTTCCGGGTTGGTTGCTTCCTTCCGGTCGCAGTCTTCCCTCCTCGTGATGTCTGGCCCTTCCTTGGAGTGGCCCCTTTCAATTTACCCTTCTTGGGAGGCGACTCTGATTCTGAAGACTCAGCTGTGCTGCCTTTTTTGTCACTGACCTCGGGCGAATCCTCCTCCTCTTCGTCTGAAACCGGAATAATGTCTGGTGACCTCGCCCTCTTGTTTGTTTGCTTCTTCTTAGTAGCGCTTGGTTGAACCGGACTCGGCTTCTTGCTGACAGGAGAGTCCAAACTTTCGTCCAACCTTGAGTGACTTCGAGTATGCGATCCGGGTGTTGAATCTTTGCCGGCTCAGACCCCATCTTCACGTATGGTGGGATTCGGGGAGAGGTGAATTCAATCCCTTTCCCCTTCTTGGATGATATGGGAGAAGGAGAATGAGCCTTGGAGGGGGTGGCACCACCGGTTCCTCCCATTCCTTTTCCTGGTTGGTTTAATCCCAATAGGTCTCTCATCTCACTCAAAGTCTTTTCCATCTTTGCACCATAACTAACCAGAACTGAGACCAACTTTGGCCCCAGTTGCGTTCTGTTGTAGCACAGAGTAAGCAATTTCCCTATTATACTCACAAAAATCACTCTAGAGCATAACAAAATGACCCTAAAGATCGAACCCATGAGATCCTGTGAAGTAGCTAACTCTAACAAGGAGCTAAACCCGATTCACCCTTAAATTCTAGTTTCCGGTTCTACCTCTGAAATCCGGAACCTCCAAAACCAACTAGAAGACTATGATCCGATTTTATCCTCAATCCGGTATCGCTAATTTTCCGGTTCATTGACAAACTTCCCAACTCAAGCTTCTACAATTTTCGGTCCTAAGTGTCTTTCTAGGCAGATCCGTTCCGGTCCACCCTTCCGTATCCGGTTTAGTTTTACCTCTGTTTACCATCAGAGGGTTCGCCGCTTGATTTTGAAAGTGGTAGGCCCACCACTCCTTCCGTGACTTATAGTGGCTGAAGACCCACTCTCCTATCCGCTAATCCCCTATCTAACCAGGATCCAGTTTGGTCCTTCATAGCAATCCGGATCACAGGTCACACAAAGACCCCCCGTACGATCCTCTCATACTACAACGACCTTGATGCTGAATCCGTTCTATACAAAGTTAGGTGGCTACAAGTGCATCCGTCCGTTCCAATCTCTACCGAACTCTTCCGTTTACCAATAATGGTGGCAAGACCTCACAGGAGTCAGGACACTCAACTGGATTTCCCACCCAGGAGTTCTAGCGCCGCTAAGGAATCCCTCCCTATCCGCCTAGCCTAATCAATGGCTTTCTTACCCGGAATGCAGAGCTTCTGTAGATGCTGAGGAATTGGAACCCACTTCTAATTCTTCATAACCTACTCACATGTACTTAGAACCGGAAACACACATCAAAGGGAGAACTCTACCAACACCTCCGTACATACCCTCTTACTCCAACTCCGTGCACTCCTGCCAACACTCAGGAAAAATACACAAAAACCAGGTCAATGGAAAGTACGTAAGGAAATGCCAAAAGAACTCCCTCAGTCTCCAGCTCAGAAACTGTTTTATCTACAAAAAGCAAAAAGCAAAAAGTGAATACATGATTTTCGCCTTTGAAGGCGTTGACAATTCGGTCCTACCTAATTCTAACCGGATTCCATTCCGATTCCTACCTAATCCTAATTGGATTCTATTCCGGTTCCTACCTATAATTCCTATTTTTACAACACTTCCTATTCCGTCTCATACACTCGGGATCCAATGGTAGGGCTCTTGTCAGGTCTCTCCAACTACTCGAACACCTCAGTTAGATTCCGGTTCCGTTCCCCATCTGGAGGTGGAGCCGGGTGATCTTCCTCAATTTCCAGGGAGTCTAAATCGATCGGTTGTGGTCCGGTCGAGGGCGTCTTCTTTTGTGCCCTACTTGACTGGGGCGTCTTGTCTTTTCCCGGTTCCTGAGCTGCCTCTTCCGGAAACAAGTCCGGAAGAGAAATTTCAGAGAGCCGGACCAGAATCTCTGTCAACTTCTGGCTGCTCTCCACGATCCGGTCCGCTGACTCCCATGCCTTGGATAGGAGCTTCTCCATCTGCTCCTCAAAATCGGTGAGGATGTGCACCACCCTTGTTCTGGATATCTTCTTGTCCTTGTGCACCTCCTCTTCGAACAGGCGCACCTTGGTGACCGTGGCTTCGGGTCCTCCGAGCACGTCCTTCACCTCTGCGGCCAACCTCTTCATTTCCTCCGCCATCTCCTTTGTCGTGGTGGCGTTCTCGAGCAAGGCAAAAAGTTTGGCCTTGAGGATGTCTACCTCATCGTGCTGCCGCTTGCTTTCCTCCTTCATCTTCCGGAGCTCATCTGGATTGATAACACTCTCAACTACCCGCTGTGGCAACTAACAGTTCGGTTCCGCTCCAATTAATTGCGCGATCTCCCTGAGCGTCCGCTTCTTAATTTTCCAATCCGCCCGGATTCCGCAGAGTATCCCAACCAACTCGTCGAACGGATCTTTGATTCCCGATCCGGATGCCACATCCGGTCCGGCTAGAGCTTCCTCTTTGCGCGGATGGGGTTGAACCGGAGACGTTCTTCGATTCTAGATCGGCGTGGTCTTCTGCCTTTTGGAGGGGACATACGGTTCCTCTTCTTCCTCTTTTTCTTCTTCTTCCTCCTCGGTTTCGTTTCCGGAATCCACTTCTTGGTCGGACTCGGATTCACCGTACTTCATGGTCCGCTCCTGGGCCTTCCACACCTTCAGCTCCACTTCCGTCAGCAGTTCCTATTGCTGGTAGAGGTGGTACACATAAGGGCACAATGGAGTAGTCCTACTTCTCCCCACTCTTGTAGTAAACTGGGACACCAAATCGAAGAAGATCCGGCCCCAGTCTACTCTCCGGGTTCCGCACAGTGCTCCGAAGATCGTGTTAGCCAGGGTGATGGTCACCTTGGTGGGCTTTTCCGGATGCATAACCGGAACCAGGAACTAGAGCAGGCGACGCTCCCGGTCATCGATACAGTCCTCTACCGCGTAGCCATCCTTCGGATTTACGACGCTTCCGAACTTGCCCTGAACGAAATCATCCTTCCAGTTGGCAAGCCCGAGTCCTCCCGGCCGGAATCCGTATACGTCCCGCCACAAAGCCTCGGTCCATTGGACCGGATTCCCTCGTAGGGTGTTATCGAATTGATTCGATACGCCACTCAAGATTTTCCTAATCATCCTCTCATCTTTGAAACCCCAAGGTTTCAAGGCTAATCCCTGACAACCCATTGACGATAAGTCCTCCCTGAGCTCTCCCTGTTCCGGTTCCTTGGTCGGCATGACCGGAACCACTTTTCTCAGCTTTACTTCACTCGGGGACGGGGTGCTAGAGCCTGGTCTCTTCCAGTTCAGCCACGGCATGAGGGCAACTCTACCCGGTTTCGCTCTCTACGGTCCTAACAAGGGAGCGCTCACACTCTGGTATTCCGCTCCACCTGCAAACCAACCTCCTAGCGTGCTCATACTCTCAGTCTCTCACGGTTCCGTATCCGCTTGCGCTCAAGTCTCACCCACTCGCGCCCGGAGGCGATCTCTCCGTCTCACACCCCTCACTCACTACCGGGCCCTCTTGTACTTTCCCTCTTTGCCGCGGTAAACGGGAAAACGTCAGGCACTAAGACAGGAAACGACAACACGTGAAAAACTAGAGACTTGAAAATGGGCAGGGTCAGGTTTTATATAGTCCTGACGCCCTGGACTGGTCATTATGACTGGTCGAATATCTGGTCCGGTTCTCGACATCCGGTTCTCTCCAATCCGGTCAAGGAGAATCCGGTTGGAAATCCATTTTGGTTGGAAATCTAATCCGATCCGCTTCTACCTAAAACCGGATTAGTTCCGTAAGGTCCTCTTGTGACTATTTTTTATTTATCTTTCTCCCTTTAGATGAATCCAGATACCTATTTCTAATTTCCGTTCCACTCAAAAAGGTAAACAAAGAAAAATAAAAAATATGAGTTGTCACACGTTCCTTCCTTGTGAACGCCCTCATCAAACAACCGGGCCCGATTCACCACATCTTTGGTATTCCCAAAGAATTCCCCAATCCACCCAAGCAGGTCCACAGATTCAGCAGAGAGTTTCTTACTCCTCTCTAATTCATCTGTTTTCTCCTTGACCTGATTCTGGAGCTCTCCTATGGTCCCGGTCAACTCTTCTACTTACTCTCCAACTTCCGGACACTCTCCAACTTCCGGACACTCTTCCCGGGTAGCAAAGTATCTACTTCCCTCGTGAGCTGGGAGGGATCTACTCCTAACGCCTTGCTGACTTTTTGAATGGTTTCCCATTCTTTGGCTATGTGCTGGCGGATCTTGGTTAACTCCTCAATGATCTGCCCTAAGGCGTCTCCCTTCCGGACTGAATCCCATATTGGTTCATCTTTCTTAGTTCCTACCTGTGGACCCTTATCCTTACGACTAGGTTTCGATTCCTTGGATTCCGGTTCCGGAGTTGAATCTCTCTCTTTCCCTTTCTGCTCGTCTTCAATATCAAACTCTAACATCACTAAGGCAGATTGGTAAGTCTCATATTCCTTCTCACTCAGGAATCCTAAGGAATCATAGAGGTGGTAGAGGAAGGGTGTTAAACCGGAGGGTTTAGTTTTCCCTACAACAGCGACCATCTTCCTTATTATCTCCTTGATCACTAATCCCCACCTTATTTCTCTCGCTCCGGTTAGTGCATCAAAGATGCAATTGGACAGGGTGACTGTGAGCCAAGTTGGCCTGTCCGGATTGATAATCGGAGCCAGAAATTCTAAAACTCTCCTCTCACGCTCATCCCCACAATGCGCAATCATGTACCCATTCTTTGCGTGAATGGTTTGGGTATACTTACCCTTGTATTTGTCCCGCTGCATGTTCAAACCTTCTCTGGATGCAGTGAAGCCATACGCCTTTTCCTAGTACTCCGCCGTCCACCTTCCTGGTTGCCCCTGGATTGTGCTTTTCATTTCCTCAGTTGCCTCCTCGAGTAGCTCTTGCACCATCGCTTCATCCCGTAGGTTCCAAGGCACCTTGAGTAGTCCCAAGCAGCCGATACGAGTAAGATCCTCCTCCAACTGCGCCTACTCGGTCTCATCTTCCGAAATGATAGGAACTACCGTCCGGAGTGCTAACAGTACTCCTTCCTCACTGCTCATATCCTCAGAGCTCTCCCTATCACTCATGGCGACTAATGATTCCTCCAACTGCTCCAAAAACATACAACTCTACTCCGGACAAGACGAGTAAATCACCCCACGTCTCTCTTTCGAGAATCTGGAATAGAATTCCCTCTCTCTCTTGCTCAGAGCTCACCTCGGAATTACGGAAAATTGACAACCCAGAATGATCCCGAACGGAAAAGAATTTCCCTTTTTCCCTTTCCTCGAATTCCGGTCCTAGTGTCCATTAAGGTTCCTACCGTTGGTACTTTTCTAATGGATAAGATTTCCCCGGTAACCCATCATTCCCACTAGGAGATTAACGTTAAGCATAGGCTTCCGATAGGATTAGCCTGTAAGTCTATTTCGCTGTTACTCCTAATTCCGGTTTTAATTGAATTTCCTGGAAAAGGACTATAATCCGGTTTCCGATTCCGGATGGACTATCTTCCTTTTTAACTACTTTATCATATTAAGGAATTCCGAAGGTCCTTAAGTCTAAATCTAGCATTTTAAAGGCTGAATAATTTATCCTAACCAAAAAAATATGCTAGTAATGGATCCCCTTACTCTATTTTCGTCATAAAATAATCCTTTTTTCTAACTAGAGTGCCACAAATTACAAAAAAATATAACTTGTAATTGCTAATTACAGAAATTGACCCTTGAACTAGAACTGAAGATTTAGGATTCTAGATTTGAATTGAATACCCATCCCTTATAGCTTTTGATTACAAAAATAGATCCTACAAGGCTACAACTTAAATCTCCAAGAACTATATCCTGTATTTCATAGGAATTCCAAAATCTTGTAGCCTCTATGTAGTGCTTACAAAAGTAAACCCTTTAATCCTAACCAAATATAAAATAACTTGTATCTGGTTTAAAATCCCAATCCTTGTATCTTCCATTAACACAAATGAACCCTTGAAGTAGAACCCAAAAATATTAACTTGTATTTGAAGGGATTTCCAAATCTTTATAACTCGTACTTCAACTTGAAGCCCTTGAAGTACAAGCACAAAACATTTAATTTGTATTTGATTTGAATTTTAAATACTTGGAACAACAATTTACCAACACCATAAACACATAAAGCCTTCAACTATAACTAAACAAAACATAACTTCTATTTCATTTAAAATCAAAACCCTTGTTAGTAGCATCTAGTAACAAGACTAAAGCCTTGAACTTGCTTCAAAACCACTAGAACTTGCATTTTGTTTCTTTTCCAAATCCTTGTAGCCTCTATTTTAAAAAATAAATCCTTGAACTACATTTGAATACATTGTAATACGTTAATGATGTGAATTCCAATTTCCAAACCCTTGTAGCCCCCATTACCAAAAATAAACCCATTCAATTAGAACTCTACAAAATATAAGACATGTTTGATTTGTTTTTTTAACTCTAAACCCTTTTAGTTTCTATTTGGAGAATTAAAAAATGCATCCTTCAATTTGAATTTTAAAAAATATGTACCTTGTCTTTCATTATAAATCCAAAAACTTCTAGCTTCTAATTTAAAATTTTATTTTCTTGAAGTGTGCAAGTTAATTTTCATTTTCTAAAATCTCTTTTTTGAGGGGGGGAATAGTTCTCAAGTCCTTGGGGAAGCCAAAAAGGACAAGTGCGGCACAAGAAAGGAGCCACATCCTTCCATGAATTGTCTTTAAACTCAAAAGGTAGTTGGACATCTTCATGCAGCCATTGACTTGCAGATATTCCCCGAGCTCAAATTAAGGGCTGACTACATTAATGGCTTTCCCCTCTCCATGGGAAGGAAGAATCCCTTGCCAATTTCAAATGTTGAAGCTGAATTTCACTCCCCCTTATTGTCCTGCTGAACGTTCATGCCCAGGCGTCCGCGCCCCTACAAGATGTTTGCGCCCAGCCATTTGCGCCCCTACAGGATGTTTGCATCCAACCATCCGTGCCCTGTCCAGTCAACAGCGCCCTGACTTGGACGTATATGTGGAAACTTATCCAAGTGACAGACCTGAACTCCCTCCAAGCCAAATTTCAACTCTCCATGACAACCTTGAACATGCGAACTCACAAACTTGAACACACAAATATTTGAACTAGTATTTCATTTCAATCCCAAACCCTCTACTAGCCCCTTGCAAAAAGAACCCGTTGAAGGTGTGAATTCCAAAAAACTCTTAACAAGTATTTCATTTCAATTCCAAAACTTTCTACAATCCCATTCCCAAAATACACTGTTGAACTTGAATTCTAAAATAACTTAACTAGTATTTGATTTCAATACCAAAACCTTTAAGTATCCCATTACACAAATAAAATTTTTAAGTTGAATGATTGAATTCAAAATAACTTGACTAGTATTTCATTTCAATTTCAAACCACTTTGGTATCCCCATTACAAAAATGTACCGTTGAACTTGAATTCAAAAATAACTTAAGCAGTATTTGATTTCAATACCAAAACCTTCTAGAATCCCATTATACAAATAAAAAATTTTAGTTGAATGATTGAATTAAAAAAATAACTTGACTAGTATTTCCTTTCAATCCTAAAGACCCAAACTGGTTACTTTGGGTTACCCATTACAAAAATAACCCGTTGAACTTGAATTCCAAAATAACATAACTAGTGTTTGATTTCAATCCCAAACCATTCTAAGATCCCATTACACAAATAAAATTTTCTAGTTGAATGATTGAATTCAAAATAACTTGACTGTTCATTTCAATTCCAAACTGCTTTGGTATCCCCATTACAAAAATGTACCATTCAACTTGAATTCAAAAGTAATTTAAGCAGTATTTGATTTCAATACCAAATCCGTCTAGAATCCCATTATACAAATAAAATTTTCTAGTTGACTGATTGAATATTTGAATTCCAATAAAACTTGACCAGTATTTCATTTCAATCCCAAACTGGATTGATATCCCCATTACAAAAATAAACCATTGAACTTGAATTTCAAAATAACATAACTAGTATTTCATTTCAATACCAACTTCTTCTGGTATCCCCATTACAAGAATATACCATTGAAGTCTTGAAGATCCAAACCCTTGTAGCCTCTTTTTCCGAAAACAAACCCTTCAAGTATATTTCAATGTATTATAATTTGTATTTGATTTCAATCTAAACCCTTTTAGCTATTTATTTCAAAAATAAAGCCTTGAACAAAAAGCCAAAAAACTATAAGTTGATTATGATTTGATTTGTAAACTCCAAACCCTAAATCCCAAATACGTTCAATTTAGAAGAATAAAAAATGAATCCTTAAACTTGAATTTAAACAAATATGTACCTTGTCTTTCATTAGGACTCCAAACCCTTTGGGATTGTACTCACACAAATTTTGTCCTTCTTGTTTGGAAGTTCAGTTTCATTTTCTAAATTTTCTTTTTGGGCGGGTCCTAGTTCTCATGAAGTCAAAAAGAAGATGTTTGGCCCCAAAAAGGGAGGACATGCTTCCATACATTGTCTTTGAACTCAAAAAGTGGTTGGACCTCTTAACCCCTAAAGGACCGTTGTCCCCCCAGGGGACAATTTGGAGTTTGGGCAAGTTCCTATGATCTCAATTTTTAATGAAACTTCTTGAAACTCTTACATGAGGTAGAAAAAGTGATTAGCTTTTGGGGAATATAATTTTTTTTCAATCAGTGCTTGGGATCAAAAGTTATATCACAAAAAGCCCAAATTTCAATTTAGCGGGCAGAAAAATAATTCCTCAAAATATTGAAATTAATATTTTTAGTTTTTTTCCTTATAGGTCATATTTTTGTCTATGTCTGAAGTTTTGATTCATCCCATTTGGATTTGTTATGAGAATGTTATAAACACTCTTGTTTTTTGGGCAATTTAAGAAAAAATAACTTATAAGATTCAATTCTAAATGCAATTTTTACAATTTTTCCAAAAAAATTGTTGGATAAGATTAAAATTGTTTCCTAGTACAATCTTATCTTTGGGATTATTGTGTTTCAATCCCATCTAAGAGTTATTAATGATTTGGGTTTTCTTTCAATGTTGAATGTGCTTCTACTTAACAATTTTTTAAAGAATGAAAATCAACTTGTTTTTTTGTGGACTTGTTTTCCTAGACTCTCAACTCAATCCTTCAACCAAAAAAACATTAAATTCAAAGTCTATAGAGTAAAGAATTTCCATAAATGGCAATCAAAGTGATCTGAAATTGCAAACCAGAGTTGAAAAAATCTTTCTTTTTCAACTTTGAATGCTCATATCTTCTAATCTATATGGTTAAACTTCTTGAGATTTTTACTATGTGATCTCAGACAAATAAATTACAAGATCCTACGGTTAGATTCTAAGAAAAGTATTTTTTTGGTTATCTTGGATGAACATAGCAAAAATGACAGTTTTGAGTGTTTTTTGACAGAAAAATGCCCTTGGTTCTTTAGGGGTTAATGTAGCCATTGACTTGAAGATATTCCTAGAACCCAAATGAAGGGCTAGCAACATTAATGGCTTCCCGCTGTCCATGGGAAAGAAAAATCCCATGACAAAGTTCAATGCGAATTTGACTTTTCCCCACACTATGGTTGAAGAATGGGACGTCCGCGCCCTTACATCCATGCCCTGACAAGAAGTCTGTGCCCTGACAGCAAGTCCACGCCCTAATGTCCGCGCCTTGACAAGAAGTCCACGACTTGACATTAGCGACCCCTTGACGTCCTCGCCTGCACATGCCATCTGTGCCCCGATAGAAAGAAGCATGACAATTTTTATTAAACTTGTCCTTCTCTGACGTCCCCGCCCTTGCACAATAGGTTTGCACCTCTGCACTCCTAGGGTATAAAGGTGTGAGTGCCCATTTGGTCACTCATGACTCAGGAATTGTTTTTTTTGGATTTTGTTAGTTTTCAGTACAGTTTTATATACAAAAAGCCCAAAAAAGAGTGAATAATCAGAATGGAGATGTCACATACTAATATAGCAATTGGTCCTAGATGGGGCATTTCTTGCTATTTGTAACCAAATTTTGCATGTAGATAGGGTAGAAACCCATAAATTGTATAAAATAACCATGTTTAGTAGAAATTGCCCAACTTGTCTGAACCTACGTTTTAGTGATAAATCTTAACCAAATTGGTCCGATGGAATTAGGTGAGAATACTAGTATAAATTTCCAAAGATAGGTTTCAGTTTTCCCATTTCATTGGCAAAATAGTAGAAACTCCAATTATTAGCCTACAGGTGAAGAAAACTCAAGACGGACCAGAGGAGGGCATCTACAACCTAAGTACGGTAATTTAAGGTGGAAAATATGCCAGGAGTCCAACGGAGCAATCAGCTTGCTAAGATTCCCTTCCATGTAGAAGATTCCCTAATTATCGGAAGTTAAAGGAGATAGCGGGATTTGATTCTCCTTCCTTAGATGTGCAAAATGGGAAAATGAGTTTGCAAATCCCTTGTGGAATTCTATGAGAGGTTCCATGAAAATTCTCGTTTTTTTCTGATCTTCAAAAGATCTTTTTCTGAGTAGTCAACCGTTGGAAGTAATGATGGGAAATTTTTAGGAATTACCCAAACTGCAGTAAAATCTCACTAAAAATTAGAGTAGCTTTTTTTGTGTTAATAACAAGCTTCAACAAGTTTTGTGGCATTCCAATAGTCAGAAGATGCAAAACTGGCAAGATCCTCCAAAATTGGCAAAATTGAAGATTAATCGTGGAGTTGATTAGCGTATCGGGAGCATACAGCATTGGATTGAAGTCAAATTGGGGTCTTTTTTTACTCCCTTACACCTACTAAAGAGCCTAGGCTAGTTACTTTTCCTAGAAAAGTTAATCTCTAAAAGTTGGGTTTTTATCCATTTTGGGTCATCTAGTTAGCACTAGAAATCTTTGTGATTTTGACGTAGGAAAAAGAGGAGGGGATTCATTTCGACTAAAAATGGACTTTTGAAGCCAATGGCGCAATCCGTTTGTGATTTGGAGCATTTCTCCAAAAGTTAGAAGTTTGGACCAACATAGAAAGTCAAAAACTGGAGATTAAGATGAAAATCTTAGTTGATAAGATTATGTATTAGGAATTGAGAGGGGGTGAGCCACCTTGGAAGAGTATATAAGGGGGCTTATTCTTCTCTCAAATCACCCCTTAGGTTCATTTTGAACCGCCCCATTTCATTTGGATCCATTAAGTTGGATTTGGTCAATTTCTGGCCACGTTGCCAAATTCTTGTGTTTTTCGAGCATTTTAAGCCCATTGTTGATACTTTTCAACAGGGTTGTCTCGGACGTACGTCCATCACGAAATCACGTCCAAAATCCGGACGTCCGGACGTCCGTCGTCCAGGCGTCTTGGACGCGGCCGAATTGTGGTCGGTCGGCGTCCAACGGTTGGTCGGACGGTCGTGGGAGCGGTCGGGCGGCCGGTGGAGCGGTCGGGCGTGACGTCGCAGCGGTTGGGAGGGTGGCCGATGGAGCGGTCGGGAGGGCGACCGATGGAGTGGTCGGGGGGACGTCCGACGGAGCGGTCGGGCGGACCGCCAGTCCGCAGGTTCGGCAGCAGACGGACCGTCCGATTGAACACCGTCTGCAGGTTCGGGGTAGGTTCGCGTCGTCCGGGGTAGATTCAGGAAGACAAGTTCTAGGTTTGGGCGCGGACGGCTATATGAGGGGACAGCCAAGGCATTTTCCCTCACTTCAACTCTCCTCCTTGGGAAACAACACCACATCGGATGTGCTACTGTTGCTTCACCGCGCCAGTTGCTCCTATGTGGTAGAGAGTTGGGGTCATACATCTTTAATTACACCGGAGGGGTTTTGAATCGATCATTTACACACGGTTGAAGAGAAGAATCAAGGCATCAAGTAGCTATGGAAGAAAAGCGCGGCATTAAAGGTGAAAGCAGCAAGAGATCGAAACAAAAAGGAGCTCGTCACGAGCTTCGTCTTGACATTTTAAAGGATGAGAACATTTTAGCTGAGCCTAAGTGGGAGAAGGTGGTCGATGAATACTGGACTTCCAAGTTGTGCAAGAAATATGTGAAGATGTATCACATTGGGAAGTTGTAGCCTCAAGAATTACATGCTGGTCACACTCGGGAGTTTTCTTTTAAACCCGCAAGTTGTCTCAGCCCTCATTTTGTCCATTGTTCTGTAGAGGTGTGGCGGGCTCTCTTTGGGGACAAATCGATGAGCAAGGGTAGAATTAACTACACCATAGCAAGCATGGTGTATACAGAATTGAAGTTGGCTCGCAAGGTGGATTGGAGTACGTACCCCGGGACAGTAGAAACACCGCTTGTGCTTCTTGATGGCCAGAAAGATATTCCCAATACGTTTGTTTCAAAGGGACAAGTCCTTAAAATGGTTGAAGGCAATGCTACTCTACAGCACAACACGGAAGAAAAACGTGTTTCTATCCAAAACAAAGTGCAGGACATGAAAGACAAAGGGGAAAACAAGGAGGAGCGCCCCCTTGAAAGTAGCAAAATGAATGCCACATCAGCGGATCGGACGAATCAAGCTGATATTTCACTTCAACCCGAAGTGGATAATACAGAAGGTAATGGAGGAGGAAGTATGACGCTAGAACCGGATACCGTATGTAATACTACGAAAGCTTTAGCGTCTTCTTCGAAGGGTGCGGAACGAGTCGTGCTTGACACTGTACCGATGTTTCTGAGCCCTTCACCAATTGCATCAAGCGCGAAGGGAGAACCTGGTATTTTCAAGGTGCCGTCTCATCCATCAAAACAAGGATCGACGTTGAAGACATTGGAGTACAAAGAAGAGGTTCCCTCAGAAGAGATGGACAGGGCAACTGCTAGAATCACTCGTCTTCTAGACAGTGATACCCTTATGGACATCAGTGCCAGGACTACAGATGAAGAAATTAATAGAAGTCCAAGTCCAGTTCGGAGTCCAATGCATGAAGTGCCACCTTCCCAAAACATGAATGATGAGAACTTACAGAAGGCAGAAATGGACTCTTGGGAACCGGGTGTTCTTAACAATGGCGAAGAGACCCCAAAGACGGAGGAGAATCCAATGCTAGCGTTCTTGGGTCCAGAGGATCTAAAGACTTTATCGATGATGCCTCCGCTACAAGAAATAGAGCACTTACTACAATGTTCTCTTAAATGGAAGACTTTTGAAGTTCAAGAAGAAGTTCATCCTTCTGCAAATGAAGAGGGTACAACAAATGAAGGAGGCACGATAGATGAAGGGCAAACTTCAACCCCGTGCAACCGAGTATGGAAGTTCGGCGAACTATTCAAGACTGCCTATTCTCTATCATGTACAGCTAAACTTGTAGCTGTTATGACACCTGCCCTCACACAAATAGCTGAAGAATTTATGAGCATGACACCAAAGATACTGGAGGGTGTCGTGGCCTTCAGAAAATTCATTGAATTTGCAGATAAGCTCCAAGAAGAGAAGGTGGAAAATCTCAAGGCTGTGGTTGAGCTTCAAACACAAAACGAAGAGCTCATGAAGGTCAATTATGACAAAGAAGATCATGATCGCCTGAAGGTCAAGTTCGACAAATTGGATAAGCATTGCTCTATGGTGTTTTGGGATAAAGACCATGAAGCCTTGAGAGATATGTGTTTTAGTCTTCAAAAAGAAGTTGAGACATTAAAGCTCTCGAATGGGATGTTGGAGTCCCAAAACCAGAAGTTGGTTTTGCAATTGAAGACATCTGAGGACAATTTACAATGGCATCGGGAGATGTTGAAGACATTACAAAACGACAAGTCATCTGAACATTGCAGGGACGGAGCAAGCCTCTTGGAGGCAAGTCAACCAACTCAAGAAAGCGATCAACTTTCGCTTCCTCTTGACAAGGGCAAAGCTGTGGACGAGACTGTAGAAGTCGTTATGGCCATTGAGAGCCCTAAAGTTGTGCCTCCACTCTCATTAGAAGTTGCTTGCACGCAAACGGTGAATCATGAAGTCCAGGAATTAAGGCAACAATTGGACTTGGCAATTCAAGCAAAGAATGACGCGGAGTCTTCACTACAGAGAATGGAACATGTACAAATACTACACGACATCCTTCCAATGAAGACCGGGGATCTACGGTGGGTGCTGTGGGCAAGACACCTACAACAACAATCTGGTTTATGCTCTCAACTCATGAGGGGCTCTTGAAGTATGCAATGCAGTCGGACGAATCGTTGAGAAACGTGCAGTCTTCTCACCTGCGTTTGAAAGAGAAGTTCGACGCAGAATTAAAGGATCCCGAAGTATGCATTACAGTTTGGGGAAACATGGATAGAATGTTCGAGCGGTTGAATCACGGGAGAACCTATGAATCAGACAACATCAATTGGGCATTGGAAGCGGAAGAAGGATGGGTTCCTCACAACATATTGTTTGCTCATATTGTTCAACATGAGAAGCAGCTTATACCTGGAAGTGATCCCAATGTTCCTTTCATGAAGGAAAAGTGTTCTCTTTGCCAATATCGTTTTGGGCCTGAAGGAGGTCTAACTTTGGGTCAATGTGGCCACTCTTTTCATATTCTCTGCATCCAAAGAGCAGCACAATATTCCGCCTGTTGCCCCAACTGTCGTACTCCTTTGAATGCAAGGTTTTATGAAATGCTAGGAATATTGTCGCGACCCAAATGACACCTACCAGCTCCCAGCAGCTCACTAGGTTCACCCTAGTCCACTTACAGCGTCACTTGGTCACCAACTGCCTAACACTGCACATACCAAGCACCCACAGTGTTAGTCCCCATTTCCAACTCATTTGCCAAGTCCCAGTCACCGGGACTACTAGCACACACTCCCATCGTGACACTGGGCATGTCACTTAGTAACATGGGGCGGAACTTCCACCTTAATGTGCAAGAATCCCTGGTGGCACTACTCACCATGGTCCTAACCGCCCTTGAGTGTCACCTCACTCCATGCTAGTCCTTTTTGCATTTGCTACTCATCCACTAGAGGTAACCGGCACTCACAACTCGGGACACATCCAAGGAGGCCTAGCAAGGAGCGGGACTCCACCCAACCGATGCCACGGGACACACACAAGTGTCCCATGGTGCCTTGAAGTGGTGGTGAAGTCACCACCACCAACCATGAGTCACCGGGACTCACCAAGGCTTCAAGAGGGAGTGAGGAGGGAGACCAACCCCTCCTATAGTACTCTCTGTGGTATTCGGCAGACCCCCCTGTCCTAGGTCGAAGGAAGTCCTTGGATAACCTTGGGTTGTGGAAGACCACCCACTTCCAACCCAAATCGCCAAGTTACGTCACCGTTTGGACTCCCGAACTTCCAACCGGCGTAACTTTGCGCTCCGAGCTCCAAATACAACATGCGAGCCCATTTTAGACATCTACGTGACGAGTAGATGCCGATGGACTGCTCACTCGTCCCATTTGGACAAGTTCTCGCAAAGTTATGGCCCTCTAAAGATTCGGATGCACCGGGGGAGGCGTCACGCCTTCACCACGGCTCTTCTTTTGGCCATAACTTTTGACTCATGTCTTAGAACCTCGTAATGCTTGTCATTCTAGGTTCTTTGTGTTCATAGCTTTCCAATGATATGCCACATGCCATACTTTGTTGTGGGATTCATTGAGAAACCCACACACCTAGCCCTCAAGTGTCCCGGCGCCACCGGGACCCAGTCAACTTTGAGCGGCCATAACTTTTCGCTCACAACTCCGAATTGCGCGTTCTTTGCGCCATTAGAAGCGTATTGTCAGGAGCTTTCCAAGCATGTGTGACACTCTCATGTTTACTTCAAAACCAGGGCGCTATTGCGCCCTGTTTGATCGGGAGTCTCTTCATTCTCCCTACCAAGTCTATTGCAAGGCTTGGGAAGTCACTCCCAAGGTCCCCCTTACACACTTAGGTACATTGGGCACCCCAAGTAGATAGGGGCGTGACACTCACCCCCACCAAATAGGGTCGATGCCCTCATCGACATTACCTCTAGTCGGAAGCATTGAGTTAAAAAGGGTAGCCATCCCCTCAACACTTTCATTGCGTTCTGGGTAGCTAACCCCGCAATGACCCAAGTACTCATTTACTTAGTTCAAATGGCTAAGTCTCCAAAGGTGGCACTAGATAAGCCCATGGTTTTGGCACCCTGGACGGCAAACATCCAAGGACCTAGACCTACTCTAAAGGGACTTATCTACTTTGAGACTCTCCCGGTTTGCCATCTTTTGGCTCCGAGTTAGGCTCAATTAGCCTATCTTACTTACATGACTAGGAAGAACTCAAGGCTCATCAATTTCTACTTGGTTGCAACACCAAGACCCCTCTCAAACATTTAAGTTATCAAGTGATGAACTTTGCAAGCCTAGAGATAGTGCCAAGTCCCGCCCGACTTGTCCTTTGAGTACTCTCCCGAGGCATGGATGATCAATCCATGTGTAGACAATGGTCCACTCCCAAAGGGCACTTTTGTAAGCCCGTGCCACTATCTTGCTCCCGCCCGAGCAAGTCCTAAGCTTGAAAGTCAAAAGGGTTTAGTCCCTTGTAACCTTCAAGCCAAGGCCCCTATTTTGCAGCATTCTCAAAATTGATTTACGTATCATTCCATCCTCTTCTACTAAACCAAACATCAATGAGACTAGGACTCATCTCATAGTGCTAATGCCAATCAAGAGCTAACTCACACACAAGGAGTCATTTCCAACATTGCAACTTTATTTCAAAACAAGTACACAATAGACAAGCGCATAAATGCACTGTTTACACAAGTGTTGTGTTTCTCCTCCACTAACAAAGGTTGATGTCCTCATCAACTCCTACGCGGCTTTTTGTTGGATTGTCTACTTTGTTCAAATCGATCCACCACCTCCTTTACATGAACCATATCTTTGGCATTCACCCAAGTTGCTTCCTTTTCATGATACCCCCGCCATTTCACTAAGTATTCTTTGCCCCTTTTCTTAGTATTTCTACTCTTGAGAATCCCTTCCACCTCATACTCAAGGTGTTCTCCAACTAACTCAGGGAGAGGCCGCAATACTTGCTTGCGTTCCGGCCTCAAGGTATCCTCATGATATGGCTTCAACAATGAAACATGAAAAGTTGGGTGCACCTTGATTTCCTGTGGCAATTCTAACTTATAAACATCCTCAAACAACCGCTCGGCGATGACAAAGGGACCTGCATACTTGGCCATGAACTTAGGTGTTAGTCCTTCTGGCAATGTGAAGTTTTTCACATTCAACCACACCTTTTGTCCTACAGCATACTCCACCTGGCGTCTCCCTTTGTTCACTTGTTTGATGTATCTTTTTTTGTGCCTTGTCTAGATGCAACTTGATCTTCTCAAGCATAGCTTCTCTATGCACAACAAAGTCTTCTGCAACTTGGCTTCTTTCAAACTCTGATTGCAACCCCTCCAAGGCAAGGTCAGTAGGCATAAGTGGCTCCACACCATAAGCCACTTTGAATGGCGATTCTCCTGTAGCTGCATGTTTGGCTTTGTTGTAACTAAACTCAGCCAGAGCCAAATACTCCGTCCAATCACTTTGGTCAGCACTCACATAGTTTCTAAGGTATTGATTCAAGACCCCATTCACCCTCTCTGTTTGCCCATCTGTTTGAGGATGAAATGCTGTGCTAAATGAAAGCTTGGTCTTCATTTTCCTAAACAAGTGCCTCCAAAATGCACTTGTGAATTTAGGATCTCTATCAGAGACAATCACCCTAGGCAATCCACTATGCCTCCACCAAGTGTTGAAAAAGAGTGTGGCTGTTTGAAATGCAGTTGCCACTCCTGTTGTTGGCGCCATCCTGGCCAACTTGCTAAACCGATCTACCACCACAAAGATGGCATCAAACCCTTGTGACTCCGGTAAGCTAGTGATGAAGTCCATGGAAATACATTCCCATGGACCATTTGGAATGGGCAAAGGCTTAAGTAACCCAACTTGTTTTTGATATGAAGCTCGGTTGGCTTGACAAGTGACACAAGTCTTTACATAATGTGCAATGTCTTCTTTCATCCCAGGCCAATAGAACCTCTTAGCCACAAAACTTATGGTGGCTTTCTCACCTCTATGACCTGCAAGAGGCTTGTCATGCTCCTCCTTCAAGACTTGCAACCTCAACTTGCCTTTGAAGACATACACCCTACCTTGTTTGAATTTGATTAGGCCTTGGTGTAATCGAATCCCCTTCACTTTCTTGCCAACCCTCAAATCACTTAGGAACTTTTGAGCTTCTGGATCCTTCATGTAAGCCTCCCTTATTCTCCTAGCTAAGTCACTTTCTCCCTCATACATTAACCTTAGTATTTGAGTAGAACTTGGTTTGAACTCATCCTTTCGGCTAAGGGCATCGGGCACCACATTTTCTTTGCCCGGTTTGTGAATCAAGTCCACGTTCATAAGAGCCAAGGTATCATACCACCTCAATTGCTTGGCTGTCACTCTAGCTTGGCTCTCAAAATACTTCAACGACACATTATCGGTGAACACCTTGGTTTGATGAAGACCAAGGTAATGTTGCCATGTCTTCAAACAATGCACCACTGCAAACATCTCCTTTTCATGTATTGGCCACTTGGTTTGGGTCCCATCCAACTTCTTGCTTTCAAAAGCAATGGGCCTCCCACCTTGCATCAACACTCCCCCAATTGCAAAATCACTTGCATCCGTGTGTACCTCAAAAGGTTGATCAAACTCAGGAAACTTCAACACTGGATGAGAAGAAAGTTTGGCCTTGAGCTCCTCAAAAGCTTGCTCACATGACTTGGACCACACTATGGCTTGGTTCTTTTTCAACAAGTCAGACAAAGGTTTGGCAATCTTAGAGAAGTCTCTAATGAACCTCCTATAATAATTAGCAAGTCCAAGAAATGACCTTACACCTTTTTGGGTGGTAGGTGGTTTCCACTCCTTGATTGCTTCTACCTTCTTTGTATCCGGCTTGATCCCTGATCCAGACAACATGTGGCCCAAGAAGTCAATCTCCATTAAACCAAACTCACTTTTCTCTCCATTTGCATACAACTTGTGTTCCCTAAGCCTTCCAAACACAATCTCAAGGTGCTTGGCATGCTCCTCCGCCGTCTTGGAGTACACCAAGATGTCATCAATGTAAACAATGACAAATTCATCCATCTCTTGATGGAACACGGTGTTCATAAGGGTGGTGAATGTTGAAGGGGCATTGCATAGACCAAAAGGCATCACCAAAAACTCATAGGACCCATATCGGGTCCTACATGCCGTCTTTTCAATGTCTCCAAGTGCAATTCGAATTTGGTAGTAACCGGACTTCAAATCAATGCGGCTAAAGTACACCGCCCCTGCCAACCTATCAAAGAGATCATCAATTCGAGGTAAAGGATAGTTGTTCTTAATAGTGATCTTATTGAGTGCCCTATAATCAACACACATGCGAAGTTTTCCATCCTTCTTGTCCACAAACAAGACTGGCGCTCCATAAGGTGACTTGCTCTTGCGAATGTATCCTTTAGCTAAGAGCTCATTGAGTTGGTGTTTCAACTCTTTCAACTCCCTTTGATTCAACCGGTAAGGTGCCTTGGATGGTGGTTGTGATCCAGGCACCACCTCAATCTTGTGATCCACTTCTCTTTTAGGAGGTAAGGCATCAGGCAACTCCGTTGTCAAAACATCCATAAACTTATGGATTACACTTGTTACACACTTTGGAGGGGAATTGGCCCTATTAGCCAACTTCTTTTCCTCTCCAACCACACCAGCACGCATAACAATCAAGAACTTAGTATCACTAAGTTCTTCTAAAACTACTAGATGGATTTGAGTCCCCAACATCTTGGGTGACTTAGTTATTTCTAACTCTATCTCTTTTCCATCTACATTGGCAACCACCTTCAAAGATGGCCGCCTTCTTATGTCTACTTCATAAGTATCTAGGAAAGTATTTCCTAAGATGAGATCTACCCCATCCATATCACACACCGTGAAGTCCTCCACAAAGGTGAACTCCCCACACTTCACTTCCACGTTTGTTGCCACCTTACTTGTCTTGTGCGGCTTGCCCTTGGCAAACTGCACTTTGATGGGCTTGCAAGACTCTTTGATTTGCAAGCCCAACTCTTTAGCAAGTCTTGGGCTCACGAATGAGTGAGTTGCACCTGTATCCACCAGGAGTGAAATATCATGCTTACTTATGGATCCTTTTAAGAACAACAAGCGGGGACTCAACTTGGATTGATTTGCCTTAGCCAAGAAGCCACCTTGAAGAACATGCTCTCCAATGTGAGAGCGTGCATTTTGAACACTCACCTTAGGTTTGGTGCAACCCCAGGACAAGTGGCCCTTTTCTCCACAATTGTAACAAGTCATTTGGCTCACATCCCTTTTAGTTTTGTCACCCCCTTTGTCAATGCCCTTAGCTTGTCCTTCTCTTGGCCCACCTGACTTGGCTCCATCCCCACCATGCTTGCTCTTCATCCAAACATGACGCCTCAACTTGCGCTTGGAGTGTTTGCTTGACTCACTTGTTGAAGGCCCATCTTTAGCCTTCTTGTTTTGGCCTTCATCATCACCAATCCTTTCCGCCAGCTTCAACAACTCCGCACAAGTCTCTGGAAGTTGGGGCATTCTAAACAATGCACGTTCTGCCCAACTTTGCAACCCATTGAAGAAAATGATCTTCTTGGCTAGCTCATCTAGCCTTGGAAGCACATTCAAGTGTGCATTAAACTCCCGCACATACCCCCTAAGACTCCCTGTTTGCTTGAGTCTTACAAGTGCCACTCCATCACGAATGTCTTGGTATTCTGGGGTGAAGCGGTCACTAATGCGTTCCTTGAAACCAGCCCAAGTCAAGTTGTCCACCACCTCAGGACTTTCCCCACGAAAGTGAGTCCACCAAAGCAAAGCATGATCCTTGAGAAAGGTCACCACGATGGTGATCTTGTCTTCTTCAGGTGCTCTTTGAGCTTCAAAGTACAACTCCAATTCCACCAAAAAGTCCTTCACCTTGTGGGCCTTGCCAATGCCTGTGAAAGAAGATGGCATGTTGGTTTTGCACAATTTGTGAGAAGAAGAGGTAGAACCCTTCTCCTTAAGCTCTTTGATTTCACCTTGCATCACCTGAAGTGTTTTGACAAGTTCTTCAAACATGAGGTCACGCCCTTTCCGTTTGCGATCACGTTGGGGTTTCCCGGGACTAGTGGCGGTGTCACCTTCCTTGGTACTAGTTTCCACATTCTCTTCCTCAATGGGAGTCAATTCTTGTCCCATTTGCTCCAAATGAAGAGAATCCCCTCCTTGAGTTTCCTCCAAGGAAGGCTCATTAGCCTCCAAACCTTGACTACGTGTTTGGCGCCCTTGTCTTGAAGCTCCAGCTTCACCTGTCTTGGCTCTCACCATGGCTCCAAGACTCACTGCACACCAACGTAGCCCTGCTCTGATACCAAATGTCGCGACCCAAATGACACCTACCAGCTCCCAGCAGCTCACTAGGTTCACCCTAGTCCACTTACAGCGTCACTTGGTCACCAACTGCCTAACACTGCACATGCCAAGCACCCACAGTGTTAGTCCCCATTTCCAACTCATTTGCCAAGTCCCAGTCACCGGGACTACTAGCACACACTCCCATCGTGACACTGGGCATGTCACTTAGTAACATGGGGCGGAACTTCCACCTTAATGTGCAAGAACCCCTGGTGGCACTACTCACCATGGTCCTAACCGCCCTTGAGTGTCACCCCACTCCATGCTAGCCCTTTTTGCATTTGCTACTCATCCACTAGAGGTAACCGGCACTCACAACTCGGGACACATCCAAGGAGGCCTAGCAAGGAGTGGGACTCCACCCAACTGATGCCACGGGACACACACAAGTGTCCCATGGTGCCTTGAAGTGGTGGTGAAGTCACCACCACCAACCATGAGTCACCGGGACTCACCAAGGCTTCAAGAGGGAGTGAGGAGGGAGACCAACCCCTCCTATAGTACTCTCTGTGGTATTCGGCAGACCCCCCCGTCCTAGGTCGAAGGAAGTCCTTGGATAACCTTGGGTTGTGGAAGACCACCCACTTCCAACCCAAATCGCCAAGTTACGTCACCGTTTGGACTCCCGAACTTCCAACCGGCGTAACTTTGCGCTCCGAGCTCCAAATACAACATGCGAGCCCATTTTAGACATCTACGTGACGAGTAGATGCCGATGGACTGCTCACTCGTCCCATTTGGACAAGTTCTCGCAAAGTTATGGCCCTCTAAAGATTCGGATGCACCGGGGGAGGCGTCACGCCTTCACCACGGCTCTTCTTTTGGCCATAACTTTTGACTCATGTCTTAGAACCTCGTAATGCTTGTCATTCTAGGTTCTTTGTGTTCATAGCTTTCCAATGATATGCCACATGCCATACTTTGTTGTGGGATTCATTGAGAAACCCACACACCTAGCCCTCAAGTGTCCCGGCGCCACCGGGACCCAGTCAACTTTGAGCGGCCATAACTTTTCGCTCACAACTCCGAATTGCGCGTTCTTTGCGCCATTAGAAGCGTATTGTCAGGAGCTTTCCAAGCATGTGTGACACTCTCATGTTCACTTCAAAACCAGGGCGCTATTGCGCCCTGTTTGATCGGGAGTCTCTTCATTCTCCCTACCAAGTCTATTGCAAGGCTTGGGAAGTCACTCCCAAGGTCCCCCTTACACACTTAGGTACATTGGGCACCCCAAGTAGATAGGGGCGTGACAAATATTGCATTCTATGGCATCAGGTCATGAATTCAACCGGTGGAACCTTCCACTAGACCAAGCGCCACACAAATTCCAAAATCATTTGCACTGGGGAAAACCAATGGTATGGCTACCAAGCGAAGGGATGCATTCATTATACATGGATCCTCAAGACAAGGATGAGTACTTCTGGATGACGCGGGACTTGGAAGTGGAATTGCGTGCCTTCGGGATCCCGGATAACGATGCAAGAGAAATGTTTTGTCGTAGCATGGGGGGGCACTGGAGCACGCAGCACCAAAAATTCTTCCGATTTCCTGATAAGGAATGGAAGAAAGAAGGGCCAAATGACCCTTTCGTGGAAGTGGAGTCTGATCCTAGAATCACAAAGCAGTACGAGGGGTACAATTCCGATTTGGTCGAGCGGGCCCGCATCTTAGCGAAGTTGGAAGAAGCAGCTAAGGTTCGTTGCATGTTGGACTTGAATACGAAAGCAATGACAAGCCATAAGATGGAAGAGATTGCTCGGGCTTTCGATAAACGGATGGATGATATTATCACCAAGTGGAGGAAGTATCTAGGGGGCAAACCTCCAATAGCTGATAAAGGTGTACCAGCTTGGTATTACGTGCAGAGTGAAGATAAAGTCATCGAGTACCTCGAAGACTTAGTAGATGCCGCTCTGAGGACTTTAAACGCCCATGAAGTGGAGTTGTCTCCGAAGCGGAAGAATAAACGGAGAGTTGAAGAAGAGGATGACCACTCTCCAGAAACTAAAAGACTATTTGAGAGGGTTGACATGGAAGTACAAACTGGAGAAGGACCCAGTGGTGGCCAAGCGATACCTCGTCGCAAAAGCAGAAGACTCATGGCGAAGGAGGGGACATCTCGTGCTGCAGAAGAAGATAGTAGTACTGAAAACTAATAGGGAAATGTCTCGTTTCGTACTCTACATCTATTATATTAGTATTAGTAGAAAATAAATAGCTTGTGGGGATTTTAATTAGTAGTTTTCTCTACCAAAAATTATTGTACTTAGGCTATCACATTCATCATAGCTTCTTCATAATGTACATCGAATCATAGGTGTATGCCACAAAAGTATGTTTTGATTTCCTTCACTTTACATGTATATCTATATATACATATTTTGTATTCGATCTCTTTCTTTATATATATAGTTTTTTTTTGGCATATAAATTGAAGAATATGTCTAATTTTTCATTTATTTATTTATTTCATTGTTTGAATTCAATTCAATATGTTCTATTTCAGACTGAATATTATACCTCATTTGCTTGCTCGGCCCTCTGGGGTCGGTCGACCCTCTGGGGTCGGTCGTCCCAGTTCGGTCGGTCGGCCCCCTTCGGTCGGTCGGCCCCGTCCGCCCAGACCGCGCGGTCAGCCCCGTCCACCTACACCGCGCGGTCGGCGCCGTCCGCTGATTTCTCACGACCGTTGTACTCGACCTACGGACTGTGCAACGGTCAGTTCTTATTTCTAAAGCAAAGTGCGGACTGGGCAGAGTATAAGAGCAAGGTTGAGGTCATTTGCAAGCACTCCTGAGAAGCTGAACGCTAAGATTCCCAAGGGCTACGAGCTGCAAATTGAAAAATTTGTATCCGTTGCTTGGTAATGTATAGTTCAGTGGACAGGGGGGCTTTGGTTTACAAGGCTTCATACACAAATTTTTTTTCGTACATGTGATTGGGTGCAGGAATGAACGTACTATGCGTTTGAAATCGAAGGCCGATATTTGAAGTTTCAAATTGGATCCGCAAGCTATTCATTTTTTTAAATGAGTACAAATTCTCATCTTTGATATACCATTCCATCCCCCGGCAAAGTGAAGTGTAAGGCATGTGGGCTGGAGTTCGTAAATCGGAAATGTCGCATGTTGAGCCACTTGGGATACGAAGGCAAAAATGGCAGGCGCGACTCAGGAATAAGCCTATGTCCACGATTGACATCGGATGTCAAGTCTCTTTTCCTTCATTGTGATGGGATGTTTCCATCCAAATCAATCATTGAAAATGTAGATGGTCGGAACGCACTGATGGTTCTAGGCAATACCTCAAATGGAAGGGAGTCGCCATGTTCAACACAAGAAGACTCGTGCACAGCACCGGAACAAGCAGCTCTTTCAGCTTCAAGGGTGATTCCTAGTGCCCAAACATCAAGTGACCAACGACCTACACCTTCTTCTGTAACTAGGCCTCAAAAACAAAGCCGATTAGTAGATGGATTTGAAGAAGCCGAAAGACGGAAGTTGAATATGTTGTGGGCTAATGTCTTCTATTCAGCAAACATACCATTCGCGGTAGCTCGGACTGCAGCATTCAAAGAAGCCGTCATGAGAACGGCTGACTTCAAAAGGCCATATAGTCCTCCATCGTATCAAGCTCTACGAACTAAATTGCTAGACGAAGCAAAGGCAGATCTTGAGGTGAAGTTGCATAAGAGGACCGAGGATAGTATCCGAAAGTTTGGTGCAACATTGTCTATTGATGGGTGGTCCTCGGTTACGAATCGGCCATTGGTAAATGTTATGCTTGTATCTTCCGCAGGGGAGCAATTTCTGGGATCAGTGGACACAAGTGGACATGAAAAGAATGCAGAGTACTTGGCTTCTATTTTGGATGAATTCATACAGAAGGTGGGGCCTCAAAATGTGGTGCAAATAACAACAAACAATGCTCCTGTGAATCCCAAAGCGTGTGAGATTATAACCGACAAATATCCTCACATTTTTTTCCAAGGTTGTGTAGTTCATGCCTTAAATTTGTTGCTCAAAGATTGGGGAAAGGAAGCATGGGTGGACACGGTAGTATCAGACGCCCGAGTGGTTCTTAAGTTCTTTAGAAAGCGACACATGCCACTTGCAATATTCCGGAGTTACGAGAAAGAGTACAGCTTGTTGATGCCGGGGGAAACAAGATTCGCCTCCAATTACATGGCGCTTCACCGATTGTTGAAGGTAAAGGGTGCTTTAAAACAGTGTGTAACAGACCCTCGTTGGCGATAATATGCGAGGACATTGAGGAAGAAGAAGAATGGTGGCGAGGAGTCTACAAATGCGACAAAGATAATTAACGATGACCACTTTTGGAGGCGTTGCACCAATTTCGTTCAGTTGTTGGGCCCCGTGGTACATGGCCTCCGTGATTTAGATGCAAAGACGCCATGCACAGGCAAGGTTTTGCATATCATGAGGAAAATACGGAAGCACGTGGCGGATTTGGAGAATTCGCCTTTTAAACTAAGTTCGGAACTTGCAAAGCCATTGAGGGCAGCATTCCAAGAGCGATGGGAAATGGTGGAGACCGATATTCAATATGCAGGAGCTCTTCTAAATCCTTACTTGCTTCATGACAAAGAACTAGCAGACGATGGTGAGGCGATTGACGCATGCAAACGTGTCCTCATGCGAATTTGTAAGCGTGGAGAGTACGCTGACGTCGTGAAAGAATTCATGGCTTTTCGACATAAAGAACCACCTTTTCACAATATGCTGGACCCAAGCGAGTCCAAATTATCGGCACATGCTTGGTGGGATTTTGAAGGTGTTTGTGGAAAGCTCATTGCTCCGATTGCAAGGAGAATTTTAGGGCAATCGGTCTCTTCCTCTTCATGCGAGCGAAATTGGAGTAGCTATTCCTTTGTTCATAATAAGGCTCGAAACAAGTTGAAAACAAAGAGAGCCATGGATTTGGTGTATGTGTATACTAATTCCAGAGTCCTCGCTACTTCAAAGGAGAACGATGAGAAGTTGTGGTACCGCGAGAATGCGGAGTCAGAGGAATCCGAGGGGCTTATGGAGGATGACGAAAGTAGTGATCATGATGTCGAGGAAGAACATCTTCCGTGGCGTGGAAATGAGGAAGTCAATGACGACAGGGGGGAATCGGAATTGGAACCAGAAACAAGTGATGACAACCTCAAATCCGATAAAGAAGAGGATCTGAACGACGACACGTACGCTTTTCGTGGTAGACTATCACAAAGACGAAATGAGTATGATGATGACACTAGAAGAAAAAGCAGGGTTTTGCGACTGTGTTTTGCGACTGATTTGGAGTCGTATGAGACGTTTGCGACTTGGTGATATTCTGGAGTCCGCAGTCGCAGTGGACAAGTCGCATGAGTTGCACTGCAGTCGAGAGGATGTTTGTCATTCGATAGGCAATGGAGAACTTCGTCGATGAACTGTTGTGACGTGGTTGCTGATGTGGTATTCATTGCCACGTAACTACATTTCACTCACTTGTGACTTGTTTTCAACTTGTATGCGACTTGATTGTAATTCATCTCTAACTTCAATGCCACTGCTATGCAACTTCATTTGGACTTCTGATAGACTTCATGCAACTTCTGTGCAACTAGATTGCACCTTGTTTGAAACTTTAGTGCAACTGAAATGCAAGTTCTTTGCAACTAGAATACAACTAGAATGCAACTGGAATGTAATTATTTGCACTCCTATGTTCCAACTCTTGTGCAACTGCAATGCAACTTATTCCTACCTTTCGGAGAACTGGATTGCAACTCACTTGCAACTCTTGTGCAACTAAAATGCAACTACTTTGCAACTCCCGTGCAAGTAGAATGCAACTTCAATGCAACTTATTTGCAACTCTTGTTCAACTACAATGCAACTCATTTGCAACTCCTATTCAACTATAATGGAATTCATTTGCCACTTTTGGGCAACTAATTTTCAACTTCAATGCGACTTATTTTCCAGCTCCTGTGCAACTGAAGTGCAACTAATTTACAACTCTTGTACAACTACAATGCAACTTATGTCCAACTTTCATTGCAACTCTTGTACAACTAGAATGTAACTTCTTCCCAACTTTGTTTGCAACTCTTGTACAACTAACTAGAATGCAACTTCTTTCTTACTTTTATGCAACTCCTGTACAACTTGAATGCAACTGATTTCCAACTTTTGTGCAACTAGGATGCAACTTACTAGAATGCAACTGAATTCCAACTTGTATGCAACTGCATGCAACTTCTTTCCAACTTCTGTGCAATTAGAATGCAACTTATTTCCAACTTCTATAGCACTGGAATGCAACTTCCCTGCAACTCTTATTGAATTGGATTGGAACTTGCTTGCAACTCATTTGCAACTCTTATCAAACTAGAATGCAACTTATTTGCAACGTTTTTGCAACTGGAATGCAACTTCTGCGCTACTGGATTGCAACTTCGATGCAACTGGAATGCAACTTGTGTACTACTACATTGCAACTTCTGAACAACTGAAATGCAACTTCTTTGCTACTGGAATGCAACTTCTGTGCAACTAGAATGCAACTTCTCTGCAACTAGAATGCAACTTCTATGCAACGAGAATGCAACTTTTGTGCAACTATAATGCTACTTCTGTGCAACTAGAATGCAACTTTTGTGCAACTAGAATGCAACTTCTATGCAACTTCCGTACAATTGGAAAGCAACTTGTGTGCAACTATTACTTGCGACTACATTGTAACTTACTTGCGACTACATTGTCACTAACTTGCAACTTCTATCTATGGTAGTCTTCTCAAAATCTCTGCAACGCACACTACAGCCTTACACTTCTTCTATAGAACTCAAATATTACCCTTCTACATCTTATTTTAATTTGTTTACAAGTCTTGCAACACTCATGTAACTAACTATAACAATGCTAAAAATTCAATGTCACTTACAATACTACCATTTTTTACAAAACAAAACAACTACATGAAATAGTTATAAACCATCGGCACACACAGTGTGCACATGCTGCAAACAACATTCGTAAATGGTTCAATGTCTTTCAAATACATCATTGATCATGATCCCTATTTGCCGCCAACCTTCCCTTTGCAGTCTGAAGGAATTAAACCAGCAACACTAGCAATGACTGCTATGTACTGTTCTTCCCAGATTGTATTTGCACCCACCACATCTTTCAATTTATATTCATCTCCATTAGGATTAGGATGCATTAGATCAACAAAAAACCCTGGTGCATGAGCAACGTCAAGCCTATACCACCTATCCGGAATAGGTGGTCCATGGTACATTTGAGGGCCTACACCACCACCTACACTCGTGATAGTTCCTGATGCTACTATTTGCTGTGGGGCTGAAGGATTCAGAAGTGAGACTCGTTGTCCTATTACAAACTGCACCACATAAGAAGAAATCAAAAATATTCTTAAGAAAAAGTACAGAAAAAAATTTCTAATGATACAAAAAAACCATCTACAAAAGGACATTGTGAAAGTTCTATACATGTGTTACTCACTTTGTGTTTGTTTGGAGATTCCACATTTCGACGTCGTGCAGGTTGCATCTTCACCCTTAAGATTTCCTTCTTCGCTGCAGGCTTCTGCAACTACATACCACAATCACAGTCAGTGCATCCACAAAAATTACAAGCACAAAAGAATTCATAGTAGTCTTTTCAAATTCAAATCACTTGTCTTATGCTTTTCTCTCACCTCTCGATCCTTCCCTCTTCTTAGCCGTGAAGAGATGGAACCTTCATTGACAAGATTCTTCGGGACTTCATTAATGGCGGTATTACTATTCAGTACCACTAAGTCAACTTGAGCATTAGTGGTGCCTTCAACATCTCTCACTTTTCCTTGTGGACTGTCGTGTTCTTCCATTCCAACAATCTCTTTAGTGGTGTGTTCTTCCATTCCAACAATCTCTTTAGTGGTCTATTCAACTTCTGCAGGCTCCAAGGTAGAGTTCACTATTAACTCATCTGGATCAGTACTCGCATTGATCTCTTCTCCTATTGGGTGAGTAGGCTGTATACAAGCAAAGTCATATGGGTCAACAATGTTGATCTCTCCAGTAGCTACAATAGGGTCTACTGGCTTGGCAGCTACAATAGGATCTACTGAATTGGAAATGACAACAGGATCTGATGTTGTCTGCTTTAAAAATTTCAACAACGCTAACTGCATCCCTTCAACAGCCTTGGTATTTCGATCTGTACTTGCCAACACATCAACTCGAAAGTCTTGAAATTCATCAAGTCTTTGTTCCAAGGCCATCACTTTTGCATGGAGTGAAGAAGATACCACCTGTGTTTCACACACAAACACAAAAGAATAATTTAACATGTTCATATAAGGTAAGATTATTATGCGACTTCTATGCAAGTGCTACTGAACTTCAAGTACTACAGTAGCAATTGTTACTACTGTTTACAACTTTTATGACTTGTGCATGACTACGATAACATATTTTTAGATTGTAACTTGTGAACAACATTTTAATGAGTACTCTACAACTTCTATGAGATTCCTACTCACAAAAAAAAAAAAACTCAAATGATGAAGCCTACTTACCGATGACCCTGAAGCTTGCAATCCTTCTGCAATGTCAGTGAGGCTAGGACTTCCTTCACTCCCTTTTGTCTGATAGAAGGCCAACATTTCTTTATTTTGTTAAAATGATTTGGAAAGATGATACAAAACATTAACAAATTCAATTCCACAAACACTATGAAAGTCAACAACTTGCATGAAAAAAGGTTGACCACATCATATTCTTCCCCTGCCTTCCCTCGCCGCCCACGTTTAGAAACATTCTGCACTTTCCTCCGGGCATTGGTCATCATCTCAGATTTCTTCACTTGATCACCTCCACTCCAGTATTCCTTCAACCGCTTCCACTAGCTAGGGTGAATACGCACTGGACAATCGTCATCTTTTCCTGGAACACATAATTTCTTCAACTTATGCCTCTCATTCTTCAAAAACCTTTGCACTGCGTTTCGAAAACCCATGTTGCTAAGGGGATTTCCCAAATATTCGAACTCATTATCCATGGTCTCCCTCAACTTCTGTAAAGTGTGGGGCTTGTGTTCACTCCAGTCAATGACGCTCACATCAAGGATCAAAGGGGCAAAGGCCCTCATACTTTGATCCCAAGCACTCTTCCCGGAAGAAGATGTATCAATCTCTCCATTCAAATTCACATGCACTACACTTGGTTTCTTCCCAATGTCACTTCTAGCTTTTGATTTCTTCTCATACTCTTTCTGCAATTGGCGCCTAGTAGAACGCCCCATACTATCTGACTGCCTTTTGCATGCAGTTGATTGTGAAGGAACCCTAGCAACTTCGGATTCAACCACAGCCCGCTCCGGTTGTGGCACTGGTTGTCTTGTACCCTGACCACAAGGAAGCGTAGGATTCACAAGTCTTGTACATTTCTTCCTGTTACTCAAGGCTTCCTCACCATCATCTTCGTATTTGTTGGCTTCGTTCCCTGCAAGACAAGAGTATAATACCATTAGTATTGTTTGAATTCAGAATAAATATAGAAATCAAAGTCAATTTCCATATAACCTTGTATTTTCTTGAAAGGAAATTCATATCTATAAAATTCATCAAAACTCACCATCTTCATTGATGGAAGAGTTAGATGTGTTGGTCTCCTCTGAAGTGGACATGTCATCTTCGGGGCTTGCACCTGCATTGATAGCCTCTGTGGCTTTGTTGTCGACTCTTGTATTCTTACGAGTAGCCAACGGCTGAAGTTGAACTTCACGGTCCTTCGTACGCTTCCGCTTTGAAATAGAAGCTCCACTACAAATAAACTAGCAATTTCATTAGCAAAAAAGGCAAAGCACAAATACACTTGTCAATGAAACTGCAGGAAATTTCCAATACTACAATAACACTTCAGCTGGAACACTAAGTTGCAACTACTTTACAAAAACACTACAATTACATTGCAACTAGAATGGGCGTAATTTGTAATTGCATTGTCACTAATTTTCAAATTCATTACAACTATTTTGCATCTACGAATTGGGACCTACATTGCAAGTACATGACAAGTACACTACAAGTACTGTGTAATTTCAAGAACTTAACCACTTACTAATGCAGAGCATTATTTCATTCCTGTTAGTCCTTTCCAAACAAATGCAAAAAGTAATCAGGATCTGGACATTATGACCATTCATAGCAGCCGGATGACAAGGTGTAGCTCGATCATTTTTTCCTAGTTCAAATATAGACAACGACCAAGTTCTGAGAATGCGTTGCTTGACTTCATTCACAACAAAATATCCACAGAGAGGATAGTCTCATAGGAGTACAAGAAGAAAACAGCGAACTCGAAGTTCCAATTTCTAGAGACTCTCTTACAATTCCTTTGCTGCTTCTTCAATTGGTTGTATGGCAGCAGCTAGCTCCGCTATTCTGGCATCTCGACGCAATTCCATCTCTGTCTTCTGATAGTCACTAGAAGCCATGTTGTCCAAATGCTACTGACCTACATCCAACAGGATCCAGTGAATGTGAGGCCACGAAAGGGAATTCAATGCAGAATTAAAATTCATTGAACATTGAAGACGAGCACAACCTGCAACAAGCTGCAGATGAGAGGACCACAACTTGCAAGTGAAGGCAAGAAACGAAAGAAATTCAAAAGTATGCCGTTCGACAGACAAACCTATGAAATCGTAATGCTTCTGTGCTCACGTCTGTACAAAGCTCAATTCTGCAACTCACGAAGGTGTGGAACGCAACTGCAGCTAAGAAAATCACCTCATGCCAACGTTGTCCTCCCCTGTACACACAGAAATGACGGATTACCAAGATCAGACGTTACTCAAGAGGTTAATGAGGTACCTCTGAAAGCACCCGAGCCTCATGCACAAAACACAGTCCCTATTACTCTCTCCACAAATGACATGCAATGAAGCTCCAGCATCACTCGTACCCTCCAATTCCTCTGGGAGGTGTGATTCTAAACGTAGTACCTCATACCTTCGAATAGAACCCTGGAATTTGCGATTGAAAGTAAAATGAGATCTCACAGTCACCATAGATGGCACGCAACTTCACGCAGAGCAGAAGCCGACTGCTCCACCCCAAATCTAGCGCATGAACCCTACAATATTGTAGTCCATGCCTGAGATGTTAGTAAATACCATCAATTAGAATTTAGCATGTATAAGGTGCAGAAGTAAGGCTGTACCTTTTTTATTTCAGGAATCAATGCTGAAATGGTACTATCTGTCGAACGAAAGTATTATAGAGAACATGGGATGGCATTGAGGGTCAAGAGGCATGTTTTTGCAACTCACGACAAGACCTCCTTGTGCATGCAGCTTCAACATGCGACAACAGCGGAGCATGGGCGAATCTACTCTGTTTTTTTGCTTTTCTGTGTTACTATCAATGTGTTACTACCAAACTCTTTCAGATGAGTACAAGACAAAGCGGATGATTGCAATAACTAAGAAGAGAACAGAAGCGGCATCCCGTATGTCCCATCGGACGTTGCGGCTAAGATGCCAAACGAATTTGTGCAAGAGAGAGAGAGACGATTGCATGGTGAATTCCAAACGGGTCTGATGCAAATGAAGCACAACAGGACACCTCGTACCAATTCGTGGCTCCATAAAAACAAAAACTGAAAACCATATCTCTGGCAATACAATTGCAAAGTATTGCACATTACATTGCGGCAATAGAAGGTGAAGTTCGAATGAATGTGGTTAACTTACCTGAACCACGGGACAAGAAGTCTCTGTCAACGACGCTCTCCAATACGGAGACGAGGGCGCTCACCGATCTGTAGCAGCAATCAAATACAAGCGGAAATCCTAGAAGATAGAGAACGCCCTGATATGCTGAGAAAGTAAGAACTGGACTTCACAAGCGAGAACTCCCTGAAGCTCTGGAAAGCGAGAACAACGGCAAGTTTTGGACTATAGCGACCTCCCTGAAGCTCTAGAAACTGAGAACTCCCTGACGCTTTGGAAAAGCAACACAGAACCCCAGCAAGTGCAGAACCCCAGAACAACACAGAACCCCAGCAAGTGCAACTACAGCCCAAAGAAAGTGGCGGCAAAACGAGGGTTCCGAATCAAATTGCAGGCCTGGATCGTTGACACGTCACCTCCTACCTTTGACCATGGCCGTGCTCGTAAGCCCGCGTTCTACTTCATCCGTGTCACTAGGTCGCACACGTTCTAGTATCATCTCGTAAACTAGTAGCCTAGCTCTCGCTCCACGTACATTCATTTCTGTTTATCACATGAAAGTATCTTATTAGGTGGTACTCTATTCAGGCAAACCAAAATGTTCAGGCAAGACCGAAGAATTTATAACTGGATAGCGTCGACTCCCTCGAAAGTATGCTTAGTACTCCTTAAGGAAAACACTGTAGTGGGATGAGGGCTCACCACCAGCTCGGGATTGCAGTTGGGCAGGCACAAGAGTAGTAACAGTGGAGAACAAAAGCGTAGAATTAATGTCTGGACAGTAGAAGAAGTAGGTGCTGCGATTGGTAGCCATGAAGGGCAAGGAGGCTCACCATGGATCCAAATCTCACAGAGAGGATATGGTGCTCAGCAGAAATGCACATATCTTCATACTTCATTTGGGCGGTCGGAAAATTATATCTTCTCGGTCTCCTTCCATTTTGCGCAGCTCTTAATTCTAAAGGTGAAGGTGTCCAACTCTTAGCCTGACAATTGTGTAGTTTATGAATATCAAATGAGGTTAGATTCATATTGCTGAATTCAAATGTGTACCTCATTCTCTTTGTTGTGCGCAGAAACCTGCCAAGATCTCGCTTGAGTGGTACGATCAGTCCTCAGCTCACAGAATTGCCCCAACTGCGTTGCTTGTAAGCCTAATCATCATATCATGTTTGCAATGTAATGAAATTGGTGCAACGCCATTTCTTCAGAATAGCACTCCAGTTTTTTGGATTGTACTTTCTTCATGGCTGACCTTGGGAAGACAACATTGTGACAAGGGCCTGCACTTCAACAATCTCACTGGAGTTATTCCGTCATCGATTGCAAATCTAAAATACTTGCGGGCCCTATGAGCATTTACAATTCTAACCTCTAGGCACGGTTGAAACATTATTGAAAACAAAATGGCCATTGACTGTTGAGGTCAACTGCTTTTATGAAGGTAAAAATATTGTCACTTCATGTAGGTCGATGCTTTGTGTATCTCCTACATGTCCCCCTCCATTGTTGGGCACATACTGACAATTGTTACTGCTATTGAAACATCAGACGAAGACCATAAAGCAGACTCGATCTACGGTCTCGTATGTAACTGGCTGCCATGTAGCTAATGGCAATGCCAACATGACCTGAATGCATCACCATTCAGGGCTTTGTCTGAGTCTAATCAACCGAACTTACCACTACACAACCTAGATACTGAAACATTGGCGTGGGTTGGACACCACAATGCTGACCACAAAGGAATACGTGAGCAATGCAATCTATTGCTTACTCTAAACCTGCAAAACCGGTGCATAAAAAACATGAACACTAATGATCGTTGTACAGTACAGTACAGTAGCCCTCACTGGCCTGTCAAAGAGGTCACTATTACAATTCTCATCAATTGCCGAAGCCCCAGCAGGCAACGTTTTTGTTACACGAGTCGTGCCGTTGGTTGACATCTCCAGCCGTGAATAGGGCACTAGCTCAAAAGGATCCTCCTCAAATACTGCACCAGTTTCGGCCGTTATTCTTGCAAGGTCCTTCGTTGTAACGCAGTCGTACTGAAGTAAGTGTTCAACGACAGCATGAAGGGTTTGCTGGTTCCTCTGCAGCATCTTGCCACACCTGTCAATGGCTATGTGGTACAACTTTTGAATCTTCTTTGCAACCTCCATCTCATGCTCGTCGCCCATGGCCAGAGAAGTTTCCGAGTCATGCTTGGCGTAGACCAGCGGGTTGTCATCTGGCCCCCATCCATACTGCATCACCATCGTAGCTGCAATCTCCTCCGCATTCTCCAACTCTCCCATGGATAAATTGTTATTCTCCCCAAACGGAAGTAGCAGTCGTCCTGCAATATACGGGCCAAAACTCAACACTAGGCTCTTTTCATAGTAGAAGCGTGTCATGGTACCCGTTTCTTGATACCCTGCTTCCAGCTTTTTCGTCAACTTGGTGAAAGCAATCCCCTCCCAGGACGTAGGGTCAAGCCATGCCTAGTCCAGTGTGTCAAAACTCGGAAGGAGATATGCAGTCAAAGCTCGCCCAGCCGCCTAGACTGCATGCGGGAACTTGTACTCTCGTGTCCAAATAATAGGGGGATTCTCCAGTTCACTTCCTGGTCGCGTCTCGTTGAATACGTCCATAGTCTCCACAGCAGTTTCAAGATCTTCCTTCGTCAAACACAGACCGAGCCAATTGATCAGATCTTCGTTCCACTTTACCACCAACTTCGTCTTTTTGAACCACATAGGCATGACCTGGTTGAACGTTGCTAACCACCTTGCCACGCTGGAGATTTCATCATCATCCACACTCTTATAGCTCACAGCATTTCCCTCTAAGGCTCGAGGCACACACTTCAGCTGGGCAGGTGTAAGACCTGCAGTCTTATCTGCTACCTCAACCTAGTCTACGAAATCCACATGCTTGGGGTCCATAGTGTCAAGCGCCACCTTCCGGAGAATCTGCTCCCGTTCATTTACATTCAGCATTGGAAGCTGGACGGTTCGATCCATGCGACCTGGTCGTCGCAAAGCTTCATCAATAGCAAAAGGCCGGCTGGTCGTCGCAATGAGGACCACTCCCTCTTGCGTCTCGAAACCATCAAGCTCAACAAGGAGTTGATTGATGAGTGACTCGTGATCCTGCTTCCTAGTATGAGAGGTTGCTCCCCGAACCCCTGCAAAATGATCAAAGTCGTCCATGAAAATGATCAGCGGAGAAACCTCCCGTGCGGTTTTAAAGAGCTCACGCATGTTGGATGCTCCTTGACCCACCCAAGCTCCACCTTCAAGCTTTGCACCTTACAGCTCCACCATGGGGACCTTCGCTTCAGCTGCAATGGCAAATGCTAGAGTTGTTTTGCCTGTTCCTGGTCCCCCAACGATGAGCACCCCTCTGGGAGGTCTGGCTCCCATTTCCTTGAATACCTTCGGGTTCCGTAAGAAGCTGATGACTTCGTTGATTTCCTCTTTCACTGCATCAATGCCTGCCAAATCCTGAAGTTTAACTTGGGGATGCTTCACTCTCTTCATTTTATCGGCAGTAGAGACCTATTTACCATACCGTGGAGGGTTGCAGGCTTAAAGTGCTTGTTTCAACGTACATTACAATGACGAACGCATGTGCTCAAACAGAGCTTTCTTGATTGTATGCCCTCCGCTTGTCCCTCATACCCCTCTAGAATTGCCACTGAACAAGCCGCGATTGTGTTTGGTAAGAAATTCAGGGTTGGGCCCTGGATTACTTGGAGCCACCTCTGCTAACGCAATGTCAAAATGACGAACCTCCACTTGGATAGCATTTAAATCCTCCTGTAGATAGATCCTTCGATCATCAGTACACTTACGGCCGCAAGCACATCATAAGTTGCGTGAACCATGGGTATTTGCTAAACATAATTTAGTCTAAAACCATGAAAGTTAATAATATCATATCCATCATGGTTGATTCCTGGTTGTTACACATACAGAGCAAACATGAAACATATTGACCACAGAGAAGCATAAGTTACGGAAGAGAGTAGTAACCTCCAAAGCAGCCATAGAAGCTACGCGACAAACGGCATTGATATCAACACCAATGAAAGTAGGCGTACGAGCAGCCAGAGATGCAAGATTTACAAGAGAAGAACATGGCGTATTCCGTAGTTGAATCTTAAAAATCTCCTCCCTAGAAGCTTCATCTGGCGGCCCTACATACAACTGCTGATCAAAACGCCCTGGATCGAATAAGACAACCATTAGCAAACATAAAAACATTAGCAAACATACATAAGGTCATCCTACTCACAACAAATCCTAGCTATCTAACCAGAAGGAATGCATCAGCAGGGATAACTGGAACCAGAATGACCCAGCCGAATGTGAAGGGCTTGAGCTCAACCCTCAAAATCCCTCTCTTGCCCACTATCACACAAATCCTCTAGGGCAATTCAAGTGCCTGCATGCCAGCCATTAAAGGTCCAATTCACAAATTCACCTTTGAATTTGAACCATTAAAAGACATGAGTGTACCTGGCCGGAGAAGAGCTGGATCAATTATGTCAGGTCGATTGGTAGCAGCTATAACAAACACTCTTGTACTTGGTTTTAATCCTAAAGTCACAACAACTCAGTCATTCATCTCTTCATATGTATGTGCACAAAACTAATTTTAAAAGACTGGAAAGGATCCACCCTTCTTTCCGTTGCTATGCGAAGAAATTAGAGTTCTAAGTATACACATACAGGTCATAGCAGATGCTTAGTGATGATATAAAAGAAAAAGTCCAGTAACTAAAACATCTGACCATAACGATTGTCATTTTGAATCCAATTATTGATCCATGGAATGTCAAGGTAAGAGGAAATACCATCCATTTCAGTAAGAAGCTGGCTCATCAGACGGTCCTCCACAGAGAGACCACCAGTATCACCACTACTCCGTGCGACAACCAGCGCATCAATTTCATCAAAGAAAACGATAGAGATTGCACTGCCTTCTCTGATTCTCCTACCCACTTGCTGAAAAGCTCTTCAAGTTCTTATAAGCAGCGTCCCCCCATTTCCACCAGCTGCGGTCCATTCTTGAGCTCCGGCTGAGGATGTGTCAAAGCCCATCTGTTCAGAGTCGGTTCATAAATGTGAGACGGAGGTTTTCCAAAAACTGCAAAGATGGTTTACTAACACGCACTAAAAAATGATAAACGCTCTGAACGCTTGAAAGAAATCATAGCAAGACCAGGAAAAAAAGGCAAGATAGCACAGCCATACCCAGTGGAGCACTCTACCACATAGTTCGCATCTTGAAGATGAGTGCAGTCACGGCACACAATCATACGACTGTTACATAAACTGAAGTTCGGGAAGCATCAAGAATTGGATAGGAAGAGCATGTTCTAATCACAAGACCGTGTTCTTTAGCATGTGCTTCCTTTGAAGATGTAGACCTTTGGTGATGTCTGCTACCGTGAAAGTAGACCTTTGGTGATGTCTGCCACCGAATTACCTTATTGGAGTGGAAGCAGATATAGGAATGAAGTCAATGTAGCATCAATTCAATCGTAAACCAGGTGACGACAATGAAGGAACCAGTGTTAATCTCTCGATGCAGCTTCGAGCGCTTCCCACACGCAGACTAAAAAATTCTCAGAACCGTGCTAGTAAAGACACAGCATTCGCACGGAGAAGATGTAATTACGTAGTTCATCCTTCAAGAGCTGCAGTTTGTGCAGCTCACTTTTCTCCATGGTGTCCAACTAACGAAACTATGAAATCTACACAAATGTACCAAATTCAAATATTAAAACCACCAGCAGCTGGATTAGATCTCTGCTTTAAGACAAGGAATGCAGTGCACATATACACACACAACGTAAAAACAATTCGAATTTGTGCTTCTCAACGTACACGGAAACGAATCACGTCACAAATAAACACTTACAGACGATTTCACAAAGTATAGCAGACACGATTTAGCTGAGAAAGCACCACTTCAGAGCACAGGGCTAAGATACTCCTTTTTTTTTCTAAATGCAGATTACAGCAGCAGGTAAAATGTAGAAATGAGAAATAAGTAGGCAATACAAGGACATTATGTACAGTAGATAGAATGGAATTATTGTTACTCCTATCTTGGAAGTCACATAGAAAGCAAAATGTCGACTGACCTGCTTCGAAATAGTAGTGCAGACTTCGCTATGTGGTTCATTTCGTGCATTGCAGCCAGTGCTCCAAGAAGACAAGTGAACACAGGCTCGGAGAGGGTATCTTTCCTGAATAGTATCCCTTGACAAATTTTCATTTCTGGAATCCTCAGACATCTTTCATATGTAGCGGAGGAAAGGCACACAGAAACAAAACACGACACAAAGCAGGTACAAACATTAAACACACAGAAAATGAAAACGAAGCATCGGGAAAACTGTGTGAACGCTTCCTTGAAGTTGAAAATGAAGGGCACAAGTTTTTCAATCTTCAATATGGCGGTATGTGACCTCGTCAAAAGTATGCCCGAGGAATGGAGAGGTTCCGATAATGGGAGAGGGAGAGGGTGACAAATTTTGACAAAAAACGGTCGTTTCAATACACAGAAGACTCAGTTTCTAAGGTAGGATGTTACACTTCGTGCCTCCAGTTTACCGTTCAGTCATCCCAACGGGAAACCTTCTGTCATGACACATGCTCTCTATCGAAGCCACTCCCCGTCCTGAAAATCATGTCGGTAGAGGATGGAAACTGTGGACAGAAGTCGCCCCACTTCACCCATTCGTAGTTCTAGAAAGCAAAACTGGAGAAGGATAGAAAGCCATTTGCTGGAGAAGTTGTTGAGGTACGTACAAACTACTTCACAGTTGGAAGGCGTTGGTCTACGTAGGCTACAGGAGTGACTGAAATGTCTCACCAACAGAAGAAGGTGAACAAGAGTACTTAGTTTTCATGTCGTATGACGGTGATACTCTTTCTTTTGAAGATTTTGGTTGTATTGGAGAAGGTTTAGGGTTTCTTCTTCCTAACCCTAATTTAGTCCATTTCGAGGATACAAGTGCATTTTGAAACTAATTTTAGTTCCTTTGCGACATTGGAAATTTTGCCAAAGTGGGATGGATAGAGAAGACGACTACATAGAAGTCACAGATGAGAGGCGAAAGCAACTACGTGATGACAGACTTTGGGTGAGAGAATATCGCCGAGCTAGGTTTTTAAATTTGCATAGAATAAGTTGTCCTTGTTGTAAATGTCAAGGTCGTAGGAAGTGGATAGTTTCCACTGTGAGGGAACATCTAATCCGAAACGGCAGAGACTCAAACTTTCGAGTGTGGCGAGGACCTGGGAGTCCGGAGACATCAGACGAAGAATGGGAGGCTGGTTTTTGGAGTTCAACAGCAGGTCGACCAATGCAGGTCGATAATCAAGTGGACACTAGGAATATGCTGGACAATTTATTTGAAGACGTTGAAAACTCAGAGCCCATGGAGGAACGGCTCCATTCCATAGAGGGCATGGAAGAACGCTTGCATGACACAGTAGTGGAAGCCTTTACAGTAGCAGACAATGTAACCAACGCATGCAACTCTAGACCAACTGTAGGTGATGACTTGGAGGTCGAAAATGCATTGCCGCAGGAAGAACCGGTCGGTGATACAAATGAGCAAGCAGAAGTTCAAGGTCAAAACAATTTTGATGCCGACATTTTGGAAGAGGCTTTGCATGCATTATATGAAGGTGCTCGATGTACGAAGTTGGCAACCACCATCCTTATCATGAACGTGTGCACTGTCCATGGGGTGAGTAACAATTTTGCTGATGAATTATTCACTCTTCTCCAAGGACACATTTTGCCACAGAATAATACGTTGCCTAGGAATTTTTATGCAGCTCGAAGACTAACAGGCAAATTAGGATTGGCTTACAATAGCATCCATGCATGCGAAAAAGGATGTGTACTGTTTAGAGGAGAACTTGAAGGTGCTATAAGTTGTCCAAAGTGCAATCGTCCAAGGTACAGGGATCAAATTAGAAAGAAGTTTCCGTTGAAAGTTTTGAGGCATTTCCCTATCATTCCAAGATTGCAACGCATGTTTCGTAGCCCAGCTCTCTCGAAATTGTTGCTATGGCATTTCGAGAATGGAAGCAATCGTCCAGGAGGAGACAATCTAGTGCGTCACCCATGCGATTCAAAAGCGTGGCGCCACTTCCATGAAAATGTGGACCCAACCTTCGATGAAGACTCAAGAAATATCCATTTTGCTCTTGCTGTAGATGGAGTAAATCCTTTCAAGCAGAGTCGTTCAAGTTGGTCTACTTGGCCAGTGACCTTGCTAAATTATAATTTGCCGCCTTGGTTGAGCACCAAATTTTTTTTTATGATGTTAGCTTTGTTGATTCCTGGAAAGCAATCTGTAACTTCAGAAGTATTTGATGTGTATCTGGAACCCTTGGTGGATGAATTGCTGGAATTGTGGAAAGGAGTGCCAGCATATGATGTTGTACAAGAAGTTGGTGCCCGCTCTTTCAACCTCAGAGCAGTTCTTATGTGGACAATTCATAACTATCCAGGATATGGCACGGTAGGAGGATTTGCGCACCAAGGGTATGCAGGGTGTCCATGGTGCGGTTCTGATTTAGGAGCAGAGCATTCAATGGAGCTATGTAAGGAAATTTATCAAGGGACTCGCAGATGGTTGCCTACTAATCATCCTTACCGCTCAGAGCGTATGAAGGATCACTTTGATGGAAAAGTGGAAGTGCGAGGAAGACCCAAAATTGTATCTGTAGAAGAACAGTTGGAATATGCAGAGCAGTATAAGACTTGGAAAGCAGCAGGAAATAGAGACGGAGCTCCAGGGGATCCGTCCAAATTGCATGGAGTGAAGCGGTCTAGCATTCTTTTCAGGTTGCCTTACTAGAAGGTGAGTTGCAGTAGTCTTTTAAGTCGAATGACTAAGTAGCAAACTAGTAGTACCATTACAGTGTCAAGAAGAATGACAATGGATTACTTGCATTTCAGTTGTATTATAGTCGCTTATCAGTCGTATCTTAGTTGCACATCAGTTGTACTGCAGTCGCATATCAGTTGTGTTGTAGTCGCATATCAGTTGTGTTGTAGTCGCATATCAGTTGTGTTGTAGTCGCGTATCAGTTGTGTTATAGTCACATATTAGTTGTGATTTAGTTGCATAGCAGTTGTATTTTAGTCGCGAACCAGATGTATTTTAGTCACATGTCAATTGTGTCATATTCGTTTTGAGATGCTTGTACAGAGGAATTGCAATGAACACTAAAGTGCCTACATTGTATTAGAGTCTTGTAGCATGCTGTTTGAGAGAGAGATGAAGTGATAATAAAAGCATTTGGTAGGGAGATGTACAAGTGAATGTGTCTTTCCATGTCCGTTGTCAATCCCATACTAACTACTCGAAGGCTATTCATGTGATCAGAGGCTTCTCATCCGCTATACACTAGATGTCATGCACTGCGAGATGAATCTTGCCAAGAATTTCTTAAAAACAATAAGTGGAAAAAAAGATACGGTCAAGGTACGACGAGATCTTCAAAGGAGAGGTATACGAAAACATTTGTGGTTGATACCAAATCCTCGTAGAGTTGGTAAAATGTTGAAACCTGCTGCTGGATATGTGCTCTCTGAGAAAGAGTACGAGCAATTTGCAGACATTATTGACTCTGTGAAGCTTCCTTCAGGATACTCCTCATCATTTGGGAAGCATATAAAGGCTAAAAAATTTGGAAGCCTCAAATCGCATGATTATCATGTGTTAATGCAGCAATTGATGCCATTGGCATTGAGGGGTCTATTGAAACCCGGACCGCGTATGGCCATCATGCGGATTTGTAAAGTATTCAGGAGAATATGTACGAAGGTTTATAACCCAGCAGACTTTGAGTCTCTTCAATTAGATGTGGCTGAAAGTATGGCACTACTAGAGATGGAGTTCCCACCGTCATTTTTTGACATTATGACACACCTTCCATATCACCTTGTCCAAGAATTAGACTTGTGTGGCCCTATTAGCACAAGGTGGATGTATCCAGTTGAAAGGTATATGAAAACATTGAAGAATTATGTCCGGAGTATGGCTAGACCAGAGGCTTGCATGGCAGAAGGGTACTTGAAGGAAGAATGCCTTGGCTTTGTTACAGAGTATTTGCAAGGATTTGATGTTGTGAAGAGGCGCGTCTGGGATGCAGAGGAGGAATTCGGTGATGCTGAAGAAGTTCTAGAGGGTGCGGGTCGACAGTTTGTAATGTCTACTACACTGCGGGATGCAGCACATAATTATGTACTGAACAATGTTGCCATTTTGGAGCCACTTGTGAAGTAAGTTGCACTATCATGCTCATCTTTTATAATCTGATTAGTAGAACGAAGATACGCAAGTTCAATGCAATTGGTTGCAGTAGCAGAGATGGAACTAGAATGCAATTGGTTTTAAGAATCTTGTGCAACTCAAATGTAACTATCATGCGACTATAATGGAACTGAAATGTAACTATCATGCCACTATCATGCAACTGAAATGCAACTATCATGCGACTATAGTGCAACTGACATGCAACTATCATGCGACTATAATGCAACTGAAATGCAACTGAAATGCAACTACCATGCAACAATAGTGATTGTCAGGTGTCCAGGGATGTCTTCGGTGAGCATTTGCAGTTGTATCTAATTAGGCTACAACAAATTGTAACAATGTTAGTTTTAACTTCTTTCATGCACTTGCAGTAAGTGGAAGGAGGATTGTCAAATGGATTCAAGCACCGCACCACTTGATGTGTGGATAAAAACGGTTGTTCGCAACAGTGACATTGATGCACACAGTCCTGAAGATAGAGATAGGATATTATTATCCACAAAACCATCGCAAAAGGCACTTCGATATTCTCGTATGAAAGCTTTTGGAAACCATTTCAGGGTGGATGACGATGCATCCAACCAATTTCAAACATACGACTGCGGGGTTGCATCTGTGTTCCAAATTCCAGCTTCTGATCTTCGAGATGTGTCAGGTCACTATGTTGGAGTACTAAAAGATATATTGAAATTAGACTATGGGTCTCTTAGCAACCCTGTGATACTAATGCGATGTGAATGGGTGAAGAAAACAGACAATCGACGAAATGCAACATACATTCGAGATGAGGCTGGTTTTCTTGTAGTGAACTTCCGCCACAAAATGCGTATGATGCTGGATCCTTTCATATTTTCAAGCCAGGCAACCCAAGTGTTCTTTGCTGATGATGTAAGGAAAGAAGGTTGGAAAGTAGTATTGCATAAAGAAGCTCATGCTCGACGACAATTTGTAGACACATCAGATGTATTCGTGAGTACCAATATACAAGCTTCTGGTTTAGCTACTCCAGAGGATGTGCCTCCTCTACCTACTGTTCCATCTTTGGTTGGAGCTATAGAGTTATCTGCAGAGGATAATCTATTAGCATGTGCAAGATATTGACACCATTTATTTCCAAAAAAATGGTGATTTTTAAGTTTGAAAGTTTCTTTGTATGTTGTATCCTTCATTTCAAATAGACTTAATGCACTACCGCATGCAATTGTCTGCCCTCTATTAAAGAAAAAAGCGAGTAGAAATGAAGTGAACCTTTATAAATTATAGATGAATAATATCACAGAGGCATACTTATTTGATCTTATGAAGTGTGCATCTTGAATGGCTCTAAACCAGCTTCAAATACAAAAATCATAAGTTGCATCTCATAGTGAACTCATAGTAAACTTACAATGACAATTGTGTAGCAAAGTAAGGATGCAACCACAACTCATACGAAATAAGTACTAAAGCATTTTGACTAAGAACTCTAACTATCTTTGTTTTGTAATCAAACTATAGTCATTATGTTGTTGAATTTTAGTGTAATTGTAGCCAAAGTCTACTTCTTCTGTAGTGGAACTGTAGTTGTTTTTTAGTTGCATTGCAGTCTTCTTGTAGTTGCACTGTAGTCATTTTCTAGTTGTATTGCAATTGTTCTCTAGTTGCATTTCAGTCGTTTCTTAGTTGCACTATAGTCGATTTTCAGTCATGTTCTAGTTGCATTGCAATTGTTTTGTAGTTGCATTTGAATCGTTTTTTAGTTGCACTGTAGTCGGGTTCTAGTTGCAGTATAGTTGATTCCTAGTTGCATTTGAGTCATTTTTGAGTTGCAATGTTTCCATTTTTAGTTGCAGCGTACTAATTAGTTTGTTTTCTGTAATTGGAGTGACTACATTTTTCTACGGTGGACTCCACTTCCTGGATAGCTGCCTACATGGACAACTGCGATGAATATTGGATGTAGAATACCTCTTGTCTATTCTTCTATTACAGTATCGTAACCCTACTCTTCATTTTCCAACTACTTTGCGACTACAACTACATCCATGTCAAATTTGATGCAAATACAGAGGGCTACAGTCGCAGTACAGTTGTATAGGACACATAGTCGCATCACAGTCGGTTGCAACGGACACGTTTTTCTTCTAGTGTGACATGATTGACTTGGATACAAATAACCGAGATGAATTTGAATTTTTAGAAGACGAAGATCTACCTTCTATAGCGAGATTTGTAGATGGGAGCCGACTTCTAAACAGCCATACCGTTTTGGCAAACAAGGAAGACACCATTGTGGAAAAGGCGGTTCAGAACGGGATATCAGTTACAAGAGGCCAAACTTTACAAGCAAATGAAGTGATTGAACGTGAAAGGTCTCCATCCATACCATTAGGCCAACCTGGAGAAAATGACAAACTACATTCTTGGGAGAAAATGGATGCGGACAAAACAAGCTTCGAATTTGGAGAAAAATTGGTTGATAAGAGCATCGAGAGACCGAGCTTCCTAAGCCTCAAACCGCTAGAGGTATTGGACAAGGGGGATTCAGGTTCAAATGAGTGCAGAAGTCCGAACATGGTCCACAATGACCAAGGCAGAAATGACAACATGCAGAGGTCGCAACGTCCAACGAATAACGATCCTCCACCCGCTCCATGCTCATTGTTGAACGGTGGAAGTGGTAGTACTACTCTGGGGGGTTCACCGAGTTTTCTACCTACATTGCAAGCTTCCAACATTCAAGAAGAAACTGTGAAGCGAAAATTCACTAGTTTAGAGTGTACTAGTGATAGGGAAGATGAGACATTGGAATCAATGTTCAAGAGCATAGCAAGCCACCCACCACAATGTTCTCAAAGACTAGAGGACATGAAACTGTGATCTGTGAATGAAATAACAACGGTTGCTTGCCAACGGAGGCAACAAGTAAAAGAAGCAATGGTAGAAGAATCCGCTAAACCTAAGAAGAAACGAGTGATGGAGCCATTTGCTATCTCCCCAAGGAAGAAAGTACATGGAGGAAGAACCCCCTTAGATACACGAGTATCCCTTCCAATTCTTCCCGCAAAGAAAGGACGATTGGCCGGTGGTCTTCGAGAACGCATCCTCGGTAAGAATTTCTTAAGGAGGAAGGATGATCCAAACATAGGCAAGGGGAAGAAAGCTTCTACATCTACAGAAATCAGAGGAAAAGAGAAAGAAAAAGTATTGTCTTCATCAGATGATGAAGACAATACTTTCGATGATGAAGATGACGGATGGCTATCAAGAGACTATAGTAGTGGGGCAGAGGTAAAAGGAGATAGTGATTATCATCCTTAGGAATTGAATCTTACATTCTTAGAATGGATTAGATTAGAATACGTTACATAGATAGTTCTTCAAATCTTTATGATTTGAATTTGGAAGACTTTATGAACGTAGTAGAAATGACTCAAATGAGGTTTGACATTTGACACGCATTGCTCTATAATAGGAATTTGCGTGTTTATTTTGAAAAATGTAATAAACCTTTTTTATTCATTATCTTTGGTTGAATGGTTGAATAGGAAATTGAAGAAGTCTTCACTGCGTGTATTTTGGTTATTCATGCTCCATGTACAAAACAAATAAATTAGATAATTTCTTGGGAAGCGTTAGAAATAATGAACCTCAGAAAGAAAGCTTGCATAGAAACTGAAGTCTGTAAATACCAAATTACAAAATTGAAGATCGTGGTTGGCGGAATGGCGGGGGGGCACAACGACAGCAATGCAGCAGACTCTCCGACTGCGTGGAAGGTCGTGGATGGGCCGACCACAGGTCCGTAGCGGACCGTCCACGAGAGAAAGAGAAGAGAAGCAGGGGCCGCGGACTGGCCGACCGGGCCTACCGTAGGTTTAACGACGGTCCGACCAGCGACCGCAGCGGACGGGGCCGACCGATGGTTCGCAACGGACTGTCCAGTCTGTCCTACCGCACGAATGGGACAACCGCGCCGGACGGGGCCGACCGATGGTCCGCAGCGGACTGTCGGACCGTGCGGATGGGCTGACCGCGCCGGACGGGGCCGACCGATGGTCCGCAGCGGACTGTCGGACCGCGCGGATGGGCCGACCGCGCCGGACAGGGCCGACCGATGGTACGCAACGGACTGTCGGACCGCGCGAATCGGCCGACCGCAGCGGCCACATAAAGGTGACCCAAATGATTAAGAGGTCATCTGCCATTCGGGAAACTGGGACTTACTGTATTTCTTGTCTTCAGGTCTGAGGTCTGAGGTTCGATCACTTGAGTTCATGCGGTGGTATGAGGCTTGGTTTCAACTTCCAACAACCAATTCCCATTTCTCAAAAGTGGGTGATCTATTCATTCTTTGTGGAAAAGGGGGGGAATGAACAATAATAAAGCTAAAGTCCTTGCCAAGTGCCAACGAATCTTGAATGAAACCTACCACTAGAAAATGCAAAGAGTAAATTACTTAAATATTTTTCGATTTCAGGGCTACAGTTTTTCACGGCCAGTCGGCTATGTCACCATGTACCATTCTTTATAGAATTACAATGCATATATTTATATGGTCAAACTATAAATGGAATCGGTTTTAAATGAAAACAAGGTTCCATGTAGCAGAGAAAGCTCTGTGAGTCTGTGTGAAATCCCTACAATCCTACATAAGTACATTTGTATTCTTTGTAATTTGAAACCTCCAACCAAATTGTTCCGCAAAATATTTAATCCAAGCCGGAAAGCTCAAATGAATGAAGAAACACCTATACTAGTATACTATTTACTATCTCACCTTGCATGTTGATTTGTTTATTGGCCAGGAATTCTGCATTTTAGATCTACATGACTCAAGATTTATTAATAAGGTATTTATAAATTTTGAAAGTATTCTACAACAAAATCGTGAGTGTTGGACGAAGCACAACAAAATTATCAAATGTTTCTTGCAGTCACCTAGATCCATTAGAAATTAGAAAAATTTTAGAATTTTCATTGTATTTTAGGTACATTTCAATGTCAAAAGGCTCCCAATTCTATATTTGGAATGATGAACTAAGTGACTAAGAAGATGTTTCATCTAAATGAAGATGTTTTATCCAAAATGATTCTGGACTCTGGAGAGTGCAAACCTTCAATGACCAATTTGATGAAATGGAGGTAACCAATAAACCAATATGTACACAAAGAATAGAAGCAAAAATATACAAGATTTAGAATATTATTCTTTTGTTAAATTACTAACAACAACTTCAAGGGGCTCTAACTCTAATCCCTCAAGTTGACTTCACATAAATACCTAAATATGACCTATAAACAGAAACCGAATTATTTAATGCATTATTGCATTGAGATTTGTAACTTTAAAGGATAGTTTGTTTAATTGTTTACATGCAATTTTATGAAATGGAATTGGAGTTGGAGATGAAATAAGGTCATTCTATATTTAACTATAGTGAAAAGTGATTGAATGAGTATTTTACCATAGTTTGTAACTTTGTATAATCATACTTTCTTAGTTTTTGTTGGATTTTATTCACAATTGAAGGGTGATTTTAAAAAATACTCATATTATTTTAGAGTCCTGTATTGAGTGTTTGCAAGTTGCAATGTCTTTTTTTATAACTTTTCATACTTGTTTTTTTTTGAGTTTACTAAAGTTTTGACTACTGAAAGCAATACTTTTACTCTTTTAGAAACAAGCTTTTACGAGTTCTGAAGTTTACAGTTCAGATTTTAAGTATTTCAGTATTTTACAAATCACAAAGAATCATTATTTTATGATTATATGCATTAGAAAATGACTACAAACTTCACTTTTCTTCAATTATATATTTTTAAAATTCACCATGAAAAAATGAAAATTTAGTCTCTCTCCCTCTATGTACATTTATAGTTTGTACTCAAAGTACTTATAAGATGTAAGAATGAGTCAATTGCAAACATATTTCATGAAGAGAAATATTGAAATTCTAAAAGTGAGTAGTCATCAGAATTATGGGTAGGATTCATGGTTTTTAGGGTATAGGGTATAGGGTTTAGGGTTTTAGGGTTTAGGGCATGGAGTTATTTTTCAAGTTTCACATTGAAGAGGCAAAATTCCCGCCTTCAGTTTTCAAAGTTTTCATGTCCTTACCTGAAGTTCATGACGAACTAATGGTCTAACAGGCTGCCAGCTCACTCCTTTGGATTCTCCACTCACAAATAACTAATTTTGGAGAATCCACAGGTCGTGGGCTGCCTGGCCGTCCGCTCGGCGGACAGTGCGCCGACCAAGCGGTCGGCGAAAGCAACGACCCATCTGTTGAGTGGACGGGCCGACGGCCTATCGGTCGGGGCAGACGAAGTCCGTCCGTCCGCCCGACGGCCGATTGGTCGGGACGACGGCCAAGCGGTCAGTGCGTCCGTACGTCTCTGTTGACCGTGGGATGGGAGATGCGGATTCACGCTGTCCGTCCGATCTTGCCATTCGACCCTGAAGCCAACAGCGACGTCCACCTCGTCGGTCGGTATAAAAAGCGGAGCGGACGGCTCATTCCACACAATTGTTTCCCTTGCGGAGTGGGTGATCCAACAGCTATTGGTCTCTGTGCGCCCCTTCTGCCTTGGTGTGTGAACAATTGTGAATGAATGAATGGTATCCACTATTCACTAATTATTATAATGTGAAATCAATACACAATACTCATTAATCATTCTAACGTTGAGGTAATTTATAAAGAAGGGTACTATGCCTCGCAAAGGAATTCCGTTTCTTTCCGGTTCTTCGAAGAAAAGTTCGAAGGGGAAACCACAAGAACTAGATTGGGATGTTTACTTCGATGAATTTAATGTGGCAAAGGAGGGGTGGGAGTACGAGTCCAACAAAGTGTGGACTTGTACAATGTGCAAGAAATATGTGACCATGTCACACATAGCCAAACTGTGGCCAGCAAATGACAGTTTGGAGAAGCAAGTGAGACGGTGGGAAGGCCCTATGAAGACATGTACGAGTAGACACTTTGTAGAGAGATACGAAGAAATTTGGGCAGCTTCAAATCTAGGTCCCTCGAAGCTTACCATCATGAACTATTCTACCATGGCAATGGTTTGGGTGGAGATTGTACTCCAGAAAGACGTTGACTGGCGTACAGTTATAGGGATGAATAAAGAGATGAAGATGACGTGTCACTCAGCTGTGGTGTTTACTAACTGGCGTGGCGAAAGTGATTGCATGCCGGCTTGGTCGAACCGAGGTCAATTTGGGTGCCCAAGTTGGCCTATGCGGGATGCAGAGGACAGTGATGCTGACGATGATGAAGAACCAGCTGAACAGTTGCCACTTCCACCTCCACCTCCGGAGAGGCACAAACGCCGAGAAGAACGCGAAGACATAGAATACGAGAATCAAATGCGGGAAGCATTGAGGAGGAGTGTTGAGGATCAAGGCCGACCTCGTGGATATCACACTTCACCTCGTCGTGAACGTGATGTACATGGCTCGCGACATGGAGGAAGTAGTTCACACTATAGGAACAACCCTCGAGATGGTGGTCCAAACGTAGAAGGAGGCTATAGAACTACAACCTATACGGACTACGGTGGTCTTTCACATGGCGGCCCTCAATACTGCCCAAGAACAAGGGGACCTCATGGAAACACCAGTTATACAAACTATGGTGGTTCGGAACAAGGCGGCTCGCGAAATTATCCAAGAACAGGAGGACATGATTTGTATGGGCCTCATGGAAGTTCTTACTACACTGGTTCAAGCCATGGAGGGACTGGAGGCTCACATGAATATGCTTCAGTTCCACCTCCAACTTTTGGAGGTCCTTATTACGAAAATTATGGACAAGGGCGACAATCAAGCGGATATGGGCCATATGGTGGCTCCGGTTCTACGCCTCAAAGTCAAAATCATGATAGTAGTTCTGATTCTGAATGAAGTATAGTGTTATTTTGTAGAAAAATATAAGGTGCCATTATGTAGTTATGGGCTTTGTTTTTTAGTGTGGTTTTCAAGTGTAATGCATTGTCAATTTGTCATTTGCCATTTGGAAATAATGCAATAGTTGTAGGAATGCAAGTATATTCGAACACGTGAGATGTATGAAAAACTTGTTTTAGCCCCCAAAACGAAAGTGGTACAGGCTATAAGACTATTTTATAATATAATAAAATTATTTGCTTTTTACCTTGTAGAGTAAGTAGAGTTCCATACTATCACTCCAATATGAATGGTTAATTGTTGCAAGTGTTGAGTATGTGAATGATGTGGTGTAATGTATTTGAACATCGAAAGTTACGTATTTTGGTCATTTGTAATGAATGCGTACTGAAAACCATGAAAGTTACGTGCTTGTATATAGAATTGTAAATGTACGGTTGTTTTTTGAGTCAAAATGGTGTGACCAAATCATTTTTATAAAACCTTTGTCGAAAAACTGAACACCTTTTGGTAATTGGTAATTTGGTATGCACCAAAAGAAATTTCATTATGTAATTAGCTTTGATGTTGTACTTCCCAAATGCTATTTTAAGTATTGGACCTTCACGACAACAATTCAAGACTTATTCTTCTTCAAGTATTTTAACACTAGAAGAGTAAAAACAACAAGATATCATGTTGTTGAAATTCATTGATGAAATGAATTCGAGCTCTCTGGATATTGGATAGGCAAGAATATAATGTACAAGTAAAAAATTAAAAATTAAAACAAGTTACAATTATTTTCCTACCTACTATAACCTACTACCTAGTGCAGTAGTGCCTACACTCCCCCCCGTCCCTTCACTCCCTTGTTTTGAGCAATTTAGGTCATAACTTCTATTCCCGGTCACTGATTGTGGAGAAAATGAGGTCTCCATTATCCCATATAGCTTAATAAGCTTATCAATTTTTCCATCTTTAGAAAAAGTTTCAACAAATCACGACAAAATTTCAAGTTGTAAGTACCTACCTAATAACCCCTAAACCCTCGAGGGGACCCTAAGTCCTTTAGAAGTGAACCTTGAACTCACAATTAGGCACTCACATACAATCATACATTCATACACGATGTTTCCCTCAGTCCTTTAGTTGCCCTCCATCGTCATATGAATTAAAAGACATAGAGGTAAGTAAACGCTTACCATTTTTTATATTGTCATTGACATTATTATAATGAACATCTTCAATCACATTTACTATACCACAGAAATGAAGACAAGGACTTGTCAAGCTAACAATCAATGAATCATAGAATCAACAATCATCAATTAAAAATTCAACGAATAAAGAATTGCAAATTATTTCATATAATGATTTCTAGATTTCCAATTTTCCATCCAAACATACGATGACAAATGGCGTAAAGACTTCCAAGTTCTCCAAAATCATTGTGAATTAAAACATGCTCATTGATTACAAATGCTAAGATGCACCTTGCTGTAAAACAACATTCACAATCAATCCACTCATTGGTGATGAAACTGAGGTATATCATCCGTATATACTATACTACTATATAATTGACATATAACTTAGTATATGTCTTTGCCTCTATGAATAGTGCATACTATAAACACCTATAGGCTATAGTTAATTACTTATATATGATATATTAATATCATTAAAGACTTAAACTACAGCTCCAAAGTGGCGGAAGTGTTTATCCGGTATAGGCCAATGAAACGAAGAAGTAAATCGCGAAATCACTTGCGCCAAACTACTATGGCCATCGGGACCATCTTCGCAAAGTCTCCCCAAATACACTTGAAAGACTTGTGCTAAGTCGTGATGCGAGTACAACACATGTTTTTTGCTTCCACGACCTTGCAAACCGTAGTATGTCTCTGACATACATGTACTATTGATTCTCTTCGCTATTTGACCAACAGTAAATTCTTCGGACTTAATGGTAAGTATGGGTATGTTCTCCACATCTGCATCTCTTCGATGTACGTATGTAATCTTTGGATCGATCCACCACCTCCTCCTCAGAACTTCGTCCCGATCACTTGTTGATGTGAATGTATACAATGACTTCATGGGCTCTGTACTAGTCGTGGTCATCCCCCAATCGCAAATTCCAATGAAAACCTGCGACTCGTCTTCCGGGAAATGGAACATGATGTTGTCTGGAGAAATGTTGTTGTGAAGGTGTCCGGCACCATGTACCGCATTCATAATATGCAGCAGTGCCCAAGCAAGCTCCGTACGCTTTGCTCTCCATCGCTTTAGACGATGAGCACGAATGACCTCCTCGTCGATAATTTTGGGGTCACACATAATGCGTATGGCAATATTGTCTGGATAATCGTTATCCATTCTCAACATTTCACGCAAAGTACCACCATTCCACCACAATGAATAGCCTTCGTTCCGATTTGTGTGGACTGCAACGAAGCGTATGACTCCATCGTGCGGAATCCACACCGCCATCGATTCAGTTTGGTGTTCCATCTTTGCAAGCTCAGGTCGTCGACCCTCTTGGAGAGAGATTTTTGCTGCAAATTCCCAATGTGGTTGAAGTTCAGGGCACCCTTCGATTCGCACCCTACGAATTGTGGCATAGCCTCCACGTAGGACAATATTATCTTGTGGAATCACCCTTGCAGTTCCCGGAAGCGCTATTAAATGGCGAAATACAACTCGCATGTTTACTCTCCCTTCGTGAGTTGTCCACCAACTCATAAATCCACCTCTATTTCGTCTTGAAGCAAATGGTCTCATCCGACTCACGAACATGTCCACTTTTGTAATCACGTGCGTGAAGGCTTCATCATCAATGCGATGAACCTTACCAAATTTTTCGACGGTCCCTTTCGCATTCCATAGTGCATCATGCGCCTGTTTGTCCAACCAACTAGTGAAATCCTTCTTTTCCATTTCTTCATACCACCCTCCCACCCGCAACGCTTCATGCATTATGTCTTTTATATTGCCTTTGAACTTCTCAATGCCCTCCTCTTGATAACGAACATACTTAGAATCAAGAGACATGGTAGTTTCTCTCTCATAGAATTCAACAATGCATTTTCTCAAAAATGCGGTACAAGTGTGCGAGGGGTTGTCCATGATGTCGGCCTTAGTAGATTCCTCCCCAAACTTCGTTTTCTTCTTCGCCCTTGGCATCTTGATGAATGTCGCACGATTCGAGAAAAAAAATGACAAGGGTCCCCCCAAGATTTCACCTTTATCCGCCCGAGGAGAGGAGGCAATAGGACCCAAAGGCACTAAGCTTCTCCGCTCTCTCTTGCAAGCAAGGGGGAAGATAAAAGTGAGAGGCGGACGGCCTGACCACCTCTTTTGTATGAGGCGGACGGCCATCCCATCCGCCCAATCTCAGCCGTCCGCCCTGGCGGACAGCCGATGGGGCGCCCCGTCGGGTCCGTCCGATTGGCCGTCCAATCGGACCGCCGATCGGTCGGACGGGCCCGATCAGCCGACAGATCGGTCGGCCCCGTCCGCTCGGTTGGCCCCGTCCGACCCATCCGTCCGCGCGGTCGGCCCCGACCGCCCCGTGGTCCGCGTCCGTCCGGTTGGTCTGCCCCGTCTGCCCCGTCGTCGCCGTCCGACCGCTCGGTCGGCTCACTGAACCGGCCGACCGCCCGTCCATTGGACGGACGCGAGTCTGAAATTTCTATGTCCCCGGACGCCCGAAAACCCGTGGACGCGGACGTTGGACGTCCGTCCGGACGTCCGGGCGTCCCAGCGTCCGTGCAACCCTGCTTTTCAAGCTCTCTTGAAGGACATTGGGGTCCCTTCAAGTTTGATTTGAGCCATTGTGTTTTCGTGGACTTATTGTGTTGGATTTGAGTTGTTGTAGAATTATCTTACTAATCCTAAAGGAATTCCCCTCCGTACCTTGGCGATGCCACTTAGGGGAGCCTTTAGCCCATGAATGTGTGTTTCTTTCGAAAAGGTAATTCCTTTGTGTTATTCTTGGCCAAGTTCCTTCAAATCTTGACTTCATCTTGGTTGTTTTTTGTCATTGAAACAATGAAACTTGGGTTTTTGGTCATTATTGTTGGATTTTTGGCTTGTACTAATCCTAGAAAAAAAACCCACTCCGTACCTTGACGATGCCGCTTTGTGGGGGTCTCTAGAATTAATTTGTGTTGTACTAACAATCCTTGTTTCCAAAGATTTTGTTTTTTGTTCAAATTTGTGTTGTACTAATTCATTGTCTTAAAAGATTGTACTAATACATGTATAGGAACTTGTACTAATTTCTAGTGGGAAGTAGAAATTCTTTTGTTTTAAATTTCTTGTCCCATTGGAAACAACAAAGCCTTGACTTTGCTTATTTAGAAGTTATAGTAGTTGTTTTAGTAATTTGACAAAATCACGGCGAAGCTTTGGCTTTGGAAAAAGTTGGGGATACTAGAATTTAGAGTATTTAAAAATGACGGCAAAGCTTTGAACCTCCCCCTTCTTTGATCTTTTCTATGTAGTTAGGCCCTTTGGCCTTAGTTTGGTCAAATTGTTATTTTTTATTAACCTTTCTTTAGGGCCAAGATCAAGGGTGTAGACAAACCGTTAAGATTAGGGGGTCAGTACAAATTGAACTCCAAAATCTCATAGTAGAGGTCAAGAGCTTTTCAGAAACATAAAACACAAAGAAATCCGAGCTAAAATGAGTAAGATATAAGCAGATGAAGTTTCAAACACTAATTAGTAATTAAAACTTCATCCATGCATATCTTTTAGTAAGAAAGTCCAAATTACAAGTGTCTTATAGTTTCGTAGATTTAGAAACAATCTCTATCCATCAAAAATAGCAAACTTCTAAATATAGTAATCTATCAAAAGTTAGTCTGAGAGTTAGAGTGTATGTAGAGCCTAGGCTAAAAAACAAATTCAAATCATTATAAGGGGATTATAGTATAGATTTGAGTTAAGAATCTAATAGTAGAGGTCAAGAGATTTCCAAAAAGATAAAATACACAAAAATACGAGCTAAATTGAATAAGATATAAGCGGATGAAGTTTCAAACACTAATTAGTAATCAAAACTTCATCCATGCATAACTTTTAGTAGGAAAGTCCAAATTACAAGTGTCTTATAGTTTCGGAGAGCTAGAAACAGGCTCTATCCATCAAAAACAACAAACTTCTAAAAATAGTAATCTCTCAAAAGTCAAACCGAGAGCAAGAGCATATAGAACTAGAAATTAGAGGAAGAAGTATGAATTAGCAAGCAAGAAGTAGTATTTAGTTTCCTCCTATCTCACCACTCTTTCTCTCTTCTAGCTTAGACTAAGTGGAGTTCAAAAACTCAATAGAATTGGTAGTTGTGAAGATTTGCAAAAATATTGAAATTATTATAGTTGAAGTTGGAGAAGGAAGAGAGATCAAAAATATCTAGAACAACCAATTAGAATTGAGATAAGGAAGGAGAGAAGATTGATCAAGTGAATGTAGTCAAATTACGTATTTTTATCGAAATACGCAAAATAAGTGAAGGAAGGAGGAGGAGAAGAAATAATTGAATAGGATAGAATAGAATATAGGAAAAGAAAAGAAGAAGAGATAAGTAGAAGAGAAAGAAAGGAGGTAGAAGAAAAAGATGAAGACTTCGGGAATTTAGTCTTGTAATTTCAGACCCCTTTTTAAGCCGTTGGCAAAATTACTTAATCATTCCAAAACATGGCGAATGATAGAGAGTTTGTGGGAGTGATGGACCACCTACTCGCTGAATTCCAAACCAAGGCATGATTTGAAGTTCTTGTATTTTCTTTTTAGCTTTCAAAAGTAGTATTTATACATAGTAACCGAATTAGAGGTCCAATTCAACAAGTGTCAAGAGATTAGAACAAGTGTCAAGTTTCAAGTCATAACCTTGTAGAATAGAGTCATAGCTTTCTAGGAAGATATCATATGACCAATTTGGAGTAAAAATGAAGAAGTTATAGAAGGATGAAGTTTAGAAAAGAAGTTGGATGATAAGTAGTATAAGTCATCCATCAAGGGTGAAATTTGAAATATAAGTAGTGATAAATAACTTAAAGTCATAGGTCAAAATTCATAGTGAATTAAAATAGGGAAGTAGAAGTCAACCTTGTATGAAATTTTCATAGCCTTTTAAAGGTCAAACTTCATCCGCATATAACTTTGGCTAGGAAGCTCCGAATCCAATGAACTTTATAATTTTAGAAATGGCATGACATGTTCTTCCATCTTATGTGACTAAATTTAGATTGTCTCAAGTTTTTCCTAGAAACCACAGTGGCTTGAAGACTTGGTAATATTAGAATTGACCTTTGCATTTAGGGTAGGATTTTGAGGAATTATGTGAAATTTAGGAACTTAGAAAAGATCCATTGCTTGGAAGTCACAATGGACCGACGTTAGGCACCCATAGCGGTTAACTTGAATTTTCTAAAACCTGGTTGTGCACGCGTAATTACTAAGGATGGGTAAATAAACGCTCACAAAAGGCAACCCTGTTGTTGTGACTTCCCTACATTTGTCCTAGTTCTCAAGTGCTTGATGAAGGTTAAAGGGCCTAACATGTATAACCCCAATCGATTTACAGATTCTCAAAATCTATAATATACCCTTGTAAAATTAATTTATAATGTGATTCTTCCTCTTCAATCTGGCATATTTGAGGTTCATTTAGGAGAGGTTTGAACACCATGAAAAGTCAAAATTTCAATGGGTATGGCAATATACTTGCACGAAATCTAGAATAGAAAAATCACTATATTTTTTTTACCGGATTGGACTTTTGGTGGTAAAACTAGACTTCAAGAACTTTTCAAAAATATTAACCATTCCAAATAGTGACTTGGTTAGGATGTATTGAACTTCAAAATTTTACGAACACCAAGTTTTGGTGCCTCAGGCACTAAGGGGTTGAAATTTGAAAACCCTAAATCCTTTGCAGGAAACCAAGAAAAAAAATTGTATTAGATTTAAATCCAAACCCTTCTAACAAACTAGCAATTTAGCGCCCATTTCCAAAAAAAAATCATTCACATAGATGGACAACAAATACCAAACTCATTTGATGTCAACTCCAAACCATTTGAGCTTCTATTTACAAAAATGAAAACTTCAAATACAACCCAAAAAATGTACCTGAATTTCAAATCCAAACATTCTGGCATCCAGCAACGAAAATGAACTCATTGCACTTGAAACCGAAAATGACATAACTTGTATATGATTGGATTTCCAAACCTTTGTATAGTTGTACACTCAAATTCTTAATCCTAAACCCTTTTGAAGATGACTACAAAGAAGTCATTTTGTATTGGATATAAATTTGAAACACTTGTAGCCACTATTTTCCAAAATAAAACCTTGAACATGAACCTAGAAAAGTAGAACTTCTACTTCATTCAAATTAAACTACAACGTCCCTACCCTTTTTAAGACGTCCGTGCTCAAATGAATGCGTCCGCACCCTAACGAATCTGTCTGCACCCCGACGAATGAGTCCGCGCCTTGACAAATGAGTCCACGCCCCGACGAATGTATCCGCGCCTTGACGGAAACATTCGTGCCTAGTATAGTCCCCGCCCTGACAATGATGTTTGCGCCCTAATTCCAACGTGGACCGCCAACGTGGAAGCGACTTCCTAATTGGAAAATTTCAAAAATGAAAGGTGTCTGAACTGTTTGGACCGTCCGTCCGTCCCGTCTGATCACCTTGACCTGTCTAGTATGACAACTCTACATATCGATAGTGCACTACATTTCATTGCATCTTCATCAACCACGTCAATGCAATGACTATGTCATCGTCTAATCGGCATTACAAGAGGGTAGTTTAATTATTGCTTTCGTTCAAGTCAAGTCGTACTGATTGGCATGTGGATTTGAGTTCCTAGTTCACCTTGACCATTCACTTTGGGCATTCATGAGATTACAAAGAAACACTTATGCCTTGTCAAAACATCAAGATACAAAAAAATCTCACAGATTGGTTGATACTTTTTCATATTTTTGTTGAATACTTCCCATGTGAAAGTTCAGGCCATTTGAATTTGCAACCTCATAGCTAATGCATTAATGCTCCAATTTTCTTGAAATTGGTTTTGTTTGAAGCGCATGAAGACATTCTAATTGCATTACTCTTTGAGATTTTTGTGATTAAATGTATTTTGAACAATATTAAACCAAAAGTGCAAAAATCAACCCAAAAGTGGTCAACCGGTCACTAAAGGGTTAATGGCTTGTACATTCGCATGTATGGTTAGAAATATATGTAATTTCTATAATATATATATATTTTTATCATGAACACCTTTCTGTATTTTCTTCTTCCTCCAGTTTAGGTCGGATTGACCTCATTCGATGGTCAAAATTTTCTAAACTACATATTTGTTATTGGAGTTTACTTGTAAATGTAATTACAGTTATAGTTTTCCTTTTAATTGTTCTAATCTCTTTTTTTTCTTAGAATTTGGGAACACTGTCCTCTCTTGCTCGGCACACCAGTCTTCTGTGCATTGCATCAGCTGATTCGTTTTCCGACTACGGGCAGAACCTAATTCTGAGTACAAGAAACTTCATGTGTTCGGCTGCCACTGCAAATTCGACAATGGACTTCCCCCTAAAGCCCGTTGATGATGGGGTGGTGGATAGTCCCCCGGGTTCAGCTCCGCAACTTCCAAAATCATGTTCTCCTTCGCCCATAAAGTCTAGCGATGTTTTTGCTACACCAATGTCGTCTTCACCCTGCGATAGAGCAACACAATAGAAATTGTATGGTGAGGACATGGGTCCTTTACATGTGGAAATGTTGATTGTGGTATTGCTAGAGGTTTAGCACAAGGAGGTGGTTCACGCAACGGCCTCATTTTACAAGACTCTTTATACCAAGAATTGGATGGCCCAATATAGAGAATAGTATACCACCAAGAGCATGCGCTTCTTTTTTTTATCCATAGAATTAGATGTTCAAGGAAGTATAAAGGCTTTCCAGGCTCATGGATTACAAGCAAGTACAGCCACGGGCTAAAGATGACAAAGACAATCGTGGAGCTCAAGAGTAAATGACACGTATAGTACTTGTTTATAGTGTAGAGTCATGCATTCATGCTTCATTAAAGCTCAATGTGCATATTACAAAACAACTCAGCGCTTGAGTGAATCACACTCGCAACTTTTATAGTGTACATAGTGCAATGTAATGAATTACATTACTGGCCTTTATAGTTTCTTGCCTATAATATAGTGTCACTACCCCTACTCAAACATAGTTGGAGATGTATAGAACAACTCATGGTGTACAAGCGAAAGGTCAATATGAAAGTTTACCTTTTGGTTCTGATATTTGATTCTTACTTGTGTTCATCTTATTTTAATTCTTGTATAATTTGAATATTGTTTGAGGAATTTTCTTCTCCGTTTTTGAATGAAATTAGATTTCTATAACTCTCATTTCAGTGGAATACTCTCATTTTAATGAATATTATGTTTTCAAATCAAAATGAAAATTGTCTACCATTTGGGGGGCTTGCAAAGGGAATTTTCATCTGGGGAATTTCATAAAAATCTCATGAAAAACCTAGATGAAACACATTTTGTTGTCAATTTTGACAATGGTTGAACTTTAAGGTTTGAGAGAGATACAACTGTCAAATACGCTGAAGTTGTCTTAGGTAGGGAGTTCATGACCATGGTGATTTGCATTTCAGGAGGCCGTTGTGCTACAACAGAAGCTCCTATACTCATTTTTTCAAATGAAAATAGGAGCTATCTTATACGAAGGTTGATTGATAATATTCCTGAAGTTTCTAATAGAACGGGCCCTAAAGGTTAGATGGACCAAACCATCTTCCCCAAATACTTTTTGAAACCTTGTGCATATCAAGCCGATCTTCGTCAATGCATGAAGATCATATGGCTTGATAATTGTAGTGGCCGTACTGTGACTCTTAGATTGGCTACTGTCCTAACTGCCAGAAATACAATTTTCAAATTTTTGCCTCCATGTTCTACTCACCTTTGCCAACCAACAGATACATTCCTCATTTCAAAAATCAAAGATGCATGGACAAGACAATGGGAAGCCAAGAAAATTGAATTGATATAATAAAATGCTTAGTAAAATGTACCCTGAGCAGATGGACAATGGTTAGGAAAGTTGACAAATCCTGGAAAACGTTTTTTTTCTGCAATTGGTTGCTAATAGTGTAGAAGATGTTAATTGAGAGGTGAATTTTGACAACATGTTCTATGCTAAAAAAACAATGATTCGTTGTGGCTTGACATTAGGACTTGATGGATCTTAGAATGTAGGATAATTATTTTTACATCTCCAAATGATAATTGCAAAACATTTGCAATACTTCCAAAGGCAAGAACTGTCCAATTTCAATAGGGTAGTTTTAAAATCCTTTTTTGATATTTTACTATATTTTTTCTTTAATTTTTGGCCTACAACTAGGATTATTATGTTGTGTTTTTTATTTTTGCTATATTTAACAACTTATACATACACTATAAAAAATTTCAGCATTTCAACATTTTATTGTCTATTTCAACAATTCAGCATTTCATTGTCTATTTCAACATTTTAGCATTTCATTGTCTATTTCAGCATTTCAACATTTCATTGCTTATTTTAGCATTTTATACACTACTTTTTCTCCACCATTCCAACTTCTATATTTTATTCCCATCTAATACTAAATGCACTCTTGTAGAAATGTTGAAATGATCAAATTTTACTATAGAGCTAAAATAATGTTAGAATGGGTAAATAATGTTCTAACACTAACCTTGCAAATCACAATTAGTGTTATTGTTGACAATTAGTGTTGCCAACACTATTTACCAATTTTAGTGTAGTGTGAAAATAAACCACCAAAATTTAAACTATAGTGTAATAAATTTGGATACCCCCCAATATTATCCCCTCCAAAGTATTACAAACTACAAAAAATAATTTTTAAATATAAAATGATTTAATTTTTTTATTGAGAAATAAGAAATACAATTGCAATTGAAAAATGTAGAAGTGGAATTTGGCAAATCCCTACCAAATTTATTTGGTCATTCTCGCAATCATTGAATTGTTGGCTTTTCTATGTGTTGGTTGCATGTGATTTGTTTCCTTGAGGACAACATTGATTTTGTGAAACTTAAATTTAATTTTTAAAATGTTCAAACTTTTAAAAGATATTTATAATACAAAATGAAGTGAAATTCTTCAATGTCATTAGCGTGTCTTTGATCCAACATATGCCATTTTTTGTCCAATTTAACTTCATTACAGAAGACATGTTGAAGTTGAAATTAATTCTATAATGTTTTTTTACAATTAATCTCATTCTAGGATATATGTACATAAAAATACCAATGATTATTTTCATATCTTTGAATTGAATTTTAATTACTTACAAGATGGATTTTTAGTTATCTATTTTTTACATAGATAGAATGAAATGAAATGAAACCAACAAGTAAACAAAAGAACATTGATCCATCACAAATTTGTCACATTTTATTTCCATCTACATATGTTATATGTACCATGTGTCAAACTAAATCCATAATATTTTTTAGTATCCATTCTCTACTTGTACAAAATTAGAAATTAAAAAAATTCAAACTGTGAAAGAGAGCTACCTAAGCTTCTATTTCATTACTACCTCCATTCCCAAATGATCTTCTTGTTGGACAAAATGTTCCGTATTAAAACTAAAGATAACATTTTGGAAACCACATTACAAAAAATTCAGGCCTCTAAAAGGCCATTAGTATCAACCCCTGGGTGTAATTATAGAAGAAATAAAATTGTTTTTTATTGTTTATTATTTTTTTAATGACAGCAGCTGATGTGACACTACTTGTGCCATGTCATCCCCACATCAAGTTTTAGTATTTTTTTAATATTTAAAAAAATATTTTTAAAAATTTTCCTGTAATTGCACTGCAGCATGCCGAAAATCAAAACCTTAACAACCCTCTGGAGGCCTAAAATTTTTTGTAATGATTTTGGGTTGAAAATAGAGTTTGGTGCTTTCCTAGAATTCTAAAAACTTCGAGTTGTAGAGCCCTTTTCAAAATGTGGTTTTGGAATATTGAAAAGTAGATTTTGGGGGGCATTTTTGAGAAGCACCACTGGGCAACTAACCCTTTAGTGGACCTACTCACCGAGCGGTGAAGTAGTGTGAAAAAGTGTAAATCTTGCATGGGTTTCTCTGAGTGAGTGTGTTAGTAATCTGGCACGTATGGAAGTGAACCGCATGATCTGCTTACTGGATGCACAGATTATAACGTTTCTCTAGTGCAGCAGGCGTCGACTAGTACGGGCAGGATGTGCCCCCTGCACGTACTTCATTTCCAGCGCCTAGCGGAGGTCGGAAAAAATCAAAGAAATTAAGTTACCTTCAAGTCTATAGCAGCAACGAAGTGCAGATCTGGTGAAACTCTAATTCATCATCGACTTGTAGTCATTGCAATGAGTTCCACTCAAACGAACAGCAGAACGACGCTTTCTCCGGGTAGCTCAGGGCTCCACTGTCGACATGACCACGTTCAGAAAGCACACTAACAAGGATGCTTCTCTTCAAACATTCTCTTCTGGTCGAAACCCTGGCTTCTAAATTCATTTTCACTAGATCGCCTAAAAGGCGAACTAGTGTATACTGTCGAAGTGCAATTGGAAGCGAGATTCCTTCCATGGATTCCTTGTACTGGTTCACCCTAAAACCTAATTCAGATATTCGAGCTATGAGATCTGAGATTTAGGTCCATATTATTGAGAGCTCGGAAGCTGATTTTGGAGAACAACACTAGGTGATTGTACTGACTGGTGCTTTACACAAACTCGCAGTGGGGAGCAGTTTGATTGGAGAAATTCTGAAGTTCCAGGTATGAAGAGCATGACAAGCTGGCTTTTGGTAGGCGGACTTACTCCCAGTAACGTTGCTACTGCTCATTTTCTTTTAACTCCTACTGTTGTAGATGTTTCGAGTGGCATTGCGGGGTCTGATGGAATCTGTAAAGACGCTGCTCGGATTCAAGCCTTTGTTAAAGCAGTGCAGAATTCGAGCTTGCTTGTAGAAGACAAGCTGTCTAGTGGAGACGGTATTTTAGTGACGAATGGCAATAGCTTTTGAAGTTACGCCATTGGGAGAAATTTATTTAGTTCACAGGGTCAGACTCGGAGTGGATGACTTAACTGGATAGTGTTTAGTTTCTTGCAAATACGGTTGTAAGAGATGACAGATTTAGATTGGTGTAACTCATGCCATAGAACATGGGTGATTCGAAATCTCTAGTGATACTGTTGAAGTAGTGTTCAAGCATATAAACTCTGTATTTACTCTCTTCCAGTTTCTACTTTAGTTTATTAATCATAGAACACTATAAGAAACCCCTGTTTTTTTACTGCGTTACGCTGTGACATCCCCGTTATTTTTGACGTCACTACGTTTTTGGACGAACGCGCAGATCAGGGACAATTTTTTGTGATGTCATCTGAAACGTCATAATAGACGTCAAGAAATATAGGGATGTCACTTTGAACGGACGTGTTTTTCACTATGTCAAAAAAAATAAAGGACGTTTCAGATGACATCCAAAAAAACACGAATCAGCCATATCAGCCACTGGTGCGTCTTTCACTACGGGCAGGTGCACTGCTGGCACTGACAGGGCAGGGGGGTGCTGCCCTACAGGGAAAACACCTGATCAGTACAGGAAAGAGCTCCAGGGTGTAAAATTTCAGGCTTTCTGGGAGGATGTGAAGTCATGGGTACAAGATAGGATGAAAGTGACATAGACACATGTAATGACTCAAGAAATGTGTTTTGGTGTTACAAGTCTAGGGTATGCCAAAATAAAAAGGATGTACAGAATTAAATATTTTAGGTCCTAAAATATGAAAGATGGGAAATAAAAATGGAGACTCATTGGGATAACCTTATCATAGAGGTGAAGTTACGCAATATTATTTAGAGATGGGTTTTGAGAACAGAAAATGGGGATTACTTGGGAGTGTTGGGATCAATGTGACATTATTCCATTGGCTTTGTAATTGCAAATTAGGCCCCATAAAATGGAGAGTGACTTGCAGTCCCCATAGTGAATTCCTTCCAATATTTTTTGGATTTATGGAGTTGGAATAAAATTAAATGGGGAGAATATAGGGGTGTTTTGTTCAAATTCATTCCATTGGGATGGGGCTTGGGGGTCCCCCCTAATATGGGGGGAATGGTAGTACGGGGAGTGCGAAGAAGTGCTTTCCATTGGGGGTTTGTGGATGGCCCAAACAATTTGGGAGTAATTTGAAGTCCCCACAGTGAATTCTTCCCAGTGCTTTTTGGATTTAGAGAGTTGGGAAAAAATTTAGATGGAAAGAACATGGGGGGGTTATGGCCAAGTTCATTCCATTGGGTTCGGGCTCGGGGGTTCTTTCCAAAAAATTGGGGTGAAAGCACATTACACCCCCCTACAAAGTACGTCAAAAAAGTACTTTTTCAAGATGTATTTATATAACGTACTTTTTCTTAGATAAAATAAACATTATTTTCACTTCTCAATTGATCTAATTGGTAGGTATCTATGTAGAGAAGCTGTTCTACCACATTCTAATCCAATTTAGTGTTTTATCCATCCTCTACAAAGTACTTTACCAACAATAAAAGTGTGTTAGGTTTGCAAAATAATTACAAATGACTTTGTACAGGCCAAATGAATGATACAAAAAGCACATTAGTTTGTACAAAGATAGAATATATATACTATGGAAGGGCTTCTTGGTGATAGTAGAACTATAATTACAATATCTATTGGAATGTGGAAGTCAGATGGGCATTATCTTTTGCGGAGGAAAAAGACACAAAAAATAATATTTACATTCAATTTTTTATGAGTAAAGCACTACATTCACATACTGTAGCATGGCTACTGCTTAAATCTCCAAAATTTTGAATATTTGTTTGACTTTTTTCCTTGCTTCTATTCGTGAAGAATTACTTATGGTACTTCAGGGTAGTTTTAAACTTTCAACTTCATCTCCACTCTTTGTTTTCAAATTTTAAAACACAAGTTCTTCAACACTACTAAAGATTTCTGAAGGCAAGGGAGGGGCATTTCAAGGTTGTTCAATTTCCCTTTGCTACCTAAGAATTTCGAATTAGGCACTGCTGTCAAATAATTTTAATTACTTTCTTATAATTGAAAATTTTAAATTTTTTTAAAAAATTACAATTTTATTTTTAAAAAATTATGAATTAATATTATGTACTGTGGCATAGTTTGCATTAAATGCTAATATGGCGAATTCCTACAATCTAGGAACTTCAAGGAACTTCTGGGTTTTTTTTGGCTTCGTTTATCTTTTAATGTATGGTACAGTTAAAATATTTGACTTTGAATATTAATCTTAATCTGAAATTTGGGTACTACAGAGTTATGAACTTTAAATGTTTATGTTGGAAAATCGAGTTGAGAATCTAAGGGAAAAAATTCCCACGTGGCACTTCATTCTCATTTTCAAAAAATTCTTAAATAGGAGAAAGATCAAGATACAAGGCAAATTTACATTATTAATACTTCCAAGATAGCTTTCAATTGCACTAATCCCAATAGTGAGATTATTGTAGGAAGTAGAATTTGCATATAAGTTTCTTAAGGTTCGAAGTGACATGAATAACTAGAAATTGTGTTAACACACTAAAATGCACTTCCAATAAACTCAAGTTCAAATGAAGATGTTCATTAAGAAACTATTGTGTATAAGTATGTTACTTTGTAATGGCAAGAATGTACAAGCATCCATTTAAAGTTTCCATAAGTTCTAATGGTACTTCCACCAAGGTACTTTATATACTTCAAGTACTTCATGTCCACTTGAAAGTACTCCTAATTTTTGACGAACGTGTATTCAGTGTTGTGTGCTGTCACCCCAGAGTGCATTCCTTCCATTGCTTTTCAGATTTAGGGAGTTGGGAGGAAAATTAAATGGGGACAACATGGGGGAGTTCCGGACAAGTTCATTCCATTGGCTTCTAGGTGGGGAGATCTCTACCTACAAAAAAATACAGAGCACATTATGTACTCAGCCCAATCTGATTCATTACTATTTTCCACTCTTAGAATATGGTAGAACAATAATTACAAGTACAACTCCTCTCACTACTACGGAACATGGGGTGTGACATTCCATTCTATACAAGACATTGATAATCCTTCTATTCAATGCATAGAAGACTTCTTCCATTGCATTACCATGCTCCACTAAACAATCTTCCTAAGATCTATGAGAAGGTCTTGGGCTAGCACATGCAAGTACCTAGACCTTGCTCTGGGGTGAAGGCAACAACAAATATGGTGTTTGAGACATTCTCCATGCAACTTTCACCTCAGAACTCCATGGGAAGGAAACAAAAAACTTTTTTACTGTAGCGAAAAGAACATTCAGAATGGAAGGTGCCCCAATTCGAGCGAGCATGCCTGCGACCTTGGTTTAAATGTGTCCATTGGAATGTTATATCCAACGTCCTTTTCAACAAGCGTGTTAGAATGGGTGTCCTCCTTGACATCCATTCGCACATCATGTGCAATGTCAACATCGACAATGAGTGTGTAGTGGCCGTTTCATAACAGATTAGCCTCCATTTGCCTACTGCCGTCCATCTCTGTCCACGGTCAAATGTATGTGCCACCATCTTCGGCCGGTTGCCTCTGAGGCTCCACGTCCACCAACTGAGGTTGCAAACCGGGGAAGTTTGTGTCACTGCCAACATTAATTATGGTAGGCATAGGTTGGTTCACCTGTAGCTGCCCACGTCTGCCCTGGACATCTGTGCGATACACAATTTTCCAACCTTGCCTGTGCGGATCATCGGAGAAGAATACTTGTTGACAATGCAATGGGAAAGCAAAAGAGTTAGCGTGGACTCTGCCATCCATGCGAGTGAAGTTGGCTCTTGTAAACCCATATTGGTCTTTGCGGATGTTTGCATATCGAGCATCTTTGTTTGATCGAACCCAATCGCACACCAGCATTGTCGTGCAATGATTCCGGTAGTCCAACTCCAATATCTCCTGAATATACCCCACGCACTCATTGGTTCTCTCTATGGGTCACCCATTGCGAAGCCCCCAACGCAGTTGCTCAGTGAATGAGGCCACAATTGCGGAGTCGCATGTGACACGGCCCCTCTCTGCACTACGAACACGGAGGTGCATGCCAAACGCATACATTTGGCGATGTGAGATTGCATACCGCTCTGGAGGTTGCCCGTACTCTACAACATCGGGGTCAACATGTTCACCGGCATGTCGCAGACTCTGAACTCTTTCACTCAGCCACAATGCAAACGGAGGCAAATCGGAGAGCTCGCTGGGATACCGCACTGGCACTGACGGATGTTGACAACGAAATTGTCTTCGAAAGGCCTCCCTTTCTTCCCAGATGTGGCCTCTCGCTAATACATACTCCCTACAAGGCATTCAGATCATGCATTGTTAGACGACGCTTACAGTGCCAAGGCACAGTGAAGAAGCATTGTGAAGGTACCATATGTCCAATTCGATGTGGACTGCAAGTTTTATGCATTCACAGAGATGTTCACAGTGACGTCGACACGAACACGTATATAGCTGAAACGTTATAATAAATGTTTATCAAGACATGATCTCTGACATTGTGCACATTACCGTCCAGGTCCCTAGACAACAGAAGTACAAATATGATCTCATAGTAAACTCCAGGGAAACAATGTAAAGAAGGTTGAAAAGAGCACTCACTCCCGCCATGGTTCTAAGCACGTTGCGTTGTCTAGGACGAAGGCATGTGCGTAGTTGCGAAACTCATTGGACATTTTCCGCTTTTGCATCTTCTTGCTTGAAATAATTTCATCATTCATGATGGGTTCCTCGGTAGCATCCCACACCCGTTGCGTTGTTGCTCCATACTACTGCATGTACTCTGTGCAGAATCCTAACGTCTCATCCATTCGATAGCCTTCAGCAATGCTACCCTCGGGGTGTGCATACGTCCGCACATAGTCTTTGAGTGTTTTCATATATCGCTCAATTGGGTACATCCACCGGCAATGCACAGGACCGCAAGTGAAAAGTTGCTCTACTAGGTGCACAGGCAAATGAGACATGATGTTCAAGAACGTTGTCGGAAACTCCTTCTCAATCTCGCATGTCGCCATGACAACATCGCGCATCATATCTTCCTTGTCATCAGGTCGCACCTCCTTTGCACATAACCTTTGGAAAACCCTGCTCATTTTAATAATAGCTAGGCGGACCCTCTCATCTAATATGTTCTGAACCGCAATGGGAAGAATCTGCAAAACATGTGGACGCACACAAACAAAGTTATTGAATTGTTGGATATTGTCGACATTGACGTGGACACCAAGAAAGGAGTGTAGGTGGTTCCCTCACTTGTTGCATGAGGACATGATAATCATGTGTCTTCATATATTGTAGCTTCCCGTCCTCTAAGCGCTTGTAAATGCTACCCACATAGTTTGTAGGGGTCCGAATGTTTGAGATAATGGCTACAAATTCTTTGCGCTCATTTGGTGTTAGTATGAAAGGTGCACGTGGCATGTAGTATTGATCATTTTGCCGTCGTGGAGGTTGTAGCCATATCTCTTCTCAAATGCCCAATTCCTCTGCATCTACTCTACTTCCAGCACTGTCTTTCATACCCAACAAAGTTTTGACTATGTTTTCACACATATTTTTTTCACAATGCATGGCATCCAAAATGTGAGGCTCCAACAAATGCTGCCACAAACAAAAAAAAATTGGGAATTAAAGAAAATAAAGTAGAGTTCCAAAACATGTGTACCACTACTGTCAAGCATGTACTGTTCAAGTGCTGACGTGCTCTTCACTTCTCAAAACAGAGTGCTGTTCATCGAAGGCAGTGACAACTACGTTACTCGCAATGTCTGATATAACGTCAACCATAATGTCCCAATACACGTCAGGAATAACAACTGGGACATACAGATGGTTAGAAACCCACTGACCTTCCAATACGGCAACTGGGACAGAGGACACAGGTGCTTCACCCCAGTGACATGAACTAGGTCATCAGGCCCATTTTCTCTCCCTCCTAGATCCAAGTACGATTGCCGCCACGCTGCGTATGCGATGGTTTCCTCGATGGTTTGTTTCCGGGGCCTATCACGAGGCTCCGTTCGACCATTAAACCTCAAATTGTGTCGGTAAGGGTGATGTTGCGGTAAATAACGACGAACACCACTATACACAATCTTTGAGCCCTTTGTTCGCCTGTTAGGAAGAACGTCTCCCAGTTTAGCCATCCTTGCATCGGTGTCTTTTCCACAACAAAGACAATCCTTGTATCCCTTACAGCACAAGCCGGATATGAGGCCCAAGGACGGAAAATCAGAGATCGTCCACATCAAGACAGCGCGTAAGGTGAAACTGCGACTCCCTTGTACTTGGAAGAAATCAAGGGCTGGAACACCTTGCCATAATTCTTCGAGCTCCTTCAACAATGGACGGATGAAGACACCAACGCCTTTAGATGTAGGTGAGTGCTTTCTCGAAATTAGTATGGATAGTGAAATGAAAAATTTCTTGGTCACTAACCAAGGCTCGAAGTTGTATATTAGAATTAGCACTGGCCAAGTCGACCAATTACTGTTGTTTAACTTGAATGGATTCACACCATCTAAAGCTAGAGCCAGCCGCATGTTTCGGACCTCAGAGCTGAAGGTGCCGAATGCGACGTCTGTGTCGATGTGCTTCCAGGCAGGACTATTGACAACGGAACGCATGATCCCGTCATCACTAACATGCTTGAGGTAGCCAGTCAACATCCGAGCTATCTCTGGTGAGCGCCACATTCGTTTGAGTCGAGGAATGAGTGGAAAGTGCCGAATGACCTTGGAGGGAATGTTATTTGAGCCATCACTCCACCGGGAGCTACTACAATGGGGACAAATCTCCAATGATGAATATTCATCTTCAAAAAGGATACAACCATTTGGACACCCATGCACGTTGTTGTAATGCAAGTCTAATTTTCTAATGGTCTTTCGTGCTTCGTAATGGGATCCCGGCAGCTTATTACCTCTTGGGAGTAAGTCCACAGACAAATACCGGAACAACTCATCACTAAACCTATTGCTCACCCGAAACACCGTACATATGTTCATAATTATGATGGTGGCTGAGACAACACTTGTCCCTGATCCATTGTACAACGGGGTAGTAGCTTGTCTGTAAAGGTCCTCCAATCCGTCCACACTATCACCACCAACATCATCGTTTTCGGGAAACTCCACACTACCTTCAGCCTCTCCGTGTAGTGCGTCTCCTCTGTCCAATGCCTCAAGGACCTGCCGGTGGACTTTGTGATATGCATCTAAAGGGATGTGGGGCTCCGAATCAGCTGGTCCTACATTTCCAGGCTGTGCGATGTTGTTGTTGATGTCATGCTCAATGTCAGAGGGAGCATTGTCAATGACATCATTGTCATAAGCAATGTCCTCTACCCACATTCCCCGCCATGGATAGCCCTTAGGGGGGTTTCCACCCAGTACGGATTTTGTGAGAAATGGATCCCGACCAATCTCTCCGTGGTGCCGGCGAATAACCTGAATGGTTTTTTGTAAACCGCCCTTGCAATCCCTGTAGGGACACCTGAAGGATCGAATGTTTTCCTCTGTGGCGACTCTCAACTCAGTGTGTAAAATCAAGTCACCAAGTGGAATGTGGCGTAACGTGCGTCCGTCTTCTGAAATACGGATAGTTGCACCTTGTCGGCGGGTTTGGGAATTGAGATGCCACGCCATCTACAAAGTGAATACAAGGTCGCAACCAAGTGTTAAAGAGTGTTTAGGTTAAGAATGATACAAATGTGAGTGTAACATACAACGCACATTGCTTCCATGGCCAAGTTCCTTCATTGCAGAACAACCTCGATCTTCAAATCACAACTAAAGACGTCCGTTAAGATTCCTTCACAATTAGCGTACCTTTCTCAATACAAGCATTACTGGAAATGAGTTCATTGTTTTACTTCTAGGCCCATACTATGTCATCCAAGGATCGAAATGTAAATTTCCATTGATGGCACTTCGAGCCCTGTATTGACTGTCAAAGAGGATGTCAAAAGTGACGTCAACAATGACGTTAACCTGAGTTTGTATAAACACAAACTGCAGATGCCTCATCCGAAGTCCTCACAGAGCATGTTGTAAGTGATAGCATTGTGCACAAGAAGACATATTCTTCAACACGAATATGACAGGCTGGATGTCCATTGTGACATCATCGACATTCAACAGGAGTCCGTACGAACAGAGTCCAAGCTTAGGACTTTCCCCACGTGTTTAAGGGCTATCCCACAATGACAGAGGTGACCACATTGCCCATGACTACTATCTTCTGTGTCTCATGAGTTGAAGGCGCACCACCTTATACCATAGAGTGTACACGTTCCTCACCAATATGGCCGTATACTGTGAAGTGCCACTGCGTCGTAGGGTGGTACGCTTTGCGGAGCCTTGCCAGGAGGCGTCTGTCGTCCCGGCGGAAGACTCTAAGGCGGCTTCGTTGCTCACTAGTCTTGTCTCTGGACATATATGTACTAATCTAGAAGGGCAGTTTGTGAAGAGTCCACGAAGAAGTACTGTTGGAGGAATCCTTCGACGCAGCTCTCGCCACACCGTCCAGGATGCTCTCCCACTTCAAACATTGCCTCCAAGGCATGAGGGCATTGCAAAGGAAGGTGCCGTCCAGCAGGTACTTTCCAATGTACACAACTTCTTTAACGAAACGATGAAATAGCATGTAATTGGGATAATGGCGAGCCTCGCAACTGCATTAGGGTTTGCAGGGAGGACTGCCGCTGTCGCTCCGCGCGGAGTTAGGGTTTCCCTGCACGGGCTTCCGGTGGCGCGGTCGCCAGTCAGGCCTTCGCCGTGATGGCCATAGGGGCTCGTAGGGGGCTCATAGGGGGGCCACCTCAGCTGTAGGCGGGGGCGGGCCTTCAATTCCACAGCACACTCACTTCCGCCACGCTACGTTGCTTTGAACGCGCGGCCTTGCAGAACCCTGAAATTTCAGCGTCTGTGTAATCCTTCAATTGCGTTTGTCTTTGGAGCCAGCCTTGCTAATGTGAGAGAGGTGAGGTAGGTGCTCCCCAATCGGCATCGGTTTTGTAGTTTGAAATTTTCATTTTTGTGTCAATTTGGCAAGGGCGGCGTTCTTACATGCAATTGCAAGGGGCGCAGTTCTCCACCGATCTGGAGCAACAAGGGTTCCAATCTTGCGCCACAGCTTCATCGGAGGCTAGAACACGCCTTGCAGCAAGTCGATTGCGCGCAGGTTTTCAAGTTGCCAGGATGCCTCCCCAATGTGTGACCTTTGTTGTGGACGCTCATGTGCGCGTTTGTGTGTGAGGAGGGTACAGAACGGTGAGTTCTACATGCATTGGAGAGGGGCAGGTGAGAAAATGCCTCGCGCTCAGGCCCCTGCGCGGAAGAGGAACGCGAGTCAGCGGCGTGAAGAGGACTCCAGCAAACATGAAGAAACGCCGTCACCAAAGCCAATCCGCATGCGCGGGGAGCATGAGCGCCGCTCCAAGGCTAGAGGAGACCCTTGGCCTGCTGCGTCGGCGGGGAAAGAACGAAACCGGGACAGCAATCCTCCACCGAAGAGGAAGAGGACACCTCAAGTGCAGTTGGACTTGTCGGAGGAGGCAGGGCACGACGCAGCGGAAGAGGAGGAACTCAGAGAGCAGTCTTGGAGGTAAGTTTGGCAGCAGACATAATTTGAGTATCGAACCAGTGGTATTCAAGGTTTTTGGGGAGGCGCACGTTGGTACGGACGTCAAGTGCAACGCACACCATGTTTCTTTTGACGTCGACTCTATCATGTTAAACGTCATAGACGTTTAATGTGACGTCCGCATAAATTGTGTGACGTTCATGTCTGCGTCACATTGGACATGTTCTTTGAGTTGAACTCTGTACAAAGAAAGGTGATTGTTTGTTCCTCAGAGAGCAATCATATTGAATTCTGGAGTGATCAATGAAGATGTTCGGGAGTCATCCCTCTACAAGGGTGGCAGACCCTAAACTACGGCGTCTTCCCAGTTTCTATCAAGAGGAAGTTCCTGTAATGTTCAAAACAACGTCCAGGCGTGTTTACATTGACGTTAGGTTCAACGTCGTGAGCAACAGAGTCACATGTACAGAACTGTGAAGCCAAAAATAGCGTATGTGGATGTCTTTTGCGAGGGTCCAGTTGCGGGATTGATTTGTTTGTACTGACGTAGCCCCATTTTCTTCCCAAGCTGATAGTGCATTTGACCTTTTACAGTAAGGGCTACAACACAGGGTCTGATGAACCAGCTTCGGATGCTGATACTAAAGAGATGATCGAGCAGCTGATCCCCGAACAGTCTCGCGAAAAAGGCGTAAGCACTGTAATGAAGAAACCTGTGGAAATCGATCGACAGGGGGAACCATTCGGACCTATGAGGGTTCCTTTCTCCAATGACATTAAGAAATATGCGAGAGACCTTGATCCTAGGTTTGGATGGGAGGGTCAGCCCAAAAAAGACAGACGGCGCTTATTTAGGTGCCTCTATACAGGTTTGTATTCAGTCCTTCTCTGTGAAATGAAGAGGACTACAGACCTTGTAGTTCACTGTTGCATGTAGTTCAAAAGACTGTAAATGTTGTGGAAGGTAGCTCATTGGCCATGAGGCGGGGCAGTGGATGTCACCTGTAATGTCCACAGCGACGTTGAATACAATGTCACGCCTGACGTCAGTGCAGGATCCTCTACAGTGAGGGGTGGTCCCTATGGTCGTCCGCACCACAGGGACGTGCAGTGAGTTTCTGGAGACATAGTAGTGTCCATGTAAATTCTCTTGTTATTCTTTGGCACAACAATGTCATACATAATGCAGAGGTAGCTATACTAAGTTCTCTGGCTTGCAGATTGGCGTATAGAGGGAGAGTCCGAGCAAGTGTCGGAGAAGTGGATGCAACCGTTCATCACAAAAGCGCTCATTCATGTTCGTTGGAAGCTCAATCGATTGATTGATGGCGGAAAACCCAAGCCGATGGGAATGGATGACGATGTGTGGGAGGCATTGAAGGAGGCTCGTGCGACCGATGCTTCTCAAGAGAAGTCAGCCCATATGTCTGCCATTTCTAAGGGCAAGGCATCCAGCACAGCCCAACATAAGGCCGTAGAGAGAGAAGTCATCTCGAGGCTGGTAAGTATGTAGTAACTGACGTCCACCTACTTGCCCAGGCCGACACCACTTTCATCACACATGTTGCGTTTGTTTTTCCAAAAATGTCCGCTCTGGTGGTAGATGTGCAGGACTGGGCCTTCTTCTTTGCACGTGGAAGGACCTTTGTGGGGTGGCATTGAAGCATGTAATCATTGCATTTGAACTGTAACTACATATTCTTCTTCCCCTTGTCGGGTGGCATTCAAGCATGTAATCGTTACATATGGACTCTAAGTGCATATTCTTGTTCCCCTTGTACGGTGCCATTAAAGCATGTAAGCTTTGCATGTGAACTCTAAGTGCATATTCTTCTTCCCTTTGTAGACTTTGTTGCGGAACAGAGCACAGTTTGAAGCAGAGGTGGACGCAGAAATGGCCAAGGAGTTGCAACGTCTGGAAGAAGAGAAGCGTAGAGGTCGAAGTCCCCATGGCAAAGAGCTGCAAGAGATGCGCAGTCGGCTGGATGAGCTTGAGCTCAGTGTAAGTCGCCTTACTGAGACCGTGAGCACGTCCCACAAAAGCATGGAGGAAATGCTACGTAAGATCCTCGCAAGTCAGTGCAAAGCAAGTGCTGGGGGGACCCCGGAGCCATCCTCGCCAATGGAGGCAGGGAATGCACCACTTCTGATGTCACCTAGGGCAGAGGCATCGAAAATGGCACAGAAGGACTGTCCTGTGCCCGTGTTGCAGCCTACAGCTCCTGTAGATGTCGTTGAGCCAGTCCCCATAGCTGTGCAAAGCAATGTCAAAGACGATGTTCTTGTTGACGTTAACTCCGACAAGCGGGCTGTTGAAGACGATGTTGTTCACGACGTTGTAGCTAATGCTGAGGAGGAGCAGGTACAAGGTGCCGGTGAAGTTGCCATCCCTGAAACTGCTGAAGGTCAGCAAGGAGTGGAAGATGTGTACGCCATAGTGAAAGACTCCGGCGTGCAGGCAACATCTGAGAGGCGAGAAAACACGATGGAGACCTCCATGGAGCAACAGGTGATGCGACGTCTGTCTTTCCATTTTAAGTGCCAAGTGATTGACGTGAAGCACTCCCTTTGTTAGGCTAGTGACGTTATTTCCATGAATTGCCTTGTATGAGGATGGTGTCATAGCGTAGTAGCGGATGCCTTGTAATGCTTCAATTTTTTTTTACAAGTGCGTGTCAAATTGGACATCGAAGTGAACGTCACTAGTGGCAGACATTGATGCACTCTAGGGCTCAGCCTGTTCTTTTCAAAGCGAGTACATCAAAATACTATGTAAGCAGAAGTCGAAGTTTCCTTTCAGTCCACCATTCCATTGAATGCGCAGGAATGTTTTACAATAACTATGTGCATCTTACAGGAAAGCAAGTGCCTCAATGGTGCTCAGGTAAGGCTAGGAAGTGTAGGTGATTAGAGGATGTCAGAAGTGAATAATAATTGTGTGATGGTGTTGCAGGAAGACATTGAAGTCCTTGGTGAGTCCTCAAGCTGGCCTCGGCATACTGTGAGGACCACACAAGCTGCGAAGGGCACGAAGGTTACACCGAAGGCAGCAATTCCCAAAGCGGTGGGTCTTCCTAAACCTACCCAACCCACTAAAAAGTTTAGGAAGCCTGCATTCCATTCACCCATACTTTCATTTGTTTCTGTATGCAACTTAAAAGAATAATGCAAGTGTAGCATTCCTTGACATCTGTTGTGGCTGTATAAGAGTTCCATCAATAAATATGCATGAGTAGGTACTGCTGGTTTTGACTTGGTGTGGTACGATGCAGGCTGCTGTTGTCAAGAAATCGGATGCACCTCGGAAGAAGTGAGTCTCTATTTGCCACAGCATGTCCAACTTCACATCGCATATGATGGGCAAGCATGTTATTCAGAACATTGAGTAGAACGCACCATGTTTTCATCGAAAGTGCTGTAGTTAATGTTGTTGTGGATTTCTTCGTAGTACTAGACTATGGCATTTTTGTGCAGAAGTTGGCAAGTGGCCTTATAATCCCAATGCCATTGAAAACACAGGCTTCTATGCTTGGACATCTCTTACAAAGACACATAATTCATCTTCTAATGGCATATCTCAATCTTCCATTTACTCATGTGTATGGGTTGTAGAGTACATCGTCTTTGATATTAAGGTTTATGATTCACGTTGTTCATGTCGTTCGAGAAAACATCCTTCCTCTCGCATTGTATGTCTTCTGTAATGCTCAAGAAAACACTGCAGATGTCACTGTGCGTGTCGAACGGAACACTGAGCGCAAAGCAATGCATACCCCAGTACATGGGTTGCTCTACTTAATGTCACAATAGACGTGTATGTGGACGATGTCTGCGATTTCAGCAAAGAATAAATTCCACAATATTATCCACCCAACTCGTTTCCTAAAGCACATTCTTGTTGACTCTGATGTCATTTAAAACATCCTCCTGTCAAATGTGACGTCCCAGAGAACATCACACAGAACACCGGCATGTACCGCAGAAGAGTGCCACGTCAGCTGCCACGTAGGCTGCGTGCACCGGAAATTATTTTCCACGTCGGATATTTAGGGGTCCACGTCATTGGACACGTCACAACGTCGTTGGATGAAAAAGTTGTCCAACGTGTCCCTGCCCATCGTTAAAAATCCTACGTGGATGCCAAAACCCCTCCACATGGCACTCTCAGAAACTCTTGGGTGACCCTGTTGTTTTCGATGTCACAAAAAATTTAAGCATGTTTTAGCACATAACATGGCACGTTTTTGGCACGTTTTTTTAAACGGATTTTTTTAGACGTCACTACAGGCATCGTCCTTGTTAAATTAGACATCACGGCACGTTTTTTCCCTTATTAAAAAAAACACTGATTTCTTATAGTGGAATGACCTAATATTGTGTATTTTGTTGCAATTTCAATCCTTGTGGATCACATGGTTCACGTGTCTCTGATTGCAAATATGTATCCAAAATTTGCAAATTTTATCATGCGTGGCAAATAAAAAAATCCAGCGTTTTCTCTCGGGGACGGGGAGGGGGTTGATTCACCCCAACCCTACAAAGGAGCTTGCACCAATGTAATTCCACTAGGCGTCGGGTTTCTTGTGTGAAGCCATGCACCCAACGTACAACATTTATGATGGCATCTGCACACCAAGGCAAGAAGTAGTGGACTTAAAGCAGCTCCAATGCCAATGCACCATGTCAACACGTAGGCCAACCGCATGATGACGGGGCCACTAAAAAATCATTGCCCAAAAACTCTTGTTGTTACATGCGCAAGAGTCATGCACATCGTTGCTCCACCACCATTTGTATTCCTGAGATGGATTTATCTCTCATATACTTATGAGGAAGAATGACAATGAAATGAACTCCCATTATCATTAAGACTCTAATGAGAATGACGCAAAATGTGGTATGCAAAACATTTGCTGAACTCAATAGCCGTGAAATAGAAGATCCGGACAAGCCAATACACTCCATGATCAATGGCTCGTCCTGATTATCCACCCTCAATTATTGAGACACCGACGTGCATCTCAGGCTGCTTTACAGTAATTTAGTAGCGAAATTCCCGCAACCAGCACTTCCAATTTGCACCATTGGAGTAACATGGCGAGAAACCCAGGAGGAAGTTTTCCACTGAGAACGAGAACAAAAAATTCCCAGAAGCCTGCATTTGCAATCAAAGTACTGCAAAATGATCCACGACAGTCACCAATTGCGCACACAGCAACGGAAGAGCCAGGTGGGCAGGAGAAGGAGAAAGCGACGAAGGAGACATAGACGAGGCCACACCGAGGAAATCGGATCTGGTCCGTCTGGTGACACTGCTGAGAGCAGCACGTTCGGCGGAGCGGGCCCGGTTTTCCTTTGCCCTGGCTACCCGACTCGGAGACCTCACCGCGACAGATGTTCGTCAACTACTCTATGCGCGACCGAACCCTAACCTATAGAAGTAGAGCGCGCTCATGACGCCTTTAGCTAAGCTTCCCAACGAGAGCCCCGAGGCGATGGAGGTCAGAGATCATGAGCACGAGCGTGTAGCCGTAGACGCGCTTGCGCTGAGCAGAAGTAGAGCTACCCGCAGAAGGTCCCGTTGTTCACGCGCGGCCACGTTCGTGGGAAGCACGCTGGGTGTGTGAGAATTCGGGTCGTAGTGAGGTACCCGTAGTATAGGAGACGAGCCACTGTGGAGATACCCCTCATGAGAGTGATGAAGATCCAGAGGAACTGTGAGCAGTTCAGTGCCATTGCCAGCCTCGTCTGCACTACCTCCAACTAGCGAAGTACGTTAGTAATTCTCAGCTGGAGCTAGTTTCGTCAATTGATCTCCTCATTTCCTCTTCCTGAGTTGTGTGTATGGTCTGCTCACTCCCTGTCTTGAGGTTGAGTTCCCTTGTGTGCTCTTGTCCTTATGTTTTGCTGGTCCCTGCTTGCGTAGAACCTAGCACGAGGCTGAGAGGGTTTTTAAGACGAACTTGTTTTGGTCAGGTCCAGTTGCAGATGGCAGCGATGAACAGGAAGGATTTAAAATGAAGAGGGGTCGTGAACAAAAGGAGGATCTGTCTGAGGTGCGTTTCATGCTTGTGGATTTCTGATTTTGAAGTGTAGGAGGGACCCACCTAATGACTGGCTTTAAAGAATCCTTTTTGCGATTCGTGCCTGTCGTCTTTCATATCATGTTGTTTAGATTGAAATATGGAAGAGAATTTTTTTGATGGGCCACCTAATTTTAATGTTGGATCATCTATGTTGTATCACTACAGTTGCTCCAATCATTGGCTGATGAAGCGGCAGGTCCTTCCAACGCTGTTGACAATCACAGATGAGATGCTGATCAATGAACACATGATTTCTCAGAATGGCTCGTTTGTACTTCTAGAGGACCTGGAGGAAGAAACGATGAAACATGGCGAACCCTAGGGTTTCTTCCTCCAAGCGTGCTGCTTCCATGTAAATCCTAAAAATGAAGATGTCCTCCTAGCTTGAGGGTGTTCTTTCATGTGGGAATGCCAAATCCTACGGCTTGGAACAAGGAGGGTTTGAGATGAGCATGGAACGGCCCGCTTTAGGGTCTAATAATTTTTTTAGACAGGAGTATGTTATCCTGAATGTCAACCTTCAATTGAATGTTAACCTTCGATTTTTAAAACTTCAATAGGGTCCTCCTCAATTTGGATTGGACTTTGCAGCCTTCCATACCTAATATAACACTGGGTTTGTTCAGCCTGATCCACTTCACTGCTGTTAACCTTTGAGACTTGTGGTTGTTATTTGTTGGCATTTCTGAATTGTTGGTTTTGTCAAGAAGCCGGAATTGGAGCCAAAGCATCAAATATTTCTAAGCCACAGTGGAGCTCAAAAGAACTTTATCGAGCAATTGTGCATTGATTTGGAAAGGTGGGATTACTCACCATTCTTTGACAAATGGCCTGATAAAAGTTGCCTCAACTCATATTTCAAGCTGCTCGAATTGGAGCGGATGGACAAATTGGAGCGGATCGTCCTTGTTGGATGCCTTGAGCTGATAAGCTTGGAGAGTTTGGGAACCTTGTCTGCATTGATAGACTTGGATGTTTCAAAGTGTTCGAGTTTGACGAGGTTGCCAGATTTGAGAGGCTGCAGGGATCTGGTGTATCTTAGGTTTTGGCATAGCGGAGTGCACTTGGGTCCAGAGGACATGAGGGCCCTGGCAAGTTTACCTGCACTCAAAATGTGGGGTTGGGACCTTGTTGAGGTGACCTTTTCTGAGTTATTAGAAAGGATGTCAATGGATGAGGTCGTATTGCATTTGGAAGCCAAGCAACTAGAGTATTTCACCACATTTCAAAAAAGGACATGAACTGATCGGGAGACCTAGCCGGTGATGGCCGGTGATGGCCGGTGATTATCATGATGTTTCCCATTCTTGTTTGCAACGATCCCTTTTGGCGTAGCTGGAAAGGGATACTCATTTTCAATCTGAAAGTTTGAGACCCATCAACAATTGAAGGTATTTTATCAAATGTGATCTTTCTCCTGAATCAATAGATGTATTCTTCATTGCATAGTGTTCTTGAAAGTCATCGATCTTGGCTTGGGGCTAAGACACATGTGTTTTAAGCCTACAAGAATGAGGCCTATCATTGAGGTAGTTAGAATTAATTATCAACTTTTTTGAACAAGTTCATTTTTTGTTTCCATAGTTTTTCTAATAGTCATTCATCAATCACTTTTTGGCTACATAGTCATTCAAGGTGAATACCTCAAGGTAGAAAGTGTTCTCCACAAGTGACAATTTGAGAAAAATAATTAGAAAGTACTATTTGGAAGAATGTTTTGGAATTGATATACAAATAAGAGTATTAGATTTTGAGTTTTAGATTCCATCCGTATTGTTAGATTTGCCAATGCTATTATCAATATTTTTTTTTGAATTTTGAAAAGGAAATTTCAAAATTCCTTCTAAATTCAATTACAAACAAAATGGTAAGTTTGAACTAGAGTCTAGAGTCTAGAGTCAATACAATTTTGGCTTCCTCAACAACTTGACTTGCTTCTATGTTTGCAATGTAAGGAAAATATGTGATTTACTTTCACCAAATTATTACAAATTAGAATGTGAAATATGCCTTTTGGGGGACATTCAAAATTGTAAGTAGAATAGGACTATTTCAACATGTTCATCTTTAATAAATTCATAATAATAAATTAAAAAACTTTAGAAATTGGCCATTTGTGAGGACCTCATGGTCATGAGATTTCACCCAAAAATATGAAATTGAAACCTTCATCAAGGTTCAAAAGTGTGCAAGCTCCTTTTGTGGCCTATTTGCACAAATGTAGAAGACATAAATTAACACATTTTTGATGTTCTTTATAGTATGGAACATTCTCCACTAGTATGGGAATAGACTACTAAAATTTTAGCCTTGGTATATTAAATTTGGGTATGCCATAATTCTAAAAACAACCCCTCCAAAAGTGTGACAAATTAGAGAAATTCAATTTTAAATATAAAATGATTTTTATATTTTTATGAAAATAATGAATAAATTGCAATTTAAACATCTAAAATTAAAGTTTTTTGCAAAATCCTTACAAAATCATTTGGTCTGTTTTGCAATCAACTGTTGTTGGTTTTCCTATTTCTTGGTTGAATGTGACTTGTTTCCTTTGAGAACAACATTGATTTTGAATAAATTAAATTAAATTTTTGAAATTTTCAAACTTACAATATAAATGAAGTAAAATTCTTCATTGTCATTAGCATGTCTTTGATCCAACATACGCCATTTTTTGTCCAATTTTACTTAGTTATAGAAGAAATGTTGAAGTTGAAATTAACTCTACAATGGTCTTTTGACCATTGATCTCATTGTAGGATAAAATGCATTTATGTAGGCAAAAATATCAAATATTATTTTCATATCTTCAAATTGAATTGAAATTACTTACAAGATGATTTTTTATTTATCTATTTTTTATATAGGCAAAAGAAAATTGACAAGTAAACAAAACAACGTTCATCCATTCCAAATTTGTCAAAAAAAATTCCCATGTATACATATATCTATATATTATATGTACCATTTTGTATCCATTCTTTACATGTATAAAATTAGAAATTAACCCTAGAAGGCCCAAGGCAATTTTGGGTATGAAAGCTTCCTTGCTTTTCAAGCCTTGTAAGTCTATATCTCGCTAAGGTATGAAAATCTCAACCGTACAATCTTGTAGTGTACATATTGTAGATGATGTGGATCAAATTTGGAGTCATTTGACCGCACGGATTGAAAGATTATAATGTTTTAGTGTTGAAAAAAGATGCTGAAATTTTCCTAAAAACACATTTGGAGGTGAAATTTGATTTCTAAACCTACTCACATGAAAAAATTTTGAACTAAAATGTGCTTTGAAATCAACATACAAACTCATTGGTGGAAAAAAAATTCATGAAAGTGACTCGTTGTGTTTGCAAAATGACTTTGAAATGTCAAAAAAATAGCCAAAAAGGGTACAAAAAACACATTTCAAGCAGAACCTACTTCTACTAAAATGCTTCTTAGTCACTCGTTACTTCTTTGATTAACACAAAATTTTAGCCACACAAACTAGGCAAGTATGTGAAACTTTCCCCCAAAAAAGTTTTGAAAATGGACATAGTATGAAGAAGTAACAAGTCGCCGAAGTGCATACTAACCAAAAAAATGTTAGGGTTTTGAACTTTGAATTGCTTCCAAACATTCAAAACAACTTGAATTCCTATGAAAATTTTACCACAATAATTAGAATTCTAGAGGAACAAAATCCAACAAATTTTATTGAAAACAAACATTGGATGAAGGAAATACAAGCCTTCAAAGTTGCAGCCATCACAATGTAGTGTGTTGAACCCAAACTGAACCTGTGAACTTTGAATGGCTTTCACAAACTCAATTTGTCTTGGATTGATCTGAAAATTCTCCTACACAAACTAGACTAGTATGCGCAACTTTTCCAACAAGTTTTACTAAATTTGATCATTGGATGCAAAAGTTACAGCACTTTGAATTGTACTTCCAAACTATGAACGGCCAGGATCTGTCCCCTTGGGCAGTCTAGGGTTATAACATTCAAATTGTAAAAGAGAACTACTTAAACTTGCATTTTATTACTAACTCCGTTTAAAAAATGCTCTTTTTGTTGGACAAAATGTTCAAAATTAAGGCTAAAAATAAAATTTTAAAAACTAATTTCACATTGTAAATAGAATTTAGTGCACTTGCCAAAATTAAATTTTGAAATTTTCTTATGTACTCATTGACTTTAAATGGCATGTTTCAAATTGAGCACCCATTTCAATTCCAGAGTCTCAGTATGCAACATGATTTCTATTCAATGTTGGTGTTGTTGGTACAATTGAACCTCTGTATGCAAATCTATTGTGTTTTTGTGTGCAAATAGTCATAGACTTTGGAATAGGTGTTGCGACAGTCTTTGTAAAGTGTTGCTTTGAATGTGAATTCCTACGATGATTTTAAAGCCGGAAAAGGTTGTTGCCTTCTTAACAACATTGGTTTTGTTATTGCGAAACACTACTGGATCAGTTTAAATACATCAAAGTACAATTTGAAATTCATGTACCAGTTTGGTGATTTTCCATTTCTATGGCAGCATTAACTTATTGGTGTCCTGTAGTAGCACTAGCACTATCTCCATATTTACAATTAGTAGTAGAATGATAGAGGGGGTGAACAAGTTCACCTTCATATATCATAGGGTTAGGAGTAGTGTTGAAATCAATTTCCGTTCACCGTGGATAAAGTGAAGGTCGGTGCAAACCAACACTAAGAACTTGTGTAAGTCCAATGATCACTTGAACAAGGGATACTTGATTGACATGTATCAAACAAGCAATTTCTAGAGCAATCATGTTTCGTTCTTTGTTGTACTATAGTTGCTCCTGAAAGATGTCCCATTGTAGCTTCCTATCTTATTCATTTAGTTTTTACATTGTATTCACCAATACTTCGCTAGAATTTTGCATAGCCTTTGCAATTTGTCTGTAAACAGAAATTGATTTTCAATGTTAGTCTATATTTCCAAACTTCTTTGTAAGGTCCATGAATGAAGCTTAGGAGAATGAGAATTTTACAAACTCAAGAGAGGGTGAAGGTTGTTGGCTTTGAGAGGCAATCAAACAATTAGGATAAAGTATTGGGTAATTAGGAGAGAGTGTCGGGTAATCCAAAGAATTTTCCATGACAAAAACATCCATGCCATGGGGTCTCACAAGTGTCAATGCTTGACCATGTCGATTATACACCCCATCCCCGAGTTGGCTCAAATCTCGTGAATGTGGAGGGTTCATAATTGGTTTGATATGATGCCAATTTTCTATGTTATTGTAGTTTTCATGGAGGAAATTTCAAGGTAGATAAAGCAACACACGTTCAAGTAGAATCATACCCCAATATGAGCTGGTTGTAGTACCCTTGTGGTGGTCAAAAATCTTCTTGTAATCCAAGAGTAGGGGGCCCCATTTCTCTTTGCAAGAACGTTTGTGGTGTTCATACTTTGCATGTTCACCACGAATCTCCATGACTTTTGCTGAGATCTCACTCCACTGAGTGGCCTCTCTACGCATAAGATTTGGTTCATAAACGTTGTCTAGATTCTGAAAAAACTTATCTCTTTTCGCTTGAATCAAAGCTACTATTTCAAGTTGTGTCCAATTGGGTTGTCGCTCCTTTCTCACACCTTCTTTTCTAGTAATTGATCTTGATGTAGTTGTCTTTCACTTCCTTGATTATAGAGATGAATTGAAGCATTGGTCAAGGTTTGGATCATTGTTCGAGAAGCCTAGATCATCTAAAATACAATGGTCTTCTCAATTTTAGTCACTTTCATTAACTGTTCACAAAGACCTCTTTCTCACAGCAAAAGAAGTTTTTTTCCCTCTTTGATTCTTGAGTGGAGCCTCTAAAACCCCAGATCGCATTCCATTATCAAGATCATAAACTAGATCATCTAACTACGGTCCGCAATTGGATCCGCAATTGTAACTCAGACTTTGAGTCATGATCTCTCTCCTAGCAAAATGTCTCCAGAAATTCAATGGCAATACTAATAAAGAACCGAGAATCTCAATGGGGAACGGACTAGAGATAATCTCTCTGGATTCTAAGCTCAAGAAATCAATCAACAAGCCATATTGATCCATTCAATTAGCACATACTATTGACATTTTCAATACTTATCAATTTTCAAATTCAAATAATTAGATTCAGTTACTACATTCTTGACATTAAAATTCAACATACTCTAGAATTCACATTCTATGCTCCGATCAGATTCTTGGGAATCTCCTGTAGTGCATGATTTTGGTGCAACTTCCATTGCATTGACTATAAGAAAACCCACGACCAAATTTTACAAACGAGGATGCAATTTGATTGCGAGTAGAGAATGCAAGGAGCGAGTGAAACCAATTGTAAACAATGGAATTAAACTTGCGTGCAATAGACTGTGAATTGTGAGGACAGTTGGAAAAGTGCAAGGTCTAAGGGACGATTAGAGAAGCACGAGGCCATAGAACAATTGGAAAAGTGCGAGGTCGAGACAAGGTAGCAACCATCACAAATATGTTTTGGAAATCTTGGAATTTCGTAGATTACAAAAATTCCTCGATAAATTGAGATGATACAAACTATTCCTCGATAACTAGATGATAAGTAACTTTCTGGCAACTACCAAGCCTTGCCACATAGGTTCGGGCTCGATTGAGAACTATCACCACTCATGTGTGAAGGTGACACTCGTTTGTTAATATGACTTTCTCTCTGCCTACCATTTGTACAGGATGCAAGTGGACAAGGACCCTGAGGCTTCCAAGTTAGCTAACTGCTATCGCTTTGTTTAGTGTGTGCGGATTTAGCACTTTGAACCGTTGGTTTGGACATTGCCTGTGTTGACTTGCCCGAAATTGGGGAGTTCAGTGGCGGCGAATCGGCACCCTGAACCCTAATTCTGATATTCGAGCTATGAGATCTGAGATTCAGATCCATGTTATTGAGATCTGTGGAAGCTGATTTTGGAGAACAACACCAGGTGATTGCACTGACTGGTGCATTACACCAAATGCTTTACACAAACTCGCAGTGGCGAGCAGTTTGCTTGGAGAAATTTGAAAGTTCCAAGGATGAAGCACAGGAAATTAAAGGCTGGGTTTGGGTAGGGGGACTTACTGCCATTAACGGTGCTTCTGCTCTTTCTCTTTCAACTCCTACTGCTGTGGATGTTTCGAGTGGCCTGGCGGGGTCTGATGGGATCCGTAAGCACCCTGCTTGGATTCAAGCCTTTGTTAAGGCAGTGCGGAATTCGAGCTTGCTTGTAGGATTCAAGCTCGCTGTCAAGTTGAGATGGTATTTAGTGACGAATAGGTGATATGGGAATAGCTTTTGAAGTCAGGCCATTGGGAGAAATTTATTTAGTTCATAGAGCCAGACTCGGAGTGCATGAGTTAATCTCTACAGGGCCAAGGGCTTGTTTTGCCAGAAAGACACTGATAACTGTCATTTCTATAGCAAAGAGAAAAAAAATTAAAAATTGTTTATTTTGTATATCTAACTAGAAGATCCTACATCTAAATGAACCTTTTTAATTTAAATTTCTTGCACTACAAAGTTTTGAGCTTTAAATCTTTGCATTGAAGAATTGAGTTGAGAGTCCAAGAAAAAGAAAAAAGTTCTAAAAATATTAATTTTCATTTTAAAAAAAATTGTTATGCAGAAGTAGGTATGAGATAGAAGGAAATTCCAAATTATTAATATCTCTTAGTTAGAGTGAAAATGCACTAAATTGAATCCTAAAAAAATTTATAAAATTTATAAATGCGTCAGTTTTTAAAATTTACAATTCATATTGATAGGATATTGTTTGAAACATCTTCAAAAAAATTTGGAATCATTCAAGTTATTTTTTGTTCTTAACCACACCAAGTTGAAACTTTAATTTTAAAAATTGCTAAAAATATAAATTTGGAAGAAATTTCCGTAGACCCAATTTGTTAGTGGAGTATAAAGACTATATGGTGTAACTAGTCATCGTATTCACCTAAAGCAAGTCATAAATTTTTCTAACATAGCCATTACATGATGGAATAAAAAAGTCTCTTTTTGTGATGAAATTACACTTTAAAAGTGGAAGTTCCTTTTGCAATCTCTAATCACTCCCTGCCCCATCATTAAAAGCATTTAACCCTTAACATCAAACCATCCAATTGACCATAGTAGGCAATTAAATTCTTGTGTTATTTTTAAATTTTTTTATAGGCAATTTTGAAGATTAACTATTTGAAACTTCCATTTATAATTGAAAGAAGTAAATATTTGATTTTTGAAAGGTTCTCAAACACTTGTGTGTACCATTAATGAAGTGTAAAACTTGTCAGTTTTACTTCATTTCCTCGCTTTCAACAAAGTTTGTCAATTTCACTTGATTTCAAATCTAAAAAATTGTGAGTGTCCATTTGCTTTGAAAATGGTCCCAATGGAAAGAGTAAGTGTTTTCATGATTAAAAATTTAGACATGCAAGTGTTGATATGGAGTTATTTGTGATTTCTACTTATTAAAAAGATTGCAAGGTGGATTTTGTAATGAGTTTGATAGTTCTTTATTTGAAATTAAGATGTTTGGAAGTGCATTTTAGTATATAAATAGAAATTCTAGTTGTTCATGTCACCTCCAATCCCCCCAAAATCTTATATGAAAATTTTTCAAAAATTGTGGAGTAGAAAAGTATACAAAAATTAGAATAATTACATTTCTCTTGTTATATTCTCACAAATCCTATGCAATTCCACACTTAAAATTTGAATATATAGTAATATGCCAACCATTTAAACATATATATTGTGAGATTTAAAAAAACAAAAATCAATTTGATTCATTGGGGATATCTATAAACCTATGTTCTTTTTTCATAGGAAAAACAAACCTTTAAAGGCTTGGGTATTTAGGGGTTAAAAGACATTGCAAGACCCATGGGCATTTTGAAAGTCAAAACTTGAATTTTCACATAGTTCTTGATTTTAAATGTTTAAAAATCCTAATTAAGAAAATGTAGCTCTAGTAAAAATCATATAAAATTCAATTTTTTATTTCTAATTATAAAAAATTGATATTAAATTTTAAACATATGTTATTACATGTGATAAATAGAAAATTTATAAATGTGTATTTTAATGTAGAAATCTAATGAAGTTTGACCAAGCCCGGGCATGAAATGTCCTTTAAGAGATAATTGTGGCCAGGAACTCCACTTCATGCAGTTTATAACATTCAATAGTCTTTAGAGAGGTTGCCTTTCCTTCCTTGGAGGCATTATCCACCAAAAAAATCCACACGGGGAATTAAAGTAAGCTCCAATATTAGGTGTTAGGGCCCCAACAATAGACTTATGGTTTACGCTTTCTTTGAATCAAAATCCCGATGTCATTTAACCCTTTGCCATCCCCAAAATAATTTGGGTAGCCCTATAAAGGAATTGAGTGGGAAACATTTGAGGAAATGAAGGTTGGAAATGTCATTTTTATATTGAAATTGATTTTTCACCATGAATCCTCAAAGAATATGTGATAATTTGAAAATGAGTGCTAACTTGCTTATTGTCAAAATGTTAAAATTATGTTTATGTAGAATTTCAAACCTCATTTAGTCATAATATAATTATTTTTTTCAAAAAACTTTGGACTAAAAAAAGTTGGAAAATCTATTTGAATTTCATCTCCAAAAATCTGTTTCATATTTCAAGCCTCCAATCAAAAGCTATAGACAAAGTTTAGAGAGGATGTTTCAAGATGTAAAAGAAAATGTCCCTTCCAACCCCTCTTTGAAATTTGTCTTTAACTTTTGATTGGAGGCTTGGAATATTAAATGAATTTTTGGAGTTGAGATTTAAATAGATTTTTCAACTTTTTTAAGTCTAAAGTTTTTTGAAATTTTTTATTTTACTATGACTAAATGAGGCTTGAATTTTTACTTCAAATAGAATTCTTGCTTTAATTTGACTTAACTATGAACAGTTGAGCTCCTATTAACTTTAATTTATTTATCCCATATTGTTTACTTTACCTCCTACCACCCCGTATGTATATAAAGATTTGTCTTCTCATTCCTAATACATAGATCTTGAAAGGCATTCAAAATGTAGTGATGAAACTAAAGCATTAGTTTCAATGAGTAGAATGTTAATTTCATGAAATTTTTAATCTTGAAGATTGATTTTGTTTCTAATGTAGTTGAATGCATTATTTTTTCAATAACCCATTTTGTTATTAGATTTAACTATAGTTTTGTCCCAGGTACCTAGGTGAGCGAGCTTCAATTTTCTAACAATTTGTGACGGGTGGATTATTGGCTACTGATAGAACGGTGTGGAATATTTCACACCATATCATCCCGGGATGAAATGGTGTGGACTATTCCACATCATTCTGTCTCACTAGTCAGTCCTTCTCACTGCTCCTGAATGTTATGTTCAAATCTCATTATTTGGAAAAAGGCCGTCATGATCGTCTACAAATCATTCAGCGTTTCAAAACTTCACTCTGGTTCTTCCAAGATTTTGAACCTACTAATTGTGCATTCTTTGCAGAAATTGATCAGGATTAAAATAAAGATTTGAGCAATTTTTCGCTACTAACTCTCGTTGTCTGCTGGGATTTCACCGTCAATCTTCGTCTCTGTTTTCCTTTGAGGTGTGAGCAACGTATGCGCAAGCATGGAGCTACATTGGTGGCGGTTTGTCAATTCTGTATGCGTTGATCTAAAAACTTGCCAGCAAACCAGCCAGCAGTGTTGCAACAGCAGCAACGAACGCAACCAACATAGAAAGACAAATCCCCATTTTTTGACAAATTTCTTCCATCACTGAGCAATTCTACCAAGGGCGACTGATGAAAATGAGCCCTGAATTTCTGAACTTGTCGCAAGTTGCGCTTTATACTTACCAGACCCCCAAAAATTTATGTACAAGTCAACCTTTTCTTTCCAAATTTGTCGGTCGGTTTTTACAACTACAACTCCATTTCTCGGAAATAGCCCCGTGTCAGACACGGTTATAGCCTCGTCGCGAATTACCGTGAGTATATTCTGGGATCGGTGCTACTCAAAAAGAAAGTCTCCCTCGATGCGGAACCCTAACCATATCCGGAACAAGCAGAGCGTGCTCACAACGGCAGCTAATCTTCCGAACGAGAGCCGTGGGGCGATGTTGGTCAGGATTGTGAGCACGAGTGTGTAGCCGTAGACGCGCTTGCGGCCCAAGCGGTCGCCCAGCCAGCCGAAGTAGAGCTGCCCGCAGAAGGTCCCGCAAGGGGCGATGCCGTTCACGGCCGCGGCCACGACCGAGTGTGTGAGAATTCGGGTCATAATAAGGTAGTATCCGTGCCGAAGGAGACGAGCCACCGTGGAGATACTCCTGATGAGGGTTATGAAGGTCCAAAGGAGCCGCGAGCAGTCTAGGGCCATTGCTAGCCTCGTCTGCACAGACTGCACTACCTCCAACAGCGAAGTACGTCAGTAATTCTCAGCTTGAGCCGGCTTCGTCAATTTATCTCATTTCCTCTTCTTGAGTTGTGTGTATGGTGTAGAATTACCTTGTACGCTCTTGTCCTTATATATTGAACACAATATTCAATATTTTGAGAGGTTTCAGGCCTCTCATAATAATATTTTCCATTTAGGCCCTAAAAAGTGAATTGTAATGTTAACTAGTTTAGGTGGGCAAACACTAACTTTACTAGTTGTAATACACAATTTCCATTAAAATGAGAGTCTTTTTAGTGATGGACTGTTGAAATACATGAAGTTTGCTTTAGGGTATATATTCTGATTTATATAAGTGAAGAGAATGACATCTTTTGAACACCAAGTCATAAGCTCCGCGGTTGGTTGTAAGGGGTTGTTCATCTCATTGAAGCGGTCCGGGTTCGATTCCCATTGGGTTTGTATGAGCGCATGAGAGAAAAAACATGACTTGGTGCTACTAAGTGAGCTTTGCCGGTAGGAAAGTTGTAACAACCAACCGACCCCCTACCCAGAATGTGACAAGTGCTTTACATGTTAACCAAATAAATAGTGGATATATCCACTACATTTTTTTCTCCAATAAAGGCCATATTCATTAAATTGAGACAAAATGGTCATTTTGAGAAGTTAAGGCTCCTCCATTCAAAGATAAATTGTTGAAGGCTAAGAAAGAAATAGGCAAATCGTTTGAAGGCTTAAAGCAATTTAACACCAAAGTAATTCAGAAACGTGTTTGTGCAAAATGCAATTCCACATGAGTTGTGTAATAAGATGTAATATTTATAAAAGCGGGTCCCTTTACATTGAAGAACATGAATTTACTTGAATCAACTTCTCTCACTTCTCTATATACTTCACTTCCTAGGAAATGAAATCCCGGTATATCTAATCTTGCTAAGTCTAATGATTGAATGTCTTGTGTAAAAATGTAGAGGATATGACCAGAGAGAGCACTTGGCTTTGCTAAAAATCGTTTTTTGTATATGAATGACTATTCTATTAATAGTAATGATCCTTCCATAAAGGAAAGATGACTAACAACGAGGATCACTGGGCAAACCATTGTTCTTGGATGAAGAACAGCTATTTGTTGCCTCCTTGGCTGCCTCCAAGGCTTTCAACTTGGCCAATCCTCTGAAGATATCCTCGCGTCGAGAAGGCTTGGGTGATCCACTGTCTTTACTCAATGTATTGAACATCCCCATCATCATTAAATCCTTGGCCTCTCTCTTCCGCTTTCGTTCATGTCGTGGAATCTCGGTATTGGAAAGAGACCTAGAACCTCGAGGAGGCGGCCGTGGTATCGATCTATTCACAGTGCTTATGTACGGATCGGCAGTTGTTGTCAATCGTGTGTAATTTGACTGCTGTAGGTCTCGAAGAGTCGTTCGGCGGGAAATAGGTACTGCGGAAGGCAAAGATACTCCGCCTACAGATTTGGAGGGGAACGAGATGGGAATATCTACGAGGCGTTGAACCTGCTGTGCACTGTATGCACCCAACGGTACTTCATTGATCCGATCCCCATCCCTGGGATCTATATTGAGCTCCTTGCTCTGGACAACCTGATGTGCGATTGTCACCGGCAACAGCAGTCCATCCTCGAGACGAGGATCCATACCTGTCTTTTCGTCATCCTCATACAATTTCCGGTGCGGGGTGTTTGGCGTTCGCAAAGTCGGCGACTGTGAACGCAATCGACTTGGGGTGGAGCTGGCCCTCTTCATCGGCGACGGTGAGCAATCGGTGTCCTCACAAGACCCCGACTAGGTGGGCTATCTACCACGCCTTCCTCCACATTCCCCTTCGAGAAGTTGATGGCCGCCGAAGCTGCATCAGTGGCCGAGCCCAAGAGGTAAGGCTTTGAATAGGAGGACGACACGAAGCTCCCTCCAATCGAGCCGGACCTCATTGAAAGTGACACGTTCGATCCAGACAACAAGCTCCTCGTCAGTGGTTCCGTCCGTTGGAGAAGGTGTAAAAAGGATCCTCCGACCTATAGCAATGGATGTGAACACACATCCTCCACAATTATCCTCGACTCAAAGATAACACACATCCTCCACAATTATCCTTGATCCAAAGATAACTCAACATAGAAGACAGACACATGTTGAAGAAAACAATATCCTCAAAACAGGCCAAAAATCTTGATGAAATTTCAAAATTTTACTAATTCATAAAAATGAAATGTACATAAAAATCCTTATTCACAAGAATAATGTACAATGAATTCTATGATTGACTGAGACACGGAGAAGTCTATTTCTTCCTTCCTCTCTCTTATTCAATCACTAAATTCATCCCCCGCAACACGAATCGAGACTGAAATGCCTTGGTGGACTTCCTCATCCCTTCTAATATATATTTGGCACTATCGTCGGATGCAGACAAGGGTGCCACACCTATCCGGTTCTGATCTACGAACTCACGGAGGCGTCCGAGTGGACAATCCTCGTGTAGTTTCTTCAGCCACGGAATGAGAGTGCCCAAGAGCACTTTGTCTCCACGCATGTACGGGTTCCAACTCTCAAAGTATATGCAATTCCCGGTCTCATTGAGGACGCCGTTTTGCAGAGAATCATCAATGAGAATAGTATTGTCCTTGTTGAAGGAGTCGACATCATGAGGGTCCAGGAACAATTCCTCATCAAGCACTTTCAAGAGAAGAGTCTTCCACGGACTCCCAACCTGATGAAGAAATTTCCCGTCGGAGGTTTCTACCCTCCTGCAGTTGTCCTGACCTAGGATGTGGAAAGGAGCCTTGCAATTCTGGAAGAGGAAACTTGCAACGGGCTCCACCGTCTTCTTCAACATCGAGCTCCAAACTACGACGCGATTCAAAATTTTTGAAACCTCGTCTAAGAACTCGCGCACATTGGGACAAACAAAGACGGCCTTCGTCCCAATGAGTGTGGGGGTTCGATCGGAGAATATATTATCTCGGACTGTGTAATGGTTTTTCTTCTTATAGGGCCCTTGATCCTGGCTCTCACACAGTACTCCGTTCAAATCGAACACGATATTCAACCACTTCTATTGCGGTTGGACCACTAACGAGGACATACTCCGCGGTACTCTCTTTTTGCGACCAGTCGTTACTACCTGATCAAACAAAACACGAAAGACATGTAGTTACCTATTGAAAGGCAGAATCAGGTGACCCATAAAACGGAGAAAAGCATTGAACCCCACTAAGCGACTGCAGAACCCCTCCGTTAAGTGATTGCTTGAGTACCAACGGACGGTGCACACTTCTAAGTTTTCCGCGCTGGGCACAAACATAGACAATATCAATTCATTAGACACTACAAGCATTGAAGAAAGGTTTGACATATATTTATTTCAAAATAATTTATGATACACCTGGTCTAACGGTTTGGTTGATCTCTAGCCGATTGTATACAAGTACCAACTACAGTCCATTTCGGTATCTACACTATGCTACAAACGCAGTCACAGAGTGGCAGTCCGTCCACGCTTTACAATCAGAGACTGTACACTCCCTCCTGTCAGAGAGAAGGAATCGACATGAGAGTCTCTTACTATGAATATGAACATGACGGAAGCCAAAACAAACATCCATCACATCACACTCGATAGACTCATGAAATATCGTAGGGATCTGAAGATGGACGAGAGTGTACCTGGCCAAACTCATCTTCCAAATAATCCCCGTAGTCGACAGTCTCTTCATCGTCGTCTGGTGGATTCTCCAGCTCTATCTCCATCTCCGGTACTGGCGGCTCAGCTGGACGGGAGATGAGATCTGGAGCAATGTCAACCTGCTCTTGCGTCTCCGGGACGGACTCCGCTTGTACCTCCAATGCAGGGGGTTGCCTCAAATTATCCTCGCCTCGAGGATAATCCACAACACTATCAGCTTCCTCTGTCCCAGTTCCAGGGGGAGCAATCTCTTCTTGGATCAGTTGATCTGGTCTATGAACTGGAAGAGAAGACCTCTGGTCTTGTTCCATTGGAGGAGGAGAAGAGGGAGCGGTATCCTCTTGGGCCGGAGGTAGAGGATCATCTTCGCCTCGAGGATAATCCTTACCAATGGGATCAATTGGCACATGATCCGTTGCTTCTGAAGCACCACCAGCGTCAGGCACATCAAGTTGACTAGGTTGAGAGGCAGAAGGGTCCTGTGATCGCGTTCTGAGAGAAACATTCTCCTCACGCAATTTCTCAAGTTCCTTCTTCAATGCCTCCTTCTCCGCCAGCTCCTCTGTCCTTCTTCTTGCCTCCTCTGCCTTCTTCAACGCCTTCCTCTCATCTCTCTGCCTCCAAAAATCCTTTAGTTCCTCCTTCACAGGACGAAGCGGAACCTGACCGGGATCTGCAGCATCTCCGAACGTGGAATCACGAGGAGGTTGTGGCTCTACAACCTCTTGGGTTCCCCTAGAGGTTCCCGCGCCATCCGCATGTGGACCATCGTATTTGAAGTCCTCCAAATCCGAATACGTATCCTCCACGTCGCTGATGATGATGTCCGGTATGAAGCCCTCCATGGGCTTCATTGCCTTCTTCTTCTTCTTCTTGCGAGTGACTGCATCTGCCTCTTCGTTCTCCTTCGATGCAGATTCGGGCCCGCGGTTCCCTACGTGGAAGTCCTCCGCGGTGGTTTCCACATTTCCTCCCTGGACAACATTCATGTTTGTCCCGAATTCATCGATCCCAAGGTCGGCAGCCCCCTCGTCAGTAGGAAATTCTCGAGGGGCTTCCACGTCGCGATCGATCGAGGGTGTGGAATCCGAGTCCAGCTCAGGAGTTTCAAGGTTACGCGGACGCACGTAACCTGGAAGATATGGCGAGTTCTCATGGCAGAAATCGTTAATGTCTAATTTACTACCATAACTCGCCATATCTCGAAGTTTCTGCGATGCATGCCTCTCAGTTAGGCCATAATAATAGAGGCCATACATCTACAATACAACAAGCAATTGTTAATACTTTATTTTGAAATATATTGATCCATCCTAGAGAACTATCTTCGACCCAAGGATAACACAACAACAGATAAAGATGCATGCAACAGAACAATCAAACATGATAATACATCAGAAAGCGATCGTAGGAATTTATCTTCGACCCGAAGATAAATGAAAGAGCCGCACCTTAGCAGCAATCAGGAACTTCGATCCTGTGTAAACGCCGATGACATTCTCTCCCGTCACGGCAAAACTCTGGAGAATGTCAATATAGAACTCCATCCTCAGCTCACTTGGATGGACCCTATATTTTGCCTCCGTGTTCTTATGGAAATCAGTGTAGTAAGGTATGTCATCGGTGGAGTATACCTTCTTCACTGCTTCCTTGTATTTTGTCTCCCCGTCACTGCGTTTCTTCATGACAAACAGGAGCTTCACGGGGGGTGGCACCGCTCGGTTGGTCAAGTTGTCCAACCTCTCAGCCTTACTTGGCAGGTAGGTGGACACCCTCACTTCGTACCCTGACATCTTCGACGCCGCAAATTTCTTTGCCACGTCCATGTCATATGAATTCCCCACAATCCATAACCAGACGTCTGGGGTAGACAACACTGGCCTCAGGTGATCATCCAGGAAATTCAATAACGGCAAGCACGGTGGACTGTCACCGGATCCCGGATTCGGCCTTGGGAGGATCCGGAAATCAATCATAGCGAGGCGAAGTTCTCTATTGACGTAGGGCCATATGTGGGTCGTCACAAGAGCCTGGGGATAGCATTGGTGGCTTCGGATAAACACATCTCCTCTCGATGGCTCCACTCGCTTTTTCATCTTCAAGAAAGTCTTGAACATGGAATAGACCATCGACAATTTTGGATTGTCCTTGTAGTCTATGGCTGTCTTCTTCTTCGCCTCATTGGTAAGGCGTTTTACAAAGAATTGGTTGGGTGTTGCGGTGAGGAGGAAATCCCACGATGCCGAGGAGAAGAAGTTGTCACGCTTCCATTGCCTCCACACTACATCGATGACATCCCCATTTCTGTCCTTGAATTTCAAGGACTTATCTAGGGCCATGAACTCATCGACGATGACCTTCTTACGCTTCTTGCGCTCTACCCAGTGCTTGGCTTTATAGTTGTCCTCGCACAGGATCTTTGACGCCCCCACTGAGACCTTTGGGTAGTCTCGTGTGCGCTTATCTGTTCTCCCCAGCAGATGGAGGACATAATCTTTCAGATCCTTGTCCGTGAAGTGTCCCATGTGCTTGAAGAACTCTCTTTTGAGCGAGAAGTTCTTTGCATTGAAGGTCTTCGTGCTATTGTAGGATTTCCTTGTCACGGGATCAATCAACGATCCATCAATGTGCTTCGTGAGGAACTCCTCCCACATCAGATAGGTCTCATCGGCCAAGGTTATTATGCGAATTTCGTTTTTCACATCGGACGCCAATTTGACTTGAGCGCCCTCCTTGTCCGGGTTGATGCTGCTATACCGAATCATAACAGCGTCCACAAATTCCTGCTCAAACGGATATACATGATATCAGCACGCATCTCAGTGCACTCAGAAGATTTACAGATTATCATACAATTATCCTCGGCCTGAGGATAATCCTTACAGAGACCACATAATAAATTGTCAAAAACGGCAGTGCATCCATAAGGATGGATAAAGGCAACTACAGCGTGGACATGAATTTCATCTTCGCCTCGAAGATAAATGAGGGGTACCTTATACGCTGAGACATTGTAGATGGCTTTATTCCCTCTCACCAGCCCCTCACTGTCTGTGTTGGTAAGCCGCTTGAGCGCTTTCCAGACCTGCCTACATGCGGATATTTGATTTCCCCATGTTGGCTGACTGTGAACGAGGTGATTAGAGGCATTGTACCACTTCGAAATATCTGTCAGCTGTGCTGGGTCTCTAGACCAGACAATCACAGCCTGCCACGTCTGCAGCTCGACCTTTCGAGTCGAGCAACAACCTCCTTGTTGAAGGAGCTTGGCTGCAGTGACACTATGTTGGCCATCAATAATGTAGAAGCCTCCGTCCTTAATGGAATCCCAATCTTTAGGACACTCCTTCAAAAGCTTCTTATCGGCGCCCATGGGGGTCAAGCAAATTTTCTGTCTTTGCTGCTCTGAACCAAGATGAATGAGGGTCTCTTTTTGCTCATCCACCAATTTCATTTCAAGCTTCCGGATAATGTATCTTTCTTTGGCCAGGAAGCATTGCTTGATATTAACAGTGAATACCTGTGGATGAAAAATGAAGCACTTGCCATTTTTCTTCCAGAAATCCGATTGGTATGCAGCAGCAACCTCGTGTTTTTCGATTGGTTGCTTACCGGCTGGCTTCCGGGTATTCACGTTTGTTAGTATTGACCCTGAACTACCCGCAGTGGTAGGGCGACTGTCCGGGATGGATTTCCTACGTTTATCGCTTGGCTCACTGGTACTCGTGTCCGGGTTATTTCTCTTCTGGGCTTGTGCGCGGGCCGTTCCTCTCCCACTTCCTCTGCTCCCTGTGCCGCCGCGCATACCAGACGCTAACCTAGTCTCAGCGGCAGTATCCGGCCTTTGCTGACCACGACCTTGACTCGCCCGAGCAGGACCTTTTTGAACATGTTTCTGAGCTTGCTCTGTTAGCTTATGAAACATGTATCCGACTTTCCTCGCCGTCACCCTGGCGTTCCTTCTAATCCATGGATGGTATCTTGTATGAAAGTCTGATGCCAAGCCATCGAGGTTTGCGGAGTGCAAGTCAACAATGAGGTTGTCGAAGTCAAAAACTCCCATAGGGTTGTCTTCATGGCAGACGATTGAATGGGTATGTTTAGTTTCGTTCCCTGCATTGTCGAGGCCTTACAAAGTGATGACAATGTACTTGTCCTGATGATTCTCTATGAGTGCGATCTTCTCATTGAAGTTCTAGTTCAAGTACATGCTAGTGTCTTGCACTCGGTGACGCAGGTAGACGTAGTTCTTGGACTCGTTGATACCGAAAGTCCATGACTCAACGACGGCTTTGAATTGCCAGAGCTTGTCGTAGAGCTCTGGCATCTCAGATATGAAGGGCTCCTCTTCCACCCATTTGGTGAACGGCTCAAGGAACGGGAGAGTAGCTAAGTAGTCATATTCAGACTCATCAACCATGTTGATATGGATCTCTGCATAGGAAACCATTATGATGAGAATTGGAATTTCATATTTATCTTCGAGTCGAAGATAATGGAATAGAGAATTGCTGCCTATTGCAATTCGAGTGAACCATTATGAATGTAGGCAACACGTTATATCCAGAGTAGTGTAAAATATACACATTTTATTCGTAAATGATATCTACAATTCAGTATCTTCGTCCCGAGGATAGTATAGAACGATCTCTTCTTTTAATTAAACTATATTGGATTTCTATTTTGTTCGATTGATTTTATCCTCAAGTCGAGGATATAGTTCATTGTTCTAATTTTCTGGTCTTTATTTCATTTAGTTATATTGAATGCGTGATTATTAGTTGCTATTTATCCTCGGCCCGAGGATAAACTTGTCCTTATTTCATTTAGTTATATTGAATGTGTGATTTTCAAATGCTATTTATCCTCGGAACGACGATATACTTGTCCTTATTTCATTTAGTTATATTGAATGTGTGATTTTCAAATGCTATTTATCCTCGGAACGAGGATAAACTTGTCCTTATTTCATTTAGGTATATTGAATGTGTGTTGAGTTCGTTGCTATTTATCCTCGGAACGAGGATAATAGTTATTTGTTAATTTATGTATTTCATTATTTCTGGGCTTTCTTTGCATTAATAGCCTCTAGGTTATCTTCGACCCGAAGATGATTGTCTTCGCACAAAGATGATTTTTGTTGTTCACAGCATAAGAACTAGAGAACATTAAGACATAAACCCTATTTGTAATACTAATCACCTATGCACATGTAAAATACAAACATAGAATACAGTGCAGATTCAATTAGAACATGCATACAAACAAAAATGATATCATGCATTCAAACCAAGAGCACTGATTATTGAATGCCACTAAAAATTTTAGATGTACTGCATTCTCTACAGAAACCCTAATCCAAAACAAATGAACAGAAATTTCAAACCCAGATTCGAGAACGTATGGCGCTAACACTTGCATGGAAATTGAAACAACCTATGAATTCATGAACACAAAGAACAAGAACAAGAACATGAACTGCATACACAAAGCTCACAACTTGCATTTCACAAATTGAATGTTACTTACAGGAAATAAAAAAAAAGACACCAGCACCCGCACACCAGCACCCGCACAAATCCTAAACCACACCCGCACCCGCACAAGCAACTCTTCACCCGCACCAGATCCCACACACCAGCAACCGCACCAGCAACCGCACACCAGCACCCGCACAAGCAACTCCTCACCTGCACCAGATCCCGCACACCAGCAACCGCATCAGAAACTCGCCCTCGCACCAGCAACCGCACACCAACACCCGCACAAGCAACTTCTCACCTGCACCAGATCCCGCACACCAGCAACCGCACCAAAAACTCGCCCTCGCACCAGCAACCGCACACCAGCACCCGCACAAGCAACTCCTCACCTGCACCAGATCCCGCACACCAACAACCGCACCAAAAACTCGCCCTCGCACCAACAACCGCACACCAGAACCCGCACAGGTCGCACACCCAAGCCCGCACAAGCAACTCCTCACCCGCACAAGAAACTCGCTCACCCGCAGAAGCAACTCCTCACCCGCACAAGCAACTCGCTAAAACGCAGAACAGGCAACTCGCCAAAACACAAAACAAGCAACTCGCAGGCCCACCTCGGCAAAACGCAGAACAGGCCCGCCTCGGCCCGAAGTCCTAGAGGCATTTGCCAAAACGCCTGCCTGCCCCTGCCCGTAGAAAACACTGAAATTTTTTTATTTTTTACGGAAATTTTTTTTTGAAATTCTGAACTCATATTTGCAATCAGAGGAATCGAATTACTTCCGGGAGTGCAGAAATTCTGAAAAATCGGTTCAATACAGGGGCTCCTTTTATTTTGGGGGGCGGGCAGGCATGGCCTGCCCGGCGTTTCCTTGAAACCGTCTGGGACTTAGTGTCGAGGACAGACCCGTGCGAGCTAGATTTGCCAAAACGCCGGGCAGGCCATGCCTGCCCGCCCCAAAAAATAAAAAAGAGCCCCCTGTATTGAACCGATTTTTCAGAATTTCTGCACTCCCCGGAAGTAATTCGGGGCCTCTCATTGCAAATATGAGTTCAGACCTACCTCCCCCAAACTTCCTTCTTCTAAGTTTCAAGGCCTATACACATAATTATTTGTTTTGAATCCTTGAACAATGGGCGGGTCAACATGGAAATCATCCATTTTGTCACCGTATGAATTGTTGGCTTAAAAAAATGATAATGTTTTTATTGGAAGACGAACTATTGTAGGTGATATTTCCTTTCCATTCAAAGTTTGGAGGATGAATAGTTGCATTTTTGTCCTACACGAAGACATTTTTGTCATTCATCGACCTGTCAATGGACTTGGCGTTATGTATAGTCTAGGGAATGTAAAGAAACTTCATCCAATTAAGTTTTTGTTGGGTCCTATTTTTCAAAAAAGCAACATTTGATTTTGAAGAATTGACATCTCAACCCTTGAATGTAAGACCGATTATCATGGAAACTATACGACAAGGTTTATTGTCATTCATTGACTAGGAGATGGCTTTGGAGTTGTTTAGGGATTAAGAATGGTAAAAAAACCACATGATGGGATAATTCATTCCTTCTAGACTTTTAAATTTAATGTAGACTTTTTCTTACCACAAGAATCTACAAAAGAATTACATATCCATTGAGGCTTTCCGTATTTTGTAATTTAAACAAATTTGACTAAAATTTAATCAATACTATTTCTAATTTGTTATATATCTAAGCCTCTAAATGACCAACGTGTTTTTTGAGCCTTTTGGAATTCATTGTACTAAGTTTCAAATGAATCATGCATCTTTAAAACTTATACATTGGAACACAATTCCAAAATTCCATACCATATTACAAGCTTACGATACATTTGCGACATTGCATATACTAAAATTTTATATGAAATAAAAAGTTTAGTAAATTTTGCTAAACTTCTAAAGTATTGTCATGAATAAAAGAATAATTAGATAATAAACTATTTGGTTTTTACAATTTGAATTCTTTTGGCAATAATAAAGAAGTAACTGTTACAATTCAGATGATTCTAGTCCATAAAGGTCTAAACACCATTTTCTAAAGATTTAACATTTAAAAAGGTATGGAACAACCATTAAATGAGATAAGAAATAAAATGAGGATTCAAAAATATTCTAAAGTTGAATTCATGATTCTAGTGTGAATAAATTTGGTGCCATTTGTTTGGTACTTCACAACAAAACATTAAAATTAAGTATTCATTTTTTGTAGTTTAAAGAACTAGTATTTCTGAATTCATGAGTAGGGTACTAGGAATTAGGGTGGAATGAGAAAAAAAATAAACTTCTCCATTTTTTGCACTTGACTCTCTTCATAAAAAGTCCATGATTGTTGTGCATTGATTTTAGTTTTTAAAGTACAACGTACCCTTGGCTTGTTTTACTTCTTCATTCCATGTTAAAATGATTAAGAATTAGTTCAATATAAAGATTATCATGACAAAATTATAAAGTATAGCACTGACTCTAAATTTTTTATACTAGTTAGAAGATATGCCTTAAGTTCATTCATACAGAACTTGCACTTTTTGAATAATTATGTGTTTTAAGTACACAAGATGTAATAAAAGAATTCTTAAAACTTGTAGAGTATAGTATTTTCTCATGATGATTATTTATGAGACATTGAAGTTGATCAAGTCTCTAAACCATGATGGAATTTATAATAATGATAGGTAGCAAGTGAATGCAAAGTCCATCATTCATTTCAATGTACTAACAAAGTAGTCCCATTTGAAGTTAATTATGCTTCAAATAATGGTTTGGGATGCCATGAAGGTGGACATGATGACTTTGTACAATATGGGTCTCTAAATTTTGTACGCTTCACATAATTACTAAGATTTTAAAAATATGGTTGGTACTTTGTATGGTTCTGGTTCTTTTTTAAATATTTTTATGGATGTGCTTTTTATTTCTTTGTATCTTCATAAAGTTTTTTTAATTTTGTTTCATTTTAGTCATTCATAGGGTTGTGCAAACTTTATGTTTTTTCATCCAAATCATTCTAACTTTTAAAAAAAATTTAACAAAATTATATACTATACTAAACAATTATAATTCTTTCAAATTTATTCAACAATTTAACTAGAACAATATTTTGTTGATCTCCTAGAGTTATTTTCTTTAAAATTTCAAAGCTTATGTGATTCTAATACTATAAAAACAACATAATTACCTTCATTTTCTTTGGTTGCCAATGTGCTGTACAAGTCGAATAGCAAGAACTTAATGTGCTATTACGTAAATGAAAATTCCTTAGATTGTATTAAAACATTCATGGAAAATAAAATATAACAATTACCGCATTTTATACAATTGAATGTTAAAAATTCAAAATCGTACATTGTTTTTTGTTTTCAAAACTGAAGCTGAAAGTTCTGTATACTTTTTATGAAATTAAATTGGAGATTCAAAAGTACCATGTAAGATTCTAGGTAATTTTGAACATGTACAATCATTTAAAAGTACACAAAATGTAAATCATTATGTTTTATCGTCACGCTTTAATTTAAAAAATTTTAAGAAAAAAATTAATTTTAAATCAGAAACATCCTTCAATTTCTAGATATCAGAATTCCAAGTAAAAATATGAATTGTCAACATGATTTGTAAAATCAAAATTAATTCGTGAACATATTCGTGAACAAATTCAATAAACATTGAATTCGTGAACACATAATTTACATTTGTTAAAGACTTTGTTGTTGTTGCTGAACCTTAAACCCTAAACCCTAAACCCTAAACCCTAAAAACCATGATCCCAAAATCCTAAAGTCCCAACTTCATGTCCTATTCAAAGCTTACATTAGGTACAATTCTGTTTATAGCCAATGCACATTGGACCCAGCATGTGCCAAATTGGTGTCGTTACCTCCCGTAAACATTCATCTAAAGCAGACATTAGAATAAACTATTTAAACAAAAAGGTTGGTTGGTGGGTGGGTGTTGTAGAATTGCCAAATTTGCCAAATCCGAAATTCTTTTGTAATTTCAAAGAATATTTGCACATTTTACGAGAAAAAGGGACTGCCAAAAATTCCCCAAACTCCAAATCCCCCTATTAAAATCTTCATAACATCGGCTATGTGAGATTCCATTTCTATTCTTGAAAATCTCCTTCACATTCCACATGATTGTCATTATTTGCGGGATGAGAATGTCAACGCCCTCCTAATCCGAGGAGGTACTTCTCCCCTACGTCCTGAAAACCATGAAGAATTCAAATGCCGTTGTATTTCCCGCTCATATTCTCCCGCTAGTGTGTGCATCGTCTCTCTTCCTCCAGCACCTCATTTCCTCTCTCGTGTTTTCCAGTTTCCCCTCCTCCGCGTCCTCTTGCAGACATTGCTACCGCACTGCCTTTGAACTTATGTTTTTGCATTTCATTTGCAAGTTTATGTGACTACGTGGCTTAGTTTCGCACTGGTTGTCGTAAGTTCCTCTATTTCCCTTCTTCCGTTCTCACTGAATGCTAGATTCCTGCTCTTGCTCCTCAGTATTAAGCGAAGGTACATGGAGTCTTACGTAGTCCTCCGAGTCTTGGAGTATTCAAAATTCCGGTGTCCCATCGCAAATGTTGTCCTCTGTATGTTATGTTCGAGAGTGAACAACCGACTTTCGCGCCGTAAATAACGGAACCATAAATTTGTCTATCACATACATGCATGGAGGTTATCCTCGGCTCGAGGATAATCACAACCATGCAAATATAATCACAATCATGCATAGAACATGATTGTTGGATCGATGGCCTCCATGCATGTAGGTTATCCTCGAGCCGAGGATAACCTCCATGCATGTAGATTATCCTCGGCTCGAGGATAATCTCCAACATGCACGTAGATTATCCTCGACTCGAGGATAACCTCCAACATGCATGGAGGTTATCCTCGAGCCGAGGATAATCTCCAACATACATGGAGGTTATCCTCGGCTCGAGGATAACCTCCATCATGCATGGAGGTTATCCTCGGCTCGAGGATAATCTCCATCATGCATGGAGGTTATACTCGGCTCGAGGATAATCTCCATCATGCATGGAGGTTATCCTCAAGCCGAGGATAATCTCCAACATGCATGGAGATTATCCTCGAGCCGAGGATCTCCTCCATGCATGTTGGAGATTATCCTTGAGCCGAAGATAATGTCCACCACATACATACATGGAATGTCAATTATAACCATAGACATTCATTGACATTTGTGATTTGGTAGAGTTCATATACATAATCAGTGTATCACTGTAATGTCGTGTGTGGGAATGCATAATATCTCTCAAGAGTGTTTGTAAGATGAAGTAATTAAAATCTGTTTTCTGGTTCTGTTTTTTAAATTCTTTACATTATCACTACTTTAGTCTTCGTGGATGGATTGTTATACATGATCACAAAATTGTTTACAATTTTACCCTCCAGTGGAGTTCGCTTTGCTCCTGGATTTGTCAATGAGTCCTACTTTTTTATTATCCTCGACTCGAGGATATTCACAATAGTATTACTTAATTGTTGTTCTCTCACGCGCAGAATGGATACTTCAGATGCCAACGAGTTTACAGTTCCAGTGCCAACTTTGCCACCAGGTGTCGCAGCCTGCGAGGGATTTCCTCGAGCTTCTTGGTATACCAAATGCGTCACACTCAGAAATGAAGAGGGGATAGAGGTGGCAAAAGGAATTTGTCATAGTGTTGATGCTGATCTCGTCATTGACATGGACGGAGAGCCACTCGGTGATGACCGCGTTGCAATACAGATTGTAGAGTCTCTGTGCGAGGAAGATGTTCCGTCGGAGTGGATGTGGTCCATGCACTCCTGGCACATTTCACGAGTCTTCCTTAATGGTGCCAGCTTATATGATCACGAGCAAACGCATCTCTTCAATACTGCAGTTTCTTCAAGCGGTTCAAGGCGTCGTGTTCGGACTGGAGTTCGTTCATATGAAAGCTCACGTGAGAGGATTGAGCCTACCAATCTCCCGAAGAAAGAAGCTCTCCTCACTGAGCAAGCAATTGCTGATGTTTCTAGTATGAAGTGTTGCCAGAAGAATTGCTTGCAACCATTTCCACGTGGGCAAATTCAAGCCGTTCGGTCTCTACTTCATATTGACGGTGGAGTGTTCTGGCGCAAGTCACGTCTCCTTGACGTGCACAAGCAAACCCAGAGTGATTCCAATGGAAGGAACATGATCACCTTGGCAAACCATGAAATTTGTTCGATGGCTTGGTGCGCCATCCATGGAGTATCAAAGGCTACCTTTTATAGATACAATAAGATGGCAAAAGATGACCAAAAACCGGAGCATCATGGCAACCTTGGAATGAAAAAGCCTCGGACACACACTTTGCAAGCCATAGCAACTCTTCGATTATTAGTGGAGAATGAAGCGAATTCAGTGCCCCACAAATCGAGGACCCTTGAGTCCGGGGAGAAAGTCCCCTCCATGGTTCTACCGTCTGCATTTCGATGGAAGGACAAGTTGCCACAGATCAACAATGTCAATTCTTCACTTCAATTGCATCGTATTTTGGCTAGTGGATTGAGTAACATACGTCGTCAATCTTTTCCAGAGTATGCTCCCAAGGCTAGAGGAGATAGTTTTGCTCGTTGTGGAACTTGCGATAGATATAGGCAACTCAAGAGTGCTTGCACTCCACGTTCACGAGCGCAAGACGTGTAGTCAAACAAATTGAGAGTGCATCTATCAGGACAGAAGGCGCATAGGGACTTGTATTATGGAAACCGCTCAATGTTTGAGATGTATCCTGACAAGGTTCTCACTATAATCCATGACAAGATGGATCACTCCAAGACTGCTTCCCCTCATTACTCTCACAAGAGTAAGGGGAATGATTCTTTCATGAAGATGCCTATCGCTGTTACAGGCATGATTGCTTATGGTCATGGAGATGTGCGATATGCGCACTATGGATTGGACATCTTCCCAACAGACTCCAACCATACTATTGGGTCCATTGCAAAATTATTGCGAGATCTAGAGTCACAACCGAAGCATTCATCTCGTCAATTGTTTGTAGGAAGAGAGCATTCTGAACTGACAGAGGCTTTGTTAATAGGCTCAGAGATTTGTATGGACTCCCTCGGGTCCCCCCCTGAAGTGTTGGTGGAAGCTCAACCTCTTCCTCCAACATTCACTCTTCAGCTTGACAATGCTTCTAGCGACAACAAGAATCGGTGGGTTTTTGCATTCTGTTCTCTCCTTGTCTATAGAGCTATTTTTCGAGAAATATACATCAATTTCCTCATTGTTGGACACACTCATGAAGACATTGATGCTCTATTTGGTCGTTGGAGCACCAAATTGAAGACGAATGACTACCCTACACTTCCAAGGTTGATGAAGTCTTTCATGGATTGCGAAACACAACCCGTGATTCCTCATCTCATCGAGGAGGTTCCTGATTTTAAGCGATTTGTGGACGGGTATTTACATACAGGCGATGATTCTCTACATGGTCATTCTCAAGCGCAACAGTTCAAGTTCTATAAAGATTCCAATGGGTGGCCATTGATGCAGTACAAAATACTATGTACCGATGTTGATTGGTTGCCGAGAGAGGGTGGGGGAATTTGCTTGTGGAAGGAGACAATAGAGGGGCACCCTAAAGTCCCAAGGGGTAGTCCTTTACCTTTGGCACCCCAACAAATGCGTTGCTTTGATGAGATTTGCAAGGGTTTAGATGGATACATTGCATTGTGGGGGGCAATGGGAAATCAAGACTTATCTGGTGAGTTTAGGAGGAAGAATGAGCCGGTGCGGAAATATTGGGAGGGTGTGAGAAGTGCTCTCAATGCTCCACTTGTGGTGCATGAGACATTGCGGGATGGATTTTGGCCAAATTCTCGAATTACCGATGAGGTGGAAGACCAATACCTAGATGATGGCACAATGCGTGAGGAGTTTGCAGAAGATGAACCTTTTGTTGGTCGCAGGCGTGATCGTCCACCTCCTTCATTTCGTGTTGGCCGCGATGTATATGCAGGTTACTTAGTTGCTGTGCGACCCGCTAACGGTGACCTCCGTCCATTTTGGCTTGCTCGGGCTCTATCAAATCCTAATTCAGATCCAGGGCATGTCAATTCTATTCAACTTCAATATTGGACACCTACGTCTTTTCATCACACCAATGAAGAAACATATGCTGAGTGGGACACAAAAAAAGGGAATTCTTGGTGCGAGGATAAGGCTATCTCTCCGAGTTGGACGCATACAGACTGCATTATGACTGCTTGGAAGCCTCGTTTCAAAGAAGGCACTTCTGATCCAAGAGTTAGAATTCCCAAAACACAAATTGCTATCATCCAGTCATCAGTGGATGCATACGTATCTGGCGAAAGCAATAATGTATCTTCGGAGTGAAGATGAATAGTTTGTAGGCATAGAAAGTCATTAGAAGTTATGTGAGTTTGTAGGTTATTTTCTTAACTTTAGGAAGGATGAAAAAAAAATGGAAAAAAAGATTATAAAGAGTTGTAGAAGTTGATAGTTATTTTTAGATATGTCTCAAAAAAAAAAAAATAATTGTTAGAAAAAATTAGATGGAGAAGATGAAATAGATTTACTTTTTTATTCTTTTAGTTCATTGTTTTGATCTTTTTTATATTATTTTAGAATTTGATGTTATAGATGTTCTACAATATAATATATTTTTATTTTTATTTCTTGTATTGTATTGTGTATTTTGTAAATTCTTCATTGTAATTTCATTGTCTATGACATTTGTTTTGGAACACTAGGAGTACTAATGTTTTCTATACAAAGTTCTCTATCTAAGCATATGTTTAATTCTTTACTTTGACGATGTAGTTTTTGGTAAGGCTAGGTGTACAAATGTATTCTATCATGGATTATTTCAAAATTCTCTACCTCACAATATGTCAAACTATTTACTTAGATATTTTAGTTTAGTACTTATTATAAATGGTTCAAGTTCAAGTCCAAAATCCCTCTTTTCAACGTCCTTCACTACTATTTTTTTCCCCCAATTTCATAAACTTGTAGAAATTCTTTATACTTCCAGCATTTTATAGTCTCGATTTATTGAATTGTCTCAATTTAATGAACTCTTCTATTCACTAAATTTAGGAAGATGATTAAAATGAGAATCCACATTGTCTCAATTTAATGAATATGGCCTTAATAGCAATGTAATTTCAAATAAAATATATTTAGTGATACACAAATAAGAAAATGAATTAAAAAATAGAGAAAATATAGCTCAAGAATAAAAAATATATATATATTAAAGACTATATTTAAATTCCATTGTTTTGTAAACACAAAACATACACTTGAAAACAATCATGCAGTATCAAACACTAAAATAGAATCAATCAACGGAAACCTATATCCTCTAAAAAAAACTGAAATGACTATCATCTATTATAATATTAAGGGTCCAACACTTATGCAATGAAAAACAACTTCATATAAGATGTAGAAATAAAACAATACCCTCCATATGAATGTCATAGTTAAAATGAATCCAATGTATGTACATGATTTCTCCATATCATGTATATGAAGCCAAACTCTGGTTGATGATTTCGATTTGAACTGTAGGGATCTTGATTCTGCATTGGCGAGTACCTCTTCTGTTTTGAGACTTCCATGTTGTAATTAAAGCGTTTGTTGTCTCCCACGCAGGTTCTTCGGTTTCATCAACCCTCCAAAGCAAACCTCTATCACTATCCCATCCTTCATAGAAGTCTTGAACTTCTTGATTGCGTGATGTTGGCCGAAAGTATTGAATGTGCACACAGTTTGTTTTCTCGGGGTTAGAGTTTGGATCAGACAATGCTTTGGCAATCCAAACTGGTCTGCTGTCACCGTCTGCAGGGCGAATTGCAACAAAATACCCTTCATATACATCTCGAGCCACCCTAAAGGATGGTTGTGGATGATCCCTCAAGGGCCCAACATAAGGCTCATCCTCTCCATGCTCTTCGAGATCTTCACCATCTTCGTCTAAATGATCAGCTTCTGTCACTTGAATACGAGTAGTTGGCCAGAAACCGTCTTTTAGAGCACTAGAAGTAGGAAGTGGCTCTTGAAGAGCTGCCTTTACACCACGCCAATATCGCACCACATTCTCATAGTGCCTACGATGTTCTCCACTCACGTCTGCTTTGCACAAGTCGTCCCAATAGTTTATGAATCCTGATAAACCTTTGACAATGTCATTGACACCTTTCATTAGGTTGAGTGGTACTGGCAAAGGCACACCACGTGGCCACAAACTCCGTCCTTCATCGTCTTCTTTCCACAACTTAATGGCTTGACCGTGCCTGCCTAACCAGTTTTCATCTGTGCACTTCAACTTGTACTTCATGACTGGGCATCCAACAAAGTCTAGGTAGAACTTCACTTGTTGCGGTCTTGTGTGTCCCACAAGGATTTCATCACCATCCATCCATTTTCCTGCAATGAAACGCTTGAAATCAGGCACCTCCTCTATGAGGTGAAGGATAGTAGGAATAGACTCAACATCCATGAATGACTTCATGAGCGCCGGGATTGTTGTCAAGTTCTCCTTCTTCAACAGCATGCTCCATCTTCCAAACAATGCGTCAATGTCGTCGTGTGTGTGACCAACAATCATGAAGTTGACATACACTTCTCTAAAGATCTTGTTAGCAATAAGTAAAGACCAGAAACAGAAAACATATCTATTCTTGTTGTCGCCGGTGGCATTGTCCATTTGCACATTCAAAATAGGAGGCAAAGGCACTGCTGGAACTGCATTCATTGGAGGTGGTGGCAGTGATGCGTCGCACATTTCTTTACCCTGCAGCACTGCCCTGAACAAATTTGAAGACCCTGACCCAGAAAATAATTGCTGAGAAGAAGACTTCGATGGCAATTCCAGATCCCGCAACAACTTTGCCATAGAACCAATTGTATAGTTTAAATCGTGTTTAAAGAGATCCAAACCATAATGTGCGTAACGCACATCTTCATGACCATGAGCAATCATGCCAGTGACAGACACAAGCAATTTCACAAGGCCATCAAGATCCTTACTCCTGTGGGAAAAGACTGGAGAAGTAGTCTTTGCATGATCCATCTTGTGGTGCATAACTGTGAGGCATTCGTGTGGAAAAGCTACTGAACGGTGACGGTTTGCATAATACAACTCCCGATGAGCTCGAGCAATCTCATTGTGCCTATCCAACTTCCGAGAATACTTCAATTCATTGTGAGACCCACTTATAGCACCCTTCTTGAGGTCTTGCAATTTGTCACACGTGCCACATCGCGCAAAATTGTCTCCAAGCTTCTTCACCTCATACTCAGGGAACTTACAACACCTAATCTTACTCAAGTTCGAAGCTAACACCTCACTCAGTCCAAAAACAACATTGACATCATTGAGTTATTTCATCTTACCCTTCCACTAGAAGGTGGAAGGTAGGATCTTGGCCACAACTTTCTCTCCTGACTTCAGGGTCTTCGTACAATGAGGCATGTGATCTGCTTCTTTCTCCAGAATGCACTTCAATGTTGCTATAGCTTGTTGAGTGTGTTTCCTCGGTTTCACCGTTCCCTTATTGCCATGGTCCTTTGCCTCTCGACCACGCCTCATGTACGATTGGTAGCGATAGAATGTGGCCTCAAGGACCCCAGCTATATGCATCCACGCTCGCATACATACCGGTGTATTGTCAATTGACACCATTCGTCTACCACGCTCGTCAACATGCACCTGCCTATGCACATCCATTTTCATGTAGGTCCTGTGTTTGAACGTGGAGTTGCGATACATGCGTTCACGAAAGGCTCGAATCTTATCCCTAGGAAATGGCTGAACACAGTTGCGACTACAACATATTTTAGTAGACACTGCATGGATGGAATCTTGAGTAAGCAACTCCTTCGATTTCAAATTTGTTTTACGGGACGCATTTCGGACCATACTTGTGTATAGTCTCGAAGACGTCGAAGAGGGCGGATTTAAGAGAGCCTGTTGGAGACAATTGAATTTGTCCCTAGCCTCATGGTCTCTAAAGCTAGCTCCACGACAGTGGACAAGATGAATAGGCCAAGCCAACAATGAGCACACTTGTTCCTCTGGTAGGTCCTCTTCGCTATGTGTTTTGGAGATGTGGATCGCCACGTGGGTGTCACCAAGAGGGCCATTGGCACCCAAAACGAGGTCAGAGTTCACACTATGACAGACACCTTCACCCACAAGCACTCCAGCCTCATTGTACAAGGTGACAACTTGAGTATTCCAAAGCTGATGCGGTAGACCTTCGCATTCCGGGACCCCAACATTCATTGCTTAGACATTCTGAAATTCGTCTTCTGAAGATGCCATGAAATCCTCTTCATCATGTCTGAATTCACTGGATTCAGAACCCGATGACATGTCCATGTCATCAGGGTCATCTATAGTATCCATGGATATCTGTAAAAATGCAATGTGAAATAGGGTAAGTGAATTGAAGCATAGATCATGCAATTTCATTCATGTTCACGTCGACCCGACCTAAATGACCAAATGTTATAGGTACATCTATGACAGGAACGAACTTATTCTGTGAAGCCTAGATTTCAACTGCAATTGACATCATTCATTAAAATTTCTTATAAATTCAAATATATGTAAACACTGTTTTCAGGTTGAATCAATCTGAAGTGTCTGACCCCTGTCTTGTATAATTTTTGTCAGCCGAAAATATAAATGTAAGAAGATTGAGTACAATCCTGAACTTCAGGTCGAATCGACCTGAAGTGTCCCTTGTACTCTGAGATAATGATTCCATCTTCATCTGTTCAATTCCACAGGGAATTCCCAATTTTATTCCTTTAAAAATCTCGAACTTCTCGAACTGAAGTCTGTGATGGGAGTACCCACACTTCAGGTCGAACCGACCTGAAGTGAGAACTTGCAGTGAGCCAAATCCCATTTGCACACTATTATCATTACGTACAGAATTCTTGGTGACTGAATCTGTGAATATCGGGAATTTCAGCAGGGCATCTACGAGATTTTCACTTGAACGAAATTTCAATTATAGATACGGTTTAGGTTGACTTGATCTAAATTGCCATGTATACCATTTCATAAATTATATTCGATGACAGAACTATTCAATCTACTTAGGATACGTTTTACATTACTTCAATTACTTTCATATGGATCAGTTTAGGTCGACTCGACCTGAATTGCATGAACGAATGACTAATGTAGACAATCTCACATTCAGGTCGACTTAACTTGAATTGCATGAACGAATGACTAATGTAGACAATCTCACATTCAGGTCGACTCGACCTGAAGTGCATTAAAATTTACTCATGTACCGTTGTTCGTATTCAGGTCGACTTGACCTAAACAATTTCGGATTTCTCGGACATTGTGTTGTCAGTCTTATAGTAACCATGATCTCGTATTCCGGGTTTCTCGACGAGATAATCGGGCACTGCACTCTCAGAATTCTGCAACTCAGATGTCGAGAACTGAACATTGAATAAAGACCTTGTCACTAAAAATTGAGGAAGCCCAGAACTCATAATCGTGCAACTCAATTTTCAGTAATAAACGTTGGAAACACACGCACTCTGCCAACTTCAGCAACTAGGAACTCGACAATAGATGGCAGCGCTGAAAGAAACATTATACACACTCAGAAAACTACTATGTGCTTACAAAGTAACTATGTCCAATCCATTGAATGAAAATGTTTGAAAATGCTAAAGGCTTCTAACCTGAGGACATACGGAAGGCAACAAGCGCGTTCACCGAGATCCTCGAAGCGCAATACTCCGATACTCTAGATAGTACAAGTACAGAAGTTGATAGAGTTCAATAATGACATGAGAGAAGTGAAATCTCGCATGAACGTCCATGCATTTGCGATGGAGAAGGAGAGTACCCTAATGCGCACGGACACAATGACATTCAAAACAATTTTGGCGGCAATGTGTAGGCGCGAATGCGAAGGTGGGAGCTGTAGGACGGAATTTGAAAATCCCGAACTCCTTCTGCAAATTCCTTTGATTTTTGATTCCCGCCTATACTGTTCATGACAGAAATAGCCACTAACAGCTATTAAGTACTTATGAGGTTGCTTTCTTGCACCGTTAAGCACTAATTTCTAGATTCTATTTGTAACAGAATCTAGGCAAGAGATCTTCATTGTCTTTTTTTCTTTTGTAATTTCTGGAAGTCAATTTGATTTTGCTGAAGTTAGGGTCTGTTTGTAAATTTAGACAAACACAACCTTTTGCACCACCCAAGTGTTTGCATGTGATTTTATCAATAAGGGTTTTACGGTTTAGGGTTTAGGGTCTTTAGGGTTTAGGGTTTAGGGTTTTCAGGGTTTAGGATCTTTAGGATTTAGGGTCTCTAGGGTTTAGGGTCTCTAGGGTTTAGGGTCTCGGGTTTAGGTATTTTTGTAGATTAATAAATCATTTCATATCATGTTTTTGAAATATTGAACAAATATTTAATTTAGAAGTGAATTCAAGGTTTTAGTACACACTAAGGAATTATACTACATGCACTTTCAAATTCTTTTTATAATGTTCGCAATATTAATTTTTCCATGAATCCGAATTATTTCGCAGAGATTTGCAACTTGTGTGTTATTTTTTCGGACATGCTTCCACGTCAAACCGATACAAATTAATGGTTTGGTTTGTATTAATTACAACATCAATCCTAAAGTATTTTTTTGGAAACTCATTTGAAAAAGTGGGGGGAAGCAATAGGGTTGTCTTAAAATTAAGTTTTTCCATGAATCCTAATTATTTTGAACATATGCAACTTGTGTGTTATGTTTTTGGACATGCTTGCACGTCAAACCGATATAATTTATTGGTTTGGATTCTATTAAATACAGCATGATTTCTAGAGTATTTGTTTTGAAATCCATTTCAAATGAAGAAGACAGTGTAGGAAAGCAATAGGCTGGGTTGTCTTAAAATTAAGTTTTTCCATGAATCCTAATTATTTTGAACAATAGCAACTTGTGTGTTACGTTTTTGGACATGCTTGCACGTCAAACCGATATAATTTATTGGTTTGGATTCTATTAAATACAGCATGATTTCTAGAGTATTTGTTTTGAAATCCATTTCAAATGAAGAAGATAGTGTAGGAAAGCAATAGGGTTGTCTTAAAATTAAGTTTTTCCATGAATCCTAATTATTTTGAACATTTGCAACTTGTGTGTTACGTTTTTGGACATGCTTCCACGTCAAACCGATATAATTTATTGGTTTGGATTCTATTAAATACAGCATGATTTTTAGAGTATTTGTTTTGAAATCCATTTCAAATGAAGAAGATAGTGTAGGAAAGCAATAAGGTTGTCTTAAAATTAAGTTTTTCCATGAATCCTAATTATTTTGAACATTTGCAACTTGTGTGTTACGTTTCTGGACATGCTTGCACGTCAAACCGATATAATTTATTGGTTTGGGTTTTATTAAATACAGCATGATTTTTAGAGTATTTGTTTTGAAATCCATTTCAATTGAAGAAGTGTAGGAAAGCAATACGGTTCTTTTAAAATAATTTTTCCAATGAATCCTACCCGATGAATTCATCCTCAAAATTTCAGTAGAATTTTTATGTATTAGATAAAATGCAGAGCAAGAAATGGGTTGGCGCTTGCTATGCTATCCATTCATCATTAGAATTTTATAAGAATTGTTGTGTAAAACTTTCAAATAAATCTTCAAATAAATATCTCAAAAACTTTCTGAAGAACTTAATTCTTTTGGAATCCAAAATCACTTCAATTGAATGAATTTCTCAAAATTATTTAGTAGTAGCAATAGAAGATTGAAATCATGAAAACTCACAGCTCACAAAAGAACAAAATCATAGAAGTGCAAAGGAGTGTAAAGCCAAGAGAAGCAATGGATTTGCTACCTCTATAATATCATTCTATGGATCCTCTTTAATATCACCTTCATTTCAACAACTATATTATGTTTATAATATCACCCGGTGGAAAAAGTGATATTATAAAAGTGATTGTTGGAGATCAACTCATGGTGTACAAGTGAAAGGTCAATATGAACATTTACCTTGTGGTTCTGATATTTGATTCCTACTTGTGTTCATCTGATTTTAATTCTTGTATGATTTGAATATTATTTGAGGAATTCTCTTCTCCGTTTTCAAATGAAATTAGACTTCTGTAACTCTCGTTTCGGTGGAATACTCTCATTTTAATGAATATTACGTTATGACTAATAGTGAGCAAAAGTTGTGGTGATTGTTTTTGTGTTATTTCAAAGTAATCAATAAGAATTTGTATATAGAAGTGTTTTGATGGCTAGTCACTCCAAGGTTCATCGTGAAGAGTGCTAGGATGGTGAATAATTATAAATAAGCTAAGAATTCTACCGCCATAAAGAAATTCATATGTATAATTCAAATTATAAATGAAGTTTCCCTGAAAATTTATATTGAAATCTTTAGGAACAAGACAATGGTCTGAAGGTCTTTAACCAAGGTTGTCAGTTAAGTTTTTATATGGAATTCATAAGTGCTCTTTCAGTTTTTTTAGAATTACATCAATTATGTTACACAATAAAAAGGGGTAATTACTACAGTCAGTACCAATTCATCTAAGGAAACTATTAGTCAATCGTTCTTATAGTATGCACTTAATGCCTAGAACAAAATTGCAACTAATAATGATCGATTTTTTTTTGTTAAAATGGGAGGTCTCTGGTAGTAGTCAGTATACAAATGAAAGTTCATACACCTTACTAAAGCCAATGATTTAGATAGTGAAAAAAAGAATGATTTCCAAATGAAGAAATCAGTATTTAAAGATTAAAAGGTAAAGGATTCACTTCCAATTCCCGTTAAAAAATTCACAAATGAAAATATATATTCTACATAGGTTTTCATGTGAGGAAGCTTTTAGGTATCATTGGGATTGAATTTGAAGGATTGACTATCGTGGTTAAGTACAAAAAATGTTACGTTATTCAAATGAAGTTTTGTGATATTCATGTTTGTAAACAAACTTTTTAGTATTTTTATTTCAACTAGAAGTTGGCGCTTGCTATGCTACACATTCATCATTAGAATTTTATAATTTTTTTATATATTAGATAGAATGCAGAACAAAAATTTCAATAAATCTTCAGATAAAAATTACTAAATTCTTTGTATAATTTTTTTAAAAAGTAAGTATATATTGAAATGTACAATAGAAATTTATTGAATGATGAATGAAACATATGCAATGGTAAACACTATAAAAGATACACATACATTAGAATGCATTAAAAATTTGACTCCATTGTTACAAAAAATGGCAATCCAAATTGAAGAATTGAAAAGAAAAACTTATAAAGCTCAAAAACTTTGTAAACAACTTAATTGTTGTGGAATCCAAAATCACTTCAATTGAATAAAATTTTCAAAATCATTTGGTAGTAGCAATAGAAAATTGAAATCACGAAAGCTCAAAGCTCACAAAAGCACAAAATCATAGAAGTGCAAAGAAATGTAAAGCCAAGAATAGCAATGGATTTACTACCTCTATAATATCATCCTATGGATCCTCTTTAATATCAGCTTAATTGCAACAACTATATTATTTTTATAATATCACCCTTTGTAAAAAGTGATATTACAAAAGTGATTGCAAACTGCTACTCTATTTCTGTAATATCACATTGTGTGAAAATACGATTTTTATGTATGCATGATTAAAAACATTTTTACAAAATATTTAAAATAATTATTTTAAAGACTTATTGAAATCATTATCATGCATTCTATTCAAATATATCAAAATTTTACTAATATGTGGCACAATGAATGCGTAGCATAGCAAGCACAAGCCCCTAGTATTAATGGTAGCATTTGTGATATTACAGAGGGAGTTATGATTTTAGTAGTATGATAAACAAACCAAATTTTGGGAAAAGGGTATCTATTATTATGTTTAGGCTACAAAAAGGGATATATCACGGTCCAAGTACTTGAGATGGGTATTGAAGATGGTTGGGTACCAAAGGCGGGTATTGAAGAAGGCCGGGTACCTAAAATCACTAGGAAGAGTCGGGTACCTAGACCACCGGGTATATGCCTGTAGAGTTCTAGAAACCTAGGGTTTGGTGTCCACACATTTTCGTGCATGTCCGTTGTTTTGTCGTGCACCTCTACTGTTCCCTCGTAAATCTCCGTTGTTCTCTTGTGCATTCTGCTCTATTTTCGTGCATTCCGCTGTTCTTTGGGTGCATTTTCGTTGCATCTTCGTTGTTTGTGCATTTTGCACTTGCCGGCAGTTGACGCGCATTTTTTTAGCACGGGCGTCGTGAAGAAGAGGACCTTGTTTTCCGCATTGATTTGTGTGTGACTTTGGAGTTCGATTCAATTGAGGGGACTTGAAACTGTGAAGAAGCGGACCTCAAGGCGTCGTCGTGAAGAAGCGGACCTTACAATACTGTTTTCTGTGTGATTTTAGAACTCCATTCGATTGGGGGGACTTGAAGCTGCTGGGTGGTGCTGTGTGTTTGCTTCTAAAGGAGGTGCAGCTTAATCTCAAGGACATGTAGCTTGAAGCAGGGTTTGGGGTTTGAGGTAAAAACCTGACTCCATTCATCACTGTTATAGGAGTGCAATGGTTCTCTTGAGGCGTATGATCTTGCTGTTTCTTTTCTCAGTTCCTCCAAGGTCTGTCAGTTTTGTGCTCAACGACGCTAGGATTTCGCGTAGTAGGAGTCTTGTTTTTGCATTTTGAATTTTTGTTACTGTGAATTTTTACAATTGTCCAAAGGAGGCTTGATCCACTTGGGAGAGTCTTTCTTCGAGAGTTTGTGTCCAGTAAAGCAGACCATCTTCGAGAATTTGTGTTTGTGAACCATGGCTATGGCGTCTACTGATGCGAGGAGGTTTCTAGTGAAGTCCAGGTCGGTCTTGGGAGTGTTCCTGTTCTTAAGATTGGAGTCTCTGTTCCTCTTAGGGTATTGATGTGAAAGTGGCACTTCTGTTTCTTTGGACACTTAGGGTTTGGGATTGGTTTTTTTGTTTTGTGTTGGGAATACTGTTGCATTTCCTCTGAAGTGTTGAATTCAAAATAATGGAGGAGGTACTTTCACGACATTTCATGATTTGTATGCATAAGATGTTATTGTCTGCGTTTCTACATTGTTGGATTTCGGATCTTGGATTGTGCCGGATTGTACACATCTCCCTTGGTCTCGATGGAATTTTAGATGCGTATGACTCTAGCTGAATCAAGTATTGTGTGAATCCTCATTGTACTTGTGTGGGGATTGTATTGTGCCAGAGCACTTTGCCGAGGTTCTGAAGCGCAAGGTTGTGTAACCTTATTCTACTTCAAAGAATAGGTACTGGTGGATAAGCTACAACAACAACAACGAGGTTAGTATCTAGAACTTCATTGTTTGTTTTTCCTTGCTCAGATGTGGTTGCACAATTTATTCTAGAAAATGAGCTTCTGGAGATAAGAGTTGTGTATTCTGTTGGGTGGTATTTGCTCCCAACAGATTGGATCTTTCTTTGTAATTGTTGGAAGGAATGTGGTTGCTTGGAATATGTTTGCAGTTTGTTTCTTGGCATTTGGTTTGCATTGTAAGTTTTTTAAAATTGGTTTGTTTTTTGCATTTCAGATTGACAATTGTAGCACTGGAGTTACAAGATTGTGGAGTCCATAATAAGCAGCTACACTGAAAGTAGGAGCTAAGTTGAGGCTGAAGTTGCATAGCGCTTGCTTGTAGAAACTCAGGTATGTATTAATTTCAATTCTCTTGCACCATCTGAGCTTTGAATAGTGATTTCTGTGTATGTATTAATTTCAATTTTCTTGCACCATCTCAGCTTTGAATAGTGATTTTTGTGATTGTTGTAAAGCTAGCTGCAATGTCCAATGGGGTTTAACTTGCGGGATGTATTGTATGCGTACGTTCCTTTTTTAGTTCTCGTGAGGTTTGTTGTTTTCTGTTAGAATTCATGGTTTGGGAGTTTCTAGATGGAAACATGCTTGTTTGGGATGTTGTAGGTTTGTACAATGACTTTTTGGTTTTAGGTTTAGGTGGTCTGCTGGTTTGAGATGTTTTTGATTTCTTTGGCTTTTTTCAACTCTTGAATTTGTTGAAAATGTGGATAATATTGCAGGTTTAGGAGATTAATCCATCTGCATTGCATTTCAAGATCCTCATTTTTTAATTCCCGAGGTGAGTTATAATGCACAGGACTTCGTTTAGGGTTTAGGGTTCAGAAAATGGCATTCATTGTTTAGGGTCCAGTACTTCAGTTCCAGGGTTTGTTTAGGGTTCAGTGCTTAGGTTCCAGGGTTTCTGTAGGGTCCATTGCTTATAGTTTAGGGTTTCCTTAAGGTCTACAAATTAGAATTCAGAATGTCAAGGAAAGAAATGACCAGCCACAACCACACAAATTCCCCAGAATTAGCCCAATACTACCCGGGTATCATCTTGTCACACTAAATTCCTAAACGTACCACGAATGTAAGGCGCCTGAATGAAACTGCAATTCAGATCGCATCAACCTGAATTGCATATACCTTCAAACACATATCCTAGGTCCGGGCAAGTTCCTTGAAAATTTTCAGATGAGATTAACCTGCATTTTAGGTCGGTCCGACTTGAAATGTACACCTACTAACATTTTCTGTACAAAGAAGGCAACTAAATGGAAGGGAATTGCACTAACATATCAGAAGACAAATAACAAAGTCGTCCAAATTCAATGTAGATCAGGTCGGTTCGACCTGAACTGCAAAGAAGACCCTATGCAATCTAACATGTCAAATAAGTTGTAAGACCAACAAATAAATAACTATCACGATATTAGACACCTATTTATAAACAAATGGACTAATAAATGAGTTCATTAACGTGTCGGTAATGTACGTCACATGACCCACACTACAATTCAGGTCGCATCGACCTGAATTGAAGAGCCCCATAAATCATATCCTCTCCCAAATCTCTCCATTTGTCCGTGCTATTTCATGGACAATGTTGACATGAGATGAACATGCATTTCAGGTCGGTCCGACCTGAAATTTACACCTACTAGCATTGTTAGTACAAGGGAAGCAACTGAGTAGCAGACATTGTCACTAACATCTCAGAAGAGAAATAACATGATCGTCAAAACTAAATGCAGATTAGGTCGGTCCGACCTGAACTGCAAGGAAGACCCTTTGCAATCTGGCACAGCAAATACGTATTCCCTTCACCAACATACATATTTATATGACTATATTAGACACCTAATATAATTAACAAATTGACCAAAAGACACATTTCTAATAAACATCCATTTACCAACAACAAACATGACAACACTACCGCATGCAATTCAGGTCGGATCGACCTGAATTGCCAGTTCCAAAGTGAAAACAATACGTACTAGGACGATCCGATAACATTAATCAATAACATTGAAGACATCAGAGTAGCAGAAATATTTGCATATTCCGACTAGAACTTCAGGTCGAGTCGACCTGAAGCGTATGAAGCAACACGAACCGAGTCCAAGTAGATCAAACACATAGAAGATGAAATGTAGAAGCTCCATGTACTGGCATTTAGGTCGGGTCGATCTGAATCAACATAGCAACAACTCTTGTTCTAACAACATCTCGTTTGGAAAATGAATGCAGAATGGATGACCAAATTGAGAAGCTGGAGGCCATCTACGTACGCTATGCGCACCAATCCTCTGGGGAAGAAGGGGACGACTTTGACAATGACGGAGACTACTGGGAATTCAAAAATCCCGAAAAGGTTGAGAGTTGGAGTCTCCACATGATTCCTTTCAAGAACCTCATTTGCTTCGCTGCAAAGTTCAAAGATACCGACCATTTCTTCAACATATCCTTTGATGAGAAGATAAAGGACGTTGCCTACGACAGTGGTCCATTCTTGAAAATTCGGTCTGTTACAGCTGTGACTGGTACACCCGAAAGCGAGCAGTACCACTTCACTATTCGCTTGGACTCCTCAAGATGTGCCTTCAACATATCGCACTTCCTGTCAACGCTGGAACCAATTGAGTACAGAACGGAGATTCCCGACCTTGAGAAGAAAGTTGACCACAACTACTTCAAGACAAAGGACGGGAAGTTGGCAACGGGGAAGGCTCTATACTCTCGCCTGAAGACACTCCTAAATGACTTCACAATTCTGAAGACAAAACTTGAGCTGAAGAAGAAAGACATGACTGTCAGAACTGTCTCCCAGGAGTTTTTAAGTAACGTGGAGGGACAGAGCTCAATGGGTACACCTGGAACCCAACAGAGTCGGGGGACAAGAAAGTCCATGCAGGTCGCTACTCCAGCACGAGCTCCCAGGAAAAGTAAGTTCGCATCAACCTCAGCAGCGGCAACAGCAACGTAAGACCCTAGTGCAGTTTTACCAGGGGAGCTGAGTTTTGTATCCGTGGTAACTGAGGTCCCGGTCCCTTATGACGCCAAGAAATCGCACGATTACATTGCGTCCGCGGAGGCATACAAGGCCTACTGGAAGCACTGCACAGACGCCTACATCTTTGGCCTGGAGGATAAGAAGACAATTTCCATTGAGCAGCTCATCAAGGCCCCAGAGGACTTAAACATCCGTAGCCATGAAATGAAGCTCGCGGAGGACATGATGACATACCTCTGGGAAATGCCAGATAAGTCCACAAAACAAACATTGTGTATCATGCCAGTGGATTGCTTCGAGAAGCCAAAGCCGGAGGACTGGCCAGCACTTGAAAGGAAGAACTTCTACATCATCAATGGGCAACACAGTGTGACTGCCAACAAAATGATGGTGGACCAAAACCTTGACGAAGAGATTGTCAAGAACTTTCGTCAATGGGATTGCTACGTGGTTTAGTCCACAAATGCCCAGAAACTACGGGACATATCGGCGTACTACAATAGGGTCAACCACTTCGTGGCGCAGAAGCCCTTGTGGTCAACAAACATTCTGGGAGCCAGAAAAGTGTGGGAACTCATGGGGAGGCCACGCAATCCGAGGGAAGCGGCCCCAATAGCGACAATGTCCAACGTCAGGCGAAACGCTGAGAGTACAGCAAATAAGAAGAAATTCATGGTAAGAGATTCAGGTCGACTCGACCTGATCTGAGAATGTCGTCTGCCACCTAGTGTTCCAGCCAGCATAGGTGATGTATTGATTTACTTCACGTGATAATGAATGAAGAGTTCGAAGTAAGCAGAACAACAAAGGTGCATTCGACGTTCAAAATGAAATGTGTAGTTTAGGTCGGTCCGAGCTGAATAGAGAGCTCCAAATTGACCGTGACATACAAAATTGCGTTGCAGGAATTCTCATCGGCAATGTACAAGCGGTTCGCTCTGCTAGATGTACTAAAGGCCCAGAAGGCTGCAAAAGGCAAGGACGCCAAGGAGAAGCTCGAGATCCGAAACGAGCTGAAGATAATCACAGCTCCTGACAACGTGTACAACCTGTGGAGTGAGGTCATTTCTAGTGCTGCGCATGGGGAGTTGATAGACCCCAATACTAGACTGAAGTACAACAAGAAGGCCACTTGGAAGCCCAAGCAAGGGAATCTGACGCATGAGTTCTTCAAAGTGCTCGGAAACCTTTCCTTCAATGACTTGTTGAAGCTGGCCGAACATATTCTGCATCAGAATCCAGGGAGCAAGAACAAGGACTACCCGAAGGTCACAATCAAGCTTCTCTTTGCTGTACAGGAGAGCTGCTACACTACTAGGGAGTGGGTGGAGAGAAGGAAGCGCAAGCACAAGGTGAAGATGGAGCTTCACACCCTGGACGCATGTCTCGGGCTCATGTCCTCCTTGAACGAGTTGAACCACGAGAAATGGAGGGAGTTCAAACGAAGTCGAAACTTCACAAGTGCCACCATGAACGTGCTGCTAGAGCAGCCAGGGACCGAATACTGGATGGAGGCGAAGCAGTCAAGAGCAAAGGGGAAGAGCGCTGAGGAGATGTTAATGTACGCCGTTGAGTTCTTCCGGATCTTTCTGCAGCAGAGAAACAATTTTGTGCCCCCAAAATCCACTACATACTATCGTCCATATGACGTTATGTATAAGACGCACCAGGATTGGCCTAGAGGCATGCTCACTGCAGAGAACGTGAAGGACATCAAGCTTGGAGTGTGGGACCTGCGTTACACCCCGAATGTAGTGTCAAAGTCTAAGTGTACGCCAGCCGATCCATACTTCACTGCAGTTGTCGAGTCCTTCCAAGAAAAGGGTCAACCCCTTCTCGAGGACATTCTGGTGTGGGTGCTCATTTGTTCCGACCTCACCGAGCAAACGCAGGCACTCCACTTCATAGACAGCAATCCCGCATTGAAGGAGTACTCCATGAGTTTTTCTAACTACATTCCCTCACCCAATCAGGGTTGTCGTGGACGTGCGTCCGCGGCAAAATTGCGTCCAAAATCGGACGTCCTGACGACCGCACGTCCGGACCCTGCGGACGCAGACGGACGGTCCTCGGTCGCCGTCCTGCGGGCGGGCGGACGGGCGGACGGATTGGCGGACGAACCGGTCAGACTGGCAGACGGGCGGGCGGACGGACGGCCATTTTTATTGGCGGACGGGCGGGCGGGCGGGCGGGCGGACGGGCGAGTGGACGGATGGGCGGACGGGCGGGCGGACGGGCGAGCGGACGGGCGAGCGGACGGATTGGCGGACGAGAGAGCAGACGGGCGGACGCGCAAACGGTTCAAGGGCCAAGGGGTTTAGGGAGTCTAGGAGTGACCGACTGAAAGAGTGAGGGTTTGTAACTTTGCATTTTGCAATTTTGCATGATTTTCAGTTTGTTTTAGGGTTCTTCTTACATATTTGTGAGTTTTGGCGCTTCAGAAATTTTTACGTGCTACACATTTGAAATTGAGAACAAAAAATAACACAATGAAGATTTCTTCAATATCACTTGGGACAAAATCCCCCCAAAATGATAGTTTCATTAATTTTTCAAGATAATTTGGCAACCTTGTACTACTATGAAATGCTCCGAGAACTAATAAATCTTAGCTATTCATCTCTCTAAATCGTAAGCATTTGAGCACCAAGTTCTGTAAATGTTCTTCATTCAAATCCTTTCTAAATTTGAATGCCTAGGGGTGGTAATCACTATCTCCTTTCACCTCTGCCTCGCTACTGTACTCTCTTGATTGGAATCCATCATCTTCATCACTCATGGTGTTCTCTTCATCATTTGATGAAAGTGTTTGATTTCCCCCTCTTTTCTCTTATACTGTTGAAGATACAAGAGCTTTCTTAGGCTTGACCATCATTTGCTCCTTCTTTGCTTTCATCAAGGTTTTCCCTATACATTCACAAAGGCGATCAACCGCTTTTCTTTTTCTCAAGGGAAGTTTTGGAATAGGCCAATATACCCGTCCGCTCCCAGACTTAAAAGAGGCCCGGGACCGAACCTGTCCCGAACCACGCGGACGTGGCCCGAGCCAGCGAACAGGCGGACGGAGCTGCCCCGTCCGCCGCCAAAGCAACCAGTCGGCGGACGGGAGGACGAACCTACCCCATCCGCCGTTGAAGCGGACGGCGGACGACTTGACTGCGTCCGACCGCCGTGTCCGCCCGACCACCCTGTCTGCCTTGTCCGCCCTGTCCGCCCGACTACCCCGTCCGCTTAGTCCGTCGCCTAGTATTTCGAGGCGTCCAAATTTTTTCCATATTGGCATGAGACATAGGATTCTTCTCGTCCACCTTTATTTACTGTCAGATTTTTTGGGTCAATTAAAGTTTCAGCATCCTATGCTTTTGTCATTAACCCAGAAAATCAAAAATAGACAAGTTATAATTAGATTTTAAATAATCATTTCGAGGTCTTTGAAGTTTACAATGAGACCCTAAACTCTAAACCCTAGAACCCTAAAACCCTCAACTCTTAGTCTCCTACATTTCAGATTACGCCATTGTTTTGAGCAAATTGTAAATTTGTAATATTCATTTGAAATTGTATGCATACAAATTTTAACTAGACATAAAGGATATTATTTATTTATTTATTTTTTCATCATGTAGGATATTTCAAAGGGAAAGAAAAAAACAAGAACATGATCAATATTAGTGATGAAGTGAAACGTTATAATTTACAATTGACCGAATTGAAATGGTGCTACAATCACAACAATTACTTGAAGGGGTTTGGTTTTGGTTTTGGTTTTGAACCTCATGGACAATTTCCATTGACTTCAAGGTGTTTTGTACATATGGACTTATGGAGAAGCCAAAAATGTATATAACTTATGCATGTCACACACTTCAACGTCATGTTTGTACTTTATTTTGTAATGCCCTTTTTTGATTAGGATTGTTTGAAAAGTAAGGGTATACAAAGAGTGTAAGACTTCACAACATTTCTGGAATTAGTAGAACTCTAAAACCCTGTCGTAATGAGAAAAACATTATAATCTTCTAATCCATAAAAGATATGTTTTTGGGTGGTTTTTTGTTTTTTTGTTTTATTTTGTTTATTTTGTTTTATTTTGTTTTTTTTCCTGGAGAATTTGAAATGTGAAGCAATAAAACATATTTAGTTTTCATTTGTATAAGTTCTTCTTTTATCTAAGGGTGGGTTTATACTGTGCCTAAAGTCAGATGGAAGGCCGGCCGAATTTGCCTTCGATCCGGCCTTCAATCCAGCCCCAATTTTTCCATCCGGCCCTACTTAATGTAAACCCCTTGGGCCGGATTCTAGGGCCGGATTTTCAATTCATGTGCTCTTCAATTTTCTCAAGGCTCAATTAAAAAATATATAAAAATATGCATGTTTATCTTCTTCTTTTTTAATTAAAAACAAAGATTTTTTTCTTTTTTTTCATTTTTTTTTCTATATATTTTATTTCTAAAATAAATAAAAAAGTTTATTTATTTATTATTTAAAAATAAAAAAGAAATTTAATATTTTGGTTTTCCTCTTATATAGAATATGCATTTGTTATCAACATGTTTAATGCTAAAACATAGGTACTTTATTGTAGTCACTTAGATGATTTTCCTTTAAAATTAAAAAAAGTAAATCCATAAGGGAGTTTGCTCTAAAAACACCCATGCTCTAACAGTGATCATGACGGAGAGGTACATTTTGCTTTAGTGAATGTACTAGCACATTTTAGGACATGGTCACTTTTAATGACCGTTGCCTTTCAACTTTAAAAAATTCATAACTAATTACAGAAAGATCTAAAAAATATGAAAGAAATCAAGTCACTAAAAAAGTATGAGGATAAAGGGCCTAACATGCATTTCAAAATCTACTCTACAATTTTTTAAATGAATCTTTAATGTGGTTTTTTCTCCAAGATTTAGTGTATTTGAGGCTCATTTCCAAAAGCCCTGAACACTATGAAAGTCAAGTTTGTGATGGACACTCTTGTACAAAATCTTGAATAAAAAAATCATAATCAATCATTTTGAAAATTGGATTTTTGATGCTAAAATTAGATTTAAAATAGACTTTAATATATATATATATATAGCAACTTGGTTAAGTATTATTAGACTTCAAAGTATAGTTCACACCAAAATTTTGTGCCTTGGATATTTAGAAATTTAGAAAGATTTGGAAAAATGCCAAATAAAAAAGAAATTGAATTTCTATTCTCATAGATAATTTTCTTTCTTATTTAGTATTTAGGAAGCTTTAATTCATTTAATTAGGATTTATTATGAGAAAGTTATAGACATTCTTGTAAAATTGGGCAATTAAAGCATCTTTTTAAAAAAAATAACTCACAAGATTCATTTGCGAATGCAATTTTTTCATTTTTCCAATTTTCGATGTAATGCCCACAAAATTAAGTTTTTTTGGAATTTTGTTTTTTTCTTAGATTCTCAACTCAATTCTCTACTATAAAGATTTAAAGCTCAAAACTCTATAGTGCAAAAATTTGAATTTAAAAATGTTCTAAGTCAAAAAATGTAGTTTTTGCATTTACAAAGTGGTCTTGGTACCGTACGTTGAGGTCAGGTTCGTCAGAGCCAAAATGAAATTGTTTCTTTTTTATTTGAATTTTGAATTTTCAAGATTTCATATATTTCGAACTTTCAATTGGGAATATTTAGTTAATTGTAGCTATGGTCCTCCTTTAATACGGAATTGCAAGCTCAATATGACACAAGGCATCACGGAATCTTGCTTTGGGTGGCTAAATTCAAGGCATACTTTTCAAAATCTTGTTTTATTCAAGCTAAATCAAGCCTTATTGCGATGAAGGCCTTAATGCAAGGAAGGCTAGCAATCCATTTTAGGCTCCAATTTAAATCACCATGATTTCTAAAGCCAAAATTAAGTCTTCACAAGTAAAGCTTACAATAAGGTAATCAAACTTTACAAGTAAGGCTTTATAGCATAGTTCTCTATGTATGGAATATTATTTTATATTATTTTATATTGTTTTTTTTATTTTTTAAACACATTGACAATATTGTTTTCCATTTTTCATCATTTATGAAGATCTTTTTTGAGATTTCAATTTGTTTTCATCAATTTTTTTTGAGATTTCAACTTATATCTTGTTATAAATTCTGAAAATTTCACTACATGCTATATTTATTTTATTTTTTAATTAATTTTTAATGCATCTGACTCTCGCATAGGGTATTCCAAGTGATGAACTTCAATGTGCTAGAAAAATGGACCGTCCGCCTGTCCGCCCATCCGCCGTCCGCTCGCCCGTCCGTTGTCCGTCCGCTATCCGTCCGACCATCCAACCGTCCGTTGTTCGTCCGCCGCGCAGTCGGAGTGTCCGTCCGCAGGCTCCGTCCGATGCAGTCGTCCGCAGTTCGTCGAGGTTGTGCGATTGGACGCGCCGGGGCATATTGCCCGTCCGATCTAGCGGTCCGCCCGTCCGCTCGTCGGTATAAAGAGGGGCGCGGACGGCCCATTCTGCACAATTGTTTCCCTTGCGGAGTGGGCTGATCCAGCACCAATTGGTATCTGTGAGCCCCTTCTGACTTGGAGTGTGAACAACTGTGAATGAATTAACTTAATGAAATGGGTTTGTCGGCTTCATTAAGATGTTAGCAAAAAATAGTAATTACCCCCTAAATGCTTGAGGCACCAAAATATTAAATATGGTGTTTGCAAAACTTTGAAGTTCAATAAAACCTAACTATTTTTCATCATTTTAGTAAGCTAATAATTTTGGAAAATTCTTTTTGAAGTCTAGTTTTGGCTCTAGAAGTCCGATCTTGAAATTAAATGACAATGATTTTTCTAAAAGAGATTTTATGCAAGTGTACCTTGTGCAATTTTGACTTTTCTTTTGTGTTAAGAGCTTTTGGAAATGAGCCTTAAATACAATAGATCTTAGAGGAAAATTCACATTGGAAATTCATATTAAAAAATTATAGAGTAAATTTTGTAAAGCCATAAATTGATTGGGGTTCTGCAAGTTCGGCCCATTAACCTCATATTCTTTGGGTCCCCAACATTTTTTTTTGCGATTTTAACAGCATCATAGTCAAATGTTACAATCTTTCACTCTATAAGTGATATTGTTGTGCTTTTTTTTCCTATGCAATCTCTAACAAGTCTAGTTTGAATTTGTATAGTTACAATTCCAAAAAAATTGATACATCTTACCAAAATGTGGGCTCTTTGTTCAATTTAGAGCAAATTAGAGGAAGTTGAAATTTGAAAACAAGGCTTGGGCATGTAGGGGTTACAACATCCTATGTTTATTTGGATGATTGGATTTGTTTGAACCATTGTTTTTTTTGGGGAAATTGAAGGCCCAAATGCCTAAAAAAAAATGGACTGCACCAAATCTATAGGTTAAATTTGAAGAAAAATTGGATGATAATGCCAAATTGCTTGAATTTGAAAGAAAAAAAATTGGATGAAATTGCGCACATCAAAGAAACTCATCTAAATATGTGGATGAAAAGAGAGTTCTATCTAAAATATAGATGAATACTAAAAATTTAGTAACATTATTTTGTCGTTTATTGCCACTTTAGCAGTTCTCCAAAAATTGGACCTAAACCCATGGTTTCATCCCTACACCAAAGTTTATCCCATTTTCCACCCGATCGGACGACCCCACACCGACCCGCCTTCCCGTCCGCCTCCTTGTCCGCCCTGTCCGCCTCCCTGTCCGCCCCGTCCGCCCCATCTACCTTCCCATCCGCCTTGTCCGAATCCCCGTCCGCCCCGTTCGACTTCCTGTCCACCCCGTCCGCCCCATCTACCTTCCCGTCCGCCTTGTCCGAATCCCCGTCCGCCAATCCGCCCATCCGCTAGACGGGGACAGCCGGAACGTCCTATGTCGGCGGACGTTCGGGAACTGGCGGACGCGGACGCTGGACGTCCGTCCGGACGTTCGAACGTCTGGACGTCCATGTAACCCTGCACCCAATGAGCGTATCGGTGACTTGTCTGCACGAAGCAAGAAGGCGGTAGAACCAATTTACCTGCCATCCTGCAAAGCCCAAGCAATGCTAGGACGGTGAAAATGAGGTCTTCCTATGATGCTCCCAATATTGAAACATTTACGAGGCCCGGGGCATACAACGAGCTAGAGTTCAAAATTAACAATACTGAGCTACGGATGGAGTTCTTCCTCAATCTTGTGAGGAAATTCTGCGCTCCTAGAGCAAGCGTAATGTCATTCTTCGCTGGGTCGAAGTTCACATGTGCTGCGATGGTAAGCCTGAACACAATAAATTCCACAATGTAATGTTTTGGCTATCGTTAAGGTCGATTCAACCTGAATAGAATGAACATGTATTTCTTCTTGTAATTATAAGGTGATAGAAACCAGGTCGGGTCGACCTGACTCGTATCATTCACTAGAGTGTGTTGCTCCATAGGTTGGCTCGACCTGGCCGGTGGCATTGAGTGCCCAAGAGTGAACTTCAGGTCGGGTCGACCTGACCCAATCTACTGCTAACGTTACATGAAATACCATTGTATCCTCGTTAGGGAATTTTCATACTATTGTAATCTGATAGTATGTGACGCTGTGTGTGACTTTGCAGATGAGTGGGGTTAATGTGTTTGCTGTGGGGGACTCGGAGGAGTCTGACCAGTGGACTGAAATTGCAACCACTGCGAAGAAACTGGATAAGAACGATTTTCTTCCAGAGGGATACTTTGTCAATGAGGGCAAATTCCCGCGCCAACCATCGGGGTCAAGCACGCCTTCGTCATCAAAGCGCAAGGGGAAGGCAACTGGAGAGGCAAGCACGCCGTCCGGTCGGAGGTCATCTGCAATCATATTGTGTGAGTCCTCTGACAGCGATGGGATAGCCGGTGATGACGACGACGATGACGACGTTCCTATGGATCGGAGCACCCCTCTAGTGATCCGCTTTCAAAGCATCTAAGGATCATCAGCGTCGTCGGGTCAACCACTTGACACCTCTGCCATGCCGTCTCCAGCCTCCAAGGAGAAGCGGAAGAGGGGAAGATCGCAAGCCGATGACGACTATGATGCAGAAATTGCAGAGCTGAAGAGGAGGCGGGAACTAGATCAAATGATGTTTGACAGGCAGGCCAGGGAGATGGCGGAGTTGCGATAGTTTATGGTGGCAATGTCACAAAAGAACGACTCCAAACTAGAGGCCATTATCAGCAGTCTTGGTGGGGCCATGCCTCTAGCATCCGTACAGCCGTCTCAGGTTGACCAAGTGCTTTTGTTGCAGGGAGCGCCAACAAGACCAACGATGAGTGGATCCTCAAGCTTACCCTCCACTCCACAATTGACTGGGGTCCCTTCTGTCTCTCTCACTCCTCTTGCAGGTTCCACAGATCCTCCAGCTCCTCCTCCTACTAAGGAGTGCCCCTCCACCCCTGCACCTCCACCTGATGACAAGGACATGGCTTGAGTTCCACTTGATGGTGGCAGGTCCTCAGAGACCTTGGAGTCTAGCCCGAAGATGCCCGCGGATCCTGCCATCGCCATTGATGATGATCGGAGTCATGCATTGGATGGCCAGGATGCACCATCAGGTTGACCACACAATCACTCGATGTCATTTGTATAGAATTAGCTCGACTCGAGCTTATTTGTGTCATAGGTTGTACTTAGATAGAGACCCTTAGTGTGGGAGACAATACTTTTTGATAGAAAACAATTTTTTGGCTAATCCATATCTTCATGTAAGATGATGACTTTTTTATACTGAATTTTATTAATCAATTATACGGATTTTTCTGTAAAAATTTTAAGTCTTGTTTGTCTGGCCCTTCCTGAATTGTAGAACCTCCTCTGATGGCTATCTCAACTGGACCGAATGATCTTCCGAAATCTATTACTCCTGTACAGCATGTACAATGTCCAACATTTGGTTGTGGCATTATAGAAGCTACAAATTGAGGCGCACCGAGATCTGAATCCATGCACTTAGATGATGACTTGTACAACATTTGGTTGTGGCATTATAGAAGCTACAAATTGAGGCGCACCGAGATCTGAATCCATGCACTTAGATGATGACGTCTCTATTCCTGACGCTCAGCTTCTGGAGATTGAAATGTCAGACCCTGTTGGACCGACGTTGTCTTTGCCGGAAAAGGTAACCTCGTGCCCATGCGTCCTTGATCTCTGCGCTAATAGGTACCTCTGTGTTCATATATAGTCTACGACAATTGGATTTTGCCTTTTTCCTTGAGTTTCAAAATGTGTCAGTGCAGCTTAGTAATTGGCTGTACATTTGTCCGTTTGATAGCAAGGATCGGTTCCCCCATCTGAACGTAGAGATACGTCGAAGGATGTTGAGATTCCATTGACGTCCAGGGTGACCGTCGCCGAGAAGTGGCTGAATGTTGTCCTAGACTTGAATGGAGTCTTGTGTGTCTATGAAGACGCTAAGTACAAGGGGTGGACTGTGCATGTCGGGAATGTAGACCAACCGCACTCCGCCACGATTCCTGCGATTGTGGGACTGAAGGCGGTCTTTGTCCGCCCAAATTGCGCTCATTTCCTTCGTGAGCTAGAATTGATAGCACACGTTTCTATTTGGAGCTCCATGAAGAAGTTTACCGTTCAAAAAATCGTCGATTATCTTTTTGTTGGTCTGGATAAGCCTCGCATTATACTTGGGCAGGAGTCTTGCACGACGCTCAAGTGTGAGGAACAGGGCCAGATAGTCACATTCAGGGAGCTAGGCACCACCAAGGACCTGTTCGTGAAGGACGCGAACACCTTGTTTAATAATTTCAATGGGCAATTTCTTCGAGAGAATACTGTCATAATTGACGATAGTCCTATGAAGCACTTCATGAACAAGTCGGAGAACGTCGTTCTCCCCATTAGTTGGTCTCCCAAGGGTAACGGCTCCAAGGACTCATATTTGGACATGGTCCTTTTGCCCTGGCTCAAGCGACTTCACGTAGCTTGAGATGAAGGGTTGAAATCATTTCGCAAGAGTAGTGCAGGGAAAATTGGGCGGAAGATGTTGTATGACGAGAGAAATCGTGGCATGTACAATAGTCTTATGGATGCAGTCAGAGTGTCTTCAGCGTACCGATAGCGCACTACATTTCATTGCTGTTCATGAACCACGTAGATGCAGTGACTGTGTCATCGTCTAATCGGCGTTATGAGAGGGTAGTTTATTTATTGCTTTAGTTCAGGTCGAGTCATGCTGAATGGCATGTGGATTGTTCTCTGAGTTCCTAGTGAACTTCAGCTCGCCTCGACCTTAATGGCTCGTGCATTCGCATGTATGGTTAGAGATATACGTAATTTCTGTAATATAATTTTTTTATGAATACCTTTCTGTATTTTCTTCTTCCTCCAGTTTAGGTCGGGTCGACCTCATTCAATGGCCAGGACTTCCTAGACTGCAAATTTGCTATTGGAGTTTACTTGTAAATGTAATGACAGTTACAGTTTTTGATTAAATTGTTCTAATCTCTTTGTTTTCTTAGAATTTGGGAACGTCGTCCTCTCTAGTTTGGCACACTAGTCTTCCGTGCACTGCATCAACTGACTCTTTCTCCGACTACAGGTAGAATCTAATTTTGAGTACAGGAAACTTCATGTGTTCCGCTGCCACTGCAAATTCGACAATGGACTTCTCCCTAAAGCCCGTTGATGATGGGGTGGTGGATAGTCCCCCAGGTTCAGCTCCACATCGTCCAAAATCATGTTCTCCATCGCCCATGAAGTCTAGCGATGTTTTTGCTACACCGATGTCGTCCTCACCTTGCGATAGAGCAATATAGCGGAAACTATATGGTGAGGACGTGGGTCCTTCTTCGGATGTTCAAGGAAGTATGTGGGCTTTCCAAGCTTATGAATTACAAGCAAGTACAACCACAGGCCGAAGATGACGAAGGCAATCATGGAGCTCAAGAGTAAATGACACGTATAGTACTTGTTCATAGTGTAGAGTCATACATTCATGCTTCATGAAAGCTCAATGTGCATATTACAAAAGAACTCAAAGCTCGAGTGAATCACACTCGTAGCTTTTACAGTGTACGCAGAACAATGTAATGAACTACATTACTGGCCTTTATAGTTCGTTGCCTGTAATATAGTGTCACTGGACCTAGCCAAGCATAGTTGAAGATGTATGGAACAACTCATGGTGTACAAGTGAAAGGTCAATATGAACGTTTACCTTGTGGTTCTGATATTTGATTCCTACTTGTGTTCATCTGATTTTAATTCTTGTATGATTTGAATATTGTTTGAGGAATTCTCTTCTCCGTTTTCAAATGAAATTAGACTTCTGTAACTCTCATTTCGGTAGAATACTCTCATTTTAATGAATATTACGTTAACACGGCAATTGGTTTTGATGATGAAGCAATTGGTTTTGGTTTACGGTTTTGGAGACATCAACCTAGATATTTTTTAAAACATCAACTTATTGCATACCCTATCTACAAATTAAGATCATTACAAAATAATTATTTACATAAATTATCAAATAAATTAAAATGAACAAGCAAAATTGTTGACTGCAACAAGAATTAAAGAAAACTTACCATCTACCATCAAGAGAATTTTCTATAACAAAATGAAGAAATTTCTTCATTAAAAGACAAAATGAAGAGTAGAGAGATCATATTTATATCTATTCTCTATCCATGGTTAGATAAAAGATATAATATAATTAGATTATGGGAATTTGGCCATCGTACAATTTGATGTTGTTTCAAACATGTAGATGTTCTCTTAGACATTTCAATGTTGTTTTAGACATCTGAATCATGTTGTTCTAGACATTTTACATTGAAGACAATTCTTACTTTACATATTCTATATGGATTATTTCACTTCAAAGCACCCCACTTGTATAAAGACCATCTCTTTTCCTCCATGGTGCACATCAATCCATTTTTCTTTTTTTGCAAAGCATGCCATGTGGCTACCTTTCCCTTAAATTCTTCCCCTTTGTCCATATAAGGTCAACATTTTACCATAGATTGTAGTAATTTTTACTAACTTATCCATAGTCAAAATGGATCTACTTGTTGATGTAGCAATCTATGTTCTTTTGAACATCCTCCAAAACATCAATATGTCCTTAGTCATGTCAAATAAAACATTAGAGTCAATGATTACATCAACTTGGATTTACAATAATGTATCAATGTTTTCCGCAACATTCACAAAATCTACCTTGTCAGGCTAGATGTCCTTTACAATCTTCATGATTTGTCGGACATCCCACGTTAGTGATAAAACACAACCCAAAACATGGATTTTTTTATAGTGAACTACGCTTTCTAAGGGTTGAAGGATATGAAAGCCTTCAAGCCTTAGAGCCCTTAGAGAATTCACAAGAACTTGGTGTCCACTATCATCTTTGTAAATAGAATCAATCCAAAATGCCAAGGCCTAAAACCAAAAGCTAAGCTTGGAAACCCTTGAGCCTTTGGAGAATTCAACAATACATGGTGTGCATGCCCTTAACCCCTAAAGGACCAAACAACATTTTTTGGCAACACAACAATTTTGGATAGCTCACTACAAATGGAATTTTTATTTTTTTTCAATGAAATTTTCATACAACATGTGCCCAAGGAGTAGCTTTAAGGCCCATCAATTTTCATAACTTTTGACTACATGGTTAAAAAGTTATTGTATGATATGTAGTTTTCATTATTCGGCGAGCAGTCCGGGTAGGAAAAAAAACTTTTTTTAAAATCACTTTCTTAGAAAATAAAAATTTAAAATTGATTTTGTAGATTTAATTATATATGGATATCTTTAAATCATTCCATTTTGATTAATGAAATGAAAGTTATGAGGAGTTTCAGTTGTGCGTAGTTTGAAGGTGGTTATGGAATCTCTACTCTAAAATAAACTTCAAAGTCCTTTATTTAACTCAACTTTAATATTTTTGAAAAAAATAAAATAATTGGGTGTAGATTGTTTATTATAGCATTACAACCATTGGGATTATTTTTCAATTTCATAAATAAATTGTTAACAATTTTGTATTTTGAATCATTTTCTACTTCTTTCTACTTTCTATTTTTTTCCTAAATGTTGTACAATTCCAAATGATTTAAAAAATTTCAAGCATGTAGCCACCTTGCCTTGAAGAATGAATCCAAAGAGTAACCACCATTTTGGACATTTTTTCATAATGATCTAACCTAAAGAAGTGCAGCTGCCCGATTTTTTGCAGGGACAAGAAAAGGATTTTTGTTACTTCAAACGCTAATATCTTGCAATCTACACGGTGAAAATTTCTGAAATTTTTTCTACATCTTTTCAAAGCAAATTAATATATGATTTTACGGTTAGATGTGTCAAAAATATATTTTTTTTCAAAAATTTGGTACTTGTACTAGAGATGGCAGTTTTGGAACATTTTTGGTGAAAACATACTTGAAATCCTTTAGAGGTTAATAAATATTTATGTTTTCTGAAAGCAATTCAAAATACTAAAGCAACCCACCCAAAGCCTTAAACAACTGTAATCCTTGAAGAACTTATAGCATTGTAAATCCTAAACTCCTAAATCTAAAAGCCTTGTGGGATTCACAACCCCACTTGTTCAACAACTATAGAAATAATAAAAAAAAAAAAAATTCACTTGATTTCAATTGATGCCAACTAACATAGTGCAATCATGCCCTTCATCAATATTTATTACCTTTTGTGAAAAAGTTGCTTTTAGGACAAACTTTGAGACTTCAAATACTTGAGCATGAAATACCCAATATAAATTATACCACCTAAATCTGAGTATGGACCAAAAAGGGAGCCCTAAAAAAATAAAAATAAAAAGTATATACTTATTGCACACTCTTCAAGGTGTGAACATTGAAAATAAGGCACAGTTTTAGAAAACCTACCAATTCAACTTTGACCTTTTATAACTATTGTAGCACATTATAATCAAATATCATTCTTGGATTTCACCCAACTTTAATGCCAATTGTCTTTATGTGATTCAAAAAAAAACTTATCAATGTTTTTTATATAAATTTGCTTGGTTTAAGGTGATTCTACTTTAATACATTCTTTAGTGTGTTGGGACCTTCTTTCATTTGACAACAAGAACATATCAAAATATCAATAGTCTAATAAGAAGAACTATATTCAAGTGGTGATTTTTGATGTTTTAAATTTAAGTCCTAAACCTTTGAAAAGCTCACTCAACCATTTGTAACTTACATGACAATCATTGCAAAGTGAACAAAAGCCAAAGAATCTTTAGTTCAACTCCACTTCCTTTAACTAAATTGAAATCTAATCTAGTGCAACATGGTGATGTTGATCATAGTTGCAAGAGATGCAACTTTGAGACAATGATGTTTGCAATGGAACAAGAATCTACCAAATGTCTACTATATTCTAAAGCTTTTGAAAATGCATTCAACCATCTCCATACAATTTACAATATGATATTCGAAAGAAAATTCTTCAATTTAACTCCAATTCACTTAATTGCTTCCAAATTTAATCAAAGGTTGGAAGTACAAAGTGCAAGTTCTTTGAACATAGTGTATATATAAAGATATAGAGTTATTTGTATTGGATCTATATGTCAATAAGTTTAATTGAAGGTCTTTCATATATCTCTGACCTTTTGAATTAGTGCATTTGGTAAAATAAGATACTTTAAAAAAAAATTATTCTAGATTTCATTCTATACCAATATGAATGAAGAGTGAGTTGGGGGCAATTATTTTGCTCTCACCAAGTGTTGTTGGTAGTAATAAGGTAAAGTACTTTCATCTTTATTTTGATAATTTTTTTTTTACTTTATATTTTCTTGTATAATACAAAAATCTTTATAGATATAGTATTTTTCAATTGTAGTTTCTATTTCATGAATAGAAACATTGTCCCTAGGAACATGTCTTTAATGACTAAAACATGTCTTTTGTGTCTCAAAAATTAATTTTGGGTACCAATATAAATAAAGCTTACAACTAGAGATCTTCAAGAAATTATATTGTATGAAGCAAACTGAAGAGTTAAGATAGAGATGCCTCATCTTTATTAATGAACATGACTAATATTTGTGATGAAAGTTGATGAAGTATGGATATCAATATTTTAGTTGAGACTATTCTTTAAATTTTTAGATTAAAAATACCAAACAATAGATTTAAGTACTATAATAAAATATTTTAGAATTTTTTTATTTTCAAGAAATTTAAATGAATTTTTTAATTTGTTTATCAACAAAAGGTTAAATTTCAAAGATGAGTGGGAAGTTTGGGATCCAACTTGATGCAACAAAGATAAAAGCATTAAAAAAATGTTGGTATTTTAAGTCTTAAATGCGCAAAGATCTTTGTTTAGCTTCTAGAAGCTTCTTCAAAACAAAACTAAAAACCAAAGTTTTTATCACTTTTATTTAACCCCTAAAGCCCTAAAAGTGTTTTCTATCCAAAACCACTCAAAATTGTCACTTCTACTACATTCAACTAAGAAAACCAAAAAGTTACCTTTATAAAAATCTAACTATGGGATCTTATACTTCACTTGTTGAAAATATGTTGCAAAAATTTCATCAAATTTGACCACATATATTGCAAGATATTTGCATCGAAAGTGAAGAAAACAAGTTTTTTTGCAACTTGCTTGACTAAATTTTTGCTTTGAACTTTTTTAACCCAAATTTTTACACTACTAATTTTGATTTTGTTAGTTTTAATGTTGAATGAATAGTTGAATTAAGAATCTAAGGAAAAAAAATTCAAAAACCAAGCACTTAATTTTCACTCATTAAAAATTGTTAAGTAAATTAAGTAGGTTCAAGATTGAAGGAAAAACTAAATTGTTATTAGCTCTAAGATGGAATTATAATACAATAATCGCAATAGTGGGATTGTTTTAGAAAACAAACCTAACCCTATCTAACAATTTTTTTTGAAAAATTGTAAAAATTGCATTCAAAAATAAATCCTATAAGTTATTTTCTCAAGGATATGCTTAGATCGCCCCCAAAACTAAAAATGTCCATAACTTTCTCATCACAAGTTTCAAATATAGACAACAATATGAAATTTTGGGATTATTTTTTTAAAGAAAAACAAAAAAAATTATTAAAATTTTTTTATGTTGTTTGTTGACCTCCATTTTTGGCTTACTATGCCAAAACTTTTTCTCCCGGGCACCGATTGAAATAAAAATTATATATCCACAAAGCACTCATAGAATTATACATTTTCAAAAAGTTTTTAAAAAACATTAATTACAAATTGAGACAATAAGAACCTACCCGGACCTAAATTGTTTCTCAAAGGGAACAAACGGTCTATTAGGGATTAATAATTTTGTGTCCTAATTAGATGTGCAATAGGACACAGAAAAAAATGCAACAATCACTAGAAGAAAAAGCAGGGTTTTGCGACTGCGGTTTGCGACTGGTTTGTAGTCGTATCGGACATTTGCGACTTGGTGATATTCTGGAGTCCGTAGTCGCAGTGGACAAGTCGCATGAGTTGCACTGTAGTCGCAAGGTTGTTTGTCATTCGATAGGCAATGGAGAACTTCGTCGATGAACTACTGTGACGTGGTTGCTGATGTGGAAGTTATTTCACTTATTTGTGTGCAACTGGTTTGCGATTGACATACAATTGGTGTGCAACTAGTTTGCGATTGATGTGCAACTCGTTTGCGACTAGAGTGCAACTGGTTTGCAACTAGTGTGCAACTGGTTTGCGATTGACATACAACTCGTTTGCAACTAGTTTGTGACTTGGTTATAATTTATAGAGTTGTAGATTATAGAAATCTACAAATTGTAGAAATCTACAAAGTGTAAAAATCTACAAAATATATAAATATTAGAATTTCACTATCAAAATTCATTACACAAGAATGCTATAACTTACCATTCTTATCTGTTCAAGCTAATGGTATTCTTGACAATCGATATGGGACAATTGAATCGATTTTCAGTCATGTTCTAGTTGCATTGCACTTGTTCTCTAGTTGCATTTGAATCGTTTTTTAGTTGCACTGTAGTCGGACTCTAATTGCATTATAGTTGATTCCTAGTTGCATTTGAGTCATTTCTAAGTTGCAATCTTCTAATTTTTAGTTGCAGCCTGTAATCAGAGCGATTGCATTTTTCCACGGTGGACTCTACTTCGTGGATAGCTGTCCACATGGACAACTGCGATGAATGTTGGATGTAGAATACCTCATGTCAGTTCTTCTGTTACAATATCGTAACCCTATTCTTCATTTTCCGACTACTTTGCGACTACAACTACATACACGTGAAATTTGGTGCAAATACAGAGGGCTACAGTCACATCTCAGTTGTATAGGACACATAGTCGCATCTCAGTGGGTTGCAACGGACACGTTTTTCTTCTAGTGAATATTATACATAGATTGAAAGACAATCCATCCATTGAGTTAAGCTATTGCTTTGTTTTGTTTTATTTTGTTTGTTATGTTGAGATCTCCTTGGATTGTGTAACCGTCCATTGCATTCTTGGAAGTGTTGGAAAGTTTTTCACGAGAACAGATGCATGGACTTTGTTTCATGGCGTTTTAACCTATGGTGTAAAAGTTATGGATTTTTGAGTTGGTTTTAAAATATTAGAATTTTTTTTAATGTGCAACAATAGTAATGTTTGATTTCAAAGGGGTTCAATTTTTGAAAGTAATTGAAGTGTTCTAGGGTCTTTAAAACACCTCTTTTAATTCACTTGTCAAATTTAAAGTACAACATTAATGGATATAACATACATAACTATAGTCAACTATTTGTAGCATCTCAAAATCTACATATTTGAAATTTCCTTTAGAAAGAAACATACATAACTATAGTCAACTATTTGTAGCATCTCAAAATCTACATATTTGAAATTTTCTTTAGTGACTTTCTAATGTGTCTTCCCCCCAAAATTCACTCAACTACTAGAGGTTTACCTTGAAGAGTTCTTAACTTGTGAGCATCCTAGTACCACAAATCTCTCAATTTCCTAGATTGACTATTATAGTACGGTCAAAGGACACGTCCCTTCCTTAGAGTTTATATAGATATCTTTTTTTACAATAGTTTGATGGAAATGAGTTCAAAAAGGTATTGATTTTAGTAAACACTCACTAGGAGTTCAAAGGTTAATAACACAACTTTAAGATTTCCAATTGATTCTTTGCACAAAATCTTTAAGAAAAAATTTATAACTAATTTTTCTTTCTCCAAATGGAGTTGTTTACACTCAAAATGCACTTAACCCCAAAATGACAAAGAGGACAGAAAGTGTCCTCACACAATTTGAAGTGCAGTTCAAAGTGTTGTAACTTTTGCATCGAAGGTCCAAATTCAATAAAACTTGTTGGGAAAGTTGTGTTCTCCCCTCTAATTTGTGTGGCAAATATTTCAGATCAATCCAAGATGTACTGAGTTTTTTGGGGCCAATTGAAGTTCACAGCTTCAATTTGAGTTCACCAAACTGCATTTAGGGCTGCAACTTCGGGGGCTTAGATCTCTTTCGTAAAACATTCATTTTCAATAAAATTTGTTGGGTTTTGTTCCCCTTGAAGTTTAGTTATTGTGGTAAAATTTTCATGTCAATCCAAGTTGTTGTGAATGTTTGGGAGCAATTCGAAGTTCAACATACTGGGATTTGGGGAGTAGAGTGAACTTTGGCAGCCTATTTCTTCTTCATACAAAGTCCATTTTCAATAAAAAAATTTGGAAAAGTTGCGCATACTAGTCAAGTTTGTGAGGCAAAAATCTCATGTCAATCCAAGAAGTAATGAGTGAGTGAGAAGCATTCTAGTAGTAGTTGGTTCAAACTTAGATGTGTTTTTTGCAATTTTTCTTGCTGTTTTTTGACATTTCAAAGTTGTTTTTTAGACACAATGAGTCGATTGAATGAAAAAAAAAATTCACCAATGTGTTTCTATACTAGTTTTGAATCATTTTGTAGTATAAAGTTTTTTCATTTGAGTAGGTTTAGAAAACAAATTTCACCTCCAAATGTGTTTTTGGGAAAATTTTAGCATCTATTTTTGACACTAAAACTTTATGATCTTGCAATCTATATGGCCAAATGACTTCAAATTTTGTACATATCATCTAAAACATAGACACTACAAGATTGTAGTGTTGAGATTTGTATAACTTAAAGATATCTAGACCTATAGAGCTTCAAAAGCAATGATGTTTTTGAACCTTGGATATTGAATGTCACTTTGGGGTTAAAAGAATCATCAAGTAAAAAACACCAACAAGGCTTCACCCCTCAATGTCTAAGGCCTTTTTTGAGCTTCTAAGAACTTACTATAAACTGAACAAAAAGCCGACATTTTAATAAGTTGTATCAAACTTTTTGATTTGTAACCATATCAACTCAAATCAAACATGTCAAAAAACACATACGAAAAACACACACACAACAATATCACTAAATGGATTAAAAGATTATAATGTTTGATCATGAAGGTGTGAATACTACAAGAGTGATTCAAAATCTCTCAATCCTCTTTGCACATGTCAAATCTACAAAATTGGTCACCAAAAAAAATGAGGATAAAGGGCAGAACATGCTGAACCCCAATCAATTTATACCTTCTCAAAATCTACTCTACAATTTCTGTAAATGAATTTCTAATGTGATTGTCTCTCCAAGTTTTAGTGTATTGGAGGCTCATTTTCAAGAGCCCTCCACACTACACAAAGTCAAGATTGCAACGGAAACCCTTCCACAAAATCTTGAATACAATAATCATAATCAATCATTTTCAAAATCGGATTTCTGTGATAGCTGAGATCATGAAGAATGCGAGAGATATAGGGCACCCTCCCCATCGTGCAACGATCTCATCATATTTACCTGCCATTCAAACAGAACACCAGCTACAATTAGTAGAGTCGCAACTGCAACACATTTGCAGCAGTTCTGGAGGACCTACTCATTAAGTTCTTGTCCAATTTCGATTACTTTTCGAACAAAACATGCAATATTCTCCATCGATTCTTAATATAAATTTGGACCCCATCTGAATTTTATTCATCAGAATATCATCAATGGAATCGGTCAGTTCAAACCATCACGAGTCCTCAGTCTTCTAGGGGTTAAGAAAAAATCTCATCAACAAATGCTGGCGACATACTGCCCTCCAGCAGAAACCCGCTTACAAGTATTCAGAATAAAGATTCAAAGAGTGCCATCAATTGAACTCATATGCACTAAGTAATTACTACGATAATTAACAACGAACGTCGAGCTGCCGACAGTCTAGGGACTCGAGAAAATGAACTCCATGAAGAGAAACTGAGTGGATCAAAGGCAGTTCTGGAAAACTAATAGAACTGCAACAAACATATATTCACTGGACACAATCTAGCTATTGACAGGAACAGATGTTTAAGCAGGGAAAACCATTAGTCAAGAGCAAGATTCTGATTCATAGAAGCAGCAATGCAGAGAATAGAAATGTACCTCAGTCTTGCTGCGAAGATATGGTAGGAGCTCATCGTCGTCAATCCGGTCTGTGCTTCGCATATGGTGAACACCGAGAGCAGCTTTGTAATATCCATCTTCCAACTGTGCGTGGTTCACCTGTATCATACAAAGACATCAACGACTAGAATTGGAAGAGAAAAGGAATGCCCAAAGCAATTCAATCTTCACGTCAAAGCAAAGGAAACTTGGAACGTTTAATGCCCCGCAGTGCATAAGAAGAAAGAATTCTGAGGAACACCATTGAATTAGAGGGCTCAAAAGAGAGAGATGGGCTTACCCCACGCAATAGAAGATATTCAATGACAAGGTCTTCCCAATCCAGCTCGCGTATTGTTTCCTGTGGTGACTGCACCGAGTCAACCTTACGTCGTTTGGCTCGTGCACTTTCCACAACCGTTGATTTCCAAGGGCTGGAGGCCACTGATGGAGAGCACTCAGGTTGATCGCTGTCCATTCTTGTCAATAGACCTTGCTTGGCCTTCTGAATGCGCTCCATTGCGGCACGAATCTTACTGCAACGCCTGCAATAAACCAGTCAACCACAATTAGTCTCAGAAGCTGTCCATAAAAGACAAACTACGGACACGTTACACGTTACACGTTTAGGGTTTAGAGTGACGATTTAGCGTTCTTCTTTACAAATATCCAGTGCTGCCAAAGCCATAGAATAGGCATGTCGATGATTGCTTTGACAAGGTTAAGCATCTGATTTCTGAACACCATAATATCAAACACTCGCCCTCTTGAATAAGGCATCTATCCACATAGTGTTGGATATTTCTAAGAGTCGGGAGGAGTATCCAACACACTTAGAACACTATCACTCATAGTAGCACAAGTAAAACACATTCAAACTATGTCAGAGTCATCCTTTGAAATCCCAGGCAGGTAAATTCAAGAGGTCAGGGTGTACCTGCTATGGGCATCTGCACCAACAAGAAACGAATTGGGCCACGCTTGCCACTCGACTTCCTTCCGCTTCAGAGCTTCCACAAGTTTCAACTCCAAGCTCCTACTGTCCTGCAGAACTTGTTCTGATTGTGTTCCTGATGAGCTTGTGCCCTTCTCTGAGGCATTACGAGCCGAAGCAGGTTCCAATTCGTGGGATTGCACTCCCATGGTGGGCTCCAACTCAACGGGATTCCTCCTACTCGAAATTGTGGACAGAGGCATCTCTGAAACATTCTCTTTCTTCTTCTTTGCTCGCTTCATATCCACCTCCAAGAACTGTTAGCACAACTAGATTTAGCAACCAAATTATTGTATCCCCGTTAGACGCGCTGGAACATCAGATACAATTATAGAGGCAGGTAAAACCCAGGAATCCAGAAGATCCATGAATTGAACCTGCCCAACCTTCACAGAAGAGGCAGTACTATCACCCAAAAGGGAAGAGTGCTCGACAGAAGGCCCCACAAAATGTGCAAAAGATGGCTAAAAGAGAAGCCAACGAAGTTCAAAGCAACATGCGATAAAGCGATATGTGTGCAAGATCTAATGAGGCGATGGATACCTTGAGCAGGAACGGTAAGTGTTTATCCAGTGTCTTGACAGTAATGTCCTTCCCCCACGGCAACTTTTGCCCCACTCCCACCAGTGCCTTCTAACAGGACAAAGTGCAAATTCAACGATAAGAAAAGTTGAAACCGAATCTGACACGACAATGGTGAACGAGCAATGAACATGTACGCATTCCAGCAATGGAAAATCGTCGAAGAAGAGCTAGCATACTGGACCGATGCCGTACCTGCAGTTCCGTGAACCGCATGCGACTAGTGCGAGGATGGCTGTATACTTCCCGCACCACATCATCCTCCTAAATCGGGACCAGAACATGTCTGCATCTATAGTTTATGCAAAAGGGCAGAGACAATTTTGCACTGATTACATGTGCTAAAACACATTATACAATTTTCTTAGGACATGCAAACACATTTAGTGCTTTATTGGAACTATTTTAAAAATTTAGTGAGTTTGCAAACTTCTACATGTGTCCATGTAAACCATCACCCTTGAAGAAGAGAATTTTTCAACTCTCATTGGATCTCTTGATATGTGGCAGGTTTGGTGAGAGAAAGTGGGCACTCAAGATCAAAGACTAGGTGGCAGAGAACTGAACGGAACTGGGTGGCATGGCTACCTTTGGGAAATTCACATTTAGTGGATATGAGTACCCGGAGCATTCAAAAGACGTCGATCTGGATTCCTCGATCTGTTCATTTCGGCAGGTTCGGTGATGAATTACACTACGTTAATACCGAATTTAGGTTCATGCACCACATCTTTCAAATTCCTATTTCGTTTAATGACATAGGTCAAGTTCGTTCGCATATCGCATATCAAAACCCTTCTCGCTCAAATTCGAAAGACAAACTTCTTGTATCCAGCATGCAAATTCAGAGAACCTGAAGCTATGAACCTGCAATGCCTTGAGAATGAGAGACTAAATCCTGTCTTCTATGCATTCAAGCAAAGGTTCGAGACGCTAGTTCAAAGCGTTGGAAGATCTCTCAAAGAAGAGTAAAAGAAGTTATAATTACTATTCGCAAGGGATTGAAGACTTTGATGCCTGATGATCAAGTACATTACCAAAATTTGGAAAAATTAGAGAGACAACGACAAGCGAGTCGCAGTTGCTTCCTCCAGAGATACCTGAGACTGCTAAACTCGCATCCTTGAAGTCAATTGGGTTAGCCCAGGACCTGTGGCAATCACCGTAATTCCTAATTCTAAGAACCGAAGCATTCACCTGCGCTTTCCAAACCCTAACTCTCAGGTGCAGCTGTCTCTTCACTGACTTCCTCCCCCTCTCCGTCTCCAACAATAAATTCGAATGGCGTTGAAGCGCCATACTGTTGTTCCAAGTACTCCAACGACGACTTGGTGAGGATCAATTTATCGGCCCTCAAGACATCATAGAGGTTCAGACTACGGGGCGTCAAGAGTTTGAACGTACTAACATTCCTGCTGGACTTCACGAGTGTCTCCGAAGGGTTCATGGAAAACAGCAAGGAGTTCTCCCCTTCTTGAATCCCCCATCGCTTCAACGCCGCAACAAACTCCTTCGTCTTCGGCACGGCGAATTGGTCATCGAAATCCTCCACGACGACGGTATTCACAGTAGCCGACTGTAAGGCCGTACTAATGGCTAACCGCTTCTCCTTCTTGTTAATCTTAATCGACCAATCCTTCGGCTTCGGACCGAACACCACTCCTCCCCCGGGACGAAGAGGAGTCCGAATGGAGCCCTGGCGAGCTCTTCCCGTTCCTTTCTGCTTGTAAGGCTTGCGACCTCCGCCTCGCACCTCGCTTCTGGTCAATGTCGACGCCGTTCCCCTGCGACGATTCTGCATCTCGCAAATTACGCCTCGGTGCACAACAGACTTCGCGGTCTCAGGGCGAGCGGTTCTCAAATCCATGTCGACCTCCCCGGCGGACTCCCCCTCGAACGTCAACACGGGCAGCGTCACCGCCATAGACACCACCTTCTTCCCGCGCGAGCTACATTGCAATTTCCTCGAGGTGGTGCGTTGGCCCAAAGAAGGCACCATCTTCAAACCTGAGAATGACACATTAGTGGCATTGTGGGATAGCGGCGAAGCGAAGGAAGAAGTCGACGAAGTCAGGGAGCACGCCACGCTCGCGGTCGCCGACGCCATAGCTCCGCAGCTTGGCAAATTGGAACAATGGATTGGAAAGGAACAAGGGGTGAGGCGTCGGCGAAGGAAGGAGAAAGACGACCGGATAAGGCCCTTTGTCGACCCTCGCTGCGAACCTCCCTAATTGCACACTTTGTTAGCAGTGTTCGAGATAAGATCGAGCTTGTGCAATTAAACTTTTCTTTTTTTTCATTTGACTTTTTATATTTGAATTTTGTAACTGAACTTGTCCTCAAGTTTTGATAAAGGTAGGCCAGCCCAATTTCGTCCGTTGCCTAATTCTTTAACCCTTAAAACAGAACGGGGTGGCTTTGGAAATTTCGCCCTTTGCCTAATTCTTTAACCCTTAAAAGAGAACGGGGTGACTTTGGAAATCATTAGTTTTTATGATCGTGTGAATTGTTGACTTAAAAAATTGTAAAAGCACTCATTACAAGATAGAAGACCTTGCCTTTCTTGCAAAATTTTGAAGATGAATAGTTGCACTTCTATCCTACATAGAGAGATCCTCTATCATCCATCACATACAAAATGTCAGATGAATAGTTGCACTTCTATCCTACATAGAGAGATCCTCTATCATCCATCACATACAAAATGTTTGCCTCGACGTTGAAGGGTTAAGCTAGTTTTGACTCCAATTCTATCTATTGCTTCAACCATATTTACCTAGAGAATAAGCAAATCCCTTAAAAAAATTTAAAAATCAATAAATTAATGCCCAAATGGATTTTGTGTCAATCTTTGATTGGTGGGAACTTAAATGCTAATAAATACATGAAAAGGTGGTGATAGATTGTTTATGGGGTGTTCATGACTCCATTCTTTGAATGGTTTTGTAACTTCAAGGCTAACCACTTCAAAAGTTTACAAGAAATTACAATTTTAATTAAAAAAAATTATAATTCCACTTGGATTTAATCTATAAAACAAGCACAAACCTTTGAAAAATATGTGTCCTTCATGGAATTGGCCCCAAGATATCCAAATTCTAAAGCAAGGTGGTAATAGGCTTGTCTACCTTAGTAGGAAGGTGGCGGTCATTTTAGTTTGAACATTTCCACTACCTGGATGTCAATGGTAGTCTTTCTTTGACTTTCAATAGGGTTTGTCACACTATTTTCTCCTCATCCTCAATCAATAATAGAGATGTGATACTCTTTCACTAGTTTGCAGAGGCTTAGAGAGGGTTCATTTTCTAAAGATTGAGAATGGTGATTCCTTCCTTCTAAAGGTGAAGAATGGATATGAAGAATATTTTGCATATAAAGTTTTTATGTCGCTTTCACCCTCCATGTGTGGTTTTCACCCCAATCACATTGCTACTTTCATCCTATGAATGTATTGGCCATTGGCATAACTTGGTCCCTAACATCTGATGCTCAAAGTCATTAGTATTGGTACTAGGCAAACTAGCATTGATGCTCAGAGTTATTAACATTGATACTAGACAAATCATGTATGTACCAAATTGACATCCTCCTAATTATAGGTCTTGTCTTTTCTTTCCATTTTATAGATTGTGTAAATGCACACTGAAAAATTATTGCATTGATCCTAAATGGCATGTTAATACCTTTGTCCATTTTTCATTTTCATTTTTCACACAACACTCAAAGAATATTATACCATTTTCATAGAGAAAGGCTTTTTGTTGGCTCTTCTTTTCACTCCATACCTTCTTGTTCTTCATAGAAGTTTTCATTCTTGGAGAAGGTGTAACAATTCCTAATATGGCTCATGGAAGTTAATGCAACTTCTAGTATATTGGAATGTATCAACTATAGTAAATTTGTCAATCACCATACATACAAAATTCAAATCCTTCTTCACATAAATATACAGACTTTCATGTTTTGAAATTTGTCATGACTATTAAACGTCATGTTAAGATTCACCTTCAAAAAACAAAATGAAAAAAAAATTTATTGCAATTTAAAGATCATGCACTTAAAATCTAATCAAAAATTCTTTGTGCCCCTTCACCGCATAGTATACAATCATTGGATGGTGATACAAAATTTTGTTCCCATCAAAACTGAATTGATAGTTGAACTTGTGCATTTACTATGTGGTAATTGGCAACTATTGTTGTGTGGTTTTTGGATGTGTGTGGTGAATGGAAGGTTTACTCTATTATAAAAGTAGACTGCAAATAATCCTAGGAAGAATGAAGAGGTCCAATTGAAAATTTTTAAGAACTTTAAAAATACTTCACATCGAAAACAAATATTTTGTTTGATTTTGTTTAATTTGTGGATTAAAACACACAGTGTTTGGACAAATGTAGAAAACAATCTTTCATTTGATTGACATAGCCCTTACATGCATATCCAATGTATAATAGATATTCATGTATAATAGATATTATTGAATATGTATGTAAGGGCCAAATTTTGCAAGGAGATGCTTACAATGAATATCCTTAACAGATTTTGAGAGGTTCACTTCATTCTTAACCAACATGTGGCACTTTTTGGAAAAAACAAATATTCCAAATGTGATCCTTACATAAGGTACCAATAGTGAATTGAAATGCATAGGAGTTGAATATTCTTTTATTTTTTGGAAAAGTATCAAAGTGGCAACATACACAACAAAATGACATAGGCAAATATTTTAGTATTCATTTATTATATTGTGGATAGAACAAATCTTTTTTCATCCACATATTGGAATGAATTTCATTGAAAATTGGCAAATTTCATCCAAATTATTTAAAAAAATTGGAACAACTTGGCATCATCATCCAATTTTTCATCCGATTTTTCTACAAATTGTCGTCAAGAAGCTTACTTGAACTCCAACCAAATTGGGAGTTTCGTAACAGCTCAGAATCCTGCTGCTCCCGACCAATGACGCTCCCTTGCCAAGTGTCGTCTCCCCACTGGTCCTCCGAACCAATGCCAGCGTAGCCACTGGCTTCCTTAAACCCAATGACGTGACTGTTCCGTCCCCTCCCAACGACCATTCCTCCCCCCCTACGACCGTTCCACCCTCTCCTAAGCCCGTTCCAAAGAATATCACGACCATTCCCCACTCCCCTATGACCATTCCACCATCCCTACGACGGTTCCATTATCTTCCTCGGAGGCCCTCCTTTCAAAGCCAGTATTCTTTTTTTTTCCTGGCGAGTTTTCTGCGCCAGTTTGCTTTTGTTTGTGGAATCCGCGGTTTCTGGTAGTGGAGCTCACGGGGTGTGGTCCTATCACACTCTTGTGTAGTCGCCTGGGAAGAAGAAGCGAGGCGAATCCATTCGGTTCTGCGGGTTTTTAGGTTTAAGTGAATGGGAGTGAATCCTGTCAAAGGGAGTGCTGCTGACTTCGGTGCAGGGAGGTTTACGAGGCGAATTCGGCTTCGGTTGAGGTGTCGGGGCTTGGATTGAGCGGAATTGTGGAGAGATAGGGTTTCGGGAAGAATTTCATCATGTGTGGGTGTAGATTTTTTGTCGGTGAATGACTTTCTTATGGCGAGTGTGTTGTTTGATGGACGCGGTGAAGCTGTGTTTGTGTTGGCTTGAACGTCTTGGTGTGGTTTGTGATGATGTTTTTCGTTGAGTAGTGGCGTAGTTTGGTTTTGCATGTGAGGGCGTATTTGACGGTGATCTTTTGGATCTGAGCGGGATGTGGTTAGGGTTCGAGGAGTGATGCTAACTTGAATTTAGTGATGAGAAGGCTTAAGAGGAATGGCGAGGGTGGAGACTGGGGATGTGACCAGTGTAGGGCCGTGAGAGTTGATTTTCAGGTGTGGAAACCTATGCGGTAGGGGGAGTGGATGACAAATGTCGTGCTGAAGGAGTTTCTTTTTTAGCAATTAGCATGTGTTAAGGGAGGCAAATTTCGGTCTTAGGTAGACGCGGAGAGAATTCGGAGATTCAGGAAGACGATATTGCCAAGCGGAGTGAAGGAATTGCGAATATGGTGCAATTAGGGCGGTATGCGGCGCTTAGCGCTGGGAGTGCGTTGGCCATCATCATTCATGCGTTTCGGAGTAGAGAGCAGTTCTACCCTGCAATGTTATACCTGGCAACTTCAAAGATCAGCCTAGTTCTTCTGCTGAACATGGCGCTTGTGCTAATGTGCATACTCTGGCAAGCAGTCAAGACTGTGTTCCTGGGAAGCTTGCGAGAGGCGGAGGTGGAGCGCTTGAATGAACAGTCGTGGCGTGAGGTTATGGAGATTCTGTTTGCTATGACGATTTTCAGGGAGGAATTCAATGTCACCTTTGTGGCGATGATCACTGTCCTTCTGTTTATCAAGGCTTTTCACTGGCTCTCCCAAAAGCGAGTGGAGTATATTGAAACCACCCCGTCTGTATCGAGGCTTTCACATTTCCGAATCATCACGTTCATGGCACTCCTGCTAGCTCTCGATATTTTGTTTCTCCAGGTCTCGGTTGGGCACCTTCTGCGGACACGAAAAGCCTCAGTGTCTCTCTTCTTTGCATTTGAGTAAGTAATCTAACTATGGATGTGAATGCTGTTTCCCTTGCGTATTCGACCTCGCATTCACACTTTCAGCTGAGCCCTAAATCTGTGCTTGGAAAAAGAGTTACCAGAGTACTTTTTCTGAATATCTGAAATTCAGGTTAATGCTTCTATTAGAGACTATTGCACAGACAATTTTAGTATGTCCTGCATAGATCTTAAAGAGAACGAGGATTTTAGTAATGCATCAGTCATCTGGAGACCATATATGATTATATGATAACGTTGGATTAAGAATTACCACAGGCGTTTAGGTCTCTTCAGTAATGATGTTACTATCCTCTATACGTATAGGTCAGGCATAGATGTCCTTACACCAGATCAGATTGCAAGTAAACTTTGTTGAAGCTTAGTATGAGAGCATTCCTTGACGGAATTCTCCGTTTACGAACTGCGCTTTTTTGGTAGGTACATGATTTTGGCAACATCTACGGTCGCAACTTTTTTGAAATATGTACTATACGTGGGAGACATGGTGATGGAGGGACAGTGGGACAACAAAGCTGTATACATCTTCTACCTTGAGCTTGTGCGAGACCTGCTGCACCTATCTTTATATTTGTTCTTCTTCCTTGTGATATTCATGTAAGTCAACGCTATCCTTATGAGATGTTCAATCTGTGTTTTCTGGTGTTATTTCTGGTTTGTTTCGATTGATGTTAAGCTTTTCCATTTTTTGGTGTCTTCGAAAGTAATATATTTGAAATGCATGGAGTAGGGCCAATTGTCTCTTGCGAATACTTGATCATGAATAATATTAGAAGTTAGAATTCGCTGGCTGCTTATTTATTTTGGGGGACATCATGATGTAAATATTGCTGTTAAAAGTTGTCCCTGCTTTTTAGTGAAAGGTTAGCTTATTTTAGAACATTTTTTATTGGTGTCTGGTTACATCCAAGCATATCCATGACTATATTATACTCATATTGTTGTCACTTGCTTGTGATTGTAGTCACTATGGTCTTCCTCTGCACCTTGTTCGTGAGCTTTACGAAACCTTCAGGAATTTCAAAGCTCGAGTTGCTGATTTCATACGATACCGTAAGGTTACCTCCAATATGAACGATCGATTCCCTGATGCGACTGAGGAAGAACTTGGACGGTATGGTTCCTGGTTTTGACTTCATGTTTGAAACCTTCTCATTCTGAATTTATGAACTTGGTTTTAATGCAAGTAGTTCTCTGGAGGATGTTATTAGTTGTGACTCTTTAACTTACTGTCTTCTCTATTGTACAGTAGTGATGCGACTTGCATTATTTGTCGAGAGGAGATGTCTGCCGCTAAAAAACTACCATGTGGACACTTCTTTCATGTCCATTGTTTGCGATCTTGGCTTGAGCGGCAGCAAACTTGCCCCACATGTCGAGCTCCTGTTTCTGCCTCTGAAACTGCTCCGGCAAGTGCGACGGAAGCTCCTGCCGCTCATCAGCACGGTCTTCAGCACGACCAGCCACCAGTCGAAGGTTTGTTAAGTCATTATTGCTGGTTTGATATGCGCATGTGCTATTTCTTATTTCGAGAGTAACTGTAGGATTGTTCTCCAAACAGACTAAGGTAGAATCACTAGTTTAGTCCGGTGCCGCACATATTGTCATGATGCTTCATTTTTTTCTGCATTCCACATACTTCGGAGAATTAACTGCGTTAATTATCTTTAAACGTGCTGTGCAGGACAAGGTGGCGTTCCTGAAAGGCCAGTACTTGTTCAATGGCCAGGAACTGGTCCATCTTTTTACATGCGACAGCCACCCTATATGCAAGCTGCTGTAGCTCCTAATAATCAGGCTCGCCCTGCAGCTACTGGTCTTGCTTTGCAGCCTGGCGCTATGGCATGGTATGTCATTTCTCATACTATTCTAAACACCTAGGAGATCGTGAGCGAGTATCTTGTTGCTCGTCTTTCTACTCAATGATAACAATGGCTCGGTATTACATGAAGTCACATTTTAAGACTCAAATTCGGGAATGGATCAATTATTGTTTACATGCAGAAAGCGTTGCACAAGAATTGCTCGATTCATTCAGAGGACGTTCATAGGTTTCCTTAATCTCCGCGGTGTTGATTCCCTCGGAGACTTTGTGCAGACAATGGATGCCTTTAAGCAATCCACTTACATTAGATCTAGTTTCATTTTCACGTCAGAAAGTCCAGTTTAAGAGGTGTCTTTGGGTGATGCTGCTTGCTGCATATTGTCACTTTCAGGTCCTAGTGTGCCAAATTAGATGCTCATTGCAGTGCTGATTAGGTTAACGACGGCAGTGTGAGAGTCTGAAGATTTTTACTTTATATAAATCATAAGCTTAAGTAGGAGGATTGAGATGCTTTCAATTTTCATCTCGTGTCTTCAAACAAAGATGTTTTCAAGGGGCAAGGAGCATCCTTTAATTTTTCATAAGACTACTCTGTATATGATTGCGATGTCCCTTGGTTTTTGTACAGGTGTCCTGTTTACATACCCATGATTCCCCAGGCGCACATGGTAGTTCAAGGTGGTGTTCCTCAAACCGGTCACGCTAATGCTTCTTCAGCGCCTGGTAATGAAGCAGGGCAAAGTAGTACCTCAGATGGGCAAGCAAATTCAAACCAACAGCACCACCAGAGGCACTCTGCTGCTACAGCACAGAAGTTAAATACCTCAGTTCAGTATTGTCAAATGTACATGCAAGGGTATGTTCCTGTGGCTGCGTTGGCTCCCCAGCAACAAGTTCCACCTGCCAATGCAGATTCAGAACCTCAGACTGGACCAAGCACGAGAACCTCCACCCCTCCATCGTTGCTTCAGATGCAACTGAGTCAATTGGAGCAGTACATTGAGGTACTTCTTTCTACCCAGGATATGGTGAAGTCGCAGGGTTGTGAAGGCAGTTCAGTGCTGTTGTTGCATTGTCAATCGAAATAGTAGCGATCTCTTCTTAACTCTCTGAAAATTTCCCTATCAACTCTTGCAGGCTATGCAAAAGCAGTTGCAAGCGTCTTTGCTACTGCAACGTCAATTAAGCAGCATCCCTCCAGAAATGGCCTCGGGATCTTCGCAGGAGGAGATCGTTGAGACTTTACCCACAACCACCAGCGACACGGTTGATCTCAAGGGGAAGTCGCCCGTTGACATTAAGGATGAAGATATTAGACCATCATCTTCTGACGGAGCTCCCTCGATTACACCGATGCATGACTTGGCTTCGCTTCTGACTCTGCAAGAACAAGGAATGGTCACCTCACCTCCTGTACCTGAAGAGAGTGACATCACCCACAGGAATGACTCAAGTGATGAGAAGGATGATGGGAGGCAAGTCGGTCATGATAACTCATGATTTTCGAGTGAATTGTCTGTACGTTATTCCACCGGACAGCTGCAGTCCCCTCAATATTTATTCTTTATCCACTATCAGGCACTTGCCACGTGGTGATAAAACGTACCCTTGATCAGCGGCTTCATTTAGCGTACCTTAGTACATATTTCTCAAGAGTAGTCTCATGTTTCTGGTGGTTTTCCCGCAGCTTGTCTTATCAATATATGGAAGTTGCTTCTCTTTGTTTGCTTGCTTATGCATTTAGTCTCATGTACCCACTCTAACTGGAGGTCCTCTCATTTCATTGTCGGAAACTTAGTGCTGTTTCATTATGTCATTTTCCTTGCAGCTTGAGGCCTTAGATTTAGATACTTAAGTGATCGCTCCTCTGTTATTCACTTCAGGAAGAGTTGAGTGGTCATCTTTTGGCAATGGAGCTTGGCATGTTCCGAGTCCTTCAAGTGGTTGTAGTGATTGGATGTCCCAAGATTAGTTTGAGGTTACAGTCTCAAACTTAATTTTTGCTTAGTGAAAAGAATATATGTCATTGATTTACCCGGCAGAGCTGAAAGTGAACCCCAGTTGATTCTCGCTTAAAATATACACAATTTGATCATGAGAGCCTAGGGCTGATTTGGGGTCAGGATCTGAATTTCTTAATTTCTTAGTTAACCCTGTCATTCATTGGACATAAAACATCCACTTCACCTAAGATTGTAGAATGGAAAATAAATATATTTTTCATCTTTTTCTTTTTTTTGGGTAGTTGTGAGTACATTTTCACTGAAGAGGATTGCAAATTTTCCTCATTATGGTATTGCTGGTATTGAATTTTTTTAAGAAGATGCTTAATTTGTAAATCATCCTTGTAGTGTATTTTGGCCATTGATATGAATCTGAGCCATAATAATGATATTTTCTGAATTTGAGTCCAACTAATGAAATGAAGCTTATCAAGCTTAGTTTCTATTCCAATTGGAAATTTTGAAGAATTTGTAAATTAACCCATAAATGATGTTGAGGACATTTTTCAGTTGATAAATGACAAGGAATTTGTTCATGCAAGAGAAAAGTGCAAGTATTCATCCTCCAAATTTTGTGTGAAAAGGGATGGTCTTCTACAATAGTTTGACTTCCAATGAGTGTTTTAGCATTATTTTTAAGCCAACAATTTATATGGTACTAAAACAAATGATTTCCACGGTGACCAAGGACTTGTCCTTAAAGGATTAAATATTTTATAACATTATGAACTTTAGGCCTATAGTCACAATTTGTTTATTTTTTAATTATAGAATGATGCAATAATTTTGGTTTATATTATAATGTTAGACACTATAATATACATTTATGGTGAGAAATTCCAAATTATTTTAATAAATTCTTTATTTGAAATGAATTTTCTTCATTTTTTTCAATAAACTCACAATAATTTTAAATTTTTCTAAAAAAATTTAATAATTTTATGATTTGTAGTAGATATGAAATTCAACCAGATATGAATTCAATTTTTGAAAAATAAATACAAATTTTTTCATTCATATTTAGTTACAAAATGGCAGCATATAGAGTGATGGATAAAGAGGCTTGAAATCAATGGAGGGTAAAGTCATTTAGCATCTTAAAACATGTTAGGATGTATAGATTGTGGTAAAGTGTTTGGATTCACAAAGAGGCTTGAAATCAATGGAGGGTAAAGTCATTTAGCATCTTAAAACATGTTAGGATGTATAGATTGCGGTAAAGTGTTTGGATTCACAATGGCTAATGTAACAGATAATGGCTAATGTAATTGCACATAATTGCATTGGACATTATATCCTATGTGAGGACCATGTTCATATATAAATAAAGTATTCTTATGAGTGAAATGTTTGAAAGGTTGTAGAAGTCTTTATTCCATATTGCCTAACTATTGAAATATTTCAAAATTTTATAAAAAATTGCAAAGAGTTACTATTCTAGTATGTAATTCTAAAACATCATTAATTATCATCAATTGGAAAAACAAGATGATTGAGATTGAAAGATGTGGCAATCAAAAACACATCAATTAAGAATAGACACAACTAGCACAACAAAAAAAATCAAAGCCACCAAAATAAGAATACTCGTAGTAGATTAATACTTGTAATAGACGAACACTAAAAAATGTGGAATCCAAATTGCCAAAATCAATCCTAACATGTGATTTTGTACTTGTTGGAACAAGAGAAATGTAAAGTGTTTTGGAAGTGTGATGTAGGAAAAAATTTCATGGTGTTGAAAATAGGTGTACTTATAAGCAACCTTAGACTTTCATAAATAGAAGCAATATGTTTTAGGCAAAACTTTATAGGATCAATTTTATATGTGCAAACTATATTATAAGGTCAATTTTTATTGTAATTCCATAGTTACCAATATCATTCAAGTATTTTGATCATACTATCATACTACTAAAATCATAACTCCCTCTGTAATATCACAAATGCTACCATTAATACTAGGGGCTCGTTCTTACTGTGCTACGCATTCATTGTATCACATATTAGTAAAATTTTGATATATTTGAATAGAATGATAATGATTTCAATAAGTCTTTAAAATAATTATTTTAAATATTTTGCAAAAATATTTCAATCATGCATACATAGAAATCGTATTTTCACACAATGTAATATTACAAAAATAGAGTAGCAGTTTGCAATCACGTTTGTAATATCACTTTTTACAAAGGGTGATATTATAGAAATAATATAGTTGTTGCAATTAAGCTGATATTAAAGAGGATCCACAGAATGATATTATAGAGGTAGTAAATCCATTGCTTCTCTTGGCTTTACACTTCTTTGCACTTCTATGATTTTGTGCTTTTGTGAGCTTTGAGCTTTCATGATTTCAATTTTCTATTGCTACTATCAAATGATTTTGAAAAATTTATTCAATTGAAGTGATTTTGGATTCGACAACAATTAAGTTGTTCACAAAGTTTTGAAACTTATAAGTTTTTCATTTCAATTCTTCAATTTGGATTGCCATTTCTTGTAACAATTGAGTCAAATTTCTAATGCATTCTAATGTATGTGTATCTTTTACCGTATTCATCATTGCATATATTTCATTCATCATTCATTAAATTTCTATTGTTTATTTCAATATATGCTTATTTATTAAAAAAACTATATGAAGAATTTAGTAATTTTTATCTGAAGATTTTTTGAAATTCTTGCTTTGCATTCTATCTAATACATAAAAATTCTTATGAAATTCTAATGGTAAATGCATAGCATAGCAAGCGCCAACTGCTAGTTTTTCCTAAAAACACTTGTATTGAAAAATATTAAAAATTGGTTTGAGGTAGAGTACGGACTTCAAAATAGACTTGTTACAATAAACAATATGTCAAGCCACATGTGGGAGATACTCAAGATTTTTCATAACAAAGTCCTACTTTTACATTATTAGACCTGAAGTACCCATGTTATGAAAAAAAACATTTCTCTCCTTGTCCCATAAGATTGTAATTTGTGAGGACCTCCATTGGCATCATATTGATTGGTAAATCTATGATACTTGACACTTATAAAGAAGTATATACAAATATAAGGTATGTACCAATTTAGGCATTAGGAATTGTCACTCATATGTCCAATTACTACCAGACATCAATTTTATCTTATTATTATTGTGTGTTATTAAAAAAACTTACATATGTTTATAATTTTTTACAAGGGAGGAATACTCGTATATACAATCTTTGTAAAGGCTCTTTGACATACATAGACTAATAATAGAATATTTACATTGGATAAAAATATTCCTCTCTTATAAGAGCTATAACTATATATAAATTCATTTGCAATACTTACAAATTGATTAAACCAATGAATGTGTATTCCTATATATATCCTGCATGCCATTTTAAATTAGTACCACATTATGCTATAATTGATCTTATTTAATATATTTTTGCAAATAAATGACTTAGGATTCTTGTAGAAATGATGAATGCATCCATTCATCTCGTATTTGGGTCATTTTTGGTTGACTACTTGAGTGATAGGCTCTATCCATATCATTACATTCCCAAGGATCATACCCCAAGGATTGATCTTCAGAAGTATTTCCTTCCCCAAAGGTCCTTTAGAAACACTTTAGTTGAATCGATTAGAGTCTCTAGCTTAATAAAATCTATTTTACTACTTGGCCAAATACTTTGGGGAAGAAAAGTCCCCCTACAACAAATAGTAACAAAGTTATGTCTTGTCAACGTTAAACTTGAATAGAAAATTGTAGGACTATACACCTCTAGTTTGCTAACAAATTTCACCTATCAATACATTAGAAGTAATTGGATTCAATACATGGGAAGGCAATGGATACCCATGGTCACAACCAAATCATTTTTTGTATTTTGTATCATATGTGATTGAATGTGTTGTCCAAATAGAAAGTCACATAATAATTGAACACTTTCTATTAAATAATATAGTCAATATTTACCTTGGGAGCACCATTGACAATTGAAAAAACAAAATTAGATGACTAGCTAGTTAATCAATAAGTGACCGATACAATAACTTGAACTTTGGATTAATGACCCAATTAACAATGTTGTAATTTTATCCATTTAGAGATACACCAATAAATAATTTTGAAATAGCCAATACAACTAATGGAGTTTAGCTTGATGGTGTCATAATTTGATCCATCTAGAGAATGATACACCTATACATGATGTTTAAATTTATGTAGCATTACACCTATAAACTAGTACATTATACTCTACATAAAAGTAGCAATTTAATTACAATGACATTCATTTACATTTCAAAAAATAATAATATTTAGTCAATTATTGTAGTTATTGCCAACAATAGCAAAAAGAATGGGTGATCAATACTTCTTCAATGATGTATGTATTTAAATGCATCAAGACAAATCAATAATTATAAATGAAATCACAAAGATTAAATATATTGTATGCAATAGACACATCCATTAAATAATGGAAATATAGTACTAGGATTGTGTGACCAAAACTATACACTTAAATCTTGACCATTGTGTAAAACATTTATTTAACTCCAAATATTCAACCATTATAGTATTGGAGCCATTTTTTGGGTGTAAATACAAGAGAATTGAAGATCATTAGGTCTAATCTAACGTGCTAAGGAGTTAAAAATTTAAAGCAATGGCATCATTATTGAATGCCATTAGTGAAAAGTAAAAAAATGGTCATTATAATATATATATATATATATATATATATATATATATATATATATATATATATATATATATATATATATATATATATAATAGTGATTTCTTTATAAGACAATTATATCAAAATACTATAATTTCAATGTAGTAGTTGCTTACATGACAGCCTATAGATTGTTTTATATTGCCTAGAAGATTCTATTCCTTTTATTCAATTAGAAGTCTTCAAATTTAATTTATATAAACTTATACCAAATTTATTGTTGAAGTTTTAAGCAATGTTCAAATATATGGAGGTCTAATTTTTATTTTTTTCTAGTGGATCTAATGAATTATTTTGTATGAATTATGCAACTATTTTGCTTAAAGACATGCCAGAATATGTGGATATTTTTGAAGTATTGAAAAAAGAAATTTAGAATTTATTTTGGCAATCATAGAAAAGAAGTTTAAAAATTGAGTCTATTATTGTATTTTGCTTCAAATTTTTGTAGAAGTATGTAGAAGTGCTTCATTTTACATCACATCCCACAATACTTGTATTCATAATTTTACAAATTAAATTTCTATATTCATTCTAGTGGTATGGTTTTTTAAATATCAATGTCCTTAACACCAACTTAGTATTAGTAGTCACCAAATTTAGCTTGATAATAGTAATTGACTTGAAAATCATTACTAATGGTGTTTTGGGTGTAAAAGAACAAGGTTCTTTTGAGAGTTCAATTTATCCTATTCATCATTGTTATTTGTCTCTTATAAAGAAGTTTCAAATTAATTGACTTTTTTTTGGTTAATTTTACTAAAATATTCCCACTTTTTATCACGAAACTATATTAACAACAATTTTTCACAAAACTAATAAAGATTTTCATATTGATGAACAAATCATAGTCTCGTCTAACACAAAAATAAGATGAAGGATAAGATGAAAAATTGAATATAATTTGAAAACTAAATTTTGATTAAAAAAGATGTGTGGCCATATGAAAATGGAGCTAGTACTTTGGAGATTATTATGGATCGCATGCAAATTGTCCTATGTATTGTTATGTATTTTTTGATGCATTTTTTTAATTATTTAAAATTATATCTAATTTTTAAATATTTTATTATGCTATGATATGCATGTAGAAAGTAAATAGGATTTTGCCATTCACCCTTAGATTCAAAATTCACATCTAACTTCTTAATTTAATTGATGTCCTAATGCAATTCAATATATTTGGTTTACATTTTTATATATGTATTGTTTTCAAAATAGACACAAAAAAATATTTTAAAATGACTACATTGCAATCATGGAATGTCATCAAATACGGTTTATTTTATTTCTATATCAATCATATTTTTCAAGCTATGAGAATCATAGCTTTCATTCTAACTTTTTCAAAAAGCTTTTTTTCAAACATTGATTTTGTTGCCATTGACATCAAGTTTCATTTAAAAATATTCAATAAGTAATATTCATTACACATCATTTTCATTTGATAGCACTCAAAAAACAAGTTACATACTTACTTGCACACTTATAATGTTGATCTACATCTCTTATTATTACCTCTTTTGTTGATTTGATAAGTACCAATATGTGTGAATAGAAGTGTAAATATAATATGTAATTTTATATTAAATAAAAATACATAGATGAAGTTATTTATTTGGATTTTCAAGATTTTTTCCGGATTCTTGTCTACGCTGAAAAGCAAAGCAAAATATTAAAAAAGTCATGATAAAAATCAAAGACTTATCTTGTTTTCTTTTTAAAGGTTTACTTTTACCCAATCCCATGAATGCCATTTTGATTAATACAAAATATAAATTTTCAAATACTAAAATATGCCATTTTTAAAAATCATGAGTTTTACTTTCCATAAATTATTTCAAGTATACCAATTTCCTTTGAAATCATTGTTGTTTATAATAATGTACTTCAATAGCAATAAATAGAGCTTAATGCCATCATCAGTATTATTGTATAATATTTTGGATTGTTTAAAATAAGTTTCTTTGTCATTTCCAATACTCATCTTTAAACTTGATTTATCTTTAAACAACATATATAAAAAATGATTGTTAATCTAAAATTTGGTGCTTTAAATATGATAAATTAATAAATTGCATGATTTTTTTGTAATCAGGGTTAAATTTTAATTTTAATTCAACCAGTTTTTTTTAATGAAAATTAAAAAATAATTACTATATGAAGTATGTATGCCTACAAATTCCTAACAAATTTGAAATCATTAGAAAATAATATAGATCACCTTATAGATGTGAAAACATGTATTCAAGTGAGAATTATGACCTTTAGGTCATAATTGGTTTAGCTAATATTTGGTGATATATGTTTTTGTACTGACCAATACAAAGTGCACTAGGTATGAAGAGTCACTTAGGTTTGACTTGACTATGGAGTCATAAGGCCAAATCACTAAAATGATGAAATGAAGCCATAACATGTCTATAAAATCATAATGCAATATCATTAAAGTCATGAAATGAAACAATATGAGTGATTGGTGCTTTATATAATTTGTATGTCTTTTCATCATAATTGCAATATTTTAACCCTTAATTCCAATGGATTTCAAAGAATCTTTCCAATAGAACAAAAGTGCAACTATTCATCCTTGGAATTTTGTTGTGAAAAGGAGAGGTCTTTTAAAGTAGTTTGACTTCCAATGATTGCTTTTACAATTTTGTAAAGGAATGATTCATACAATAACCAAAGGAATGATTTCCACGGTCACCAATCTATCCTTTAAGGGTTGATAAAAATATCATTTTGACCTTTAAAAGTTGAAGAGTTATTTTAGGTCCAAATTTATTTATATTTATAAAAAAAAGAAGTTTGTATTGTATTATATTATTGACAATGATAAGAGTATGAACATTTTATTTATTAGTAGTTATCTAATTACTGAGTCAAAAAATTCAAGGTTCTTTAGAAAATTGCTTCAAATATGTACTATACTGAGGTAATCAACTAGCTTTAACATCACCCTAGAATTTTTTGTGTGAAATGAATTCCAATAGGTCTCTAAAATTGATGAATTTTTTTGAGTTGTACCATGCATTAAACTATTCAAAAAAAATTCAATTTACCTTCTAATCCATCTTGTGAATCGTGCTCCATTCTTAGTACTTCTAATTTATTTATGTTATTGATTAAATTCTATGTTTGAGGTTCTTCTATATGTGTCTTTGATTGTGGTCATGATTTAATCACTAACATTGATTAACAAAAGAACCTTAATGTATAGAAATTATTTTCTTTCAAGAAATAGCCTCATTGAAGAGATTAGAAAGGTTGAAAATGAACTAATCAATTTAAGTAAATGGAAGTTTGAATTAGAGTCAATAGTTCAATGATTAACTTTCATTATTGAGTTAAGTTTTAAGTTTTTTTCAGTGCTAGAAACCAAACCTTGTGCAATTTGTTTTTTAACTTGTAGATATTGATTTAAAAAATGGATTCAATATGTTATTTTTTCAAGAATATGCTATGATTATATTCTAAACAAGATGTTCCATAACTTGCACAATCCTAATCTAAATGAAATGAATCAAGCATTCCATATAGAGACAAAATATGTGATCTACAAGAAATAAATTTTTAATTTTTCCTCTAAGTTTTTATATTTTTTTATGCTTTGAGGGTTTGAATATTTTGAGCTTCATCTCAAACTTAAAGATAGACGGATTATTAACATATATTGTACTGATTCAGTGCCTTCATCACTACGTATTATAATTGCATTGATTATGTGCATTTTATGCACTAAATCAATGCGAAAACAATGAATATTAATAGCGTACAATTTATGTACTTTAACTATACGATTACTGTGTAGTTTTGACACAACAATCGTATAATTAAAGTACATAATCTGTACGCTATTGATATTCATTGTTTTTGCACTGATTTAGTGCGTAAAAATGTATATAATTGATGCGATTATAGTACATAATGATGAAGGCACTGAATTAGTACAATATATGTTAATAATCCGTTTGTCCATAAGTTTGAGATGTTTGTGTGGCATAAATTTTGCTCCCAAGAATTGATTTAATTTAAAATTATATTCTCCAAAAGCCAATTCGTTTGTCTATATATATTTTTTTTAAATTATGCCAAAAATTGAGATCATGGGAACCAAACCAAATCAAAACTAACCTTCAATTATCTTCCAAGGGAACATTTGGAACCTTAGGTTTATGGGGTTAAGTAACTTCTAAAATCCCATTGTCTCTTCAGAGGATGAAATGAATTTTGAGTAGGCTATTATGGTCTCAATTTTCATTGAGATTTTTTGAATTTTTTTTAAAGGTAAAAAAATACATCAGCTTTGGAAGAATTTAATTTTGAATTCAATCAATGGCTAAAAGCAAAAATATTGTCACCCTAAGCCTAAAATGGAATTTGTTGAATAGCACAATAAAAAGCACAAATAGTCAAAATAAAATTTTCAAAATTTTGTTTGTCATAGAAAATTTGATTAATTTGATGTGAACCAATGATGAGAAAGTTATAAACAATATTTTTTTTTGGAGGAATCTAAAACATTCTTCTTGAAAATATAACTTATGGGATGCATTTTTTAATGCAATTTTTATAGTTTTTAATAAAAAAAATTAGAAAGTTTAATTCACTTAATAGAACAATCTCATTATTGGAATTATTGTGTTTCAATTCTATCTTAGAGCTATTAATGATTTATTTTTTCTTTTACTCTTATACCTACTTCTATTCCATAATTTTTTTAGAATGAAAATAAAAAATCAATTTTTAAAATTTTTTTCCTAAAATTTTGACTCAATTTTTCAATATAAGGATTTTTTTATTCAACATCAATAGTGCAAAAAATTTAAGCCAAGAAGGTCCAAAGCCTTAAAAATCTACAAAGATAAGGTGCAAAAAAATATTTTCTATAGTTCAATTGCAAATATCTTGTGATCCATGTGGTCAAATTTTATGAAATATATTCCACATTTTTATATTAGTCTAGTGCAAGATTCCATGGTTAACTAGAGATTAAAATTGAATGAATATAAGAGTTTTGAACACACATCAATCCATTCAATAAAATAGAAAAATTCTCAAATTTTATAAATTAAAATTTTTAAGATGAAAACATTGAGATGGAAATTGATAGAATTTATTGACTTTTGCAATAATTCACTTTCAATCAAATATAACTCTAGGAATAGCCTCCAAAAAATCACAAAAGCTAGATTTTTTAATTTTTAATTTTTTCTTCAAAGATTATATTTTTGTTTATATTTGAAGCTTTGATTCATTCTATTTAGACTAATGAATTGGACACTTTTCTCTTAGAACTCCTTGGAGATGATCTACCCATTTCAAGGTGGATCTAACCTTTTTGAGTTGTGTAAGAATCACATTGATTGGCTAATATTTTAGTCCATGCCCACACTAAAACCCCAAAAATGAGTTGTAAGTATACTACACCTCTTAACTTTGAAAATTTCTACAAAGTGGAGTTTAGCTTGGAATTTGATGAAACCACTCCTATGGGATTTATAGTGCAATCTATTTTCTAAAAATAACTTATACTTTTTAGAAAACTCAAAATTAAAAAAAGAGTAGCTCAAAAGAGAGGGGAAGTGAGTAGAAAATGGTCACTTGGGTTAATAGGGTTAAATGGTGACTTTCTAAACCAATTCCAACCCTTTCATCTTCAATTCCAAAACCATTGAGTGCCAATTGCACACTTTGCAATAGAAACTACATTAGAATACAACATACCATACCCTATTAGCAAGTTTGTCAATAAATATTTAAAAAATGATGCCTATTTTTTTAGAAACTATTCTTCAATCTTGCCTAATATTTAGAAATTGCAATTGATTGAAGAGGAATCACAAATTTTTTTTTTAGAGACATGTGCTAGCCATTTATAGGAATTTTGTGTCAATATTCTATACATTTTATGAACAAATAACCTATTATCCTTGTTAAAACTATTAAATGAAGTATCAAACCTAGCCAAATGCCTATATTTTATTCAATTTTGAATGGTTGCCTAAATAGTATATATTAAATTTTAGTCTTATCTAGCCTTGATTTCTTACTTTAAATAAATATTTTGTGCCAATGTGATGAACAATTGCTAGTCGAGTATAGTAATAGAATTGGATCCAAAAATAAAGCTCTGCTTTGGGTTGCAGTCCATAATGGTTCGGCTTGTCTTAAGGCCTATTCTCAATTGGGCTTAGGGCGGATGGAAGAGCAAAGGTTGGTGCCATTCAAATGATAAGGTATATTAATGAGGTATAGATACATTCTTTGTTTCTATAGTTTCATTTAACTCCTAAAGGACCAAGACTTCCCTCAAAGGACTCTTAGGAATTTGAGCAAGATCAATGACTTCAATTTTTGTTCAAATTTTTAAAAAATTCTCATAAGGTAGAAAAAATTATTAGCTTTGTGGAAATATAATTTTTATTTCAAATGGTTCCTGGGAGCTAGGCAAAAGAAAATCCACAAAAAATTGAAATAATAATATTTTTTTATGATAGATCATATTTTCATCTATATGTAAAGCTTTGATTCATTCCATTTAGATTAGTGATGTGTAAGTTATGGACAATCTTGTTTTTTGGGCAATCTAAACATTTTTTTGAAAAAGTAACTTATGGGATTGATTTCTAAATGTAATTTTCAAAATTTTTCAAAGAATATTATTTGACAAGGTTAGGTTTTCTTGCTAAAACAATCTCACTGTTGGAATTATTGTGTTTCAATCCCATCTTGAAGCTATTAACAATTTAGATTTTCATTCAATCTTTGACCTACTTCTATTTACTTAATAATTTTTTAAAGAATGATAATCAAGTGTTTGTTTGTTTTTTTTTTTTAAATTCCTAGATACTCTACTCATTTTTTAAACAAAATTAATTTTAAATTCAAAGTTTGTAGTGTAAAAAAATCCTACAAATGGCAGTCAAAGTCATGTGAAATTATAGGCTAACATTCAAAAAACTTTTTTTTCCAACTTTGAATGCTAATATCTTCTATTTTGTACAATCAAACTTCATAAAACTTTTACCACATGATCTAAAAAAAAAGTACAAGGTTCTATAATTAGATTCTAAAATTGTTTTTGTTTTCTTGGATGAATACAATAGAAATGGTGGTCTTGAGTGGTTTTGAAAAAAAAATGGCCTTCAATTGGTCCTTTTGGAGGTTAAAGTCATCCATTGAACACTTTTAGTCCTTTGAAGAAGTTCATGATTAATTTCTAAAATGATTCTAAGGACATTTTGCATCCTTTGGATGCTTTCTAGAAGGGTTATAGGATGGAAAAAAAAACACAATTTAGTTTCAACCAATTGGGAGGATCAAAGTTGCTTCAATGCATTTTAAGTGAATAGTATTGAATATTTCTTAAGTAAACATTGTTATATTGCTTCAGTACATTTTTAAGTGAATAGTATTGAATATTTCCTAAGTGAATACTATTATATTTAAATGAACACTATTTTATTTAAATGAATACTATTTTATTATTGACTTTTCAAAAGAAAAAGATGCTTAATCCTTAGATCATCCTTGTAGTGTATTTTGGCCACTTCTTGTATATTCTTGATGTGAATTTTAGCCATCAAATGATACTTTTTGTATTTGGGCCCAACTAATGGAATGAAGTTTATCAATTGTACTTTCTACTTTAGTGGGAAATTTGATATTTTATTGCAATTTGAACTTTGGGCATGTGATAATGGATTATTGGTCTTTTAATACTACAAAGACATGGTAACTTTGGTTTATACCACAATGTTACAAACTCTAATATACACTCATGGTGAAAATTTCAGATTCTTTGAGCGTATGTTGTATTTGATGCTCACTTATTCCATACAAAATTGACAATAGTTTCAAATTATCACATCAAAAATTGAAATTTTTATGATTCACAAAAGACATGCAATCTTATCTTTGAATATGAAAAATTTCATTCACGTATGGTTGCAAAATGACAACCAGCAGAGTGAGATCGTGAGGCTTGAATCCGTGATCATGGGCCTGTCCTTTGAAGGTTAAAGACAGTGCAATAAGAGAAGATTGAGGCGTATGTTTCATAACATTCTTGACCTTCAAGGGTTCACCTCTTTGCCTTTCGCAAAATCGTGGCTCCTTTGTACTGCTGAATTGATGCCTCCACTTGAATCTCAGAGGCACTGTTGATGGAATTCCATCTACAGTACCACTGTAAGTTAGAAGGAGCACCCCAGTTTCATGTTCGATAATGTTATGTTCAGAAGAGTTTGCTATTGAGAATTAATTAATGCATACAATTCTAATGAAACGTTACAAGATGACAAGATGGAAACACCTCTAATTATGTTAACAAGTCAAATAAAGAGCACAGTTTGATACCACTAACGACACTACCGGTAAGAAGGTGAAAGTGCCCATCAAATTTGCAAATTTCAGGAAGAGCACAACTAGTGTACACGAAAAGTGTGAACTGTGAACGCCAACTTATGCTCTGACCCAGCAAAGCAAACTCCCTTTTCTCGACTTCATGGTTGTAACTTGTCTCCGACAACTTCAAGGAACCACAAGTAACAGACTAAAGAGAAAGAGTATGAGGAAGTCAACTTATCAAGGAAATCCTGTATTTGTCAGGAAGACACAATACAATAAAATCTGTACAATTATACCTTTCCAGAGCATCTGTAAGTACGGGGAAGTCTAACAAACTACATGTCGAATACCAATAATCAGCTTATTGCAACTACGAACAAGGATCTGAAATAGCGAATAAAGTTCAAGTACATATATATATACAATTCACTCTGGAAACCCTGGTTCTTTGTCAATTTTTCCTGAATGAAGCAAAGACCTCAAGTGTATTCAGCAATTCCAAGGCGCTTGCAGTGGGATTGAAATCCAACTGCCTCTTCCTCCTGCAGCTTGTTCGTCCACATTCATCATGCAGTTCGGAGCACGGGAGCTTTCAAGGATGTTAAGTAAGCAGCATCTAGTTTGTCAAGGCCGTCAAAAAGATAACCAAACGGCTCCATTCTAATGTAGCGGCCACTTCCACGACGCACATTCAGCTGGCCGTTCTCCCAAACTACGTTCCCTTGGCTGATGGTAATTTCAATGTTTCCCTGAACAGGATCAAGTGATGGCTTATGTAAATTTTCGTAGGATCTCAACTATGCAACCATCACCCTGTGCAATGTACAGGTAGGAACTCATCATTTCAAGTCCTTAAGAAGATCCTAAACGACTTCTTCTTAATCACATTAACTGGATACACAATAGACTTTGGCAAGAACACATCACATACCTTCATGCTCCAGCCTTCATAGATATTGGTATCAATTCTTGAGTGATGTGTTTTAGCAGATATTGTGGTGGTTGCATTCGGGTTCAAAATGATGATGTCTGCATCAGAGCCTGGCAGCACTGCCCCTTTCCGCGGATAGATATTGAATATTTTAGCACTACCAAGGTACACAACGCACACATTAAGGACCCATAATTAACCCCCGAGCGACTTTGTGAACAATATACTATCGTCAATGGTTCTCTCTTCAATGACTATCATAGAATTTATAGGAACATTCAGAAACTCATTTTGTGAAGACTCTCGAGGAAATCCGGGTCAGCCAATCTTGCAATTAAAGTGAGAGACCCTTGCCTTTTATGAAGATTTTTGAAGATTATTCCATTCTAATAGGTAATGCGACAAAGAAAAGTACTCACCAGGCAGTGCTAGTAACTCGGACATAGTCCATGGCTGAAATTTTCCCGGAATTCTGCAATCAGCATGTTTGATCACTTAAAATCTAAGAATTCAGAGATGTGGATATACGAATAGTGGCATTCAAAGATCGTTGAATATGATGTTGCAGTTTTTCAATGAATAAGGATCATACCAATGATAATTATACTGGGTATTTTACTGAGTATAATATGGAACGACACATGAAAATTATACATTTTCTATTTGACTGAAACTTATGATATGCTGCTTGTTAAACAAAAGGTTTAACACTTTAATAAATATCAGCTAGTGTGGGCTTCTTGTAAGCAGCAGTCTAGGGTGAAAGTGCAGAAAGATAATTACCACCATAGTGTCCCATACAATATGCATTCGCTCCTCAATCCCTGGCATCAGCGGAAGAAATTGAAAATCAGAGGAACAAATTGCTGAGCCAGACGCAGTAACGGTTAACTATACAAATGACCTTGCTAATACCAATTTTTGTTCGCAGCAAACCAGAGAAAGTTGCAGGAGAAGAAAATTCCAGCCTCCAATAAATGCAGTGAAAGAGTAATACAATCTTCTTTAATCTGTACGGAGGTTCAAATGATCTACAATAATTTACCATTAACGCCATTAGGGATTTTTCGAAAGTCATCTTTCCCGAGAGCCTTCTGAGTCGAATTGAAAGGGCAGTGATCTGTCCCCACCAACTGAGCAAGAAAAAACATGAGATACAAGGATGTTTGAGATAGTTAACCTTGCAAAAACATAAGCTGTAAAAAATGGGTAAGATTATAGCCATTCGAAATTTCACAAGGAGGCAATTAAAAAACCCGTAAAACGCGAACCTGAAGAACTCCTGAAGAAAGGGCGGCTTGAAGAGCTTGATTGTGCCCAGCAGGTCGGATTGGTGGACTCATTACATACCTGTTTACAACCGATGTCAGAGCCCCTCTTTACATTGACAATCTAGCATGTTATATAAATTCAGGTATGAATACTTCAGCAAGGATCAAAAGCTCATAAGTCAGGATAACCACGCACTGAGCAGCGATCTTGAAATCAGGATCCCAAAGCTTTGAATCATCCAGCGCTAAGCCAGATACAACTGGCTCCCCTATGACACGCTGCCCTGCAAAATTAAAAAACCCGATAAAGCCTAAGTACGTGAACTCGCATCAGCGCGCTGATGAACAGGGAAATCAGAAGCATGCTTATCAACTGGAAGAAGCCTAGACCACAAGGCATGTACAGAGAACAACACAAAAGCTAGGACTGTGACAACAAGAATAAAAAAAAAAGAGCGAGCGACTCTCCAGAAAAGCTAGTCCCTGAAGCACACAGCAAAGATTAACACATACCAGAATGCCGAGCTCGAGAAACCTCGTCAAGAGCATCAACGCTCATAACATGAACAACATAGAGAGGTGTATTCACAAATTTAGCCAATCGAACTGCTCTTGCTGTTGCCTCTCCTTCAAGCTGAAATACAAAGGGTCCAGAGCACGCATTTAGACAGGACTTGGATAGTAATCAAACAGAATGCTTAGATTCATGTGTCTAACTCGAACATTACCCATCAAAAAAACACATAGGTACAAGGACACGTACTCGACAAGATAGTTTTTGAGCAATGATACAGCAAATTCAAAACAGGAAATCCTCGGGGCAGCTTCAAAGAATCCGAAAGTCAAGCCCTTGCAATGAAGGAAGTATTCGACAACCATTATTGGGATCCCACAGAAAGAGCTCTCAGAATGTACCACAGCGGGGCGAGAAAGAGGATGTCCTTCCGGCCCAGTGATACCAAGCTCGATCATCCGTTTCTGGCCTTCCACAACGCCATCACCATTCTCCGCATGCACTTGAGGAAGAGCTCCAAGCTCTTTACACTTTTGAAACCCATGAAGAAGCTCCTCATCCGTAACCATTAACGCACCCTTGTAAGCCATGAAGAACTTGAAAGAGTTGATTCCTGTACAGTACACATGAGGTGGAACATTGGAATTACAAGATGACGATCTTGGAACCCTAAATCCGAAATAGCATTTTAGCCATGCGGGATGATGAAAACCAGTGTACCTTTCTCTTTGACAAGCCACTCCATGTCCTTGGAAACATCCGCATTCCATTTGGTAACTGCCATGTGAAACCCATAATCCATGCACGACTTCTCAGCTTTCTTGACCCAAGCTTCATACCCGGCTGCCAAATCTCCGTCAATTGGAAGAGCGAAGTCGATGTGCATGGTGGTGCCTCCAGCCAGAGCTGCCCCTTGGCCGCTGAAGAAATCATCGATAGACTCTTGACCCATAAAGGGCATCTCCATATGTGTGTGTGGATCTATACCACCTGAGAGAAAAGAAAATTAACAAATCAACATCCTACCTTCTCTGAATCCTAACCTAAACATCCAAATCCTTTTTTGAATTTCTCCACATTTATGCTTAATATGTTGTTGTATTAGTACACTGTTCACCTCAATTTCATCAAATTGGCCATCAGGGAAGGTTGCTTCTTAAAGATTCAAGCATTACTGTGGATGTATGAGAAGTTTTTTGGATAACTGAATAGCACTCTATTCATCATCCAGAATGTCATCCAGAATATGGACTTCGGAGGGCTTATGGGTTCATATTCAAGGCGTAGACCCACCTCCATCGAGGAAGTAGTACCAAATTAAGGTCGGTTAGTTAGTTGGAAGTTGAATATCCTATTGTGTAACCACACTTTGCAAGGTAACTAGTAACTAATGGGAAATTAGGCTTCCAAGTAAGCTACCTACTGCTACTTGGTTGGTTGGGGAGGATTTCGCCCTTCAAATCACTTAGACTAGGCACACTTAATCTATTTGTCCAAAATCAGGGAGTTGAATTAATAAATGGAGTGAATTGTGAATTCAATAGCAGGAATTAACAGCAATTTGCCATGTAACACACCTTGGGCAGTTGGGAAGGGGGCAATTTAGTAACAAAATTGGAGTTTGCAATCTGAATTCCATAAGGAGTTATCGAGATTTGCAATTCTTCAAATTTGGTGTCCGATGAAGGTTTCCGGGCTTTGATCATGAAGTTGAAATACTTTAGGAATATTCCGTAAGAGTTGGTGGTTGGTCACCCCTCTTTTGGCCCCCACTTTGAACACAAGCCAGTTATTATTCTACATTATATTCAAATGCTTGTCCAACTTTTGTACCTTTTCGGATGACAGCAACTCATAGTTGCACGCAATCTATTAACATCTCTCTCTGCATAAACTTGAACTTAGGATTAAACTGTTTATTAGTACCTCAAGTATTGCTTAAAAACATTTGACCTCAAAGTCTCAAATAATTGAAGTAGAGAAAGTACCAGGCATGACAAATTTGCCAGTTGCATCGATAATTCGCACACCGTCAACTGCCTGGGCAGCATACAACAAGATATATTTGTGAGCTTCCGAAACGTAAGACCATTCCACCGTAAACTAAACTGAAGTCATCACAGAAACTACAGAAAGGCATGCTGCATGGACAATGAGAACAAACCACACTCGCTGCTAGGGAAACCTTTAGATGGAAAAAGGGTCGAAACCTTAAGATTAGGCGCAACAAGTTTGATAACCCCATCCTCAATATAAACATCTGCCTTTTGCTGGTGATCCGCATCCACCACAGTGCCACCTTGTATGAGCAGCTTGCTTGTCTGCTTCGTGCACTTCAATCTTTCATTCCCAACGGTACAAATCTGCAATCAAGCAAATGAGTTCTCAAAACTCGAATCGAAAGGATACAGTATTAGATGCACAAGAAGAGCTCTTGAACCAATTGGACTCTGTTCCCTAAATTCCTAAAACTTGCCTACCCAGATTATGAATGATTTAGCACTGAAATCAGAAGCGAAATACGCATCGTCATCATCCCACGCTCTACTAGTAACATTTGAGTTCTCGAAAGGCACGACACTACATGCCCAAGAAGCTCTTGAATCAATTGGATTCTAAACCCTAAATCCCTCAAACAAGTTCAGATGATGTGGAATTGAAAAATTGTCGTCAGGTTCGTGAAAACACAAGGTAATCAATGATTCTCTGAATGCAAGTAGAAACAGTACCGGAAAATTTTAAGCGGTAACAAAAGAGCAGAAGATATTGAACCTCGAAACCTTAAATCCCTCAAACAGGTCCATATGATATAGAATCGAAAAACTGTCGTCAGTTTTGTGCAACAGTCAAGGTGATCAATGATTCTCTGAATGAGAGAAGAAAGAGTACCGGAGAATTTGAACTGAGACAACAACAAAAGAAAGAAAGAAAGAAAACATGACAGAGGGATGAGTGGTGGCATTAGTTTACTGACATCAGCTTGTGCATGAGAATCCGCAAAGACAAGTAAACACAAAGTGGCGACAACGAAAACGGGAGACGTCAACATTCTGATGGTGGACTTCATTTTTTTTCTGAAATTGCGAGCTCGGGCTCAAGGGTGGGCTTGCAATCCACAAACGGAAGGGGAGCTCCAGCAGCGAGCACACTACTACGGCGATCAGACAAGGAGCAATTTGCAATTTCTGGAGGGGTGGTCTTACACCCAGACTACAATAAAGTAGCTCCAGTAATAGGCCAAATAAGCCGCCCGCCATCCTAGAGTCTTTTGGATGAAAAATGTGCAATGAATGACAGACTTATTCTGTCCGTCGGGATCGACAACCCATAACATTCAGTAGTAAGGCTCTCCGGAGGCCTCATCCAGGAAAAACATCCATATGGGGAATTAAAATAAGCTTTAGTATCAGGTACCAAGGTCGTGGCAGTAGGCTAGGTTTAGGGTATAAGGGAAGAAGTCCATTCCTAATTACTTCTACATTCTGACAATGTAGGCTGCTCTCTTTCCGTGCAGAAGGAGATAAATAGTGACTAATTATGGCACAATTCTCGATGCAGATAAATAGTGACTAATTACAACACAATTCTCGATGCAATTGTAATACATTGTGATTGTTCTACAAGCCTCTCAATATTGTAACCAACGCTTGATTGTATGATTAGAGTAGGAGGAATGACATCTTTTGCTCAAAAATTCATAGTAATTATGTTTTGAGAAATAAAAATTTGGAAAATTATGGAAACCTTCCAAACACCTAATTTTGCACATTGAAAAATTCATCCATTGAAGAAGCCCACTTGCAGATACACAGAATTGCTTAAGTGGTTGGGAATGGGATTCTTCACCTACACTATTCTTCTTGCTAAATCTCGAACCAAACAAACAAATCAACATAGGAATGTTAAGATGATTTGCCAAAAATATGAAGGATCTTTAGAATCAAATAACAATGTCATTTAACCCCTTGCCTTCCAAAAAATAATTTTGATGGTCCACGGAATTGCTTAGTGACATTGGCGGGTATGAAGGTTGGAGATGTCATTTTTACATTGAAATCAATTGTCTACCATGAATCCTCAAAGGGTATGGGATAATTTGAAAATGAGAGCTTGATCACTCATAGTCAAAATATAAAAAATATGTTTGATGTAGAATTTCAAACCTCATTTAGTCATAGTAAAATAAGTTCTTTCAATAAACTTTAAACTAAAAATAGTTGGGAAATTTATCTAAGTTCCATTTCCAAAATCCATTTGATATTTCAAGCCTCCAACCAAAAGTTACATATAAAATTTAGGGAGGATATTTGAAAATGTAAAAAAAAAAATGTCCTTTCCAACTCCTCTCTCAAATTTGTCCAAAACTTTTGATTAGAGGCTAGAAATCTCAAACGGATTTTTGCAGATGAAACATAAATAGATTTTCCAATTTTTTTACGTTAAATTTTTTTGAAAAAAGTTATTTTCACTATGACTAAATGAAGTTTGAACCTCTACTCCAAATAAAACTCATACTTTAATTTGATTTAACTATGAGTGCTAGAGCTCCTACTAATTTTAATTTACATAACCATCTAATTATGAGTGTCTTTCTCATCAAAGTGTAGTAATACAAATGTTGAAGTCTTTAATTTCAAATAATTATATGTTGCATTAGATGGGATTTGAGGTCTTTAGAAGGTTGTGAGTTATCATGGCGGGGAACGCACTGCAACAGCAATAGAGTAGTGACATTGCAACAAGCTAACAGGGCCGAGACCCGGCCACATCATTTTTGGAAAAAAAATTCCAACTTTTTTTTGCATTCTAAGAACTAAATTTTTTTTTCCTATGAAATTTCTTTTCCCTGACAATTGACCGTTCCCTTGCTGCAGGGGGAACATCGAAGGAACAGGCCTGAAACATCCCTCTGCAAGCCTCAAATCCCATCTAATGTTCTAATGAAAGTTATATTTGAAAATTGAATGTTTTAGTGATATTGATCCAATTTACAGTTGCGAACAAGGTACTAGCTTCTATTCTTCATTTCTTTAACACATTTTGATACATGTATTTCTATTTAATGATTTGGTGTGGAATATCCCACATCATTTCATCCACATACAAGCAACATGTAAAGTTATAGTTCTGGGAATCTGTAGAGCACCTTTTTACTAAACAATATGCTTAGGCCTTTGCCAAGTAGACATCCACGTAGGTTTAAGGACTAACTCTCTTGCTTGGTGTGATAACCCATAGATTTAAGGGATTAATTCCCTCTTGTCACATGTATTCAAAACTTGTTATATAGAAGTAGTCATCCAATCAAATGTATTTTCAACCAAACCCCTTTTTTTTTGGCACCATTGGGGCTAGATTGCACCATTTTAAAATAGACTCTTACTTTTTGTTAGAAAAAAAATAATCTTTTATCACCAAAAAAAATTCCATTTCTATTAAAAATATGGATGAAGTCATCAAATTTGAATTAAAAAGTATATGAATATTATTGGAAAATGTTTTTTAGTACCAAAGATGGATGAATGTAGAAATACAATGCTTGAGACAATGCTTCAACAAATTTTAAGTGATATCCATCTTGGCACTTTTTCAAGAAGTAAAAAAAGGGCCTCAACATATATCGTATATTGGGTTCGGATTTGTTAAACTCTATATGAAATCCCTTTTGTAATCTGGATCTAGAATTTTTAGAGTTTCGTTTGACAAGACTTAGAATATTTTACCGAACTTTAGCACAATGGCCTCCAACATTACCAAAACCTAAGCAAGGGCTAGAGTTAGAGGCTCACCTAAGGTTGGGTCTTGGCATGCAAGTTTGGAGTCTCGGATTGCTAAGTTACATCAAGAAAGTACCCCCCCCCATTGCAACAATATAATTTCAATGGTTGAACAATAGAGTCCTAAAAACATACTGTTGCAATACTGCAATAGTATACTTTCAATATATAAAGTACAAATCCATTGAAATTATATTGTTGCAGTACTACAACAACATATTTGTAGTACTCTATTATTCAATCATTGAAATATTATTGTAACAATATTGTTGCAATGAGGGGGCTTTTTTCCGATATAAGTATACTTGAGTGTTTTTTGTTTGAATTAATTGGCTTTTATCTTAGGGCCCGTCTTATAATGCAGAAGTTAGAGGCTCACGTGAATTGACCCCCTTGTTCATCCTTGAGGGAAAACACTGAAATTTTTAAATTTCCTACACATAATAAAATTTGCAAATTTTGAATTCATATTTGTGCAAGTAGAGGTCCCAAACTAGATGGGAGGGGGTATGTAAGGTAAACTAATCAAGCATTTTTCATTTTTCATTATTTTTTTTTTAGGATTCAAATTATTTTTATTAATAATTTCTACACATTTAAATTATGCCATGTTATAAATTTGTGAAAATTTCATTACATGCCATGTATAATGATTTTTTGAATGATTTTTTAACGACTCAACATGGGATGTGCAATTAGAGAGGGTTGACTACTGTTCCACCAACCCACAAAATCAACGACCCACACTGCATCACACGTTGACAACAGGTGCCCTTCTTTTCCACAAAACCGACAGCCACGTCAAAACTTGACACGTGCTAGCAAGGGTAGGCCCCCATCTCTGATTCATTCTTTTCCTTCCATTTAAAATTTTTTTTTTCCCACAGAGGGGATCCAAGGAAAAGCCCTTCTTTCAACACATTCAGCAGCACATCCAGAAACTGAAAGTACCCACCCAGTCCAAAATCATGCCTCGCGGCCTGGAAAATCTCCCATTCTGTGGGGGATCCAAATCCCTTTGGCGTCTTCAATTCGGCATCTTTAGTCAGTGAACTCTTTTTAAAATTTTATAAGAATCTCTGGAAGAGAAAGAGTCCCATGGACTCTTGTAAAAATTGGTAAGATCGAGTAGCATTTGTTTGCACCTTGTTCTGTTTCGAAGCAGCACAGGGCCTTTACTTTGTTCATGTTGGAAAGCCATTCACAGGCTTCACTTCCAAATTCTAACAAGTTGGAAGCTTTTCATTGCGTGTGAGGCTTGTTACCAGTAGAAAAAAGAGTTTTGAGGTTCTGGCACTGGGATTCGAGTTCTGCAGTTTAGGAATTGGGCAGGATTTGATAGGAAGGAATTCGATTGAAACTAGCCATAGCCAAATCAGAATCAGAATCAGAATCAGACAGGGAAGGAATTAAAAAAGGCTTCAGAAGATTCGTGTTAGCAGTTCCGGGAACCACACAAATTGAATTCACCCCCTTCGCAGTTGGTTCGTCTTTCGGTTCGTCATCGTCGGCATTAGACGCACCCTCGTCGTTTTTAGTTTCGAATTTGGGTGCATTTGAAACGAAGGTTTTCTTTTCTTTTGCTTCCTCTTTCTTGTGTCTTTGCAGAGAAGAAAGGGATGATAGACCTCTCCTGAGCTTCTTTTTTAAAGTCATAATGGCCTCCAGAACTCTCAGTTCATAGCCATTGATCGAGGCATGGACTGCCTCTTTGTGAGGTGGAGGACTTCCTTTTAAGCGTCGACGAGGGTTTCAAGACTGGCAGCGTTGATCATGGCGTCAGGTAAGCTATGTCAGAATGTTTTTAGAAATGAGGGGAATCAGTGCATGTGTCGATGAGCTTTGGTTTCTGTGCCTTGCAATTGTTCAATGATGTTTCGATTCGTTTATGAATTTGTAGGTGTAGCATGTTCAAGACCTCTTTTTAGCAGTTGCGAGAGAACTCGATCACTCTTGAGTTCTCCATTGTCGATGACAACTTGCAAAAACAAAGACTCAAGAGACTGAAACCATTGATGTGTATGTGTCTGGACAGTGAAGCAAAGATTTGTAGCAGATTGTGAGAATGGGGGGCCTCGAGGGAAAGCCGCAATCAAAGCAGTGGAGGTATGAGCCAAGCTGGGTCCCAAGGTTGTATTTAAAATGGGGAACACGGCATTACATTTTCTCAGGAATTGCTGCGTCAAGTCTTGAATTCGGGAAGTTTAGGATTCATTTTATTGAATTGACTCTCATGCTCCTAAAATCCTTGTTTCTGTGTTCTTGATTTGCAAGGAAACTTTGTTCCTCTTCCACACTTGGTTAGTAATTTTATGAGAAGACTATGAATTAATTCACAGTAATGTTGTGTAGATTGAATCGTGTTATGTTATGGCCAGGGGAGTATTCATT